>CANTUZ010000009.1:26667422-27867422 GCA_947846985.1 Fratercula arctica
TGTCCTGACCGCTCTCCCCCGCCCCCGCCACGGTCCCCTCCGGCCACCGAGCACCCCCTGACCGCAGCCCAAGGAGCAGGGACACGCTCCAGCTGGCACAGCCCCGGCCACAGGGCACTCTCGGGGCTGGCTGGCACGGCGGGTGCTGGGCGAGATGGGTGGCGTGCCGGGGTGTGCCACACACTCACCACAAACTGGCCGAGCCAGCCCGGCCAGCCCCGGGGTTCCTCTGGGGGTGACACAGCTTTCCCCAAGCAGGGCCCAGTGCCATCGCAGGGCACAGGGTGCAAGGCTGGGAGCGGGACGCCCCGTGGCTGGGCACAGCTTCAGATGGACTGGAAGTGGCCAGCGGTGCAAACTTGTCACCCCAGGACAGGATGGTTGGAGGGAGTGAGGGGAGCAGCCCAGCACGGACGGGGTTTGGGGGGGGGTGCAGCAGCGGGGGAAGGCGCAGGATCCATCCCCAGGTCGTCAGGCGCTGCACCGATGGGTGCCCCCAGCTCAGCACCCTCCTTCCCTCGCAGGGCGGCCATCCCGCTGTACGACGCTGACACCGGCCTGCTGGTGCTGGCGGGGAAGGTGAGGTCCCACGGCAGGGGGGTGCAGGGCAATGCAGGGGGGTGCAGCAGGGTCGGGTGGGGGGTTGCAGCGACGTGCAGCAGGGTGCATGTGGGTGCAGTAGGGTTTAGGAGGATGCAGGGGGGTGCAGGAGGATGCAGTGGGGTGCAGGAGGGTGCAGGGGATGCGGCGAGGTTCATGCGGGTGCAGGACAACGCAGGGGGGGTGCAGCAGGGTGCATGTCGGTGCAGTGGGGTGTAGGAGGACACAGGGGGGTGCAGGAGGATTCAGGGGGGTGCAAGGGAGTACAGCAGGGTGCAATGAGCTGCATGTGGGTGCAGTAGGGTGCAGAAGGGTGTTACGAGGGTGCAGCGAGGTGCAGCAGGGTGCATGTGGGTGCAGTAGGGATTAGGTGGATACAGGGGGGTGCACGACAATGCAGTGATGTGCAGCAGGGTGCAGGGGGGTTTAGGGAGGTGCAGCAGGGTTCATGTGGGTGCAGTGGGGTGTAGGAGGATGCAGGGGGGTGCAGTGAGGTGCATGTGGGTGCACTGGGGTGCAGGGGTTGCAGGACAATGCAGGGGAGCACAGCAGGGTGCGGTGGGGTACAGAAGAACACGGGGGTGTGCAGTGAGCTGCAGCAGGGTGTATGTGGGTGTGGTGGGGTGCTCCCCATAGCCCTACTCATGCCCTGTCCCCTCTGCCTCTCCTGCAGGGAGAAAACCTCCTATACTGCTTTGAGATGACACCCGCGCAGCCAGCGCTCACCCAGGGTAAGAAGGACACGTCCCACACTGGGCTGCTGGCAGCCTCAGGGGCCTTGCCCTTGCCCAGACTGCCTGCCCCACGGCCGCCCTGCCCATCCCACAGTGACACACTGCCGGACGGAGGGCAGCACGCGGGGCCTGGCCACCGTGCCACGCCTGGCCCTGGACGTCATGGCCTGCGAGGTGCTCCGCGTCCTGCAGCTCACCGACACTGCCCTCGTCCCCATCAGCTACCTGGTGCCACGCAAGGTAAGGGGGGGCTGCGGGTGGCACTGTGTCATGGGTGCCTGGTGCCATCTCATGGGTGGCACCTCGATAGCACTGGGTGACAAAGGGCACCTGTGTGAGGGGGGACTCTGGTCCCCAGCCTGGGGAGAGCAGGAGAGGAGGTAAAACCTGGGTGCTGGGTGCTGAAGGTGGGTAGTGGAGGACGGAGGGCAGGTGCTGGAGGCTGAAACCCGGGTGCTGACGGTGAGTAACAGAGGATGAGTTTGCTGGGTGCTGGATTTGGGAAGCCAGGTGCTGCGTGCAAGATGCTGGGTGCCAGAGAGTGGATCCTGAAAGCTGGGTGCTAGGTGCCAGACCCTGAATGCCGGCTGCTTAAAGCAGTTAAAATTTGGGTGCTGGGTAGCAGAGTCTGGGTGCTGGAGGCAGGATCCTGGCTGCCAGATCTGGCATGCTGGGTGCCAGTTGGGTGATGGGTGCTGGCGGGCAGGGTGCTGGGTGCTGCAAGGGGTGATGCTGGGAGATGGGTGCTGTTTCGGAGGCTGGCTGCGTTCAGGGGTGCACGAGGCAGCCCAACACTGGGCAGTGCCTGACACCTACAGGCTTCAGACATAGCTCGCGGGGACTGGAGGGACTGCAGTGCCCGGGGAGTACCAGGGGGTGCCCAGGGGTGCCCTGGCACAGGCAGCGCCAGCTAGCAGTGGGACAGGGGCTGTGGGGTTTCGGGGACACCCACCTCATCCCATCCCCTCTCCCATAGTCCACCCAGGACTTCCATGAGGATCTGTTCCCTGACTGCGCCGGGACACTGCCAGCCACCAGTGCCCAGGCCTGGTGGGCAGGGGACAGCCAGCAGGTCAGTGTCACCCAGAGGGGCATCTTCGACGGTGGCATTGCCAGGGACTGCAACTGCCCCCTGCCCACCGCTCTACCTGCCAGCAGGTGCAGAGGGTGAGCCTGCACCCTGCACGGAGACCCACGGAGACCTTCAGCTCCCCCATCATCGCCTGCACCCGGCTGCAGGGAGCTGACACCGGCCCCATCAACACCAACACCGGCCCCACCGACACCAACGCAGACCGGAGCGTGAGCACGGGGTGCTGGGGAGCGTGCCGGGGGTGCTGAGGGGTCCCCGTTGCCCTCGTTCTGCAGGGAAGGGGGAGGGCTGGGACACCGCACCCCCTGCCCACCTGCTTTCTCTCCCATAGGAGGGCAGTGGCTACTCCTCACCGTCCTCACTGGCCTCACCTAGCAGTGCTGCTACCTCCCTCTCGGCCAGCACTGGCCCCTCCAGTGGCTTTGTCAGCAGCCCTAGCCAGAAGTCACTGCAGAGCATTTTGGGTGAGCAGGTGGCAGGATGGTCTCGGCGCCCCCCTGATGAGACCACGCCAGGGGGGGACCCAGGGCACTCACCCGTCCCCCACCCGCACCAGGGCCTAGCTCCCGCTTCCGACACGCGCAGGGCAGGGTGCTGCACCGCGACACCCATCTCACCAACCTGCGGGGGCTCAGCCTCACCACGCCAGGCGAGTGCAACGGCTTCTGCGCCAACCACCAGCGCGTCGCCCTCCCCCTGCTCTCTGCCGGCGGACAGATCGCCGTCCTCGAGGTACCCCCGCCGTGGCACAGCGGCCGGCACAGCACAGCACCAGTGAGTACAGTGCAGGTGACCCCCTGGCTCTCTCCCCCAGCTCTCCAAGCCGGGCCGTCTCCCCGACGCGGCCGTGCCTACCATCCAGAACAGTGTGGCGGTGTCTGACCTCTCCTGGGACCCCTTTGACCCACGGCGCCTTGCTGTCGGTATGCATGCCGTCCCCAGGAGAGTACACCAGGCTAGTCCCCCGGCACTGGGCATGCCGGATCACCGGCTTAACCACTGCCTGTCCCTTTTGGTGCCACAGCAGGTGAAGATGCCAAGATCCGGCTGTGGCGAATCCCTGAGGGAGGGCTGCAGGAGACGCTGTGTGAGCCCGAAGCTGTCCTTCAAGGTGAGGGGTACATGGGGAAGTCTACTGAGCACCCCACGCTGGGGACAAGCCAGCCTGGCGGTGTCCCCATCCCAGCACAGGTGGGGACAGCCATGCACCACTCACCCTTGCCAGGTCACACGGAGAAGATCTACTCCATTTGCTTCCATCCTGTGGCATCTGATCTCCTGGTTTCCTCCTCCTATGACATGACGGTACGGATCTGGGAACTGAGCACCGGGCAGGAAGTCTTGTGCCTGCGGGGACACACTGATCAGGTAAGGGATGACACATTTGGGGCCAACCCGAGGGGGCGCATTTGGCCAGGCAGGGGACATGGAGGCTGGGGTGGACACAATGTCTGTCTCCGCAGATCTTCAGCCTGGCTTGGAGCCCTGATGGGAAGAAGCTGGCAACAGTGAGCAAAGACAGCCGGTTACGGCTCTATGAGCCCCGACGCAGCCCTCAGCCTCAACAGGTACGATCACAGCGGTGGGTATGGGATGAAGAGCTGGGGGTGCAGGCAGGTGCCCGCGGGGGGGGTGTTTCCCCCCTGCGGGCACCTGCCTGCACCCCCAGCTTTCTCGAGCAGGCAGGGTGACCTTCACCCTCCGCAGGAGGGTCCGGGTCCCGAGGGCAGCCGTGGAGCACGCCTGGTTTGGGTTTGCGGCGGTGACTACCTCCTGGTATCCGGCTTCGATAGGTAAAGAGGGGGACACACACCGGGGCAGGGGTCCCCAAGGGACACTGTGCTCCCCTGCCATTGTCACCTCCCCGCAGCCGCAGCGAGAGGAGGATCCTCCTGTACCAGGCGCAGGCTTTGCCCGAAGGACCCTTGTCTGTCCTCGGCCTTGATGTGGCCCCTTCCACCCTCCTGCCCTTCTACGATGAGGATACCAGCGTTGTCTTCCTCACCGGCAAGGTTAGGGCTTGCCCCCTGAAGAAAAACTGGGGGGCTACCTGCTTTACAGCATCACAACAGTGCGGAGGGACCCTCCATGCATCCTGTGCCAGCCCCCATCTCGCTCCACCCCCAGGGTGACACCAGAGTCTTCCTCTACGAGGTGACACCCGAACCCCCCTATTTCCTGGAGTGCAACAGCTTTACCTCCAACGAACCCCACAAGGTAAACGGGGGGCCCTCTGGGGCCGTGCTGCCTGTCCCTGACCCCCTTGCCTGTGCTGCCAGACCCACAGCGGGCCCCGCTCATGCCTCCACCCCATCAGGGCTTCATTTTCCTGCCCAAAATGGTGTGCGAGGTGCGGGAGGTAGAGTTTGCCCGGGCGCTGCGCCTGGGGCAGAGCACCCTCGAGCCGGTGGCTTTCCACGTGCCACGTGTCAAGGTAGGTGGTGGGGACCCACCCTTGTTTCGGGGGGGTAGGAGGTGTGGGACACCCCCTCAGCACCCCTCGCCCCTGCAGAAGGAGTATTTCCAGGACGATATCTACCCACCAACTCGCATCTGGTGGGAGCCGGCCCTCAGTGGCAGTGCCTGGCTGGCGGGGGAGGACGGGCAGCATCGCCGTGCCAGCCTGCGGCCGGCCGACATGATGCCAGGTGGGTGCAGAGGGCAGGGTGAGGGCCCCGGGCCCACGGGGAACGAGCGTGGGGTGTGTGGGGTGTGTGTAAGCCATGGGGCAAAGCCCTCCTGCTCTCCCAGTGAGTGAGGCCCCAAAGGAGGCACCGGCACGCAAGTTCGTCCCTGCATCTGTGTACCTGGAGGAGAAGTCTGACGAGCAGAAGAAGGAGGAGGTGGGTGCTGGGGGACATCCCCCCTCCCCGATGCCAGGCCCGGGCTGGGGGCGATGCCCCGGGCCCCATGGCTCTGCCCTGCCTCCCTGCAGCTCCTCAGCGCCATGGTGGCCCGGCTGGGCAACCGGGACGACCCGCTGCCCCAGGACTCCTTCGAGGGGGTGGACGAGGACGAGTGGGTAGGTACCGGGGGGGAAGGGACATCCCGGGGCCGGTCCCGCCATGCCGCTCACCCCCACCGGGCCTCCTGCAGGACTAGGCCGGACGCCGGCACCCCGAGGACCACATCGGGGACCACTGCACCCGCCCGGGCCCGGCAGGGAGGACGAGAAGGAGGAGGAGGGGGCACGGCGGGGCCCGGCCCAGCCCAGCTGAGGGGAGGCGCGGCAGGGCTTAGGGCCGTGCCCAGCACCGGGCCGGACGGCGGCCCTGAACCCCGTGCCCGCCGCGGGCAGGCCCCGCTATTAAAGCCGCTGCACCAGCACCCGTGTCCTGCCATGACTGCGAGCCGAGAGAGGGAACCGGGGACTGGGGAGGGGACACACACACACACACGGGGCCGGTTCCGGGGGTAGGCCGCGGGCTGGGCCTCGCCCGCCCCGTGCGCATGCGCGGCGCAGCCCCGCCGGCCACCGGCGGGACCTCCCGGGCGGCGCGGCCGCCAGGGGGCGCTGTGCCCTCCGGGGGGCGGGGTGGCGCTCCGCCCCGCGCCGCGGCCGTCTCTGTGGCCGTCGCGACCTTCGCTCCCTGACCCCGTGACCGCCGGGGGCGGAAGCGGCGGCGGGGCCATGGTGAGAGGGGACGGGCAGGCGGCGGGGCCGGGACGGGGGGACAGGGCGCGGAGGCGGAGGGAAAGCGCCCGGAGAAGGTGGCAGGGCCTGGGCAGGCGGAGGACCGGAGCAGGCGGGGCCTGGGGGCGGAGGGACCGGGCGCGGGGAGGCGGAGGATGGCGCTGGGAAGAACCTAGAGCGGGGACAGGGCCCAGGGGGGTGCGGGGAAGCTGGTTCGGGGGGGGACAGGGCCTGGGGAGAGGGGAAGGGCCGTGACAGGGGCCAAGGAGGGTCAGGGCAGGGCCCCGGGGGGACGGGACGGGGCTGGGCAGGGCTGGGGGAGAGGTGACAGAGCTGAGGACAGGGCCCCTGGCGGCTGTGACAGCAGGGTGTCCCCCGCAGGCCAAGTACCTGGCGCAGATCATCCTGGTGGGGGCCCAGGTGGTCGGACGGGCCTTCATGCGGGCGCTGCGCCAGGAGTTCGCAGGTAGGAGCCGAACTGCTGCCCCCGACATTGGGATGCTGCTCCCTCTGCGGAGCGCGCCGACGCTCCTGGGCACCTCATGGCATCCTCATCCCCTTCCCCAGGGCACCCCACTGTTCCCCGTCTGCGGGGGTTGTGCCCAGAGGGGACACTTGCCAGGCTTGTCACAGGGTGACAGTCAGCACCCGCATCCTGGCGCTGGCCTAATGGCATTTCAGCTCGGGATGGGATCCCTGCAGCTGTCCCAGACACCAGCCAGGACCCAGCAGCACTGCCAGGCTCCAAGGCAACCCAGCAGCCCCAAATGGCAGAGCGGGATGGTCCCCTGGGACACAGTAGCCCTCTCCTGCCCTGCCTGCAGCCCAGCTTGCTGTGGGCACCAACAGTAAATGGGTGCCCTCTGGTTCCTGCCACCTCCCCAGGGCCAGTGACCTCATCCGGGTGACCCCCATGGGCTGGAGGCAGCATGAGGAGGGCAGAGGGGTGGCACTGGGATGTGAGCACCTCGGAGCCCGCAGGCTTTGCTGCCCAAGGCCTGGGGGTCCCCGGAGGGGGCTGTGGGGGGGGACTCATGCCCTCGGTGTCTCCGGGCAGCGAGCCGAGCAGCAGCAGATGCACGAGGGCGCTCGGAGAGGCCGCAGTCTGCCGCCGCCTCCAGGATCACTGGAATCAGCCTGCAGGAAGCTCAGCAAATCCTGAACGTCTCGAACCTCAACCCAGAGGAGATCGAGAAGGTAGAGGCTCCCTCAGAGAAAGGGAGAAACAGCGCTGGCAGGGGGTGCTGCCTGGCATGGGGGTGACAGCTGGTCCCAGAGGGAGTGCGGGTGCTGTCCTGGGACCAGTTAATCCCAGTTAGAGGTTTCCCTGCCCCAAATGGAGGAGCATGCTGGCAGCTCGTGGGCATTAGCAGCCTGCCGGGCTCAGCCCCTGTGTTTGCCTGGTGGTGCTGCTTGGGAAGAGGACATGGACTCCCCGGAGGTGCCCAAGCAGGAGCATGGGGACCCACTGGGGGGTCAGGCAGAGCCAGCCATGTCTCTGAAATCGCACTTGTCACCTCCAGTACTGCCGCAGGGAGCAGGAGGCCACCGGGGTTCAGGGCTGGGGAGGGTGGATGAGGCAAATCTAACTGGGAACTTCTTTTGGGCAGAACTACGACCACTTGTTCAAGGTGAACGACAAGTCAGTGGGAGGCTCCTTCTACCTGCAGTCCAAGGTGAGTAAAGGGAGGAGAGGAGGGGGGCTGTGCTGGCCCCCAGCCCTGCCCTTGACACCTTCCCCTGCCTGGGATTCGGGAGAGCAGAGCCTGAGTGTCACCATGGATGAGGCAGGGAGGGGAGGGGACAGCCGCATCTCCCTCTCTGTCACCCCCTCCCCATGTCCCGCAGGTGGTGAGAGCCAAGGAGCGGCTGGACGAGGAGCTCCGCATCCAGGCCAAGGACGAGAAAGAGAAGGGGTGGAAAGCTGAGACGTGACTCCTGCCACCCCCACGCCCCGTGTCCCTCACCCTTAACTTATAGGTAGCCAATAAATACCATGTTCTCCAGCACCTGGCCTGGCTGCTCTGCGCCCTGGGGAGGGAGAGGGGACTTGCCCGCCTCTGCCCGCTGCCCCGGAGGGGATCAGCCCCTGCAAGGGGCTGGGATTTGCTCTGGGGAGGGAGGCGGCTGGGGAAGAAGGGGTGTCCCCGGGGCACCGAGGACTGCCAGGGCTCAAATGGCACCGGGGGAGGCTGCGGGAGCTATTTTCGTGGTGGGTTCAGATGCTCTTGGCCTGAGTGCACAGATAGCTCTGGCTCCGTACCACAGGAATGCCAAGAGCTCTGTGCTATTACCCTTCTCCCACCATGGGTCGGGTCGAGGGGTCATGGTGAGGGGGACACACTGAGCTGTCCCCACCCGCGGCTCATCCCACAGACCCTGGCAGGGCTTCCCTGGCACCGAGGCTGCCCAACCAGGAGGGTGGGGACTCGCCGGGGGGTCAGACAGAGCCAGCCCAGCCCAGCCCCCGAGATCGCACCCATCACCTCCAGCGCCCCTCTGTCCCCCAGCTTTGTCCCCACCTCGGGCTCATGATGGCTGTCAGCACCATTGCAGACTGAAACAGGAACTTACTTCAACTTCACTTTATTGTTTTCTTAATAAACTTCCTCTCCCCTGGAGGAATATAGTGTTATAGTCGTTAGCTTATCTCTTACTTCTGCAGTCCTTAAACGCTATGCTAACAGCGATGGAGCCCAACAGGAGGAAAATAAAAACAACCCAGAAACTACGATAGAAAGGCACTTCGAGACCGTTAAAATACTGATGTCCTGGAATGTGCAACAACAAACCGACAAAGGAGCGAGGAGACGTACACCGGCCGGGGGGGGCCTGGTCGATGGCCCGCAGCCATGCTGGGGCTGTGGCAGCACCGGGTGGCCGCCACGCCCCGGTCCCAGGAGGGTGAGGGCAGGGAGACCGGCTCCCCGTGGGGCGTGCGTGGCTCAGGGGGCTCCTTCCAGTGGGGAGGGGGCAGGATCAGGGAGTCCCCCACCCCGGTTTGGAGAAAGCCATGAGTGGAGGTCCTGCCCAGCAGCGGGAGGTATGTGGGACCCCCCTGTGTGTGCTGGGGGAGGCTCTGGGCTGTGCCGGCGCCAGGCCGGGCACGCTGGCACCGCAGCAGTGTCCTGCCAGCCCCAACGCTGCCCCAGGGGGGTTCATCAGGGAACTGGCGCGTCCCAGGGAGCGGGTGCCTCACCAGCCGGTGCCTTGGCTGGCGCCAGCAGCTCTGCCAGTGCCCAGAGTCCTGCCTGTGCTGCCTGCTGCCTGCATGCGCTTGCGGTACATGGTTAGGTATGAACGTAGCTAAACAGGGTGGCTCTGCCCCGGCACGGAGCCAGCGCGGTGAGCAGCACACACAGCCGTGTGCCTTGTCACGAGGATTACGGGGGAGGCGGCGGGGGACGAGGGCGGCCGCAGAGCGGGAGGGATATGAGCGGGCACCGGGCTGGCGTGTGCCCAGCCAGCTGGGCCTGGCCCGGAGGTGCCGTGGCCACGGCCCTGCCCGCATCCACGCCGGCCAGCCAGGGTCAGATGGCACAGCTGGGCACAGCTCAGGCTTCCCAAGCTGTCACCCCGCTGTCCCCACGGCCCCCCACTCTGGCACCGGGCAGGGAGACGCCAAGTCGGCAGCAGTGGATGAGCCCAACTGGGGCCCCGTCGGAGCAGGGGGCTGGTCGAGAAATAAATAGCGGCGTCTCCGGCTCCCCAGGTCATGGCGGGGGGGGAGCAGGGGGATGCCCCCCCTGTACTCCCAGGGCTGCCCCCGGCATAGGGTGGCAGCTGGCTGCAGCCGCCGAGGGATTATTGCTTTTCTCAGAAGAGTCCGTTCTTCTTTCGTGACGGTTAAAAGCGCGAGCGAGGCCCTGCTGGGGCTGGAGGGGTCGCGGGGGGAGGGGGATGAAGAGGGAGTGATGCCCCCCAACACCGCCCCTGGGGAGTGGGATCTGCCCACTGGGCCAGCGTCCAGCCCCAGGCATCGTCAGACCACCCCCCCCCCCCCCCGCCCTCAATTCACAGCGGCAGGTTTGAGCAGTAGGGAGCCAGGGGGGATGAGCACCCAGCCGGGGGGCAACGCCTCGGGGCTGCCCCCTGAGCTGACACCGGCCGAGAGATCGAGCACGGCCCCTGGCAGCAGCGCCAGGCTCTCGGGGGGGACGCGCGGCCGCCCCGCCTCCGTCCTTTCGCACCTTTCCTTGCGGCTCTCCGGCCCTTTACCTGCTTTGGGTGGCCGCCCCTCGCCACCGCTGCCCTTCTCCCCCTCGGCCTTGGCCAGCAGTGACATGACGGGCAGCCCCAGTCCCGCGGCGAAGGGCGAGGGCAGCAGTGGGCTCTTGGCCAAGTTCAAGGGGCTGCCGTTGAGGGGCAGGACGGGGCCCGGCAGGGCGGACAGGGCGCTGGCGGCCCCACAGCCCAAAGCGCTGAGGTCGAGGGGTGCCGGCGCCAAAGGGATGGGCAATGCCGGCAGCCCTGGGGGGGCGAAGAGGGCGGCAGGGTTGGGGATGACCAGCTGCCCCCCATTAACGTAGGGCACCTCCGCTGAACCCAGGGGCGTTTTGGGAGGCGGGTGGACCTTCAGCATCTCCGGGTGGTCGGGGGAGACGAAATGGCCGTGGGCTTTGATGTGCTTGCGGAGGGAGCTGGGGTCGGTGTAGCGCTTGTGGCAGCCCGGCATCTTGCAGGAGTAGGGCTTCTCCACATAGTGGGTGCGGGTGTGCTTGAAGCGGTCACTGGAGTTGGAGTAACGCTTGTTGCAGCCTTCGTAGGGGCAGATGTAGGGCTTCTCGCCTGGGGGATGGCACAGCGACGCGTCTGTCGGGGCAGGGGGACACAGCCAGCCCCACCGGGTCCCACCCATCCCCATCCCCGAGCCGCCCCGCTCCCAGTGTGGTGGCTGGCACTGACCTGTGTGTGAGCGGTTGTGGATTTTCAGGTTCTCCAGGCGGGAGAAGCTCTTGTTGCAAGTGGGGCAGCGATGCGGCTTCTCGTTGGTGTGCGTCCGGATGTGGATCAGCATCTTGTACCTGCCAGGATCGGGGAAAGAGGGGGGCTGTCAGAGAGGGAGGGGGATCAGCCCCAGCCCCCAGGGTATCTCCTTGTCCCCATGCCCTGGCTATGGGGTGGTCATCCAGCCCCCCAGGACCTCACACCGGAGGGGATGGAGGGAGGGAGGGATGGATGGAGACCTCCCCATACACAGCCCCCAGTGCTGGGCTCCCGTCTCCCTGCGGTGACTCAGAGCAGCCCCCCCATGGACCCCAGAGCCACACCCCCCCCCACCCGGTGCCCCCCCGCCCACCTGGCGTTGAAGCCCCTGCCATGGCGGGCGCAGCCCTCCCAGTGGCAGCAGTACCCCGCGTCCTTCTCGGGTTTGACGTGGAAGTCGTTGACGTGGTCCACCAGGTCTTGCAGGAGGTCAAAGAACTGGTTGCACTGCAGGCAGGAGGGCTGGGGGTGAGGGGGCCAGGCCGGGCTGGGGGGGGCCGGGACCCCCACCAGGGCCAGCCCCTGCCCCTCATCTCCCCCCCTAACTCCTACCCCTACCCCAAGCACAACAGCACCAGCACCTGAGGAGATGGAAATAGCCCTTTGCATGACCCCCCCAGCCTCCCTGCATAGCCTCCAGCTCCCCATCACCCCCCCTCCAGCCTCACTTTCCCCCCCCCACGAGCCCCATAGAGCTCTGCCATGGCCTTCCAGCCCCACGTCCCCTCCCCAGCCCCAAAATGCCCCTGTGTGCCCCCACGTCCCCCCCCCCCCATCCTCGCAATGCCCCTATGTGGGCTCCCAGCCCTTTCCCACCACCCCCAGCCCCATAAAGCATCTGCACGACCCCCCCAGCCCCATAGCAAACCCCCACCCCCCCCGCATGGCCCCCAGCTCCTCATCACCCCCACTCCAGCCCTCAGCCATCCCCACTTGCCCCCCCCCCAGCCCCATTTCCCTCCCCCGCCAAAGCCCCACAGAGCTCTGCCATGGCTTTCCAGCCCCACATCCCCTCCCCAGCCCCAAAATGCCCCTGTGTGCCGCCGCCACCCCCCCACTCCCACACCTCCCCCCCCCCCCCATCCTCTCAATGCCCCTGTGTGGTCTCCCAGCCCCTCCATCACCACCCCCAGCTCCATAAAGCTTCTCCATGCCCCGCCCCCGCAGCCCCATAACCCCCCCAATCCCCCCATAAATCCCCCCCCCATCCCTCCCCGCTGACCTTGGACCAGCGGCAGACGAGCTGCTTGGGCAGGGGCAGCTCGGGGGGGAGGCGCTTCTCCTTGCTGGGGGGCAGGAAGGCGGCAGGGGGCAGGTGCAGGGCCCCCCCTGCCCCCAGCGGCAGGAAGAACTGGAAGGAGCTGGGGAGGCCATCGATGTAGCGCAGGGACTGGAAATCCTGGAGCAGAGCCCAAGGTGGCGAGGGGAGTGGTGGGGGACGGGGCCAAGCTGCATGGAGACCCCAGAGACCTCCAGAAACCCCCACTGCCCCCCAGAGTGTCCCCCAGAGACCCCAGAACCCCCAGAGACCCCTCATAGTCCCCCAGAGATGCCCAGAGATCCCAGAATCCCCCAGAGACACCCCCCCATAGCCCCCCAGAGACCATCCAGAGACCCCAGAAGCCCTGATAGCCCCCTCAGAGGCCCAAGAACCCCCCAGAGACACGCCCATAGCCCCCCAGAGACCATCCGGAGACCTCAGAACCCTCCACAGCCCCCCCAGAGACCCCAGAACCCCTGATAGCCCCCCCAGAGACACTGAAACTCACCAGAGACCCCCCCCATAGCCCCCAAGAGACCATCCAGAGATCCCAGAACCCCTCATATCCCCCCCCAGAGATCCTGGAACCCCCCCAGAGACACCCCCCCCCAGAGACCCCAGAACCCTCCGTAGCCCCCCAGAGACTCCCCCACAGCCCCCCTAGAGACCCCCCATATCCCCCAAGAGACCATCCAGAGACCCCAGAACCCTCCATAGCCCCCAGAACCCCTGATAGCCCCCCCACAGCCCCCCAGAGACCCTGGAACCCCCCAGAGACTCCCAGAGACCCCAGAACCTTCCACAGCCCCTCCAGAGACCCCCCACCAACCCCCAAGAGACCCCAGAACCCCTGATAGCCCCCCCAGAGACCCTGGAACCCTCCATAGACCCCCCGGAGACCCCCCCATAGCCCCGCAGAGACCCTAGAACACCCCAGAGACCATCCAAAGACCCCAGAACCCTCTGTAGCCCCCCCAGAGACCACCCAGAGACCCCAGAACCCTCCGTAGACCCCCAGAGGCCCCCCCCATAGCCCATCCAGAGACCCCAGAACCCCCCAGCGACCCCCTCCCAAGAGCCACCCTGGGGACACTGCTGGCGTTGGGGGGGGCCAGGCAGGACATTGACCCCAGGGTGTGTGTACACACTTCGGGGGGGGGCGCTGTGTCACCAGCAGCACCGGGCACAGCGCCGAGGTCGGGAGCACTGTCCTGGGCACAGTCCCCATCGCTGGGGACACCGTGGGGGGGACGACAGGGAGACGGCTGTACTTACATGGGGGGTGAGGGGGCCGGGCAGGTCCCCGCTGCCCTGGCGCTCAGGGGAGAGCGAGGCGCTGCCAGATGGAGACTCCCCCCCAGAGCGGGGCGAGAGGCTGAGGTCCACCACCGGCATGGCGGGGAACCGTCCATCCCGCGGCTCCACCAGCCTGGAGTGTGCCAGGAGGCCGGGGGATGGTGAGGCCGGCATGGTCCGGCGACCCCCCCGGCTCCCCCCTCGGCCATCCCCGGCCGGCGGGGCATCCAGGCGCTGGGGACGTCGGGGACCAGGGGGACCCCGCTTCTCCCGAGCAGCTCGCAGCTTGGAGATGCTCAGCTTGAGGTCCAACGGCTCCTCCAGCGAATGCATGGTGCTGGGGTGGGTGCTGCGGGGGACATGCGGGGGTCACCGTGGGGATGGGGGGCACTGGTGGCACCCCCCCACTCAGCCCCAAAGCATCGCCCATGCGATGCCCATCTCTGCTCCAGGCTGGAGGCTGAGCGGGTGCCGGCGGCCACGGTGCTGGCATGGAGACCGTGCCGTCCCTTCCAGCCACCCTGCCGCGGCCCCCTCCCGTGGCGGGCAAAGGGCACAGGGGGCCCCCACGGTGTCCCCAGCGTGTCCTCTCCATGTCACCAATCCCTGGGGATGGGGCACAGCCCCTTGGCCGATGACCAAACCCCGCCAGGGACTGACAAACCCCCCTGGGCACCCACGGTCCTGGGGCTACAGTGTCCCCATTCTGCCCCCCCACTGTCTCCCCCATCCATCCATCCCCGCGGGCCTGCCCCAGCGAGGCCTTTCCCAGCAGCAGAGGAGGGCGGTGGCGGCCACCAGCCCGGCAGTGACCCAGGCGGCCGAGCCCGCTGGCCCCAGCTCCGGAGGCGGCAGAGCTTCCTCCCCCGCCGGGGCCCCTTCCCCGCCGGCCAACGCCGGGGCCGGGCAGGGGCTGCCTGCGGCACGGCACGGCATGGCATGGCGTGGCGTCGCATGGCATGGCACCACATGGCACAGAACAGCATGGCATGGCACAGCAGGGCTGCTGCCTGCAAGCGACCCCCCCAACACACTTCCCAGCACCCTGTCGCCTCCCTGCCACTGTCCCCAGGGTGACATCTCTGCAGTGCCATGCCATCCCTCTTGTCGTCGTTGTTCCCCCCCCCCCCCCCCCCCCGCCCCCCCAAAACTGCTGAGCCCCATGGCTCGGCTGCCACACACCCAGCTGAGACCGGGCAGCTCAGTGCAGGAGTGAACGCCTGACCTCAACCCACGCCAGCGCCGATCCAGTCCCTGGGCTGTGCCCCCCCCCCCCCCCTCCCCTCGGCCCCCCGCATGGCCTGGCCAAGGGGCCATGTCGGGGGGCACGGTGCACCCCGCACACGTGGCAGCAGGACACCCCCCCCCCCCCGTCAACCAGCCCCAGCCTCCCATCCCCGTCCCCACCCTGCCCCGGGGGGCCCGTCCCCCACCCTGCCCCGCCGGCGGGGCCCCCCTGCGCTGGCGGGGGTCCAGCCCGGCTCAGACGCTGAGGAATGCAGAGGAGCCGCGGGGGGCGCGGGGCCCGGCCGGGGTGGGGGGATGACGGGGGGGACCCCCCCGCCTGCAGCCCCCCCCACACAGCAGTGCCCCCATCCTGGCTATGGGGCCAGCCCCATGGGGGGGGTCCCTGTCCCAAACTCCCATGGCTGGAGGAGCTGCCCCATAGCAGCCTCCCCTGCCCTGTGGGGGAAGACATCTTCCTGAGCCCCCCTCCCCATGGCCTGCCCCATGCGGGATCCCCCCGCACCCCAGGTAGCTGTGGAGCCTGCCCCATAGCAGGGTCCCATCCCCTGTGGCAGAGCTGCCCTCCTGAGCCCACAAAGCCATGGGGCCAGCCCCACGGCAGGGGCCCTCACCCTGCGCCCCACAGGGGGTGGTTGGAGCTTGAGAACCATGGAGGGACTTGGGGCCCCGAGCGCCCCCATGGTTCTCGGGCTCCAGCCACCCACTGTGGGGTGCATGGTTCTCGGGCTCCAGCCACCCCCCCCATGTGCCCCACAGCCTGGTGGCACAGCTCAGGGACAAATGGGGGGGCAGAACCCCCGAGCTGTGACGTCAGAGAGGATGACCCCCCCACTGAGGAAGCGGGACAGGGCCCCAGCAGCCCCCCCCCCAGAGCTGGGGGTCCAAGCAGTGGAGCCAAGCGAGGCATCGGAACTGGTCCCAACCACAGTGGCCATGTCCCCACATCCGCAGGGGGCCGTTTTTTGGGGGGGGGGGGGGAGTGTCCCAGAGGCGGGTGGTGCTGGGCGGGGGTCCATGGCCGTCCCCGGGTGGGGCGGGTGGGAAAGGGGCCTCCAGCCGCTGACGCCAGGGCTCCCAGCGCGGCTGCGGGCGGGTGAGCGGCTGCCAAACCACGCGGCCCACGCCGCCGCCACCACCGCTCCTGGGAACCGGGGCGCCCCGGGGGCCCCCCCGCCATGGGGACAGGGACCAACCCCAACAGGGCTTGGCCAGATGCCCCAGCACCTGCGGTCCCTGCGGGAGGCCCCTGCCTGTCCCCCCCCGTGTGTGTGTGTGTGTCCCCAAAGGCCTCTCCTGCCCGCGCCAGGCGCTGCCAGCCCAGCCACGGCCCAGCTTCCCCCCGCCTCCAACCCTGGCCGCCCAGCGAGCCCCCCCCGCCACGCCAGTTCAAACCAGTCCGGCGCAGCGCTGGGCCCAGGGGCTTCCCAGTGCGGGAGGGGGACGCTGGGACCAAGCCCAAATGCAGTGGGGGGGGAGCCCCCCCAGCTCCATCCCCCGGGGGGCCACTGGGCCCCCCCGCGCTGCCCAGCCAGACCCAGGGTGACCCCAGTGCAGCCAGCGGGGTGCCAGGTCTCCGGGCCACCCCGCTGTTGGCGTGACCAGGGTGTCCTGTGTCTGTTCCCCCCCCTCTAACACACACCCAGCCCCAGCTGCAGAACAAAACCTGCCAGGAATAGCACAGGGGGGGACACCGCAGGGCAGAGACTTCCCAGTGGTGCAGTGGGCTCGGGGACAGCGGCAGTGAGGGATGCCAATGTGTGTCCCACCCCCAAGAGGGGATGGTGACCCTGGGGCTCGGCGAGCCGGGAGCGGTGCCAGCGCTGTGGGCAGGGCTGGGTGCCCCCGCCGCAGTGGCACTTGGCAGGGGTGGCAGCGGCAGGCCAGCACCACCACGGGGGTCAGGCAGCCCCAGGAGCCCCCCGTGTTGGGGTGGCATGGCTGAGGGGGGGGGGGGTGTCAGGTTTGCAGGAGCTGGCCCTACTGCCCGGGTCACTGTCCCCATGGCCGCTGGCAGGACATGGCCACCGTGGGACACGCCGCCCCATCTTGTCCCACTGCAGTGGCACTGGCACTGACGCTCCTCACCACTAGTGCCCACAGGGCTGGGGGGGCCACATCCTGCTGGTGGCTCCAGCTTGTCACCGTCCCATCACCATCCCCCCCTCACCCACCACCCAGGCTGATAGCAGCCCCCGAAGGTGCCCCCAGGAGTGGCCACGGCTCTGCCCCCTGGTCATGGTGCCACAGTCTGTCCCCCCCTTTCCTGGTGCATGGCAGCCATGGGGACCCCAGCAGGAGGGGGGGGCCGAGACCAGCCCACTCCCCAGGGAGCAGCCCCATGGCGGTGCCACCAGCATCACACACCCTGCCACCTCCGCCCGGGGACACAGCCAGAGTGGGGCTGGTCCCCTGTCACCCAGCAGATCACAGCCTCACGCTCAGCAGTCATGCAGGGACACGGGGACTCCAGGTTGGGGGGGGACAACAGGGAGACCCCGCGTTTGGGGGGGGTGGGGAGGGTTGTGGTCACAGCAGGGTGACACAAAGGCACAGGGAAGGGGAGGTGGCCACTCACAGAGGGGTTTCTCCAGGCAGGGCAGGGGACGAGCGCCTGCAGTGGTGCTCAGGGACATTGGGGACAATTTGTGGCAGCCCCTGCTGCTGCCACCTCAGGGAGGGGGTCACCGCAGCCGGGCCCCCAACCCCCCCCCCGTGCCAGCACAGCCCGGGCTCGGTCACCCCCCACCTCGGCCCCACGAGGCCACCGGTGATGGGGACCAGGGGTGACCGGTGGCACCAGTAAGGGGCCGCCCTGTGGCCCCCAGCCAAAGCCCCCCCTTCGCCCTCCCCGCAGGCTGGGGGCCACCGGCGGGTCCCCGGGGGAGGTGGGGGGGCAGGGGGCGGCGGCCGGGCAGAGCCACCGAGCACGTCCCCGCCGCAGCCCCCGCCCGCGGCCAAGGTCAGGACACCCACCCCGGCTGCGGGGGAACAGTGGGTGACGACCACCCCCCGGCACCCACTGGGCGGGGGGGTTCCCCCTTCTGCACACCCCGGCCACCCACCCTGTGTCCCTGCCGCCTCCCCCTCACCCCACCCCCCCGGGGCTGCAGCAGGGTCACGTCCCCCCCCCACAACCCGCCCCACATCGCGGGGGGGGGGGGGGGGGGGGGGGCGCTGCAGGTGCCGAGCCAGGGACCCCCCCGCACCCCCCGGGGCGGGGAAGGGGCTTCCCGGCAGGGTGTCGTCCACCCCCTCCCCACGGTGGTGGTGGCGGCGGCATCATCATCATCCTCCGTGTGCCCCCCCCCCCCCGCGGCGTCGCGACAAAGCGCCGCTCCCCGGTGCGCGATCGTACCTGCGGCGGGGGCTCAGCGCCGGCGGGCGGGGAGCGGGGCGGGGAGCGGGGCTTGGCGGAGCGGGCCCCCCCGCAGCCGGGCCGCCGGGCCGCTCCGCCACATCTGCAGGGGCTGGGGGCGGCGGACAAGGGCTCTGCCCTGCCTGCCTGCCCCTGCCCCCCCCCCCCCTCCCCGGTCCCCCGGGCGGCGGCAGCGGAGGGCGGCGGCGGGGCGGGGGCTCTGCCCGCCGTGATTTATGGCCGCCCCGCACCGACCAGCCCGGCCCCGGCTGCGGGCGGGAGCTGGGCGGGGGCCTGTGACGGCCCCTCCCCGCCGCGGGGGGCACCGGGGGGCACCGGGGGGGGGGGGGAGCCCCGCCCCGTAGGGGAGGGGGACACACGGGGACACCCACCCCCCCCCGCGCAAGGTCACCCCGGCGCTGCGGCAGAGCTCCCCCTCCCGGGGTGTGTCCGTGTCCCCCCCGCCCGGGGACGTGGCGGGGTAGGGGGGGACCCCCGGCGGGGAGAAAGGGGGGGCCATTCCCCCCTTCCCCGGCACATGGCGGAGGGGGTCACACCGTGTGTGCGGGGTGTCACACCGTTGGGGGGGGGGATCCCCCTGCAGGAGCGGCGCCGCCCGCCCGCCGCGTGACGTCACAGCGCGCAGCTGGCGTCACGCCTGGCGGGGGCCTCCGCATGACGTCACCCGCCGGCGGCCGGGGGGGGGGGGGGGCGGTGTGTGTGTGTGTGTGTGCCGGGGGGGGGGGTTGTCCCGAGGCGGCGGGGCCACGGCTCCTTCCGGCGGCAGGATGTGGCGGGGCCGGCCCGGATGCTGCAGCCCTCACCGGGGGGGGGGACGACACGGGGGGGGAACTCCCTCCCCGGGGCCCGCGGGGGACACACACACACAGGCTGGCCCATGCGGGTGGCCCCGGGCACGCCCCGCCCGTGGGGAGTTTGCGGGGGAAGGCGGGGGGGGGGCACAGCTGGTGTGTCCCCAACAGCCCCGCCACCAAATGTAGGGGGGATACGGGGGGGGGAGGCGGTGCCACGAAAGGAGGGGGGGAGGGAAGGGGGGGGGGGGGGTGTCACCATCCCACGTGGGTGATCAGTCACACACACACACCCCCCCGTGTTTGGGGTTTTTTTGGGGGGGTGGGGTGCTGTGTCCCCAACAGGACCGCCACGAAAGGGGGGGAGGGGGAACAAAAGCGGGGGGGGGGGACACACCACGTGGGTGATCAAAGTCACACTCGTGTTTGGGGTTTTTTTGGGGGGGGGGGCGGGGCTGCTCTGTCCCCAGCTGTGCCCCCCTCCCTGGGCCGGTGGCTGCCGAGCAGCTGCCACCACGTTTTCATCCTTTATTCCCTTTTCTGGAGGAAAAATGGGCGGGGGTATCTGTGTGAACCCCGATGTCTCTGCGCCCCCCTCGGCAAAAAAATAAATAGAAATGGGGTGAGGGGTGAGGTGCGTCTTGGGGCGGGTGTCAATGCCACCCACGGTGGTGGTGGCCCCAGGTGCCTGTCACCCTGCTCCCGTCCCCAAAGTCCTCCCAGTCTGGGAGGACTTTGGGGACGTCTGGGAGGACTTTGGGGACGGGGTGGGGGATGGGACACACACACGGGTGTCCCCACGCCGTGGGGGGGCCACCCCAGTCCCCCCGCAGGGAGGGATAGGCAGGGGGCCCATGGGGACAGGCAGGGACCATGCAGAACCTGTCCTGCCAGCTCCTGGGGGGTGTGGGCTGGGGAGTCCGGGGGGGCGGATGTGCCCACCCTGCACTGCAGGGACAGATCCTGCCCCCCCAGGGTGCCAGCCCAGCTCTGAGACACCCTCCCACCCCCCCGGTGCCTTTGGGGGCTCGCTGTGTCCCCACTCAAGTGGCCCTGGCCACACACAGGCAGGGCTGGGGCGGGGAAAGCTTTGGGCAGGGGGAAGCAGGGATCACCTGCCCCCCCCCAGAGCCCGGGGTGGGGTGTCCCCCCCGAGGTCCTGCATGGTCCCTGCCAACCCCCCATGGCCCCCACCAGCCCCCACGGCCCCTACCAGCCCCCACAGCTCCTGCCAGCCCCCCCATAGGCCCCTCCACCAGCCCCCAGCCCCCCCTGCCAGCCCTGAGCACCCCTTCTGGCCCCCTATGTGCCACCCACAAGGCCCTAGACCCCCCTGCCAGCCCCCATGCCCCCCCCCCCCCCCCCCGCCATGTCCCATCACCAGCCCTCAAAGCCCCCTCGCCAGCCACGTCACCCCTGTCAGCCTCAAGGCTGCTGTGACGACCCCCCCATCCCCAAAGCCTCTTGTGACTCCCCCCTGGCAGCCCCCCGAGCCCCGCCATAGGGCAGGGCTGGGCTCTGTGGCACGCTGTGGGGCAGAGCCGTAGGGCAGAGAAGGGGGTGCAGTGCCCTGGGGGCCGGGGGGGGAGTGGGGGGTGCTGGGCCCTGCTGGGGACAGGCACAGGCTGCGATGGGATGGGACAAGGATAGGCCAGGCTGGGGTAGGATAGGATGAGGTGGGGTGGGACAAGATCGGATGGGGACAGGACGGATAGGATGGGATAGGGATAGGATGGGATAGGGATAGGGCAGGATGGAGGAGGATGGCATGGGGACAGGACAGGGT
This sequence comes from Fratercula arctica, assembly GCA_947846985.1. Classification (NCBI taxonomy): domain Eukaryota; kingdom Metazoa; phylum Chordata; class Aves; order Charadriiformes; family Alcidae; genus Fratercula; species Fratercula arctica. The sequence continues at coordinate 26,688,228 of CANTUZ010000009.1, forward strand.
GGGATAGGGACAAGCCAAGTTGGGATAGAATGGCATGGGATAGCACAGGAAGTATAGGATAGGATAAAATAGGGTAGGATGGGATGGGGATAGGGCAGGATGACATGGGATGGGATGGGATGGGGATAAGGATAGGATGGAAACAGGACAGGATGGGATAGGGTGGGCCAGGATCAGATAAGGTTGGACAGGATGGAACAGGATGGGATGGGGACAGGACAGGTCAGGGTAGGATGGGATGGGATAAGATAGGATCAGATGGGATGGGGATAGGATGGGATAAGATGTGATGGGGACAAGACAGGTCAGGATGGAATGGGATAAGGTAGGATGGAATAGGATAAGGCTAGGGCAGGATGGGATGGGATGGGATGAGGTAGAATGGGTTGAGGGTAGGACGTGATGGGTATGGGATGGGGACAGGTCAGGATAGGATGGGATGGGTTAGGGTAGGATAGGACTAGGGCAGGATGCAGTGGGATGAAGTAGGATGGGAAGAGGATAGGATGTGATGGGTATGGGATGAGATGGGGACGGGCCAGGTCAGGACAGGATGGGATGGGGACAGCGCCAGATGGGATGGGGTCAGGACAGGATGGGAAGGGATAGGATAGGACAGGACTAGGGCAGGATGGGGTAGGATAGGGCAGGGCAGGATGGAATGAGGTTGGATGGGATGGGTATGGGATGGGGACAGGACAGGTCAGGATAGGACAGGATGGGATAGGGTAAAATAGGATCGCCAGGCCAGGATAGGATAGAATGGGATGGGATGGGATGGGGTCAGGACAGGATGGGATGGGGACAGGATAGGATAGGATAGGATAGGATAGGTCCAGGCCAGACCAGGATAGGATAGGATGGGGTCAGGACAGGATGGAATGGGGACAAGACAGGTTAGAATAGGATAGGGTAGGATGGGGCCAGGCCAGACCAGGATAGTATAGGATGGGATGGCGTCAGGACAGGATGGGATAGGGTGGGATGGGGACAAGACAGGTCGGGGTGGGATGGGACAGGATAGGATAGGGTAGGATGGGATAGGATACGATGAGGGCAGGATGGGATGGGATAGGATAGGATGGGATGGGGTCAGGACAGGTTAGGATCGGATAGGATAGGGTCAGGACCAGATGGGATGGTATAGGACAGGATAGGATAGGGTAGTGTAGAGTAGGGTAGGATGGGATAGGATAGGGTCAGGACAGGATGGGATAGGACAGGATGGGGACAAGACAGGTTAGGATGGGATGGGATGGGGTCAGGACAGGTTAGGATCGGATAGGATAGGGTCAGGACCAGATGGGATGGGATAGGACAGGATAGGATAGGGTAGTGTAGAGTAGGGTAGGGTAGGATGGGATAGGATAGGGTCAGGACAGGATGGGATAGGACAGGATGGGGACAAGACAGGTTAGGATGGGATGGGATAGGATACGGTCAGGACAGGATGGGATAGGATGGGATGGGGACAAGACAGGTCAGGATGGGACAGGATAGGATAGGGTAGGGTAGGATGGGATAGGATAGGGTCAGGACAGGATAGGATAGGATGGAATGGGGACAAGACAGGTCAGGATGGGATGGGATAGGGTAGGGTAGGATGGGATGGGATGGGATAGGATAGGATAGGGTAGGGTAGGGTAGGGTAGGATGGGATGAGGTCAGGACAGGATAGAGTAGGATGGGATGGGGACAGGCTGGGATGGGACAGGGCAGGGTAGCATGGTGCCCGGGCAAGATGGGCCGCTCCGCGGCGGGATGCGATGGGGCCGGGGCGCATCGGGGAGCAGCCAGGTCGGGACGGTTGGCGCTAGCGTGAGCCGGGCAGGGAGAGGAGCCGTGTCCCCGCTCCCCCCGCCTCCCCCGGTGGGGGCCGGCTCCCCCCCGCCGCCCTTTGTTTACCCGGGCCGGTGGCGGGCGGGGGCGGCGCCGGCGGGGGCGGGGGGAGGCGGCGGCGGCGGGCGGGCGGGAGCCGCCGCGCTCGCACCAGCTGTTTCCCGCCTTGAGCCGCAGGCAGAGGCCGCCGGAGCCGGAGCCGGAGGAGCCGGGCCCCCCCTCCCCAACCCCGCTTTTCCCCCCACCCCCCCCCCCGGCATGGAGTACTTCATGGTGCCGGCCCAGAAGGTGCCCTCCTTGCAGCACTTCAGGAAATCCGAGAAAGAGGTCATCGGCGGGCTCTGCAGGTGGGGGCGCGGGGAGAGGGGGGGGGACACACGCCGGGCGAGCCGGCCTTGGAGCTAAAAGGATGAAAAATGGTGTTTTTAGGGTGTTTTTTTGGGGGGGGGAGACAGACGGGGGAGGGAGGACCGCGGCGCGGCCGCCGCAGCCCCACCGCCCGCACGTGGTCCCGGCCGCGCACATGGGGCCGGGCAGCCACGCGTGGCCATGGCGGGGGGGGGGGGGGGGAGGTGCCGCCCGCCCATCGCCCCCCATCCCCAGCCGTGGGTATGGGGTGTGGGGGGGGCGGGGGGGGTCCGGCGGGTTGTGCGTGGGGCTGTGTTGGGGGGTGTGTGTGTGTGTGTGTGTTTACTGCCGGGCCTGGCCGTGACTCTGCAGCCCTCCCGGAGGAGGCGGGTCGCGGCCGGGGCTGCCGGGACATGTAGTGCGGGGAAGGCGGCGGCACAAAGCCCGGCGACACAGCGCGGGGGGGGGAGGCACGGCGGGTCGGGGGGGACACCCCCAAACCTCCCACCAACCCCTCCCCCCCCCCCCCGAGCCGAGGATGGGGACGGAGCCGGCGGGGCCTGGCGGGGAGGCGGCGGAGGTGGGGGGGGCCTCGCCACGCGTGGGGGGCGGCACAGGCCTCCCGGGGCCATGCGGGGCGGCCCCCGGCGCTTCGGGAGCTGCGGGCAGGCACAAGCACACGCACACACACACCCACACACACACACCCCGGCCCCCCGCCGTAGAGCGGGCGTTGGCGGCCGGGCCCTGCCGCGCATGGGGGGCGGCCCGCGCCCGGAGGGGCCTGTGGGGCTGCTCGGGCCCCTGGGTCCCTGTGGGTTCCCCATGGGGTCCCTGTGGGGCTGATCGGGGCCGTGGGGTCCCTCTGTGGTCCCTGTGGGCCAGCTCACGCCAGTGGGGTCCTTCTGTGGGGTCCCTATGGGTCAGCTCAGGCCCATGGGGTCCCTTTGGGGTCCCTCTGTGGTCCCTGTGGGCCAGCTCAGTCCCGTGGGGTGCCTCTGTGGTCCGTATGGGGCAGATCAGTCCCGTGGGGTCCCCATGGGTTCCCTATGGGGCAGCTCAGGCCTGTGGGGTCTCTTTGGGGTCCCTCTGTGGTCCCTGTGGGTCAGATGAGTTCTGTGGGGTCCCTATGGGTCAGCTTAGGCCTTGGAGTCCCTGTGGGGCAGATCAGTCCTGTGGGGTCCCTATGGGGCAGCCCACAGCAGCCAGACTCCCCTAAACGTGTGGGGCAGCCCAGGCCCTTCCAGGCCCAGCCCTGCCCCAGCCCACATGCTCCCCCCTGGGGCTATCCCTGCCCCACGGGGGGCCCACAGCTCTGCCCTGTCTCCCTGCCGCCCCACCAGCTCACCTGGGGTGGGGGGGTGCTCAGGGGGTGCCCACATCTGAGGCCCCCGGGGGGGACGCAGCTGTGGAGCAGGGACACAGGGTGGTGGGGTGGCTTCGCAGGGTCCCCCCACGTTAGTCGTGGTGTGTGGCTGCAGCCCGGCGTGGGCCCGTGGCCTGGGTGGGAGGGCAACTGCCTGGGGCAGGGAAATGTGGCCTTCCTGCCCAGGGCTGGGGGGCTGTGCGGCCCCCACACTATCCCCAGGCGTGGGGCAGAGCTCTGGGGGAGCCTCGCTGCCTGTCCACCGCCCCGAGCTCTGCAGCACCCTGCCTGCGAGCTTAGGGACGCCCTGCCTGCGAGCTCGGCGAGCTTGAGGGTACCCTGCCTTCGAGCTTAGGGATGCCCTGTCTTTGAGCTTGGGAATGCCCTGCCTGCGAGCTTGAGGGTGCCCTGCCTGGAAGCTTATGGACGTCCTGCCTGGAGCTGTAGGAGCTCAGGGACGCCCTGCCTGCGAGCTTGAGGGTACCTTGCCTGCAAGCTTAGGGACACCCTGCCTGAAAGCTTGTCATGCTCGGGGATGCCCTGTCTGCCAGCTCCAGGAGCTGGGGGACGCCCTGCCTGCAAGCTTAGGGACGCCCTGCCTGCGAGCTTGGCGTGCCTGGGGACACCCTGCCTGTGAACTTGGGTATACCCTGCCTGCAACCTCAGGGACAGCCTGCCCACAAGCTTAGCGAGCTTGGGGATGCCCTTTGCGCGAGCTTGGGGATGCCCTTCGCGCAAGCTCGGGGACACCCTGCCTGCAACCTCAGGAGCTCGAGGGTGCCATGCCTGCCCTGCCCACCAGCGCAAACCAGAGCACTGGCTCTGGGCAGTGGCAGACACGAGTGGGCAGAGTGGGACATCTTCTGTGTCCCCACCGAGCCCCCGGCCTCCTCACCGGGCAGCAGCAGTGGCTCTGACCCTGCCGTGGGTTTGTTTCCCTCCAGCGTGACGTCCCTGCCAGGCTGCGCTGGGGGCTGCCACGCCACTGGGGCGAGATGGACCAAATTCTACTCACCCGACCCAAACCCTGTGGCACCCACATGGAGCTGGGGGCACCCTGGGTGCTTCTCTGGTGTGCCAGGGCTCCAGTGGGTGCCATCTGCTCCTTCCGCCTCTGTCCTGCCCCCTCCTCGGTGGCGCTGGGTGCCAGGCCAGCTCCTGAATCCATGGTTTCTTCTCCCCCTTTCCACGTGTAGCTGTCACTTCTGGGGTCTCTGCCCAGGAAGAGCAGCTGGGGTAGGTTGCGGGAGATCTGCTGGCGAGGAAGCAGGCCCTTCCTCCTTCCCCGCTATTTAAGAAACTGCTTCCGCGCTGCCCAGTCCTGGACCTCTTCGTCCCATTCCCCTTGTGCGGCCACGGCTGGCAGTGGGACATCCTGGAGCAGCCACCTCCCCGGCCCCACCAGCCATCACTGTGCCGGAGGACAGACCCTGCCCCTACGAAGGGATGGTGTCCCCAAGACCTGCTTGGGTTGGCACGTTTTGGGGATGAGTTTGGGGCTGGTTTTCGGCAGGAGCAGGGAGGTGGGTGATGGCCACTGCCAGATAGGAGCCCCGTGCCGCCATCCCGCCATGGGCAGCTCTTGCTCCACACGGCAGACGGCCACTCCCCGCGAGCGGGACAGACCCCCAGGCACCCATCCCAGCTCCGCACCCCCTGGGACGCCCGCTGGGAGCCCCCTGGGAGGGATCCAGTGCAGCGGGTGCTCAGCACCCGGCATCAGCCTGCGCTGGGATGCTGCCTCGGCGGCTGGGGAAAACGTATTCCCGTCCCTCTGGGCTGAGCTGGGATCCTTCCCCGTCCCTCTGGGCTGAGCTGGGATCCTTCCCCATCCCTGTGGGATGAGCTGGGATCTTTCCCCATCCCCGTGTATCTCAGAGGAGTTGCGATGCGTGCCCTGGGAGCCCCCAGGCACTGCCTGGGCACATGGCGGTGCTGTGAGCAGGGCTTGGCTTTGCCGCTTAGACCCCTGAGCTCCCAAACCTCCACGGTTCCTCCATGGCCTCTCCAGGATGGCAGGACACTGAATGGCTTTGCTTTCCAGACCGGTGTTGGCAAGGTGCTGGGTGGGATGGTCCTGTCTCCCCGTCCCAGAGCCGCTGGGCACCTGGGTGGGAGGCTGAAGCCTGCCTTATCTTGCCTCGTGCCAGCAGCCTGGCCCTTGTGTTTAGTCTTCGGTGCCTCGCCGCATCCCCAGCGCTGGCCGCCTGACTTGCGGCGGGTGGGTACTGGGCGTTTCCCTGCACCCCGGAGAGAGCTGCTGCTGGCGGCAGCAGGGAGGCGGGATGGCCGGCAGCGTGGCAGGGGCTGCCTTGGTTTGTCGTAACAAGCAGCTATCACCCCAGCCCTTGGCTTATTGATTAATTGCCAGTGCGGGCTGCTGCCTGGCAGGCTTGCCGTCCCCATGATCCAAAATCCTTGCCGGGATTCAGTCACCTTGCTCCCTTGGAGAAGAAGCGGGGTGTGGTGAAGAAGCTGGACCCCCACGGCAGTGGGCTTTGCTCCGGTGCCCTGGACCCACAGGTGGTGGCCTTGGCTGGCCAAAGCCCTCCCCGCCACCGTCCCCGCTTGCTGCTGGTGGTGTCTCCGGCTCCAGGAGGCATTTCCTGGCCCATCTGCAGGGCGAGGGCGCGGGGGGCGAGGAGGCGGCGGCAGGAAGCAGGCGGGAGCTGCGGCTTGGGGTGGGACGGGGGCTTCTCTGCTGGGAGCTGTCATCTGGAAGCCATCAGCGGGGCGGGAGGGAGGGAGCCGCCTTCCCGGGGCCACACACGCCGGCTGGCCCCACGGGGACCCAGCCGGCCGGCCCACAGCCTCCCTCGCCCGCCCAGGGGTCCCCGCCGTGCCCTGCCTCCCCCTCGGCTCCCCTCGCCCGGGCTCGCCATCGGTGCTGGCCTTGGGCAGCCCATGTCCGAGCTCACCGGGGCCACCGTTTGGTCGATGCATCCCCCAGAGCTTTGGATATGGGGCTGGAGAAACCCACCCACCCGCTTTTGTGCTCGCCAGCGCCACAGCCATTGTCCCTTCCGTGTTTGCCATCCCTTTGGTGGCTTGTGATTGCAAAGCGAAAGGGGGACACGGCGGGAGGGAGCAGGCAGCAGGGGTGCAGCCCCCTCCTCCCTAATCCCATGCCTTTCTCGCAGCTTGGCCAACATCCCATTGACTCCGGAGACCCAGCGGGACCAGGAGCGCCGGATACGCAGGGAAATCGCCAACAGCAACGAGAGACGGCGGATGCAGAGCATCAATGCTGGCTTCCAGTCTCTGAAAACCCTCATCCCACACACGGACGGGGAGAAGCTCAGCAAGGTGAGCAGGACATCACCGGGGCCACGGCAATGCGGGATGTGGGCGCCAGTCCTGCACGTGGGGGTTTTCGTCGTTGCTTGTTGGGGCTGTGAGAGTAATTGGGGATATTTGCACGTATTAATCCACCGATGGAGGTCTCTCCTGCAGAGGTCTCCTGGGTGGAGGGGGTGCACATCGCAAACCTGGTGTCCCGGGGTGGGCTGGGTGTGTGTGACTGCGCCCCACACCCTGGGAGCAGTGTGGCATTTGCCTGGGTGACGAGGTGGATCTGCTGCGGAGGGGAACAGGCGAGGAGGCAGCGCTCAGCAGTTGGGTTTCTGAGATGGGTGAACTGGAGGTTCACTGTGTTGGAAATCCCAGGGGAGACCCGGGGGTGAGTGAGATGCTTTATGGAGACAGTGGGGCCAGACAAGGAGCGGTGCTGCCGTCTGCCAGGCAGGGGGGGAGCTCTGGAGGATTCCAGAGTCTTTCCTGCCTCAGCGTCGCCCTCCTGGCTCTCCTGCAGGCAGCCATCCTCCAGCAGACGGCCGAGTACATCTTCTCCCTGGAGCAGGAGAAGACTCGGCTACTGCAGCAAAACACCCAGCTCAAGCGGTTCATCCAGGTAGTGCCCGCCTGCGTGCCCTGGGGACGGGATGGGATGAGAGGGGATGGGATGGGACAGTCCCAGCTGGCTGAGGAGGGGACGTTGTTGCTGTTCTTGGGGTCAGGGTGAGACCCTCTGCCCTAATGAGCTGGGGGGTGGAGGTGTTTTGCACCCTCCTGGCAGGGCAGGGGAGCCTGGTTTAACCTGGCACCCCTTACCTGGCAGGGGAAGAAGGGCTGGCGTCCCATTTTCCATTTGGGTTATCGGGATACAGCCCCAGCTCTGGGGTGGCCTGGTTCAACCGCCCTGGGTGTCACAGTGTGAGAAGTGGGTTTGCACAAGGCCGATGGGGTGAGGACCAGGAGGGTGGTCACACACAGGGTGCAGCAGCCCATCCATCCCCAGGTGCTGCCCATGTCCCCGGGGAGCCCCTTCCCTGCAGGGAGCTGTGTTAGGGGGTGGCCGGGGGGTTGGCATCACTTAGACGTGGTCCGGATGCGGGGGAGAGCATCAAGGCTGGTCCCTGTCCCTTGACACCACGTCCCTGCGGCAGGAGTTCAGCGGCTCCTCCCCGAAACGGCGACGGGCGGAGGACAAAGACGAGGGGATCGGCTCGCCGGACATCTGGGAGGACGAGAAAGCTGAGGATCTGCGGCGGGAGATGATCGAACTCCGGCAGCAGCTGGACAAGGAGCGCTCGGTCCGCATGATGCTGGAGGAGCAGGTGAGGCCACGCGGTGCTGGATCCGGCTGCGGCGCTGTGCAGCACTGCGCTGGCTGTGCCCGGGGCAGGCTCGCCCTCTAGCGGGCTCTGCCACGGCCGTGCCGGAGCCCCCCGGGTACACTGGTGCCGCCGTTACGGTGTTACGGTTCATCTGCTCTGGCCACCTCCGCTCCACACTTGGCCATGGGCTCCCTGGCTCTCCCCACCCTATGGGCACCCTTCCTGGCGAGATCGAGGGGTGCCATGCCGGGAGCAGGCTGGGCTCCCCACCAACATGTCGGGGCTCTCTCGGCCGGCAGGTTCGCTCCCTGGAGGCCCACATGTACCCCGAGAAGCTGAAGGTGATCGCTCAGCAAGTGCAGCTCCAGCAGCAGCAGGAGCAGGTGAGGTTGCTGCACCAGGAGAAGCTAGAGCGCGAGCAGCAGATCCGAACCCAGGTGAGTGTGCGGACGCCACCCCGGCCCACCCTGGCTGTAGCCCACCCATGGGGACACCCAGCGGCCTCCCATCCCCCGCTTGGTGCAGCTGGGCATACAGGTGGTGAGATTCGGGGGGTTGGTGTGGTCCAATGATGTGCTTGGCATTTCCCATGCCTTAGGACTGGCCAGGATGGACAACAGTGTCCCAGCAAAGCTCTCGCCCTCTGGAAACTGGGAAGGGGTCAGCACATGGACCCCCCGCAGTGCTCAGGGGAGTTGTGGTTCTAGGCACCCCATGTTTCAGGAGGGGATTGTGGCTTGGACTGTGCTGCGGTGGCTTCCAAGTGGCTCTGTTCCCTGGCATGGAGGGCTTTTTACGGGCAGGGATTCAGCTTGGCCCTAGCAAGCCTGCAGCTTTCCAAGGCTGTGCCGGGAGGTGCTGGATGTGGCCACCCCTGACTCGCCCTGACCCTGTGGTGGCATCTCCCTCCTCACTGGGCATGGGTGGAGAGCAGCTCCTGCTCCGGTGAGCTGTGGTCCTGCTCCGGTGGCCACATTTCCTTGCCCTCGGGCGATGAACGGGAATCCGTCCCGTCCCCGGGTGGTGTCCACAGTCACATCGGGACCACTGCCAGCGACTGGTTTGCAGCACCATGGAGGCCAACTCTGGGGGTTCACCTCTCACTAGGTGACTCCCCCTGAGTTTTGGGGACCCCCAAACCGCTCCCCGCCACCCGCCAGGCTGGGAAGGGGGAGCGGGCCAGCTGGCAGGCAGTGCTGCCGGGGGACTGCGGGGATGGGAGCCTTCAGCCCTTTCCTCCGGCACAGTTGGATTTGCTAACGGTGGGGGGAGCCTTACGCCAGCCCAGTGCAGCGAGGAGGAGGTGAGTGCGGTGCCGGCACCCGGTCCTTGCTCGCTGCCACCCTCAAGCCCAGCCTGGGGAGTTTCAAAGGGAGGGAGAAAAACCAGCTTCCTCCCTCCTTTGGCTTCTGTGGAACTGTGTCCCCACAGGATCCCTGCTGGCCACCTCCCGGGGAAGTTCAGCCTATTTTTAGGTGAACTCTCCTTAGCCTCCTGCTAGGGCGGATCTTCCCATCCGCTGTTTTAACGAGGATCTCCGAGGGGTGCGGCGAGTTCCCAGCTGTGCACATCGGGGCAATGGGAGGGCTGACGCTTGTCTCTCCTGGCTTAAAAGCCCAAATGTTTCCCACTTTGGGATACAGGGAATCCTTCACGTTCCGCCCTGCCAAAGCTAAGGTGATGGCAGGTTTTAGCTGGCATCTTCTGCCATCTGTCCGGGATGGGTGAACTGAAGCAGCTGAGCTGCTGCTTCAGCTTTTATGGCCTCTCGAAGGAGTTTGGGTTCCACAAACAAGTGCAGTGCTCTTCCCGTTGCCGCCATGCGCAGGTCCCTGCTGACCAGGGGGGTTGTTTTTGCTTCTCTCCCCAGCTCCTGCCATCACATGCTCCCCCAGCACCCACTCACCACCCCACCGTGATCGTTCCAGCGCCGCCTCCCTCCCATCACGTCACCGTGGTCACCATGGGCCCATCCTCGGTCATCAACACAGTCTCCACGTCCCGGCAAAACCTGGACACCATTGTTCAGGTAAGGAGGGGACCGCAGGAGGAGGCTCTGGTGGGGTCTGTAACCCCTCTGGGTGCATTGGAGAAGGGGCAGGGACACACGATGTCCTGACGGGTGGTGGTTGCCCTCGGCAGGCGATCCAGCACATTGAGGGGACGCAGGAGAAGCAGCTGCAGGAAGAGGAGCAGAGACGCGCCGTCATCGTGACGCCAGCTCGCGCCTGCCCCGAGCCCTCCGCCTCCGACACCGCCTCCGACACCGAGGGCAACGACAGTGACTCCATGGACCAGAGCAAAGAAGAGCCTTCGGGGGACGGGGAACTGCCCTGACACCCTCTGGCCGGCAGCCGGGGAGGGGAGCCGGGGCCGGGGGGCAAGGGGGGGGGAAACGTCGGAGAATATGCTGAAATTTTTAAAAAATACAACGCGATTTGGGTCTCTTTTATGACCTTTTTCCAATACTGTAAAGCAGAGCGCTAGAAGCAGGCAAAGGTCACCCTTCAGCTCTCGGGGGGGGCGGGCGCTCAAGGGCAGCCACAGTGGGACACGGGGGGCTTGGGATGCAGCGGGACAGCGGCGGGGGGGTGTTAGGGACAGGGGGGTTGCAGCCCCCACCCTGTTTTATCACCCCCCCGCCACCAATCCATGGGGAATCCTGCAGCCCCGGTGTTCCCGATGGCATTCCCTGGGGATGGGGGCTTCGGTTGGGATCTTGATTTGGTTTTTTCTTCCTCTTTTATGTTTTTGTTTTTGATTTTTTTTTTTTTTAATTAAGTGTTCGTTTTTAAGCAGGGGGGAGATACCAAGTGACACAGCAGCAAACACGGGACGGGCACCCCCCGCTTTGGGGTACAACCAGCCCCACCACGGCTCCCACACCCCACATGGGGCTGGGAAAACCCCTTTGGAGAGTAAAAAATATCCTGGATTATGCCATCAGAGCACAGGCAGGAGGGCTGGCACGTGCCACCCCCTCGCTGTTTCCAGCGCCCACCTCCTTGGCATGGGGATGGCGATTTGGGATGGCTGATTTTACATGCCCATCCCCACCCCCATCCCTCTCCCATCCCTCCTTTAAGCACTTAATCTGGTTTGCGGGATCCCTCAGCTCCGAAGAGCTTTTTCTAGTTCATGATTGTGTTGCTTGGGTCTGTCCTGGCGGGTGGGGTGGGGGGGGTCCCCATTTTGTGTGTGTGTCGTCCCCCTGCCCCCTTGCCCCCACTGCCCCCTGCCCAGCTGTAGGGTTTTAGGCCAGTTGTGTGTAGAGCCTCGGTGGTATTTGGTAGGTTCCCCCCCCCCCAGCCGCAGCTGTTTCTCGGTTCCTTTCCCTTTTATTTTTGGTTGTTTTTTGTTTTTTTTTTTTGTATTTTTTTTACGATTTTCAGGTCTTTGTGTTGATTGAGAAGCTATTCTATTTTGTTAAGAAAGTTGGAAAAAAAAAAAAGAGGCTCGTGCCTTTGTAAAGAAACAAAATAAAGTTTGTACTTGGTTTTTTAGAAGCTCAGTCCCGGCGTTAAACTTTTGGGGGGGAGGAGGTGGGATGGGGATGGATCCCGCCCCTGGAGGGGACACTGGTCCCTCTCGGGGGACCTGGGTCTCGCAGGGAGTGCTGCCAGTGTTGGGAATTGTTGGGAATGGCAGGCAGGGAGTGGGCAGGAGGATGTTGCCTCCCGCGAGGTTGCCTGCTGAGCGGCCGGGCTATATTTAAAGGTTCAGCCCTGCCAGCGCTGCCCACACGTGCTACGAGTGCGTCAGGGCTCAGCTCGCTGCTGAGATGGGGGGGCGTGGTGGGGTCTGGGACTGAGGCTGCTTGGCTGTGGGCGGGCGGGCAGGGTCAGGCTTTGTGTCCCCCTGCCCTGGGGGTAGAACTTGTGGGGGGGGCACCATCTCTCTGCATAGCTCTCTGTGGGGCTGCTGGCTCGTCTCGTGGCTCTGTCAGGGTGGGGGCACCCACCTCTCAGCATCTCCTGCGGCCAGGGGTCTCTCCTGCTTCCCTTCTACACCGTGGCCCTCTGTGGTGCCCAGCCATTGTCCCCTCCCTGCTACCCCTGTCTCACCTCCTGCTCCCACGCTTGTGAAAGGAGCCAGATTTGGGGGGGGGGGGTGGGTGGTGTTGTTTTCCTTCCAGTTTGGCCCCTTCCCCAAGGAAATGGTGGGTCATGGCCCCCCAGAGTGGCTCCTCCAGTGATGGAGCCCAGAGACCACTCTGCCATGGCCAGGCTTTGGGGGACAACAGCGCTGGGTGGCTGTCCCTTACAAGTCAGGGTGACAGGAGCTGACAACCCTGTGCCTCTGGCCACCACCACGCTGCCAGTGCGGTGCTGGTGACACCCCCAGGGTGGAGGCAACATGTCCCCCTGCCTACGGGGCGTGTGGCATTGCCCGGAGTTGGTGCGACATGGTGGGTAGAAGAGGGGCCCCAAATCAGCCTGGGACAAGGTTCCTTGGGGACACCCGCCTTTGGGGACGGCTGGGGGATACTGCGGTGCTATGACGCTCTACCTCCTCCATGAAATCCTGCTGCAGCCAAAAAGGGGCTGCAGGAGCTTGGGGCAGCCCAAGGAGCTCCACTACCCCATGCCAGTGGGGTGCCATGACAGGGACGGTGACCCTGCATGGGCAGTGCCACCCCAGGGACCCCATGCCAGGAGGTGTCCCGTGCCCTCACATCCCTGACATGAGCCTTTCCCAGTGCTGCACCCGTCCCTGAACCCATCCCCAGGGCCCCCTGGGAGAGGATGAGCGCTGGCGGCAGCATCTGTGCTGGCGGTGCCGGCAGCTGCCTGCCCTGCCCCACGCCCACCGCCGCCGTATAAATAGAGGCAGCGAGCGGCAGGGAGTTCCTGGCAGCCACCATGAAGGGCCTCAACCTGCTCTGCTGCTGCGTGGCCTCGCTCCTGCTCCTCGGCACTGCAGGTATGGCTGCCCGCGGGGCTCCAGGGGGCACGTGGGGCTACGGGTCACCATGGGTGACCATGGGTGCTCATGGGGCTGCAGGGTCCCAATGGGGCTGTGGGTCCCCACGGGGCTGTGGGGTCCCCATGGGGCTGTGGGTCTCCATGGGGCTGCAGGGTCCCCGTGGGGCTGTGGATCCCCATGGGTCTGTGGGTGCCTGCAGGTCTGAGGGTCCCCGTGGGGCTGTGGATCCCCATGGGTCTGTGGGTGCCTGCAGGTCTGTGGGTCCCCGTGGGACTGCAGGGTCCCCATGGGGCTCTGGGTCCCGTTGGGGCTGCAGGGCCCCCACAGGGCTCTGGGTCCCCATGGGGCTGTGGGTGCCTGCAGGGTTGTGGGGTCCCCATGGGGCCGCAGGTCTCCAGGGGGGCTGTGGGTGCCTGCGGCATAGTAGATGTCTATGGGGCTGTGGGCACCCAGCAGAGCTGTGGGCACCCATAGGGCTGGGGGTGTCCGTGGGTCCATGGGTGCTCACTGGGGCTGCAGGTGCCTGTGGGGCTGTGGGTGCCCATGGGGCTGTGGGTGCCCTGCAGGGTGACAGGTACCCGTGGGGCTGTGGGTGCTGGTGGGGCTGAGGGTACCAGTGAGGTTCTGGGGTGCCCGGTGAGCCCAGCCTGCCCCCCCAGGGCTGTGTGGGTGCCAGGAGCAGGACGGGGTGGCAGGTCCAGGCTCCCCGGCAGCGTTGCCAGGGCTGCAGAGTCAACCCAAAATGTGCAGGGAAACATGGTGGGGGGCCGTGGCCAAGAGGGGCTGGAGCTGAGGTCCCCCCTCTGGAGTCAGGGTGGGCACAGGGGGCTGTGCTGCTGCCAGCGCGCTGGGGGTCAGTGCCACCCATGGGTGCCGAGGGGACTCAGTTTCAGGCTGTGAGGACTTGGCGGCGGGGGGGGGTGCCGGCATGCTGGAGCACCCCATAGTGGGAGCAGGATGGGGTCAGCTGTTTGCCTTGGGGGGTCTCCCCCACCACCCAAGGACCTGCCAAGCAAGATGTCACTTTGGGTGACCCTGGACCCCCTTCTCCGGTCCATCCTATCCCCGCTTCGCAACCCTGTCCCCAGCTGGGCGCCACTGGGGCTGCGCGGTGGGGTGGCATCGCTGGTACCCTTGCTTGCCCTTGAGTTAATTTGGGCCAGTTCTCTGCCTGGCCGGGCTCCGGCAGCTGCGCTGCTGGGAGAGGGGCAGCTAAGTATGGAAACAGCCGTGTAAGGGGACACTCTGCTCCCTGCAGCCGCCCTGGCCTCCCCCCCTGCCCTGTGCTGCCGCAGCCCCGCGCACGGGCACCCGCAGCTGCTGCCTTCCAGCACACCCGGCACCCCCAGCCCCGCCGAGTTTTGGCCTTTTAAGGGCATCTTGGACCATTCTTATGGATAAATGGGTTTTGGGGCCAGTGACGCACCCCGCCGGTGGTGGGGTGACCTCTGCAGGGCATCGAGTCGGGTCTGGGGGCAAGGGGGATGGAAAGGTTCTCTACGGGCATGGCTGGTGGTTGGTGCCACTCCAAGCTGGGCTGGTGAGACATCAGGGGCTTGTCACCATGGTGGGTGACCACCAGCCCTGCTCTTGGTTGTGCTGAGGCTGGTGTGGTGATGCCATGGGGCTGGGCACGGCATTGGGCACCCACTCGTCAGCACCCTGCTCAACCCAGTGCCGAGATCCCCCAACTCGGAGTCCACATTGGGGTCTGCAGTCCCAGAGATGGCTCCGAGGTGCGGCTGGAGCCCTCTGAGTCCTCACCATCAGCATCTTCTCCCTATTGTGGGGGGGGAGGGGGCATATTTTGCCTTGGTCCTATAGGTTTGCGAAAAAGATACAAGCCATGGGACATCTCCTGCATGCGGTTCTACTCCATGGGGACCAGTGGGGTTTGCATGATGAGTTTTGCTTTTCCTTTGGCATCAAGCTGGGGTCTCAGACCTGAGCACTTTTGGGGTGCAGAAGGTGGCTCAGGGGGGTTGTTTTCCTATTTTTTGGGCCTTGCCTTCCCATTTAAGTCCCCATTGGTGACGAGAAAGCAGGGGGAGCCCTGCAGGGGATCGTGAGTTTCATTGATGCATCGTGGAAGGGGTGCTGCCAAAACGCCTCATGGCCCACGTGGCTGGCAAAGCTCCCCGGAGTGGCCAGGAGCCCTGGCGGGGGTCAGCACCCACCGCGGGGCTGGGCGATGGCTCAGGACAAGGGCGCTTGCCCACTGCCCCATTCCTGCTCGTGCCCGGGGGAAGGTCTCCTTCTCCCCACGCTCGCCCCTCGGGCACAGCCTGGCCATCCCTTCACAGGTTGGGTGGCCATGGTGAGTCCCCATGGCCACCAGGGAGCCTGGGGAGCCCTTGCTCCCCCCACGCCAGCCACCTCAGACTTGAGTGGGTTGTGCCATCACCACCTTCAAGGTGGGCGAGGAGTTGAGGAAAGCCCCGTCATGCTGGAGGCAAGTGCAGAGGGCACTATGGGTCTGGCACACACCTCTCCTGGTGACAGCGTGTGGGCCACTGCCCCTGGGACTCCTCACCCTGCCTCAGCCTGGGATGTGTCACCTCAGGGTGAGCTCCATCACTGTGTCCTCATGGCATCTTGGGGTGTTCCCCGTCACCCAGGGCATGGCACCTTGGGGTGGGCTCCATCACCTGGAATATGGCACCTTGGGGTAGGCTCCACCTCCCAGGACAGCACATCTTGGAGTGGGCTCCACCACCTGGGTTGTGTCACCTCAGATAGGCTCAGGGCCCAGGACACAGCACCCATGGGGACTCCCCACCCTGACCATCCCAGATAAATGTCCCCCCAGGGTAATGAGCTTCCCCAGAGGTGGGGGATTGCTGTGTCCCAGTGACACCCCACTGGACTCACCTCCACACCCCCTCTGCATCGGCACAACCAGGGACACCACTGCCGTTGGGTGCAGGGGTGGCCACAGTGAGGCAGGGGGCTTGGGGTGCCACAGGCACCCACAGGTTTTGGTTACTTGTGCCACTTACATCCCTGTCACCCCCCTGGTACCTTGCCTGGAGGAGATCCCAGGGTGGGATCCTCGCCCAGAGTGATCTTCCTCGCCAGGAGATTCCCTGTGGGTGCCCCATCTCTCCCCAAGGCAGACGTTGGGCAGGTTGGCCGCATGGTGATACCCTCTCCCATCAGCTATCCTTGGTCAGGTGTGTAGGTGACAGCCAGCCAGGCAGGACAGCCGGGACACCTCACTTGGGCATGGCCCCGGTGGCACAGGCCACCAGTGGATCCCTGCAGAATGGTGTGGGGCTGGGAGGGCTGCACTTCACCCAGGAGCAATGCTGGGTGGGCCATGCACCCTTGCCGCGTCCCCACTGTGTCCCCATGTCCCCACTCGCTGATCCACGCAGGCGTCAGCTCCCTGCGCTTGGGATCGCGGGCTCCCCGGGGTGCTGAAACCCCAGCCCGCCCGGCTGGGGTGACCGAATTGCTCATAAAACCGCCCGTTCCCCACGCGCTGCAGGAATAGCAGCGGGTGCTGGTGCCTTGGCAGGGCTCCGCCGGGCTATTTTCAGCCCGTGGGGACATTTCCCTTGTAAGCAATAGTCCGAGGAAGCCGGTGAGCTTGTGTGCCGGCAGGGGCTGGCGGAGGGGCCGGGGAGTCTCCAGCCGGGCACCCCGCGCCAGGCTGGGGCGTTGGCAGTGGCAGTGTGGCCCCGGTGCCAGTCAGGCACATGGCTCGACCCTGGCCACCTCCCCGCTTGTGGGGGCACACCGCGGAAAAGGCTCAGAGCCGCTTGGCCCCATCCCTGTGTGATGGCTGAGCTGGGATCCCCCCTCCTGCTGCTGGGGGTACGGATGAGACCCCCCGGGGCTGGGTGCTGCTGCTTGGCATGGCCAGGCAGAGCCTCTGCCTGGGCATCCGCATGGATTTGAGGATCTTGTGGGCCAATGGATCATCAGGCATTAAAATCCAAGTTCATGCACCCAAGGGCTTTCCCTGTCCTGCCCAGGTGACAAGGAATCCTTGGGATGACCAAAGATGAGGGATGGGGAGCCTTCCTCGGGGAAGGCTCACATGGAGTGCATGGAGAATGTCCCTTGAGGCCACCTTGGGCTGGTGAAGCCTCCCATGGCTGGAGGCCTGGGGACAGGACCGGCGTGACCTCACAGGAGTCCCTCCTCGGGAGCAAGGGGCTCCTCCAGCCCCAACCATGGCACAGCGCTTCCCTCAGGTCCTTCAGCATCCCCCTGGGCTGCAGACCCCGCGAGGGACACCCCGGGGAGATGTTCCTTGGTGTGCAGTGTGACATCTGCCTGTGCCAAAGCACATGCCGTTTTCTCGCAGTCTGCTGACTTGCGGACCCAGATCTCCCCCAGCCAGGGAGTCCCAGGTGCTTTGTTTTCACCCGCCCTGATCTTGGTGTCTTCTGCAAGTCAGGAGTTCAGGTTTCCTTCGGAATCTTTAGGGTGGGCACCCTGTGGGGAGACAGTCAAGCCCCCCCCGCCAAGAAGTGATTCCCCATTTTCATCTCTTATCTTTAGAAAGCTTGGAGCCAGGTTTTAATCCCTTTGGTGCACCCTGGTGAGGCTTCTTTACTCTTTCTTAATCAAAATATCATGCAGTTCTAGCTGACTATTTATAGAAATCAAATCAATTTCTTTTTTTTCAACTAAACTTAAAAATCTCTCACGCAAATGAGGTCAAGTCAGTCTGACAAAACTGTTCCCTATACCACCGCTGGGCTCTGCCTTGAAAAAACTGGCAAATATTTGCTTTTTGCCGGTGGCCCAGGATGACAAAGCTTCCGGGATGGGTGTTCTGGGCTTTGGGGTACAGGAGGGTCTGGAGCACCAACCCCATCCTCGTCCACTGCCATGCCTCTGTCCTCTGGGCTTCTTGAGCCACTTTGGGACACTTTCCTCTCCCAGTCGGTGAAGGTGTTGGCCTGTCCGCCTCCAAACTGGTGCTGGAGCCGGGCTCCCACCTGCCCTGGTGCCTGTGGCCCTGGCTTGGCCATCGGAGCTGACGAAGGGTGGTAAAACACCATGTGCTTCCTCTATGGGGCTTGGCAGTGGTGCCGGCATGGCACGGGAAGAGCAGGGAGGAGATGTTGTCCTCTTCGGTGCTCCAGCTGAGCACCCAGGGGTGGGCTGCAAGACTGGGGTGCCCGGGCCTGAGCCCCAGTGAGGGGCACGGTCCCTGCTTTGGGCTCCCCTGGCCCTGCCTCCCACCAGGGAAGGGTTTCTGGTTGCAGAAAGGTAAGGCTCAGGGGGCTAATCCTCCTTTACTTAACTTTTTCCACCATCCAGGCTGGCAGCAGCAGGGAGCATCATAATCCCCGGGCACTGCACCCCCTTTCCGGCAGCCCCCCGATGCCCCAGGGCAGGCAGGGGCCGACCCTTGCCAAGGGCAGGGCCAAGTGTCCCAGCGCTGTGGCTCCTTTGGGTCCAGCCACTTTCCATGAGGTTTTAAAGGGCTTTGTCAGAACAAAGCATAGCCTTCGGGCTTCGTTGAGCCTTGCCTTTCCCTGAAAAGGAAGAGGCAGACAGGTTTGGGGTGCAAGTTCCCCCCCCCCGAGCCCCACTGGGAGAGCAGGGCTTGCAGGAGATGGTGGATAGTGCCCCTGTGCGCCACAGGGGCCGGGATCCAGGCAGGGGAAGGGGGCGTGCGAAAAGCCATCCCCACGGCGCTGGGCATTGCTGGCCCCGTGCTCGGGGCTCCTATTTCTGCTGGAGGGGGAGATCGTCCCTCCCAGGGCCACCTGTGCCCATCTGTCCCTCCTAGCCAGCCCCGGCATTCCTCGGGGGCTGTCCCTCCTGGAGGACCCATTTTGGCACCGAGCTGCTGCCATTCCATACGTCCCCGTGCAGGGATGGAGGGGACACCGTGGCAGGGTGACGTTTGGCCCTTGTGAGCCATCCCCATCCTTTCCGCACGGGCTTTTCCCAGGCGCAAACCAGCTGTGGCATCCACAGAGCCCTGCCGTCAGCTCTCCGTCCCCGCAGCTGTGTCCCAGGGTGCTGTCACCGCTGGGGAAAGGGTCCCCAAGCTGCTGGCAGCCCTCCCAGCCCTGTAACCGGGTGTGAGATTTGGGGCAGCCGGGGACCCTCAGAGAGGTCAGGTCCCCAAGGGGAGCGGGGCAAAGGCTCCTCTGCGATGCCACCCGTCCGCTTGGCACAATGCAGGGCGCGAACAAGGGGAGCCCCGGTGTCACTTTACAATGGTGGCTGTCCCCGCTGCCTCCCGGAGCCCACGGAGACCCGCAGGATGGGCCCCAGGTGCGGACGTCACCCTTGGCTGGCAGCGGGGCGAGGGGCTGGGGCCAGCGGCCGTGGGGGCTGGTGCTCCGCCGTCTGCACCCAGCTGAGCTGCTCCTTCTGGTTCCCCCGTACAGTTGCTGAGCTGTATTTTTAGTCTCCAGCGGATGCGGGGAGGGTGTTAAGCCCATAACCTTCGGCCCATTTCACTGCTCATCAGCCGGCCATCTGCAGATCAGCACAATTTGCCCTGCGATGGATTTGGAGACCATGTAGGGGAAACAGGAGGGAGAAGGACGTGGAGAGGGCAGAGGGACTTTGTATAAGAACTTGAAGGTCACAGGAAATAAAGCCTGTGACCACCACACCGGCATGAACATTCCAGTCCGAGTGCCAAGGGAATATTTCCCTTCCCTGAAAAGGTATGGCTCGTGGTGGGCCCTGGGGTTGCCTTTGCGCCCAGCCACAGTAGGTGATGGCCCCTCTGTCCCCCTGCATTGGTCAGAGGGGACACACAGACCCCGGACAAAGCCCTTGGGATGCGCAGGGTCTCCCCTGCCTGGTCCTGCTCCCTCCCACACCCACCTTGAACCTCCCCAAATGCCCACCTGAGGAGCCATGCTCCCCTCCCAGTCCTCCAGGTCACCGACTATTTTGGGGCCAAACTGAGACTATCTCCATCCCTATGGGCCGAGGGGACCCTCAAGAGACGTAGGCTGGTCTCCAGGCCACCAGGGCCAGGCAGTGGCATGTTGGTCCCCGGCCACCCAGGGCTTTGCAGGTCAGACATAGCACATTCCCTTTCCCACGGCTCCTGGCAGGCTGGGCACCCTGAGGGGTCCTGGGGGAAGGTGACCCGAAGGAGAGGGGTGCTGCGAGTGGGAGGGAGGCGGGTGGGAGCTGCTCAGGATCCGTCTCCCTCTGTCTGGGAGCCGAACTGGGAGCCCGGAGGCACCTGCGAGCTATGTGCCAGCAAAGGACAGGGGAGGTCGGGGAGGGCAGAGCGAGGGTGACTGGCGCATCCGGTTTCGGCAGGGCGAGGGGCCGCGACGGCAGCGGTAGCTCCAGCATGCCAGGCTGCACATGAGAGCGGCTGGAAACCCTGGCAGGCCCAGGCGCAGCCCGTCCCTCCCAGCCGCTGCCACAGCTCGTCCCACTGCCTCCTGGCTAACAGCACCACTGGCCCCGGCATGGATGGAGATGCAACCACCGGCCATGGCAAACTGGGTTGAGTGGTCTGGGGTTGGCACTGTGCTGACCTTGGCTCGACTCCTCCTGTGCTCGGCCACCATGGTGCCCCATGGCCAAGCTCAGTGCCATGGCTTTGCCGAGGCTGGCGAGCCCTTGCCGATGCTCTGCCGGACACACAGCCCTGCGGCTCCCTGGCACAGATGCAGGGAAGGAGCCGGAGGAGAGGGCTGGCTGCCAGCTGTGCCGTGCCCAGTGCTGCCCGCTTTCCTCCCCACAGCCTGGGTGGAGGTGGCGTTTTTTTCCTGGTTGGCATCTGCTTGCCAGCTGGAGTACAAAGGAATTATTTTCCTCTGAAATGCTTCCCTGGTATGCAGGCATTAGACGTTTCAGGGGATTATTTAGACTAGCAGCAACTGTTTGTAACGGAGACAGTATAGCTGGTGATCTTTTATTTTTGGCACCCGTTGACTAATGTTAAATTGCAGTTGGAGGGCTATGGAAAATACGGATGGCTTCTCCCAGGGCCGCAGAACAAACTCATTGTGTCCCCGCCAGCTGCACAGCGTGGCAAATGCTTTCCTAGTGAAGGGATGCTCACAATAAATAGCTCCCGAGACCCGCTGCTGGGGTCAGGCCCTGCCTGTGGAAAGGCATGACCTAGCGCCAGGCAGCCCCTCGCCCCTTCTTCCCCCCCCTCATCCCATCCTCCTCCTCCTCCTTGCCCTGCCGCCCGCCATGGCCAGCATGATGCTCTCCCAAGGCAGGGCTGGGGAAGGACCCTTTTAACCTGCCAAGTGCCCGCAGCCCCTTGAGCTATGCTTTTTTGTTATTATTCCCCCCTCCTCACCATTTTTTAGGGCTGCTTTGCCATCTTCCTGCAGCGCTTCGTGGCAGGCGGTAGCCATGGCCAGCACAGCCATAGGGCCCCCTGCTAGCATCAGCTTTGCCCCCCCTCCAAAAAAAAACCCCACCTCTTTGCACCCAGCTTCTCGCGACAGGGACAGAAAATTGAGCTGGAACTAGAGAAGTTTTAGGAAAGCGTTTAAACTTCTTGATAAGAGACACAAATCCTCCCTCAGGGCTCCCCTCCCCGGTGCTGATGGGGGGCTGGCGGGTGCCCCGGTAGCCACATGGTGGCATGGGTAAGACTGACTGAGCTGTTCTCATCATTTAGAGCCGCATGCCCCCGGCACAGACCATGTCGGCGGTGCTGCTGAAAGCACCCTGCCAGCCGCAGAGCCCAGGCTGGAGAAGAAGGCAGCCGATGGCAGCCCCAAGGAGGACCGAGATGGTGGCCCCGCCAACACCTCCTTGCCCGGCGCTGCTGAGGAGGGACGCGGAGAGGGGGAGGAAGAGCTGGCAGGTGGCCTGAGTGGGGACCCGGGGCCAGGGGATGGCCAGCCACAGGAGATCACAATGGAGAAGGGCCAGGAGGACCCCAGCAAGGCAGAGGGCCCAGGGGAAGACACCGTGTTGGGCACCCCTGAGGCAGCACATCATGAAGGGAATGGTGGGCCTGGCCCACAAGATGACTCCCGTGCCCGGGAGAATGAGGAGTCCGGCACCGAGAAAGCAGCCTCTGAGGAGAAAGGGCAGCCTGGGGAAGAGAAAATGGAGGAGCCAAGAGCAGTGTCTGATCCCGAGGAGGGAGAGGAAGGGGGCAAGCAGAGGAGCTCAGAGGAAGACGACGATGACGAGCAGGGGGATTCTGAGGAAGATGAACATGGCAAGTCTGAGGAAGATGGAGGCAAGGGAGAGTCTGAGGAGGAGGGAGATTCTAAGGAGGAGGAAGAGTCTGAGGAAGATGGTGCCGGGCCAGTAGGGCCAGAGAACAGAGCTAAAGGGAGCGACAAGGAAGCAGACGGCACTCCTGCCAAAAATGGCCATGGCAAACCAGCAGCTGCTGGCAAGGGAGAAGACAGCTGCCATCACCCACCCTGTGGGGATGCAGCAGAAGACCCGCCAGCAGCAGTGGAAGACCCACCAGCAGGAGCAGATCCACCAGCAGCAGTGGAAAACCCACCAGCAGCAGTGGAAAACCCACCAGCAGCAGAAGACCCGCCAGCAGTGGTGGAAGACCCACCAGCAGCAGAAGACCCGCCAGCAGTGGCAGAAGACCCACCGGCAGTGGTGGAAGACCCACCAGCAGCAGAAGACCCGCCAGCAGCAGAAGATCAGCTGGCAGCAGAAGACCCGCTGGCAGTGGTGGAAGACCCCCCAACAGCAGAAGACCCCCCTGCAGACAAGACATCTCTAGCAAAAATGGAGAGCCCACCTGGCCAGAGTGCCCACCCAGCTGCAGCTGAGCTCCAGCACAGCCAGAGAGGTTGGAGTCTTTTCTTGTGGGTGTGCTGTAGCGGCCAGAGTGACCTACTATCAACTGCCAGCGGAGCTGAGCTTGGCACATTAAACCGCGCCTAGTGCATGGCCCTCTCCTAACGCTTGTGCTTCCCGCGCCTGCCCCTAACCGCTGCACGGCAGTGCCGGCTGTGGGCATCCAGGGCGCAGGCAGGAGCCCGCTGATGCCTGTGACGCAGGTGCTCCTCGCAGCGATACCAAAGCTGGCCGACATTTCCCTGGATGCACTTTGAGCCCGTGATTTCTCCTCTGGGCTGTGGACACGGATAAGGTTTTTAACACCCAGGCCCCTTTCAGCACCCGCAGACCTCTTAAAGGCTCTTTATCCTCTGCCCTCAGAGTCGTCCAGACCACCAGCTTTTTTGGTGCAAGGGCAGGGTGCTGCCCAGGCTGGTGGGTCTCTTGTCCACCAGCCCTTGCCTCATAGGGAAGGTGTGAAGAGATAATTCAGACTCATGAGTTGCCGAAGCACCGTCTCTGGCCATGTTCGGTCAGTGAAAGGCTAGCTAAGGAAAAGGGACACCCTCTTCCCCCGCCCATGATTTCCTAGAAACGCTTGTGGACTTTGGCCCACGGGTTGGGCAGCAACCTTTGGACCCAGCTGAGTCTTTTTCTGCTTTCACCTGTAATGTCCCAGCTCAAAAAGTTCCCATTTGTGCCGAAAGGGAAACCCAGTTTGGTCTCTGTGGCTTTACTTGGCAAGTCAAAAGGTCTTCCTCAGCCCAACACTTGGTAGACACTCAACACAGTCCCAGGGCTCCGCTTGGCCCAGCCATCCCCAGCCCAGCCAGCACTTATCTGTCCCCAGACCTGTCCCCAACCCTCCACTAAAGCCCAACCCACTTCCCGCTATCAAAAAGCATAGGGTCCTTGGTGTGCCATCACCTCCAAGGTGAGGACACCTCTGTCTTGGGGAAACCAGGGTGCCCCAGGTGATGGCAGCTGCCTCATGCTCCCCAGGCCTGGCACGGAGCCATGGGGTCCCCACGGCCACCCCAAGCCAGGGTGCCACGCAGAGGGCTCCAGCCTGATATGGGGGGCGGAGGTGGGAGGGAACCAGCAGAGGTGAGGCAGCCAGGATGGGTCAGGTTGGCCGGTCTCTCAAGAGCCATCCCCACCCTCGCCACGCCCCCATGTCTCTGGCTCAATGGGTGAGTTTTGGGGGAGTGGAGAGATGGGGAGGCAGAGCAGAGCGTGCCCGCAGTCGAGGC
Source organism: Fratercula arctica (assembly GCA_947846985.1). NCBI lineage: Eukaryota > Metazoa > Chordata > Aves > Charadriiformes > Alcidae > Fratercula > Fratercula arctica. The sequence continues at coordinate 26,712,311 of CANTUZ010000009.1, forward strand.
TTCTCCCTGGAGGAGCTGCAGCTGCTGGGGGAAGCACCGGGGCGGGCAGGGCCCATCGGGCAGCAGGTGCCGCGTGTGCTCCCACCGCACCCCAAACCTGGAGCCCCTTCCAGGCACGCCCTTCGCAGTCCCCATGAGCGCCCAGCCCTCGCTCCCCCCGGGGAGACATGGCACATCTCCCTCGCCAGCCTCTCCTCAGAGGCAAGCAGTTGCCCATGACGCTTCCCCCGGCAGCCACAGCCCCGGCAGGCCCTTCCAAGCCTCCAGGAGCCTTTGCAAAAGAGAAACCGTGTGGCGTGCCAAAGGCGAGAGTGGCTGCCGAGAGGCACATGGTGGGTCCGTGGGCCTGGGGTGTGTGTGCTCCCCCATGCCCTCTCCCTGGCCATAGCTTGTGTGAGCTCCTGTGTGGAGTCCCCAGCTCCAGCGGTAACAGGTCTCTTTGCCTTTTCCTCCAGAAGAGGCTGAAGATGCCAGCGAGCCAACCAAGCGCGACCGGTCCCACTTGGAGAACACCCTCAAACTGAACGAGGACAAACCTGCTGATGATTTCTCAGGTGAGGGGGCCTGGGTGGCACTGAGCCATGCATGCCCCACTCCTTCAGCCCAGGCAATCCCTGCAGGACAGGCTCCTCACCATTCTGCTGCACCAAGAACATGGACAGGATTTTCCTTCCCTAGAGCATTTTGTGTTTGACCTAACTTGTTGTAGGTCCAGCAACACCAAATCTTCAATAGCAAGCCTTTTGCTGCTCTTGGGTTAACAGATTTTAGGTATTTTAAAGACAGCCCCAAGGGCGTGCAAGAATTAGGAGGGTAGAGAGGCTGGAAGGTGCAGATGGTGAATCAGCCCAAGCCAGCCACATCCCTGCCCAGAGAAATCTGGGGCAATTTGTAATAAAGGGTTGGGATTTTTATTCCAATTATTTGTTGGGTTTTGCTGTTATAAGTCTTGCTTCTGCTGGCCACATGGGCAGTCTGGACTGGAAAGAAAGTGATAAAAGCTGGCATGGAAAATGCTCCTTATTCCTTCTAGCGAGCAGCTTAGGGGCTGTGCCAGGGGTCCCTGGCACCATGGTGGAGGGCTTTTGGGATCATGGGTGTTGAGTGCTAAAGAGCATTAACGAGAGAAGTTCCTTCCATCAGCTGCTGGCACGTGCAAGACTGGCAGCAGATGGGGACAGTGCCCAGCAGGAAATATTAGCAGGGAGGGGCATCAAAATGTGTGACTGGGATGAGTTTGGCCAAGATTTCAACTGTAAGTTAAGTTCCTTAGCGATGGTTGAGTCACCCTCAAGATCTGCAGGGAATGCCCAGCAGCTTACCTAGGAGGAACTCAACCAGGGTGGTGGGGTTTGCCTTTCACCCGTCTGCATACTTTTACCCTTGCAGGAGTACTGCAGCGTCTGAGGAAGATCTACCACTCCTCCATCAAGCCCCTGGAGCAGTCCTACAGATACAATGAGCTGAGGCAGCATGAGATCACAGGTAATGCCACAGGCACTGGGGTCTCCGGCACCATCAGGTCATTGGGATGCAGATAACAGCGCAGCGAGCAGATGATGGAAAGGGTCGGATAGTTTGTCTTCCTTTGCAGCTTCCCAAGAAGGCCATGAACATGCTGGGCTTAGAGGACATGCCCTAGTGAACCCAGCGGCAGGCATTCCCGCATCTGCCTTAGCCCATCTGCTGGCAGGACCATCTGCGTAGGCTGAGCATTGAACCCTGCCTGCTTCAGGTCCTCCACCTGCTCAACATCAATGCCCTGTACCCCTGCCAAGCAGAGATCATGGCCCAATGAAACAGGCTTGGCAAGGAAGCTTGGGACCTCTCAAGGCTGGGGATGAGCTTCCTGGGGGTGGCTGGAGCTGGCATCCTTCCTGCTCAGTATGGGACACAGCCATGTGGGCAGGGTATCCCTCAAGCTCGGCAGCTTTCACTCAGCCTGGGAGTTAGAGTTACCACCCCTTGGCAATTACAGACACATTGGATCAGGTGAGCAGGTCCCCATGGCCACAGGCATTGGCTTGGGCTGAGCCCCAGCCGTACACATGTCCTTCCAGTAGAGGAAAGGGCAGCCCTGGCCCCAAGATGCTCACAAGCTACAGGAAGCTCTTGGGACCCGTATGACACAAGCAGGCCCATTTTCCAAACACAGATGACTCAAGCCCAAGGCCGAGGTCCCTGTTCACTGGGGTACGTCTCCTGTGAGCCCCTACTCAAGCCCTGTCCTGAGCTGGGGCCAGATGCCCTCTGTGCGTTGGCTGGACAGGCAGGAGATGCTGAAGTCCCTGCTGCCCATGTCCCAGGGCTGCACGCCCACATCAGCCTCCTGCCAGGGTCCCTCCCTTTCCTGAAGTTTTGCCTCCCTCCCCAGGTTTCCAGCCTCACACATCCTGGAGCCATGCCCTCCCTCCTGGTGAGACAGGACCCTCCACACACCCCTTCCTTTTTGCAGCTGGACTCTGCTCCACCAGTGCATGGGTCCTGTGTTCATTTGGGCAAACCCCTGGGACACATCCCCTTAGAGCAGAACCCCTGTTTTACAGGCACCTCCGCTGCAGCCCAAACACAACTCCTAAATGAGCATCAGACATTTTCTAAGAAGGCTTGAACATCTCCAGACCCAGCCAGCCCCTCTCCAGCTTAGAGCCAGTGGGACCCATGGGGCAGGGACAGGGCTGTAGACTCCTCATCACCAGCCCAGGTCCTGTCCCCCTCAAGACACAGAGAACCCTGGACATCACCCACCACAGGGGTTCTGGAGGGGGCATTTGTAGGTCTCATAAAACATGAGCCTCCTGCAGTCAGCTCTGTGTTACCGCCTTTGCTTGCCTCGCTCTGTGCTGCTCGCCAGCAGCTGGGGACCGTGATCCATCTGCCATGCGGGAGAGTAACTGGGAGGGTCACAGCAACACGCCATGCTGCAGCCAGCACGGGAGGGGTGCCCTGCAGACCCTCACCCCACACCTGCTGTCACGCACCCAGTGTGCCTTCCTCCCCTCCCTCACACAACCATGTGCCTGGGGACGGAGGGCCAGCACCCTGGTGTGCATCCTCTTCAGCAGTGACACCGTGCAGCGAGGACAGCCCAGCCATGCCTGGTCCCAGCTGTCTCCATCCTGGAGCTCACAGATTCAGCAACACCCCAACCTCCTCTCCGAGCTGCTTTGGTCTGTGGTGGTGGCAGTAAAAGCATCAGCATTTACTGTCAGCTCATCCTGCAACCCTGTTTAGGAGAACATTTGGGATTACAAGGGCAGCTGGCAGCCTCCAAGGCTCTAACCCTCACTTTGCCCTTCACTGCCCAAGCATGCAGCCCCAGCATCAGTTCCCCGTGCACAGCTTGTTTCCTTGCTCAGGACATCCCACCCTACCCTTCAGTCATCCCATGCCCAACCAGCCACCTCCCTGCACCATTTCAGGATGGAACAAATGCTTCTTAGGCCCCTCCTGGCTTCCTCCCTCCCAGCTCCTGAGGAAACAGCCACCAACCATTGTGTTTTCCCAAACCAAGGCCCCTCTCAAACCCAGATCCTGAGCAGGGCTCGCCAGAGACAGCAGGGCCTGGTGTTCCTCACAGCCTCATCTCACAACACTCCACGGCCTGTTCCACTTCTCCATGAAGGAGGAGCCATCTCTCAGGCTGATATCCCCCCAGGTCAGCTCCCAGCATGAGTGCCCAGTGCACCCTGTTGTGTCCTACATGGCACCCTCCCAGGGGTGCAGATGCTATCCCAGAGCTGGCAGCCCACAGTCACCGCCTCCTGGCCCAAAGGGAAGGGCACATGGATGCTGTGTTGCCTGCAGCCCTGGTTGTGCTCCCCTCAGAAACGTTTCTCTTGCTACCAAACTCCTTGAGGCATCTCTGATGCCCCACCCCATATCACAGCACACACAACCCCATCCTGGAAACCTAAACCCCAGCAGTTTGCCTTTAATAACCACAGATCCCGCTTTTCCCAATCCCTCATTAGCAGTGTAATTAGAGAAACCTGCAAATTAGTTAGAGGGTTGGCCCAAAGAGCCCTCTTGACCTTGCAAGGCAGGTGAGGACATGGTGGGGCTGATGGAGTCTTCTCAGCTGCTTTGTCTGCATGGTGCCTCTGTTCCAAGCAGGTTCATTGCATCGGTGGTGGCCCCACACGCTGGGAGATGCCCCCAACCTCTCCCCCTGTGCCCACCCCCACAGCGGGGGGGAGGCTGGAGGGTGCGGAGCTGCCAGCTCAGCTGGCGGAGAGGAGCGGGACAGCTGGGAGAGCGGCAGGGCAGGCCTGTCATGGAATATATGTGACCTTTGGAGATGTAAGCCAATATAGAGGGGTGCCGTCGCAAGCACCTTTGCCCCTCCATTACACGGCAGCCCTCCATTTTGTCTCCCTTCCCATTGGCTTCGCTCGTGCGCACCAACTGGTGTAATCCAAGGAGTGTATCTGCTCCATGCAGCTCGCAGAAAAAACCCGTGTAGATGGTTGTCCCCTGTCCCAGGGGAGCTGTGGCTGCCACTGTCAACCTACGACTGTGAATTGTTAGGGTGCATCCCAGAGAGCTCACCCCACAGCCTCTGCTTACGGCGTGTTTAAGCCTGGCAGGCGCCATCTCCTTTTCCCTGCCTGCCACCCTCCCCGTGTCTCCGCTCTGCCGTCCCACCTGGATGCGGGCACGCTCCGGCTGGGTCCACCCGTGTGCTTGGCCACCCCATAGGGACTGTCCCTAGCTCAGGGCTGAGGGACTCTCCCAAGTCTGGTGATGGGAAGCTTGCTGTGAAGTCATGCCAGTTTGTGGTGCATGCTGGTGTCCCTAATTACTGCATATGTCTTGATTAGCATGCCTGTATAGGCAATGACCTCCCAGTTGCCATCACCAGCCACCCTAGGGCTGGATATGGGTAACCATACCAGCAGGGTGGTCAGGACACTTGTCGGGGTTGGTTCTTGTCCTAACCATGGCTCGTTGGGCTCCATTTGCTTGGTGAATGTTGCTGGGGAAGGCAATAACTCTGCTGAGTGGGGCAGGAGGGTCGGGGGGCTGTCTTGGAGGCGTCAGCTCTCTCTGGCCACAGGCCACATCCCCACGGTGCAGGGCAGACAGGGGCTTAGAGCTTGTCCCGGTAGCCGCAGGTCTCGTCGCTCACAGGCTGTAACTCCTTCTCTCCCACTGGGAATGTGGCCGTCGCTGGCTTTTCCTGCCCACGAGAAGGCCAGGGCCAGTCCTCAGCTCCCTCCTCAGCCTGGGCCAGACCCAGGCAGCTGCGTCCCTCCTTTGACTCACGGTACCTTTTCTCTCTCCCCGTGTCCCCTGCTAACAGCTTACCCTGGACGCACCCTGGGCTCCTCCGCCACAGGTTGGTATTGCTGCCTGCTGCCTGCATGCTGCCGGCGCTGCCTGTGCTCTTTGCTGGCCCCTGGCTTTCCTGTTCACCTGCCCCAGCAGGGACACGCTTCTCAGGCACCGAGAAGAGCCTGGTCCTCGGTGTCCCGCTGGAGCTGGTGTCCCCAGTCCTCCCAGAGCTCCGCACATGTGTTGCTGCACTTATCTGTCCCCGGCCTGACTCTGCATCCCTACCTCGCCCAGGCTTTGACACTTTTCCCTCTTGGATTAAGACTCAAGAAGTCGAGTTTTCCTCTAATGATGGTTCAAAGGTGTTTGTGGTGGACCTGCGGGTCGATATCCCACCCACAGCATGAACCAGAGGAGCCCAGCAGATAGCCCATCCCATCTCCCACAGGGGAGCTCTTCCTACCCTCCTACGTGCAGAAACTTTCCTGAATGTCCACCCTTGGTCCCCCCGGCTGCAATTTAAGCCGATGAGCCCGCAGCAGCTGTCCCAGTAACACAGGCTGGCCCCTGCATGGCGGGCTCAGCCCCTTCCAGAGCCAGAGCTGGCTCCTCTCCCTGCCTATCCTGCTTGGGGTCTGCTGCCAGGGCCCCCCTGTAGAAGCAGGAGATGGGAGACAGGCCAAGAAACACCAGCCAACACCCAGCCCTTCCCCTGGGTCCGATGCTGGGCCACAGGGACAATGTCCCTGCTGCGATGTGAGGCAGGGAAATCCCCTCTTTTGGCCCTCCTGTCGTACCCCACTGCCCGAGCTGCTGGATCCTGCCAAAAATGGGCTCCTCCGCACCCCGGCCCTGGACGCGGCGGAGCCCTGCCAGCGCCTGGAGGGCCTCTAGCTCCTTGTCATGTCAGCATGCTGGCAGCAGAGAGGGTTGTAGATACATATAGTGTATTTCGATAGCTGTCTTATCTGCATCTCTAGCTGCAGGGGCACACACACGTGCTGCTCGTGTGGGCGTAGGCGCACGGGGAGCAGGACGCGGAGGCAGGCGCAGGCGGTCTGCAGCCACGGGTGGCTTGTCCCTCCATCTGCGGGCACATGTGCCGCGCGGATACTCATGGCTATTCGTGAGCAAGCTGGCCAGCCCTCGAGGGCTGCCAGGCAGCACGTCCATGTGGTAGGCGGAGTGGCCGGCGGTGTCTGGGGTACAGGGATGGGGTGGCAGCATGGGCAATGCTGGGAGAGTCTTCCCAGGTGTTTTAGTCTTCCCGGGTGGTTTGAGGACAGAGCAAGACCTCCGTGGCTCAGTCTGAACAAGGAAAGGAAGGAGGTTTTGCCACATCCTCCCCTTTGCCTAGCATCCTGCAGACAGAGAGGGGGTGATCTGACACCAGGACAAGGAGGGAGAAGACCCAGCCCAGGGTCAATCCTGACAGTGCGCCCACCCAAGGACAGCCTGGCACTGCAAACAACATGGAAAAACCTTCCAGAAAGCCACTGCTGTAGGAAAAAAACCCCTTTTTGGGCACTCAAATTGCTCCTACCCCCAGAGTTGAACAGTTCAAGAAAAATGCAGGCTCTGCAGAGGGAGACATGACCTTCCCGGCCTCGTTTGCCAGGTGCTTTGCCGGATCGCAGTGTGCTCTTAACCCTGCAAACCCAGCAGCTTAGGGAAGCAGTGTTTTAGGCTGCTGTGTTTTAAGCAGGACCACAGGTGAAGGGGTGCCAGGTTTGCTGCCCCCCCTGCTCACAGGCAGGGCCTGGTCACACACCAGCATGCGTCTGCTTCTGTGAATGCTTGGCTTGAGCTGGGATGAGCTTGAACTGGGATGAGCTTGAAGCTGGGATGAGCTTGAAACCGGGATGAAGTTGAGCTGTGAGTGAGGCAGGCTGGGCTGGGAGCGAGCAGCCACAGGGTGGCTGGAGAGAGCCACCGTGACGGAGCTGCCGCCATCTCTGCCCTGCAGCTGGCAAGGGCTGGCTCTTTTCCCTGGCCCAACCATCAAGGTGACCCAAATCGGTGCTGAACAGACACAGCGGGGGGGCGTAGCAGGGACAGATGCCAGGCCAGCACCCCCCAGGGGGGGAGATGTGCTCTGGTCCCCCAGCCCCACGCCTCGGGCAGCAGCGAGGAAGACCCATGCATGGCCTCACATCCTCGGAGCTGCTGCTACCTGCAGAGCCCCAAGGATCCAGTGCTTGGCACTGCCTGCAAAGCTCATGGGGTGCCAGCACCCTGTTCCCAAAGCAAGGGGCAGAGGTGGGCTCAAGGAGCTGTTGGTGACCCGGCGGGGGGGTGCATGCATGGCCGCCCGCCCCGGCACAGCGGGCCAGAGGTGGGGACATGAAGCGGAGCTGGGGCGCGCGGGCTGCCTGCGCTCACACAGCCACGCCTGGCCCGCAACCGGTTACGAAAGAGCACGCGGGGACCCGCCTCAAACCTCTGGCACAACATCACAGGGGATAATAATAATAATCATCATCATCCAAAACCCAATTAAAGCCGGCAAGCGAACAGAGCAGCAGTGACAGAGTGGAACAGAGGAATGATTAATAACAAAAGTCTGAGGTTTCAACACTTGTTTTTGTCCCACGTGAGAAGACAACGTCAGGTCCCTGCGACTCACAGGCAGGAGCGGGCAGCGGGCAGGGAGCGGGCAGGGCCATCCCCCTGGTTGAGATGCAGCTGCCCTGCTTCGGGGAGGAGGGTTGAGCTGCATGGACATCTGGGCCCCATGGTGAGATGTCCCCAGACCATTCCTTTCCCCACAGCGGTGACATGGTGGCCCTGCGATGGGCAGGTGCAGGCAGGAGGACGTTGGCACACTTTGCCCGACTCCTGCATCCAGGATGGGTTTGGTGCAGAGCCGCCATGCAGTGCCTCCAGCACCCTCGGGAGCAGGACCTCAGCACCATATGGGCTTTGCAGCTCTCTCCACCTTGGAGATGGATCCCCGTCTTGCTGGAAAACTGCTGGCTCCTGCATGGGCAGCAGCCACGAAGCAGCAGGGTCTCTCAGCCACCGCAGGGAAAATAGCTCTGCCTTAGGAGTGGGGCTGAAGGGAGGGTGCCAAGGGCAGCGTGTGTCCCCCACGGGCATCTCCAGCCCCTGCTACCGGGCACGTCTCTGCCTGGAGCAGACGCCCTGGGGGCTCTGCTGGGTTGGTGCCATGGCAGGGTGGCCGCAGCATGCTCTGCTCTCTGCCATCTGCCACCATGGCTCTTCTGGCGCCGTTTCCTGCCCGAGTTCATCTGGCTACATCAGTGCTGGTACACAAACAGGGACGGGGAAGGTTCCCACGAGCAGGAACTCACTCACACAGTTTTTACTTCCATTTCTGGCCTGACTTGGGCTCGAGCCGACTATCAGGCTCCCGGCCGTCCTGGGCACAGCTTGGGGGCTGGCAGGGGCCAGGGGCTCCTCCAGCTCCACCAGCTGCCTGCCTAATGGCCTGAGGGCTGGTTGCACGAGTCCCGCTGGAGCAGGGATTGCTCCTGGGGCAGCGGCTGCTTGTGTCCAGGGACCTCTGAGCTCCCAGACTGATTGCATGGCACCAGGACAGGTCCTTATGGGCCATCACCAGCCTCTTTGAGCTCCTTAGCAAACTCTGGGACTTAAAGAGTGCAGGATGGGGACTGTTGTTCATCCTCCTCCTGTCTTTCCCCAAGCCCAAAGCAGGGCTGTTTGCCCAGCCTGCCCTCCCCATGCTGGGCTGGACCCTCGCACCCAGCCTGCATGGAGGCAAGGACCCTCTCCTCGACTGGAAAGCTGCAACCTATGGCCCGGGGGCAGATCCCTGTGAGGGCATGGTGGAAATGCAAGGCAGGCAGCCGGCCCGAGGCTCGCACCGCACTTACCAAGCACCACGCTGTAGCCTTGCTCCTCCAACCACGCCAGCTCCCTTTGCACGAGGCATTTGCCTGGTTGCGGCACGGCCACCTTCCATGCATGTCCCATGCTTTGCGGCGGCTGCCTCCAAACCACACTCGCCCCGCAGCCAGCCCCAAATTCACCTAAACTGGAACCAGAGACAAGATTTAAAAGACCTTCAGGTCCTCCCTTTATCTAAGAAAGGCCAAACCTCAGAGAATGTCAGACAAGTGAGGTGGGGTCTCTTGTGGAGCATGGTGATGTCCCACTCCTGCGGACACCCGTCGCTGGGCGATGCCTTGGCTCGCGAATGGCTGGCAGCTCCCAAAAAGGGTGGCTGTTTCCCCGGCAGTGCTGCCACACCGCTCAGATGGGATGCTCATTACAGCCGGGAGTTAATCGCGTGGCGGCGACAGCTATTGTTTCTTCACTTCCTCTTGTTATTTCCCCTCTCTGCAGATGGGGAGATCACTTCCAAGCCAATGGTGCTATTCCTGGGACCGTGGAGTGTCGGCAAATCCTCCATGATAAACTACCTCCTCGGGCTGGACGACACTCCATACCAGCTCTACACAGGTAATGCGCTCACCGCTTCCCTCCCTGCTCCGCCAAGGGTGCACTGGCACCTGCGTTCCTGTGCTTGCATGGTCAGCAATTCCTGGCTGCATCTCTTCAATCTCCCCCCTCCCGTTACGGCAAGGAGGTTGCGATCTGGTCCGTGCCAACTGGCTGTGGTGCCACGTGGAGGGAGAGGTTCCCCATGCCAGCCCAAGGACTGTCCACCCTCCCCGGGGAGGAGGAGGGCATCTCACCCTTCAGCATCCCTGTACCGCAGCGTGGGGTCGCCGCCTCCAACCCCGACCGTGAGGGCAGCGGTCACATCGCAAGGGCAACTTGCCCTTGTCTTCTCCCTTTCCCTCCTCATGTGGAGCCAATTAATTTGCTCTCCCAGGAGAAAAGCCATTCCCCTTCCCTCCTCCCTGCTCCCACGGATGTCATCTCGCAGCTGCGGGCTGGGCGCTGGGGGAATGAGGGCTCCCGTGAGGTGGTTCTCCAGGGCACCTTGTGCAGTCCAGAACAACCAGTCCCCGCAGAAGACAGCCCTGCTGGCATTTTCTCAAGAGGTTTGGCAAGAATTTAATAGCCCCCGCTGCTTGCCTTCCCCTAGCATCTCTTGGCAAGCGAGTGATGCTCCTGAGCTCCCCGGCTAGTCCCAGGGCAGCCCCATCATGTCCATTGCCTGGCATGGATCTCACAGCTCTGCTGCTCCTCTTGTTGCTGGGCAGGAGCAGAACCCACCACCTCTGAATTCACTGTCATCATGCACGGCCCCAAGCTGAAGACCATCGAGGGCATCGTGATGGCTGCTGACAGTGCCCGCTCCTTCTCGCCCCTGGAGAAGTTTGGGCAGAACTTCTTGGAGAAGCTGATAGGAATCGAGGTGCCCCACAAACTGCTGGAGAGAGTCACCTTCGTGGACACGCCGGGCATCATCGAAAATCGCAAGCAGCAAGAACGAGGTAGGGGTTTACTGGGTTCATCTAAGGGACTCCAGAAAAGCTATCATAATGATGTGAGATGACAAAGATGGCTGAAGCACATCGGGGAGGAGCCCTAGGCTACAAAAGGAGTCTTGCGCTGGAGGGGATGGTGACGTTTGTCTGCCCATGGCTACGGCAGCAGCACCTGGGACCTGGGGAACCTACCCAAGTGTCATCAGCTAGAGCAGCCATTTCTGCTGTTTGGAGGTATGACAGTCAGGCATTTTGGCAAGGTGTTTCCTGGGGACTCCTCGGGCTGCTGATTGTCTGCCTCAGCTCAGCATTTAATGCTCCGTTTGTCGCCCTTGGAGCAAGGCTTTGCCAACGGCTGGTGCCACAGCAGGGCCTAGAGAAGGACCATCCCTACAGCACCTGGGATGCCAGGAGAGATCAGCAAGGGCTTCTTGACCCACTTGGTGCCCGCTGAGGAAAGCAAGGATGTGGCGGATGTCTGCTCACAGGAGCAGCAGGAATCTGTGGCCAGCAGCAGGGAGAAAGAAGGTTGGGAGGGGAGGTTGAGGGAGACACGCAGCCACAAGCCCAGACGCATGGGGATGGGTTTTCATGCCAAGAAACATGCCAAGTGTTTTCAGCACATGAGAAACAGGTTCTGGGCTGCATGGGAAGTCTGCTGTGTCTCACACCCTGTCCAGCCCAGACAGGGCGTGAGACGTGGCAGGCTCAAGGTTTATCCATCCCTTGACCTAGAGGTACTCATCCTGCACTGGCCATTTCTGCTGGATTTCTCTCTTTCCTCTCCTCAAGGTTACCCGTTTAATGATGTGTGCCAGTGGTTCATTGACAGAGCTGATCTCATCTTCGTTGTCTTTGACCCTACGAAGCTGGATGTGGGCTTGGAGCTGGAGATGCTGTTTCGGCAGCTGAAGGGCCGTGAGTCTCAGATCCGAATCATCTTGAACAAAGCCGACAGCCTGGCTACCCAGGAGCTCATGAGAGTCTATGGCGCTTTATTCTGGAGCCTGGCTCCTCTCATCAACGTCACAGAGCCACCCAGGGTGTACGTTAGCTCCTTCTGGCCCCACGAGTACCATCCGGATACCCACAAAGACCTGTTCCTCAAAGAAGAGATATCGCTCCTGGAAGATCTCAACCAGGTGATTGAGAACAGGATGGAAAATAAGATCGCTTTCATACGCCAGCACGCCATCCGGGTGCGCATCCACGCCCTTTTGGTCGATCGCTATCTACAGACCTACAAGGACAAAATGACCTTCTTTAGCGATGGAGAACTGGTGTTCAGGGACATTGTGGAAGATCCTGACAAGTTCTTTATCTTTAAGTCCATTCTGGCAAAGACCAATGTCAGCAAATTTGACCTCCCCAACCGCGAGGCTTACAAGGACTTCTTTGGCATCAACCCTATCACCAGTTTTAAGCTGCTGTCTCAGCAGTGTTCCTACATGGGAGGGTGTTTCCTAGAGAAGATCGAGAAGGCCATCACTCGCGAGCTTCCTGATCTCTTGGGAAGCATCGGCTTGGGGAAGAAGTCCAACGTTCTCTCCTGCGACATCACTGGCTGTGGCGAAACCCCAAAGAATCGCTACAAGAAACCCTAAGGTGTTCTGTAGTATAACCAACCGTCCACGTGATCCTACCGGTGAATGAGCTTATGTCTTATCTGTCCAAGAAGCCATGGTTTGTTAACCCTTTGAGTGCCACACTGGCAAAGGCTACTGTACTATGAGGACTTTGAGTCGTTGACATCGATGGCAGGGGAAGATGGGTGGGCATAAGAAAGAGAATAAAAACTGTGAATTCCTGACATTTTATCTTTGTTCTTTCAAGTAGAAGGCAATGTTTAAGCTGTAAGTATGACCAATGCACGGTGAGCTGGAACTGTAGCTGCTTTTTCACTGATGCCAAGAGTGCGTGAACAGGAATTTCAACCTCTGCATCCCCGAAGCCGGCAGGGAGCGAGAATGAGGGCACAGCATGAGAGCACAGGGGAGAGCAGTGACACACTAACCTGGGGCACCACTGGGAGCCCTGGGGGCAAAGCGCTGGGCAGGGAAAGGGAGGCCAGGCGCCAGCTGTTGTTTTCAGGCACAAACATCCTACAAATCTCTGCAGATACTGACCTTGTTTTCCTTTCTGAGACTTTTAGGTCACCCAGTGAGTTCTCCTTTCACGTTAACGGCTGAGTTGAACTTCTACAGCCTTCACCTGGGTGTTCGCCTTAAGAAGGGCCTTTTGCAGGGGCATTTGTAGCTCCAGACAGGTAGGTGTGGGCCATGTCAGAGGAAGCGGTGGGCTGGAAAGGAGCTGCCAGCACTGGCTGAGCTGTGCTGGAGGAGGAGGGACAGCACCCTGAGTCACACAGTCCCACAAGGAGCCAGGAGCAAGTTTTCCTCCCTCTGGGCCAGCACAGGGACAAGGTATTTGGTGCCCATGTGTGTCATTAACCTCAAAAACCCGTGCTGGCAAGTCAAGCCTGCGGAGCAGCAAGGCTGCGAGGGTTGAGGGTTTGGCAGTTCAACCTTATTCAGCTCCGTGTTGTTGTTTTCTCAGAGTCAGACCCCTGTGGTTTTGGGCTCTGTGGAGGGAGGCAGGAACGGCGGGGGTCACTAGCCACATCCTTTTTTGCCCGTCTGCTGACCTGCTCTCTCTAGGACAACCCAGGCAGGTTTCTCTGGCTTGTTTGCCAAACTTCCCCCATTTTAGCCATGATTTTGTTGGCTCATGTCTGTGCATCAGCACTCAGTCCTGGAAGGAGAATGCGTATTGCTTCAGAAACACCCGAGCAGGGTGAGGTTCCCTGTGGACAGCCAACCTTGAAACCCTGCAGTGAAAACCAAGGATTAGGGGTGGCCTTGTCACTTGGTCCTCGTGGCCAGCACAGTTGGCTGCCGAGCTGAGCGCAAACCAACCAAGAAGTAGATGTTTCCCTGGATGGAGATGAGCACCTTCAAGCCCGCCAGCGACCTGCTGAACGTCCTTTCTCCTTCCTCTTGCCAAATGACCACAGCTAGCGCTGCTCTCCAGGAAACCTCTGGAGCTGAGGGACTTACCTTTGACAGGAACAAGAGGATGTGGAGGTGCCAGGTGAGGCAAGAAAAAGGCAAAAGGAATGAAAGAAGGAAAAAGAAAGCTGGGAATGGAAGGCTGTGTTGTGATGGGAAGGGTACGAAGGGCAGCACCCCTTGTCTCCACATGCCCGACGGGACATAGGCTACGGCAGAAGGTCCATGGGAGCTCCACGTCTCCTGGCACCGAGGCCAGGCGCTGCGAAGAAGAGGTCGCCTCGAGTCCAGGTGAGTTTGGGGGGATGCTGCCCCAGAGACTTCCATGTTCTTTGCCTCTGTTTGGAGGTAGGAGTCTACTTTCAGACTAATGAAGACGAGACCCAAATCTTTGTCCAAGCCTGGGAAGGGGCACGGCTTGTGCAGAGGGATTTTGCCCGTGGTGCAGAGGGGACTGGAGGTAGGAGTGAAGGCAAGGAGAGCATCAGAGAAAGCAGCAGCCAGAACAGCCTGGAGAGAAGTGGTGTGCTTGTGAGCCAGCACCGCGAGGGCTCAAACCTGCCCCAGAGCCGCTGCCCCCCTCTGCTGCTCTTCCTTCTGCTTTCTCGTACATGGTCCCGCTGTTCGTTGGCCTCCCTCTGTCTCACCGACTCCTCACCTCTCACCGCCTCCCGCCAGGCTGGGCTGCATGGTTTTCTTAAGAGCTAATGGGATAGAAACACCAACAGAAAGGGGCTAAAATTGTCACTATTCCTGCCATCACACTGCGTGTCACTGTCATGGCAAGCAAAGGCCATCAAACATTTCTATTTGCAAGCGCCACATTGCACCATCTCTTTCCTTGCTGCCCTGTCCCCTCAAAGCCCGTGGGCTCTGGGGTCCCCAGGGAAAGGTCCCCCCATCCCAGGAAGGAGCTCTGACTCTCCCGTATGGCCTTGAAGGCACCATTGTTCTGCTCTCAGTCCTCCCCCACTGTTCTCCCCATCCCTTCTCGGTTTTCCTTTTCTTTTGCTTTATCCTCCAGCATCCATCACCTCCCCTCCTCCCGTTCTCCTCCCTTCAGCCCGCCGCACTCTGTGCAAAGCCCTGGTGCCTGCATCCTGGATGGGGCTCCTCCATGATGACCAAACCCCTTTTTTCCCCTCCAATATTGTACGTTAGGGTTCTCTTTCCAAAGCGATGGCAGGGGGGATCCGAAGCTGGGCTGTTTTCTGCTCCGTCTGACACACGCTGACTCGGCTCCATGCTGGCTCTGTGATATGCTGACACTGAGATGCTTTCTCTCCCACGGATCCAAGTGTCCATCAGTCCCAAGAGGACTGTGGTCCACAGCCCAGCTCTCTCCAAGCTTTCTTAGGAGAGCTCTGGGAAGCTGGGTGTGGAAATGGGGAGCAGGGACACCTTTTCATTTTTCCAAGAAATCCCAAGCCCCCACGGTGCCAGGAGTAGGGGGGGCCAGGCGTCTCACCTGAGAGCATCGCAGGAGGGAGGGAGCTGGGACACAGCCCCACGTAGATGCCCGTCATCATGTGCATTGGGATACTACTGTCAGTTTGAACATCAGCCTGTCTAATAAAACCTGGTGTTTTCCAAACACACTCCCTGGAGATGCTTGTTCTGCTTTTCCTGCTGGTGTGAGCGCCGGCGCTGGGGTGGCAGGGGGGTGCAGCTGCAGGCAGCAAGGCAGGAGCTCCCATCCCTTTCCCAGCCTTGTACCCATCCCTCGCGTGAGACCTGCCGGCCACACCTGAGTAATTTGGTTGCTTTTTCCAACCTGGCTTCCCATGCTATAGGCACAAACCGGCAAAGTGAACCCCAGCTCCTCCACTTTGCCCTTCAGGGCAGCACGATTCTCCCTGCTGGGACAGACCCTCGCTGCCACCCGCACCAGGAGATGCTCTTTTAACGCCCCCTTTGTGTGTGGTCCCTCGAACACAGCATGGTCCACCCTCCTCCTCTTCCCCTTGCAGAGGCCTCGCCATGCCAAGCACTGGGAGGGAAAATCCAACCTTCCCTCCGCTGCAGGGTCCCCTGGGGCCCAGCACAAAGCTGGCTCTGATTCACCCGCAGGGGCTCCAGGGAGAAGCAGGAGCCGCAGGGCCAGTGGCAGCCGTGGGGCTGAGTCACGGCCATGGGCCCACGCACGCCGCGGGCGGTGGGATGCCCTGTGACTCAGCCCCATCAGCAGTGCTGCGCACGGCTCGGCCACCTTGGCAGCAGGGTGGGCTGGCTGTGCGCAGGGATGCTCTGTGCAGCGCATGGATGCTTCTCCCCCCTCCAGCATCATCGTTGCATCCTGCCTGGATGCTGCCTCAGGGAGAGCCCTGCAGGGATGCCCTGGCTGAGCCCTGGAGATGCTGGATGCAGCCTCTGTCCTCTCCTTGGTGGCAAAGGAACCGCATCAGGAGCCATACTGCAAACCAGAGCCTGTGCACCACACACCGTGTACACGAAGGAGGGAAGGGGATCAGGGACCATGACAGAAGGCAGGGGGCTGGGGACCATGGAGGAGGGCAGTGGGTCCAGGACCATGGAGGAGGGTGGGGGTTGAAGACCACAGCAGAGGGCAAAGGGTCTGGGACCATGGAGGAGGGCAAAGGGTCAGGGACCATGGCAGAGGGCATGGGGTCTAGGACCATGGAGGAAGACAGGGATTTGAGGACCATGGAGGAGGGCAGGAATTTGAGGACCGTGGAGGAGGGCAGGAGATCCAGGACCATAGAGCAAGGCAGGGGGTCCAGGAGCACGGAGGAGGACAGAGGGTTGAGGACCATGGAGGAAAGTAGGGGCTGAGAACCACAGCAGAGGGCAGAGGGTCAAGGACCATGGCAAACACCAGGGGATCTCACCAGCCACCTGGTGAGAGGCAGATGGAGGCACCACCCCACCAGAGGCTGGAGCTCATGCAAACTGCTTATTGCAACTGTACTGGCTGGCTGGCCTTTCTGTCTGCCTTTCCAACTATCTGCCTCACTTGCTAATCAAAAGAGGTTGTTCCAAGAAAGCTGGAAGAGGAGAAGGAATGTCTCACTCGGCTGTGGCTTCCTTTGGAAAGTCTGGAAAAACCGTGGCATCTCGACGTGTGTGAAGGTCTGACTGGCGAGAAGCATTTTCCTTCCAAAGCTGCTGTAAAGATGTGAATCATGAGCCGGTAATGCTCCTGGCAGAAAGAAAACCGATTCCATTGAGACATGTTGCTGGCAGTGGCTCTGCCGTATCTCTTGGATGGAAAAGACAAACATTTATCTTAGAGACATCGCTGGGGAAGAGCTGCTGACACTGCCGAGAGCCCCATGGCAGCCGGATCCTGCCTGTGCTTGGGATGGTCCCGCCAAGGGGAGCCTCAAGCAGGTTTCCCAAAGGTTTCCTAAAGCCCAGTGATGGCATTGCCAACATCCGAACACAAGCCAAGGGTTTTGCCGTCTCCTTTGGTTGCCCTCCACAACCTCGACCCCTCGGCAGCACCTCTGCATTTTGGGGGTGAAAATGTCCCATACCCCAGCGGCTTGTTTGCAATGATGTCGATTCAATTTCTGTTTTTTACAGGCATCCCATCGGACATAGCAGGGGGAGACAAGGAGGGGATGCCGAGCAGATGGATTTTTCTCACTGTGAGCTGGAGGCCAGAGCTTCTTGCAGTAATGAGCCAAACTCTGCACCTCTGCAGCCATAACCATGCCACGGCAGAGCACAGGCCCTGAACCACACATGGGGAATGTGGGGATTCATTGCCCCTTTCATTGGAAAAGGACCTAAAACCTTTGGAAAGGTCTGCTGGGAGCCAGGGGGAAGCCCTGGTGCTCCACCTGCAGTGTGGTGGAGGTCTCCCTGTGCCACCATCCTCGTCCAGCCTGTCCCCTGCTGTCCCCACACAACCAACACTGTGGCCAAAACCCCACCAAACCTTGTCCCCAAAATGCCCCATGCTGCAGTTGCGAGATCCCTGTGGATATGGCATGTTTACCAAGCCACTCGCTCTCTTCCCAATTGCCCCCCAAAATGTGCCAGCCCAGTTCTCCACCTTGGCTGCTGGAAATGAGAGAGGTAAGAGGGAGGTGGGTGGTGGTCCAGGACCTGGGGGGGTCCCTGGAAGACCGGAGGGGTTGCAGGGTGCTCACGCACAGGTTCCTGCTGACCAAGAGCCTGTGCAGCACCAGGAGCAGTTGGTGCTGCGTTATAGTGAATTCCCC
This sequence comes from Fratercula arctica, assembly GCA_947846985.1. Taxonomy (NCBI): domain Eukaryota; kingdom Metazoa; phylum Chordata; class Aves; order Charadriiformes; family Alcidae; genus Fratercula; species Fratercula arctica. Next base: position 26,730,170 of record CANTUZ010000009.1, read on the forward strand.
TGCAATTATGATATACGTGCCCAGCGCTCCCGCACGGGTTATCTCGTTTGGCCGCTCCTTTTCTAACGTGTTTGTTAGTGGTCATCTAATTGCAGGATGAGAAAATGAGCTGTTCTGAAATACTGATAGACATATGCAAAATATGCAATGAGCAATTAGTGCTGCTAATGAGAGAGGGAGTCGTGGTCGGAGCAAACCTGAGACCCGACCTGGCTCCGCCAGCCTGCTGTGGCCTGCAATTGTTATTTTGGGACATGGGGAGAGAAAATGTGGGTGAGTTGAGGGCGGGCGGCCACTTCCTACCCACGGGAGGGACACGGCGTGTCCGAAAGCAGCCTCTATTCACAGCAAATCGTGGTCAGAGGGGATGGGAAGGGGGTGCCAGCACTGCTACGACTTCAACTCTGGATCTAAATTCAGTGGCACGGGGAAGCCCCTCGCTTCCCAGCAACTCTCCAGCGCTCTTCGTCTGGAGATGGGAATTAGTGGGGCTAAGCATGGGAACCGAGTGCTCCCGGGGCCGGGGAACGCTGCCCGGTGCTTCCCAGTAGCTGTGATTAATTGTTGTTAATATTAAATTCAGCGCTTTTATGCAGGACAGAGAAGTGTTTAGGCAGAAGCCCAGCTCCTGTCCTACCTGTCCTTAAAAAACTTTGCAATTAAGCTGTAGTGGAAGGAAATAAGAGTAAACACATCCTCTGTAAGTGGCTTCAGCTTTCCACCGACACCTGTGTCCCACTGTTTCCTCTTCAGCTGGCCAAGCTGCTTCTGTTTTCCCTCTTCCCATCACCCCTACATTGCTTTTTCCCTTTAACCCTGTCTGCGGCTCCCAACAGTGCAGGGAAGTGCAGGGAAGTGCAGGGAAATGCAGGAGAGGTGCCGGCTCCCCGCTGGCACTGCGAAGCCCAGTTGTCCCTCTGGCTCAGTCCCATCGTCTCCATTGGCTGGAAGAGTGCGGCACAGGCGGGAGGTGCCGCCGGACCCCAAATCCTCCCCAGGAATGCCAGGAATAGGCAGCACCAGAGCACACCATGCTTGCCAGCACTCCCAGATGAAACTTTTCATCCTGCTTCATCAAATCTTTTTGTCGCATTCAAGCAGAAAACTGAAGAATTTTAGAAACTGGGAAAAAGCGTTTAGAAATTCTGGGGGTGCCCACCCAGAATTAGAAATTCTGGGGAGCCCCCCCTCCCCTCCATCGGCAGAAAACCGAATGCTCTGCGCTTTCTGCTTGATGAAGGGTTGCTACTGCCCCGATATCAAGGGTTTAATGACTTGTTTCCACCTCGCAGCGGATCTGGATGGGATTTCCAGCAGCTGAGACCTGGTTCTGCCGAAGTCAGCGGTGACTGGCCTCAGCCAAGCGCTCCCAAGGAGCCAGCCCCAGCTCTCGATCCTGAAGTCTGCGGCAGAGCCGTGCCGACAAGTGCCATCATGGGGCGAAGCAGAATAGGGATGGGGTTTTTGCATCCCAGGACAGGGTTTTCCCATGGCGTTGTCTGCCTGTTTTGTTCCGGCTGCGGCTCTCCCCCAGCAAAGGATGAGGCGGGATACTGTGGGGCGGATTGGGGCTGGTGGTGGTGGGTCAGACCTTGCCAGAGGACACCGAGAGGAGCAGCACTGGTGGGGGCCAAAGGGGGACCCTCCTCTGCCTCTCCCCAGTGACCAACAGGTTATGACATGGCCAGAAGCCGCAGGTAAAATCTAGGGAATGCCAGGAGAGATGGGTGGGAGCAGCAGCAACGCAGAGCCAGGTATGCCAGGCCACTGCAGGTGAGGAAGAGCGTGGCCAGCGTTCCCATGCCTTCTGCAGCCGATCCTGAAACCCCTGCCATTGCCTGGGGAAAGGCAAAAAAACAAAGATGAGGCTTAAGACAAGGGGGTTGGAGATAAAAAGGGGCAGTGAGGGAAAATAAACCCTGTGGCAAGTAGGATACCGGCGCCAGGAATACTACATTGAAAATTTTGGACCTAATACGATAAAGAAGATGTGAAAAGTGTCTGGGGAGATGAAGTTGGTTTTGCAGTGCCACTAAGGATGCTGGCAGCATGGCACAGGGTCAGGATGGACGGGGAGGGACAGGGGAGCACCAGGTGTGCCTAAATTGGGGTCCATCTGGGATACCAGCAGCCCCAGAACCCTGGGGACAGGACAGGTGGGGACCAAATGTGGGGGACTGAGGGAACACCCCGGCTTCACCCGGCGCTGGAGCAAAGTCCCTATGCTGGACCCAGGCTCTGGCCACATCCCTGGGCTCTGCCGATGCAGCAGGGAAGGGAAAGACTTTCTCGGGACCGGGGTACCGATGAGCGACTTTTTTTTCTCGCCATTGCTTGCAAACATCGTCGTCTTGTGTATAAACACAAAAATGCCAAAATGTGAGTCAGCTCCATGGCCGTTTGGCATCGGCAGAGAACCAAGCTGATGAGCGGCAGCACTGCAGTGTGCAGAGGTGATTTATTCCTGGCTCAGGGGCGCTTCACAGAAGGTAGAATATACTCCTATATATTTAAAAAAAAAAAAAATTAAAAAACTTATATAAAAATAATTTTTTTTTTCAATTAGTTGCTTCCCATCGATGAGAGAAACTGTCCAGTCCCAGCTAGTGGCCAAACACCTTTTTTTTAGCTTTGACACACATTAGAGAGCAGACAATATCTTCCTATGAGCAGTAGATTCAAATTATTTAAAAGTGTTGTTAAAAATAGCTGCTAAATAAGTTTCGCAGCCCAGCACTGGGATCCGGCACAACAAAAGATCCTATTCACTGGAGGGAGCAGATCTGAGACTGCTTCAGGAATCTTAATTCTCAGCTTTCCCCGTCCCCCCCACCCCCAACATAAAGAATCTGAATGAGCCAATTATGGAGATCTTGACATAATGTCATTTTTTTTGGGTAACAAATGCTATAGTTTACGCTCCGCTCTGCAAACACTCAGGCACATACTTATATCTACACGTGCAAATACTCCCATGCAGGTCAGCAAAACTAACTGCGTATACGAAGTTAAGCGCGTGTGAAAAGCGTCTGCAGGATTGAGGCCAGCGATTGCAAAACAGTTTATGCTATAATCCTCCATTTTCATTAGTTTCTTGAAAAACTTCTGCTGTGGGCTTGAAACCCTTCCTGTTTTGTTCAGCCAAAGGTGATTTTTCTCCCCAGGCAGCCCGAGCTAAAATCTTCCCGCTGGTTTTAAGTTGTCGGGCTTCAAAAATGGCATTTCCCCACTAAGGATGTTCCACCCTTTTAATTCAGAGAGCTCAACGTTGACATCTTTTGTGTAAATAAAGCTAATTAAAGAGAGTTATTATTTGCTATACATAAAAGTTGTCCAGCACCACGGTCCGGTAGATTTGTCTGCTTTTGCTAAATAAAGCTTTGAGTTTTCGCTACACTCAGAAGTGCTAAATACAACATTTACAGCCTACAAAGAGGTTTCTTCATCTGTGCCTCCTGGTTTTCCGTAGGATCTAAGGCTTTATAAAACAGAGACCTGTTGGCGTGTGGTGTTTGCCAGCTCTTTGCAGAGCAGGAGGTGGATGGGGCAGCCCAGCCAGCCCAGAACACCCCTGCCATCACCCCCACGCTGCTGCAGCACCCCTGGGAGCATCCTTTATTCTGGCCAACCGGCCATTCGTTTTTCAATATATCATTTTAAAAAGATCTCAGCCCCCCGAACTCTGCACGTTCATCCTCTTCTAAGGATGCTGAGCGGCACAGAAGTGGTGGGTTGCAGGCAGGGACCCCCCCATAGCTCCATTCTCTCAAAGACAGAGGCATCCACCCACAAAATCATCACTGCCGTGCGTTGCCTCACTGGGAAAAAAAAAAAAAACAAGCCATTGATGCTGCATTCCTGCAGTTTCCATGATTAGTGAAGCAGGCTGCTCGCTCCAGGGAAGGAGGTGGGCTGTGGGATGGTTTGCAGGCTGGCTGAGGGTAGGAAAATGCTCCTCTCTCCAGGAGCCCTGCCTGCGGGTCTGGCTTTCCAGAAGAAGTCTGAGGCTGGAGCAAAGCGATGGACTCAGTGCCTCCTGGTCCAAGCAGCCCGGGCTGCGTGGATGAGATGGGGCAGGGTGAAAAGTCTGGTTAAAAACCAACACATCTCCATTCAAGACAAATTGCCACTAAAGTAGCATGGCATGCGCCTTGAGTTTGAACCAATTGTGACAAGAAAAGGAAGGAAGAGATCCAGATTAAGGGTAAATCCCTCCTTAAGAGCTCAAATGGTTGAGAGAAAAAAACCCACAAACACGGCAATCATTATTGGGTTTATAATAAAATGGGATTTAATAAGTATGTGTTATGACCGTGAAAGGAGAATAGAATATTTTCCCTGCTCTTGCACGGAGCCAAAGCTGAGACGGAACTGAAATGAGGGTGGTAAAAGAGAAGAAATGAGCAGAGAGGAAAAAGCCACTTAGCACAATAAATCTGCTTCTCAGCCCCCACTTTCCTGTTTTATGGCCGGTGCCTTTTCTCTCTCTGCGGTCACATGTCTTTGCCTCCCGACCCCCCCACAGGGATCTGCAGCAGTGTGGCACATCCCCTGCGGAGGACAGGCCAGCAGTTAGCACCACGGAGACACCACAGCACCATAGAATCATGGAATTGTCCAGGTTGGAAGGGACCTTTCAGATCATCAAGTCCAACCATCAACCCAACACTGCCAAAAAACAGCACTAAACCCTGGCGTCACAGGGGAGAGGGGACGTTGTTCTTCCCACCATGCAGAAACATCAGCTGAAGATGGTGGAATAAGTTTTTTTTAAATATTTTCAGCCACAATTCAGCTTTGTAGCTCATTCAGGAGCAGGTTCTCCAGGCCCCCAGGAGTTTAATATTAATAACTGAGATGTTTTGATTAGACACATAAGACACACAATCTGCTTGTTTGTCTGTTTGTTTGTTTGTTTGGACTGAAGTAATACTGAGAGGCAATTTCAGCTCCTTCTTTGGTTTCCTAAGTGTTCTAAGAAATAATTTACCAAATTACCAGCCAATACGTGGGACAGTTTCAGGCATGCGGTGACAGGACGGGGTCACACATAGCAGCAGCACAGCCGAAAACGGCACCAAATTCCCTGTCAGAGATGTCCTTTGGTAAATAACTCATCTGTCTAAAACTACCAAGCAGTTCTCGCAGGTACCAATCGCGTGCGGAGCCTCCAAAAGCTGCAGCTTTGGTGGGAAATAGCCTAAAAGCCTGCAATAGGTTATGGCTTTTCCTGACTGTGTCATTAGGAGTTTAGCACATGCCACGAAGCACGAGGGTTATTTCATTTTTGCTTATCAAGTGTGACTGTGGGTACTCCCATCACTCAATCCAAGGAGATTCCCGGTTTATAAAAGGATTAGGGCCCCATTCCTAAATCCTGATTGCATCTAGCCAATAATTGCTGGATTGTATCCTCTCTCCCTCCGCGATCTTCCAATTGTACTCTCTGTGCCGCTTTGTTTTGCCCCACAACTCCCCTTTTTAATGAGTATTTGCTGTGTTTTCAGTACCCCAGGACAGATATTTCTCCTTCGCTGCAGAAGTGTGCATTTTCTCTTACCTCCATTGAAAGGTATTTAACGGATTCGCCTAGTCCAGAAACAGCAGAACCCAGACCTGAGTGACTTCACATTTTATTTCCACAATATGCCGCGGTTGTCAGGGCAGTAACATAGGTAAAAATGACTCGGAGATGCGATAACCATCTCTGCCAAAGTGTTGTGCGTTAGTGTTTTCAGCAACATTTTCTTTGCATCTTGTTCCCTGGAAACAGAGCTGGGTGCGTGGCAGAAATGCGTTCACACTCAGCTTTGAATGCTCACAGTCCATCGATAGCCCTGCAAAAGTCCCAAATACTCAGAGAGCACCAAGCCCTCCATGGATATTATTTGAGAGCATCAAAATGCTAAAATCAATGTAATCTTTATGTAATTTTTAAGTACTTGAGTCTGAAGCCCCAACAATAATCTTTTACTGCAGTCTTTTCTTTGTGCAGTGTAAATAAAACCTTTAAGTCATAAAGAGCGAAGTGCAGCAGCCACCGGTTTGGAACGAGATCAGTTTTTAATCAACACAAATGCTAAATACATCACCTAGCAGTAGAATCAGTGCACTGCATTGGGCCACCCCAATTTCGGTCACCGCACTAACATAGCAGGGGTCAAATTGCCCTGGATAATTTCTTCTTGTTTCATCAAAGGCTTTGATGTGGAAACCATCTTAAATACAAACTAAAAATTGATGTAATACTTTCTCAATGCCTTTCTGTGTCACATTTGTCACATCATTGCTAAATGGCTCAGATATACCTGCTCCAGTTGGAGTAGTAGGGGTCTTCTGTATTCCTAGACAGCATTGGAGTTGCAGCCACCCAGGTGAAATGTCAGGTACAGGTGAGAAGAATGCTCTCTTCTACCCTTCCTGGGGAAAAAAAAAAGAAAATCACCAAAAATCCAATATTGTAGAATCATAGAATCATCCAGGTTGGAAGGGACCTTTCAGATCATCAAGTCCAACCATAAACCCAACACTGCCAAACCCACCACTAACCCGTGTCCCTCAGCACCAAGCCTGCCCGGCTTTTAAATGCCTCCAGGGATGGTGACTCCACCCCTGCCCTGGGCAGCCTGTTCCAATGCGTGACAACCCTTTTGGTGAAGAAATTTTTCCAAGAATCTATCCTAAACCTCCCCTGTCACAACTTGAGGCCGTTTCCTCTTGTCCCAGCGCCTGTTCCTTGGGAGAAGAGACCGACCCCCTCTGGCTACACCCTCCTTTCAGGGAGTTGTAGAGAGCGAGAAGGTCTCCCCTCAGCCTCCTTTTCTCCAGGCTGAACACCCCCAGCTCCCTCAGCCACTCTTCACAGGACTTGTGCTCCGGACCCCTCACCAGCTCCGTTGCCCTTCTCTGGACTCGCTCCAGCACCTCAGCTCAATATTGAGTTGGGTTATTTTTTTAATTATTTTAGCACTCACAGCACAGAATAACAGACTTGCAGTTAAAATACACTGGGGCAGCCTGAGCCAGAGGAAGAGAAAACAAATCTGTTCGGGATGCGGCTGGGAACGCTCACCTCAGGCAGCGATGGCTCTCACCATGTCCATTCCCGGATCAGCAGCGCCCGGGGTCACCTTTCCACGGCAGATCAACCGTGACAAGGGATCAAGTCACAAAAATGCCACAGCAGTGCTCTTCTCCCCAGAAACCCACATTTTAAAAGGGCTTGGTGCACACATAGCAAATGTTTTACTAAGTTTTATGTTGTGTAATTCCTTGCAGCACTTACAATCCCATAGCCAGGATTTTCCGTGGATTTGCAGCAGGTCTTTCTCCCAAACCTGGGGCGTGCGCACCAGATGACTGCATAAGCCTGTAATTGTGCCTGTAAAGTGTCATCCCCACCTCTTTTCGGTTGAATAATCCAAAACACTAAATATAAAATATGTTGCAATTTGCAACTGCACTGTTGCAAAAATCAGAAAATGGTAAAGTTGTGTGTTGTGATGTTCACGCCCATTGCAGAAATGACAATTTTTCCAAATCTCTATCATTGCCTTCATAGCACTGCAGCAAAATCCCGCACCAAGTGTCATGCTAGGAGGAAACTTGGCTGCAAGGTTACATGAATAGTTGAGGCTGGTTTGGTTCTGAATAGTTAAGACTAGTTTAGAATAGTTTAGTTCTTTTGTGTAAAGGAGAACTCCCCTATCCATAAGGATCTCCCACCGAAGCTTTTCTATGGAGACAGGTTGTCTAAATAAGTGACCCGTGAGAACAAAAAGGTTTTATTTTCTGTTTCTCTACAGTGTTGGCTTCATAAATCTGATTTTTCAAGAGCACATAAGTTGTGATGTTATACAGGTAAAGGCCTTCATGAGACCTTCATGGTTAGAGGGCAGCAGGTCACACTGCAGCACAGAACAGCATGGGGACATCTAGCCTTTCTTTCGGAAGAGAGGGAGGAAAAGTTTCCAGAGAAAAGTAAAATACAACTGGACTTTCCCTATGGCAAGATAAAAAGCTGGGCAACTTGAGAAGGGGAGAACGGGCGAATTACCACTACGATTATTTTTCTGCTTCTTGGCCTGACTTGGAGCCACAGAAACTCCTCCCTAATTTATACCCCATAGGGACTATTTTTACTACCTTCTCACTGCCTTCCACCTACTCACAGAAGTCCTGCTGACGACTTTCGCAGTGTCACTTCCCACTACTTGACTGCAACTGTTGGTCATTTTCACCGTTTTTAGCTATTTTATGCTGTGCTATAGAGCGGCATTACGGCACGGCAGCGAGAGTGACTCGGCTCTAGTTTGGGAATCCTGGATGGGCGCCGCTGTAGCTGACCTCGATCAGTGTTTTGTAGCTTTTACCCTGTCTTCTTGCCACCATTTCTTAATGGCTTAAGACTTTGCTTTAGCCTGGTCGTAGCCTGCCCCTTCTCTCCCAAATTTCAATGTCCTGAAAGCTGCAAGTAGATGGAGTGGGAGCTTGGTGCTTGGCTAGTCTAGGTGCCACCAACGACTGTCACTTGTGCAGTCTTTCTCCTGAGGTTTACCCTTTGGTGCTTCCACACCTATTCACAGCAATCTTAACACTCCTATTTCCAAGTAAGAAAATGCCTTTTTTTCTTTCTCTTTTTTTTTTTTTTTTTTTAAAGAAGCAGAGTGTCATGCAAGTTCCCCCAGCGAGTGTTTGTATTTATAAAAGTACGTTAGATGGGGCTGTATTTGCAGACAACAGCGGTACTTCCTCCCTTCAGAAACGGAGCAAGTTTCTATTTCAGGCTTTGCTGACTCAAGGGTGAGGTACCCAAGCTGATTCAGCAGCTTGGCAAGCCAGGAGACCTTCTGGTTATGAATGGAATGAGCAATAAATTTTAAGTTTGTCTTCATCTTACAGAAACATATATTTGAGCGAAGCCACCTCCTGGTGGCAGACATTTTGCCAAATAAGCGGTACGGTCTGCGCCGCTTTCAGCCACTCGAATGAGACAACCATAAAGCCTTCAACTAAACTCCTGGTCCTGTGGGAGACAGCGATTCCTGTTCAGCTGGGCCAGGTTTTATGGTTTTATCCTCCCTCTTTGATGTCCACCTCACACAAAAAGATCTTCTACTGCTTACTCGCTTATTTTACCTGTGCATCTCACCTGGGATATGAAATCATGTCAGGCATATGAAGTTTGAACTGTGATTTCAGAAGGATGAAAACACAGAACACGAAAACAACCTGGCTACCCCAAGGAAGTGAGAAGAATGCACCACTTTTAGCCTCCATGGCTGCACATGGAAAAGATGTCAAAGGTAATCCTTGTGCTCTTCTTTTACGGAAGAGTGACATCAACATCATGACAATTTTCTAATTTTAAAAACCATGGAGTAACAATCCTCCAAAATATTGTCTAATGTTTACCTGTTAGTCTGTGAACAGAAGTCAGAAAAGTTGTTCGTTTTTTTTAAAATCCGTAACACACATTCTTTCACCTAGAGGTTATCAGGATTCCAAACAAAGCTCATAATGAATGCCGCACATACCAGCAGGGATGCAGACATTTGTCAGGAAGTGAGATCCTGCTATTTATTAAGGTAAGAAAGCAGGGAATGGGGCGTCTGGGCCGTCTCCCTTGAGTCTTTCTGTCTCTGGATGGACGAAACAGGTTTTAACATGTTTTCCTCCAATATCTATACTGCCTCCAGAGCCAGACGGGATGAACAGTCTCCACCCATGGCATCCATGATGCCTTTTCTTTCCGGCTGTAAATTCTTCTTTAACAGCATACAGTAAAAGCCACAAATTCTAAACAGCATTCCTCCACCCCAACAACACCGGCATTAACATTCCCTGTTGTTCTAGCCAGCAGTTCCCATGTCATATTCTTCTGCCTCGTGAAGGCGGTTTGTGAAGTCTAAAAAAGCATCATGTGGGTTGTCACAATTCAGAAACACCCCCCCCCAAGAGTTTCACGCAGCTCCATCAGACAAGTGGTGAAATACAATATTATGAATGTCAAACAAAAGCTAATCATCAGAGCTGACAAAGCTGTGCCTCTGAGAAGGGAAGTAAATTCAATCCTATAGACTAAATATATATACTTAGTGGCATGAAGTTAAAAGAAATGTGCAAGTAGGATATGCATTGCCCAGCTATTGCACCGTAAAGTATTTCCTCTGACTCGGTCTTGGAGAAAGGAAACCATCGACAGAGTATTTTGGAAGGGCAGTCAGAATTCTATGCAGGAAAATGGCACAACCTGGAGCTACCGGACACTGAAATGAACCAAATGGACTCAAAATCAATACTGCGTGGTAGCTCCCAGCTCTACCAACATGGGCTGTGTGGTTGCTAAGAGAGTGATCAAGAGGAAGCACCTTCCTTAAAGGATGCTACAAATACTACCCACACAGACGCTGCCTTAGAGGGACGTGCTGACTCTATCATATTCCGTGGGGTTAAATTCCCAGATAAAAACAAATCAGAAGATGGGGGGGGGGGGGGAGGAATAAAGGGTACAACTGCAAACCACTCCTGCCCTCTAAGATAATTCTACTTAAACTTGAAATAAATACGAGCATCACTGGCACTTTTTGATTACCGCTTACATGTATCTAATCTGCTTCTTGAATTCAACGGAGAAAAATCTTCACAATAGAAGCAAAGTGAAAGTGACATAATACCCAATTTCAAAAATTCCCTCTTTCAGGAGGCAGCACTCACTTTTCCCCAGCCAGTACAGAGCTAACAGAAGTGAATAGAAGGTAACTGTTCTCCCGACTGCACACACAGCGTATGTTTCCACAGAATTCGCTAACGACAGAGGAAGCCGGGGAATGGCTGGGCTGGGGCGTGTTGAGTGACTGTTTCACCCAAAGATCAAAAGGAGGAGCAGGATGGGAGCCTACAAGTAACAAACCTAGTGGGAGCCTCCCCAGGGGAGAAAGGATTCGGAGCAATCTCAAAATCACAATCTGAAGCTTACCAGAGGAGGGGTTTGACAAGCCAGGTGTCTTCTTCAGTCCCACTTCACTGTCCTCTGAATCAGTAAACGAAAGCTGGGAAAGAGGAGACTACTTCATTAGCGGAGATCAAAAGCAGTCTCCAACTGCTAGCCAGACAAAATTTGTGATCATGTGGGTCCCTCAGTTAAAACTTGTGATGTAGCTAGTATCTTTGATGTGATTCCGGTTATTCTAAGAACATACAAAGTCCTGCTTCATTGAGCACAGGGGGAACAAGACACACTTCTCGCTCCTCAGGCTGCACTGCCTCACAGCTTTTTTTTGAATGAAGGTACAACCCCGCGTCTTCATTTTAGATGAAAACTGAATTAAAGCCTACACAAGCAGGTTTCAGTAACAAATACCAATTTGAAGGGCCTCAACTTTTACTACACTCTAGACAAACAAGGTTTTATTTATTTGTCGCCCATGCACTCTTAATCACCCTGGACCAAAGGAACTGAGTGAAATCATGACTTTGTTGATACCAGAGGGAAAACTCACGTCTTCAACTGAAGGAAAATGTACCCTGGTGTTCTTGTCAATGACATCCTGGTTTACTTAGAAATAATGCGGGCTTAAATGATTTCCTGTTTCCCCCCCCATATTATAGCTCTTTGTAGTTTCTACCCTTTTCAGAGGGGTGTTAAGGAAATGCAGCTGACCCAGACTGGCAGTTGAGTAGGGATGTCATGAGCAATAATGATAGGCCAATATGATCATAAAGCAGGGTTAAAAAAAAAATGCTGACATTTCAGTACCTCTTACATCTCAAAGTTCAAAATCAGTCTCTACAACAACGTAAGTTTTACAGGTTTACATAACATAGTTAAAAAACAGAGGTAATTTTACCTGAAATTCTTTGCCATTTAATCCTCCAGATTAAATACATACACCATCCTTTATGAAGTAAAAAATGTAACTTAAAGTCCACTTAGATGAATCAATAAAAAGGTTGCAAAGAAGTCTTAGTAAATTTATCAATTAATAGCCAAGCCCAGGAGGCCATCCTCCCCTTCTGCTCTGTCAGCTAAGGGAATTCTTTCTTCCTAACAATGTTTATGTGAGAGTAGCACGGTAAGCAGCACTTGCTATAAAATATTAATCAGCTGAGCCATTAGTTGGGAATTCGAGAGATGGCTATGTCATAGCAAAACCAAAACAATATTACCACTGTTGATTGGAATTTTTTATTATGGATTGTTTTGCTGGTTGAGTACATCAGGAAATACAGATTTCTTCAAAATAACAATAATAAAAACACATCTTACAGCATGGCGACTACATATCAAGGAAAGGAAATGGGGAAAAAAAACACGGTTCTTTTCTAGTTAACTGTGTGGCCATGTATTTACTATTGAAAAAAAAAAAGGGTACATTTTACCAAACAGTGCTGTCTTCAGAGAAGGGGGGACTTGCCGCTGGGGGAAGGATGGCTGGAATCGAGCGCTTTGGGGGCACCCAGCTGGGAAAGGCTCACCTGGAAAAGGGTAAATGTGGAAGCAGGGAAACACAGCAGGGCCCGGGAAGAGAACGGGACAAACTGAGGGGATGAAGAAGAGGCGGTGGGACCATCACTTTGTGGGCAAGGGATGGAGGGCTGGGCAGAAGCTGGGGCCAGCGAAGGACGGAACGATAGGGGCCCTCTGGGAGGAAGAGATAATAAAACTGAGGGAGCGGTGCAGGCCAGATAGCGTCACTTATAAACAAGCGAGAAAGAGAGGCGAGGAGAAAGAAAAAAAAAACAAACCACTCAGCGAATTTCCAAGCAGGCTGTTGGAAAAGGTTTAACTGTTGTGTGCCTGTTGTTTGCGCATGGCAAAAGTTCGCCGTGCCAACGGCGGCGCTTCGCCGTCGTCCGTGTCCGTCCCCGTCCCCCGTCCTCCCCCCGGTGAACAAACAAGGGCCCTGAGGGCGGCTGGACCCGCCGGGAGGGCAGAGGCACACCCTGAAGGGACCCGCTCGTCGCCGTCTTACCCCGTCCCTGTCCGCCCACCGTCGCCTCTGAGGGACGGGGCGCGAGCCACTCCCCTCAGCCACGCGCGCACCCCTCAGCCTGGGCGGGAAGCCGGGTGTGTGTGTGTGTGTGTGTGTGTGTGTGCGCGCGCTCCCGCCGCGGCGCCGCGCCCCAACGGCGCGCACCCCCCCACCCCCACCCCCCCCCGCCTTCCCGTGAGGAAGATGGTGGCCGGCGGCTGAGCGCGTCCTCGCCGCTCCCCTCCCTCCCTCCGGCGGCGGCGCGCAGGCGGGCGGGCCGGCCCCCGCCAGGGCAGGCAGCTCCCCGCGGCGGCGCGGCACCACCCCGCCGGGAAAGGGGGTGTGTGGGGGGGAGGCGGAAAAAACGGGACCGTCCCCGCGGCAGGCGAGGAGGACGTTCGGTGTGAGGGCCCTCGGCGGCCCGGCCGTGAGGGGAGCGGTGGCCGGCGGGCGCGGGGAGGAAGAAGGCGAGCCGACATGGAAGAGCGGTCCCCTCCCGGCGGGGGCCCGGCGTTCCCCCCGCGGGGCTGAGGCGGCGGCCGCCCGCCCCGCGCCTCGGCGGGGCCAGCGGCGGGCGGCAGCCCCGGCCCGGCGGAGGAGGAGGAGGAGGGCGGGCGACGCGAGGGGACTATGTGGGGCTGCCCGCGCCCCAGCGCCCTGTGTGCCCAGCCCGGCGAGCGGCGGAGCGCCGCGGCGCTGCCCGGCCGCCCCTCCGCCCCGGCGGCGGGAGGAGACTAGAGGCGAGTCTTCCCGAGGAGCCCCCCGTGGCCTTTCCCAGCTCTCTCTCTCGAGAGACCCAACTCCTGAGCCGGGGCTCTTCGGGAAGAATTGACAAACATGGCTTCCCCACCGCACCAGCAGCTGCTGCATCACCACAGCACCGAGGTGAGCTGCGACTCCAGCGGGGACAGCAACAGCGTGACGGTGAAAATCAACCCCAAGCAGCACCAGGGCTGCTCCTCTTCCAAGCACTGCAAGTACAGCATCTCCTCCAGCTGCAGCTCGGGGGAGTCGGGGGGGACCCGCCGGGCCGGCGGAGGTGGCCATGGCAGCGGTCACGGCCTCCGTCGGCAGAAGAAGCTGCCACAGCTCTTCGAGAGGGCCTCATCCAAGTGGTGGAACCCCAAGTTCGACTCCAACAACCTGGAGGAGGCTTGCATGGAGAGATGCTTCCCGCAGACCCAGCGCAGGTTTCGCTATGCCCTCTTCTACATCGGCGTGGCCTGCCTTCTCTGGGGTATCTACTTCAGCATACACATGCAAGAGAAACAGATTGTTTTCATGGTGCCGGCCCTGTGCTTCCTCTTGGTGTGTGTAGCCTTTTTTGTGTTCACTTTCACAAAGACTTATGCCCGCCATTATGTATGGACTTCACTGATACTCACCCTCCTGGTTTTTGCTTTGACTCTCGCTCCGCAGTTCCAGGCTCTGAAGCCTATCTCAGGAAGTGGTGACATGTCCAACCGGACTCCCCCAGCAGATCCCACAGACACTTGTCTTTCTCAAGTAGGCAGTTTTTCTATGTGTATCGAAGTGCTCTTGTTGCTTTACACGGTGATGCACTTACCCTTGTATTTAAGCTTGTTCCTGGGACTGTCGTACTCGGTTCTCTTTGAGACCTTTGGTTATCACTTCCGCGACGAGAACTGTTTTGCACCTCTTGGAGCCGGAGCACTTTACTGGGAGCTGTTGAGTAAAGCCTTCCTGCACATCTGCATCCACGCCATCGGTATTCATTTATTTATCATGTCTGAAGTCAGATCGAGAAGCACATTCCTGAAAGTGGGGCAATCCATCATGCATGGAAAAGACTTGGAAGTGGAAAAAGCCCTGAAAGAGAGGATGATTCATTCTGTTATGCCAAGAATAATAGCCGATGACTTAATGAAGCAGGGGGATGATGAAAGTGAAAACTCCGTCAAACGTCATTCCACTTCAAGCCCCAAAAACAGGAAGAAGAAGCCCTCCATACAGAAGACCCCCATAATTTTCCGTCCTTTTAAAATGCAGCAGATAGAGCAAGTGAGCATTTTGTTTGCGGATATTGTTGGCTTCACGAAAATGAGCGCCAATAAATCTGCCCATGCTCTGGTGGGACTCCTGAACGACCTCTTTGGACGTTTCGACCGGCTGTGCGAGGACACTAAATGTGAGAAGATAAGCACTTTGGGAGACTGTTATTACTGCGTAGCTGGCTGCCCAGAGCCCCGGGCGGATCACGCTTACTGCTGCATCGAGATGGGCTTAGGTATGATTAAAGCCATTGAGCAGTTTTGCCAAGAGAAAAAAGAAATGGTCAACATGAGAGTGGGTGTTCATACTGGGACGGTCCTGTGTGGCATTTTGGGAATGAGGAGGTTCAAGTTCGATGTGTGGTCCAATGATGTCAATTTGGCCAATCTGATGGAGCAGCTCGGGGTGGCTGGAAAAGTCCATATTTCGGAAGCTACTGCCAAATATTTGGATGATCGTTATGAAATGGAGGATGGAAAGGTGATTGAGCGGGTTGGTCAGAGCGTGGTAGCCGACCAGTTAAAAGGTACGTGCTTTTATTTTGTGCTCAGTCTTTTTTTTTTGAGTTTTACAAGGGAATATATTTTCCCTAGTGCGTGTTTTGTGCTTGCAAATTGAATGCATTTTACATTTAACTCCGCGTGCTGGTGGTCCAAACACTGTGGGAATTGCAGCATAAAAGATGGCAGGGAGATAAGCGTGAAAGATCTTCTGGGGTACTCAAAATGCAGACTTCAGAACTCCTTAGCGCTCCTTGTGAGAGTATCGCGTCGGAGGGAGGAGAAGGTTAATGTCTTTGCTGTCTGCAAGAGGTTTTTGTTTTACTGTTGTGTGTCATCCTTTAATTCAGTAAGTAAACTTGGATAATTGACTTCATGTGCCATACATAGAGCATATGTGTTTTGCAAAATTATGTATATCTGTGAAAAGTTTTTTTTGGCATTGGGAGAGTTGGGACTGCGAAGGCATTTGGGAAAAATGACAGCTGGATTCACAGAAAGAAATGAGCACTGTAGATTTGGCAGTTTGATGTAGTGAGTTGTTACAGTTTGAAGTTAGGCTGGAAAAAGTTACTCAGGTGGTTCAGTGAGCTGGCAGATGCTCTCGTTTCTACGGCTCTAAGGATTTGGGGATGAAACTGCAAATTTGCCATTCGGAAAAGAAAATGAGGCATCCTTGGTTCCCCTTATGGCTTGGCTAAGGGGCTGCTTTTCATTTTTGTACAGAGTATTCATTTTGAAACAAAACCCTCGGCTGCTTTCTAGTAGCACTTCAAAGCGCATGCAGGAGGACTGTACATGCTGAGGGTTTAATTGTCTCTCTAATAAAAGCTGTGTCTCTAGTGCTGTGCCTTTGTCTCGCAGAGGTACGGTTGTCTGCAGTGCTCGAAGTCCAAGGTGGGGAGCAGGCGAATCAAAATACGAGCGAAATATGTTGTAAACCCTGTTATGCTATGTGAGTTTATTTGTTCTGTTTATAAATGTACCCATTTTTGTGAAGAAAGTGCTGAAATGGGAGTGGAAGGAGCTGAGGGAGTTGTGATGGAGGAAGGAGATATTTGTTGCAACAAATAGAAAATGAGGCCAGGATGGTTGTAGAAAGGTCAGTGAGTAAGGACGAGGGGGGAGAGGATTGCAAAACAGTGGTGGCAGCGGTAGTGGCAGGCCACTCGCCTGTGGCAGGTGCTTATTTTGATGTGACACACATACTTATTTTTGGTGAGCTAGCTGTCCACGTGCATATGGCAACAGGGCTGAAATGAGAGGCTTACAGGGAGGAAAAATATCGACAGTGACATTGGTGGCTGGAAGCCATAGAACTGGAGCAGATGTGTGTCCCTGGGCTTCGGCTTTCTGTTTAGCCTCTAAAAATACAAATTCAGTTAATTTCTTTGAAAACTGTTGATACTGATGTATTTCAGTGGAAGGATGCTTCCAAGAAAAAAGGATCAGACGTACTCTCTCTGTTACTCTAAGCTGAATCTTGCTGTTCTGGTGAAAACAAATTTAATAGGTTGTGGAGAAACAGCCCTGCAATGTTTAAGTTCTGAATTTCCCTTTTCCACCTACCTTAACAGCCAGAGGCAGTGTGAAGGCTGTGTTGTAGCAACAAGTAAAATTAAGTATTTTTGCTAAATTTTATAACTGCACTCGATATCATTAAGTACAAAGTGACATGAAGTTACTTGTGGAGACTGATGGTACTGCTCTTAAATATTTCTATTTATTTGTTTGTATTTTTTAGGAGATCACAAGAGCACTGTATAGAGCATTTATGCCACGGGCCAGGAGCGGTGTTTCCATGGTCTTTCTCAGTCTTCTGTTCTGTCCTTGGTTACATCTATTGTGAGCGGGCATACGTAGGCTGCTGCGTCTCGCCAATACAGTGGTCTGGGTTTTGCAGCTTTGAATACCTTTCACAGGTCCTGCTTTAGCCAGGGCACTCCAGATGAACAAGCTGAAATGCAATCTAGATAAAATGTTCTCTGTGGACTGACGTTTTAATGGTCTCTTCTTACCTTGAAACCTAGCTATGAAAGCAACTGGAGCATGTGGTAAGAATGACTTTAACGGGGAGTATGTGTTGGGTTGTTGTAAGATTCCTTCTGTATTTTATTGTGGAACTATAATTAGCGGGTGTTTCTTATCAGTGTCTTACATAGGTACAGAAATCAGAGTCTCTGTGTACTTTAAAACCAAGCAGACCTCTGCCATGGATGCCCTTATGTGCAGGTCCATGGCACATGTTGTCCCTTTCCGTCTCGTGCCCAGACCCTCAGTGGCACATGGTGGGTGCTACTGAGCAGCCTCAGTACTTTGTTCCACAGTCAGATTACTTGGCTGATGGCTAAATGGCATCAGGAGGGGAAAAAAAGGCAATGATAAAAGCATTCCAACAGCAGTGCCACAGGCTGGCGTCTAGAACCTGCTGCAGGGGAGGGTTTTGTTAAGGAGCAGTTCTGAGATTTACTAGAGTAAACTGAGATTTCACCTCTTAATTAATTGTCCTCTGCCAAGCACTTGCTCGGTTTTGTGAACGGAGGTGCTGTTAGGAGGTTTTGCTTTTCCTGGAGAATTCATTGGTAGTAGTGATAGAGAAGAGGAAGTTTGTTGTGGTTTTTTCATTATGTCATAGTTGTACTCTTTTCAAGTATGAAAGTGCTGCAGAGATAACAGACTTTGTTTCCCTAAGCTTTGTTTCCCTAAGGATGCTTCACTTCTCAGCTTCCTTTCAACCTTTGGTATCTTAATGATAGCCTGTTTTTTATGTTGTATGCCTAGTATATTATCTCTTAATTGTCTGAGTTGCCGCAGTAGTTGTAGCTGTGTTTCTGAGGCTAAGTCAACATGGTCAAGTAAACTTCTTAATAGAGCAAAAAATGGGAGCTGCTGATGACTCAGTGTCCACATTACGCATATTTCAGGACTTCTACCTAAGACTGGTTCTGGACTGGGTCTTTGAATAAAAGCACCTCTGTGGTTGGAGCACATCCAGCATGCTCCTGGAGCGAGCCTCTTGCTTCAGTTCACCCAGAAGGAATCCAGGTACAACGCCACAGTGTGTGCCGAAGCAGGATAGGCAGGAGTGAATTGGGCAAGCTGTTTCAAAACTGCGCTCCCTGTCCCATTTGAAATACTGATGTAGAAGTATACCCTGAGTTGTCCTAGTGCCGCTCTCCTTGGGTTTTTGGAACAGATGAGGCAAAACTGAATTTTTCTCTCCCTGTGCTTCTTTGTGGTTCACTGAAATTTTATCATAGAAATATCTTTTCTCCCTCCTTTGATGCTTCCTTGGCTCCATATTGCAAGAAGTGGGGCCCTGGTATGTTGCCTTCTGTTTCTGCCTTCGGAATTCAGTAGATGGGATCTAAAACAAACCAATAAAGTGAGTAAGCCGTTGATGACCTTACAATGTTTTTGCCCATTTCTGACTGCTCTTTGTTTTAAGATTGCTCAGGCCATCTGTTTTTACAGTGCCTGATCCCCTTGGATGTGAGGGAAGAGCAACGCTGGGGTGATTTTTTTGAGGTCTAGAAATAAACCCTAGACATCAGTTCAATTATATCTTCCATAATAATGTCACCATAGGATTTGAGACAATTCATTTTTTCTGTTTTCTTGCTGAGCTTCCTAGCAAATAAGTTTATTGAAGGCTATGAGATACGGAGAGGCATATAATACATGTTAATGTGTCCCTCCTGGACTCTGTGGAGTCAGAGATCTCTTCTCAGGATATAAAAAGTTCTGCTTATGGAAATATTTTTGTTTTGCTCCATTCTTCTTGGTTGTTTGCATTTCTCTTTCTTGTTACTTAGGAGGTCACAATATTGCTATTTGCCAGCCAGCCAGCAACTCTTCCAGAAATACCAGGGTCACTGGCATCTCTTTTTTTTGAGTGCTCAAAATACGTAAGCATGTTGGGGCAAGAATGCTTTCTCTGTGTTTACAGAGCGTAGCACAGCAGAACCGTGACTTCATTTGGGGCATTTGTGTGTATGCTGATACTCTTATTAGAGTCATTGTTATTGAAGTTCCCATAAAAAAAAAATTATAATAAAAATCCCAAACTTATGCAGCAAGACACCTCCTTGTTCAGTGTGCCTCAAGGAATGGCTTTATCGCTGAGTTTCTGTTAGGAGCCCTTGAAGATACAGACAAGCTTTTCTCTCTAATTTTGCTGTTTGCTTCATCATGGAAAAAAAGTAAGTGGATCTTGTGCACTTTGTTGCCTGGCTAACCAAACCAGCAAGTCGATGGCTTCAGAGGGAAGACCAGCTTTCACAGCGCTTGCTGCCTGAAAATCCACCAGTTCACCTGTGGCAACTGGTGTCCGTTGCTGATAAAGCCTATCAAGTATCTGTAGCTTACTGCATATTGTCTTGCACTGTTCTCTGTGTTTCTTTTAATATCTCCTTTACTTTTAAACATTTTTTTTTTAATGAAGCAAATCAGTTACAAAAGTCACCGGTTTGCTCGATATTGAAGCCTTTTAACGTAATTTAAGGCTATTATTTCTCCATAAATAGCCTATCTCTTTACATGGTGGCAACCTGCGACCCATGGGATGCTTTTCCCTTGGCAGACTCTGGGATACAGCTCTGCCTGGTGACTTGATACTCTGCTGTTTCTTCAGGTTTGGGTTACAGGGCATGGGTGTTCCTGTAAGACAAAAGCCTCGAATAAGGTTATGAAGAGAGAAGTCATTGAATTTTCCTTCCCTTCTTCCCCTCTGCGGCCGACTGGGTGGAGACCACAGTTACACCCTGATGGCAATGGAGTCTTCCCTGCCTGCCTTGTCATTCTGTCTTTTACCAGACCTGCGCGTAGTTGTCCTGTGCTTCTGGAAGCTCATAGGTAGATGACAGATAAGATGAAAGTTTTCCTTAGCTTTTTGAGCCCAGCTTGCTGGGCGTAGCGTAAATCTAGAAGGCTTGTGCTCGCACCAGCAGGACAGCTCTGCAGAGAGCTCTGCACAGATTGAGCTTGTCCTGTGGCTTCACCAAGAGCAGCCTTAGTCTCTAATGAGTGAGTGGTTTTGGGGTGAGGGCAGGAGATTTGGGTGCTTGTCTGGTTTACGTCTTGCCATCCGCTGTGCAGGTCTGCCTCTTCAACCTCTAGCTTCATCACGTTCAATAAATGTAGATCTCTAGGTACTGGCTTTTTATCTTTATTTAACTCATTAGTGACAGACATTGTAATTCTGCATTTTATGTTTTCCAATACTAATTTGACGGTCAGGCAACAATTGATAGTTAGAACAAATGTAATTTTTTTTTAAAGTGGTAATGAAGTAAGCATGTGAACACAATTCCACTTTCCCACAAACAGAAATCTGAGTACTGACTGAGACAGAAAATTTAAGTGAATAGTCAGTTTATTAATTTTTACACAGTCTGACCTAGTAACAGTTGTGATTGAGGTAGTGGTTCATGATCTTATTTTCAAGTGTGAGACTGAAAATAAAGTATCATACACAGGTTAACTTCACTCCTGTATTTAAAAAATGAAGAGTACTCAGTGACAGATAAAGAATTATAATTAGAGGTACTTTGCATGAAGGCATATTGCCAGGAAAAGTAAATTCTACATTGATTTAACATTTTGACATGATCTGTAATTTTACCATGTAATAGCAAAAAGAAAAGGGGGTAAATAGTGAATATAGTTGTTCAACCTGGTTCTTGTCAAGTCTTCACTTGGTGAAGATGTGTTTCGTAGCTATAAACAAAAGAAAGAACTTTGTATGAAAGCCTAGTGATTATTGAGCTTTCCAAATATCTTACATGATACAATGACATAACTTCTTCTGAAAGTAAATTTATGTATTTGTGCATTAGTGCCAATCAGCTTTTACTGCACAGGTAGGTTTTCTGACACGCAATTTCTTTTTTGAGGAGGATTTGCTGAGCTGCTCTTGGTTTTATTTGTGCAAGACCAAGTGGAAAAATATCTCAATTTAAGAAATATTCACACTAAAGCTGGTTTTAGTATTTAAGGGAAACTCGGAGGTTGGCTTTTGAGGCTTTGAGTTTTGGGAACATACTTCAAGGCTAATTTGACTGCACGCAGCAAAAAATAATTTATAAGTATAGTTAGTATCTATGTAGGATTCTCCCCTTTGTAAAGGATGGAGACTGACTCTAACCATATAGTTTGTTTAACATTGTGGGCTCCGGTTTCAATTTATTCTGTGTCCTAACATTAAGTAACAAACAAATTAAGGCAGTGCTGGCAGTCTGGTGGTAAATTGTTGCAGCTCTGCCTGGTTAAACCCAGTATGAGCACTGCAGAGTGAAGTAACGTTTTCAATAGACCTGAAGACATTTACACCTTACAAGAGTTGAAGCAAGCGTGGCAGGAGTGGGGCTTTATTCTAGAACATGGGAAAGATGAGGGCTGACATTTGAGGTCCTGTGATATGGGGGGACACCATGGCTTCTGCTGTATTCGGTGATCATCATCCGCAGGCAGAGTTTTCCATTTATGTTCCTGTCTTTGGCTACCCAAAGAATAGGTGCTGCAGTATAAACAGGTACCCTGCAAATAACAAGTCTGAGCTCTCTTCTTTCTTCTTCCCATTTACATCAGTAAATCTTCAGAGGTAGGTGAGGGACTATTTAAATGCAAGAGAACTTCTTTAAATAAATGCCTTGGCATGGTGGCTTTTTGGGGAAAAAGATTGATGTAAAAGACAAAACAAAGACAAAGACACATAATTTATATTCATCTTCCCTCATGAGGAGGATGCATGATTTCAATGGGTTGTTTAAAACTCTTTTTGCAGTTATTTCACAACATGTACTTCACTTTTCCTGCTGGCAGGCAAAGTATATAAGAATTTACATTCACCACTTTAAAACAAAGTACAACTTCATTGGATTTCAAGTTGCTGTAGATTGTCCTGGAATATTACTAAAATTAGTAAATTAAAAGTTGTTTTCTACCATCTACAGTTTGTGTGTAAGCCGTCTCTCTCTTGATCCCGAATCACAAGCTCACTCCATCCATCCTGGCTCTGTAAGGAGAGACAGCCATTCCTCTTTCCGTTACAGCTGACACTTGAAAATTCTCTGCTATTTTTAGACTATTTTCAATCTCATTTCTGTCCTTTGAAAAGGAAGAAGGGAAAAAAAAAATAAAAATTCCTAGCCTTTAAATTTTTAACTTCAAGTGGGAGTTGCTATCGCAAAGAAGCCAGTTAGTCAATATAGCCTCATTAACACATTTTAACAGGTTCTGTTATATAAGCTTGCATTATTGTGATGGCTCTTTCATAGCTTTGTAGGAAATGGTTGGAACTCGATTTAAAGCAAAGCCATGTGGGTTTTTGAAAGCATAGCTGCTTGCTCCCGAGTAATAATTTGTGAAAATACAAAGCGGCAGTTGGAAAAGCGTCAGAGACTGGAGATCGTGCCCTGGTGTGACAGCTTTTTCTTCACCCAGATGCCACTTTGGGGCACTGCTACTGTCTCAGGCAACAGGACAGATTTGGCTACTTAGGCTTATCTCGCTGGGCATTTGTCAGTACCGGCCCGTACCAGAAACCTGTTCTGCCCTTCCAAGCCAAATTGTTTTCATCAATTGAATATTCTTTTTCTTTTTTTTTTCCCCCCAAATGTTTTAACCTAGAGCAATAGGCCTACTAGACAGATATATGGCTTTAGGCATAGATATTTTTCACGGTTATGTAATTACTTTGTGAAGGAACAAAATGTTCTAGATATATTTCTTCAGCTAGCATCCCTCAGACACAAAATGCCCTGTACAATTGCCTGAAAACTTTCTGGGTTTGTATTTGTTACAGTAACTTAATGTGGGAATTCTTAGCAAAACATATAAATAACAATGGTTATATTGCAAGTCTCTTTCACTGATAACACTTACTGTTCCTCTTGTTGCACTTCTGAAGCTGTTGTCTTCAACTTGGCTTTATAAATTTAGAAGTCACATTATTGTCATAAAATAGCATGACTTAGAAAATCTCCAAAATTGGAACCGTGCAGAGGAACTAGTGGAATAAAGTCTACTGGCTTGCCAGTGGACCTTTCTTTCTGTCTGCTGCTTAATGTATGCAGAAATACGCAAACAAAGGTTTGCTATCTGTGTAACATCTACTCAAAGAGCAATTTGCTTTCCTTTTGCCCCCCCCCGTCAGCTGAAGTTAATTCAAATCTGCTGGTGTGGATGTCATTGTGGGGTGGAAGGTTCTTGCCGGCCACATGATTCCTCCTTAAACCAGAGGTTCTCCTATTGCAAGGAGAGGAGAGGAGCTACACGGAGAGAGCTGAAAAGCATCCCAATCCAGCTGCCTGTAACTAAGTCTATAAAGACTTAGTTTCCTTCCAGTCTTGTTAATTTATAGACCTTAATAGAAAAATTGCTTTTTTCCCTCCTGAGAAGAGAGGAGGAGAAAGTGGAAAGCAAAGCTAATTGTTAATCAATAACAAGGATATTAACAACTATTCGTATGTTTTAAGACCCAAAATGGTGTTGGTTTGGTTGACTGTACTTAACTGCACAACAAGCAAAAAAAAAAGCCTATAATTTAAGTCAAACATGCTGTTAAATATTGATTCAGCACACAGGAAACATAGGAAAACTGCTTCTGGTACTGGATGCTTAATTCTTTACGTTCATTAGATAAATGAGGATGTTTGTCAGGAATATAATCTTGTTTTTTAAATGTGCAGCTTTGATGTTTGACTTCTCTGTATTAGGCATATGGATCTTTTTTCTTTTTTTTTTTTTTTCTTCACAGGGTATTACATTAGGTCTGCTGTTTTCAAAAGGCCTCCCTGGGAAGCTTTTGCATAGCTGTTCTCAGTAGTTCTTGAAATCAAATTCTTGCATTCTTCAGCTCTTGCTTAATGGACATGTGAAGTCCGCCCTGTAAGGTACTAAGTGTCTTTAATCTCTGACCGACTTGGATGAAAGCACAACAGATAAATCATTTGGAAATGCTCAGGGCCTGACAGCCCCGGTGTTAAAGACAGGATGTAGTGAGGAAATGTTCCTGTAAGGGCATTATTTGCGAAGAGACCAGGTACAACATTAGCTCCAAATTTCCTTTGTTTAGACAGTGTGACGCTTAGTAAGAGCCGTCTGTGTTTCTAGGAGGTCTGCACTTGGATTGCACTAAGAGAAGAAATGGCCACAGGCTTCCTGAAGAAAGGTGGATACTTTGCAGTGTTGCACGTGTCCACAGTGAAATTACACTAGTAGGTAATCGGATTTTGATCCAAGATCTTTGTAACCTTTGCCATCTCTTTCCAGTTTTTTAAACTTGGTTCTGATTTGATAACAATATATAGGAAAGTAAAAGGATTTTACTTGTTTTGCTCTGTCTGACTCCCTATTTGGGACTAACTTTGCTACTAAGATATAAAGTTACGAAAAAGATGCTATCTCGTACGCACATATAAGTTACTAATGAGACACTATGACTAATATTTAATGTTTTACTTGCTGCTTAGCAATGTGGCATTGACTAGAAGCAGAGAGCATTCTTAAAAATACCGCATGAGGATGAGAAAATTTATTGTAAGTTGTTTCATAATCCCAATAAACCATTTAAGAGAAACACACACCCCACGCCTCACCCCAGGTTCTGGAATCCATAACTGAATTTTTCTGCTGAGGATGTTAAAATAACATATACGTCTTAGGTTATGAAACACTGGTGCTGCTGGAATTTGCTGTGGATACAGAGGTAAACAAAAGGTCTGCTAGTCTTCACTGAAGTCACGTTTTCTTACCTGTGCTGTGTACTTTAATTTGGTATTTGATGATAGTTCTCCACACATAAGTCTAAAAATCTGAATTACATTAAGCTGTTGTGAGTTATTAGGTTTTTATATGTCCATATATATGTGTACATGTAGCATTTCAGCAAATATGTGCATCCTTAGGGTGTTTCTTACATGAAAATACTCCAAGTTGTCTTTGCAGTCTGTTATTTCTGAGTAATCAGGTGCTTGAATCATGTTGAATCAGCTCAGAAAGTGTGCTTAATTCTTGTAGTATGAATGGCTAGATGTTCATCAAGTGGGTGGCATTCTTAATAAGAGTTTTGCTTAGCTATCTATATTTAATAGGGAGTATCATAAAGCCTGCCTGTTGATACCAGAAGGTGGGAACCGCATCTAAGAGAGGTTTTCGAAGTGCCGTGATGGCTTCATCGCGGTGTGGGACCTGCCGAGCGTTGCGTGCAGGAGACCGGCTCTGGAAAAGCAAGGTGGTTGCTGCTACAGCGGAGGTGTGTTTGAATACCATCTGCGCGCTCGTGGTAACTCAGCCTGCCACCTTGTGCTTTCTCTGATGGTAGGGGATGCAAAAAAAGGAGCTAAAGGATGCCATTTTTTAAAAAAAT
This sequence comes from Fratercula arctica, assembly GCA_947846985.1. Taxonomy (NCBI): domain Eukaryota; kingdom Metazoa; phylum Chordata; class Aves; order Charadriiformes; family Alcidae; genus Fratercula; species Fratercula arctica. The sequence continues at coordinate 26,756,026 of CANTUZ010000009.1, forward strand.
GTTCAGGCAAAGACTACCGAGAGGAAGGTGGTGGTCTCTGTGCCCTGATGAAGCACTGGGACTACATTGTGCTTCATCCCTTACTCCTGCTTGGAGATAAGAGACAGTTTGGTGACGGCTGTTTGATGTTAAGGAGTTGATAATGATTTTGTGTCCGTAATCGGGTACTGAAACTGAATCAGACCATAGGGAAGACATTTTTGATCAGGCACAGTGTTTTCTAAGTGTTATAAAAAAGAGCGTGCGTGACATTGCTATATTTAAAATGTAGTACATCTGTTAAGCATTGAATTCCTTCCAAGATTTCAGGAGGTGACAAAGTTGGAAATTGTCTTAAAATTTAGATTAAGATTTTTTTTTTTTTTTTTTCCCAAGTTAGGATATTTGCCTGCTGGGCTTCCGCACTTACCAGTGCTTCTTTGAAGCAGCATACTTGATAAACACTTAAGTAAACTGCATTACATATGTATTTTGGGACTTGGATTATGATTTGACTTGTAGGAGCCTCGTATCAGCCATAGACAAGCGCAGAGCCAATACGGTCATAAATTTGTGTGAGCTGTTCTGCTGCTGCTGTAATGTAGACGACTTTGCGGCGTTAGATTGTGCTGACAGTATGTTATTTGTCTAACCCATTTGGAGTAAAGGGTTTGTTAATTCTTGTGCTGCTTAGTAAGCACAGGAGTTGGACCATGCCCTGCCAGTGTTTGGTGCAGCTTTTTAAACACTAAATCCTCCTAATTCAAATGGCACTCATTGTTAAAGTTTACAGTTAAAATGGTTTCGTTTCAAAGAAGAGCCAGTTGTTTTTTAATAGCAGAATTACCAATTTATGGAAATACCGTGATTTTGTGTGCGTTTTAATGTGATCTTCGGGACTTTATGGTAACACACAGTCTGTGTGTGTATGAAATACATAATACTCAGTTCAGGAACTGCAGTTAATATACACTGAGTATGACTATAGTTTATATAAGTTAGCTTTAAATGTAGCAAATGACTTTCACAAATAACAGTGAAGCAAAATGGTGTTCTAAAAGTCCTTGCTGCTGTTTTTAGGAGATTCAGTATAAAATGAACACAAAGTACAAGAGTTAAAGCTGTAAACACAGGCTTTGGGATCAGAAGAAGGATGGCTGGGGTTATTTATGAGAGTTTTTATTGCCTTTTCAACGCATATGTAAATTACAACTTTGCTGCAATGACCATTAGAAGATGATCTGATGCAAAATTAGCCAGTGAAGTGTAGCCGATATTAGATGGTCATTGAAAGAGTTAATCCTTTGCTCGTTATTTATAGCATGAGGCACTTCTCAGACAAGAAGCGGTAGTGAATTAAGAAGTCTGTGCTGCTACCTGGGCTTCTCAGTTGCTGAGGGGCCAGCGGTGCTGAGCCCCAGTGAGGTGCGCTCTCGCACAGGGAAGGCAGAAAGTGGGGAGCCAGTAATGCCAATAACGTATTCCAGATGTGCTGTCCCGCTCCGTACGGCAGAGCGGGTGTGTGTTGGGGAAGCAAGGGAAGGAGGGATGACAGCATGGATTCAGTGTTGGGCCATAATCAGGCAAAACCAGCAAGGATCCCAACACCGCGCTTGAGTTGGGAATGGCTCTGCTACAGCCTCATAGGATAAACAAATGGTTTTCATTTTTTGAGCATAGTTAGCTTGTTTTTTCATGACGTGACTTTGCCATGTCTCATAAATTGAAGAAAGCTCCCCTCCAAATGCCTTTCTTTCAAGAAAGTTTAAAATAATTGTCTTGATTTATATACATTTGGATATTTTTATACTCATATATAGTTGAACCATAACAAATGGAGGATGAATTTTTACTCCCTAGTATTTACTCTTTCTTTTCCCTTGTCAGGGGCTAAAATCTACCCCATAGGCACAGTACACAAACTGGAAGGATCACCGAGTATTTTAATAACTAGTATGGATTAAACGTATGTTACTTGTACATGGAGGGTGTGGTTAGAGTGAAGCAAGTGTTTGGTTTGAAAACTCTGTCTAGAGTCCCTATCTTTAGTTTCTTAATGAATAAACTCCTCATCTGGAGCTGTGTAGCCTGTTCCTGAAAACCCGTTGTCTAGACATTTGACTGGCTGAATGTATTATTTTTCTTAAGTTCCCCTTCAATAATCTGCCAGAGGAGGTAAGTCATCCCTCGTCAAACTCCAGTCCGCTGTTGTCAGGTGTCTCGGTGGCTGTGTTTTGTGGTGTTCCTGTTTGCTCTAATAAAGCTTCTGGAATAGTTTACTTCAGTTTCCTGTTCTGTGAAGTTTAACTATTGCTAATGTAAGTTGGGGTTTTTTTTATGTGAAGCTTACCAGCCACATCCTGAAAATGTGACGAAGCGTTGGCTTGCTGTAACTGAGATTTTTACTCTACATTCTCCTACGTGACTCCTAAACCCAAGTTTAAATCTCTAGCAGTTGTACACGTGTTCACTTCTAAAATATATTGATATTGATAAGAAGCTGCACTAATGCTTTGTTGGCAGTGATTCCCAAAATGCTGAATTTGAGGTTTGTCCAGAAATTCAGGTGCCCGCTACTGTAGCGGATTTAAATAGGCTAAATAGTGAGTAGTTAAAATTAGTGTTATTGTTCTATGGGACACAGCGTGTATTGCTGGATAATTCTGTCTTGGACACCGTTTGACTGCAAATTTCTTTTTGTGCTGAGATGGGAATATCTGACTGCTTTGAATACAGAGACTACTTAGCATGACTGTTCATGTGAATACTACTTCTGTGAATGTGTCGCCATGGGTGGAGAAACTGGAGTTTCTGAACTATTAGTACATATTGTACAAAAAAAATTTACATATTTCTAGTGGCAGTTTTATGAGCCAAGACAGCAGAGAGACCAAGTGTATAATAATAGATGAAAATCTGAAAGGTGAGCACTAATGTGAATTTACAACACAGTCGGTTGTTGAGTTCCTTCATGTTTGCTTTTAAAATATACTATTATGAGATTTGGAGCTTTGATTACTTATTTTTTTAAATACACTGCAGTTTTTAATTTTTTTTTTTTTTTTTAAAATCTACTTAACTGAGAAGTTAATTGGGGAAAAAAAAATATTTTGAAAGAACCTGAAGTGAAAGGAAGATTAATGGCTGATTTTTTTGCTCTAGTGGGAGATAGTTAATTCCCATGGTCTTCTGAGCACGGAGATGATGGTGCTTCTCTGTTTCATGAGCTCAGGTGGTGAGGTCTCTCCGTGGAGGTTAGTTTTTCTTTTTGGATGTTTCTTTCTGTTCTCGACTGCAGATTTAGGGGCCGCATAGGAGTTGGATGTTCTCAGCGAGGCACAAGCTACTACCCGTGATAACTTGTGCGTTTCTAAAGAAAGATCAGCTTTGCCGGTGGATCACTCTCCCTCCCCCCAAAAAAACCTGACAGCTGTTTTAAGAAGTTATTTTCAGGCTGGAACGTGAAACTTGGAAGAGAACCAGACTCTTTTATAAACAAACTTAGCAGTTCCCCCCCTTATTAAAAATGACTCTGTACTTTTATTTACAATTTAATGTGGTTGATCATATGTTAATGTTGCAGTTTATTCCCCCCCCTTTTTATTTACTTTAAGTTTTTTTTTCATGTTTGTTTGCTTGGAATTCAAAAGCATAAACAACTGTAGGTAGTGGTGGACTTTGCAGTGGGAGTTGTAATAGTGTTTACAATTTAATGTGTTGATGTGAAATACAGGACGAAATAGGAAAGGTAGGATTTACAGATACTGGTATTATTATGGTTTCTAGCCATAGAACTGAAAAGCAGAACTTACTTCTGAGCAATTATCTTGCATATTTTGCTGGAAGTTTCCAAGGTCCCATAGCACCATGGTAGCTTTTCTCAAAATATTGTGGCTTATTTAGATAAATTTTCAGTGTTTGTTTTCTTTGTTCTCTTGCAACTGACAATAAGCCCCATAGGCATTATAGCAGCAAAATTTTTAATGGGATGGAAGCTGTTAAGGGAAAATAGCTATTCCTAAATTTTCTTTTGTATTTTTAATTACTCATTAGATTGTATCTTCTGAGAAGTAAATTAGAGAGGAATCATAGACTGGTGTGGGTTGGAAGGGACCTTGAAGACCATCCCATTCCACCCCCTGCCCTGGGCAGGGACACCTCCCACCAGACCAGGTTGCTCCAAGCCCCGTCCAACCTGGCCTTGAACACCTCCAGGGATGGGGCAGCCACAGCTTCTCTGGGCAGCCTGGGCCAGGGGCTCAGCACCCTCACAGCAATTTCTTCCTGAGATCTCATCTCAATCTCCCTTCTTCCAGTTTAAAACCGTTCCCCCTCGTCCCATGGCTCCCCTCCCTGATCCAGGGTCCCTCCCCAGCTTTCCTGGAGCCCCTTTAGGGACTGGAAGGGGCTTGAAGGTCTCCCCGCAGCCTTCTCTTCTCCAGGCTGAACCCCCCCAACTCTCTCAGCCTGTCCTCACAGCAGAGGGGCTCCAGCCCTCCCAGCATTTCCGGGGCCTCCTCTGGCCCTGTTCCAACAGGTCCAGGTCCTTCCTGTGCTCATGGTATTTGGAAAAACTGAGAGGCAGTGGGGAAGTGAGAATCAAAAGGACGTTGGGGGACAGTGTGAGGGAAGAGATCAAAGAAGTTGAAATCTGTAGAAAGCTAACCTGAATTGCGTTTTGTGGGTGGCTTTTTGTTTGGTCCTTTAGTCTCATAAATTTTGCTTCAGGAATAGAAGAAAAATAAAAAAAAAAAGATGCGAAGTAAATGGAGAGAGTCCCTAAGAGCAACCAAGAGAGATGTCTAGAAAAGAGCAAAGGAATTGCAGTGGTTTTAGTCTGGAGTAAAAAGCTGGGTGGGAGAGATATACAACAAACCCTCTACTGTGATTGCTGCAAAAGCACTATGCGTGTTGAGGGGGAACAACATCAATGGAAGAAGATGTTAAGGCACTATCTGTAGTAGACTTTGGAGGCCTGGCCTGGGGCAGGTGAGTGCCTGCAGTGGTCAGCAGTGCTTCAAGCCTTTTCATTTATTACTTCTGTGAAGGCAACTTACCACCTTCTAGAAAGGATCAGAAAGCTGTGAATAGTGATGGATTGCTGCTGTAGCAGCTTAGCTGTGCCACTGTAAATAAAGATGCAGTATTTCAGCAAGATGGCATTGAAAGAATTTTAATCTTCTTTTTAAATAATTTGATGTAGAGTTGATGCTGATTTACTGAAGCTGGGGAGAGATTGTTGGTTTGGTTTTTTTTGTGTCTTGAGCTGTCTGACTTGTCCCGGACACAGAATAAATGAGAATTGCTCCGCTTGAAGTGGATAGAGATGATCTTTGCTGTCATCAAAAGTTGGAGAGGGACTTTTTACAAGGGCATGTAGTGATAGGACGAGGAGTAATGGATTCAAACTGGAAGAGGGGAGATTTAGATGAGATATCAGGAAGAAATTCTTTGCTGTGAGGGTGGTGAGCCCCTGGCCCAGGCTGCCCAGAGAAGCTGTGGCTGCCCCATGCCTGGAGGTGTTCAAGGCCAGGTTGGACGGGGCTCAGAGCAACCTGGTGTGGTGGGAGGTGTCCCTGCCCAGGGCAGGGGGGTGGCACTGGATGGTCGTTAATGTCCCTTCCAACTCTAACCATTCTATAGTTCTATGATACATAGAGTAATAATGTGATGCTAAAGCTATGCCTTTCCTTTCTACAAAGGTTTAGTACCTGGCAGTGTTGGTAGCCCAGCCCAATTGTGTGTTCCCAGAGGAGCCCAGGGGTGCACATGAATACAGGTTTGCCCACGCAGGTTGCGAGGTGATGTGTTGGTATCATGGTGCCTATTTCTGAAATGAAAATGAGGTGCTGAACAGATAATTGCACGCTCGCCCTGCCCTCCTAGTGAGAGCAGCTGAACAGAGCAAGGTGCATCATAGAGTTAGTGCTCCTTTTATTTCTTTTCTTTTTTTAACACTTAATCAGTCTCTGCTTCTTATTACCAAACTTCTTCCTATTGGTAGAAATTCAATGTGCAATGATACTCATTTTTATCTTTATATGCATGCATGTGTAGGTATATAAATAAATGCATTGATTCTGTTAGTTCAGAACTGAAAAAGCATATTGCAAACTGTTTTGCTCTTAATGTGGAAACCTTTGGATGCTGCAGCCATGTAAAATGTCGAGATAGAAGCTGGATCTTTCTTTACATTCTAGTGCCAGTGAGGGGGTGCCCCCGCTGCAGAGGCAGCCCGTGTCCCCATCAGGTCGATGTGACAGTCCAGGCCAGCGTTGCCCACGCATGAGCCAATCTGTCTGTTATGGCTTCTCTTTCCGTGCTTATCTAGATTTGCCCTGGCCAGCCGCATCCAATTCCACTTCAGTTCACCAGGCCGCGGGTCGCAGCACCGGTCATCCCCAGTCCGAAGGTGTTTTTGTTGTGGGTACACTTGTATGATAAGTTTTTGTGATTAGAAATGTATTTGTTGTTGGAATTTGTTCCGCTCTGGTCGGCGAGCCTTGCCATAACATTCCCAGGTCTGTTTAACTGGAAACTTCACTCATGCTGGCTAAACTTGCAAAAACAAACCAGACGTAACTGTCTGGAAAGGTTGTTGTGTGAGCTGTTCATTCTGTATATTTTCCAAATTTATATTGCAAACAGTAAGATGAAAGTGAAAAAATAGGTGATTTGGGTGAAAGTATGAGCCATGAGTAGTAAAAGATCCATTTCCTCCTTGGCTTTGTGTAAACAAGAGCACGTGTATCATGAAACATTCTCAAATATTTTCTCTTTTTTCTTTTTGCTTATCTGCTACTACAGTAGTATAGGCTTGCTTATTGATAAGCAGGTTATTATCAAAGCTCTAATATCAAAGATTAAGAAAATATACTTGATTTTTTGATTTTGACAAAGTTGGCAAGTGATGGAAACAATACGTGTGTGTGAGAAAACATTCTACGAGGTCGGTGAGCCTGACGAATTTATTGGTGATATTTCAGACTTAATGCCTTTCTCAGCTATGAGGGGAGACATGGAATAATTAATTTAATACTATGTTAGCAGTTCTCTCCTTGCAGTTATCTACAGGAAGACTAAATAAAAATACCTTAGAAAAAACATGTGACTAAGATCAAAATACCCTTAGGGGAGGTTCACTTTAAGGGCTGTTTTTAGGTACCTAAAACTTGAGACTCTGTTTCCCCCCCACCCCCCCAGTTTGGTTTTGTATGGCATTTTGGTTGGTTATTTTGTTCTTCTTGGTTTTGGTTTTTTAAATCAATTCTGTTTATTTACATAATCGGGAAAATTGTTGCCTTGAAGTACTATATTTTTAAGGGTCTCAGGCAGTTTTAGGGAATTGTGTTGTTTATATTAATTTATGCCAAGGCTCCTCCCTAAGAATTTATTTGCCTCTTAAATAGTTTTTTATATATCTTTAATTTTCTTGTTAAATTGCGCAAGGCCATGTTTAATATGAAGGGCTGCCAATGCATGTTTATATCCAGTTTCCTCAATAATTTGTTCTGTCTTTGAATTTGCAATTTGAATCTTTTATTTGGTTTTCATAGAATCATAGAACCATAGGGTTGGAAGGGACCTCTGGAGATCATCTAGTCCAACCCCCCTGCCAGAGCAGGGTCACCCAGAGCAGGTTACACAGGAACACGTCCAGGCGGGTTTTGAATGTCTCCAGAGACGGAGACTCCACCACCTCTCTGGGCAGCCTGTTCCAGTGCTCTGCCACCCTCAGGGTAAAGAAGTTCCTCCTCATGTTCAGGTGGAACTTCTTATGCTCAAGTTTGTGCCCATTGCCTCTTGTCCTGTCCCCGGGCACTACTGAAAAGAGCCTGGTCCCATCCTCCTGACACCCACCCTTTAAGTATTTATAAGTGTTGATAAGATCCCCCCTCAGCCATCTTTTTTCCAGACTGAAGAGACCCAAATCCCTCAGCCTTTCCTCATAAGAGAGGTGTTCCAGTCCCCTAATCATCTTGGTAGCCCTCTGCTGCACCCTTTCCAGCAGTTCCCTGTCCTTCTGGAACCGGGGAGCCCAGAACTGGACACAGTACTCCAGGTGTGGCCTCACCAATGCAGAGTAGAGGGGGAGGATGACCTCCCTTGACCTGCTGGCCACACTCTTTTTAACGCACCATGGTTTTGTTCAAGTCTGATGTAATAGTGCCAGATCTAATTACTTAAATTTCCCATTTTAAGCCTCCTTATAACTTACACGTTTTCTACTACGTTAAACTTTCACAAGTCTTGCGCTTACCCAGGCTATACCTTGCATTTAACGTGCGATTTGAAATCACAGTGGGAGCTGTGTCTCTAACTCAACTTGCATCTATGTGTCCACAGCTTGTGGAAACCAAGTTTTAAGCTCAGATTGGGGAAAAAAATACAAGTATAAATATATTTTGCTTGCCTCACTGGGACTGTTTTACTAGAAAGCAAGCTGTGTTGAGCAATTTGAAGTCCTTACTTATTTGGTACAGCACGTTCCCAGGAAACATCAGGGAGAACTGGTGGCTTGTTTCTGCAGTCTCCCACTTGTGTCGGGTTGATACGATTGGGATAGACCTGAGATTTAGTCCAATCAACTAAATCCTGTCTTTTGACAGGGAGGAAACAAGCTTTTTAATTTCTCCATCCAGTTGCCAAACACAGGGGTTTTTTTTTTTTTCAGGATTCCTGGATCTGGAGGCTGTTTGCTGGAGGACAAGGGAATGCCTACCAGGCTGGTGCTCAGCCTGTGCTGGCGGTGCCCACGCTGCGTTTCTCTGTGGGATTTTCCATTGCGGGAGGTTATGTGTTTGCCTTCAGCGTTCTGCAGTTCTCCCGTGCCCATAAGCTTGTGCAAATAACCAATTGGCAAAGCTACATCCCTACAAATTGTCTTCCAGGCTTGGCATTAATGCTCCTTGGGCTATATCCCTCAGTTGCTGCTGCCCACTTGAACTCTTTTTCCTTCCCTCCTTTGCCAGCTCTCCCCTTCTCCTCTCATTAACATAACTTTTATTAAAATTAAATTAGGGAAAGGCGTACATTTTAAGGGGCTGGTTCTTCTCTGCAGTGTTTGTTGTTAGGTGCTGCTTGGAGTTTGTCTCCATACAAAATTTCAGCTTTTGCTTTGTTTTAGGAGAGGGGCAGAGGCGAGAGAAGGGGTTTTAAGCAGGGGAGGTAATGAGGCTTTGCTGCTTGTCGTGTCACACAGACAGTGTTCACATGGCTGCGTGGGTTTTTTGCCTTCCCCCCTCCATGTAGATTTGGATTGTTGAATCATGTTGGCCTCCCAATTGCCACTTGGAAAATTTGTTTTACCTTCTTTAATAAAACTCTTAGAAGTGCTTTCCTTCTGCGCCTCCAGCTTCTTTTCTTTTCCGCATGCCCCTTCCTTTTCTTCCAGTCCTTCCTTCCAGGTTTCCACTCTGAGACTGAAGCCACAAGAAAGGATTGGTTTAGAGTTTGGTACAACTGAAGGAGTGAAAAGCCAAGGCAAAGGGAGTAAATGAAGTAATGAGAGCAGGTAGCCAGGGTAGGATGGTTGGGAACTTCTGCAGCAGATCTGCTGACGGAAAGGATCATCCAACAGGATCCTCATCAGTCTACAGCAGATCCGCTACAGGGCATTCCTACTTCCTCCAGTTTCCAGTTAATGTGCTCATCAGGACAGGATTCCCGAAGAAACAGCCAAAACCTTGACTTGAAAGGGTCATAGTCATCCTTGTAATTTTATATGAGCTGCAGTCTGGAACATTATGCAGTCTTGCTGTTGATGAATTGGCAGTGAATCTCCAGGCTGTTCATTCTTCACAACCTGTTTTAGCTGTTTTTAATACCGTGAAAATTTAAAGATGTGAGTGGCAGAGTAGCCAAGCCCCATGTTGGTTCCTTCCCAGGAAAGAAGCCCATCTCTGGTGGGTTAGGAAGTGCCCATAAACCTTTCTCAATCCAAGTAGTTGGTTTTAACTCTGGATTTATGGGATTTACAATAGAGCAAAACGGAAAGTAAATAATACAATATCTGGAGCATCTCTTTTGCACTTGAACATAAGTGAGTACTTGGAAGGGAAGAACCAGGATGACTACAGGGAGAAGAGCCTGCCCAGGGCTGCCAGTGCCGTGGGATGAAGCTCCCTGCCTTCCCCCCCGGCACTGACCACAGCCACCGACTCGGGGGGCCATAAAAGGAAACAACATTTCTTGTCAAAATACAGCTGTCCAGCCTGTTTGCTTTCTGGGAAAAATGTCCAGTAACTCTGCTGAGCCAGCCTTGTGATGTGCAGATTAAAAGTATAAACATTTACTTACTCTTAACTAGAAGCGTTGGCTTTTCAGAACCCATAGGGCAGGGGAATAACATAATGCTGCCGACTGATGAATGGTCACCATGTAGCGATGGAAAGCCTAGATAGAGGTTTAAAGTTCAAAACAGTTTGCTTTTTTTTTTTTTAAAAAAGTCTTTTATCAGTAGGAATACAGCAAGCAAACTTGTTATTTGCAAAAATCGTGTGTCTTTGAAGTAAATCCAATTTTGAATAAAAAGTAGCAAAGATCTTTTTCCTCATCATTTAATTTCAGTTATTTATAACGCTTTTCCCTTATTGCTCAGAGAATTTTAAATTTCTATAGGCTCTTTAAATGATGCAAGAAAGTGTTCTGTTGGCATATATTGTAAACTGAGTGAGTGGAAAAGTAAATACTTAAGGCTGACATATTGAAGTATAAATAGTGGTTACTGTGTGTAATGTTTCAATTGTAAAAATATTTCTCAAGGTCTGTTAGTATGCACCATTGCCTGTTAAAGCGATTGTGTTTTTTAAAGGTTGCATTTATATTTTGGAAAGTATATCCAAAATTGGTCACAAATAGGTCTTTGACAGCTGTGGTGCCTCAGATCCCTTACGCATTTGTCGCTCGTCTCTTGAGAAAGTCTGATCCACTTGTTGGCAAATACGAATTAACAGGCGGTGATGTTTATCATTCCCAGAGGTTTATCCATATTCCAGGCTGGATTTGGAAATTTTCAAAAAGGAGGAAGATGGTAGGGCAGTGGGAGCTGGCTTCGGCAAACGCCAGTGTTGGGTCAGCTCAAAATATGACATTATTCTGCCTGGCTGCTGGCGTGTGCTGCTTCCCTGGGGAAGCTTCTTCAGCGGATGCTTGCCTTGCCCATTACAGGGACTGTTAATTAACTTTTCTCACCTTGGGCATCTCGGCGGGCGAGCGGAGTTTGGTTTCGCTCCCTGTCTTTGGAACTTGATCTTTAGCACTCATGTTTTGCAAGAATAGGGTATTTTATCATACCTTGTGCCTTGAAGTACCTTGTCCCTTGGCCTCAGTTGAGGGACTCTCCTCTGGATTCCCTGTTCTTGCAGGTTTAACAAAGATTCTAAGTGTTGTTTTAGCACAGTTCTTGTGTTTAACAGTAATCATACGAGCTTTACTGTATCCTATCTGTGTTATCAGGGCTGGCTGGCTTCCACGCGGGCACGAAACCAGTGAGATGGAAGCTTTTAGCGTGCTTTGACATTGCACAACAGCTGTATGCTACTTAAAGCTAAAGTTTAGCTCTGCCTGAGCCAACCTGACATTTGAACTTAATGTTTAATGAGTTTCACTTTAGAAATAATGTTATAGGGAGGTGCCCTGCTATTGAAAAGAGTTATGGTAACAGGTTACACTCATCTGGAATTCCATTGATAATCATAGCTTTGGAAAACTTATATTTTGTAGGTAAAACATGGTTTTACTAAAAGTTTTGTAAAAAGGAATAGTGTGAGAGATCTTTATAAATTTCAACTTTCCTAGCTCTTAAAATATTGAGTTTAAAATGCAAAAATTCAGCCTTGGATTGCACTGCAGAATGTGAATACACTGGAGTCTTTCAGAGTGTTTTCTTACCTTTCTGAAATGTAGCTTGCTCAGACCAGAGTAATAAATTTGTCGGTGATATTCACAGTTATAAATGTTAATTATCATAATCTCTGTAGATGCTGCTGCTATCTTTGTCAGCTCATGCTTTCTCTGGTTTATTCTGTCTTTCATACTGCCTGCTAATACTGAGTCATATTTTGAAGTTGTGGTTTGGAGATGCCTTTCCAGGACCACCAGCTCTCTGCCAGTGAAGCGCTATATTACATTACTTTCTCTAGTAGCAACTCCATTTGGTGATAACTCATCTCCCCTTGTTCTCCTCCTGAACCACCTGCAGCCTTCATGGCAGGGTGAAATATGGTTATATATTTAGCAATAAATACTTGCTCCACCACTCCCCTATCTGTGCTCAGGGTGATGTAGTAGCGTTTTTATTATTACCATAATATAAGTAATTTATTTAGTAAATTATTCATATAGTCACTTCTAATCTAATATATAATTATATAATAAAGCTACTGAAAATCAAGAGCATTCTCTTAAGTGCTCTAAAAGCAAAAAAACCCCAAATCTATCCCTGTGAACTCTGGTTTAAATAAACAAGATAGATGGCAACAGAGAGATATAGGCCTCAGCAGGAATAAATCTGTATTCAGGGTATGACTATACTTAAATATTGTCTTTTAAAATGAGATTTTTAAAAAGTACTATCTGATGTCTTATCTTACATATTTAAAAGTCTGAAAGCTTTGTTCACATTTGTCAAACGTGCTGTGCTGATCATGCAATACAGATAACTCTGAGGCTGTTTAGCACTTAACAAAAGTCTGATCTTGCCAACTTTCCTCTTATGGATTTGTTCTCTCCTCCAGTTATCTGCTGCATTTCTTGCAGCCTACTGCTACTTTTCCATCTCGCTAATTCGATAATTTGTTTATTTGCTCTCTCTGACATACCTGAATGAACACTTGGAAAGTGTGGACGAGGAAGGTCGCCCTGCAGCCTGCTCTACAGCAGGAAGGTCCCCAGGCACGCTGTGTAGTCGATAAGGGCTGGCTGTGGTGCTACAGGGCTCACCACAAGCTCTTTCTACTTTCTATTTTTCTCTAATGAGGGTGATTTTTTTTAATTGCTTCTACAGACTGCTCATTTGCTATGTTTTAAACATATTCATGTACTTCAGTCCACGTGGCTGTTGGGAAACAAGCTATGCAAACTCATTTAGATAGTAATTATAAGCTGTACATTTGTATCCCATTTTACATTTTATTGCAATTTGTAAATCCTATCAGTAATTGATTAGAAACGTTCTTCAAGGAGGCTAGATACAGGGTTCACTCAGGTCTCTGAAGGTGCTTGCTTTATGCTTATTTCCTTCCTATTGCTAGAAAAATTAGATTTTTTCCTACCCTTCCTAAGGTAGGAATCAATGATTTTACTTTTGTGCATAATAGATATTTCTGCCTTTAGTAGCATTAGCTCCAATACATTTATTTAATTTATAAGGCTTTAACACCAACAGGTTTTACAGGTTGTATGTAGTTAATTCTTAGCCCACAATGATATGTTGAGCAAATGCTTAATTTCTTTTATTGCTCGAGAAATGCTAATTTATGATGCAGTCACATTCGGGTTGAATCTTAATTTTATGTGTGTGTCACTTAACAACAGATGCTTTGGGGAGTAAAGACTCCTATAATTAGATTGGCATATGTTTTCCTGATAGGTGAAATAGTTTGCATGCTTCTAGAATAAATATTTTCTGCAATGTGTATTTATAATAATGGTAAACAATTGAGCGTTAGCTCTAAGTCCTACATGTTTAGTGTAAGCTGTGGCTTTTGGAACTTGTACCCTTGCGATTCAAAAATATTGAGTCCTTTCTAATGGTATTTTTTTGTTGTTGTTTTAATACTCCAAAAAAGGGAAAGATCAAAGTGCAGTCTGTTCTTTCCTGCCCTTCTAGATATACAAAACAGCTGCAAAGCACAATCAACTATTGTAGTAATATGTGCCCGAAGTCTATAAATAGACGTAAAGCTTCAAGCTTGAACTGTGCTGCTAGAGAGGCCAGGGGATTTTTGGTTGGGGTTACTAAACATTCCCTCACTTGTTTGTGGTTTAGAACCATAATTTCCTAGGCTGCTATATTCCAATTAAATTTGAATTCAGAATGATTTTACCGTGAAGGCTTTACATGACTTCACTCTTTGCAGTTTTCTCATTCCCTGTTTTTTTTTTTTAATCTTCCCCCCCCCCAGTATTTTCCAAGTTTCTAAAGGAAACCAATTTAAATACAAGAACTAAATTGTTTGCCAAAAGAATATTGCTGGGACATATGGCCTTAGTGGGAAGTTTATGGAGGTACGTATGAAGAGTGAGAGTCTGAACTGTGTTTCATTAAACTGTGGTCTGGACTCTCCTTCAACCTGGAAATGTATAGTGTGGTGCTTGATAAGAGCTTCATGTTCTTTTGAACTGGAAAGTAGGCGGCTGCTGCAAGTACGCTCTGCCTCGCTCTGCAAAAGAGTAATAAAATCTGTATGACATATTTAGAGCTGTTAGAGCTGTTCCCAGAATTTTTTTTAATTCAATATGCCGCATACTTTTTATTCATCATGTTAGCTCGTATTGGAAGAGCTGGTGAGAATGTGAGAGCTAAGGACTTGTTAGATGGTGAGAGAAAAATTAGTGTATTTGGCAGAAGTAAGGTGCTGGAGATAATTTGGGTTTTGAGTATCCAGGATGTGGTTGAAGCTGTTGCTGGCAGAGGTGAAGGAGACTTGAAACTGCTCATCTCCTTTCCACACTCTCTCTTCCTGAAAAAAATTATTGATTCACATTGCATTTCAGCAACATTAGCACCTAACAATATCGGTAGTGCTGTCCTGCTTTAAATTTGAATGAACAGGAGTGATAAAAATAACTACTTTAGCATTTAAAATTAGTACTTTTCAGATGTAACCTTCATGCTTTGAGTCAGGTGAACCAGTTCATCTCTTGAATCTTCCTTCTTTCAACAACAGGACTCGAAATTTGGTTTATCACTGCATATCAGGAGTGATTTAGAAGGTTTTGCCGCATATAGGTGTTGCACTGAAGGTGTTTCATGAAGCTTTCAGTGCATAAATACAATTTCAATATATGTGGTCAGCATTTTTCAAGGCCATGTGAGGTTATGGTGGAAATTCCTCAGAGAACAGAGTGGGAATTTCTAATACACTTGATGTTAAACAGTGTTGTTTCTGAAGAAATAACAATAAAAACGTTGAAGGAATCATGTGGAAATCTCAACTGAAAAAGATTCATATTCTCTTTTTTTTAATAATGTACAGTCTTATAATATTTATTGCAGCACTCAGAGTTTCATATAAGATGTCAGTATGTTTATAGGGCTGCTGTTCCAAGTGGTGGTGATGGTTACTGAGCAGTGTTTGCCCACGGTTTTTGTCAATCAGACAAAATTAATGATGAATTCAAATTTACCTGAATTGAAAAAATTCATCTAGTGTGACCTTTCTTTGTGAAGATTTGGACATGAAGAGGAATTTTCAAATATGACAAAAACTTGGAAAACTTCCTTCTACCTATGTATTTTTCTGCTGGATCATTGAAAATGTAAACCAAACAGGCACATAACAGATCTTTGAGACAAACAAACCTTTTCCTATAGTTTTTTATTTGGCAGCCATTTGGCTTCATGAAATACCGTAGGTTGTTCAGGAACCTCTGAAGGTGCCTTGTCCAAACTCATGCTCAAAAGACGTTTAGCTAGAGATGGTTGTTATGAATGTCCCCAGGTGTAACTTGTCCACATCGTATCTTGTGCACCTCTGAGAAGAGCCTGGCTCTTCTTCTCCCTGCCCTCCCACTAGGTGGTTCCAGTCTTCTCCTCCCAAAGCTGCCGAAACCCAGCTTTGTCCTCACACATCGTGTGCTTCATCCCCTCATCATTGTGGTGGCCCTCCCTGGCATCACTCCACTGTGTCAGGTGTTTCTGGTCTGGGGAGCCCAAAACTAGGCATGGTTCTCCAACTGCCATCTCCATTGCTCACTGGTATGCTCTCATTGCTGAGGTCTCACTGAATGGTCTACCAGTCTATTGACTGCTCCCAGCATGTCATCGTGTCCCATCCTCCCCAATTTGGTGTTGGCCATGAACTCAATGGTAATGTAGAGTTGGTTTCTTACTCAAAATGAGATCTGCAAATTGAGGAGCTCCTGCTCTTTGTAGAGAGGAGGCAGACCAAGCCTGTGTACCATCACTAGATGAAAAAGTAACTCCGTGTGGGAGATCTCCAGTATTTTACCTTTTCAGCTTCAAGAAAACAGACCATTTCTAAAGCACAGCAGAATGGGAAAAGGGAAGCACCAACCTTGCTTTCATGTTGAGACAGTTATGAGCAGAGAGGACTCCTTTCTCTGTAACCACCGTGACTCACCTGTGTGGAGGCAAGCATAGTAGAGGAGGCTGAGAGAGGAAAAATCAGTCTCCTGCCTCCTTCCTGCAAACTGTATGAAGGATTTTAGCTCTTTTGCAAGAACTTGGGCTCTTCCTTAGTCTATGTTTTGGTGAAACCTGGTTCCTCATGCAGGAGCGATTCCAGAACGCAGCTGGAGAACTTCATCACAAAACCTCTTACACTTGATGCATCTGGTGACTCTTCTCTACAGTGGGAGAGTGGGTTGAGCCTACTCAGTTAAGTAAGGAACTTTCATGCCTGTTTGCTGGAGCCAGTCTGACATGTTTAATTTCTGATCATCAAGGAGCTTTCTTTGTAGTACCGCTGGCAGCAGAGGAGTTTGCAGAAAGGATCTAGAGAAGGCATGTGCAATTTGATAAGCAATCCTCAGAGGCCATTCCCACTCTTTACTGTGAAACGTGTCTCGGTATCTGTCTAACCTGTCAGTGGTTCTGAGCTGGTCCAGGCCTGTCTCCTGGGAAGAAGCTAGCCAGAATTTCCCTTTGGCCAGGCTTAGAGCCTGATTCTGACTCCTCTCCCCTTGGACCTGCCTTGTGTTGTCTCTTGAGTGCAGCATAAGACTTGAAAGTTCCACTCTGCGCTCAGTTTAACACAAATCCATGGGTTCATCCCCCTTCTTTTCAGGAAAAATATTCCAAAATGCAATTACAAGATTGACTCTTCATTAGAATGAGGGAAACGGAGAGGATAAAAATGTGCAGATAGAGAGATGTGGAGATCCATCTGGTTACAAACAAAAGTAGAGGGAGGGAAGGGAGCATCTTTTGTTTTCATTTTCAGGGCATTCAGAACATTTTCAGAACAGCAAGGGGGTTCCTCTGGAGACACTGCTGCAAGCGCAGTGTGAACCTGTGTTCCTCAGCTGCATCCATTCGTGGAGTGCCCAAGGAGATCCTGGCCGTCGGGGGAGTCTGGGAGCTGTGGGAGGAATTGCACCAGGGGAATGGTCCCAGGGTGTTCCTCTCGTTATGTGCTCTGTCACAGATAATAAAGATGACGAAGAGCCTTTGGGGAGGTCAGTGGATTCTTTGTTTTGGACTAGAAGAAGATGTTGTCCTCTAAATTTCTTTTCCCAGAAAAGAGCGTATGAAGTGAAGCAATTTAGAAGGGTTGGTTTCTCAAGGCAGGTTCTGTACTGCGTGCTCTTCTCTTCAGGGATCAGCATCTTTGCCCAGCATTTATAGTGCATCGGGCAAAAATGGGCTTAGCCTTACTTCAGTACCCAGTGGTTTTATTTATTGGCTTTTGAGAGCAGTAGCTCTTCTCTGTCTTCCTGAAATACTGTTTTTTTCCATGAGATCTTACTTGGTTTCTGATGTTGTTATGGGCCCCTCAGTTGAACTCCTGAAATCACCTTGTTATCTTGAACAAAGTGTAGCTGTTGTGATACTCCTCACAACAGTTCCCTGTTTGAGTTGGCAAATCTTTTTGTGAACTTGCTGTACCCTCCAGTAGATAAAGTGGCAATCTAAAAGCAACACAGGCTTCGCACCAAAGGGTCAGATTCAGGCTTCGCTGAGCACAGCCGCATTTTAATTTATTTTTTTATTTTTTTTTTTTAACCTCCAGGGTTCTGCGCTTGCTGGTTTGCCTTTGCGAAACTGCACTTTGCGAAAGTGCAGCTACCCTGGACATGTGCACTGTGCCGCTCCAGCTGAGGAGACAAATGCTTTGCTTGTGCTCTGGTGCTAATGGGAGAGCAGACTTAAAATAATCAGTTTTCCTCTAAAGTAAACAACTTCTATGCTTCTGACATAAAAGATGAAAAGCACACCTCCTTTTAAAACCAGAGCTTGCTCCTTAAGATTGTAGCAGCTTCATAAATTTAAAAAAAAAAAAAAAAAAATTGTATATGCTTCATATGAGAAATTCTTTTCAAGAAAAACTATATGATTTCCGTATTCTATATATTCTTCGTATTCTACAAACAAGACATCCAGGTGTTGTGCAATACCTTCAGAGAGGGCTATGACTCACTGGAGCCCTCCAGTAACTATTAGAAAAGTATTTCTTTTCTCAGTTGTAAGTTTATACCCTCCTGTTCCAGTTCCCCAAGTGAACTCTTGCATGAAATTCCAGTGGCCTGGATCAATGAGAAATTAAAATGTCCTTTCTTGGACGGGGCAGCTAATTGGGAAAAAAAGATATCGAATCATGAGTTTAGTGCAGAAAGTTTGGTTTAAGTTGGATTTTGTGCTCTGCAGGAGAATAATGCTGTTCATTTTGAAGTTTAGTTTTCCTAAGAGATATGAACGGAGGTTTCCAGCCGAGGGAAGTGTATCAAGTGGAACAAAACCTGCTGGCTGTGCCTGGAACCTGGGGGGCCTTTTTTTCTTTGTCAGAGAGCTGCAACTCTGCACTGGGAGAGCAAGGAAGCCTTCCTCGACAATTACATACATAATGCAATTAATTTTGGCTTGCCCGTTTTGGTACAACTTTTGATGACTTTTTTTTTTCCTGTGGAAGAATTGATCATTCTATCAGTTCCAGTGGAAGATGTATTAGCAATGCATATTTACATGCTCATATATATTGCAATATACTTATAATTCTGATTTTCCTGGTGTTTTGAAGATATCATATGATGATGCTTTCTAAGGGAGAGAAAAATATTTCACTTCTACATGATACCACAGCATTGATGTGTTTGCCTTCATACTAAAAATTATTTTCACAAAGTATTTATTTAATTTTGTTAATTTTGTTTAGGTTTGTTAACAAAGCTTTTTGGATTTAATCATTTGGGAGGGTACTCTTTATTTTGACATAAAAATCTTACATAGTTTTGTATTGATGGTTAAGAAAAGAGAGTGTGCAAGGGCAGCTGGAAGAGTGAAGTGAGGGTACAATGCCCATAAAGAGTAGAGATCTCACTGTGCGCACAAATGGTGTGAAAACTGAGATGTAGATTTGTGTGACTGAAGTTTTGATGTTAGTGATGGAGCATATATGTACTGAATAACCTGTGAACTCACCTGTAAGCCATGCACTCTGTTTAAAACCCTTTCGTGATACCAGTGTCATTAATTTCATTATGTTCATTGTTTAATTTCAGTTTTCTGGAAGGAAGGCATTGCAAACTGGAGGATGATTTTAACATTGTCAGTTTTCCTGTTTTGAAGCTTCCTCTGCGTCTCTGAGTTTTGCTGCTGCCTTGGTATACTCTAGATACGCCATTGCTTCTAAACCAGCAAGAAATAATACTGGTTATCCCAGGGTGATACTAAAAAGTATCAGCAGTTGATTACAAAATGCTCCCTGTACCTAAAATAGTATATACAAGTTTGAGGGTAACAAAAAAAACATATTATCTTTCTCATTCGAACAATCTCAGAGCGTTTCTTAGATATTTAGGAAAAAATAACTGCTTGTTATCAGTTTTAAAAAAGTGCTTTTTAAGATGAGTAAGCTAAAACCACTGTGATTCATCGTGTTTCTCAGAAACCTTGATCCCTGACCTCAGGGAAAGAGTAATCCCACAAAATGCTTCATTCTTCATTGAGGAATTTTGTTTTTAAATGCTTGGTTCTTCAAATAAATCATGAAAGATTTCATTAGGCAAGTGATTCAGTAGAATTACAAAGAAATCGGACCGGAGAGGTGCCCCTTGCAGGTCTAACAGAGTTCTGACAGCAAACAGCAACACAGAAGCAAATACAGGGTTTGGGGAAATATTTAGCCTTTAGATTTCTTTCAATTTTGCTAAGTCTAGCCAAGAGCCTTTTTGTAGGGTTTGGTAGGGGAGGGAATATTTCATTTGTTTCTGTGCTTTCACTTGATTTTTAGGTTTTTAAGGTCTCTTTTTATGTGTGCTTTTTTTTCCCCACAAATACAGCTACAATTAAGCATGTAGTTTTCACAATAATTTTCTTCTGGAGACCAGAAGTATAATTTTTATTTTTCACAGTGTCTGTTACACCTTACTTCGTAGTGATTAAGAGACTTCTAATAACTCCAGGTCTAAATGAGGTGGGATTCAAATTATGCAGGTACAGCACACCACCAGCTTAAAGCCCCAGAAATTAAGCTGGAGAGGGGCTGATCGTGTAATTTCTATAGATACCTGGGCCTATTTATATAGGTACCTTGCAGGGCTACTTTCTTGCTATGTGCTGTAACACCTTTTGCAGGGAGGCTGGAAAAAGAGAACAGAGTTTCATGCTATTTATGCTGATCTTGTGGTTTAATACTCTGCTTGAAGGTGCCCGGTGGAGGGTGATGCAGGAATTTGCAAGGAGTAAAGTAAGTTTTTATAACAGAAACTTTCTGTCAGTAAACCTGTTATCTGGTATCACTTAACCATAAAGAAAGCTTCCATAAGAGCAGCTTTTTCCCCATTTCTTTCCAAAATGTGAAGCATTTGGCATATCCTGAAACTACTGTCTTTTACATCAGTTTATCAACAGATTACTCAGGGTAGGTTAGCTATCTAGCATGCAAGCCTAACAGAAACATTCTTTATATTGTATTTTGTGTGGAAGTGAGATGCTAGGAGACTGGCTGAATCGGTTCACCAGTAGATTAACTGGAGGAGATAGTGGGCCACTGTCTTGTGGTTTGGTTTTTCAAGAGGAGATGAGGTTCCGTAGTGAACTATCTATTTATACCAGCTCAGAGCCCACTGATTTTTCACCCCAGTTGTTTTTGCATTCCAGACACATTCCTGTACTCCCCAGTAATAACTTTTAGCCTGAGGGAAGTTTGAAATGTAATCAGCTAGTTATTAGCATGAAGTCTGAGAATGTTTTTTCAAAGGATGAAGAAATCAAATATGGGACATGAGCTGACAGAGGAGCTGGTTGTTGGGGGCTTGGCTTTGGTATGAAACAGGCTGCCAGGTTTGGTCCAAATGTGGAGAATAATAATAGATGATTTATGGAATATTCAAACCTTGGAACAACAGAAATGCTGATTTTTACCTGTGTCTGTTTTATGTCACTTGAAAGACTTGTACTTGCTTGTCAGCCAGTGGTGTTAGTATCTCCTGTCTTAAAACTAGGTTTGAATATCAGCAGTGGGCAAAGACTTGTTGCTCTTAGTATGAGGATGAACTCATTTCAAACACAGTAACAAGCCAAAGGAATATGTCAACGGACTTGCATTTGGAGAATGTTTTGTTTAACTGTGTGTTATTTAATGTCATTCACACTAGGTAGATTTAGTGACAAGACATAATGATGATCAAGCAAATCCGTTGAGTAACAAGTGACAAATCTCAGTATTAATTTCATCAGGCAGTTTACCATTTGGATACATGAAAGAATTCGTCACGTATTCCGTACTTATGAGCATGTTTCATCTAATTTATGATTAATCTGCCATGTTAATCTATGCATGTGATACAGCATTTGAAGTGGATGCTTGAAATGAAGTTGAATGTCTCCTGACCCAGGTGTTGGGCTCCTGTGTGTGATGGGATTGAGTGATGGGGTGAAGACCCACAACAGCTACTCATGCAATAGAAAGTTTGTTCTCTGTCCTTGTAACTGCGGTGGGTCATCGCCCTTCTTGCCCTTCCTGTTGTCTTCTAGTAATAAGAGATGCAGCGTACTCCATTGGGCAGTGATATAATGGGAGAAGGCAGTAGAAGACGTCCTAGAAGAGCCCTTGTTATAGTGGTTTTCAGACTCCTATGAGTATGGGTGCTTTGGCCCACTTAGGGACTCAAAGCCAGCTCTCAGCAGGCTCATTTTCCTTGATTTTAGTTCACAGACCTGTAATAACTACTCCATAAATTCACAGAGTCTAAGGATCACAGGCTGAGAACAACTCAAAGTCAATTCAGCTGTTGGGTAAGACGCTTCCAGTGGAGTGACTGTCTGTCTTTCTCATCAGCGTAACGAGCCAAGAGCAGGGCACCCTTTGTGCGGGGTGGTGGGTGCTGTCTTGCAACCAGCCGTCGCAGGAGCTGTCATGTCCTTGAGGGTCTGCTCCATGGTCAGTCTCCATGGTGGGTTTAGTGCCATGTCCTGGGTAAAAGGGATCTGTGGTGGGGATCCAACCTGGAGTCCAAAACTGCAGCTGCCATGTGCAGAGGAAGGGGACGGTTAACGTGCTGTGTCAGGACCAGAGGTTGTCTGACTGTTAAACATGGAGGAAATGGAAGGAATTTCAGAAACGTTTTGACTGTGTGAATAAACATAGTTCTCGAAATGTTTCCTTTTTAACTTTGTTTTGCAACTTTCAAATTCTTTTTATTTTGGGGAGAGATGGTTTGTTTATGTATTTTACTTAAGAAGGGGAAATAAACTCTGAAAAGATGCTCTCTGCTTGGGGGAGACACGACACTCAGTAGCTGTTCTCAGCAGCGGCTCTCAAATTAATCTTTCTTTTGTGCTAGAAACCCTGCAAATACTCTGTGGTTGAACTTTGCCAATTAAATTAAAAATACAGCTGTATAGTGATGCATACTTCATGGTGACTGCACTTAGGGGTTTCTTCTTCACCACCTTACCAGTGTTTATACTACTACTATATATTGTTATTCTGAAGTGCCTCCTGCAGCAGTTTTATTTGCATTAATATTTTTTTTTGGTACCAAATTAGTAACCATTTAAAACTGACAACCACATGTAAACAAGTGATGCATAAGTTATGAATAACAACTTACCTTGAATTACAAGTGCCTGTTTGTATTGCACAAGGCACAACGTTGGGGGAATTGTGAAATGGATGAATTCAGTAGTGCAACATCATTTCTACTTATCTGTTTTCTTGTAGCCCATTTGAATAAATATCTTGATGCTCGCACGATTCCCACAGCCGGTGATCCTGGTAGTGGGATTGCTGGATGGCCAGGTTGTTGAAACACGCTGGCTCCACTCCAGCCCCTCTCCCATGTGGGGAGCAACATTTCTGCGGGCTCTTTCGAAGCTCTGCTTGCTTACTACGTGGCTCTTCCGTTCTGACCAAAGAGCAGCAGAGCTTGGATGGGGGGCGGGGGGGGGGGGGGGAAATCATTATTAGCTGATTTATCAGTAATTAGATGTTTTTAACACATGCGTGATCCAAACATTAATTCTTCAAACTGTGCTTGTAGGCTCTATCGATGACAGGTGAAAAAATGATCTTTTCCTTTACTTTGAAAACTGATACAAAGATGTAATTTTAAAAAAATTAATATCCTTATTTTTAATGCAGGAGTTACCTGTGGTACGCAAATTTCTTTCTTTTTATTTGATCCCTTAAGGACAAATCTTTTATTTTTTTCCAGAGTACTTAGGCTAATCAAGTTAATGAAGTGTTATTCAAGGTAACATCAGTGAAATGTACTTCAGTAAAATTTCCCAAAACATTCTCATTGCCTGGAGACTATTTCTGGCTCATTCTTTTCAGTTAAGTCTTTTAGGGTTACTCGCAGAGTGCAGGCATAATTTTTATAAAGATGCCCCAATGCAAATAAGCAGGTGTGGAGAAAAGCTGGACAAAGTTTGAAGTTGAATAGCAGTGGTGTGCATTTCCTAGAGCACTGCCATGCCTTCTAAATAATTGCTTTTTTTTTTGTTACTGCTTTTTGTAATAGGAAGAGATGATAAATTACACATGTGGCTGTCCAAGACTGAGGAAAGGTTAAATGAGGAGGGTCATTCTTACCAGTATGTGATGGATATTTGGAAACACATGGGTTAGAGTTTTTTTTTATTTGTGGTCACAAAGATGCCTGAGATGATATACTTTACTTTGGCTGAAGTGAAAATGTGGGTGCTTGCTGTGTGTTTTTCAACATTACTTGATCAGCTGCTTGGAAAAAAAATTATTTGAAAACTGCAGATGATAGCACAGTGTCTGCTTTTTACTTTACCTTTT
Source organism: Fratercula arctica (assembly GCA_947846985.1). Classification (NCBI taxonomy): domain Eukaryota; kingdom Metazoa; phylum Chordata; class Aves; order Charadriiformes; family Alcidae; genus Fratercula; species Fratercula arctica. The sequence goes on from CANTUZ010000009.1 coordinate 26,780,160, forward strand.
AAATGTCAGACTGGGAATTTTTAACAACAACCAACCAAAGAAAGTTGCATGTGCAGAGCCGACCAGCTCACAGTAGGTTTACCCATGCTTTTTAATTGATTTAGGTTTACTTGCAGTTGCAGGGCTCTGCGCGAGGGCATAATTAGCCCTTAGGATTGCCCTGGCTTAAATAAAATGCTGATTTGGCATGTCAAATCCAGACTACCTGCGTTATGCAAGAGGGAAAGAATTTGCCTGATTGTAGACCTGTCAACACAAAGAGATTGCACCAGTATAACAAAATAGACTTCTAAAGGCTTGTTTAAATTGGTGCATGGTCTTGTCTGGATTCCATTAAAAAAATGTTAGTACCGAGAGCCACAATAGCTCACTCTCACTGAAGGCCGGAGCAGGCTCTGGTTGCATCAGACTATTGGTTGGTTTTTTTTTTTTTTTTTGTTGGAATCCTTTTGTGCATCATGCATGCTTGTTATTCACCGTTTCGAAAATATCAATCAAAAAGATAGGTGGCATCTTCCAGTCCCAAGTGAAATTTTCCTGGGTGGGATTTCTAATCAATTCCTAACTACTCTCAGTCTGGCCACGCCTTTTTAGTTTAAAATAAAGAAATCCCTCTTCCCAAGAGTTTAGAGCTGACAAAACTTTTGCTTGGAGCCTCTCTCTCTTCCACTCGCTAAATTCCGCCTGTGTTTTGCCGAGGCTAGTACAGCCCTCCATAGTTCCTGACCTATGCCAGCCAGTATGTGGGCAGAAGAAAATTTAATACCTAAGATGTGTTTCTGGGATGCTTGTGGCTTTGTATAATTGTCCCGTCTAGAGAAGTGGAGTTTTTCTTGAAAAATACTCATCTTTCCCTAGATGTCCGTTTTAGAATGCTGCTGTTTTATAATGTTTAAATAGATTGTTTGAAGTCCTTGCCCTGGAGATAGCCCCTGTGCAGTTTTCTGATCGCTTGTTTCTCTCCCACAGTAAAACATAGTTTTAAGTTAGAAACAGTTTTTTGTTTATTCGATAATAAAATAAAAGGAGGTTTTGGAAGTATATGCTACATATCCCCAAAGGATCATTGCACTCTTTGAAATGTCAGAACTTCCCACGTGCAAATTCACCAGGGAAACAGTGACAGATGCCTGATGGAAAGCTTGGATTGAAGAGACTGTACGGGAAGCTTCTCCCAAAGGCTTCCTCCATCACCTTGCCGACTTCTATGCTATTACTGTGGCCTGGCCACCAGCGGTAATTTAAGTACAGACAGGGATGCACGTAATGCAAGGAGGTGTTAGGGAGGAACTCCTGGGTCTCGCTACATGGTCCTGAGTTTATTGAAGTGGAAGGCTGGTCAGAAGTTAAGGTTGGTTCTTGCTTAGCCATCTGGTTTTGAACTTTGAGGGACTTTCCTGTCAATTTTGAAGGGGTTGGGGACACACCACACCCACATTTGCACCCTAAACAAGAAACTGGAAGAAAACATCTCTTTAATGTCTTCAAAAGACTTTACAGTGTTGTGACCTTATCATTTTTCTTAAAAAGAGAGTCCCTAGCATGCCAAAACAGACATGTTGTATATCTAAAATGTATTTACATCACTGCAGCCATGCAAAGCGGCTGTGTCTCTCCATACCACAGCTCACAATGTACAGCAGGTGTAGCAGTGAGCAGGGCAGAGTGGCTTTACCAGGGCTGGGATTCCTCAGTTCTCATCCCTTCTGCCCCTCTGCCTCTCCAGTTTCTTTGCCACCAGCACCTCGTTTGCAATCCAGCCAGTGAACCAAATGTTGAATTTCTAAACAGACTGTATTTGTAGTTATATTCTATTTCAAATTCATAATTCTTTAGGTGTGTTTTCAGAAAAGGTATTCTGTGGTAGGAATATTACAATTTTTGAAGAAGTTTGAACCCCCTGAACAAGCCATGCCCCTTGTATGCTTGGTTGGCTCCTGTTTTTGGCAGCTGTATTGTTCAAAAATTTAATTTTCTCTCATCATGCATATTCCTTCCCAGCTGTTAAAATTAACACTGAGGGCAAAGGGGTAGTCAATAAATGTGGAAAATAAGGCCAATAAGATAATAGCAGATACTCTTTCCCGTGTGTAATTGCATTGTGCCATTTGTTTTCACAAAGGTATCACAGAGACCAAGAATTCAGGAGAATTTACTGACGGATTGAGCAGGGCGAGTGAAAGCCAGACAGTATCCTCAGCAGTTAATGCCAAATATCCTAGAGCTAGAATTAGGCCCTCTTTGCTTTAAATGTAGGCACATCCTAGATCTCTTAGGTTTTATGAGGAATCCTTAGGATAGAGATAATCTTTAATCTGCAGCACGTTACTAAATTTGCTGGACTTCAGGCTTCCCTTACGAAGCATGTGTTTTCCCCTGGCAAGACTTGAGAAATCCCAGGCTTACCTTTTGACTCAAACGTGACCTGTATTGGGTAAAAAATTAGCTCAAAACCCAGAGTCATTCCAGGGAATGGGCTCATCTGCTGTTCTCTTTCAGGCTGTGGTCGGTGGCACTCGGACACTGGGAAAGCTGAAAGTAAATCAGGGCAGTTGTAAACCCCAGGGTAGGGATCAGTCTCGCTTGTCAGCCTGTCTTTCGTTTTGCCAGTAGAGTTTAAAAATACATACGTAAATATATTCCTGAGCCAACAGTGGTAGCTAGACCTTTGCATTTGTGCTCCATGTCTGTGCTGGATTTGCTGAGGCCTTTTTCTGCCCCGTGTTTTTTGTTTGTTTTGTTTTGTTTTTATCCCACGCAGGTGAGAAGAAGATAAAAGAGGCTGAAGGAGGATGGACCAGCAGCCTGTGACTTCATTTCTGCAGTTTAGCTATGAATGTAGATTGTGGATTTGGGTACAGGGTTCCCCACTTAAAACTGGCAGATGTTGAATGCCAGAATTACACATATGTTGTTGATCAGTGTTTTCCAAGCCCACTGTTATCTGTTAGCTGATCAAAAGTAAGTATTTTGCTAAACAAAAGAGGCATAAGACAAACAGTGGTTTTCCATAATACAGGAGATGCCTCTGGTTTCTCTGTCTCTTTGCGATTTATCTTTGGACATTATGAAGATAGGTCTGAGGTTTTGTTTTTTTGGAGTTTCTTTTGTCTTTTCTGTCTATAAAGTTCTGTTTCTTATTATCATTGTTTCTCCTTTCCAGAGACCTAAGATAACAAGTTGGCTCGTAAATTCCCTTTCTAATTTTAGCTACAGGAAATGTTGCTCCATACATTCAAAGTGCTTTTCCAGGTAGGCTGGTTTATTAGAATCCAGGCGTTTTGGGTTACGTGCTTGTGTTTGCACTGGGCTGGAAGTGGTTTCTCTGGGTTAGAGGGTGGGACTTGCTTCGGAAACGCAGCTTTCCAGGTTGGAGAAAATTACTTTTATTTTTTGTAAAGTCATCCAATGTTGTCTTACGCAGCCCTGCAGTGTGAGTGGCAGAAAATGCCTATTGATTTAAAAGACAGTGATGTGCTTTTGGTTTCCAGCTTTATTGCTGAAATTTCTGGAGATAAAAAGATGAAATTCAGGACTACAGCAAGACAATTCTTAAGAGTACTTTTAAGGCTTTTTTTAAAAAAAAAATTAATGAGAATTTTTTTTTATGTCATTCTACATAGCGATTTACCAGACCAGTAGGATGCATTGTGTCTGACTTCCCTGGCACTTCCACCACTGTTTTCCAAGAAGTACGGATATCATAATGTGGGGGTTTTTAGGCTGTATTTAATAATACTGAAGTGTTAGTAAACTGTTGTGGTGTGTAATGTTGCACAGAAAACATATGTAACATGGAAGTGGTAGAAATTTGCAAGTATTTTGTATAGAGGTTATAAGAATTAACATAAAAGTCTTCCTTAATTGTGCGTGAAGTCTGCTGGCTTTGGCTCTGTAGGGACCAGGTTGCTTTCAGGTGTGAAGATGGCAAGAGGAAGGGACTGTGCAGTGCAGGGTGCCTCTGCCTAGAGTCTTCTGTGCCTGGTGCACCTCGCAGCACTAATCTCTCCTGCTGGATTTGAGACATCAGGTCCCTGTGCTGAGGGAAAGGTGTGGGTTTTTGAAGCCTGCCCCTGGCACCTGGAGGAAGGACGGCAAGAGGGAGGGGATTCTGCCCCTCTGCTCTGCTCGGGGGAGACCCCCCTGCAGTGCTGCCTCCAGCTCTGGGGCATCAACAGCAGAAGGACATGGAGCTGTTGGAGCAGCGCCAGAAGAAGCCATGGAGATGCTGAGAGGGCTGGAGCCCCTCTGCTGTGAGGACAGACTCAGAGAGTTGGGGGTGTACCCATAGACCTTTACGTGCCTAAATTTGTGAAAGCCAAAAGCCTAAAGTTGAGCTTCAAAGTTGGAGCAACTTCATCGAGTTGTGATGTGGAATAACTACTAGAGCATAGCATTTCTGCTGTCACAACTATGAGAGGGCAATTGACTGAAAGATGTTTTGCAGCGATATGGCAACCCCTTTGATTGCCCAGTTTGTATTTACCAAGTGCTGCTGTTAGGGAAGGACGTTTCTCTGAGCTTTTGCTTCTCTTCATTTCAACACACACAAATATTTTAATCATTAAATTGTTAGAAGCTTCAAGAAGAAAAACTTGCTGAAGTTATTTCTTAAGCGTAACAATCTTTTGCCAAATTAAGATTGCAAAATAGAAGGAAAAAAAGAAAGTAATGGCCCATATTTACATTTAAAGTACACGCTTCTTGGCACTGCATCCAGCTTGGTTAGTGGGTCCCTCTCTGCAGATGCCTCAGTTGATCTGTGTTAATGATGGAGTCTGTCTAGAAAAAAGATTTTAATTTTCCTATTCATCCGTTTTCAGATCTGCTCTCTGGTGGAATACAAAGTGAAAGTTTCTGTCCTTCAGTTTCTAATGGTTGTGTATTTTGAGCAGCGTTTCATGTTATAGCTGTACATTGTGGGCAGTTGATGCTTTTAGTCCAGTCTTGCTGTGCAGCACCAGCAGGCCCTCTGGGTTGGTGGCCTTGCTGAGCTTTTGCTGGTTCTGAGGTTTCTTCTTGTGGTTTAAAGTACCAGTTCCCAGCTTAATAGACAAGAACGTTGTGCTGGGGGGGGAGGAAGAGGATTGTGTGAACACTCTGTGCAAGAGTGTGTCTAATAATGTGAGAAAACAGTCCCCGTAAATACAGATTTGGCAACTATTGAATTTTAAGAATAAGGGATAGTATTTGCTATTGAAAATTATCTTTAGATTCAGCAAAAACTTGGATGCAAAGGATGCTAGAGCTCCTGGTTTGGTGATATGCTCTATATTATTTCTTGCATAAACGTTAGATTAGTACCTGAAAAATTGTTTAAACTTTGACAAGGAGAAAAAAAAACAACATGGAAAAGTTAGGAGAGGGGCGCCAAAAATAAACTGCAATTAGAAGTAAATTGCTGGTCACTTTTTTTACTGTTATTTGCCTGTTGCATTACATTCCAGAAATTGCAGTTAATAATTTATTTTACAGAGCAAGTCAGAGTCTAACGAAATTGTATGGCAGTATATTTTATTGTATGAGGAAACCTAAATGTAGGTGTCTGTTTCCTTTCCCTGGAGTGGCAGTGGCTGAATACTAGTATTTTCACTCCCAGATTTTTGGCTAAGTGCAAAGATGATGTCTTTAAAAGGCATGGAGAAAACTTTTTTTATTGTATTTCTAAAAAGAGAAAGCACGAGCTGATTGATTGCAGAGAAGCATAAACCCAAAAGTGAATTACCACCCATCAGTCAGAAAGAAAGGAGCTAAAGCCAACACTGAACTGCAAAGCTTTTTTTTTTTTATGAGCTTGCTATACTACTACTACTTATTGTATCAGTTATATAAAATGAGATATTAAATTATTGAAAGATAATAGCTAAGACTCTTCCTCACGTCAGAGACTGCAGCAGGTGATTAAAATGACTTTCTGGATGGAAAGTAATTCTTGCTCTCATGTGGGAGTGACAGTGACTGGTTTTTACAGGATGAAACAGTTTTCATCCACATTCTAATTTTGTGAGGTAAGAGACTGCAAAAGCAGAAGGTTGCAAAATTAGAGCTCAGTTAGTTCTGTAAATTTATACTTAATTATTTGGAAAGAAATATGATTAAATGATGAAATTCTGTAGAGGCTAAGGGAAATGATAGATAAATAATGAAAGAGAATTGTTAATATAAAGCTATTTGGTAAAAGGGGCATAATTAATATCATTTGGATTTTATTACATCAGTACGAGAAATGTTACTAGTCTTACAGAAGAGGGCTGTATTCTGGGAAGTAGTTATTCTGAAAAGGAAGGTCACCTCTTAGTTAAATGCTGTTTCCTTGTACTGCAACTGAAAAGGTGAAGCGATTCATGAAGAGAAGAATAGGAACAGATAATCAGAGTGGGATTATATTTTTATTAATTGAATCAGTAAGACAATGACTGAAATATTGTCATCAGTTTTGGTGGCTCTTAGTGCTGAAAATGGTTTCAAAAGCATTTGAAGTTCATTAGAGATGTGAGACGTATGACACATTCACTTTGCCAGAGAGAAAGTAATTTTCCTGTCTGCTATCAATAGAGGACTAAAAAGTTTCAGTTCTGTACAGGTGAAAAAACAAAAATTGAAACTTGAGTCTTATTTTACCAAGGAATTGCTTCCCAACTCTTGTATTAATCCCCCATCTTTTGAGATCTCCTGAAGGAGAAGACATCCCACCTTTAAAAGGTGCATGGAGGGATCCCCTCTGCTTATGTAAAAATCGGATTAGACTGGTGTAACAGCAACTTCTGTCCTGAAGTCATAAGGATAAATGAACTGGAAGAAAGGAAGTTAGTGACTTAATTAAGGACTTGAAGGACCAAAACATCTTTCCATTCCCTTTCCCTGTTCCTTCCCAGCAAGTGACTTCCCACCAGTGACCCCAGACAGTTTTTCTCTAAAGACAGCTACAGCAGCATGGCGGATGGCAGCATCACTCCAGCCTTGCCCCGTCCCGGTTTCTCACGCTGCCAAACCCAGGTTGAAGACTGGGATGTTTATACACAGCCTTATTTATGCTTTTGTTTATTTTTCTGTGTACAGAAAATAATTTGTGGGTGAGTGCATGTATGTGATTATTTTTGTTGTTGTTGTTAATAATATTATTTAATGTTTGGGATGGTTTTCTGGTTTTATGTGTTCAGAGAAATGCCACTGACTTAAAAAAAAAAAAAAAAAAAAGCTAACTGAAGAAAGGAGCCAAGTACAGAAATTTCTTAATGCTTCTAAAATTTAACGGTAGGAGGACCAATAAACCCACTGTACTTCTATGGAGATCTCACCTCTTAACTATTTTGTCAAAAATACACTTTACAAATGCTGCCGTATCAATATTCAGAATAGCTGAATTCAAGAAATAAGCGTTTTTGCTCAGTGTGCACAAGGTGTTACTCTTTATAACTCTTCCAGATTTTCAGAACTTGAAGATGAGTGAAGGAAACAGCTTGTGTTTCTCCAAGATAAATGATGTAGCTCCTTTTTCCCCAGGGCAGAAAATACTATATACGTTAAATTGATATACTGGGGGGGGGGTTGTTGTAGCCAGTTCCCCGTTTTGGCTTCCAAGAGCCGTCTGTGGAAAAAGCAGAAATACGCTGCAGGATAAAGCCTGATGGAGTACGGATTTGCTGTCGGGCAGTTTGAGGTGTTTATTTTGAATAAATTTGGGGGAAGGGAGTGAGCATAAGGTTGAGAATGGCAGGAGGGGGAGAAAGGGCGAACTTTGCCTTTATAAATGACAGTATAAGCATCTCATAGCACTTTCTTCATTGCTGTGTCTTGAGTTACATCGTTGCGCAGCAACACACACCAAAAATTGCACCCTGTTTGCTGGTTTTCACATAAAATAGCAGCTCCTCCATTGTTGCCTTATTCATTCAATATTGTTGCGTTGCCTAATTGATATAAACATGCTGCATGGTGGTGTGAAGGATTTTCACTCCGTACACCTTTTGTGTGGAAAGTGACAGTGTTGATGGTACTAATTCACTGGACATGTAGCAGGAGGAGGAATACTGTTCTCCTATAATACATTTTAGTTACATTGATACAGTTCTTCTGAATTAATGGCCCTCTTTTCTTATACCCAAATATTTCAGGCTGAATGTAGGAGTTGCTTTGCAAAGTGTCGCAGAGTTGCAAGAATACTAAAGGAAAGCAAATTTTCCTATCGTAAGAAGGGTTTAATAACAAACAAAGTATTAGGTAGGCAATGTTAGTGAAGTTCCATAAAGATGAAAGATTCTTACACCTCCTAATTTTCCAAAACTTTCCCAAATTAATGTTTTTTTCCTTATTTGCTCCACTGAGACCCTGACATTGTGTTTGGCGCTAGGAGCAGCCCTGCTGACTTCTTCCCAAAGGTCTGTTGCGATGCTGCAGGATATTGGCTTTTCTTTGTCCTATTTCAGATTACCCCTCTTGAGTAATGCTCCTTGTTCAGCGGACGGGGTGGGGCTGGGGAGCACAAGGAGGTAACAAAGAGATTTTTTTTTTTTATATACTTCTTGGCCATTTTAGCCAACTTATAATCATAGAATTGACTAGGTTGGAAGGGACCTTCAGATCATCAAGTCCGACCATAAAGCTAACTCTGACAAAAGCCACCTCTAACCCATGTCCCTCAGCACTACATCTGTCTGGCTTTTAAATACCTCCAGGGATGGTGACTCCACCCCTGCCCTGGGCAGCCTGTTCCAATGTTTAATAAGCCTTTCAGTGTAAAGATTTTTCATAATATCCATCCTAAACCTCCCCTGTCACAACTTGAGGCCGTTTCCTCTTGTCCCATCGCCTGTTCCTTGGGAGAAGAGACCGACCCCCTCTGGCTACTCCCTCCTTTCAGGGAGTTGCAGAGAGCGAGAAGGTCTCCCCTCAGCCTCCTTTTCTCCAGGCTGAACACCACCAGCTCCCTCAGCCGCTCTTCACAGGACTTGTGCTCCGGACCCTTCACCAACTTCAAACCCTGTGGTTAAAGCTGGTGGGACCAAGGTGGTGGGAGCAGTGTTGGGATTGTGGGTTTGCTGGGGATGGAAGGACGAGGGATGGAATGGGGCCGAGGACCCCCAGCCCACTGCCCTTTCAGGTTGGGGCCAGGGTGGATTCTGCTTTCCCAAACACGTTTTCAATTACTGGCGTGCCATAGCCTTTTCCCTTTTTCCTCAGTGTGGAGCTCAAACTGGAGATAATTTTACTGTGTGCAAGAGATTGACAAAATGATTATGCTGTGCGGCACAGTAAGACATAAAAAGTGCCTTTTCGAAAGTGCAAAAAACCAAAGAAAGTATGTTTGTTTAGGAAAAAAAAAAAAGAGGAATAATAGCAGTAGTAAAATAATCTTGTTGCTTTAAGATAGCTTTTAAAAATAGGAGTAGTAAGCTTAATGCTCTAGCTTTTACTGCAGTAAGCATATAATTGTAAGCTGATTGTGGTGAATTCCTTAAGCAACAACCCCCATGAATATAAGTTTTAAAGAGACAGCCCTACATCTGGAAGCCAGCAGCAGCTCGGGGTTTTATTAAGCAACACTGACAAATAAAATCCAAGTGCTACTATAAGCGATATAAAATATAAATAGATTGGCTATAGTGTAACATCTCAAGTAGGTGAGGGAGTGTTACGGAGCTTGGGAAGGCTGTGAGAAGACCAGAGCTTTCCCAGCAGCTTCTGAGACCAAGGCTGGGGTGGTGGATACAGATGCGGGTTTCTGTGTTGGTTGTTGAAGTGTTCAGGAGCGTAAGTTATTAGTGGAATAAACAAAGAAACCGCAAAACTGCAATTAGTATGTCTAACTTATTTTTATTGGAAGGGTTACAAACAAAGTACTGTCTGTGTTACATATTACAGATGAAAAAAAGTTTTACAAAATATCATTTTCTGTCTGTGAAGAAGGTTATTGGCAAATGACCTTATCATAAGGAACAAAAGCCTGCCCTCTTCCAAGGGCTGCAACTTGACATATTTATTTCTAGTTCTCATCCTGCGGACGGAGGCAATCGAGTGCAGTCGATGGCTGTGACAGTCATGTGTCTGGCTGCAGCCGGGTGACAAGTATCAGGAAAAGGGAGGGGGGGTGATGCGCAGCTGACTCAAATACAAGCCCGGTGGCCGGCCCGTGAGCCAGAGGTCGGCTGCTCAATCCCACGGGACAGCGGGCTCTGGGACCACAAAATAACCAGCGCTTTCCAGTTCTGCCAGCTGATGACCTCCACGCTTTTTGGAGCACGTCAGTGCCCTTCCATGCTGAGTACAAGATCTCCCATGCAATGGCAATAAAATTAACTCATTTGAATTCAGAAAGCAGTGTGATTAGTAGCTCCTTCGTAGTCTTTGTGCCTAGAAATAACCCAGAACATCCTAATGCAAAGTTTCAAAGAAGTAAAATAAGCGATATTCTAAACAAAATTCAGATCTTTTATTTTTTGAACAGGTTTTTTGATACAGCTCTGCTTGATACAACATGGTATTTACCAGCCTGGCCTTTAATATTGGATCTGCCTTCCAATTATGCTTCAATTCATACAACAGTTGCAGAGAGTGTGTGTGGGCGTATGTGCAAGAGAGATTGATTTTGTTCTTTAAAAATGTGAAGTCTGCACTATGAAAACCCATCAGAATTTCTAGCACTTAAACGCCATTTCCTTTCTCAGTGTGCTACTGGCATTAAGCAATCTTCATGATGTCTCTCTGACAAATGGAGAGTGCAAGTGGAGGAATACGTGCTGATTTTTCAGAAGTAGAATTAACACAGATATCACTGAAAAACAGTCTACAAATCCTTTCCAGAAGTAAAGAGTTAATGTGAGAGCTCAAATTACAACTTGGAAGCAAATATGTAAGGTCTTAGCTCTGTTTTTAAGAAGTACATGAGTGAAAATGGAATAAAGAAAGTACGCGTCAGTCCTGGCTGTTGCTGTGTGTTGGAATAGTCTCTTGTGTCTGGGACAGCAGATCTTGGGCAATTTTAATTGCCACCGCTTCACACAGAGCATCTTTATATTCCTGGGTTTTTGTGTGCTGTATTCCTGAGCCTTGATGCTCCTTTGATAGTTACTGTATTTCACATCTGAGAAGTCCAAAGAAGTGTTAGTTTTGTGTTTCTGCATTTCTGACTGTTCATTTCTTTTTTTTTTTTTTTGGTGTAGGTTTGAAGACCTATCTGATCTCTGGCCATAAAGTGAAGGAGCCCCACTGTAGCTGTTCCCAAGCCTTGCTTCCTGGCTTGGAGACCGGAGAAGGAGCCAGGACACAGGGAGCATGGTCAGCTGAGAACGCCGGGGACTTGACAAAGACTCTCAAACATGCGGAAAAACCTAAGGTGAGTTCTCGTTTCAAAGCCAAGCAGCATAGATCTCAAACTCTGCAAACCAGGGAGAGATGTGTGGATGGGGAAACCTTACAGGTTTGCTTATGCATTGCAATTATATTTATATATGTATGTATGTGTGTATATATATGCAGTGACAAAATGAGGGAAGAAAAAAAAAATTTACAAAGGAAAAATGCTTCACCAGTTCATGAGCCATCCGTAAATTAAGGTGAACACTTTTTAAAGGTGGTTGCAAATAAATAATTCTCTTAATATTTCTATTTCAGGACTGAGAGGTCAATGCTGCTTTTTCAATGGTCTTGATTTTGTGGAATAAAAGAATATTATTTGGGGAATAAAGAATATACCTCCTGCAACTATAACTTCTATGATTTTCTGCTTTTGCTGCACCCTGCTTCTGCTGTTCCTCTATTGTGCAGGTCATGTACCTGTGAACCTTTTCATATGAGTATATAACAGACACCCCCACAAAAAGATAACGGGATTGTTTGTATGGTGGGAGAAAATGCTCTGGTAGGCTATGAGATTGTGTTTTATCTGTTTGCTCTAAAAACCCATATCTAGAACTGAGGGCAATGATTTGTATGGATTCAGCTTAGAGAAATGATGACATTTTGTTATGTTCACACCTCTCACAAGATCTCTTGACAAGGAAATCTGTGAAACAATGTGTATTGCTTCGAAGCTTTGCTGTTATTCTCCATCTTCCAGCTCAGAACAGATTTCCCAAACAACAGATGTCTATTCACTGTTTTCATTTGTGCTGAGTTCCTCATCCTGGGTTGCCCAAACTGGGCATGAATGTCAGAGCCACAGGTGGTCATCTATTTGCAGGTCACTGTCAGACTTCCGTGTGTTTAGTCTTGAGATGAAGTCTTCAACACAGGTTTGAGATTGAGCTGACAGAGCTGATGGAGGCGTGACTTTCATGCAACTTCATTTTTGCTGCTTGTGTGTTTGTTGTCTGGATTAGGAGAGCATGAACTGGGCACCTTTACCCTGCCTCTGCGCCCAGTTTTAAGTTTTGGAGTAAAAACACTGGAGCGCAAGTGAGATCAGCTGGAAGGCTGGCCCAAAGATAAGTGAGCTCCTCAGAGAACAAGCCAGGACTGGTTAACTCCAGAAGATAGCTGTAGCCATCTTTATCCCTCCCCAAAATATGCACTGTGTGTGGTTTGACTGCATACAAGTTGCTGGTGATACTTTTTTATTCTGTCTCCCATGTAAGAAAGGATATATTTGGCATCCCTCAGGCATCAGATTTCTAGCTCTCTCTTGTCTTTCAATGAAGGTACTAGCAAATAAGGTAGGAAAATGCATCTTGGAGCAGTCAGTGGGTGTCTGTCCAAATAAGCCTGTCTGTGCTGCCCAGTGCATGGCCATGCAGAGGTACAGATGTGACAGTAGGGGCTAGAAACTCCTCTACTGCAAGTAGTGAAGGAAAAACAATGTATCGAGCAGAGCGGCATCACTGAGCTGCCTGTGCGTGGAGCACAAGGGAGAGAGGAGTGATTCAAGCAGTAACATGAAGGATGCTGTTCTGGAGAAGAGGAGGATGCCTTGTTCATGTCAGACAGCAAAGCAAGCTGTAACTGGGGGACTGAAACTACAGCGAAGTACGGGGCTGACCTGACTGCAGCTAGGATTGGATAAAATTTGTTAATGTGTTAACTTGTTAAAATGATCCAAGTCCAAAATGAAATCTGTTGTTAAGGATCAACTATGGCCCATGTTTTCTAAAACATGGGCTGACTTTGCAGAAGGGTGGATAGAGATGCACTGCTATTCCTAAACAGCTAGCATGCCACGTGGAGCTATGCTGCTGGCCCGCCATGTTTTGTTTACTGCCCAGTCCCCGATTTTCGGCTCTGGGGCCATCTTGGCTGAGTGTTAATTGCTGTTTAAATGTTGAATGATGGGCTGCACAGTGCAAAAGTGCAAACATGGCTATCCAAATAAGTGAAGGAGAAGCTGCTTCAGAAGAGCATCTAGGACAAGTTTCAGCCTTCTTGGATACCCTGTCTACCCTTGTGCTAAAGCTGCGGTGTTGAGTTTATGCTTACAGGTACCTGGTTTTATTCATCACCACAAGCACTTGCAGGTCTGGCCAGTGGTTTCCCAAGCGGCCTCACAACTCTTTGAAAATAGTGTGTCAGTCTTGCCCAAAATACACTGACTGCAGTGAATTTTGAATGACCCCAAACTCAGCTTTCCCTGCGGTCTGATAAGCATCTGTATAATGCATGCTACAAACCGTGTCAGAATGCGTGTAGCATAGTGATGAAGCAATCACGCAAATGCTGAGCACTTACTTCAAAACATGTCCTGCAACTGTAGTCTCAGCACAGGGGTGCGAAGCGTACTTCCTTCTTGCCGCATGGCCAATGTAGATGTGCACCAGCCTTCTCTCCGCTGGGTAGGCTGTTACTGGAGTGATTCTGGACCAAGAAGATCGGGTCAAGCTTTCAAGGAATGTTTAGTTTGCCAGCCATGCTAGAGTAGGTCTTACAGTGTTAAAAATAAATATATATATATACATGTATATTAAAAAAATCCCCACGAAGAACAACTGTGCAATTTAATCCTAGTTCATGCACAATTTTTGAAAAGGAATGGGTTTCTTTCTTACAGGATTTTTTTTGTGGTTTTTCTTTGGTTTTGTTTTTTTTTTTTTTAAAGCCTGCAGCTTGCTGATAGGGTCTGGAGATAATAATTTGCAAAAGAATAATGACTTATATGCCAACTGTTTTAAATACAAAGCTGTAAACAGTGTCAATGTAGGAGGAGATGACTCCAGCTCTGCAAAAGAAACTAAGTAGGAGGGCCAAAATTACAGGCAAGTTGAAATATTTTTGTTTTAAAGGGAATAAGTGGCCATATTTGATGTGAAAGGTGATTTCCGCCCCCCTCCCCCCCCCCCGCCCCACATTTTTGGGCTTGAACAGATGTTCCAGGGGACAAGATCTGTTAAGGAATGTCAGGAAGGAGAATGCAACAGTGATTGATCCATGAAAGGAATTGTATTTCCTCCTCTCTTCCAGTGTATGTGTAGTTCATTTCGCTGCAAAGCTTGTTGCAGTATGGATATCAAGAAAATGCATGTACGTAATTAAAATGGTGAAGATAGAGGCTAAAAACTACAAGTAAGTCTATAATAGCTGAATGAAAACGCTGTAACCTGCTTAAGCAGTTTTGGTATCAGTTTATTTTCCCTATCATATTTTATAAAATCCCTTACTTGACAGGGAGTCATAAAGCTGCTGTAAAAATGTTTTAATCATCTCTTGGTATGAAAACAGAAAGTACTTTTGCTTGTCTTAGTGTTTGCTGAAAGAGCATTAATGTATTATTCATCGTGGTGAGGTCACATATGCACTGAGCCCGTGTGAATGTCTCCAATAGAGACTGAAGTTAATGATGTTGACTTGAACACATGGGGTAAGTCCAATGGGCTTCTTCCGCCTCTTCTCAAAAGGTCGGCCTTTTCTGAGATCTTTGTCTTCTGGTTTAACCCCAGGAGCTAAGCATTTGAGGTGGTTGTGCTGATTTATTAGCAAGGTCAAACAAGGGAGTATTTTCTTTCTTTTTTTGTTCGAGGTATTTGTTTTTTATTACAGTCAACTGACTTTTGCTATGGATACATCTACTAACTAACACTCTAGGAGCACAGAAGTCTCATTAGCCCATTGTTGTGCCCGTTTTTAAAGCTGTCTAATACTGCCTTCCACAAGGTGGCCAAGGCATTCATGGTATTTATTCCTAGATTATTTTTAAACAAAACCATTTGAGAACCAACTTCATAGTTTCTTCAAGTGTGTTGGTATTTGTTCAGAATGTACAGGTTCAGAACTGGATGTAACTTGTTTATCTGATGCCAGATTAGGAAACTCATAGTAATTTCAGTGTCCCAGCTTGGTCCGTGCCCCTGAGGAACAGCAGATATGATGATCTGCTGGCTGCTAAGAGAGCTCAGAGTCCTCATGAAAGCCTTTAAGAGGTATTGTTGAGTGATGAGGTGGATCAGCAGTCCCAGGAAGAGCAGGCTGGGAGAAATGCCATGCCATAACAACCTGAAAATTAAACATGCCACATTATTCATTTTCATGTGTGACATCAGAGACAGAAAAGGGGTGAAAAGTCAGTTCTGAAAAGACTCACACACCTGTCTTTGAAATCAGGAGTGAACCTGAAGGCAGAAGTTGTGGTTTTGGACCAGGAGAATGAGAGACTACAGAGGCTTGAACGAGTCCCTCCTGAGTGCAACAAAAACCAGCTAAAATGGATGTGGGGTGTTGAGTTGGGAAAAAGGCTCAAGTTGCTTGTTGGAAAATTTACCAAGGTGCTTAGTGGCTCACCTACCACTGTTTAGTATATAGTGTGCCGAATTTAGTATGCCGTTCCCCGTGACTGGTGGGTGTCTCTGTACCCAGCAGCAGACTTCTGGCAATCCTGGTGACAGTAAACCATCTCCGGAGCAGAGGAATTGCCAACAGGGACCAGTCCAGGGTCCCTCTGATGCAGGATCCTGTGTGTACGTTGGCAGGACTGGAGACAAGCATGAAGAGCTTGCAAGTTACAGATATGGGGTTAATTCGCCTTATGAAGATCACATTTTAACTCGAAGGGGTTAGATGGTTTTAAAAGCTGAAGTGGAACATTTTAAATTGCTTCCAAAATGCATAACCTGCAACTATTTCAAGTCCTGATGTTTTTGCTTTCCTTGTTTCCTGTGACGTTTGCTGGGTGTTTGTCTTCAACAATGTGCAATAGCCTGGGCTCCACTCTACTGTCTTACAGCACTGTATGAAAAAGTATTTCCCTTTATTAGTTTCAGATCTGTTGCTTTCCATTTCACTGTACTGTGCATAATACATCATGGTGTTCCGTGCTTTTTTTTTTTAATTTTGCTGCATTTTGTGTTAAGTCATCACTCATAATGCCATTCAGATCCTTTTGCAGACAGTTTTTAAACAAGAAAATTGCATTTCTCTCACTAAAGAGTATTCCCTTCTTCTTGGGGAGGTCCTTTGCTAGTATGCAGTGATTACAGTGTATCTGATTTTGCACTAGTAAAGCTTTCCTGGATTACATTTAGCTTCAGTAAACAGAAAATCTGTGATTTATTTTTGAAATAGTGCATTCTGTTCCAGTCAAAGTTTGCTCCCTCTTTCCCATTCTGTAGCTTTGTTTATCTTTTAGCCATGCCGCAAGTATACAAGTGGACCAAATTATAAATTGCATAATACTACGAGGATACCAGAATGTTTCTGGCTAAAATTTTTTCTGTCTCATTGCAGCCTTGCCCTTCATGTAGTACCACCCTTGCTCCCCACTGCGATGTCAGCATAGACGAAGGAGCTATCCAAAATGGTTGTCAGGATGAGCATAAAAATAATACGAAGGTAATTTAAATATTTATCGTATTATCCCTTCTTTTACCTTATTTCTCTGCTTCAGTTAGCTTTCTCATTTTTGTATTGCTGTTCCTTTATTCAAGCTCTTAAGCAGCAGAACCAGTTTTGATTTTGAGCAGTTGTGTTCTAAAATTCAGTTGACACCCACCCTCCCCCCCCCAAAAAAAATTTTCAAAATCATTAGTAATTTTATAGGCCCAGTTTGATACTCAGAAGAACCTAAAATTTGGACTCTTTAAGTTATGATGAGGCTACCCAAAGAAAGAGGCACAAACAACACTACCACGTTCTACCTCCCCTGCACCAGTTGGCTGTGTGTCACCTGGCCACAAGTTACACCTGTGACTTGCCAACGTCTTCTGCATCGTAGCTGGAAGCTAAGTCAGAGTCATTCCTGTTCATGCACATAACTGAAATTCACAGCATCAAAGTCAGTTCGCATCCTTTTTCTGAGCGACAAATACAGCGTCTTACATATTCAGCGTGCTGCCACCAAGATTGCTTTCCTTGCCTGTTGCTTAGATATTCTAACTGAAGCCACCCACTTCTACAATACCAGACACTGCTTGTGTATCATTTTGTCTGTGACCTTCGTAGCTTCTCTCCTCTGCCTGTTGCCTCTCGCTCCTTCCTGAATATTAAGCTCCTGCCTAAATGCGGACATGTGATCATCACCTGATTGTTTTGTTTTCAAATAAGGTTAATCCTTTCCCTTGTTGGGGAGAATCATTTTATGAACACACTCAGAGATAGCTATCTTGCTTTTTCCCTCACATGTGTCTTTACAACCCATCTCATATATAGAGCTGATGGAAAAACTGGCCAGCGTTTATTCTACTGATGAGCTACTACGTTAGTCTGTGTTTGTCCCTCTGCTCTCTGCCTGTATTTGACCTGTTGTGTCCTATGCTTAAATTGTAAGCTCAGAAGCAGGGGCTGCCTTACTGTACTGGACTGAAATGGTTTGTTACACAGCAGACCATGTTCTCTGCCAGGGTTCCTAGGAAACAGCCTAAAAAAAAAAAAAAAACAAAAAACAAAAAAACCCCAAAATAATGATCCCTTCAACTCTGAGGGAGATAGAGCAGAGTGGCTAGCAGGTACTGGTCTTGGAATAGCATGAGATCTTTAAGACAGAAAACATTGTGGGAGATGTGCCCAGGCTGCCAGGATGGTATGCGTGAGATGCCTCTTCCCCAGGCTGCCTCTGCCCACGTGCCAGGGATCTCCAGGAGACGACTGCAAACAGAGATCTTCCTTGGGTACTAACTGCCTTGTGTCATATGTTGTCTTCATCAGAATTATCCTTAAGTTTCTTCCAACTACAGCTGTATTAGCATCATGTGTGTTAATCAGCAAGTCATCTAACCTTGCTCCAAAGAGGTCCATACAGTGCCGAATAAAGTGTCTGTAATTTCACTGGAAGAAGCATGCTAGTGGAGACCAAATCGCATGTCCTCCTTTTAATGTGGTTTAGTTATTGCTAAGTCAAAAATTGGACCAGTTCAGTGGCTACCAGTAACTCTGGGATGACTGTTTAACTGAAAGCTTAAAGAACAGCTACATGCACAAAGTTGTCGTGGCATTTGATTTCCAAATCTTCTCTGCAGTGATGCAGAGCTTTCTTGGGAAGAAGAGCCATAAGCTCGCTCTCCCATCTCTGGAGTCTGTACTCTTCCCATGCCAAGTCGCTGCACCTGGCCCTGCAGCACTTATGTCCCTTCTTTCTTTATCGATATCTTTCTGGCTCATCTCCCTAAATGACGTTAACCACGTCCTCAGACCTCCATGGGTTCCAATAGCCTCTGGAGTCTCCCTGCCTTCTGATGGGAAGAAACTGCCGAATGGTGCATCAGACCTCTGAGCGCTCAAAAGAACTGTGCGGCCTGTTGCCAGCAGAAACCACAGTAACATTGGAGCTAACAACGTTTAATAAATAGGGATTTTCTCCTTACACACAAGCAGTTTCACACTCTAATCCCCTCCTGTTAAGATTAACAGAGTGGAGACAGCACAGGAAAACCATGAGCTGACTGAAGGGAAGAATTTTCTTAGGGATTTGAGCCTTTGCCAAGGAGCTGAAGAGAAAAGGCCAAGAGAGGTCCATGCTGACCTTCTCTGAAAGAGCAGAAATTTTCGCTGCGTTCTTCAGATGAACTTGAAGAACAGACATGGAAAGCAAACAGTGCACAGGGGTCTGTATCTTGTATTTGAGCTGCTCATAGCAAAAATTGTTCTTTCTCAGTTTCTGCTTTTCAAGTAACATCATCTGCTGCAGGGGTGAGGAAAAGGCGAGAGTCTTTACCAAGAAAAAAAAAAGGTGATAACTGCGACCTTCTCTCTCTTTTTTTTTTTTTTTTTTTTTTTGTTAAGCCTCAGGTTGTCCTGGGAAGTGCTCTGAGCAAATATAATCTGTAGCATAAATTAAAAAAAAAAACAAACAAAACAACAAATAAACAAACAAATAATGTAGACCCTTCACTTCTAGCAACTTGTTGGACAGTTGTCTGTGGTTTGCCTTTGTTAGTACTCCTCATCTTAAAACCAGAGAGGTTACCCTGGCGCTGCTGTACCTCTTGTGCTCCACAGCCGTGTTCCCTCTGCAAAGGCTGCATAACCTGTTACGGTTGCAGGAGGACTTGCTCTGAAGCTGCTGAATGTTTTCCCTTAGAAAAGAAACTGGTGACCTTTTATGTGAGAAGTTCTCGTGCCTCTGGCTTACCAGGAGCGTGCCCTTCTGTTGTACACAAACACCTACCTGGTCCAAGAGATTTTGCTCTGCTTTTGCTGAGATATGTGTGGCTGAAATCACCTTTCTCTTCTGTTGATTACGTTCTTTAGCAAAACATTGGCAGCACACCAAGATAACTACTGAATTTGCTATTCTACTTCATCAGCTGCTGTCACTGGGCTGCGAACACCTGCAGGCTGCCAAAACAACTGTTGGGAGTGGTAGAAGGGACCAGACTGGAAATCCTTTCATCTCCTGCCTCCCACCACGTGGCTCTGGGGGCTCGTACCTCTATCGGGGCAGCCTGCGAGGTGGGGATCCTGCATCCCTCCCAGGCGTGAGGAAGGGGAAACACAGCCCGCCTTCCTCCCGCTTTTCCTGTAGCTCCAAGGAGCCATTCTAACACACCTTCTTGTGACTTTAGCTCTTGAGGTCTTGGCAGTGACTGAGCCCAAGTGCTTTCTGACTCTTCCTTGCACAAGGTGACCTTCTACTGCTGCTCCATTAGTCTTCTGTCTTCACTGGTTGTGTCTGCACCTTTTGTCATACCTGCCTAGATTCACCTGTTTGCTTTACAGGGTAGACACACAAGGACATTTAATTAATTTTGCATGGGCAGCCAGAAACCAGATATTTCTTAACTTTAACTAAGTTGATTTTACAGTCCAAGTAATATATTTCAGTGCATGGTTGGGGTGGTGATGATATTTACGGTATGTATTTATGGTCACTGTGGTGGCATCCAAGAATAGTTTTCTGGAGGAGCTTGTCACTGCTGTGCTGACTGCTCTACAGGCAGAAATGAAGAAACTTCTGTCATGAGTGGGTTTCAGGATGAGGATAAATGACACGTGATAAATGATAAGACATGGAAGGGGGAGATGAGCATTCAAAGATGCTAAGTTTGATATATGTTTGCATTTGAAAATGATCCTGACTAACTGCAGTTCATTTTCATTCTAACCATATTTAGTTGTCTATTTTTTTTGGAATTGCTGCAGTGCATGTTGGTCTAGGTCAAAGAAAATATGAAAGAAGAAACTTCAGGTTCCATGAAAAGAGAATAATTTTTGCTTAAAAGTAATTTGTGTTCTTAAATGAATATTTATAAATGAATGGGAATTGATAATATTATGTACGTAAGCTGTGTTGCAAGTTGGTGTCAAAATATAAAAATGCAGTATTAATTAATACACAGGCAAAAGAAAACCAGAAAGAAGTATATCTTAGTGAAGAAAACATAGTTTAATTTGCAGGGTAATTAATTTTTTGTAGGATGATGAGATTTACAAAAGGGCTGTTCCCACAGGTAGGAGAAAGGAGGAAGCTCTGTTTGGGAAAGCAGCAGGGCTGGAGTGGTCAGTGGAAGGACCAGCAAGGGCTGGCAGAGTAAGGTCTGGCCACTCGTGACCTGTGGAAAGAGCACAGTTTAAGTAGGTATTTAAAAATCTTTTTAGAAGAATCTTGACCTTAAGGTGAGTGTATGGAAATGTACTTTGTTTTCTGCTCCTTGGAAACTTGGTACATAAAAAGCAAAAGGATGACACCTAAATAGGTGCACTTAGAGAAGATGTGAATGACTTCCAAGGCAGGTGGAGTTAGGTCTTTGACATGATCGGGTAAAAGCCCAGTGTGTTGAGAGAAGAACTTCGTTCAACTTCTGCTCCATGAAATCTCTTTTGTCTACTTTCTCAACCACTAATATTCCCCATGTATGTTTTGCTTTCTGTCATTCAGGCTACAGGAGGACACAGTCCAAAGACTCAAAATGGACTTTTGAGTCCTCCCCAGGAAGAAAAACTCAGCAATAGTCAAACCTCGCTTTATGAAATGCTGCAAGAGAAAGGGAGATGGGGCGGAGTGAGTTTGGATCAATCAGCTCTCCTTCCTTTGAGGTTCAAAAACATCAGAGAAAAGACAGATGCTCACTTTGTGGATGTGATTAAAGAAGACAGGTAAGGAAAATCGAGGTGTACAATGTAAAATTGTATGAAGGACAGAAGGCAGTAACATATCCTTAATCTTTATTTGTGTGCTTTTTGTCTAATGTCAATAATTATTGATAACATACAACATCTTGTATGTTTTCTGATCTTAGTCTGCATTCTTTTTAAACGACAGTAGGAACTTGATGTCAGAAACATTCTGCTCAGAAATACGTAAAGCCAGGTTTTTCATCATTTCTGTGGTGAACAGTCATTATTCAGTCGAGGCTTGAAAAAGGAAAAAATACTCTTTAAATGACTTGTCTTGGAGTTGAATTCTTACCTTTACATTCAAAAGTCCTCTTAATGCACATAGTATGTACCTTCCTCTGCAATTAAACGTGTAACATAAAATCTGAACCACAAAACTCACATTTTTGTATAGCAAAAGAACAACATCTGATAACATTTGTGACTAACATGCCTAGAAATCATACTGGGCTTGGAAGCAGAATTAATAGGGTGAATTCTCATGGACCTACTACCTACCTACAGCATTTTGTAGAGTTAGATTCTCTCTCTGTTTCAAAAAAAAAAAAAACAAAAAAAAAAAACAAAAAAAAAAAACCCAAACCCAAAACCATTTTGAGCAGAGGAAAACATGTTCTCTAAAATTCAGTAGTGTGTGATTTATTTTTTTTGTAAACACTCAGCCATATCTCCCTTATTATGGCAGTGACTTGACTGGATCAACTAAACAGATAAATTATCTAAATATCCTTGAAACGGTATGCTTGTGTAGACTCCAGGCTGCTTGGAACAGGGATGCTGTCGTCTTAACTGAAAACATGACAAAAGCAGGGAGAAGTGAGAGGGAGGGACACCAGTCCCTCTCCAGTCTCTTCTCTAGATTTTTTTCAGGTTACTTTTCTCCTGTGGCCAACTTCAGTTAAAATATAGGTTCTCTTCCTTCCCCCCCTGCCCCCCCCCCCCCCCCCCCCCCCCCCCCCCCCGGAAGACAAATGGATTGGGAAAGTCCAAATGTTGGCAAAAATCAGATTGGATTTTTGTTTAAAATGTAACTAGCATGCTGCAAGTTTTTAAGTTATAGAAGTAGCTTAATTTATGCTGTTGGTTTGCTGAAGATGCCTACCTCAAACTCTTGTGTTCTTGGTGCTTTTCTCCTGCATTTACAAAATGGGTAATTCTTTCTGATTCGGAAAAAGTAGGACCATGATTTGACAACAGTCAAAGCATACCTTTTTTTTTGGGTCTCGATTAAATATCATCATTACCATATTAAGTGGGCCATTTCTTGTTGCCAGGGAAACTTCTCTGCTGAGTTCAGTTCATGTAAACATAACTTTCCAAAAATAATCTTCTGATTAATTAGGTCTATACAAAATGGTTTAAGCCTACCATTTTACATTAATCCTTTTTAACATTTCTCAATGTGAATTTATATGTAATAAGCCATTTTAAAAACATTCTTGATCCCCTTCTGTAAAACATAATATATTGTTGGTCTCAATAAATTTGTGAGGATACTTGAATGGGAAATGAGTTTCCACAGGGAGGGGATGAAGTCCAAACTTCCCCTGGGTCATTTTATGTAAAACCCTATTTGCAATAATAATACTGGAGTTCTGCTGCTTTGGTTTTAGGTTGCAGACCCAGCAGCAGCGAAGCATGAGCTTCCCATAGCATTGGGCAGCGATTTCCAGTGTGGTGCACGATGCTGTGATATAAATTCATATTAACAGAAAGTACCTAACTCACATACGGTGATAAGGCGCATAAAATAATCACACAGGCTTCCTCTAGAGCTGGGAAGAGCTAAACATATCCTCGGGAGGATTCAGGAGCCTGGATGCTGTGTTAGGAAGCTGCCTAGGGCTGGCCTGGAGGAAATGCTGGACACTGAGGGTATTTTTAATTTCCCACCCTCTCTCTAGAGTTTAAGCGTGTGGCTGAGAGTTTCATGAGTGGCCATTGGTCTCTTTGTATGCCGAAATTTCACCTTGGAGCTGACAACCTCAGCACAGTTCCAGTTGTCTTTAATAATAGAGCCAGTGAGCATCATGTTTGTATTATTGCATTATACAATAATCCTTTTCATAGAAGTTATCAGTTGGCATTGTGGCATTGTCTTACATCTTCATTATATATATACTTAGCAAACAGTATATAGTTTAAACTTTGAGTCTGGCTTTACTACAACCACTATAAAAATACCGTACTTTGTTCATTGTAATCTGCATGTTACTGTGTATTTTAAAAGAAAACTATAGTGCAAGTGTACAAAATGTTTAAACTTAATTTCATTATAATACATCCTTAGACCATTGCAGCTCCAACACATCACCATACTCTGAGCTTCCCTGGAGGAATAAAGTGAATTCAGCAATATTTAAAAAAAAAAAAAAAGCTTGCAAAATTCATCTTATAAGATGCTCTTAGAAACATCCAAGAGAGGTGAGAGAGGGAAGACAAGGAAGAATGAAAAAGAGGGACTCAAGTGAATGTGTCCTGTCATTCCTTCAGAGTATCCTGGTGTTCTTAATACATTGGTCATATTCATGGTTGAAGTCTTTTGTCTTCTTGAGCTTCAGCCAAGGAATGTGCATTTGGTTGGTCTTGCATCTCAAAAAAAAAAAAAAAAATGCTTCCCACATGCCATCTTGTGCTGGGGAGCTTGTGCTTCCAAAAAACCTCTTTGGCAAGTGTTCATAAAAAATAAACAGCAAAAAACTTCTTTCATAAACCTTTTGCAACTAATGTAAAACTCAAAACATTCTATTTTTGCTCCAGAGGGTGGGGAATAGAAACACCTCTTTATTTTTAATGATTGAGGCCTCTTATGTTTGGGTTTAGTTTGGGGTTTTTCTGCACTGGAGACTGGAAGATAAGGTGAAGGAGTGCATAACCACCCTCTGGTAGATGCGGCTTCCTGGTTTGTTAGTCCTAGTGAGCTAGTTTCATTATTTGTCAGTGCCTTTGTTGATGATTCTGGTAATTTCAGATCTTCCATTTCAGAAGTAAATGTAAGCTATCTGTCCCCTCAGGTTCCATTTCTCTGCAGCCCCGATAGTTAAGGGAACCTTCCCAGCTGAGTTACTGAGTTATTTTAGTGTCTTTGAAATAACAAAAGTGTTGTTTTCTAAAATGGACAACATCTTTGTTTCTAACGCTTTGTCACCTTTGTTGTCCTTGGCTTGCTTTGAACAATAGAATTCCACCTAAGACACAAATATCCCACAGTCACACATCTCCTAAGGTTGTGCCTCTGTAGCAGCAATTAACCTTTACTATTTGCTGGCTAATATTACAATTATCTGTAGTCATCTGCAGTTGTAGCTGTTAAGTTTCTGGAAGGACTTGTTAATCTCTTCCTGAAAATACTACTTTTGCTCTGACATTTTTACATAAAATACTTCCTCTGGCTGATTGAGTGATGTGGATAAGGGGGTACCTTGTTGACCGAGAGCGAAGGAAAGATAGAGGAACTTCAAAGCCAAGCACCAGTGTGCCTAGAAACAGAAACCACAGACTGGGAGGCTCTGAAAGAGTTACAACTGAATAAACTCATGTTGATACTGTCTTTTCTCTTTAGCCTCATGAAAGACTACTTCTTTAAACCACCTATTAACAAGCTGAGCCTGAACTTCTTGGATCAGGATTTGGAGATGGCCTACAGGACGAGCTATCAGGAAGAGGTGTGTTGGTTTCCTTCTGTAATCTGTCTAAGCAACTGTCTGCCATTGCTCTGAACACATTTCACTGAAGTCGGTGGCAGGGCTCATGAAATATTGCATGTGATTTACTGCTTGGTATGGCTGCCTTTGAAAATGGCCTCCTTTCAGTTTACCTGTCTTGTGCCATGCCCTGAGACTAGTCCAATGTTTAGGCTGGAAATACATTTTCACAATCCACCAAGACACACTAATTACTTCTCACCCGCCTTTTCTCCATTTTCAGGTTAACATTTTAAGGCTTTAGGCAGGCCAGAGAACCATGCTAAGATGAAAGTAAAGAATCAAATACTACTTGCCTTCTCATCAAATATCCTAACTTTGAGAATGGTAACTTTTAAACTTGATTCTTGTTCATGTCACAGCCTCACAATTATCCCTGCGGAACCCAAACCTGCTCTGAACTCAAATGTCTTTACTTTAAGACACTCAAATGTCAAAACTTTAAGACCTGTCAGTGTGCTGCGTTCAGAAACGGGCAGCTCAAAACACTGCCTAATTGTAAGGAACAGAGAGTAAATTGTAAGGAACTTGGTGCCTTCTTTCAGGATTCTGCACTGAGTGTAAAAAGTCCTTAATCCCCTTGGGGACTAATAGTATTGCAGCTTTCCACGTCAGTAGATATTCCTGCCTGGTTGATAGGAACTAGCAAGGTGTTTTAGGCTTACATATAGCAACATTAGGTGTCAGTACTAACTGAGGCTGCGTTGCCATCAGTAGCTGAAAAGTTGCTGCCAAAAGAGGGCATTTGCTCCCCCCTCCTTGTTCCTGCTCCTCCCTGCTCCTTCTGATGGCTCAGGTGCTTATCAGGCCTCCCTGCTGTGAGCCAGTTCATTTTCCTAGGCTAGCATAAAATAGTCATGTTTCGTTTTTCTGTTTGGGGCCTTTTCTTTTTCCTCCTGGGCCTGTTTGCTGCTGTATTGAACCAGCAGCTCACAGAGAGGTTGGCAAGTGCCAGAGCCAGTGCAAGATAAGTGTCCAACAGCAGGAAGGGGAATGGGCTCTTTCCTCCCAGTCGCGTTGAGCTATTAGTTTGGGTCACCCCTCTGGCACAATCGCATTGTGATAAATGTAGGTGTTGATTTCTTTCCTTCCCCGTATGTCCTACATCTGAGGGCAGGTAGGATTTCTGCTTCTGCTGCTTGTTGCTTTCTCTTCATGGGCTGCTTTCTCTTCTGGGCAGTGTTGTCACATTGTCCTTGTCCCCTATTCGCTTGTTTTCCAATGTTTAAAATGAGGCCTAACTTACTTTTTTCACAAAGGGAAGCACAGTTGTGCTGCAGTTCCGTTTGTTCACTTTGTTCAGGAGCTCCACGCTCATACTGCAGCACTGTGTTCTAGTGGTGTCTCTCTGAATAAAGCTCATGTAGCAACAAGAGGGAGAAGCTTCTCGTGGGATACAGCCTGCAAAATTTGCACAAACTATGCAGAAAATAGCAAATCAAGTTCTTTCCAATGGAAAGATTGGAAAGAAAGGCAAAGTGGTGATAGTCAAGCATTTACAGATTAACCTATTAATGTGGGTATGTAGGAAATTCATCAAAGGAGCAGGAATGTGGTCTGTGCATTTTGTTAGTGGCAAGCTGTTAATTTGAAGATTATTCTGTAAACCTGCCTGGAAATGGGAATATTCACTCTCTAATAGTAACTCTGCAGCACTGGGGCAAAAAATCTGTTAAAGCCTTAATATTAGCATAGTCCTGGTCCAAAACAACAACAAAACAAATCTTCTCTTGGAGAGTGAAATGATTTGTCGGCACTGCTGGTTCTTTAATTGCCTTGCAGTAAACTGTTGCTGAAAGTGACTTCCACCACCACTGAATTCACCTCTAATTACACAGTGCCATCTGCGTTCTCGGCTTGTGATTGCTTTCTGTAAGCGGCTCCACTTCCCAAGAGCTTGCTTAGCCTGTTCTTCTTTGGAAATTAAGGCACTACTTAACACTGTTAGAGCATCCTTAACGCTGTCACTTTAGGATACAGTGCTGCTTTTCTTAATTCAATTTATGTGAATTTCTGTGTGGACTAACAGGATTCTGCTACAGTTCAGATTCAAAGGTAATTTTTGGGCACAGAAGTGATGCTAGCTGAATTTGTTAAGTTGCAGAGAGGTACAAATGAGGAACAAGTTCATTTCCTGATATTGCTGAGTGCAGATAGTGCTCTGAGGAGCAAATGAAATTTTCAAATTAAAGCAGGGTACAAGACTGCAGTATTCAAAGTGGGCTACTTCGTGGTCATATTGATAATGTACTTTTTGGTTTTCTTTGGAAGTTGCTTTCTGTGGTCCCTGGGGCAGAGAAAAACTCTCATAAGACAGGGCTCATCTGAGTAAGCCAGGATGTGGAGCTCATGATCTAGTTTTCAGCTGGACTGGCCAAAGCAGTGCACAGCACAGCTGCACCGGCACCAGGGCCAGGACAACATGGGATGGGAATGTGTGGTAAGGGGTTACAGAAGAGCAGAACTTGCTGTCCTGGGCTCTGATCAATTCAGATTACATAGCGTCCCAATGGCTGCTTTTAATCTGGTCGGAAAGGGAGATGTGAACTCTGCCACAGGCAAGTAACTGCTTCTGTAGAGTGGTGTTTGCAGGGTTTTCTTGAAGAACCATCGGAGCTAAAAAGGCTTATTGTAAAATCTATTATTATTTTAAATGAAAATCCTTGAAGAAAACTTCTTATAGCATTATATATTATTATAGCATATCTGCTAGTAATTACAGGGTTTATGTTTCTTTGCATAGAATAGGCAATTTTCATGCAGTTTATTTTTGTATCGTGACATTCTGTAAAAATCGCCCCAAGCCCAGGGACTTGTGCTGCTGGTGCTTTCTGTCAACACAGGCTTATTCTTGGGGAGCTGTGATAGCCATTGCACTACCTCTTCTGTTTCTTCTTTCAAAACAGTACTTGCGTTAGATTAATACAGTGGCAATAAGTCCTGTATTCCTTTATTTGTTTTTATGAGCTGCTGTTTCTGGTACAGTTGAATTCTGCAAAATAACATTTGTTCATTTTCATCCCCTCCCTCGATCCCTGTATTCCACACAGGTTATAAGGAATGCTCCAGTGAAGACATTTGCCAGCGCTACCTTCAGCTCGCTCCTGGATGTGTTCCTCTCCACCACAGTCTTCCTCATACTCTCCATCACCTGTTTCCTGAAACATGGGATGGTGGCATCCCCTCCACCGCCCGCAGCAGTCGTGGTGTTCATCATCGCCATCCTGGTCGAGGTGCTGTCCCTTGTCATCTCAATTAGGTAAATAAAGCGTAAGAAAGTCTTGAAACAGCAGTGGGAACTGAAATGGTGGCTGGCTTGGGAACATTTTGTTTGACAGCATCCCAGGAACTCACTTGGATGGTCTGTAGTATTAGGAGAACAGTGTTAGTGAAGCCAAGAAGGCTTGCGGCAGATCTTGTGCAGAGAGGGATCTAGCTACAGAAATTGGAGAAGAGAAAGGTGACTCTGAGAGAGTCACTCTTCAGGAAACAGAATCTGCATGCCATGCCTACCCCTGCTTATTGTTCCTTAGGATGCTACATGCAACTGGATATCTTCTCCCCTTGCAGGGCCATCAGAGTGAGGGAATTCAAACAGAAAACTTCTATCTGTCCTTCAAAAAACTCCCCCATCTTTAAATTCCTAGATAAAAGTACACCATTCTGGTGTTAGAACTGAAATAATTTATCAAAATGCAAAGAGCAGTCCTTTTCTCAAAACAAAAAAAAATAGAAATTGCAGAAGTTGCAGTGCATCTGTCCAGAATTAGTTTTCTTAATGATCTCTATTTCAAGTCTCATGGGTTTAATATTAAAATAGTTTGTGTTTTTTCTGTTTGACACATAATTGGAGTCAGCATTTCCCCCGAGTCCTGGGCTGTGTGACAGTCAGCGGCTGCTTGAGAACGAAAGGGGCACTAGTTGGTCTCTGCAGAAAGGGCGACTTCACAGGACTGTGCTCAGCGGTGCCAGCCCCCGAGCTGCCTTTTCACAGTTGCTGACGAAGAATCCCCAGTCCCTGAATTCTTGTACATCCCTGCAACCCCAGTGCCTCTGCCTGTCGTGTGTCCTGGGAGGTGAGGCTGGACTGCAGATGCAGATGGCTGGTATTTAACAGTGACTACTCATTCCAGCTTTGTACCCAGGCACCCAGGGGATGTGTGTTCTCGACTTCTAGGACATTTGTGGGCCTTACCCCGGCATTTCTAACTAGTCACTGAATGGTTACTGTGCAATGCCTGCGTAACATGGGGTTTCCCCCAGGCACACTGGAGTTACTAACACATCCAAAGTGTAGCAGAAGACCGCAGCTGTGCATACTCTCCTGGGTGTGTTGTCTGATTTATACAGATACCACATGTAACCTGTTATTAACCCAGATGATAGACCTAATAATAAGTTGTTTATTTGTCTATACTTGTGAGAGCAAGTTTATTCTGCCCTCCTCATCCCCCGTTTTCCCTGCACTTCCTTCTGACACAAGAGCATGTTATAAGGGTGATGTGTGGAAACGTGTGTCCTCACTTGTAGTTCCGCAAATCAAACAGGTATGTGTAAGTTAAAATGCTTTTGTAATTACAAGTTAGAAGCAATTCTGCTGTTGTTTCAAAAGAAATAAGAGATTGCAGTTTGCACTCTTATTTTGACTCTTCAGGGTCAAGGTAAAAAATACTAAATTAGTACTTTAGTCACTGAAGCAAGCTTGTAACTCGGTGTAGATGTACACAAGCATATTTACATGAAAACAGGCATTTAGGACTAGAGAGAGGTCATTTGTGAACAGTGGGGAAATGCTTTTAAGGTTAGTGTTTCCTAGCAGGTGTATTTGATTGTTGCAGTTTGAATAGTATTATAGTTCTGGAGTTTTTAGAGAACCTAGAAATTCAGAAGGCATTAAGACCCATACTGGGAGATGGCTGAACTGGTAGGACTGTCATTCTAGTGCATCCTAAACTGGATTAACTGTTCCTCTGTCCTCCCTCTTGCACCAGAAATGCATTTTCCACTTGCAGAACAGTTCTGTATTCTGTCTTGGGTGGGGGGGCGAGGTTTTTTTGTCAGTTTGAGGTGCCCAGGCAGCTCTTTCATCGCACCAGGCAAGAGAGTGGGAAGGCAGCAGTGAGCAGGTAGCCTGGATTTGGTGCTGTGGCATTGAATCCTTGAATTTGTTCAGCTCTGAACAACTCAAACATCCCTTTGCAGAAGAACTAGTTTCTGCTGTCCAGGTATGTCTGGAGAAAATTGGTGTGCATTCACCTTGCAGGTGAATTTTTACTCCATTTTAGTGTTTTTCAGTTCATTATTGTTCTCACTTCTTTGTCTGGTGCATTTGCTTTTTCTTATTTTGTACATTTATAAAAACTATTGCTATAATCTTAGAAATAGCAGGTACATAAGATACATAGTAGGTACATAAGGTTTTATTTCAGTCCTGTTCTACAGTTGGCGGTTTATGGGTTTGTTAAGGAGAAGGAAAACTGCTCTTTTCAATATGCTATCTATATAGTCAAGAATTTGACAGGTGCCTTTGTCTTTCTGAGCCGTGTACAGCTGTACCATGCCGCACTATGCTCTTGAGAGCTGTGCTTTCTGGTAGTGAGCCTGGGCCATTACCGAGGTGAGTTTAAATGGCTTTTTATAATGCTTTCTTAACAGTATTTGATTTTGCCACTGACGTTCCTAGTGTTTTCATGAGACTGTTGGCTTAAAGCCCAAATTTTACTTTCTAAGCTGGCTTGGATGCCCCATTTAAAGTCAGTGAGATTTAAAAAGCAAGACTCCTATGCCTTAGAAGTATATATTTTTTAATATTAATCATTCTTTTGTGCTTAATTCTGATTTGAAAAACAGGTTGAGAAACATCTCACGCTGTGGAGACCACCTGTATCCAGCCGTTAGAACTCACATAGTCCCACCTGGTGTAGTAATAACCAATTTTCAGTAGACACTGTGTGCTGACTGGGACTGTCTTTATCCTCACGGGCACTCGCAGGAGGTTTGGGATGCAGGAAATATTGTCGTGCAAGTGAGAGATGTCTTGCTCCTTCTTTAGGTGGGAGGGAAGCATCTGCAAATCACTCTGGATTTACTCCACACTTAAAAGCAATTGGTTCTCAGGAACTTGCTACCAGGGGCTCACATTCACTATCTTTCCTCTACTAACGAGGTGTAATTTGTATTTGGCTTAACTCTGATCATCACATCTAAGGTAACACTTTAGTAAATCTCTTAAAGTACAAAACAGGATCTTCTCAGATCTGAGTAGACCTTACCCAGGGTACCTTCTCGAAAATAACCTCCTACTATGCACCGAAAAAGAGAAGTCTTTGGAGATGAAAAATCTCAGAAGCTTTCTGGTAGGTTTTCAGTTTTAAATGTAATGGCAATGCTTTTTTTGGAGGGGGAGCTTTTGAAGAAAAAGGTATCTGGTTTGGCTTGGAGATGTTTTTTGTTTGTTTTGAATTTATAATATATATTTACATTGTAGTAAATACATAAAATATGCTTTTTTGGGCTACTCTGGTCTCTGCAACCTGAGGCATGCACTTGTGTACAGTTCCCTTGAGCCGAAAGAAGAAAATCGTCTTTTTCCTCTTCAAATCCTCTTGAAAGTGAGGGCTGCTCACTCTGGCCACTTGTTATGCACAGAAATGGTGCAGAACTTCCTGTGCAGAAATGTCATCCCAAATGACAATCACAGAATACCATCGAGATATCTTAAGGGAGGAGATTGGACTACAATGCTGGGCACAATCCCAGAATTTCAGGAAAAGGGATTATTTTAGGACCAGAAAATTCTTGCCTAAGTTTTCTCATTGTATTTTCATTATCGTGATGCGAAACACCCTGCCTTTAAATGAGTCTAACTTTTAATTGAATCCAGGACTCGGAAGTCCTCGCTACAGCTCTTGTGGCTAAGACCTTTAGTCCAGCTGGAGGAGTGGGAGAGGAGAGCACTATTGCTTGTACAATGAGAAACGAGTTAAAACTGAAGTTCTAGAAGAGCAGAAGTCCTCCTGGAGCAAAGCTTACAAGGGAGAAGGATGTTTTGATTCTTCTGAAGTGTCTGATAATAAATGATTGGAGTACCTATAGATGAGGATCCCACTGTTAGCACAAGTGCCACTCTAAAATTAATTGTATAAAGCTGCACACAAAAAAAAAAAATGGTGCTTCATTTGAAAGCATGTGGAAGATGTCATCTCCTGTGCTGTAAATGTAATTCAAGGAATGTCCTTCTGCCCACTTGAAACGTGACTGCTTTGACTTTCATGAGTTCGGTTGAAGTGTAAGAGGTCCTAAAGTTCTGCTATTTTATAAAAATACCTTGGAAATGTCACTGAACACACAGCAGTGTGTGAACTTGGTGTTCTTAGGAGTGCTTCTGCAGGAGTGCAGGTAAAAAACATCTGCCCACTATTTTAGCCGTAAATACAGGATTTTTGTTAACTAGATACTTTTGACATCTAGCTGTTCGTCTTGAGTCAACTTGTTACGAATAAGTTTGTTTTAAAAAAAAAAAAAAAAAAAAGCTTTGCTTTTGATAGTACCCTTCAGTGAAGACTTCTGGGTGAAGAGGTGAGGCCAGAATAGTGGATGTTTCATCCCTCTTCACAAGAGTGGGAGGTGGGAGCACTTGATAAGTTGCTTCATGAATTCAGAAGTACCTTTCTAGAAGGCGAAAAAATACCTTCTGGATGGAGCAAGCAAGCAAGTACAATTGAAACAGTAGGTTGTCTGACTAAGGAAAACTGGCCTTGCCCTGGCACTTCGCCTCCCCAGGCTTGCTGGAGAAACACCTGCAGTGTGGCCGCAGCTGGGACCCTGTGGCCAGCCAGGTGGATCTTCTTCAATTCCTAATGACCAGCATCAGAAATTGTTTTCTGCAACCAGAGTTTAGTGAACCGCTTCTGTTAACAACAGGACTGATACAGAGTATTGATGCAAGGGAAAACAATGTATTCTGCTTGTCTTTTATTTATTTGTAACATTTGTGACTTTGGTATTTAATATCCCACCAAATTGCTGCTACGCCAAAAGCTTTTGATTTGAACTGTGGGAATTGATTTTAAACTGCCAGTAAATGGAGAAATGACGGTAACATTCCCCATTCCCCATTAATCATTTATGTCAAAGTTACTAATTTGAACTCCAGCTTGTGTAAACATCTCGGATGCTTTAGCATTTAAGCCCCATTGAGCTACCCACTGACACTGCATTATTTACTGATACTGCCCTGTAGCCATTAAATCTGTCTGCAGCTCTCGTTGCCGTCTGGATTTAATGCACCTCCTTTACTTCCTGCGATGGGAGGATTGTGTTGTATTCACAGGCTTTCCCTCTTTTGTGAAGGATGAGCTTTCAATCAGTTTAATTCCAGAGTGCAATAAATACCGGACGGCGTGGGGGGCGGAAATCAATGCAAGAAGGTAAACATTATCACGAGAAATGCGGCGTTGTCCTGGAATTTGCACTAGCTTTTTTGAAACACACAGCTGCCTAAATAAAGAAGTGTCCTCATCCCAGGATTAACTGATCGGGTTCGCTGATGGATTTGTTGCTATAGTTCCCACAAGAATTTGTCCTGGCATGGAGGCTCAGTAACAAAAAAAAAAAAAAAAAAAAAAAAAAAGGCTTTTTGCACCATGGAGTCCTGTTGCGTGGGTTGGGGTGAGAGACATGAGCTGCACCAGGTATCTGCCCAGCTTTTGCATGCCACGGAGCCAGTTTCTGTGCCAGCCTCCGTGGGAGCTAGCTGGAAGATGCGGCAGAGCGTGGGCAGAGGTGTCGCTGAGCTGCCTTCAGAGACACCCGCTCCTCCCACCTCCCCACCCCGCCGGGGATGCCCTGCCTCGGGCCCCGCTTCGCCTGCCTTTCTTAGAGTTCAGCCCTGTAAATGTTAATGCTAATTTGTAGGCTTTGGGAGAATTGTGCTTTATTTTTAGAGGCATGAACTTGGGTGGCATTTCCAGAAGTACTCGATACTGGGCGAACTTGGCTGCCGCTGGAGGCAGGGATAGTTCTGTCACTGGTGTTAGAGGCAGCTGAGTTAGGACAGTAGATAACACTTTAGAAAACCCAATTCTTACTTTATTGAGCTTTTTAAAAATTTTATTTTGCTTTGTATACAGTTTCTTAGGTTTTTTGTTGGAAATTTCTTTTTATGATGGAATATAGCTATAATTGGTGTAAATGGAAGTCCATTAAACTAGGAACCAGCAAATCTGTGAGCACCCTCTCGTGGGGTCCAGATGCATTACAATGTCTTCCAAATTTATCTTTTTCTATGCACTTAAGTATAATTTCCGGATTTTAATACATCACATTAGGGACGAGCTCTTGAAGCTTCAAAAAAATGCTTGAGGTCACAAAATTCATGGAAGTCTAGACTGGAGAATTAAAATACCATTCATAAACATATTTAGTCATAAACAATCCTAAACAATACATAGTTAAAGGTGTGGAATAAGTGTCAACTTCACATAAAGAACTTTAAATTAATCCTGATTTGTATCAGGCTTTTATCCAGCATAATACCTTGTATTTTAGACAACAGTGTTAAAAAAATCAGCGGATATTTTTTCTCTTTTGAAAGATACAGGTAGTATGTAACTTTGGAGATTGTGAATTTCATGTTTAGTGTATGTTGTATTTATACTTTTTTTTTTTTTTTAGCTTGAGCATCTGTATCCCAAAAAAAAGTAGTAATTATTTACTATTTGGGCTCTGTAGGCCACTGTTAGGACAGCAGATTTACCTGCCTAGGCTGATTCTGATAATTACATATATCTACATGTACTGCCTTTGAATGAAATGAACTGCACAACGTTACCTTTTTATGTCTTCATAAAAATAATTAGAAACTTGAACGGCAGTTCAACTTGAACTTGAACAGCAATTTTTCTGGAGTGACTAATGTTTTTTGAGCTTTAAGAAGGAAATTATCCTGAGGATTTGTTTCTCTAGATAAATAATAGTTTTCTGTGCTGCAATGTCCCGGAGCATTAAGCATCCTTTTACCTTTCCTTATTCATTTTAACAATTAGAAATGCTCTCATTTAAGAAGTATCTCCGTTAAGCTGTTCTCCAGAGCTCTTCCAGTTGGCTCCTTCAGCACATCACAGCTTTGGGCCGTCGTTTTACCGGCAGCTTGAGGCAAGAACCGTTCCTTCCCCCATGCCTTGCATGGAGCCAACTGGGTTGCTATGATGGATGCCACCGGGCGAGCGGAGGAGCGGCTCGGTTGCCAGCTGGCCCCCGAGGTGCTCATCCCAACCACTGCCAGCTCTCAGCCCACACTCCTCTTCCCTACGGAGAGGGAACAGAGCCTGACTGCAGATGGGAGCTTCTGTCAGGGCGGTTGGAACTGGGAGAACTGGTTTCGGTTGCAGTATAACGTTCAGGTGGCATGGATTTGCGTGGCCTCTGGGTGACTGCTCTGTCAGCAGGGTACACAGCCTGCTTTTCAAATGTTTCTGCTGTTAAAGTAATTTTTTTAACTTATAAAAGCTTCCCCTCTCCCCACCTGCTTCAAGGCTAAATATTTAGGAATCGAGAGAAGTCTTTCCTATGCTTACCTTCCACGTAAGTGAAAATTGGGTTTCAGTTTGTTTTCTCAAAGCCCACCATCCCACTTGCTCTCCCTCCCTTTGCTGACACCCCTTGCCAGAGCAAATAATCTGTCATCTTTCAGCAAAGGTGGATTAATTTTTGAAATTACCAACAGGTGCTATGGCATGGAACGTGCTGTGGTTGCTCATAGAGCCTACGTGAAGGATTTGAAGTTATATTATTACAGGTAAATGAGACGTATGAAGTGATGCGCTGAAATTAATGCCTGGATCTGTGATTTCATTTGTTCCAGAATGGCCTTCTTTCTGGAGGAGGTGATGACTTGCACCAAGCGTCTCCTGGAGGTGATATCTGGCTGGCTGCCTCGACATTTTTTTGGTGCAATCCTGGTTTCTCTCCCAGCTCTTGCAGTTTTTTCGCACTTCACCTCTGATTTTGAAACAAATATACATGTAAGTTGTCGAACTCTGTTTCATAATCTGACATTTTGGATCTAACAAAGCTTGTTGCTTGCCTGCCGTCTTCCTTCACCTCCCTTGTGCTTTACATCAGTTTGATACAGATCCCTTAGAGGGATAGGGCTTTTGTGTGATGAAATGCCTAGTTTGTTATGTAAATACAGTCACCTGCTCATTTGATAACCCTCATACAAAGGAGGAGAGGGATATGCCTGCCTACCTATGTAGTTTTGGGTTTGTTTTTTTTTCTTAGACAAACACTTCTGCAGGTGTTTATTCTAGATAACACAAGCAGTGTTTCTCAGGCTTTTCATTGTATTCATTCTGGTTTTGATTTTGAGTTTGTAGGCAGAGATGCTGTGTATACTTAATGCATGCACATTGGTGATCTCAACAGTGAGAACGGTATTAGCAGTGGCTGTGTTTTCTTTGCGGAGTTAGGTGGAGAAACTCAAGGGAGAGAGCTCCCAGTACACAGAAATGATTATATGATTACCCATATTTAGCCTAGCCACAGAAAGGTCCACAGGGGGTTTGGTGTGACCTTTAATAAAAACATTTAGAAGGAGGAAGAACAAAGGGTTAAATATTGAGGAGGGGGAAGAATGGTTTAATTTAAAGGCTACCTGTAGCATAAAAATAAATGGTTAAAACCGTTTGTGAATAAAACGGACTGGAACCAGAGATGAAAGTTTGTTTCTCTGTAAGTTTCTGTGAGGTAGCCTAGTGTACGGCCCTTCCTTTCTAGGGTCTTTATCACAAACCTCTTGCTATTTCAGGGCCCTGGGCCTAGGTAATGACTGGATCCTCATCATTCTTCCTATCACAGTTTATTACTAAGTGTTGGGAAGTGTTTGTTTCATGGGAACATGTGGACCGGACATTTTTTGGTCCTTCCTGATTTAAACATATAATCCATGGTTATCACAGTCACAGAAGAGCGTATTTGATATTCTTTCACATCCCATGTTTAAAATCATTCTGCAGCTTTTACCTTTTCTGAATTTCAGTTAACTATTTTTAAGCTGTACATTTTATATTTTTTTTTTCGATTTAATGATGGTCTTCCTCCCTCATGACTACCAGTAAACTAATGGTAGGAGTGTTTTCCTCACACTGAAGGGAGCTGAAAACCTTCAAATCTCTCAAATCTGTCTGCTGATTTTTATATCATCCCATTCATTTACATCCTTGATCATCTCTCCAAACATTTAAAAATAATGTTGGAAGAACCATTTTATGAGTCTTTTTTTGATACCAGTTCAGATCGGTCTAAATGCTTCAGGCAGCAGCCTGGTGTTCCTCACCAAACCAAGAATGAACTTTGCTTTCTTTCCTCTTGCAGGTCCTCCAGAGTCGTGGGGTTGCTGACTCACTCTCCAAGAGATGTCCCAACTCGTCTTGTGCTCAGTCTTTCAACAGCCATGGAGCTCTAGGAAACGGAGTCAATCTATAGAGGGTCAGGTAAGTGTCATATTTTACTATGACATGGTTTTGCAAAGTTTTTTTTTTAATTCATAGCATTTTATTACCCTCCCTGGAGATAAAATAATTAAAACCAAAATTAACAAAAACAGCAATGAAAAAAAAAAAAACTTTCCAAAGCCATGCATACATAGTAAAACACAGCACTTACTGACCCTCTATAGGCTGGCTTCATGCTGGGGCATCACTTGGAGTGAGAACCAGTGCTCTGCCACTTTAGGAGACCTGAAATGGGGGAAAAAAAGTAAGTTTAAATTACGGGTTTTTATGGACACTTCTGAAATACCTTTTATCCATTTTTGAGTCATTTAAAAAAATAACTGTGCTTGTGGTTTAAAAATGGTAAATTATGTAAGGTTTTTTCCCATACACTATGTCTACTTATGAATCACACGCTTATTTGTTATGCTACAGTATTGCTAATCTGCAGTCTCTACACTTCAGCTGTAAAGGAAATTTAAAATGAGAGAGAAAGGGAGAGGATGATCATTTGATATTGTAAAATGCAGTATATAGCTAGAACAGAACTCCATAATGCTGTTGTGGAGTCTCTGTTTTAGCTTGGATGGTCATGAATATTCTTGATAAAACTGAAATTTGTGCATCAGCTTGACAGTTTTGACCACTGTAAGATTGTATCTCGGGGAAATGAAGGTATTCTGGGAAATATATCCATCCTGCTCTTCCTTTTCTTTATCCAGTAAAGATGTGGAAAGGGAAAGGTTTGGGTTTTTGAGAGATAGGGCATTTGGAACAGAAAATCTAAGATTGTCCTTTCAAATTGGCACAAGTGGTGGTGTTACCAAGCATCACTTGACAATGACTGATACCTGCCTTTTTTTATCAAAACGGATTTTTTTCGATTTTGAGATCACCTGTTGCTGGCCAGCATGATACTGTCCTCTAAGAAGTGTTTTTAAGGGTAAGCAGTTGGGCGAAGTTTCTGAGCGTGAATGTGTTCCATGTTCTCAATGCGGTTGACGTCCAGTTTAAAACAGACAGGTTCTGACCCCAGTAACTGAGGGGAGGTTACCATGAATGTTTACTGCCTTTTTTTGTTTTTTAATAAGAAGAGGCACTGAGCTTTTTGCAAAGGTAAGCTGAAGGTATTGAAAGTTACTGAAATAATGGTTGTGTAATGCTGTAATGCAAAACTCCATCTAGGGAAAATTGTGACAAACAACCTGTGCTAAAAGTTTTCTTGCTCTTCGAAGGGAAGACCTCCATCTTCAGGTGCTCTCTCCTGCTGCAGACACCGTGAGGGATTATTTACTGTGCATAGAATAGACGAAGTTAGATCCTTCTCTTTTATATCACACATTCTTTAGTTTATGCTGGCGTTGATGTGCAGAAGGGCTCCAGTCAGCAGGAAGAAGCTAACTCGCGCTCTCTCTCTTTGTTGCAGTACACCATGTTCATGTGTTGCGCGATTCTCATCACCATTGTGCAGTACTGCAACTTCTGCCAGCTTAGCTCCTGGATGAGATCTCTGTTGGCAACCGTAGTAGGAGCAGTGCTTCTCATCCTGCTCTACATCTCCTTGTGTCCGGACAGGTGAGCATCGCGCCTTAGCACTCATGGGCTGTGTTTCAGATGAACAAATGGGATTTTAGTATCTGCCATGAATTTCTGCAGCATCTCAAACTTAATAATTTGATTTGGGAAGAGTTTTGCTTTTTTTTTTTTTTTTTTAAGGATTTTGGGACAATATCTGCAGGTCCCTTTTCTGTAATCTGTGTTGAAATGACACCCTGTCTTCAACTGATGTGTTTCTGGGGCACACTTACACTTTATCAGACCCATAAAATTATTCAGAAATTTCTGAAGCATTTGGTGGTGCCAGAGAGCCCAGTTGTTCCCCCATACCCCTCTACCCTTAGGAACCACGTATCTTTTCTTCCACCTCCTTCCTCAAGGAGTTTTCCACTGTGGAAGGCAGGTGCTTGGATTTAATAGGATTCTAATACGCCGATTCCTTTCTCGCTCTCCTGCCTTTTCAGAGGATGCTGCAAGGCAGTAACCAGAGGAATCAAGTTAATGCAGTTTTTGTGCAATAACCTTAAGGCTTTTCAGTTTTTCCTCTGATAAGCCATTTTCCCCATAGGAGAACTTGTTTGCAGCATTCTCCTTCTATTTCCTTGCTGAGAGAGTCGAGGAAATCCTTCCAGCCATCCACTCCTATTGTCAAAATTTTATAATCGACTTGAACTTCTCAATGGCTTAAGAAATATCTTAGCCATAGTGTGGACTTTGCAAGGACTTCTTATGCTAGGTTATTCTAATTCTTATCAAAAGCCCTTCCTTTCACCCTTCTTCAGAGGCCTGCGGAATCATGGTGAAAAACATGAAAAAAACACAAACAAACCAAAAAGCGTTTGCAGATACATGTTTTGTGTGAGCATTTAGCTTTTTATCCCCTCTTCAGGTATCTTCAATGGTCTCTTTTAATCTTCATCTAATTTATATAAAAAAAGACAGAGAGAACAGAAGTCACTCCTGTTCACATCTGTGCTTGGGAAGTGGCTGGAAGGTTTGTAGGAAGAAAGCCTTTCCTTGAAATAAAAAATAACTTGGAGCTAGAATCAGCTGACAAACGGTTTCCAAATATTACACTAAAGAAAAATCCCTTTCTTGTCTCTGCAGAACACTCTGATTTGTCTCTTTGGTTTCAGTTGTCCAGCGTAGCTAACATCTTCTCTTCTCCAGCACGCTAAGTGACTAAGAAAGCTGGCTTTCCACCCCTTGCCTTTTTCCACTTCTAACACGGCCAACCGTTGTCCACCCACCAGCTTCGCTGAGACATTCTTCCCAGGTTTGGTTTTTCAGGGAAGTCAGCAAGAGCAAACCCTTGATGCTGTTTCTTGACTCCCAAGCAGAGGTTTTGCAGCTCATTCAGCTACACGCGTGCTCGCGTGTCTTCATGGAGCTAGCGGGGCAGAACTGGATGCTGCTCCATGGCAGAGCCTCTGAAAATGGGGTAATACAATGTATTTGGAGTACCTAAAGTCTTCACACAAAGGCAGGCAGCGAAGCCAAAACTTTCCGTTCCCCCTAGTGACTGTTTGAACAGACCTCTGTGCATCCGTGTGAAAAGCGTTTTATCACAGAAGAATATAAGAAGGTTTGGTGCCATAATTGTAACTAAGTCCTTATTCAAAGGCAACATTTTAGAACAAATTGTATGTGTGATTACTAAATCAGCTTGTGCAAAAGGTCTGTACTAAGGCTTTGGGCAGAAAGACAGCCACAAAACTTGGGATTTTCCCTGCATTTCAACTTTAGTAAGGGACTGGGAAAGGCTGTTCCCAAGCAGAGAGGTGGAGGAGACCTTGCCATTTTACCAGTTCATAGCATCAGCTTATGCTGACTGCTAAAGGGGTGGTATGAATGTTAAAGAAATGTTATCTTAAATTTTGCTAATGATAGCATGTTTTCACCTGTGCTTTGAATAGCAGTGACTATTAATGGGCGAAGTACAGAAATCAAGGAATATGTTGTTATTTCATCTTTTAAAAATAAATATTTAAAGTAATAGACAGAGTTGTTCAACTGCAAATCTGAAAAAGTCATTTATAAAATTGTCCTCAAACCAGGACAGTCATGAACAAAAGTAATATAGGTTGAATTAGTGAGACCCAGAACTTTTGTTTATTAATAATAACTTTTTTGTTCCTCTCTTATCATTAATCTGGATACTAATTTTTCTCACAGTGGTAATTGCAGATTTATGTGCATCACAGGCAAATCCATTCTGCTGATTTCTTTACTACTTTTTCCGAAAGTTACTAATCCTGAGAGTTGTAACACTTGATTGCGGTAGAGAAATTGTAATGCAAGCAAACACAAAAATTGCTTGAACTACTTATTTTCTGTAATGGCATTTTCAAAAATAGACTCCATATTTGTTTGGGTGGATTTTTTTTGTTGTTTTGAGGGGGTTGGGGTTTGGTTTTAGATTTTTTTTTAAATCTTTCTATTATGTGGTCAGATAAGATGAAGGCATAACTGGATTTTGGAGTTCTGCAATTGCTTTTCCCTGTTTCTGAGGTAAGATTAGATTGTGTAACAATTACGTGTTCCAGGCATCATCTCGTCTGCGTTATCATCAGTTACCCTTTAGAGGTGTTTGCATCTCTCTCTGACTGGTTGCTTCTTCCAAGCAAAATGTGCAGATAAGTCACGTTCAAACAAAGTTTGTCTGGAGCTGATGAAGCGTGCAGTGCAATTATTGGTCCTACGGTCTGCATAATAGAAAAGTTCAAAATGCTAACTGAAATTCTGGCAGGATGCTTTGTTTATTGCTTTAACTTTCCTTCTGAAATCATTGTGTTTTTTTATTTCAGCTCCATGGAAACTTTTCATCTAGATTTGGCACAGAACTTTAGGTAAGCTTTACATAAAATTCCCATCTTTGTGGTTAGGGATAGAAACATTTTCAGTCAATTATATGGAGCAAAACTTTGCATCCGCAGTAATACACTTTGGAATTGGACAAATTGGTTCAGCAAGTTATGTTTAAGCTCCTTGTGTATGTAATTTCCTTTACAGAGGACTTGGGTATGACCAAAAATCATGACAGAGATGCTGCTGCTGAAATGCTATTTTCTTTTTACGTTTATTTCTAGGAAGTAGAACTATGGAGGAGCTATATAAAATAGCATCTGTTTTTCTAGTAGTAGCAGGTTTTAGAGCATTATCTGTACGTCATGAGCTATTTATTTGATTTCCTTGGTTGATTTGCACCATTCAGGAGTGTGCTGGGTCGGATGCTCCCCTCAGCTGGCCAGGTGAGCATTCCCTGGGGTAGAGGAGCTGCAGCAAATGACGTTTTAGAACAAATGAAATTTTAGCCCCCAGACTTTCAAACAAACAAACAAACAGACAAAAATCTTTCCCTGCGTTATTAATAGCCCCTTATAAATAAACATGTTAAAGATTCACTCTCATTATTTCAGTGTTGAATTTCTCATGGGTTTATTGCAAGTCTTGCAATACCATTTTAAAAGTGCTTTTATTGGTCTTTGGTATTAGAAAAGTATGTGTTTCCTAATTACGAATTTGGGAGCAATACTGAG
The DNA here is from genome assembly GCA_947846985.1 of Fratercula arctica. Taxonomy (NCBI): domain Eukaryota; kingdom Metazoa; phylum Chordata; class Aves; order Charadriiformes; family Alcidae; genus Fratercula; species Fratercula arctica. Next base: position 26,822,919 of record CANTUZ010000009.1, read on the forward strand.
GACATGTTGTACTTGACTGAACTAGCGACCCTGTGAATATGTGACTCAGTAATTCATCTAAACAAATGTCTATTCAGGAGCATGTTGCTTTTAAAGGGAGTATGTATCAAAACAAGATGAATTTTCTAAAAATGTCATCTACGTGAATGCTATGGTAGTTTAGAAAATGTATGGTTTTTAAGTACAGAGAGATGGTAAGTGTGCTTTCATGTTAGATATTTATTCACTAAGAAGTTAGCACTTACGACAGTGCTGGGGGGCTTTTTTGGTTTGGTGTTGGTTTTTTTTAGATGGGTTTTCCTTTTTGTATGGCTTTGATTCATGAAAGATAACTTAAGATTTTCATAACAGAATTCCAGTTCACTAAATCCAAAATGGAAAGTTGAAGCCAAAAAAACAGGGGCGGCTTGAGGTTTTTTTTGTAAACTAAAACACTGAAGGGAATTTGCTGAAAGGGCAATGTACAAAATACTAAAGCATGGTGATCAGTGGAAGTAACATCTTAGGATGAGCCTGAGTTTGGATCCTTAGTGGTTTATTATTAGTTTGTGAAATGGCCAAAACTTTTGTGTTGCTCAGAATTACAAACATCTTGCCCAGCGCTGACACCAGCTTAGCAGGCTCTTGACCAGCTGCTAATCACTAACAAATAATTCATTCTGCCTTACATAATTGACAACCCTGTCTTCCGTTCAGTGTCTATTTCTACATCATCATTTATTAGAGATCTGGCAAATAATTAGCTATCAAACATTGTTTGCATGCAAATATTTTTTCTTCCATAAATATAAGTTCTAACTCGGGACAAATAAAGGTAAAAGTGAGTGAGAAACCAAACCAAACCAGGCAGGAGATGTCATTGCAAACAGGCATGGAGCGCGCTCTGCCTGCTTTGCAAATGGTGATTTAAATACCAAATTAAGGCAGTGACCAGACTGTCAGGCTCATTTAACAGTTCTAAACTTTGTTTTAAACTTTTTATTATAAGACGTCCTAGATTTGCACTTTGACTGTCCTTCCATCAGTTGGGGAAAAATAATGCCTGCCTGTGGTGCGTGTGTTAATACGGGGCGGCGCTGCCCTTGCTGCGGGTTGGCAGCAGTTTCATCGGGTTAGTTGGTCTCTGCCTCTGTTTTAATGCAGGAACAGCGTTGGTCCAGCCTGCTCTCTCTTAACAGTCCAGACTCTGGTGCTCTGAAGCTGCCCTAATCTCTTTCTGCCATTAATTTGCAGCAGAATTCAACTTCTCTTTTAATGTACGTTATTGAATACCACAGTTCTAGACTTCTGTGCAAACAGAACTTCCCCTTTCTCCTGATGGTGACCTAATGAAAAACTTGAAACTGCCATATCCCAACAAACTTTTTTGCTGTTCCTTTCTCACTGAAATAAATAAATGAAAAAGGTTCCTTGCTCACCCCAGTCAGCACAAAGTTCTGAGGGACAAACTTGTTTTGCATGCCTTTAATGAGGTTATTCCCTTTTCTTGATCAAGAATTGAGATAATTATTAATGTTGCTTGGGAAGTGAGATACTAGTAATGGTTATGAAGTTTAGCACAAAGTTCATCTCTGGACTGTCTGTGCTATGCTCAATAAATCAGAATATGGAGTCTGCTTTGTTTTCCAGACAGACCGGTTCTTCAGCCCAAAAGAGATACAACCATTAACTTTGTCTTTTTAGCAGGAAATATTTCTCATTTTCATTCATTTCTTATCTCAGAGCAGGTAGGGTGTATCATTTTCCGGTTTGTGACTGCTCAAGGAGGAACAGCAATAGGGCACTTGAGGTGCAAGACTAAAATGGCTTGATGGTGGTGGGGGTTTATGTGCATCCACTATATGTTCTTCATCCAAAGCAGCTGTTTGATTTCCCCTTTCCGCACATTGCATTCTTTTTTAAGATGTAGCAGGCATGCATCCTCTTTAAATATAGCAAGATATCCAAATCCAAACATAGGTTACTGGCTCAGAAGCAAAATGGCTTTCCAAAAATCTTTATAAGTAGAAAGCCATTATCTTTATGATTTGTGATCAAGCCAAAGGAGATTCTATCTCCGGAGCTCTTGCTTGTTCCATACTCAACATGCAGCCTGGATGAAGATGCCAAGTTAATAGTTGGGCGTCTATGCCAGGAAGTGCTCCACCAGTTTGAGTTAAAGGAACATTGTCGGCTTAAGATTTCAGTTTGAATGATTTTTAAAATTAGTTTTCTGCTGCAGCACCTCAGAAAAAGTAGAGCTTAAAAAGATATGGCGGTGTGTGATCCTTTCTGTTATAGGTATGGGTTTTGGTTTTTCTTTTCATTCTAGAGTGTAGCTTCAGGTCAGTGTTGCAAACTGACCGTGTAAGATGATTTATGGTCCTGTAGGTCCTTTAACCTGGTCACTGCAATGTCCAGAAATTTGATTTCCAAACAAGTAAGATGTAATTGCTCCCTCCTTCAAGCTGGCATCATGGCTTTTTGTACTAATGCTTGCAGCAGTCGTATCATGATCAAAAATGCCTTCTCTGGAAAACATACCGCACCTTCTTTTTTGAGATACTAACCCATTACCTTATTAATGAAATCAGGTCAACTTACAAGTGAGTCACTCATTTCGCATGCAGATCTCAGAGGTGGTTCGCCCACATGGGAAACAAGGTCAGGCCAGCGCTTGAGGAGATGATTGAGAGCTCGCAGATGCCGGTACTTCAGGAGTGGTGAATGGGAGGCAGCAGATTTTTCTTAAAAGGCAGATTTTCTGTTCAACACGAGCCATTTTCTGTAACATGAAATTTGTGGTGCTTGCCTAATTCATTTAAGAGGAATTAAAGTACTTTGAGGAGTATTTTGTACAATAAACTGTAAATAAAGAGCCTTTAACAACTTAAATAAATCCCAGTGGCAGGGATGTTTGATGTTAGAGCAGATCTGGATCAAATTCATACTCTCGGAGGAGTAACATGTCATTGCTCAGATCGTCTAGCAGATCTCTTCCCACAAGGTAACGGAAAATAATGAACTGTTCTGAAAAGAACCTGAATCGTGCTCCTTAACCAAGATTCATTCCTCACCTTCTCCAGCCTTATTTATTCTCTGAAACCTTTTCTCTTACGCTCCCCTCGTTTTGTTTTATAAGCCCATCAAACTGGGAGGATGTCCTGCCACCTGCAAAATGGGTAGCACATTGTATTTCAGGGATTGTTACCATTCTAGTCATTAATAACTTTGCCTTTATCTTAGTCTCTGACTCGTCTTTCTAGGGACAAACTGATTAGGTTCATAACGGAGGTTCTGTTGAGAAGAGTAGTTGTAAGGGAGAAAGGAAGGAGTCTTAGTGTAGCGACGCACCAGCAATTACGGGAACCTGATTGTAGGGACCTATTCTGTGAGTTGGGAGCAATCTCCTCCTTTCATTCTTCCCTCATGGGTTTTTTAATATCAAACCTATAAAACGGATATACCTTCGCTTCTCCTGGGAGAAGTATATTTCTGGTTGAAACCAAAAGGGGTGATTTCCAACATAATGTGCAGTCTTAGCTTTAATATAAAATTCAACCTATTGTAAATATTTTACTTATGGGAAACTTTTTGTCCTGTAGGCTTACTATGGTAAAAGCGAATAGATGTAAACAAAGACCGTAGTGCATACAAATGTTTCCAGAGATTGTGCACATTCATCTGTTTCACAACTGTGCTCTGGTTTTGCTTCATCGCGCTCTTCTGTCAATCAAATAATTGAGAATGAGCATGAGCATTCAGAAAGAGAAACTGGGTCCACAATATAGCTCAATTGCTAAAATGCCTGCTTCGATTTCAGAAGTGGAGGCGTGTCCCACATGGACATAAAGAAACAAATTGAACTTAGAAATACCGAAACAAATTTAGTCTTCTCTTCTTGAGCTGTTGCCACAGTTGTGCTTTGAGTTTTAATCCCTTTGGCTAACATACCTTCACAAGAGAAATACCGACAGACACTAAGATATGGATTGCCTTTCTGTTTTTCAGGGAGAAAGGTTGATGTAATGCTTTCATTTATCAAACCATCTCTTAGCTTGAAAAACTTCAGCATGTGTCTGCTCCTGTCAAATCTTAAGCTTTGGCATAATTTTATAGAAAAAGTTGCAGTTAAGTGACTCCAGAAATCGCTGCATGCCAATCTGTCTGGGTTTAGACTTTGTTTCGAGGATTGCATAGGTGATGTCTTCTCAGATGAGATTGGTGTCTTTGCATCTCTCCAGAAAGTCGAGATTGTAGACTGCAGATGTCTCCTTGTTAAGGGCGGTTTGGCACTGGAAGCATCCTCCATCAGTGCTTCATAATCTGCACAGGCAGTCGACGGATTGTCGAAAGGATTTGAAATATTACTCTCAATCTATGTGAGACATGACATTTTTAATTTTTTTTTTTTATCTTGGCACTTTGAGAAACTTTCTGTCTCTGCCATAAAAAGCTTCAGTGGTTATAACATGCAAAAGATGTCAACCCCGAGCTTCATATCCTCTGCTTTCATGCAGGAGATGTGCAGTTCTCCATCAAGTGTCTTGTACAGGGCTATCTTCTTCCAAAACCTTCATATGTTAACATTAAAGGCACAGTGCAAAGGTTACTCCTTTCTGATGCGGAGACAAGGGAACAGCACTAGGAGTATATAAAGCAGGTGTTTCTGAATATTGGAGGTAATACAAAGATAAATTCCACAAAACTTACACACACACCTCCTATACATGTGCACGCACATATCTAAACACACACACAGGCTTTAAGCATTTTTATATACATAGTTACATGTAGTGCTTTTAGTTATATATTTAGATATAATGATAACTGTTTCCTTGGTGAAGTCCTTAAAATAGGATGACCATAAAGGCTGGGCACTTTCTGTATTGCTGAACCTGATGATATCCCTTTAAGGAAGTACCCGGTGAGTTTAAGAATGAAATTAATTCTTTAGCATGCTTAACCGCAGATAAAGTTATCGAAGCCTATTTTATAATTTAGTATGTAACATACTCTTCCTAGACTTTTTTTCCAGAAAAGGATTTCTAACTAGGGAGAAGAAATGGCAGGGCCCTAACTCAGTGTTTTTTAAATGCACCTTCACGTTCTTTCCTTTCTTCTGCTTCCAGCACCACAAAAAGTCCATGCAACAGCTCAGTGGCAAATGACGTGAAGAGGCCAGCAGACCTGATCGGCCAGGAGGTGATTTTGGTTTCCTTCCTTCTGCTCCTCCTGGTCTGGTTTCTGAATCGAGAGTTTGAGGTCAGTTACCGCCTCCACTACCACGGAGATGTGGAGGCTGATCTCCATCGCACCAAAATTCAGAGCATGAGGGATCAAGCTGACTGGTTGCTGAGGAATATTATTCCCTACCATGTGGCCGAGCAGCTGAAGGTTTCCCAGAGCTATTCCAAAAACCACGACAGCAGCGGAGTAATCTTTGCAAGTATTGTGAACTTCAGCGAGTTCTATGAAGAGAACTACGAAGGAGGCAAAGAGTGCTACAGAGTCCTGAATGAATTGATTGGGGATTTTGATGAGCTGCTGAGCAAACCACATTACAGCAGCATTGAGAAAATCAAAACAATCGGGGCAACCTACATGGCCGCTTCGGGACTGAACACCTCACAGTGTCAGGACAACAACCATCCCCACGGACATTTGCAGACCCTTTTTGAATTTGCCAAAGAAATGATGCGAGTGGTGGATGACTTCAACAACAACATGTTGTGGTTTAATTTTAAACTTAGGATTGGCTTTAACCATGGCCCCCTCACTGCTGGGGTCATTGGCACCACCAAGTTGTTGTATGACATTTGGGGTGACACTGTGAACATTGCTAGCAGAATGGACACCACCGGTGTCGAGTGTCGCATACAGGTGAGTGAGGAGAGCTACCGCATCCTAAACAAGATGGGGTATGACTTTGACTATAGGGGGACAGTCAATGTGAAGGGGAAAGGTCAGATGAAGACCTACCTTTACCCAAAATGCATGGACAGTGGGATCGTGCCACATCACCAGTTGTCTATATCTCCAGACATTCGGGTTCAAGTGGATGGCAGCATTGGGCGATCTCCGACAGACGAGATAGCCAACCTGGTGCCTTCTGTACAGAATTCTGATAAGATAGCCCATGGCACAGATAACTCAGAAACCAAGGACATCCTTCCTTCCACCAAGAAGCTCCAGAAAGATGCGGCGAGAGCAGAGGAGAGGTGCAGGTTTGGCAAAGCCACGGAGAAGACTGACTGTGAGGAAGCGGGAACTGAGGAGGTCAATGAACTGACAAAGCTAAATATCTCTAAGAGTGTATGATGCACTGTCAGAGTTGCATGAAGTGCTCTGTCAATAGAAACACAAAGACATTTGCAATTGGCAGTTTGCTTTTTCAAGAGAGACCTTCTCGACACCTGGGTTGTACGTTTGTTTTCATTTCAGCGCCTGATGCTGTGTGGATCACAGCTCTTCAGGGCTTGTTTTCATCCATCTCTCTCCTCCGTGCCCCAGATCACATCCCAAGCTCCCCAGCTCCCTGTGCAACCATCTTACAGCTGAGTAGAGGATATTAAGTGCCTTCAGATATACTCCATTGGACTCCCTGTCAAGGTACAGAGGCCCCAAGTGAAATCATAGCTTTGGGTATTTATCTAATTTTAAAGAAAAGAAAAGCTGTGGTTATATCATTTTTATTGTTGTTTCTCACAAAACACTTTTTTTGGCTAATGCAACTCCTTGGGTTTTTTATATCTCTCTGAACAATGTTTTACTGTTAACAGACCTTTTGTATGTAAACACACAGACAAATGTGCATGTATCTACCATATGAGACTGACATAAAGTGCCAGTAACATACCACAAAAGAATGTCTTGGCGAGGGGGTGACACGATTTGACTTCGTGTTGGGCTGGAGGAGGAGTTCTGCAGTGGCTCAACATTTAAGTAGAGTAGGCTGAACAACTGCTGTAGTTTTATTCTCCTTTACCAATGCTTTCTTCAACCTTAATGTGCCATTGTGTGCTTTGGATACACTTCTTTTCCATATAGCTAATGAGTTACTGATCTGTGGGGATGGAATAAGGGTTTGGACTTCACCAGCTCTCAGGACAGGTTTCCAGAAGCAGATGAGTGACCACGAGAGTGTTACAATTCAGGTCTTAAAGTAGTTTCGCATTACTCCATGCCCTAGCTGAATTTGTGAAGGTAGGTGAAGGTGGTGATATCTCTAAGCTGGTCTGATTTGAGAGAGAGAGAGAGAAAAGCAAAATAAATGTTTTGGGAATGCCTTTATTTATTTATTTATTTTATTCCTGTTTTTTTTTTTTTATTTTGTTTGGGGGGCTTTTGTGTGCGTGTGTGGAAGGGATCAGGCAAGATGAATTGTTAATTAGTTTAATAAGAGTAATAAGATGGTGTTTCAGCCTCTTCAAACTACCAACCACTGTGAGGATGTTACCTAGGCAATATTTGTTTCAAAGCTGGTGAAACTTCCGAAGCCACCAAATGCAGTTGAGTACCCCAGCTTCCCTCTGTACTGAATCAATGGTGCTGCACAATATTTTTCAGGATTTTTTTCCCCCCTACACTGTGCTTTTGCAGCAGGGAATAGAACAGCATGCTCCCTGCGTGCCACTGAAAGCAGGAATAGGGAAAAGAAATGTCCTTTCTAGTGAGCTGAGAAGCACAATAATTTCCCGGTCCTGCAGATGACTGCAGGCAGGTCCTTGGCACCGGAGACCTGCGGGAGCCCAGGAACCTGCTTTCCCAGAGGGAACTGCAGGACAGGGGCCTTAGACTACACCAGTTTGCCCTCTGCGTGCTTCCATCACCATTCACTTACATTTGATGCCCTGCTTTGGATAACATTCATTATCCGACTACTCCAGTTCAACTAACTCCTTGTGACACCAAATAAAATGACAGGATTTTTTATGCCTAAAATAAGTTCCTTAGTCAGGGAAGACCTGGTGAAATGTCGTACTGTGCTGTCTGCGTACTGGTGTGGGTTTTAACTCTTTCTTTCCATCTGAACTGAGGTCAGAATATATTAATACTTCTTTTTATTCCCAATGTGATTATTTTTTTTTTTGGCATTTGAATAATAAATATATACATTGTGAAGTTCCTACTCAGCTATTTGAGATCCATCTACACTCCACAGTCAGCACAGAGCCCTCTAAGCCTTTTCAGACGTAAATCTGTGAGATTTCTGGATCTCAGTTAGTTAAACAAGACGCTGCACACTGTTCTCACAAAAGCCGCTGTTTATGCGTGTCTGAATTGCATTTGATATAAAAGATACTTAAAATTAACCTTATTTGCTCAATCTGCCAGCACACAAAAAGCCAACAGGGGATACTCATCCCCGTCCCCTGCTGTCACAGATGCTGTAGCCTGGTTGAGGGCTGTTCCTGACAAGCAACAATATAAAGTTTTTGTGAGGGCACGGTTTTACAGCAGCCTTCCTTCTCCCTAGGTTAAAACTCATCCCCTTCTGCCCCCATCCCCGTGGTGGGTTGCACTTCCAACTTTCAGGTAGTTTAACTCTGCAAATACCTCTTTGCATCCAAAGAATGTATTCTTGAAACCATTTTTAGGGTTCTCGTTTCAGTTGAGTGTGTGTCAGTATTCCTTTTCTTACAGTAGAGGAGGTAACGTGGTCCAGAATTGTTTACATGCCTTCTAGTGTTACATTAACGTCTCAAAGTTGTTCAAACCTTTCTCCCTTTCGCTTCTTTCTCACAGTTTTATAGACGACTCTACCCAGCATTTCTCTCTCATTGATCCACTGTTTGCGGTGGCAGAGTTCAGGCGAGATGCGCCGGCTTCTCTCTCGCGTGAGACCCTGCACAATACCTAAAACTCCACCAGCAACAGCCCCACGTCCCCTGGGAGGTTTGCACCCCGTGATGGAACCTGAAAGGAGAAGGTGCTGGAGCTGGGCCCCGCACCCAGAGCACCCTCCTCCTCCTCTCTCTCTCTCTTCAAGTAATGCACTGCAGAATACAAAAGCCTCATCCTCCAGCCTATAAAGTAAATAACGCTCCCATGCTGTCGTGGTATGGTGCTGCGGGAGTATTGTCGGTTTTCTGCTAACATTAGAATACCAAAAAAAATTAAAAATACCAGGGCCTCTTATATTTGTTGGCACAAAGCAAATAAAAAGACTGAGGACGGAAGTATTAGTGGACTCTGAAAACAAGGGCTGTTGTCTGATCTAGGAACCGCTGGCGATGTTACTACTCTGCCTTAACTCTGAAGCTGGGAAGAGAGTCGTGAAAAGCTGAGTAACTCGTGGTGGCCCTGTGTGCTTATTGCCACCAGGGCAGCAGCCAAGCCTTCAGGAAGTCAGGCTGCGCGTCTTCTCTCGGAGATTTTAAATCTCCTCTTTAATGCAGCGTATTAACAAAACCAGGAATATAAGCTCTCAACGTACTGTTTGGATAGTGAGTTTTTCCCAGGCACGAGGAGCAAGGAGGTGCCTGTTTTCGATTGTAAAACAGCAGGAGCTGAACCTTTACACCTTCCCTTCTCACGCCTTTGAAAAGATGTCCCAATACTCACAAAAATTACTCTGGAGGTGTTTTTTAAGGCATTGCACGGTTCTGTGTTCCTCTCTGCAGCCGTGACACGTGTGCACTTGCAGGAGGCCTTGATCAAAGTTCATTTCATTACAATATCTTTTGGGCTTGTTCCATTAGTGCCAGCACAATTTGAACCTGGTGTAAAAGCGGAGGAGGTGGCCAGGTACCTGGAAGCATATTGTGCAAGAATAACCAGAGCATTGCTGCATTTTGTATTTGTAGGGTGTTTTAATGGTGATAATTTAAAAATTATCCAGGGGAGGGGAAAGATTGCTGAATATTTGCTAGCCCCATGTCACCTTCTGCCACAGTTCACTCGCGGGAGCGCCTCTAGAGCATAGAGTAATGAGGAATATGCTGAATATCTTCTGCAGTGTCGTCTTAACCTGCTGCTAACACACAAAAATGCTTCTTTTTCTCCCAGCTACTTCTGTGAGACAGATTTCTTGCTCAAAAAAAAAAAAAAAAAATCAAGTAAATGACAACATTCCCATTGATTTACTTCTGGCGTTGATGATTTTGAGAGAAGAACAGATTTGCCTGTTATTTCCCAAGATTTGGGGCTGTTCCTGGTTGCTGGAGGTAACGCGAGTGCTGCAAGCAGGGTGGGACGGTGCTGCTGCCTGACGCGGCTCCTGCCATGTCCTAATGTAAAGCACAAGAGGATTATTAAGATAAAATGAGGGGGGAGAGAGGGTGGACTCCCCAAGGGCTTTACAAAAATTTAAGTATTTGGATACTCTTATTTCAGGGCTAAAACACAGAAAGGAGGCACATGGAACAAAAATGAAAAGAGGTATAAACCAAACACTGTACCTATACCAGCTTTTAGTTAAAGATGAGCTTATTCATGATTAAGAAGCCAAGCTTTTAGGGTATCTGGCGTTTTAAAACTGTTAACTCTCACCTGTTCTTAAAACTTTAATTCTGAACACAACGTTGCAAGGGAGCAGTTACTAATGTCATGTGTTTATTTTTCAAAGTCACAGGAGGCTGAGAGCACCTGAGGTTAGTTATAATGCGTTCAGCTGTTTAATTCTGCGGCTTGGGGTGGGGTTTTTTTGCCAAACGTAAAGACTGTGTCTGTTTTCTCCCTTCTTCCCTGCCGTGGTCTTGTTTGCTCGGTCCGGCCGGGACGTGCAGGTGGTTCTTGCCTCCCTGCTCCTCACCTTTGCTGAACTGCATCTTCCACATGGCACAGCGGCGTTTGAACCCTGCTGCTGCCAGGTCCAGGCTTCAGACGCTGCTTTCGCTGCTCTCTGTATCTCTCCATTTCCTAACATAAAGGGGAAGAGTACATTTGGTTTGATATCTTGGTCCATTTGTGACCAAAAGCTGCAGCTTTCTCCTTGTGGTGGTGGTGTTAAGCTGCTTGACAGAAGATACAGAAGAGCAGCAGGTGCATCCCAGTAGTTTAAACTTAAGAATTCTGTCAAAAAAATACATTTTTCATCACACCAGAAGTAGGAAAAAGAAATTTTATTACCCGGAGTTTTAGCAAGCATGCAAAAGCAGAAGAGGGTAAGAAATAAAACCCAGTGTTTGCTGTCAGCGTTGGGATTCACTGAAGTTCCTTTAAGTCTTGTTTTAGTTACAAAAGTGCTAAAAATGCAGTAATTATTTATTGATGTGACTTTCCCAGTTGCTGAAGATGTCTCAGGGGTGATTTGACTGTAAATACCGGATGATTTTCATGTGGAGAGAGAAACAGTGGAGGCAGAGGTGCGGGGATCCCCCTGAGCTCCCATTGCGATGCCCAGGCAGCTGCGAAAACCCAGCTGGGGTCTTGGACTGATCCTGAGACTTCGCTGAGCTGTATGTTGAACATCAATTTGGGCAGGAAAGTCATTTATTCCGATGATTTTCCTTTTGAGTTCTCTACAGGCTGTAGCAGTCCTTGTTTGGATTTCTTGGGGGACAACATTTAAGGAGAAAAACCTGAATTACTCTTTGCTGTTGCTGACTCTTCTGCAGTGGCGGTGGGAGTCTGTAAAGTCCTGTAAAAATTGTAACCGTTACATGCTAATTCCTGCAGATGCTGTAGTTGCCCAGTATCTAGTTTGTGTGCTCTGATGGTCTGAAGATTTTTCAGTCAAGAACTGTGAAACCTTGGACCGTTTTCTGCTAAAATGTACCCAAAATGTAATGGAGAGGTGGAAGACTCTGGTCTGCAGAAATGCAGCAGGAGCAGTGTGGGATGCAGCGTAAAAATGGGGCTTTGGCTCACTGGGCAACCACACATGGCATGGGAGATGCTGTGAACAATAACATGTGCTTCCAGGTCTGAAATCAGGGAGAAAAGGGAGAAGGTAGAGCATAAAATGAGGCATTGGGTTGTTTTGAAGGATGGTCTTTACTTTCCAGATGTGGTGTCTCTGCTTGGGTGCCGCAGGCGAAGGTTTCTCGGGTGCAGAGCAGAGCCTGGCTTCCCAGCAGGCTGAGCAATGCATGGTTTCTGTTGTGGGATCTGGGAACCTTAAAATGCACTTATTTTTTTAAAATCTGCTTTAACGCCACCCTCTGAACTCTGTCCAGAACGATGAGAAGAAAATCAGACACCAGGAGCTTATTGTCTTTGTCTTATAAGACTTCGTTTAAAATCAAACAGCGGGCTCTGTAGAGGTTTGAGTAGAAAATAAAGTAGGGGTGAAATGTATTGTGTCTTAACAGTGGCTCAGTTCAAGTGGTGCCGTGGGGAAGAGTTTTGAGGTGCTTTACAGACACTGGGTAAAGCTCTGGTAGGAAAAAAAAATAATGCAAGTTTTCTGTATAAAACCTCTTCTAAATCTTTAAGACAAGCTAAACTTTTTGTCTTCAGCAGGGATAAGTGGCTGTACAACATGTATAGAAATATTCGTTACTTACATTTGAAAGTCAACATTAGCTTTTGAGAAAGAAGATTATTTTGAAAAAAAATAGGTTGGTAGAAGATATTTAAAGCTTTTTTTTTTTTTCTTTCCCCCGGTAACTTATTTTACTTGCTAGACATTTACTCGCCTCACCAAGCTGGTGAGGAGCAGGAGGCAGGCGCCGGCGTTTCCACACATGCCGCTCCAGAGCCAACACGTTTCACATCATTTCACAGAATGGTAGGGTTGGAAGGGACCTCTGGACATCATCTCATCCAACCCCCTGCCAGAGCAGGGTCACACAGAATAGGTTGCACAGGAACGCATCCAGGCGGGTCTTGAATGTCTCCAGAGATGGAGACTCCACCACCTCTCTGGGCAGCCTGTGCCAGGGCTCTGCCACCCTCACAGGAAAGAAGTTCCTCCTCATGTTTAGGTGGAACTTCCTGTGGTCAAGTTTGTGCCCGTTACCCCTTGTCCTGTTGCCGGGCACCACTGAAAAGAGCCTGGCCCCATCCTCCTGACACCCACCCTTTAAGTATTTATAAGCGTTGATAAGATCCCCCCTCAGTCGTCTTTTTTCCAGACAGGAGAGACCAAAATCCCTCAGCCTTTCTTCATAAGAGAGGTGTTCCAGTCCCCTCATCATCTTGGTAGCCCTTTGCTGTCCCCTCTCCAGCAGTTCCCTGTCCTTCTTGAACCGGGGACCCCAGAACTGGACCCAGCACTCCAGATGTGGCCTCCCCAGGGCAGAGCAGAGGGGGAGGATGACCTCCCTCCACCTGCTGGCCACACTCTTCTTGATGCACCCAAGAAGAGTGTTTTCTAGCAGTTGTTCCACACACGCGTCTCCAGGTTGGGAATTGGTGTCGGGGAGGCAGTCATTGGTGTTTTACACTTCTGGAAAGGCTCCGAGGCCGCTGTGTCGGCTTCTCACACCTTGACGCGGTTTGTCCTGCTCTCTCCCTGTTTTCTGGCTCACTGCAGCAACACATGTTTTGATTTGCAGAAGTTGCAGCATTCACAGAATCTGAAGAACTGCAGAGAAGGTCGTGGCTGGGAACCGTTAGTAAAATTTTAAGTTTCGGCTCTAACCGGTGCAGCTCTAACCAACTTGTCATCCGGCCATGAGCAGTGGGAGTCAGAGCTCAGCGTCCCAGCAGGTGACGTTCTCGATTTGAGCATCGATTGCCAAATCCTCCTGTGACGAGTCAAAACAAAGCGACTTTCTTGAGTTTTTCCTTCTTTTCTCCCTTAGTCACTCATGCCTTCGCTTGTTTCTAACTTAATGCATTAGCTAAATATTAGTTTGCAATTGAAAGATGGTTTGTATCGATATGTTGTTGAAAGATTTAAGCTCAGAGCAGGGAAAATGCAGCGCGTGGTACGTGCCCAGAGAGAAAACACCTCTTCAGCATCTTTGAAACTTTGCCTTTATTCGAGTGAGACCAGAGCTTCGTTTGTGATTTATTTCTAGTATTAGCTGTATAACTCCATCTTGCTGTTGGCCTTAGAAATTGCCCAAAGGACGGATTTTGCAGGATCACAGTGGTCTGCTCCACGTCGCTGCCTGAACCAGGATTCAGCCACTGTCCAGGTACCAGCACGGTCCCACTGGCACCGTCAGACATTTCTCTTAACCTTTAGAAGTCCACAGTTGCCATAACCTTCCCCCCAGTTTAATTTCTTACTTCTAGTTTTCAGAGGCCATGTTGAGATAGGTAGATAGGTATATGCTGACACTTGTTATACCCTACTGCGAGTACAGCTTTAAACTTCCAAAGTAATAAACTCTTTAAAGCCAAGAGCCTTAACCAACTCCAAACATCTGCTGAAATGCAAAAGACCGTTTCAAGTTTGCGCTGAATATTTGGGAATTTTTTATGCTCCATGGAGGATGTCTTCTCCTTGCGAGGAGGCGGCAGCAGTATCCAAAGATGATAAGGACCTTGGCCACCTGCACCGAATCACCCAGGAACAGGCAGACAGGCTCTCCCCCTGCGCTCTCAGGAAAGTCACCTTGCTCCCCCAGGGCTGACATGAAGGCTTTTATATATTGCATTGCTCGGAAAAGCTCCTTCTTTCTGTGGAACAGTATTTTTAACTTAGCATAAAGTGTTGTCTTTGCTGGCGGCAGGGGCTGGATTCCTCCTTTCCCACCCCCATGCTCTCTCGGTCCAGCATTGAGATGGAGGAGGCAGGTATGTAGGTGATGGGAAAGTTGGGTGAGTCAGGAAGGAGCTGGACGTGCCGCTGGCACTGGACCCGGCAGAGGAGCCGCCGCGTGGGTCCCACAGCAGTGCTGGGCTTCGGCAGCTGCGGGCTGGGCAGTCGCTCCCCGAGCTGGCGAGGTGACACAGGTTGGGGGAGGTTTGCTCTGGGGCCAGCGTCCCACTGCCCTGCTGGGTTGAGTGAGTCTGCAGTCAGCCCGACGGCTGTCGGATGCCTTTGGCAATCTGTCTTCCCTCCTGGCCTAGTGGTTTCCTTTCATGTTTTCATGGCAGCAAATTTCATCCGGTTATTAAAAACGTGGAGGTGCTGCTGTCTGACCACAGCATGTTGGGGTTGGGTCTGTCCGATCTCAATTTATGCGGTATTACACCTACACACGACCCCTATATAAGCAACTCCTGTGCGTCAGGAGCTGCGGTACCCGATGACAGCCTGCAAGAAATTAATATCGAAGTGAGAAACTCAAGTCGGGGTTGGCTTTGGTGTTCGGGCAGCAGTGCGGGTGCGTGGCCGGCGCAGACTTCCCGCCATCCCCTGCTGTCTTTAAAAACTGCCTCCACAGTATTAACCGAGACTCCGGCACTGCCTGGCCTTGCACAAGCACACATGGAGATTATACAGAATTGAGAACGTTACTATGAATTGAAACATTAATTGAGAACAGTTTCCGGTTAAAAAGAAAGAGGGAAAAAAAAAAAAAAGGCAAATTAAATCATTTTAAAGTCTCCAGGTTAGCTGGAAGTTGTTTCTTCATGACGTCTCTGTTTTCTTTCTCTTCCCACCCCAGCGAAGCCTGTGTCCCCGCTACCTTCTCCCCAACCTTCTCGCAAAAAGAGAGAGAACGGGTCTGTTTACACGCCGCAGGGGAAGCTGGCAGCTTCTGCTGGGGGCTTTGCTGGGGGATGGGGCTTCCTCGCAGCGGCTTCACTGTAAATATTCTGCCTTTTGCTTCATTGACAAAACCGAAATGGAAAAAAAAAAGTTGTATCTGTGAAATATTAAGCTATATATGTATATAGATAAAAACGCGTATTATCTCTGACTCATTACTACGGCTCTGTAATCAATTGTATATTAAACTGTTTTACTGTATTGGCAGATCATTTCATGCTATCTTAGATGTAGAAAAGCTGAGAAAGTAATTCACAATACACTATGTCAACTTAAAATTGGTTTGCTTTTTTATTTTGCTCCAGCACGACTTCAAACGCAGTCCCGTGCCATTTGCTTATTGTCTCAAAGAATAATAGTTTGGAACAGAATTTTTTTCAGCCCTTTGTTTTGGATCTGGCTTTTTACCATGTTTCTTTGATAAATCACAAAACCGCCAAGTTAATTTTTTTATGAGGTGCATATTTAGAAGGCATTTTAAATGTGAAAGGAATTTGTCACGCACACCCGCTGCACTTTGATGTGTCAGTTGGCGGTGAATGACCTTCCTCTTCCCAAAGCCAGTGGAGAAGACGACTCCTTCCTAATTTTTCCTCATTTTAATACTGCTCTAAGCTGTTGGGAAGGGGCTGTGCAGCAGCAGCACCTCTGCCACTGTGGGGTTGTCACTGCTGGCTGTGGCGGGAGGTCCCAGCAGAGCTTTTCCACGCAGGGAGCTTGCGTTGGCCAAAATTGGGGATAAATTTTAAATAGGTTTTGTTTTGTTTTTTACTTTAGCAGAGAGTGTGGATGGTTTATTCTGGAATCCCAGTGCCTTATTCAAATTAGTCCACTTGGAAAGTGGAGTGAGGCATTGTTGTTCTGGAGTAAGAGTCCACAGAGAAAGAAATGGCTGACCAGGAGCGTCTGGGAAGAGGAGCCGTAAATCCTTTCAAAATCTCACCCTGTCCGGCCAAACAGAGCTGAAGGTGTTGGACTGCTGCAGGCGGCTCCGCAGCAAACCCCACATCTGTCTGTCCCTCTGTCTGTCTCTCATCCCCCCTGCCTCCCTTGGGGTCTCATCTGTTCATTGGGTTTCACTGGGGGAAGAAGGAAAAACCCCTAATGAAGTCCTGAGCCCTTGCAAAGTGAGGTTTCCACCTGGAAGGTCTGTGGGTTTCCTCTGGATCCTTGCTCTGCTCCTCTCCCTCTGCCGCTGAGGAGCACGGACCGGCAGCGCCAAACCCTGCTCCTCCTGGCCCCTGCTGACGGCAGGGCCCTGCAGCCAATGCTTTTATACAGGTCTAGCCGGGTGCCTGCGTTTCCCTGCTCTCCCCACTGGTCACAAGAGCTTTGTCCTCCTGGAATCGCAGAGAGGTCAGTCTGCTTTCTCCAAGAGTCTTGATTTTATTGCTTTCCATCATATTTTAAATAGCTGGGGGGTTTTCCCAAAGACAAGGTAAGTATCGGAGCACATGCGTGGTACGATGGGCTCCGCAGCCAGCGGTTGCACCGTGTGCCTCGATGCCAGCCCCGGCTGCTCATGCCATTAGGTGTGTGAGCCACGCTCGGGTGTTCTGCGTGTTCGCCTTCTGTGGCAAGTGAAAACTGTTCCAGTGTTATCCAGCTGCATTCCTATTGTAGACCGTGGTGATTGTCAACTGCCAAGGGATATTTTTTAATAAATCTTATCAAGGTGTTTCAAATAAATCCCGTCTTCCCATTTTCCTTCTCAGTTCTGTGTTGTCTTCTCCCCAGGTAACCCCATGTTAAAGTTTCTTCTCTTTCTGTGCTTTGGTTCATGGTCAAGAATGCGTTGGACACCCATGTTGGGTGTGTTGAAAGATGCGCCCTGTCTTTGTTCAGTTTACATGGGGACTCTGGGTCCTAGAGAAGCCCAAAGATCTTTCAGGGACATGTTTCACAGCAGTTCCTGAAAGGCCAGGCTGCGTTTGTCCATCGGCAGCCGTGAGGTGACTCAGTGGCCAGGGATGATGGGGGACAACAGGGCTGACCTGACGGCCGTGGATTCTCTCCCACCTGCAGGCGCTACTGGGGATCCTGCACTGCAGTTGCCCTGTGGCAGCGGGGACCACTGGTTTCTGCCTTCTTCGTGTTTCCAGGTTGTCCTGGGTGCCTGGAAGGTAAGCGTGAACTTACCCCGAGGGTTATTCGCGTGCCGGGGGGGTCCCAGGCTCGTGTCTCCACCAGGCTGTGATGCTGTGGGCGTCAGCTGTTTCCAAGGAGCCACCACCAACTCCAGGGTAACAGCAATGCGAATGTCCACCTCATCCCGGGGCGTGCTGCCATAGCACCCAGAGCCCTCTCACCATCCTGCGGGGTTCCCGGGCATCCCCAAGCTCCAGCCGCTCCCATGGGTTTCCTGGGGCTGCTCCAGCTCCCTCTGTGTCGCAGCCCCACAACCCAAGGCTTGGCTGAAGGAGCCCACCGATGTTGCTGGCCCCAGTCCCCCTTCAGGTGCAGCACGGCATGGAGAGCACTCAAGCCCGGCTCCCCGCGCCCGGCTTTCCTTTTCGCACTGCTTAAAAAGCTTTTCCTCCATCTTTGGGGCCAAATCTTTCATTGAAGCAATAATTTTTTTCCCTCCTCCGCTCTCCCTGGTTTCATAACGTTTCAGTCCACCAAAGCCCATAACCGATTTGTATTCACTGACTGCGGCCACTTCGACAGCGTCGCTGACATTGCGTGGCGTGGATCTGCCACAGCACCTGGGGACCGGGGACCCGCCGGGGCTTCGCTCAGCTGGGCCGCAGCCGGCTTTTCTTCTCACTTCTTCATCAGCGGTTTGCTGTCGGTAACTAAATTTTTGGTGCTTTGTGGTGTCGGGCGGCAGTTCTCATTCCACAGCTTTGCAGAGTTTATGGGAATTTAAGAGCTAGATGCAAATGAACTTCATTAACATGCTTAATTATCTTACAAACCTCATATCCATCTGTCCTGCATATGGTTTGTACTCGGCGCTTTCAGATGAGCCACCGCGTTGGGCTTGGCAGGAGGCAGCTGTGAGTGGAGCCTTTGGGACAAGCCAGGGACCAGGCTTTAGCACCGGGGGCCCATGTGGGAAGAGAAATGGCATTTTTCAATGTCTGGGTCCAAGCTGGGAGCCTGGAAACAAACGCGTAAAAGACGCGGCAGGATGACACCATCTTAGGAATGATTTGCTAAAAGCAAAATAAAAAAAAAACCAAGGTGGAAACTTTTCTGATGTGTCAAAAGGGAGAAATGCGGTCAGGAGGCTCCGGGCCAGTGGCTCCCTGATGGGCCAGAGGGAAGGGGAAAGCAGAGCCAGAGCCGGGAGCTTCGTCCCAGGGGGCTTCACTGTAGAAAAGCTTCAGGCAAGTCCCCAGAAGAGGCCTTGACCGCATGGTGCCATGCTGAAGGACCCGTCCCATGCTTAAGTGGCTCTAGATGGGGGGTATTTTAAGCAGTTTTTTAAAGTTTTTTTAAGTTTTAAGTGCAGAGGATGGGTTTGCTGCCATGGTCACTGCAGAGCTTCGTGCCGGTGCTCAGGTTGGGCTCCCTCCTCTCTCGCACCCAGGGACGGGAGAGCTGCGGGGTCTGGCAGAGCACCCATGGGTGCCCTGCTCGGATGCCAGCCTGGCACACGTGGCGGCGTCGGGGTGCCGGGTGTGAACTTCAATTCCTGGCAGCAATCTCCGTCCCCTGGATCAGGGTGTGCAGGTCCCCTGAAGGGTGAAAGCCTGGATTTACGTGGTTTCTGGCAGAAAGCTTGTCACGTTGCACAGTTTCAAAGGCGCCGGAGTGGCAGCGGCCGCATCCGTAACTGCAACGAGGGGCAGCGTGAGGGCGACAAGGTCACTGCAGCGAGGGGCCACGTCCCACCAAGTGAGTCCCTGGGTTTCTGCCAGCACATGAAGCAAAGCTGGAGGCAGAGGCACGGGAGCATTCGAGAGCCTGATGGCATCTTCTCTGAGCTGAACCTCCAGGTCCAGCTGCCTGTTTCGTCAATGCTTCAGCTTGATTTTGGGAATGTGGAGGACCAGAGCCTTCCCCAATGGCAACTCCTCTCCTGCCTGTGGAACGACTAAAATAAACCCCAAACCCTGCTGGTTTTTGGCCCAAGATCCTGAAGTTGTATCCCTTGGGGGCAGGCGATACATTTCACCGTGGGGAAGCTGCACCGCAGTCGCAGCACTGGGTGCCACGACCAGAGTCGCGGGGAATGCTTTTGTGCTCACTTGATTTAACTCAAAAAAATATCATTAAAAAATGAGCCTTTACTCCCAAGTGGTTTTGCAAATCCGTAGATCCGCTGGGTAGGAGACAGTGCAAACCCCAGACTTGTGCCAGAGCCCCCCAAGGGTTTACGGGCCATATCGGGGGCTGAACACAGGGAGCGGCTCCAGAGGAAGGGACGAGGCATTGGGGATGCGGAGCTGGAGATGCTGCGTCGGGCGCTGAGTTGTTGCTTGTCAGGGGTATATTGGTAACAAAGCCGAAGCAGAATGTGAACTTTTCCAGCCCTGGGAGGGAGCGAGGACCCCGTGTGCAGCATCCCTGCAGCTGCACAGCCCTGGGGACGGGCGTCCCTCGCTGCAGCAGTGAGTCCGTCTGTCCAAGGGGTGCAATGCATAGCAAAGCATTGACAGCGGTTCTCCTTCCCTTCTCTTGCTCTTGCCAGTTCACATCATGGCAAAGACACCTTGTTCCCACAGGGACTCAGATGACACCCCATCCCGGGCACCCTCTGCCTTCCTCCCTCTCTGCGTCCAGCCTCCCTGGGCCAAGGCCAATGTCACTATTGAGTTACCGGCCACCCTGGCCTCCCCGTTCCTCTCCGGCACAGCCAGACACAAACTTGAAGAGCGAGGATATTGAAAACTTAAGAGCTGGAGCTCTAAATAATTTTGAAGTATTAGCAAAATAGAGATGCGTCTGCAGGATGAGCAGTGCCACGGTGTGACCGTGGGCATGGGGACGCATTTGCAGCCCTTGCCAGGCTGTGGCAGAGGAGGTGAAAAGCCTGTGCTCCAGCCCTTCCACTCCTGCGGGGAGAGGAACGGGTTCGGCCAGGTGCTGGCAGCCAGTGACCCAAGAAAAGGCTTTGCTCTGCAGAAGGAGCTTCCAGAGAAGCCTGAACCCCCCTCACCGTGTACAGCTCCCTCTGGCGCTGGAATGTGGGGAGGCTGTGAGCCCAAACCCTCTGCAAATCCGGGCAGTGAGCAATGGGGAAAGAAAATATCATTTTGGGGTGGGTTGGTGGGTTTGGGGGCAGGTGCTCTGCGGGTGTTTCGGGGGGGGCCCAGGGGTGTGCACGGTAAGCACAGAGCCTGAGGGCACCATGGTTTGATGGCATCGTGGGCGATGTACAAACATTTCAGAAGATGCTGGGGGGGCTGGAGCCCCTCTGCTGTGAGGACAGGCTGAAAGAGTTGGGGGGGTTCAGCCTGGAGAAGAGAAGGCTCCAGGGAGACCTTCGAGCCCCTTCCAGTCCCTAAAGGGGCTCCAGGAAAGCTGGGGAGGGACTCTGGATCAGGGAGGGGAGCCATGGGACAAGGGGGAACGGTTTTAAACTGGACGAGGGGAGATTTAGCTGAGATCTGAGGAAGAAATTGTTTGCTGTGAGGGTGGTGAGCCCCTGTCCCAGGTTGCCCAGAGAAGCTGTGGCTGCCCCATCCCTGGAGGTGTTCAAGGCCAGGTTGGACGGGGCTTGGAGCAACCTGGTCTGGTGGGAGGTGTCCCTGCCCAGGGCAGGGGGTGGCACTGGGTGATCTTTAAGGTCCCTTCCAACCCAAACCATTCTGTGATTCTATGATTTATCGATATCAAGGTCCAGATGGGCACGAGCAGCTCTGACTGGGGCAGGTCCTGCTGGTTTGGCTCCTCCGCTCCCGGCAGCCCCCCCAAACTCTGCCCGGCAAAACCCACCCTGTCTCCAGCGAGAGGGGTCTCAGAGAGCCCACCGAGAGGGGAACATCCAGGGGAAGGAGGAGCTGGTGTGACACTGGGGTGGTCGAACCCCCAAACAGGTTTTTGGCTCTGAAGGTACCCAGTTTCCTGGTGCTCCCGTGTAGGGACACCACGGGGACTGGCACAGCTGTGCCAATGCCGAGTGCACCCGCAGGGACATTGGGAAAGGGGAGCCGGGGCAGCGATGGGCTGAGCTTCCAGCTGAGATCTCCCAGTGTGTGTCACTCTGCTTCCAGGCCGGATCCCCAGACTCTTCTTTCACTGCTGGCCCCTGTTGTGGGCATTGTGTGCTGTTGTCCTTCCTCCTGGGTACATTTTTGGGTGCCCCTGCGCTCTCTGCACATGGCAGAAGGCAGCTTCTTGCTTTTATACCTGCTGCGAGAAGGTGTAAACACTTGAAGAACCATCATCGCTAAGGATGCTTCCCAAAGACCAAAGATGCCGGGAGAGACCCTGCAAAGCAAAGGGACGGTGACATGTGGAAAGCTGCAGCTAGGGCCAGGGTGGCCCTGGGGACAAGGGGACAGGAGTGGGCTGGCGAAGGCACAGGGCCCGGCATGTCCCGGCCTTTATCTCCCCCTAGTGCCACCCGCTTTTGCTCCGGCGCTGCACAGCGCACAGAGTCTGGAAGTGCCACACAGGTAGCCATGGGGCTCCAGGGGAACCCACCTCTGGGGCAGCGATATCTGGGACCAGGACATGCGAGGGACTGGGCACATCCCAGGGGCACAGAGCACGGCGTTGTGGCAGAGCAGGATCAGTGTTGGCATCAGGATCGATGACCTGAACAACCCAGAAACTTGGTTGAGCAAACGCCAGGCAGGGCCACAGCATCCGGCAGCAACAGGGAGGCCTTCGGCATCGGTTATTAATTTTTGTGAGTCACTATGGAAATCTTATTTATCAGTTGCCCCTTTTAAAATTAAAATGTTAAGTTAGAAATATATTGAAAGTGAACGATAGGGTCCTGCTATTGGTCGATGTTGAGATTGTGGGGAATACAGAGAATTTGTATTCAAAATTATGGACATTTTTCAAGATATTTTTCCAGGCCTGAGGCACACTGAAACATTTCTTTTGTATGGCGATGTGTTTGGTTTCGTGGATTTCAGCAGAACACATTGACTTAAGGTAGTTGAGAATCTGATGACCTGGAAGGTGCCGTGTGAGGAGCGGCTGAGAGAACTGGGTTTGTTCAGCCTGGAAAAAAGGCGGCTTCAGGGAAACCTTGTCAGCACATTCCATATTATTTAAAGGGTGGCTACAAAGAAGATGGAGACTCCCTTTTTACAAGGAATCACACGGAAAAGATGAGGGGTAATGGGTACAGGTTAATCCTGGGGAGATTCCAATTGGACACAAGAGGAAAATGTTTTGCACTGAGAACAATCAGCCACTGGAATAATGTTCCCGAGGAAGCAGTGGATTCCCCAATGTTGGACACTTTTAAGGTCCAGCTGGGCAGGGTGCTGGGCCACCTTGTCTAGACTGTGCTTTTGCCAAGAAAGGCCGGACCAGACGATCCTTGAGGACCCTTCCAACCCGGGATTCTGTGATTCCGTGATCCTGGGAGTATACCGGTGTGGTGGTGATGGGCAGGAGAGGGAGAGGATGGAGAGTGAGGTGATGAAGGCGCCTTCGCTTGGCGCAAAGGTACCCAAAACTTGACATTTCTGAGGCTGTTTCAGTATCACAGTCTGCTGGGCGTTGTGACCTGTCCCCTTGGAGCCAGCGCAGACCTGAGGTGAACAGCTTGTTGCAGGTGCCAGTGTCCCCGCGTGGAAGGGGAGGGTTGTCCCCAGCCTGCACGGCCCTGGGGGGCTGTAAGGCCAAGACCCGCTGGGTCCCCGCACTGTGCTCGGGGCAGCCCCGGCCCTGCTGGAACCAGGGATCAGCCCTGGGCACTCTGGGACCTTTGGGGACAAGGACCTTGCTCAGTCCTGAGCCCATTTTGTCCCTGGGCCATGCGTGCACTGAACTATGTCCAGCCTCAGCAGGAGCCGCAGGGTCACACAGAGCCCATCAGGGCTCCCCAGGTGGCTCAGCTCTGCTGCTGCCCGTGCGGGTCTGTCCTCTGCCATCAGCTCCAAGCTATCTGTCTCCTGCCCTCAGGACAGGGACAAAGGAGGAAGAGCCGCTTCCTTGGAGAGCAGACGGACCATCAGCCCAGCACGGTAAGGTGTGTGGCAGGGAAATGGGTGAAGAGACACATCTGGCACCACGAAAGGGCTTTGTGTGGCTGCGGGTAGTGGGGTCTACTCTTTGTTCGGCTCTCCAGGGACCCTCGTGCCCCTTCACACCCCACTGCGGGCGACTTGCTGTGCTCTGCCTCTGACCCATGGTTGTTCCCAAGCCAGGGACAGAGCTTGTCCTGATTTAGTGCGTTTCTGTTGCCCTTTGGGGTGTTAGACGTGTTTTAGTCCTTCTGCTCAGCTGTGGCTAGGAGCGAGACCTGCACCTGGGGACAGGGATGCTGGGCAGCATGGGCCATACGGGGCAGGGCATGGGGTTGTGCTCTGCGGGGCCATACCGGGCAGGACGTGGGGCCTTGGGTTATGGGATCATCCGGGGCAGGGCTCTGTGGGGCCATCTGGGGCAGGATATGGGGCCTTGGGCTATGGGACCATTCGGGGCAGGGCTCTGTGGGGCCATATGGGGCAGGGTATGGGACTGTGCAGTGTGAGGCTCTGCGGGGAGCATGGGGTGCACGGGCAGCCTCTGCTCCACAGGGGGACACAGGCGATGCTGGCCCCACACCACCATGTCCCCCATGCAAGGACCTGCCCGAGCCAGGGGGGATCACACTGGGGCTGTGCATGTGCCTGTCCACAAAACATCTGTCCTCTGCAGTGTCCCCCCCGGCCCCCCTGTGCTCCTCTGCTGCCGGTACCGCGCCCTGGGCTGTTCCCAGCAGGAATCAGCCCACAGAAGGAGTTTACTGCACTCTTCTGGCTTTAGAAACATTTTGAATCAGATGATTCCTGTTTTTCAGACCCTGTAGAGGGGAGTCACACACCCAAAGGGTTAATTGCAATGAAACCCCGGTTGGTTTTAGCAGCCCCCCCCCCCCCCCCCCCCCCCCCGCCCTCGGCCAGGAGGACGCTGGCAGCCCTGCTCCCGGGTATTTATAGCACGGTGAACTTTGAGCGTGACCAGCCAGCGGGCAGAACCCCAGCTGGAGACATGGGGACGGCCCCAGCAGAGCTGGAAGCTGCTGAGGGTCCCGGACCTGGTGCTGCAGCAAAGCAACCGAGACCGTCTGCCACCACATCCCGGCCCCCGCACACCCACCAGGCACCCCATAGCCAGACAGCACCAGGGCACCCAGGGACCCCAGGCTGTGAGACCCCCCAGTGAAAGCACCTGGGTGGCCAAGGAGACAGGGCTAAGCCTCCTTCAGCCATGGCGTGGGAGCAGCATCCTCTGGAGCTGGTGTTCCAGGTTTCGGGAGCAGCGTGTGCTGTCAGCAGGATGCAGACGTCTTCCATTTTCCATGCCAAACAGCAGGCAGAAGCTCCCACCTCCTCATACTGTCCCAGGCCAGATCCTTTCCCACCAGACGAGCTGCCAGCCAGTTCACCACGTCCTGCAGAGAAGCAGAGCAACATCACCTCTGACTTCCTGACTCTGAAACAGGGCAGAGGATGGGGGCAGTGTGGGTGGCAGGGGATGGGAA
This sequence comes from Fratercula arctica, assembly GCA_947846985.1. Classification (NCBI taxonomy): domain Eukaryota; kingdom Metazoa; phylum Chordata; class Aves; order Charadriiformes; family Alcidae; genus Fratercula; species Fratercula arctica. The sequence goes on from CANTUZ010000009.1 coordinate 26,848,064, forward strand.
GCCTTTGCGTGCATGCAAAGCCTCGAAAAAAAACCCTAAAACCAACAAAACCTGAGGATTTGCTTATCTTTTAACAGGTGGCACCTGTACCTATGGATTGACAGGACCCATATTTGATGCAGTGGTCCTGACTGCCAGTTTGTCCGTGTCGATATGGTTTGCAAGGAGAGGTGAGAGGCTGGAGGAGGTGCTGGGCCCACAGATGGCCACGGCCACTCTGCAGCCACAGGGAGCCTTGCGCCATGCGTTGCCGCTGCCGAGTGCTGCTGAGCCCTGCTCCCCACCAAAGCCCAAGGTTGCCCTGCTGCTGGGGTCACCCCAAATCTGCAGCACTGTCCACAGGATCAGATGGTCTGTCAGCATCCCAGTCTACGTGGACATCAGTGGTCTAAGCAGGAAGCTGGGCTTGTTAAGAGCAAGGGGAAGGAGGGAAGAAATGTCTCAAGGAGATGTTGTCTGGTGCGTGCTTGGGTAGGTGGTTCCAACCTACAGAGCAGGCGGGTGCTGCGCTGTAGGGATCTCTGGAAGGCCCCAGCCCTGCCGACCAGTGTTTCTCCAGCAGCAGCATTGCCAAGGCTGGGCGTTGGTCAGGGTGTTATTTTTAGGGATGATTGAGACCAAAGCGGAGAAGAAACCAGCAAGCCCTGGTCTGGCTCCGTGCCTCCATTCATGGTGGACTTCTGCTTTGACTGCTCCACGCTGTTGAGATCCCTTTGACTCAAAATTCATTTATTTCTTTGCGCAGAACGGCTAGAAGAAGTGGAGATGGCCAACAAGGATGATCAAAGAAATGGAGTAGTTTCCATGTCTGTCTAGTTGTTCCTTGGGTGGAAGCTACTCCATTTGGAGTAGGATGACAAGGGAAAGATGAAAGAAAATCTGCAAATCTCAGTGGATCTTCATGAGGACGATGGGAGATTCATCGCTGGCACAAAGATTATCTCCAACCCCTTCTCCTAGGGCTGAGCGTAGGACTCGCAGACATGGTTACTGGAAACCTACCAAGACTGTATAGTGGGAATTTTTCCCCCTCCGAAGCAACTGAAATGTTTTGGCTGAAATTTGCTTTTTTTTTGTGAGTTTTCACTGCGATGCTGGCCCTAGCAGAGAGCTCTTCATCCACCGTAGGTAATGTTTGACAACCTTGTAAGCAAATGAAAATTGGGTCTTATAAAGGGCAGTGTCTGGAAATCTTCATCATGGAGGACTGGCCTCATTTATAATTACAAATATATACAGTTTTGTACAATTACACTTCTTGGCCAGCTCTGAGGGCAATAGCTCAAGTTTCCCTCTTTTTTACCTGAAAGCGCTGGCGATTTATTTGTGGGAAAACTTCTTTTATTGCCTTGGGAGAATAAAATGGCGTTGCTCTTGCCCTCTGAGAATGTTTTTAGGTCCTGCTCACCTCGGGAATGTTGATAGAGCTTTGCCTCAGCAGCTATAGGCGCCAGCATCGAAATGTCGGGGAAGGAAAGGGAGGAATGATTTCAGTCTTACAGATTTCTGCATAAAATAGAGGCTAAAAGCATGTCTTCGAAATAATTGAGCAAGGATACTCTTCATTACATAAGGTTGTTGGAGGAAAAAAATAGGCTGATTTACATTTTTATAGGAAATAAAAGGAGTTTTGTGGGTGACATAGCACCTTCCACTGAGAATGTCAGCGTGAGATAAGTGGGCTTCAAATAAAAGAATAAACATTTTCCCACGGGGACTGAATTCATACCAGGGAGCTTAGCCCAGGAAGGAAGCATTTTTACAGGAAAATATTTGTCACCATAGAAAATACGTTTTGTTAGCACAATATGCATTTTCTGCAAGGATGCTAATTCTCATCTTTGCCTGCAAATTTTCACTGGCTCATCTGCATTTTGGTGGAGCTTTGGGTGGCAGGAAAACAGGACTACCCCGATTTTGTGGATGTGTTTGGTTTTTTTTTCAGGGCAGGAGGAGAGTTTGATGTGCTTTTTAGGAATGGAGGGATTTTTTCAGCGGCCATCAGACCAGGCTGTAGTTTAGCGAGACTTCAATTTCATTCACAACGAGTAGCCCGGTGGGGGTTTTATTCTGGTTTCAGGTTGGTGGCCCTTTGAGATTTACTATGCCATGCTTCAGATCCGCTGCTGTCTGGCATAACAATTCAGGTTGCTCAAAAGCGATGATTAGCATAAATGAACGAGTGGGTGAAATGTTCATTATATTGCCTACTGTCATGTTTGTGTACCAGATTTCGTTACCATCTGTCATTTCTGTTTTCTTGTTGTTGCCAAAAGTTGTCATTCTGAATGGAGGGTGGAGACATATTTTCAAAAGCTAACAGGAGATAATTTTAGGTACTTTAGGGCTCATATGTTCTGTGCTGGGTGTCAGCAGCCCTCATGTGCATCAGCCTCGCGAGTCTTTGATAAATTCTGGGCAGTGGTTTCGTTAAAGGAGTTTTTAAAGTCATTGGTTGCAGTCAACGCAAATGCATGAGATCCTCAGCTCTCATCATGAGAAAAGTAGCTGGTCCTTGCAATTGCAAAGAAAAGCTTGAAAATAAAATATATGTTTTCCCTAATGTTAAATAAAGCAGAGAATATAAGGAGGGGGGTACATAGTGACATTGGACTGTTAAAAACCAAGCTCCTGCCTCGAGATCTCACTGAGGAATGCGACAGCTCCACTGTAACAGACTGCGACGTCCCCAGATCATTTCCAGAGATGTAAATGTCCTGGGGACGAGAAGCTGGACAAATTCAACCTTGAAATAAGCTGCAGCTCTCTCGCAGTGACGGTAAATGCATACTGCGACAATTTGCAAGGGGAGCGGTGCACTCGCCAGGGCCTGCAGCCTTTAAAGCAAAATTAGCTCATTTTCAACCACACATTTTTAATTCAGTTTTGGGAGGAATGGCTCAGCCTGCGAGTGGGGAGCTGGGTAGGTGAAGCCACGAGGATTTCTTGCCTTGCCCCAGTGCTGTAAAATCACCCGGTCCAAGAGCTCAGTGCCCTGTGCCAGCCGGGGAGGGAGAGGGCTCCAGGGTGCTGCGGTCATCCCCTTTCCTTTGGGCTGGAGTGCCAAACTCGTGCCGTGAGCGGTTAAGCCATCTCTGGCAGTGCTGAGGCCGTACTGACACCTCCTCGCTTCCCATCTCAGCCCACAGCAGCTCCGCTCTCCCGAGTGCTGCGGAGTTTTAATCTGACCCGAGATGCAGGGCTCAGCATTAGGATGAAATATGATGACCTATGACATACAAAAATACAGAAAAGATGATCCAATGGTTTCAGTTGGACTTAAACTTCCAGAAAATACAAAGCCAGACAGTTTTGGGATGTTTTTTTGATGGTTTGGGCACAGCTGGCCAATGATCCAAACTCCGAAGCAAAGCTACAAAGATATGTCAGTGTTGTGGTGGGAACTCGTGCTGGAGTGGGAGTGCAGAGGGTCACCGCTTGCTCAAGGAGAGATGGGGAAGAAGGAGATGGGGCTGCCTTTGCTCTGAAAGAGGCCAAGATAATTCTGAGCATCCCTGATGGAAGGCTGAGGGGAGAGCAGGGCCATGTCACGACAGAAACCACTTACAGACCAGGGAAGGAGAATGGTGAGAATGAGAATTCTTTCCAGCAACTCTCCAAAAAGCCCAAGTTGTCTGGCAGGAGGGATTTGAACTCCATGTCCAGAGCTGCAGAGAGCCCACCCACTGCCAAACCATGCCGGGATGTTTCCTGGCTTCATCAGGATGAGAAGCCCCCAAGGGAGCAGTCCTGGGAGATCCCAGGCCCAGAAATGGGTGTCTGGGCTCCACCGCGGAGAAGCCTGCACCAGCTGCTGGAGCGGCGAGAAGGTAAATGAAGCATCATGTTGTGATTGAGTGAAATCCACATCCCCTTCCTAGGTCTCCCTCTTTGCTGGGTGCCTCCTAGAAGCTTTTAAGCAACACTGTGGTGGGTTTTCACCCTTAGTGGTGCCACCCACCCAGCCTTGGCTGCCCTGGCCCCTTCCTTGTACCCACAGGAGGAGGCAGGACCAGGGGTGCAAAAAGAGCACAGTGTGCGACTGGTGCCGGTGCTGTCAACCAAGGCTCAACCCAAGCGCCATTGCATGCGTCAGGGGCTCAGTCCAGGCTGGTCACCTCCATAGCTGGAAGTCTCACATCACTCTTCTTCCCAACTGCTTCGCTCTCCCCACGTGTCAGCTGGGGTCACGGGACTGCACTCGCTCCAATAACCGGGCTTGTGCTGACTCTGGTACTTTTGTGATGGTTTAAGTTAAATTTTGTGACGTTTTGAGTTATAAACTCTTCCTGGCAGAGCCTCCATCCATGCAAAATCCTGTATTTTTACAAGGTCTTTGGCTGCTGTTGTAGTATGAGTTTGAGATAACAGCTTCGTCCTAACACTTCAATAATGTAAATTGGCTTTCCTATCTTGAATTCTCCCCTGTTTGCTCTCTCCCAGAGGGTAATTTTACAAAGCTCATGAGCAAATTCCACCCGAGCATTTCAGGATGCTGCGAGCATCACTGAAAGCCGTTGTAAAAAGGTTGGGTCTGTTTTTATTTCACAAGCGTATTTCAGAGCTCTCAAATTCAAACCAGCCTGGTAAATTGCCCTAAAGGAGCACCAAGTGCCTTCTTGTGTAGGAGAGCCTGGAAGGCAGCTGAGAAGCCTTCAGATAAGCAGGGAGATGTGGGTTTGGACCACGGGGAGTGGAGCTGACCTGGCAAAGGGGCCAAACTGATTGTTTCTGGGCTGATTTAATAGATGTCACCATGTACTGGATATGGTGGAGTTGGGGAACAGATCCAAGGCGTGGTAGTTTGTCAAGCTCCCCTCCAGGATCACAATGATGGAACCTCCAGGCTGGGCGATTCGGAGCTGATCTGGACTCCACCCCCGGCTAAGCGCAAGGCTGGGATAAGCTGTAATAGGTGATGTGGTGTAGGAAGAAAAGCAGGAAAAAAGGGAGTTTCTCTTTGTAATGCCTAATCTGCTGTTGGCTTAAGAAAACAGAAAAACAAGTGACGTAGGATGACCTAAGACAAAAGCGCAGCGTGCTCAGTGCACATGGACAGCCAGCCTGTTGAATTTGGCGTTGTAGGAAGTAAGCAGCATGCCTAAGGTGGACAGGTTGGTTTGAAAAGTTAATCCCGCTCTAATTAGAGACAGCGTTGTAAGAGCAAAATCACAGAGTCACAAATCAGAGGGTGAGATGCCACCGAGACCTTACAGTGTGTCAAGTCTTGCAAGAATGGGACAGGATGAATAGGCATAACAGAAATAATCTGGTCTCATGCTTAAAGGAGTGAATCAACAATCTGGGAGAGCTGGGGAAAGTTTCTCTCCTGGTCCAGCCGACAAGGTGTTTGCCCTTGAGGAACTTCAGGTGAGAAGAGTATCGTGTCCAATCAAGGACACAAAATCCAAACAAATTAAAATGCCTCTGGACTAATGTGTGGTGATGTGCATGTACGTTAAAAGTGCTTCCTGACCTTTACAGGGATTGTTTTATACCCTGGAGCATGACATTTTATTACTCTTGCCTTCTACATAATTTATCATAGAAAAATATTATTTTGGCTTTAAAATTATTCACCTTAATTTTAAACCCAGCAATAGTATTTAACTCTCTGATCCTTTTTGAAACTAATTTCCCCAGGCAAATTACATACTGTGCCAAGAGATTCCTTTGGCTTTAAATTTTCCTGCCATTAATGTCACAGAATGGGACATCACAGCTGATAGGGTGATAATTTTTTTGATAACCTTGAAAGCAACAGAGTAGAGCACCTCGTTGGAGTTGCTCCCACACAGGTTTTCCAGTGGAAATTACCCCAGTTTTTCCTGTGCTGATTATCACCACCACAACAGTCCGCTTTGCTGCCTTGCTCCGATCCCCTTAACCTGAACTAGAAGCCGTAATGACAACAATTATTTCTATTTTTGCCTGAGCCCATTATTTAGGCACTGTGCAAACGCATGGCAAAAGGCGATTTCTGCTGAAAAAGGTTTTACAGCTGAAGCCCTCGTGCTGCATTTGGGAGAAATTCCGGACTCTATCGACAAAAAGGGGTTGGGTTTGGCTCTGCACGCTCTACGCTGGGCACCCAGGAGATGCCAGGCATGACTCAGGCAGCTGACACAAGGCGATAGGAGGGAAGTGAGATGTATCTAAGCGGGATGCACGAGAGCCAGCCCTTGCCCAAGGAGCTCTCTGAGAGAGCCACAGGACTACAGAAATAGTGGAGCCTTTGAACTGGTTGTTGCCATAACAGGAAAAAAATAATGAATTTGGTTGGAATCAAACTGACATGAAAAATTCAGCGAGGGGAACGGTGTTGGAATCATATATTTTGGTCACTTTGTCCTTTCTTACTCCTTTTATTTTCCCAGTTTGGGGCCTAAAAGCTGTTTTTAAAGCTTTGCTCATGTAGCATGGAAATTAAATGTTTTCTTTATCAATTAATGGATCAGAAGGTTTCAGTACTTTCCCAATTCCAAAAGCTGAAACCTCAGGGGTTTTCTGAATATTCACTGAACACCTGAACATGCAAGAGGTATCCACCTGCAAAAAGTGAAGTTACTTCCTAGAAAGCAGAGGGAAAAAGCCATCATCATGCAACTCTATCGGTCCCTTAGAAATGCTGAGATGACGGCCAGCATTCAGTCTCTTTTCTCCTAGAAAACGCAGTTCTTGACTCCAGACCAGAGGGAGGCGTCTCCTCTGCTTGACATCTGCCACTGTGAAACTCTCCTGATGTCCAGCGCTACGCCACAGCCTGCCTGGTTTGGCCCCAGGTCTCCTAAACCTCAGCTCCTGAGTAGAAGGGCCCTCAAGAGACCACCACGTCCACCAACCCTCCACCCTGCTCCAAGGCTGGAGCTGGAGCTAGATCTTTCCTGATTGCTGCTTGGCCAACATGATGATGGGGACCAGACACCCACAGCATGGCTCGGTGGGGTGCTCTTCAAGCAACGTGGGGCTGGGTCACAGCAGGTCCCATTTCGAACCAGACCACGCCAAGCTCTAAGCTCGTCTCTCCTGTGGAAGTTGCTCTTTTTAGTCTAAAAGAGGGGAAGAACCCTTATGATGGAGAAAGAGCAAGACTGGAGGAACAAAAAGGCAGTTAATACATTTACCTTGACAACCCATCTCAATGGGCTCCCTGCCCTGATGAATATTGAAGAATTTTATACAAATTGGAACTGGTTCATCAGGACAGTTTTCCAGAGATCCAGCCCAGAAAGGCTTCCTGGTCGCTGCCAGGGGCCCTTCACTCCACAGGAGGAGAGCGCAGTCTGCAGCCTTGCCCGAAGGCTTGAGGGGGACGAGCACCCCTGTTACTCCTCAGGGTGACCTGTGGGAGATGCAGGCTGGGGGGCTCCCCAAGAAGGGTGATTGTGAGGGGAACCCCAGGCCAGTGGGATGGAGTGATGGCCACCTGCAAAGCTGCTGGGCCTTGGGTGGTGCAGAGGTCTCATGTGCCATAAGCTAGAGGGGTTTGCACGTGTCCAGCCCCCGAACAGTAGTCACCAGGCATTTCCATGACTGGAAGTGCCAGTGAACACAAAATTTAGGTGCTTCAGGGGAAAGCAAAGGGCTGAGCAGAGTCTGCAGACAGGGTGGTGAGGAGGTGCTCAAGACAGCAGTAGAGAAGTCCTGTGGACCTGGAGTCCTGGAGACCATTTGCCTCCAAAGAGCTCAGCTTTGGGACAGCAGTTGGGGTCTGCAGAGGTGCAGTGCTGTTGTGCATTCACCTTTGGAGCTTGTCCCTGCCTGCCCCAAGCGGGCCTGGAGGATGCATGATGGCAGGTGACGGTACCTGAGCAAGGACAGGGCAGTCACCTCTGAGGCTTCACCCTTCTCCGAGAACTTGGGTAGAGTTAAGTCTTGGAGCCTAACACAGAAGATGAGGGACCTGTCCACCACATAAAACCAAAATGTTTCACAGAGTTGTCTTTTAACCCAGGTGACAGAGAGAGGCTGACCCTACAGAAGAGGTTGGGGTTGCTCTCTGGGTGACTCTGGGAGTTCAACAGAGCCTCTGATAAGAAAAAAAGTTTTTTTAATAGGTGTGAGGAGTTGAGGCCAAAGCAAAAAGGTTATGGGTTGGTAGACAAGCCAGGATTAACCCTTGACAAGGTAGGGAGAATTTTCCAGGAATGAAGCTCCTAGAAATAACCAAAGGTCTTGCACTAAAGCCATGGCTGACACCAAGAGTTCCTTTAAAGAAGAGGACGAGACAGAGGGACAGTCAAGGCTCAGTGGAGCAGGAGCAACAGCAGAGCCGTACTGTTCTGGCTGCCTCCACCAGCCAGGACAATGGCAGAGCAAGGGGAAAATGCAATCAGTGTCCCCATGGCTTTGCAAAGGCTCAGCAGAATTTTGCACATGGGTGACTAACAGAATGATGGTGACACTACGAGCTCAGGCAGAGTTTTCATGGGAACATCAGATTTTGCTGCAGCAAAAAATAAGGACTGTCAGCCAGAATGCAAGGAGGGCATTTCCAAATGTCATCTTAGAAGCTTACATGGAAGTCACTGCATTGCTGTGAGCACTGCTACCAATAAAAAAAAAGAAATCTATATGCAGAGAAAGTAAAACAGCTTAACTATGAGATACGTAGTAAGGAGTTTACTTCCACAAAAGAGATATGCAGTCTATCCAAGTAGGTTAATAAATGCTTGGATCACATTTGATCGAAAGGAGCAATGCTTAGTGTGGTAAAATGTGCCGAGCCCTTGATCTTGTCTCTGCAATTCCCTCATGGAAAGAGCAGAGGACAGAAATGGGTGAGGAGGAATCTGAAGACACCTTTCTAGGGACAGGCAATAGGCAAATCCCCCACCTTGGGGCAGAGTTTCAAAGATGCTAACATGTCACTGCTCTGAGATGCTCTGAGTGAACAGAAGAAAGAACGGATGGAGGCACCAGCTCCGGTGGGAAGGACGAGCTCTTTCTCTGAGATCCAGGTTCAGGCAAAAGTGGATTCTTGGTGAACTTAGACAGGAGTGCGAGCAGTGCTCGCTGCTGGAGCTCAGAGCTCAGCACATTAATTTGGACTGCCATTCGGTTGGGATTAAGCTAATGCCAAGCTGTGACCTGGAGCACCTGAAGAACTTGCAAATGTTCCCTCCTACTTACTGTGTAAAGGGGAAGGCCAAATCTTTGACAGAGGGACACGGCAGAGAGCAGGGGGGTGGAAAACACTGAAATCTTCCCGTCTCACATGGCCAGAATGGGCCATGGTACCTATGGGCACCCTGCATTTCCGTGTGCTTGGGGAAGGGATCTTTCACCATAATCTGCAGGGGAAAGAAAAAAGTTTCATGTCTTTATTTTGGCCCATGTTGAGTGAAACCACCCATAAACCACTAATTGCAACTGCTAAAAGGGAGCTGGCAGACATGAAACTTGCCCAGATCACACAGATTACTATTTTATGGATAGAAATAAGGTTTTCAAACTAACTGTGAGGCTAGGTGAGAGCTGGTGTCAAACGGACAAAAGTGTACTGTAGCAGAGCCCAAAGACAGACATTTTTCATAGCGGTTTGATGCAAAAAAATAAAGCAAATGGACTATTATCCCTCAGACAAAGTGCAAACTGTGATTTCTAGAGCAACAACTCAGGATGCGAGTGTCCAGACAGATTTATACAGATTTTGCTTAATAGTTTGTCAGGCATGGCAAAATTACAGGCCAGCTCCAGCAAAGGGGCTTCACATTTGGGACATAAGGAAAAAGGACCACTCGGGGTGACAGATGGGATTATGTTGGTGACAGAAGACTACGTGTTTTTCCAGAACTGTTATTCTCACTCGTGTGAGAGAGCCTTACTTGTTACATGGATGATTCCTCCACATCAGAGTTATGCCAGTAGATGGTCTCAACAGACAATGATGAGGATTTTCAGCAGTTCACAGTAACGTCGGTGGTTGCATCCAGTTCCCAGTAGACTCTATTCAACAAGCAGGTAGGAAATAGCTTTAAAATAATGAATACATATTGAAAAGGAAAGGAGATTCAGGTCTGACCAGTGCTTAACAGCAATAAATGACAGGATGGCACGTACAGAACATGGCTAGCCACCTGCAGATGCTTTGTTTTGCATAAAATGAAGCAAGGAGACCACTTGGGATGTTAGTTAGGCTCCGTAGCCCAAGGAGCTAAGGGTTTGCAGAAGTGCACAGATGTATAGCTGAACACAAAACAGCACTATGATTGCGGTCCCAGGGGTTACCACCACTTCCTGAACACAACAAACATTCACACATACAATGAAAATCAGAAGCCAGAAACAACAGTTATTTCGCATAAAGTTGCTCCACAATCCCATGAGTGCAGGGTGTGTGTGTAACCAGAGAGACACCCTCGGAGAAAGAACAGGCAGCACCTTCTGCAGCTGCCAGGAGGAGAGGAGGTAACGGGCACTGGGCTTGTCTTTTTGCCTGGGACAGCTTCACTTGGCAGCACCCAGGGACAGTGAGGCAACTAGATGCTGGGACACAACCTTACCAGGAAAAACAGACTCTCGTATTCCGAATGAGAACTGCTGTGATGATGCCACAGTAACTACGAGTTACAGGGCAGAGCTCCTCAGAAATTATTCAAACATTGTTAATTGTTTGGCTGTAAGGTTTTGAGGTCACAAGCTACAGAAATGATACTTCCATGTTTTGGCCGGGGAAGGAAGGTAGGATCTCGGGAACTGTATCTTTAAGCAGCTTAGTTCTAGAGACAGGAAGTCTGGAAATGGGCTGCAGCAGTGCAGATTTTATTATGCAATTTCTCTTGGAACTAGTTCCTGAATAAAGAAGTTATCCATTAAGCACCTGCCTCGCTGTGCCTCCTGAGCACCGCAGATGAAGTCCTCCGGAATCTGTGCAAGGGCATAACCATCAGCTGGGGGAGCTGGGGTTCAGACTGGGAATCCTGGGTGCAAGTTTGCAGTAGTAGGGCTCATTTGCTTGCTATATAGTGTCTTTCAAAGAGTTTCCTTTCTTCTCACAAAATCCTCCTACTCCATTTGAGCTCAGTCTGTGTTTGGCATTACCAGTGGGTGAGGCCATCTGACTCTTGCAATACCGATACCAAAGAGCTCTGGTACGCCGAGCACTGCAGTACTAGTAAGCTTTTCGGGTTTTTAATCATAGCCCTGTTCCCAGGGGCAGTGGATAACAGTCAAGGTCTTCCTCTCCCTCCTGCCATTAACCTAATGCTGTTCTAATACTATGGCAGAGGGCATCTGAGGACATCCTAAGCGGACATTGTGCCATGGAGAAGCAAACAGGATCCAGGATAGAACAGCAATAGGATCCTCCTCTGCCCCTGCTGCCCAGGGTATAAAGTTCCCTCCCTTCAAAGCACCTCGTTCTTCTCCCACTCTGTCCCCAGGACTCACAACCCTCCTCTGATTTCACCAATATGGCAAGTCTGGCACTTGCTGTAAAGATAGAGGAGCTCTCCCAGCTAATGGGAGAGGAGTCATGGCCTCCACGAGTCCTCCCATCTGCTCCCTGTTCCCAACATCGAGCACGTAGCCTTGCCCTGGCAGGCATACTGGCACAGCAGCTCCTGTTGTGGTGGTGGTTGTGGTAGGGGCATCAGGGCCTCTCGCTCGGTGGCTGTACAGTCAGAGCTGCAGCACTGGTGTAACATCAGTGTATTGCCTAGCACCAGGCACCATTGGACATCCTCCTGGAGCTAGGCGGTAGCCGTGGGACCGTTCAGGTTCTGTCCCCAGTGGTCCATCTCCATCCTGACTTCATGCCAGAGCTGCAGAGCTATTGCAGCAGCAAAGGGGATTATGAGGGGAGCAAAAGGCTATGGGGGCCTCCTGGCATCAGCTGCTCCAGAAAATCCTTCATTTCCGAGATCACAAGTGACATAATGGGCAAGGCAAGCACAAAAAGTTACCTGAGCTGCACCAAACTTGTTAAAAAATTGAAGCAGCAGATAGCAAAGGGGACTGCCGTCCTCGGATGTGCCTGACAGGCAATCTGACCTGATTTCCAGCCCCCAACTTCCAACAGCAAAACACTTTCCCTCAACCTAAACTGGAGCAAATGCCTTATATTACAGTAAAACACTGCTGGGCAAAAGCTGTTGCTCTCATGTCTGGAGCTGCCATGAGACACCGAACCTTGTCCCACGCTGAGCCATCCTAAAACAGATGGGAACTTGCTGCTTTTGAAGGAAATTAAGGCAGGTATAACCAAAGAGCACTTATTTGTGTAGCTACTGAGTAATATAGTGATAGAAGCAGAGGCCTGTAAGAGACCTCCTGTGTGATTACAGTCAGACCTCAGCAAGGACAGGCACCATGTAAATAAATACAGAATTTGCAAGTAAATGTAATGAAATGCATGTAAATGTAGAAGTAAATGTAATGAATTCGAGTTTTGCAGTAAACAAAAGCCAGACTTGCTCTTTGCAAAAGAAGGTGTCATTATAGATCTCCTCTCAACCAATAAAATGTTGCTGATTAATCCATGGTGGTTTACAGACTTCTTCAACACATCCTCGGGATGGTCTCAGTGCCCTTCTCCAGCCTGTCCTCCGCTGGTGGCTGCTCTTCGGGGCCATACCGACATGTAGGCGATGAAAACAGCCCTGAGCAACCAGTGTGGGTACAAGGAGCTGTATGGGCACGGCACGTCACCCGGGCCTTATACGACCTGCTTCTCAAGTTGGGAACCAGTATGGAAATCCAGGGAAGCAGATGAGCTCCAGTCTGTTTTGGGCTGGGGAACTCTGTCTAGACAGAAAGGTATTTGTAAAGCAAGGCTGGGTTCGGCCCTGGTCAGCTCTCATCACCTCAGGTTGGAGATCTGCCCTCATGTGCGGCTGCGCCGGCCTCTGCGGTGGGGCAAAGGCCCCACCACGGAAGCTGGTGCAGCTGCACGTGAGGGTTGAGGATCAGGAGAAAGCTGAGGCCATGGGTGTGCAGAAAGCAGGGGGAGAAGCTCGTCATCCAGGCCACAGCAGGGCAGCTGCATGGGTTTCAGGAGGAAAGCAGGAGGAGGAAGAAAAGGGCAGGCGAGGAGGCGAGGCAGGAACACAAGCACCCCATGGCCTCAGCGTCACCCCAAGGCTGCATGGCAGCCGCGGAGCTCAGCGCTCGCAGGAGAGGGAGGGCACGGGGTGGCATGGCTTCCCCGGACCGTGTCGGGGCGTTGGGTGCTGCTGCACCTCAGCTCTGCGGGGAACTGTGGGACATTGAGAGGGGATGTCCACATCGGGACTGAGAGGGGAGACTGTGAGGGGACTGAGGGGACACTGAGAGGGGACATGGTGAGGGGGGTGTTTATAGGGGACATTTGTGGTGGGACTGAGAGGGGAGACTGCGGGGGGTGACTGTGAGGGGACCGAGGGGAGGCTGCGTGGAGACATCTGTAGCAGGACGGAGAGGGGAAACGGTGGGGGACTGAGGGGCGGATAATGGGGGGAGCGACTGTGAGGGAGCTGAGGGGAGATTGAAAAGGGACGCTGTGAGGGGGACATGGAGAGGGGACATCCACATCACGACTGAGAGGGGAGGATGATGCGGTGAGCGACTGTGAGGGGACTGAGGAGAGACTGAGAGGGATATCTTGAGGGGGACTTTGAGAGGAGACATCTGTGGGGGACTGAGGGAGGATAATGTGAGGAGCAGCTGTGAGGGGACTTCAGGGGAGACTGAAAGGGGATGCTGTGAGAATGACATTGAGAGGGGACATCCGCATTAGGACTGATTCAGTGAGTGACTGTGAGGGGACTGAGGGGAGACTGAGTGAGGACATCTGTAGCAGGACTGAGAGGGGGGACTGAGGGGAGAGTAATGCAGGGAGCAAAAGTTAGGGGGCTGAGGGGAGACTGAGAGGGGACATCTGTGGTGGGACTGAGAGGGGAGGCAGTGGGGGGTGACTGAGAGGGGACACTGTGAGGGGGATGTTGAGAGGTGATACCCACATCAGGACTGAGAGGGGAGACTTGGGGGGCTGAGGGGAGGATAATGCGAGGGGCGACTGTGAGGGACCTGAGGGACATCCCCATCAGGACTGAGAGGGGAAACTGCGGGGGACTGAAGGGAGACTGAGAGCGGACATGGTGACGGGGGCGTTGAGGGGGGACATCTGTATCAGAACTGAGAGGGGAGACTGTGGGCGCGACTGTAAGGGGACTGAGGGGAGACAGAGAGGACGCGGTGAAGGGACAGCCGTGCGGGTGCTGAGGGGGGAACCCCGACAGGAGCAAGTAAGGGAGACCGAGGTGAGCGACCGGGGAGCAGCCGAGCGGGACGCTGAGTGCGGACACCGCGAGTGGGCCACTGCGTGGGCGCCGAAAGGGTCCACGGCGGGGGGCGGGGGGTGAGGGACGCCCCCGCCGGCCTCTCCGCGGAGCAACTGAGGACGATCTCGCCGCTTTCCGGCGCCGCTCGCACCTTTCCGGCGTCGGCGAGGAGTAGCGGGGGGAGGAAGGGGGGGCGGGGCGGGGCGCGTGCGCTGTGACGCCAGACGCAGGCCCCGCCCCCGCCCCCGCCCCCATGGTCTCTGGAAAAGAGAAGAGAAAAAAAAAAAAACTTTTTTTTTTTAATTGAGGAATCAACAGCCGCCATCTTGTCGCGGAGCCGGAGCGCGGCGCGAGCGGAGCGGGGCCGGGCCGGGCCGGGCCGGGGCAGCGGGGCCGCCCGCCGGGGGACACGGGCAGCCGCGCGGAAGCGCCGCCGACGGGCAGAGGGGGCTCGAGGCAGCGGGGCAGAGCCGGCCGGAGCCAACCCAGCGCCGCCGCCGCCGCCGGGAGCCGCCGCCGCGCCGCGCTCATTGTTTTGGGGCGTTTTGGGGGTGTTTTCGGTTTTTTTTTTTTTCTGATTTTTGGTGGTTGGGTTTTTTTTCAGTTTTTCAAATTTTTAATTTTTTTTTTTTTTTCCCCCACCTCCTCTTTCTCCCTCCCCCCCTCCTCCCCCCTCCCCTACCTCGGCCGCGGTTCGGCCGGGGGCGGCGGGCGGGGGCCGGGGCGAATCCCCCGGCGCGGAGGGGGGGGGACGGGGCGAGGTGTGTGCGGTGGTGGCGGTGTTTTGGGGAGGTGGGGGGGGGAGCGGCTATGCTCCCCGACTCTGACTGACTGAGCCGCCATCCGGGCACCTCCTCGGCGGCGGCGGCCGCCGGGCGGTGGGGAAGAGGCCGGGAGGAGCGAGGCCGGCAGGGAGGGGGCGCTGGGCTCTTCCCCCACCCCGCCCCGAACCCTCCTCCCCTGCGGCCTGCTGCGGCGGCGGCGGCGGCCCGGCCCGGGTATGGGGGAACGGGGGCCGCCGCCGGTCGGGCACTGAGCGGCGCTGTTGTTCGACGGGGAGAGAGAGAGAAGAGAGACCGACCGAGCTTCAACCACCCCCCCCCCCTCCCCTCACCTCAGACTCCCCCCCGCCTCCGGCCTCTCCAACGATTTACCGGCTCGGACGGCCCAGCCGGCTACCATGGCGGAGAACTTACTCGACGGGCCGCCCAACCCCAAGCGAGCCAAGCTCAACTCGCCGGGCTTCTCCGCCAGCGATAGCACAGGTAAGGCCTGCGGGGCGGCGCGGGGGCGGCGCGGCCTTACCGGCGGTCCCCCCCCCCCCCCCCTCCGGCGGTCGGTCGGGCCCGACCGCCCGCCGGCGGGGGGCGGGAACCGCCCGCCCTGCTTCGGTTCCCGGCGGGGGTGGGAACCGGCCTGGCGAGGTGCCGGGAAAAGCCGGGGGCGGGGGGGGGAAGGATCCCTCCCGGAGCGGTTGGGCCTCCTCCAGTCGAAGTTACCGGGCGGGACCCATACGCCAAGTACCGTCCCGGCTATAAATAGCGGTTGGGGAGAGACCTTTTTTTTTTTTTTTTTTTTTATGAGTTGAATTTCCCTTTCCTCCACGGGTGGAGGGATTCGGCCTCGGCTCGGGTGTTGGGGGGGGTGCCCAGGTGAGCGGGGTGCGGGCAGGGAAGGAGGAAAACCCCCTCTAGCAGAAACACCGACAGCCCTGCTTCTGTCTCTGCTCCTTAAAACCCATATATCGCCCACAACTAAAAGCCCTATGCACGCATGCCCTTCCCGAGACACTACGGAATAAAAACTCCCTACTAGCACCTTAATATTTTGCTTTTTTTATCCTCCCACCTGTGACCCTGGTGTAAGGCGCTTGGCTCAACCCCTTCCAAGCATTTTTCCTCGAAAAAGGAATAATTTGCAGATAATATTTGAAGTTGTGGGGTTGCTTGCGTGATGAAATGCCCATCAGGCTGGCGGTCGCAGCAACTTGTCTGTATGTTGCGTAGTGTCTTCGGCCTGCTTCTTTTTCAATCCTAATGGGTTTGTAGGTAATAAAACACATCAAAATTTCTCATTTCCAGCAAGCGTGTGCCTGTTGTAGATATGCACGTGTGTGCATAAAAGCATGTGTGCGTGTACTGACGTCTTTCAGTGTTCCAACTGTTTTAATCACTGAAACAGTGGTTTTGTGGGGACAAGAAACGTGTTGGACTTGCATTTCTGTTTTCAGTGGTTTTATGGGGACGAGAAGCATGTTGGACTTGCATTTCTGTTTTCAGAGATTAATGAATCTTGTTGAAGGGATGGTGATAAGTTACTCATGCTATGCCTGCTGTGTTTTTATAGACTGAAAAAATTATTACTATAATTGAGCTGATAAATTCTGTGGGGTTTTTTGGTTTGCTTCATCTGCATTTGGCAATAGTTTATAGATACTTCAGTCCTTTTGGTGGTGGTTTGGTCTTTTTAATGGAATCTTTTTCTTCTCAACCTACAACTAAATGAAACGTGCCAAAAAGAAACCGTATTGAGAGTAAGAATTGACAGAGAATATCTAGGTGAGGTCTTGTGATTGAACTACGTTAATCCCTTTCGTGGAAGTGGCGGAATATCATATGGAAGGCTGAGATGCAAGTTGCCATGAAATGCAGCACAGCAACTCAGGGAAAGCACAGTTTTTCTTTAATTCTTCAGCTAGACATTTTAGACTCTACTGGTAGCCAGTGAAAGATGTTTGAAGCGGTGTCTTTTTTTTTTTTTTTCCTTTTTTGAAGTTCATTTGGTTTGTTCTGGAATGCTTCAGACATAATTATGTCCTGTTCAGCAAGTTCTAATGCGTCTCAGTGAGCTCTGTGCAGTGCTAGATATGTAAACTCCAGCATCTGCATAAAGTTTTGCACGGCTGAGGGGGCCTTTGGTCACCCGGGACGGCAGACCTCAGGTTGTATTTTGAAACAAGTGGGAGTGTGTCTGTAGCGTTCTGTCGACATCCCCCAGTGTTCTTCAGGCAAAAATACGTCTCTGCTCAAGACTGCAGGTAATGTTTGTGCACTTAAAACTGCTTTTTCCAAAAAAATAATCTCCTTAGGTTTGTTGCCAGCAGCTAATGGTGCTTGTTGAAAGATTGCTGAATGTTTCTGTGCATTGTAGCAGGCAATACAAATAGTTTGATTCACAATTGCTATCACGTACCTGCTCCTGAACCTAAACCAGGCAGGTCCCTTGCACTGAGGCTGAAATGAAAAAGTTATGTTGCAACCTGGAAAGTTGCCTTTGTGGCGAGAGGTGCTTGGGTAGATGGGGTTGAGGCTTGCGCCCTGAACGAGCAGCAAGTTGTGTGTGTTGGATAACTGAATTGTAATTGCAGTCATAAACCCGCGCTGTTTGATGCCGCAGCTTGTGTGAGTGGGACATGCTCTAAAAGACGTTGTGTGAGGCCGGGTTGTGCAGTTCTGCCACTGCACAGTCAGGCCCTGAGCCTGCGAATGCTCGTAGCCAAGCGAAGCTGTGTGACGGCGAAGGGCCTGATGGCAGCCTGCATCGTTCGGCAGAAAGCAACTGCTCATCCTTGTTTATATTTCGCTTTTATGCTTTGATGCGGTCATGTGAAGCAACTCCTTTTGTCAGGGTAAATTTTAGCTGCCTTTAATCTTTCTGATAAAAATAGCTCCTCGGCTTACCGGAGCAAAGTTTGTGCGATTGAAATTGGTCTACTTAATGTTCTGAAAGTATGACCTTTTCTGGTAAACTTAAGCGGCTAAATAAAATGTCTGGTCTCAGAGAAGGGAGTAGAGATGAAAGGATAACAGGAGTGTGTGCTGTGACCATTGTTAAGTTTTGTGATAGTCCCATTTTGCAGTTGCTCTGTTGCTCTTTGTATCAATAAGGAAGGTTAAGACTCATGGACGTTAACTTAGCTTGCCGTTGCTGTACAGTATTGAACGAGCTGACTCCTGTGGTAAAATGTCCATGGGAAAGATGTTTTCCTTGTCTAGCCAGGTAGGAGTAGTGCTTTTGTCTAAGTACCGCTTTATTAGATACATGGTATTTTTCATACCTAAGCATTTGTCTCCTCTGGAACTGTTTTGAGGCATTCTCATTTACTGTGCTACAAAATAAACACGGGACTCCTACAAAAAGTAGAACTACAGTAACTTTGGTTATGGCAGCATATAATTTTAATGTTGAGTGTCATGATTACTTTGTTGCTGGCATTGGTCCTTCGACAGAATGTGCAGTGAACTGGCAGCATTCCTGAGTTGGTCGTGGTCTGAAGTTTGTGAAAAGCATGCTCGAATGGAGGAGCAGCAAAGCTGGCATTCTTCAGGTGCCCCTTCGCTGTGGTTCTGCAGGTGGCTTGGTGCTGGTTTGTGTTGCCTTGCAAGTAGTGCCTCTGTCTGCCTTTGTTACGTACCCTGCAGCGCTCTGCTGTGCTCCGCTCCTTCAAGAAATAACAAATCATAATTTGGGCCAAAGCAGGAGGGTGTTCTTACCTGCGTTATGAGTTAATGAATTCCTAAAGTGGGTGAAGTTGGAACCAAGGAGAGATGAGCAGCTTCAAAAGTCCATCGGATCTGGATTTTTACCTCATGCTTTCTCTCGTGTGTGGCTTGGTTTGTTGTTGTTGTTGTTTTTTTTTCCCCTCCACAACTTCAGATAAATCAGATTAAGCAGTACGGCTGCTGCTGCAAAAGCTGCAGGCTGAGATTTCCAGTAATTCACCTCCTCCTTATAACCCAGTGCATTAGCATCGCAGTGCCTGCATTTTAAAATTGAGGAAAGACTGGCCTCATCGCATGTTCCTTTGTACGTGCCGAGATAAGGAGATCTCTGGCTAACTCCCAGTGAGCTACAGAACTTCGCAGAAGGGAGTTTGTGTCGATACATAGCCTGATTTGGTCTTACTCTCCTGCCAAAAACAGGATAGGTGTATTTCAGAGGATTTGGGTTTCAGTTTTAAAAGAGGTGGACTACCTTTAAAACAAAGTAGCTTAAGGAGAGACAGCGAGGCTGGCTGAGCTTATGTTCATATACTTAGCTGAGACTTCAAATGGACTGACGTCTTGGTGATCTAAAACCAGATTTTGTTTGTGCACAAAAAAGCACTAGTGTGTATGTTTTAGAAGGGTTCATTCCTGCATAGTTGAAAAGTTTCATGGAAGCCTGTTTAGTTGGTCTGCTCTGGTTTTATATCATGAGTGCAAAACTTTCGTGCTATTTGTATGCTGTGACAGTAAGAATCGCTTTTATACACCTTCTTTCTCCATCTTTCTCTGGAATGAGAAAAAGGGTAATGCCATTAAGTGAACAGACTTGGATTTATAAGCAGAAAAATAGGGGAAGAAATGCTTCATCTGGAAAGATGTAGGTGAAGGAGTGCGTGTAGCTGTAATTGTATCACACGAAGGTCCTGTGTTTTGTGGTACTTGCAGCATAACTAGCCAGGATGGGAAAAAATGCAGTGTGATATTTCATGGCTATATTGTTTCTTAAGACTTACCATATACATGTAATGATGGGGGTGGTGAGTAGCAGATGATGATGCTAAGCGAAAGTGTTTACTTTGAGCTGTGTTAAGTGTGATACAAGCTGGATTTCTATTTTTTTT
This sequence comes from Fratercula arctica, assembly GCA_947846985.1. Taxonomy (NCBI): domain Eukaryota; kingdom Metazoa; phylum Chordata; class Aves; order Charadriiformes; family Alcidae; genus Fratercula; species Fratercula arctica. The sequence continues at coordinate 26,867,933 of CANTUZ010000009.1, forward strand.
TTTTTCCTTCACCTTAAGTGATTGACCTGCATAACTTTATGCCTGCAGTTGTAATCTGGGACAGGAGATCTGTAAGATTAGAAATTGGCTCATTTATTGAGAGTCTAGCGCAGCTTATTCTTACCAATTCATGAAGCGTTGCTGGTAGCAGGTTATTGTATACTTTCTCATTGTTTGAGGTTTTTTTGTAGACTTCTCCAAGGAGTTTGACACTTAACATCTGTGTGAGATGAAAAGTTGAGCAGATGATTTGCCAGCCTGATTTTACGGTTCAGTCCTACAGTTGTGCCCCTTCCTTTTTTGAAATTCATACTTGGAGTGATAATTGCATATGTGCTTGGGAGTTTACCAAACCGATTCCCCTTCCCCCTCATCATGACTTAAAATTAACGCGGTAAGTGCTGTCTTGTGCTGTGGCATTCAGCTCCTGGAGAAGCCCTGGCAACAGCAGGCAGGAATAAAGGCTGTGCTGGGGTGGGTCAGTCTTTGTTGTACCCCAGAGATCTCTTGATAGCTTGTGAAACGATTCCCACTTTTCTGCTGCAGATTATTCACTTTCTATTCTGGCTGAACGTTCCTTGGAGTCATAGTCCAGTGCCATTAATTATTTCTACAGCAACATGCTGTGTTTCGCTATTGCATCTGCAACTCCACGTTAATAAAATCCACCTATTCTTGGTGTTTAATTTTATTAGAGACTTTGCTCTCTGTTGTTACCTGCTAATAGAGAAGAACATGAATAAAAAGCTCACTTTGTTAGCAAAACAATGCAGGTTTATGTGAAATCAGGGTGGAGGGGGTAGCTGAAAACCAGGATTTGAAAAATTCTGAGGTTTGTTCTTACACAACGAAAAAGCCTGTGGGATAGCTTAGAAATCTGACACTTCCATCCTAATTTGGTTTACACTTTCAAGAATTTTTGCTTTGTAAATCCTCCTTTTAACATATGTTATGTTTTCCATCTGTCTTCTCAGATGTCTAAGACACAGAGAAAGCCTAAATCTTTTATTTGGAAAACTCTTTTTAATAGAGGTGTCTTAACAAATACTGTCAAGTATTGTGCAGAACAATAGTGTGAATCAAAAGCAAACGGAAACCTCTGTTATCACTGGTAATTCGCAATCATAGCTTAAAATCCAAATCTCTTAACATATAGTCTTCAAGGGCTTCATTTCGTCTTGTTTGTCCTCTTTTCTTATTCACCACCATTGAGAAATATGGACCTTATTTGGAACATTGGATAAATACAGTATCTTTGATTTGCAATAACTTTGTGTGCATGTATGTATTTTTATTTATACATATGTAAGTCTGTAAAATAATCTGCTTCTCTGAGGGACACCTTTAATGCTGTGGGAACTTCCTCAGGAAGGCAGTGTCATCAAAATGAGTTGCTCTTTCTAGGTGATGAGCCGTGTCTGTCATGCCTGAAGAGCACAAGCTTTTCTCTCACTGTTCCCAACTTTACCGCAGCGGGTACTTTGATAGCTGTTTTAGTGGGTGTTGTTGATGACATCGCTTCTGTGTCATCCTCTGTGTAGTTTCATCTAATGGAGTAAAGAAACGTGGAAATTACCAAGAGACTTGAATTCAGTAAGTACTGAATGTAAATCTGTTTTGTAGTAGCTATGAAGTTTTTCCTAAGGTTCATAAACTCCTTTAAGGAAAGTATTAATGAGCATGATTCAGAACGGCCTTATCTCACTGAAATTAATGCTTTAAAGTAAAATAGATTTGTGAGGGCACTGTTTTTTCTGTATTTGGTCAGTCAGCGTTGCAAGCTTTTTTTTAGGGTGAAATTTATAAAAAACATTAGTTTCAAGCATGTGTTTGCTGTTGCTTCCTTATGCACATTTGGTTTGTGTTGTGTATTCTTGCACAGCTAAATCTGAGTTGTCAAGCAAACAACCCTTCACTTATAATTTGCTATCAGAAATAGGGAGGGAAAAGTGACATTAAAACCAAGAGAACAGAAACACACTTTTTGCAGCTATTGTACATCCTAAAGGAGACACAAAACTTGCCTGTTTCCTAGTAATCGTGTAACACTTTTTTTTTTCTTTGTTTCCTAATATTACTTCAAGTGCATATTAATCATTGCTATTTTAGTCTTCGCAGAAATAGGCCTGTTCTGCGCTTCTGTTACAGAAGTTGCACAAAGGTGGGAACTTTCAGAGAAGGACTCATGTAGCTGAAGGGAGCGTTTGAATCAGCCCGAGTTAGAAGGGAGTGCTGAGCATGGACTTCTCTCCACCGGTGCTGTCAGTCATGATGGGGAGGATGGAGGGCTGAAAATTTAAAATCTGAAACACCTTGTGTTGACCCGTGTATTTAATAAGAAGTCTACAGCCAGAGAACATCACAGTTAAAGTTTGTTTGTCGAGATAATTCACGTCTTTGTGTGTTATCTGCTGATTTTTTTCCCAGATGTGCAGTGAGCATGGCACAGCCTTAACGGGAAGCAGTGGATCTGTCTGTTGTGTGAACTAACTGAAGGCATTCGCATGCAAACACTCTGTTTTAGTACAGACTGTGCATTTCATGCTGCCTTAAGCAAATGCCCACTATTAATTACCAGATTCTCAGATGATTCTTCTTTAAAGGGTCATGCCGAACTTAAATGTTTTGTCAGCTGTTAAAATAGGGCAACAGAAAAGATGTGTGCGTTTGTGATAGGATGAGGAGGAGATCTCACTTCTGTTACTGTGCTCCAGGAACGCTAAAATATTTAATCTGGGAACCTCATGTTACTAGTGCGGTAGTCTGCCAGTCTCTAGGCAGGTTGCTTGCCTCCTCTTCTTTCTGTCCAGATCTCTGCTCTTATAGCAAAGTAAATTACTGAGGCCTTTTGGTCAGTAAGTGTGTGTAGCCTGGTTGCCACATGCGATGTGGCAATAGTCATGTCTGTGTTGTTGACGCTGCTGGGTTGGATTTAAAGTTACTTGCAAGAGCAATAGTGTTAATACAGAAGACACCTTGGGAAACAATTAAGAGGAAGAATGGTTATGGAGAAGCTCTGTAGGAGCAGAGGATAGCAAAGTCCATCCATCATTTGCCATTTGATGCTTCTTAGGACAGACCAGAGTGAGTGCTCTTGTTGGGATGCTTCTTCCACATGTTTTGGGGGTTATTTTAGTTTTATTCCCCTCTGGCATCTGGGAAGAGATGAGAGACTAGCTTTCTATCTGAATGCATTTTTCGTATTTATTTCTGTTTATTAACTTTGGTACCAGCTGCATTTACTGCATATACTACTTTGGTTTTAATAGTGGAACATTCAAGTATTCTGTGATTATTGTTTTTAAATTATTTTTAATGGAAAGCTAGTAGAAGTAGAGCTGAAAACAGTGGTTATTTGTAAAAGAAGCAACTATCTTAGGTTTTTCTGGACCTTCAACACAGATTGTATTTTCATTATGAGCACAGCAAAAAAAAGATTTGGATAAGTACAGTAGAGAGAAACTTGGGGTTGTGACATTGTGATACACAACATGCAAGTGGAACGAGAGGGTGGGAACTCAACTCGGCGTAATCAAGGAAGGATCTCAGTTTGTACTGTTCTCTTTTCAGGGAGGTGAGAAAGAAGCCAGAGGGAGAACAGTTGGTCTTTCCTGTATCAGGAACATTATCCTGTATCACACACATTACTTTTGGTAGAGGGGATATAGACATGTTCATTTTCCCCATCCTAACTTGTATGACTGGTGTTAGGGCTGGTGTCAGGAACATTTTTAAAACTGAATCAATAATACTGGTAGTATTGCAGTAGAGGTTAGAAGAGAACTGATTCTTTTTCATTAGCTTTTTGATTTGTTTGCTCTGTGTAATGAGCTTCAGTTTTGAAAAGTCACATAGTTGCTGAAGTCTTACAGAAATTAATTAGGACAGATTTTAGGAGCTTGAAGCTACTTTAACTAGATTCTAAACTGATAGTGTCCCTTTTGGTTATTGGGAAGCACAAAATGAATCCGATGTAATTCATTTTAGGAACTGTGTTGCTGCTTAGTTGCATGTCTGTACCCTGAATGGTATTAGTGTTATGGAGAATCATGCTTTGCCAGAAAAAAAAGTTGCAAAGGAAGTGTGGTAGAACGAATGCCCCTCTCTCAGTCTCCTGATCCCGAAAATCCCAGCTACAGGAAAGCAAGAGAAGGCAAGTGTAACATCCATTTCCAAGAAATGCTAAAAGGACAATACAGGTGTTTACAGATGGGTCAGCCTGCCTTCCATCACTGGGAGGATCATGGAAGAGCTGGAGTCAATTTAGTGAAGGACTACCAAGGAGGTCAGGGGGCTGGAGCACTTCCCTTTGAGAAGAGGCTGAGGGACTGGGCTACAGGACCTCCTGATGTCCCTTCCATCCTCAACGACTGTGAGTCTGTAAGCAAGAGAGACTGTGATAATTATTCTAACGAGTTTCCTAGTGGCAGGTACCTGGAATGCCTAAAGATGAGGCTTGTTTCTGTATATTGATTATATTTGAATTTTGAACAGTCCACTGACTTAGGAACGAGCAAACCAGACTGTATTTCTTTCTCATCCCAAATGCAAGTAGTTCAAAAGATCAGGCAGAAAGAAATTTAGTTAAATATCCAAATCTGTTATTAAGCAAGCCATAACTTGTTGAGACTCATCCAGATGCCTGCTGTTGGATCTCTCATTTGCCCCCTCACCCTCCTCCACCCAGCCTTTAGGGTCTCCTTGGCCCAGTCAGGTCCCTCATCGCTGCCTTTCTCAAACTGGTTGTTAAACATCACATTCTGAAAAAGTGACGCTCTTCTGAAAGTTAAGGTCAGATGCACATCAGTTTGCAGTCTTTCTGTGTGTCTCGTTACATTAAGACACTAATGTAGAGTTTCCTGACTGGAAATCTTATTTTTTCTATGAGTTTGTTGTTTAAATGCTCTAAAACATTAAATACGCTAATTGTCTTTTATGAAACAATAAATTATAGAATCCTCAAACCTCGAAAGGAGGTTGGAATGGACGGTGGTGATTGCTGACTGCACCAAACAGTATGGCTATTGAGTTGGGTTACCTGACATTGAATTTTAGGGAATGGCTGGAGCTCTGAACTGTTGAGACTTTGTCTGCTGGGGTCTGGCATGATTGAAAGAAGCCTTACAAAACAAAATTGGGCTCACTGAAATGTAACAGCTATGTTGGCATGAAAGAAAGGCAAAGACATGGTGAAAATGCTGCTTGTGTACTGGGACTGCAGTGTGACTTCAGCATCTGCTCCGTGGATGGCCAGTCGAAGTTTGGGACAGGAAAACTCCCAGGCACGTTTCAAGTGGAGATTATGCTGTTAAAAAATGGAACTGAATTTGATAGTTCTCCTCCTGCTTGCTGTGTGGTACGTTTGAGATAATAAATCACTTAAAGAAATACTTCAGAATGTTTGTCACCTCTCCACCAGGCTGAGCTGAAGGGAAAAAAATAGCGACATTGAAACAAGTTAATTGATTGAATATGTATAATAAGAAGGAGTCTCCTGATAACAATTGCAAGTAGTCATGCAGATGAAAATGTTCTGCCTGAGAACACAGCACAGTGTTTTCTTCTAAGAAGGCTTGGAAGGAAACAGAACATCTTTTTTTATTCTCGTTGCTGAAGGTGTTCTCCAGGAAGGCAGAAAACTGTGATGTTTAAGCTCATAAAACTGAAATTAAGAGTGTCTCAAGTGTGGTTATGGTCTATGTGTGAAAATAGCTGCTCAAAGAATGCAAAATTCTCAAATTGGCAAAGGAGCCCTTTGGAGGGAGTGGGGGTGTTGTAGTTGCCTAGTGTTTTTCTGTCCTTTCCGAAAGACATGTTATCTGTTTTTTTGGCGCTCTCCTGTTAAGAGACCGTTTGATTTTATGTAATGGAGATAATGAAAGGTGTGAGATTTAGGATTGGAAGTGCCGTGTGAGAGCGAGAGCCGAGATGCTGTGAGGTGGGTCTCTGCAGCATTAGTCAGCTCTACTGCTTCCTAAGCACTAAAATCGGACTTATGTGCCTTATTAGTTAAGGGAATCTATCCTCTTTTAAAATAAAGACCCCTTTTTCCGTGCTGTTGCATGCTAGGTAAGCAGCAGGTTTGAGAGATGGAGCAGGTACAAAGCTCGGTAGTTGGAGTGGGACTCCTCAGTATAGGTATTTTTTGAGCATTGCTTCAGATGAAATTATATAATGGCAAAGGCATCTCGTGCTTTTTGGTTTTTTTTGTTTTGTTTTTTGTTGATTTTTTTTAGGCTCTTGGTAGCTGCCATTGACTTTGAGAAATAGTTGAAGCATTGAGAAAGGGATCAGTTATGTTCTTCTCATGAGGGTGAGGGGACTGAAGTTACTTTTCAGTTTGTGACCAGTAGAAATGGGCCGCATTCTTATTATGGCAGATTTTTTTATGTGTATAAATATATTTTTTATTTTTATAACCACCAAAACAATATCTTATCTTTACGGATTTGTTGCAGACATGCTCAAGTAGACTTCTGTTTTCTGTTGTATTTTATAGCTGTTGTAAAATGTGCCTTGTGTTGGTGTTTTTAACATACACAACTCTGATTAAAATATAAAAGCAGGAAGATTAATCATTCCTGGACATTTAAATACTCAGTGAATTTTTACTTGGCCACTGTGCTAAGCTGTTTACCTGCTTTTTATTTTCCTGCCGGCAGAGCTGAAACTTTCCATGCCTCACGTTACCATATAGCCTCCTTACAGGAGCTTAAGAGTGGTAGATTATTTTAGGTTTTAAAAGGCAGTATTCCCAAATGCTTTCTTCACTCTTTTTGTAAACTGCAAAAACATTTCCAGTCCTCAGCTCTGGCAAGATTGTTCAGAGTCCAGCCAGCCAAACAAAAACATTTGAGCGCTTATGCTCCAACATCCCATTTTGAAATACAATTGGAAAAAACTACTCTTCTTTTTTTTTAAGCCACAGTAACGTCTTCCCTCTCCACTTCTTGTCACTTCTCTGCCCCTGGCCCCACGTGTGCACACACAAATATGTACCTTTTGTTCATGAATTATTAACAATTTGAGTGCAGAAATTTGGAAAAACACCATTCATGGGATTTACAACAGTTGTCTGAACAAGCGTTGTAAACCGTGAACTTCCCAGTGGGCTGGGGTGACAAGAGCTTCAGCCGTGGACCCTGTGTCACCACCCTTGGTCCCATGCAGGCAGGTGGCTTTGGGACCAGGACCTGGGGACTGACTTGCTTCTGGCCAAATGGGGCTTGGTACTGAAAACAGGCCACGGGGTTTTCATCAGAGGGGGGTTAGAGGTGGATAGAAGGTTAAAAATAGCGAAATCTTGGAAGAAGAAAAATGTATAGGAAGAGACACAAATTGCAGCGCGTCGAGTGGGTTGTGTGGGAAAGAGGAGGAGAGATGAAGCCATCACTGGAAGGAATGTAGTTGAAGGTACACTAGGAATTTCTGTAAAAGACAAGCTCAAAAGGTGAAGTAATCAGTTGAAAGGAAAGGCAGCAAGTAAGAGAGAAATTAAAAATACTTTAATGAACCTAGCTCACAAAAATGTTAGTTTTGTTACTTCCCTGCTTGAAAGTGAATAGGAGCTCTGTTCCTGAGCTGTGGTGTATTTTGTCGTGGCCAGCGTCATCTGAGCCTGGAAGGATTCTTCAAGCTTATTGACTTCAGTAGGTAATGATGGAAATGTGTAGGGCCTTGAAGGACATGTTGCTGCGCACACCTCAAACCAGGCAGAATTTAACAGTTTGTATATGTTTACTGTGACTGTTTATGTAATTCACTGGTCATTGCAAGACATTTGAAAATTTTTATTCATTTTTCTTCAGTTAGGTTGAATTGAAAATTCAAATGCTGAGGAAATGCATTGTATTTAAATGTACTGAGATGTGTCAGGAATACATCCTAGCTTTGTGATACCGGCTACGCGCTCTTTGGATTTTGGTGTTTCTTTTAAATGCAGTTAGCGTGGTCCAGGCTGTCACTTGCTGAACGATCTTACGCCACTTTTGCAACCTGAGTCTCACACCAACTTTTTGTGCTTGAAGAGTGAATTAAACTATAAAACAATGAAGCTTTTGGGATGCCCTTCTTTTGAAAATAACTTTTGTTTGCTCTAAACTGGGAAAAAAATTGGTTTGTGTGTTGCTAACTGCAAGGGACTAGGGTTTTCAGGGCTGGCTTTTGGGGGGCAAAATAAAGTTTTCACACATTTTTGTGATCTTACAGTAGAAAGTGGTTGGTTTGGATCACATTCTGGGACTGGAAAAATTTTCTGACGTGCTGCATGTTTGAATTCATCAGCTGATGAATTCAGACTGATGAATTGAGGCTAGTCTACTTACATTTTTATTAATACTTGTTCTTATGTCTTCAAATACATCTATTTTCACATGGAAGTACCTTTATACAGTCAAGTAACTTTTTCTAGTTCTGTACCGAAATAACGTTGTTACACAGATGCTACTTATGATGTGCAATAAAATATTGCAGTGAACCTGAGTTGCTCCTTTTAAAAAAAAAAAAAAAAAAACAAAACAAAAAAACAAACAAAAAAACCCCCACCAAAACTAAAAAACCCCACCACTTTTTATCAGTCTGAATGTGAATGTTCCAGCCAGGCAGAGCAGTTCCTTCAAGTGGCTTAATGAAGATTTGATTGATTTATTTTGCTCATCTGGAGAGTGTGTGGATTACCTTTGTCAATATTGGGCATGATAAATGAGGGTTGGGCACTTAGAGAGCAATTTGAATTATTTGAGCCGTTCAGGGATCGAGATGTGACTTGATTTGAGAGGCATTACAAGGAGAAAATGCTGAGTGTCTTTCGGGATCTTCTGAGGTAGTGGATTGTCATACAAATGAACTGCTAGAAACTGATGTTAGACGTGTTTATATGTGAGACTGGGATCAAATTACTGAAGAAGTAGTTGTCTTTTGCTCAAGTTTTGAAGCCTAGCTGGAAGATGTTCTTTTGCCATGCGCAAACATAAATTACAGGGTTGAGGTAGGATTGCTGGGTGAATGCAGTGGTTTGGGATTACGCAGGAGGTCAGAGAAGGTGATGTAATCACTCTCTTGGGAGAGTAAATCAATAGGAAAAAAACCCCTCTAGATATTTCTGCCACCTTCTTTTAGCCGAAATAAGAGAAATTTAGGAGTTAGATCATAACATTCATGCAACCTCGGTTTCCGAAGATTGGTGCAATGTTTTATCAAACATCTTGTGAAAAAACTACTTACTGGCCAGTGCTGTACCCTGTATGGTTGTACGTACACAGTATATACCAACAACTGTGCTTTCTGAAAAGCTCTGGAGTTCATGCTGCAGGGACCCTCGCTCACTTGCTGGCAATATTGAGTCTTGGGTAAAGGTGTACCTTAATCATGTCATTGTTTAGGACTAGTACAAAGTAACATGGATGAGTAGTTTAGTTACTTGTTTGTATGCTTTTCTCACTTATGTTTCTGTTTTAACTTGTAGATTTTGGATCTTTGTTTGACTTGGAAAACGATCTTCCCGATGAGCTGATCCCCAATGGCGAGTTGGGCCTTTTAAACAGCGGTGGGAACCTTGTTCCAGATGCAGCTTCCAAACACAAACAGCTTTCTGAACTTCTAAGGGGAGGCAGTGGCTCTTCCTTAAACCCAGGAATTGGAAATGTGAACTCAAATAGCCCTGTCCAGCAGGGAGTTGGTAGTCAAGTTCAAGGGCAGCCGAACAGTGCTAATATCGGTAATCTGGGTGCTATGGGTAAGAGCCCTTTGAACCAGGGAGACTCTTCTGCTTCGGGCCTGGCAAAGCAAGCAGCCAGCACCTCTGGACCTACCACACCTGCATCACAAACTCTGAACTCTCAAGCACAAAAACAAGTGGGGATGGTGACGAGCAGCCCTGCAACATCACAGACTGGACCTGGGATATGTATGAATACTAATTTCAGTCAGACACACCAGAGCCTTCTCAACAGTAATTCTGGTCACAGTTTAATGAATCAGCCTCAGCAAGGACAAGGGCAGGTAATGAATGGATCTCTTGGGGCAGCTGGAAGAGGAAGGGGAGCAGGAATGCAATATTCTGCCCCTGCCATGCAGGGGAATGCAGGCAGTGTGCTGGCAGAGACTTTAACCCAAGTATCTCCACAGATGGCTGGTCACACCGGACTGAACACAGCACAGACAGGAGCAATGACTAAAGTATGTACATATAATTTAATATATTCTATTTTTTGCACTTGTTTTTCCTCCATACAGGTGTTTACAAAATTTAGTAGATTGTTTTCTGGAATAGAACTAAAGAATGCACTTTCTTGAGTCTGTAGTTACCTGTTTCAGTCACCAGTGGTATCATGAAAGCAAGATAATTGAAACAGTATTTCTCATGTAATCAGAAATGAAAGCACTTGTTGAAAAACGCATCCTTGAAGTTAAAAGTTGGCTAGTATCTTAGCAGGGTGAATTAGAAAAGAGTAGCGTAATCCTGCAAAAAGGAGGCATATGATTACTTTTGTGCAGGCTCTCACTTTAGCTGCCAGACAACAATATCTTCTAAAGCAGTGTGAAAACTGTTAGAGAAGTATTTGTAGGTTGAAGGGAGAGGTGTAGCAATTGGTCCTCTTGTCAAGGACCCCTGTCAACAGCTGTGCAGTGAATGTTTTTCAAATAGAGAGGAACTGATCTGAAAAAATCAAATTTCACCTAGATTGCAGAGCTAATGCAAGCTCTGGGAAAGGGAAGGGCAGTGTCTGGGCAAGAAGTCTAATTCAGTGCTCACTGCAGGTTGGGGCAGGGAATACATACACCTGGAAGTATTGGCCTCTGTCCTGGGGTGTTACTCCAGTCCCTGCTTTGATATAGTCAATGCTTTTTAGTTCTTTGTTTTCCAGGTGTGAACTTAGAGAAGTGTTGTGATTGCTGCTCCTCCTGTCTTTCAGTTGGCTAGCAGCGTGCTTCATCTCTTGTCTCTGTTGCTTTGGTACAATTCCTTCCTGAAATTTTGATGGCAAACCCACCATGAGCTGATATGGAAAAAGATACAATTTTTTTATCTCTGATACATTATCTATTCATACATCACTAGTCATTATCGTTGTAGTTTATTAACACATAAGTGTTAATTCATTGATGTGTTAGGAATCGTGGAAAAAATATTGCATTGCCTGACATAAAAGTGTGTGTCATTCTCTGAAGAAGTGCTGACATCATTGTGGAGTACTGTATAGCTAACTTTAATCTTTTAAAATAAAAACCATAAAAAATATTCTCTCTGCAGCGAAGGGGATCCCTTTGCGTAACGCAGAGATGCTTGTGGTCTGAGTGAAGGTCATAGCACGTGAACGTGGGTATAGCTGTCTCCAGCCTCCAGATGGGCTAAATTTGTTGTGTGGAGCAAATTGGTCTGCACAGAAAGAAAATCAACTTATCTTTCGTTTGTTTTTCTTTTGAATTTGTGGGAAGAGTAACAAATTCTAATTATCTGGCTTATTTCTATAAGCTTATGGCTATCTAAGTTCTTAGGAGTAGATTTTCCTAGCCATTACACAGTTATGTGATGAAGCTACTCATTTTCTCTGTGGACTAACTTAAGTAGAATTACCCCAAAGCAAAGGGACTTACCTAAGGTCTTCATCTGACAGAGTATGTATGAACCTGATTGGGGAGGTTCTGTCTTGGTTTATTTTAAACAAACCCACTCCTGGTAAGGAATAGGCCAGCACTTGGACAAATTCCTTCTTTCAAGGACTTCAGTCTTAGCCTAATGCCAGCTGCAAATGCGATCGCCAGCTCAGGAAGGTGACCTGGACTTTCTCAGTTCAAGAAGTAAAGTAAAAATTTGGACAAGGAATATGTTGCAAAAGAATAGTAGAAGTGTCCCTGTTATGCAAATCATTAGGTAGTCCTTGTACGTAGTGCTGTGCTTGGTGCTGGTGATAACGTTTCCAAAAAATTAGAGCAAAATTAGTGCTTTTAGAAGTCCTTAGACACAAAGTTGTTTGTAGAAACTGAAAAGCTAGGGCTGTTTAGTGACAGACAATAAGTAATAAAATGGTGTCTCTGTGAAGGTGCTAGCGCTTAAAAGAAAGCAGTTTTAAAAACTTGTCCAACTTGAAAGAGTAGAAATTTGGTGTTTTCCAGGGCTGTGTCTCATACTGAACAAGAGCATTGAATGTTCTTTTGGCATTTTTTGTTTATTTGGGTTTTTTTTTTAAGTTTTTCTTTCCTTATGTCTTAATTTTCTCTTGGTAAAAGAGTCAGTGAGCCCAATATTTCGTGTTTCCATTTTGGAACAAATTACTTGCTCCCTGATTTTTCTCCTGATAAGCAGAAGCGTTCTCCGTTTTTGCCATTCTTTTTAATAGGCATTTGGGGATTGGCATCCTCTTCCAGGCTCTTTCCACCCCCAGTTTAGTGTCCTAATAGGATTATCAGCCGTGATTTTGTGCTAGCTTTTTTTCTTCTTGATGCTCCAGTTGTGATGAAAGCTTGTAAGAAAAACAAAGAAACATTTTGGTGAGTTCCTGTTCTTTTGAAACTGCAGTTTCTGCTGAAGGAGAATGTGGGTTAGTTTGTTTTTTTACCTCCTGTTCCCTGATGTTTACCACTTAATGTATACAGCTTAAAAGATTGGAAGAGCAGCAATAAAAGTGGTGAGGCAGCTGATCTACCTAATAGTGAATGTGCCCAACTTGACTTAAGGGCTTAAAATGTAGCTGCCATCAGGCTTGAAGAACTGTAGCAAGGCTGGAAGCAAAGTTGGTGACTGTAGCACCATATCCTGAGGGAAAGGAGGAGGTGTGAAATAGAAATGCAGAAAAAAAATCTAAAAGAACTTTTTTATACCAGATTTTCTCATGTTTAAAATAAGTGATGTGCATCACTGATTAACCTCATTCACGTATGGTTCAGAAGCCCATTTTTCTCAATCAAGTGTGTTTCTGTGCAGGGTGTAGCACTCATGACCCTTTATGGTCTGGGACCAGTTTTGTTGGGCAAGACCTTGCTTCCTTGGTGATTTGTTCTAATCCTGTTTTAGTAAATGACTGATCAGGGAAAATCAATTGCTTTTTCTGTTTCTCTTTCTTGTGGTATGTTATTACAAGCATTCTTACTAGTAAGAGAAAAAGAAGGGGAAAAAGAAAGTTCAGAATCTGATGATCCCTTCACCTTGCTCTCAGAAATAACTGGGATTCATTTCATCTGGAGCATCATAAGCCAATATTGTTAATTTTGAGCTGGACTTACCATTAAGGCAGCCCCTGAAAGAATGAAAAGTACACCAGAAATGAGCATGGTAACTCAGACTCATGATCATGTGCTTGCATAAGCTGAAGGTGGTAGATAAACCTTACCCCTAATTGGTTGAAAAGGGAATGAAAAATAGCCGATTCTCGATGTCAGAGGGCCATAAGGTGCTGACATCGAGACAAATGTTTTTCCATGGGTAGTGGAAGTTTAAAGGCAAAATACATCCTCAGTCTATAGGGACATGAGCAAAGGATTTAGTAGATTTCATATGACCCTCCAGAAGCAGCAACCTGTCAGTACAAGTTAAACAGTAACTATTAAAGTCATAGTCGTGTTTTCTTGGGAGTATGTAACATGTTCCTGATAGCCTAGAATATTTTTAGAAATAGGGACTGGAGTAGTCCCTGAGAAGGTTTTGTGAATTTAAAGATACAACAACTTACTATAGCAAGGATTTGAATTCTTCATTGGCCATGGCTGTGCAATTTGCATGTTCAGTTTTATTTTGAGCTCCTACTTTGTTTTTGACTTGTCTGAGATCCTCTGGAAACCTTTCCCTTCTATGCTACTGTATATGTATCTGCTCCCTTCACTACCAGACTCCTTTCCTGTAACAATTTCGCTTGTAACTGTGGCATTGTGGCCCTGTTTTCTTGGATGACACTACAAAGATAATTTCATTAGACTGTGTTGAAGTTCTTTAAGAAACGTGCTTAAAAGAGCAGAAGGATTCTTCTTTGAACAATTATCATTTGGTGGGATAGAAGAACAGATCATCTTGTCACAGTAATTTCCAGTAGTAGCAGAATTGTCCTTTTGTGTTGCACCATGCTTTTTTGGAAAGTCCATTAAGTCCAGAAAACGTATTCAAACCATCTAGAAAATCTTTATAAATTAGACTTGTTTTTTAAGATTGTTGGTTGTCAAACACTTTAAGCAGTAGTAAAGCTAAGCAGATGGTCTGTTGCTTCCATAGAAATGAGCACTTCATTCCAAGCTTGCTCTGTGCCTAATACTCTCCTGTGAGAGTTCATGCCTTTCAAATAAAGGAGATGAAGCCTTCATATAGTTCATTGTTGCTGTCTGCCACATGAGCTTGAAGTTGTGTTTCCGTAGGTTAGATGTTATATAGTCTCTTGCTGAGATGCATTCCCTTCTTCCTAATACTGCTATCAAAGCTTGTGGAAAATCAGAAGAAGATTTTGGGAAGTTCCCATTTATTTGGAATGGTTCTCAGACTTCTTTTTTGTACTCTTATTTAAGAGTTTTGGACAGTGATACACCTATTTAGTACTTTTGCTCTTTCCCTTAAGACGTAGTAAAGTCCCATTGAGATAAGTAGAACTCTTGAGTGGTTGTTTTTGGGTTTTTTTATATGTTTCCAAGGTGTATTGCCTCCTTACACAATTCTGTAAAAAGAATTGCCATTTCATCAGGAACTTCAGAGCCATATCACTCAAAGATATGCTGGTACCCAGCAGCAGAAACTTGGGAAAAAAATCCTGGAGTTGTGTGTGGCTGATGATCTACAGAAGCCATTGATTTTAACCTGCAGTGAAACTGCACCTTGCCAGGGATTCCTTTCAAAGTGTTTTTCTCTGTGGGACTAGTAAACCCACCTCAAGGTTAGTTTTCTTTCTGAGAGGTGCAGTTTAATCAAATGTGTTATTGGGCTCTGTATGCCCAGTAAAAGGATGTAATTGTTTGGTCAGATCTCAGTCTGAATCTATAAAGAAATCGGGAGAAAATGGTGGTTTATTTTCCTACCTGGTGATGAGGATTACAACATTATTGGGTTTTTTTGTAAAATGCCTTTTCAAGGTCATAGATTTTAAAGTAACCTCATTCTACATATTTTGAAAACTCTAAAGGAAAATATTTGTATTGATATAAACTAGAACCTGCCTGGCAGGGAGAAACTGATGGAAAAGCTGTTCTGGCTGGCAGATCTTCCAATGTAGTATTTCAGGAAATGATATGGTAGTAATGAGTTTAGACAGAGTTCAAAGTGCTGTGTACAAGTGATGAGCTTTCCTTACTGGTGCATTTATTGTATTTAACTGGAAGTTGGTACCAGTAGTTGGATTGGCACCAAAATCAGGTTCAAAATATCATTAACTGCAAAAATAGACCTAATATGCTGGATTTCTGCATAGGAATTCAGAGCAATCTTTCTCTTAACTATATTGGCCTAATTAATTTGAATAGTGCGTGTTTTCAACTTTGTTTTAGTCAAAATAGCCACATGGCAGTGCATGTTGCAGTAGGAGAAATTTCAGATTAAAGGGGAGGAACTCTTACCAGAAGTGAACTTTAGAAAACAGTAAAACCATTTTTTATGTCTACCAAGAGAATAACCAGTTGTCTCATTTTTTTTATTGTTGAGCTATAAAAGAACTGAATTCTGTTACTTGTTGTTTCTGGGCTGGGTGTATGTATAATATATGTGTCTTTGACAAGCACGTTCACAGTTTTGCTCCCTGTAATTGTTCACTGAGTGGTGTTTTGGTGTTGGATATTAATCTTGAGTAAATTTAATAAGAGAATGAACTACTTTAAAGAGGAAGAATTCTGATACAAGACTTCAGTTGTGCACATAGTTATGTTGCTTGACTTGATGTTTTGAGGAATCTCTACTAAGGAAAATTTGTCGTGAGAAAAAAATGAAGAAAACTATTTATTTTAAACAGATTACCCAGTTGATATTGCTAAGTACCAGATTTAGATGTGCTTGCTGATTGTGAGTTAAGTCAGCTGAAGATGTTCTCATTCCTTTGCAGTTCTGTGTGTTTTAGCAAACTGCTGGTGCAGTTTGTTTCTCCGGTGACTCTCAATCTGTCTGAATCTGTCTGAATTGTTTTAACAGGACTTGCAGTTAATTTGCTTCTCATCCCGTAAGTTGTCCGTGTGATGCTGCCAAGCTGACTGTCTCCTAGCAGACCATGCCTCTGGCAATCGCAAGTAGCCAGACCAAATCACGTTCCAAATAATGCCGCTTCCCAGTTTCAGGGGACTCTTAATAATATTCCAGATTTGACCATAGTTGCTTGGTTCTCTGTTGAATAACTATCACCAAAACAGCATTTTTACTGAGAAGAGACATATGTGCTTTTACAATGCTACAAACAGAAGAAGGATATAAATATATGGAGACACATAACAGAAAAACTCACTGACTAGTAGTAAAATTAAAATATCTGTAAGGCGGTTTTGTTTTGAAACATGACCATGCAAAGCGGTACTCCACAGATGAGTTTACTCTGATACACTGAAGAGATTTGGTGACTTAAAAAGTTCGCTTACCACAACTATTACTCCTGGCACCTGAAATTGAGTTGTTTCCTATTTCTGGTACATGAGTTAAATTCCATTTGCAGTTGTACAATGTCATTGAAGATCTTACAAGCGATAGTCACTTGGCTCATGTCTCCTGCTTAAGCAGGTATCTGGGTTCAGTTTGGCAACAAGAAGCGGAACAGTCAGCATTCAGGGGGCTTCCCCTCCTTCTGCTTCCAACTTGGGCAGTTACGAAGTCCGTCTCTGTTAACTTGCATTGGTGTATCATCCAGCTGACAAAAATGTAATGTTTATAGTATCTGAAATTCAGAGTAGAATTGTGCCATTATCTTCTCCTGTGGTAACACAACACAAACGTTAAGGATTTTTCATTAACTCTAAATCATATTGGTTACCGTCTTGCAATTCTTCGATTTTTATTGTTGGAATGGGGTTTATTTCTAAGTAGTGTATCTGAAAGAAGGATTTGGAAGTGAACCTAATGGGTCCACCAGGTTTTTTTGGAAGCCACAGATTAAAAGCAAGATTTCTGGTGTTGTTTCAGAAGCCTTATTAAAATGACAAAAAAAGCTTCCAAGTCCTTACTAAAAGATGTGACTGAAATTATTTCTTTCTAGTTTTTAGGCTGTTTTCAACATGCCTTCCTGCTGCTGTTCGTAGTTTGGTGGTTTTTTTAATACACAGGTAAAAAATGACTCGGATGTTGAGAGGAAGGAGAACCTGCCAACTTAAAATGTTGGTGTGTAGAAGTTACGAAATACCTGGTTACTTCAGTCAGAAGGAAATGTCTTTGTCGTAGTAATTTTCCTAATAGAGTCTGATCATGCATATAGATACTACTGCACGGGAGCGTTTCTGATGACAAAAGCTTTTAGCAAGTCTCTAAACTTCTCCTTACTTAAAAGATAAACTTAGTATTTGTACTTGACAATGAGCTGTGATTGTATTGGGAATCCTATAATTGGAAGTACATACAGAAATGTGTCAAAACATCTGGTATTATGGTCTGAAAACTAAATGCTGGTCATCTCTTTCCTTAGGAAAAAAAAGGCAATGCAGGAAACTTGGAAAATTATGTATAGCATGATACACAGTGCCAACCTCCCTAAGAAACGGATCTGGAGTGGGAAGGCGATTCTCCGTCTGTGGCTTCCACAAGTGAAAGTACAGATGGGACAGGTTCTACTGTCAGACAAAATATAACATTGCGTTTGAAAGTTGCACTTTGGAATTTTGAAATCCCCTTACTTAGCTAAGGGGTTGAAATTTCAATACAAGAGGCTACACAGAGTATGCCCAAGTCTACCTTATAGCGGGCAGGCTATTTTTCACCTTTATTTAAAGATTGACTTTTAAAGTAGAAAAGATGTTTCATTACACACGTTAGCCCACATCTCAAAAAAAGCCTGAATTCTTAGCACATTTACTAGTTCACTTTGCGGGGCCGAGTATAAGTAATGGCAAAATATAATCACTTTTTCCTTTCTTCTTCTGGATGTTTGGGGGAAGTACCTGCTTATTGTTTGGAAGTCTTAAGTCCCTTTGTGTGGGTGGCATCGATAGTTTGACTGCTGCACCTTTGTCTATCGGCTGTGAATTGCACATGCTCATTTTTCCTTCCCACCTTCTTTGTAGCCACTACAGTAAAGAATATTTACTCCAGAAATTGCCCTGACTGGGGGGAGATGTAGCATACTAAGTTTATTATTTGTGTTTTAACTGTTTATATGTAATCCCAGTAAGGGTTTTAATTCTAAAACCAGAAATACTTTGCAGAATTGAGATTTAGATGAATGAGGACTTGATATTTGAACTCCTGATGCTACAAGAAGTACCCCTAAGTAGCGTCTGGAAATGTTAGTACTGGAAATGTTCTAAAGATACTCGAGCCCCAAAGTGATAGTTGTATTCTTTGGTATGAGTACATACAAATCTACTTTAAGTTTGGCAAATCAGAAGTATACTGTGCCATAAAATGAGTTCAGTAGTGCCTTTGGTTTAGGATGAATCATAATGAAAATACAGCACATTAAATATAGGAACATCCTTGCCAAAATGTCTATGAAATAGACTTTTAGAAAAGAGAAGTAGATAGATTATTTAGCAGCCTCTGAGAGATGCTGCTGTTTTGAGGTGGAAAGGTTTTGTGTTTTTGGAGGGGCTGCAGCATAATGCTGTCCTATCTGTAGGGTATGCTTTCTTTTTTTTAAAGCTTTTTTTAAAAACAAATAAAAAACAAGTGCCCTTTGAAACTTTTGGCAAATTGACTAAATTAAATAACTGCCTTTGCTATGGGAGGATCTTCATACCCTGGAAGTGGAAAAGTGTTGGAACGCCACGAGTCAAAGATGGGATTTCACTCTTGGAATGAGTTGTGTTTGTTTCCTTAGTCTGATACTGGGCACCTTGCGTTAAAATACAATTTCTGGATAGTATGGTGTGCAGGCTGCTTTCAGTGAGAAGTGTGTGTGTATAGGCCTGTTTTCTTCACACTGTTCCATTTTAAGCACGTGTTTAAAGACAACCATCATACCTTGTTTAAAAACCCGTTGAGAAGTCTCTTGATAGCTTCATGTGAATTGTTAAATCTTCGAGCAGAGCATGTTGCTACAGAAAGGCTGGAGATTTCAAGGTAGCTCTTCAAGTCAGTGTGGTGTTTCAAAATAAACATATTTGGTTCTTAAAGTTATTTAAAAATTATTTCAACAGTGTAAATTATTTATAGTGATGTTTCTCCTTAGTTGCTGTTAATGCCAGGTAATGATATTTTTGCTAAGTGGTTGTTTTCAGCAAGCTATATTGATTTTTTTAATGTAACCTGTAGTGTAAATTTGTTTTGTTTCTATTTGACACCTCCCCACACCCCAGTTCTGGATTGAAATAGAATAATTACTTCTTTTGAAACACAGTCTCTCCCTTCAGTGTGTCCGCTTTTCCTTTACAGTTCCTGTCTGCCAAGGAAAGTACATCCTGTAGAGAAAGGAAACGGAGTACCTTTTTTCATTATATTTTTGAGACACCTTTTCTGTTGCTGTTTTCTCCGTACAGTTACTATTGCCTTTTCCCCCACTTCTATAGAACATCGTATCACATAGACTGCCTGATAATGTGTCTTTGGCCGCCTTCTCTTAAAAGAATCTCTTAAAATAGTGCTACTGTTTTTCTTACAAAACTAGTTTATTCCTTATAATACTAAATTTTTGGAGCATGATGCACTCTGCTTTTACTTGGCTGTCTCCAGCCAACTGTAGGAACTTCAGAACTGCTGAGATGCCAGCAGATGCATCTCTCAATTCTTTTGTGGCCTGTTGGGCCCATCTTGAAGGGTTAATATCTAGGTACAGACAATAAAGGAAGAAGCATGGACTTTGTGTTGAGATTTGCTGTTGGTTTTGAAACCTGCATTTAGTTTAATGGTGATGAAGTATAGCAATTGGGGGAGGACAGGGATATTTGAGTGTCTCAAAAGCCTCTTTTTTAAGTGTTGTTGAATTACTGTTTGTGTCCAGACTACATTTTCTTGATGAAACAAACCTTTGAAACATCTTCAGTTAATTGTGCGGTTCGGATTAACTTTCTGTTCTTCTGCAGTAAGAATAGCTCTTGTTTATCTGTAGAAGGCCACTTTTTCTGCTTGGCACTCATAAAAGCTCTTGAAGCAATTGGAATACATTGATCAATTGTGGCTAATTATCCGTTAGAGCTTTGAAGTTTTTATTTGCGGAGGTTACACTCATTACAAAGTAAGCCTTCTGAGCTTTATTTTTGATTTGTAAGTACAACAATGATGCACAGTGCAGAAATTACTTTGATTCTTCCTATAGTGTATTCTGTTGTATCAACACTTAGGCTTGTGCAGAATTTTGGAGACATTTTCTTTCTTTAGGCATATATACAGTGCAAGCATATAATTATTTTTTTCCCTGGAAAAGGTTAATTTCTAGCTAAATGTATTAAAAGAGTTTGTTCTCTATATATCCAGTCATTTGTAAAGAGCGTTTTCTCAAGAAATTCTGTGTTCTGTATTTCAGTAACTGTGCAGAAATGTTTGTACATTTTTAAAGTGGTCTTGTTGCCTTGGAATACCTAAATTTGTCTTTGACCTCTGTGCAATGCTTGGAAGAGAATTTCAAATCTTATTACAAGTGGTAATAAAACACCTGGCTTCCTCTTAATGGGATTTTAAAAATTTTATTTCTAGCTTTACACAGTCTTTCATCCTGTAATAACGGATGTAGTAAATTACAATTATTCCTGGGCATTTGAGTATTTTTCTTCGAGTTAGTTTACTACTGAAGAGCAAGGCACTCTAAATGCTTCATGAATCTGTTGTGGTGAGCTTTTGTTAGAGCAGTGAGCTTAAAGAGGTGGGAGAGTGGAGGCTTCCAGCACAAGATAGGCTTCCTCTGAACGCTGCTAGCCAGATCATCATTTAATTCTCAAAACTGATTCTTGAAATGTTAATTTTTAAAGGCATTCTTGTTACGCGCTGACTTTAATAAAAGTGAGTATTTTTAAATTAGTATCTTTGTCAAATTGCCCAGTCTGCAGATTGGTTTAGGTGAGGAGCTCTCACTTGAGCTGAGATAATAGGGTTGCCACCATTCTTGTGCTGAAACTGAATTAACTTTTTTTATTTTCGGTAATGCCACTGGCTTTCTGCCATAGAATGATTAATCTTTTCCTTGCTTCTCCATCTGTCCCTCTGGCATATACATACCAAGCACCATGGTGACTTTCTTTTGGAATATGTTGCTATAGGATGAAATAGTAATTAGTAGAGACTTACTTTTTTTTTTTTGTCAGTAAACAGATACAAGATGATGCCAACATAGTAAAGAAAGCCTGTCTTTCCCACTTCACAAATGAACATAAATTCCTAATGGACCTGTCTTTTACGCTTCTCCAAGATCCTTAATCGGTTAGGTGGACCTTGCTTCGTGTCAGAGATTGGTATTTCATACCAGAGGGAGATAAGAGTCCAAAGTGCGAAGTCCTCGGCGTGTGCCTGGCTGCAGAGCTGCTCTTTCATACTGAGGGTGCAAGCACAGCAGCAGATCTGAGTGATGGCAATAGCACCCTGGGACCAAGGAGGGATTAACTCCAGGTGGTTGATGCCACATCATAGTAGCTCTGGAACTTGTGCATGTTAAACTCCTCTGGAAACTGGTGGTGAAGCGGTGCAGATGGCAAAGCACAGGTTGCTGTCTCTCATTGAGTTACTGCACTGGAAAGCAGAAATAAGCCTTTTGAAAGCAGTTCTGTCCCCTTTTGCTGTTGTTTACTAACAGTATTAAAAGCATCTGAATTGTCTATCGGTCTGAATTTCTGTTGTTCCTCCATTACTTAGAGCAGATCTGCTTTTGCATTTACAGTACTTTGTACACTTTAATTGATAACTTCTGAACATCTGAGAAACCCGACTGCTCAATTTCCTTGTCTTGAGAGAAAGATAAGAAAAATCAAAAGGAAGACAGTTAAAATTATTTAAGCCAAGCAAGGTGACATGCTTCTTGGTAGAAAAAAACATTTCAGTGCATGGGAAGAGAGAAGGGGGACAAAATGCTGAGCTTTATAGCCAAGTTGTGTGTTGAAAGCCCATTTTTGAAGTAGGTGTAGTAATTTGACAGGGGATTTGGAGGCGTAGTACAATAACGGAGTATTAAGTGACTGGTTTTGGTGATGCCCATAGAAGAGGAAAATAAAGAATGCATGATTTGGTGGCAGCAAGTACAGAAGAAGTTCTGAATCATCCCTGTCCTGTAGTGACTTACAACAGTGATAGCTTGGAGGCAGGAGCAGTAAACCATTTCTGTGTACCAAATCATTCTGTTCATGCTGAACCCAAAGGATGCTTCTTGGATCTGTAGGTCATAGTAGGAAGTGCAGAATTTCCATTTCATGCCAGCTTGCTCTTTCTAGAGGGGAAAAAAAAGGCGAGAGAAGTGTCCCCAACACATTGGTGATATAATAGGGGATTTTGGTTGAAGCATGTGAGATGCTGAGTAGCAGTGGCTCTAGAAGGGTTGGATTATTTATGCACAGTTGCTCTGTCAACCTGTGGCTACTGATTATGGTATAACCCGAAAGTTACAGCTCAGGCATTCAGAAAACTGAATTTCAAAAGGAAGAACTAGTTATTGTCTCCTCAGTATTTAGTATGTTATTTCACACTGGGTTGTTTCAGTGATACAACAGGAGGAAGTAGGGGGAACATCCTTCCTTGCAAATACAAGGGATTTAGAAGAAAGCAGTAGTGAGCGACAAATACGTGTTACTAGAGCATTTCATACTGTTGAACAGGCAAGCTCTCACGTATGCAACTCCTCAACACTACTATTAGTTTGTGAAGATCTGGACTTTTGTCAAAACAGATCATATCTAGGATGCCTCTGCTCTCTCTCTTCTTAATTATGACAGGCGTGTTCTGTTCTCTGAAATTATTTAAATTATTAATCTGCGGTTTACAGTTAAATTGATTTTAGCTTTCGTACCGTAGACTTAAATCCAGAATAATATAAGGATAGTAGTGGCTCACTAAAAGGTTGTCTTTATGCCTTCCTCCTATAACTATTTTGTCAGATTCAGAGGTATGGGAACAATTTGGTGGGGAAAAACGGCTCTGCCCTTCCTATTTTTCTATTGCCAAAACAGATCTGAGAGTGGCATAACCAGTAGATTGGCTGTGTGTTCTCACACTGCCGCTCTGGAGGCTGTAGTTCTTCACCGCACCCCTCCCCAAGGGTCTTCTAAACCATTTCCTATCGTGCTTTCAGCTCCCTCCCATGTCCTCAGATAATCTTTCTGAGGTGCTGACAGGACAAGGCTGGCAATAATGGTGGCTCATTCTGAGCCCTGGATACGCTGTCTGCTGCGAAACACAGTGGGGAATGGCAGAGGTCTTTGTGCCTTTTCTTCATGGAGATATTAATCTGAGTGTCATAATCTACCCCTCTATCTCTCTAGTCAGCAATCTTAGGAACTTAATTATCTGTGAGAGCTTTAACAAAAATGGGTCAAATTGACCAGTGATTTCCAAAGTGATTAGAGAAAAATTGAGTTGAGGAAGGGGGAGGAGGTGGGATGCTGATTGTCGTAGCACCATTGTTTAAACCCTGTTTCCTTAGGATACCTAGCTAACAACAGAACTGTTCTTGTGATCCTGCAATCAGTGTCAGTCTGAAGAGGCAACTTAATTGTTGCTGGGTTGAGTGAATGAATGAAATTTTGTCTTGCAGTCCACCCTGTCTCTGATCTCGTGTCGTTAGGAGAGCAATCATCTCAAGCTGCTCTTAGCCATGCTCGGTCTAATACGGTTCTGCGGTGCAGGGGGGGATACAACAGTTTGATGCAGTTTTTGGCTTCTGTTCCGCACCTCTGCTTTCCTGGACTTTGATACTTGTCTCTGGGTTTGGTTAATGGACTTGGCAGCTTGGTCAAGGTCTTAGATCATTTTTGTTTCCTGAGATGACTTTTTCTTCTCACCTTTCTGTGTTGTCGCTAGACAAGCAGAATGGAACTTCTAATTCCCTTTCTATTATCAGGTTCCATTTTATAAAGAATTAAGCATATAAAAATGATACAAAGTCAGGCATGATACCTCTCATTATAGGCATTATGGCTTTTGTGAATATTTCCTGTTGATGAGTAGAAGCACACACTATTTAGACAAAAAATTATATTAATCTTGAGAATTTCAGTGGTATTTGCTTACTTAGATTTCTTTTTTTCTCATTTTTGCTTTGCAGCTATAGAGCTTCAGCTCTTACTTATCGATAGGTCTTTGCTAAATAGAAAATATTTGTGTTATCACCTTTCTATTCCCACTGATTCTATTCCCAGAATCAGTACATTAGGATGACTTCAGTCCTTGCCTCAATAAGATGATCAAATTCATAAGCTTAAATAGCAAGATAAATAAATTAGGCTATTAGATTGCAATTAGATTGTTCGTTGTACCCGTGCCTTTTTGTCCTTTAAATAGTTCTTGAGGCCTCTCTGAATCCTGTCATTTTTATGTATTGTTCATGAAGAACTAATGCAGCATGATCGTCATCATTATAACAGTATTCACATCAAGCCAAATGCATAAAGATGTCGCTTTACACTTAACCCAGTCGTCCTTTCATAACTCCTGTCATATTGAGAGCTGAGATTTGTTGTTCAAGCAGTTTGCAGATTCACAGCTTTCGAAGTCCAGCCAAGCTCGTCTAGCTTGCTTCCTTTCCTTCTAGGACTGTTCTCTAGTTAAAAATCTAGTAGGTACCAAATTGAATATTAACAATAACTATTTTTAGTTTATAGGATTGGATCATAATCAGATTACTTCAGCTAGGCTTGTTTTCCACTGAACCCATGCTGCTTTGAGTTCTTTGATTCTCATATCAACCTTTCCTTTTTTCTTCCCCCTCCCCCCCCCCCCCCCCCCCCCCCGCCCCGTTGTCAGGCTAATCCACATCTGGGGGTATTGGTTTGGTTTTAAATACTGGCCAGAATAACCTTCTTACATGTTTGTACAGAAGAGTCAGCGCTTCAAACCTTAATGAAAATCAACATTTAAGTTAGATATAAGTGTTTGGGTTTTTTTTCTGGACTAATCTGTCTAGAGCAACTAATTTAAAAAAAAAAAAAAATTATAGCATTAACTTTATGTAGGCAGTGGTGGTGCAAGATACAAAATCAGGAGTGTTGTCAGAGGTAGGTGCTGCTCCGTGGCTTGTGCCTGCAAATGAGGATGGTTTTTCTCTTGCAGGAAAACTGACAATGAGCTCAGTCTGTCCTGCCAGAGCTTTTATTAAGTTTGGAAACCCTGGAGTGAAAGACGGGTTGAGGCAACAGAGGAGAGCCGAGTTTCCCAAAGGAAACTGGGTAGCAAGGAGCAGAACTGTATAGAGTCCTATGCTTTATGACAACGTATTGGAGGAGAAGCCAAAAAAGGGATTGTGAATAGGAAATTACGTGCTCGTAACGGTGAATGGGTTTTGCAGCATGTTGTATTGGTTGCATGTCCAGGGAGCCTCAGAGGAATAGGTGGTAATGAAGTAACTCTGACTGCTTGAATGAGAGAACTGGCTGTAGTGGCAGAGGTGAAGGGACAGTTAATATTAAGAGTTAGGAGGAAAGCACAGGATTTATTTATGGCCTAGACACTTCGTGTACAAAGAGGGAGTAGCTCCTTGATGCTGGGCTAGAGGAAGAAGTATTGTGGTGTGTCAGCAATGATAAAGAAGGGAGGAAAAGAGTAAGCTTTAAAAATAGAAGAACAGGCATTGTATGAAGATTCAGTCAGGTATCTTTTAAATTAGGCTGGTGAACTTCTCATTTCTGTCATATCAACTCTGAGTCACACCATCAGATGAGGTATATAGATTTGGTCACAGACTTGATCTATAATATCTATGAAACTCCAGGAACCAGAGGAAATTGAATTGCTGTTCTCCTCTGAAAACAACTAAAAAGCAAAATGAAGAGAAAGTACCTCCCACACCTGCTGCTCAAAACATTGCAGTGGAGATGGCTTCCATAGTCCAAGTCAGCTCAACAAAGGTTTTAAGTTTGGTTTTTTTCAGCTCAGAAGTTTGTACATTCCTGGGCTTGTGAGAGTAGAGTGAAATACCCTATTTCCTATCCACACTCAGTAATAGATTCCAGTATCTTAGTGAATTGCCATAGTGATAAAAAAGGGAACAGAATCTGCTTGTCTTTCTGGGATAGCAGAATTATTGAATTAAATGCATCTTTTCCATTAAAGGAGAGTAGCATTATCATATTTCTGAGAAGAACTGTTTTAGAGTAGAAATAATGTGTTTAAGCTGTTGTCCTGCGTTAATCCCATTACTGCTTCAGGCACTTCTAGCCTTGACTTGCAGTTCCATGCTGGGGTGGTTTATAGCACCCCTGCATCTCCCCCATTGTGTGTGACGGAACAGTTGTGTAGAAAACCCCTTGCTTGTGGAAAAGTTTGCTTTATTCCATCTGAAGTCAATGCAGTTGTGACCACAAAGAACCAGGTGAGAAGCAAGAGTTGCACAAAATTGTAGCGCAGAAACACAAGTATAAAACCTGTGTTACCAGAGGAGGAGGTGGGATGAAAGGAGCCACCCTGGGATGGAGTGCAGAGAATGTGGCCTGCAAGAAATGGTGGTCGCATCAGGTAGAGAAGAAAGGAGATGAACTGATAGAGAGGAAGAGAAGACAACAGGGGATGGGAAATATCCTTAAGCTTAGAACAAAATAGGAGTGAACTGCAACATAGCCCAGGTTTTCAGAGATTAAGCTTATTCCTTTTGTGGTAATGGAAATGCATGGGCCACCAGGCTGATGTGTTGAAGATTGAGTAGCCCTGTGATACGCATCTGTGACCATTTGTTGCAGGTGAAAAAAGAAACAACTCATGCTTGATTGCTTTTTGCTTTTGTTCCTTTTCAGGAAAGTAAATTTAACAAACTTTAAGCAAAGTACAAGTCTTTGTGATGGCTCAGAGTCCCGCATGAAAACGACCGTTCTTACCAGGTTGCTAACTCCCATGTTCTTGCTGGTTTATCTTCTTTGATGACTTGTAATTACCTAGTAATCTTCCCCTGAACTACCTAATTTGGGATCAGAGTTCTGCTTCAGAAATATAAAAACAAAGGTCTTCTGAGTATCTGCCTTCCCCCGTCTGCCCCCTCATTTCACATAGGAAGAAACCCGGGGGCAGCGGCAGGAGCTGCAGCGTTTGAGCCTTCTCACTCATTTGCTTGGGAGCCGCCAGTTTCAGTTTGCAGAATGAATAAGCAGTGTAAAATCTTTACTATATATGTGCTCAATCATCTCGTTATATTTGCCAGTTGTTTTCTGAGATTCCAATTAGCAGTGGCATAGATAAAAGTTTTACGGAAGGTCACCTGATCTTAATGTTCAGATAATTAACCGGGAAATGCCGGTTAATGTCTTATGTACTCGGACGTCTTTCAGTGTTGGGTGTACGGGGATCTGCCTGGTTCTTCCTTTCCTTCCACCTCTTATTTGTTGCCTTCCTGCTGGTGAGGAGCTGCCAGTGGTTTGCTTTGCTGGAGGTTCCTGCTCTTAATGCTGTTCGGCAGCAGGTTTTTCTACCGCTAAAACTCCTCGTCGGTCCCAGCCTTGGTTGAAAACTGTTATAAATAGAGAAGAGTTCATTAGATCACTTCGTACATTGCGTTGTGCCACTTCTAGTGTCTGGAAATCACAGTCCTGTTAATAAGCTTAACTCCTCTGAGGCAAAACCACAAAGAAAACCCTCACAAGCAAACAAAAACCTGAAACTACAAACATCTGTGGGCTTTAATAAACTCATCTGGTGTATGGTCCTGATTTTTGTCTCCATATTTATAACAGGGATTGACACGTAAGAAAGAGAGGTCTTTCCGCCTTTTCAGATTTCTTATTTATTTATTTATTTTAAAGATAGACTTCAAACAAAAAAACAAAAAAGTCTTAGGCAGTTTGTTTCAGCGGCAGTAATTTACAAAAATGAAGTGTAGGTTAAAGGGCATGTCTAATGTTTTACAATGTTATCAAACTATCTGCTGTTTTTTTTTAAAGTTGTAGACTGGTGCAACTCTTTAGCCTTAGGTTCCTTTCACTTACTAAGCGGAGCTTTAGGCATTGAAATACCATGTGTCAGACGGCAGGCTTAAAAAAATACAAGGTTTCAAATAGAAGCTACTTTGCTTCCAGCTTGATTTCAAAGCACAGCAAGGCATTTGTTAAAATTTCAATCAAGTGTATTACTTAATGACCACCTAGAAAAGGAAAAATTATCCTCATCATATTAAGCACTCAGTTTGGGAGACTTGAAAGGTTGCTTTGTTGTTGTACTGAGCTGTGATATGTTTAATAATGAGATCTATTAAAAGGGAAATATTTTAATATGATAAACCAAACATGGTACCTGTTAGAATTGCAGTTCCTTGGTGCTTTAGGGATGTTCTAGTGGTTTAGAGTTTTAACGAACTTAAAATTATATATTTTTTTTTCTTTTGAGACTGAAATGTTTGTAATATTTTTTCTAAAAATCTATTTTTCAACATTTATCCTTTAGTAAAAAAGTTAATCGTTCCTGGTAATAAGATGAGGGACACCTCTCTGTTTCTTTTGGAGCGAGAATTTAAATTGGGTGTAAAATTTGCTTAGCATTCTCACTGCCTAAAGAAAATCTCTTTTCTGCTTTTTGAAAATTCAGCTGTGTTTTAAGATTCTGCTGGAGGCTTTATAACATTACACTGTGCAGCCATGTTAGGCAGCTTCATTGTCTGCACCGAGTCTTTCCCATCTCCCCCCCGATGGCTGAATATGCTCCATCCTGAAGCTGCAAGGTCTAAGAAGGACTTTGCTCGCGCCAGCTCCTGCGGGCTGGTGTGGCCCATGCAGAGCCGTGGAAACAGGTTCCTGTGTTTGCAGCATTTCTCTCTCCCAGTTTGGGCTCACCACTGTGCTTTCCCCGTGGTGGTGGTGGCGGCTGTAGGGCTCGTAGGAAGTTGTAGCACAGCGATGGTTGCCAGAATAGTCGATATATTATTCAGTTTAACAAAACTCTACCGAACCTGCAAGCGAGCTCAAAGAAAACTAAAAGGGCCAAGTCCTTCTGCAGACAAATTAAGTTGGGGATTTAGACAAAAGGGGAGACTGAGTAACAGCCAAACAGCTCATGTTCCTATTTCTGGCCTCTGAAAGGTTTAAATAGTCAGTCATAAGCTACTTTCTCGGAATCTCACTTTTAGATTCAGATATTTTCTTCACTGTTAATCTGATAGACCATCGTGGTATTAATGAATGCTGTAGATATCTCATGACGCTGTCTCATACCTTGTGTGAAGTAGTGGGTTAAGATGAGTGTGCAAGTTTATTAAATATTTTGCTATTAGTTCTTCAGAGAAGAGCTGCCAAAATCCATGCTGTAATAACTAATAATTTAAAAAACTAATTTCTCTCTTTGAACATACAGTCCTACAAAACAAACACAGAAACATAGAAAATAAAATTCTTGGTATTTGTGCAATGTGATAGTAATCAATACCACTTTTCTTTAAAAGCAGTCTTTATTACTAAGCTGTTGGCGCTGTTAAGCAATTGGGGTTTTTTTGGTCTTACACGCTATTTGAATTATTCAACTTTACTCTGGCACACAGCACATACATGATCACCTCTTACGTTGCCAAGTAACAGCTTTTCTCTTTTTTTAATGTGGATATAGTGGGTCAGATTCTTTTGTAAAGATGTAACATTTTGTCCGGTGGAAAAAGGCCTGAATCTGGCAGCAGTGACTCTGCAGGATGCTGGTTAAGGGAGTATTTCCTAATGTAAAGCTACTTCGAGTGCGGCTGGGCCAGCTCTCTGCAACCTGAGTGTACAAAGTACACTGACAAAGAGGACGGCACAGTCAAATTCTGTTTATTGGACTCTGCCCTGACATAATTTACTGCTCTTAACTAGTGCTTCATCAACTGGTCATTCAGTCCAATTCCTGTAAGCATGAAAAAGCAACCACTGAGCAATTAGGAGGCTGTTACACTGATAAGCTGACGACGTGCGCGGTCCCTCTTCCAGCCGCCAGAATAGTCCTCCTGAATCCCTGCTGGTAAAGGAAGTGAAAAGACCAGGACCATGGAAAACCAGTGTGTTGTATAAGGAAGGGCTGGAGAGGTCAAAGGAAGGGGAAAATAGGATTTAATATATCAAATAAAGACTCGCTCAGTGGTTGGATTTATATTTAAGACATTCTGACAAGTGATAAAGTCATCGAGAAATCCTCCCAGTGCGGGGCAGGGGGGAGCACAAACATAATCTGTCAGCATTTATTTCCTCTTTATTTGGAGGGGGGAAGGAGAGTCCTAGTCTTAGTCATTCTCTTTGAAAGAAGTAAATTCCTGCTAAAATATTTTTTCAGGACCTTTTGTCCAATTAACTGGCACAAGTAATAGAGGTTTCATCACTTCTCTTGGGAGACTGTTCCTCAGACGAGATGGCTCTTTGGATGGAGAGTTCTCTTCACTCTTTTGGGGGGAGTCGTATTTCTGCTTCTATTCTTAAGGAGTTTTGGGGGTGTGATTGGTCGAGGGTGTTGGCCTTAGATGTCCTTTTGTTCAGACATTTTTCCTCAAGTACCAAAACATAAGTAGATAAACATTTGTTAGATGCCTTGATATATTGCCCTGCCTTCCCATCTAGTCTGTGTTACAAAGTCATGCTCTGTACACAGAATGCACAAAGTATTACAGGATTTGAGGTTTGTTTGGTTTTCAGAAGTTTTTGCAGTGTTGGAAAAAGTAATTTCTGTCAGTGCAGACTGGGAAGGATAATCTTGTTTTCCCCTTTGCGTTTGCACAATGATTTTTGGAAGTTGAATTGCAAGACTGCAGACACACAGCTGTGCAAATTTGTAAAATATTTTTTAAAAATTTAATTTAAATTTGATGAAAGTTGTGAAATTGAGAATTTAATACTGAGCAACTTAATCCGGAATTTGGTCTCTGTGAATGCAAAGATGGATATTTGACTTATGTTTTCTTTCTTCTCTTTTAATGTCCCTTTGGAATCAAGGAAATGATGATTTCATTCATTCTTTTCCAGATGGGAATGGCAGGTAACACTAGTCCCTTTGGGCAGCCTTTCAGTCAAACTGGAGGGCAGCAGATGGGAGCTACAGGAGTGAATCCTCAGTTACCAAACAAGCCAGGCATGGCAAATAGTTTGTCTCCTTTTCCTGCCGACATCAAGAGTACTCCTGTCACCAGTGTGCCAAATATGGTGAGTTGTACCTGCCTTATTCATTATGTCTCGATAGTGCATTCTAAATTCTTGGGTGATACAGTTTCTGCAATGTTCGTGGATGACTGTTCTACGGTCATTTAAACATCAGATTTGCCCCATGGTTCCTGAAACCACTCTGCAGTGCATAAGGATTACATTACATCCTTTCATTTTGTACACTTAGTTCCAAACCAGATGAAAACGTCGTCTCTGTAAGTGCTGTTTGTAGGTTTAAATTCCTAAACCAATTAGAATGTGTTGGATACATCATCAAATTCCTGAAACTAAATAGTACCTTTCATATCCTTTGAATCTGATACAGTAAACACACCACACGCTTCTCAGTTTATATCGTGTGTGACTTGCAGCTCATAAGCTTATGGGAATACTTCTTATTGGGATACCTTGCCCAAGTTTGTAGTATTCTGTTTACTAGAGTTTTCTTTATAAAGTGAAATTAAATATTCCCATTTGTCTCAGTATGTCCGTGTATTAATCAAACCACTTGTGTCGTTTCTATGGAAACTCCAGCTTGTTGCATTTTATATTCTTACACATGATAGCAGTTACTATAGAAACTTGTAAAACCTTCCATAAGATGCAAAGTGCTTATTTTTTAATTTAAGTAGAAAACCAGCTATTTTTTGGCACAAGCAATGCTTGTCCTTCCGTCAGTGAGTTTGCTACCTGCCTGTCAGTAACAAGGCTCTATATGAGATGGAACGGGATGTAATAAGCTTCCTCTTTTCTCATTATTTTAGAGGAAGGGAAACTAATTTTCCTTTAGTTGCACTGTGAAATCTTTGTTTAATATCATCTGTCATTTACTCCTTATGATTATGGAAAGGAGCTGGTGACTAGGATTAAGACCATGTTCAGAATACCACTTACACTCATGCAGAATATTTGTAAAAGACAATTTGCTGCGTGACTATTCTAATTTTGTTTTTAAAATACTTTGGGTTTGGATCAGATGTAAAGCAAATGAATTATTGCCCTGATTCTGCAGAGAAACCTGCAAATCTGATCAAAGTGCTGTATTCATCTCAGGGACTGGATGATTCTGAAGCCCAATTTTGTGCTCATTTAAATGTTAGGGTTTGGAAAGCCTAAATCTTAGTGTACTCACTTACTAGTATAGGATGCAATGGCAGATATTCAAGTGGAATGAAAAAGGCATTTGTTGTCAAGGCTTATCTGGTGGGGGAGGAAGTAAAAGAAAAAAACTTTTAGTTTCCTTTCTCCCATCTTGTCCAAGAGACAGAGGAAAGTAAGGGAAACTTACTTTCCCAGTACTATCGATTGTAGTTTCTTTAAAATGTAAAAAATACCAGTTGTCTTCTGAGAGGACAATCAAAACCATCTTTCTGTGTTTCTCAAGTGTCAGAAGCTTTGTATGTCCAGTATATCTTTTTCTCTCTCAAGCCAATACAGAGAGTAGCTGTTTCCACCAATAATCATCGGTACTGTTGAGCCAAAAGGTGTCAGCCCTGCTCATGGATCATGTGGTGGTTAGAGTTAGGTCCCGATGGGGGTGGAACTTTCATCTTTAAAAACTGAAGTTTCCATCTAAACATTTTTATTGCAAAGCCAAGAATTTAAAAGGAAATGTCAGACATGTTAAAATTTAACCTTTACTTGGCAGCAGTGTGTAAGGCAGTGTAATTATTTGGTAATATTACATACATGGCCATATGCTGTTCCTTCCACAGGGACTTTGCTTTATTCGGCGTACAATATGAACAGTGCCCTCTGAAAGAGCATATAGTCAACATTTTGTCCTATTTTTGCTGCTCCGTGTGTAGCTGCGGGCCTTGATGACTGTACGTAGTAATATATTTCATTCACCCAGTCTTTTCCAAATGGTCTTTTCTGTGGCAGTCATCACTGGAGTGGGCATATACTTTGGATTAGTTAATTTTCACAGTGCTTATCTGAGATACAGATGTGCTGCCTCAGTTTTAAATACGAGGCTGAGTGGCACAAAAAGAGTAAGACTGGAAGAATCTGCTGACTCTGCACTTGAGGTTTGTAGGCTCTGGCTTGCTAAAGCCTTCCTCATTTCATATGTTAAGGCATTATCTAAGGGTAAAATAACATTCACATGAGTTAGTTGTGTGCTCCCACAACTCATGGGAGTGATGTCCGTGTCACATTGGGCAACTAAAATATGACCCAAACTTGTGAAAAGTTGCTTGTGACAGAGGCAGTTCCCCAGAGCGGAGCTGCAGTGTTTGAACGATTACGTCATGCTTTCTTGCTGCAATCCCTTCGCCATTTGCTACGGCCCATGATGCTTTAGAGATGGTGGTTTGATTTAATGTATTTGGCCTTGTGCGTGGTCTGTCCTATTTCCTGAAGGAGGCAGGAGTGAAGTGGAAAAGGGCATAGCGTTATGTTACTGTCTTTCAAAAACGAACCTGTGGAGGATCAGGTCAGACTCCATCTACTACAGCAAGCAAAATACCAAGTACATATTTTTAAAAAACCTCCAGGGTTTTTTGTGAGATGATTGGAACCACATAGCTTGCTAAACCAGCCCTCTATACTACTCTAATCTTAAAGGTCCCCAAAAGTACTATTCCATGTGAGAGACAGACCCGTATGAATGAAAACATTGGTTATATGTGGCATGTCTGAGGCAGGAAACCAGATTCCAGCATGACGTTAAACACCTTGGTTACCACTAAGAATATCTGAATAAGAGAAGAGGAAATAAAGGTGCAGCCATTGTCTTAAGACCCCTTGGTCCTGAAAGTAGTCCTCCTTTCAGTCTTTTGACTTTCTCTGTAACCTTAAGCGTACACTGCAAAAATAAAGCATAAGATGAGTACGTTTCTTAACCCACGTTATTCTAAGCATCATTCTGTGTGGCACCTCTGTCCCAAATGCTAGCCAGGAGTTTTCCCACTGCCAGGCACAACCCTCATGCTGGCAGCCAGCATAAACCTCTGCTGCAGCAGTGGATTTTTTTTTTTTTTTTTTTTTTTAATCCAGATTCAGGCTACCACTCTCTCTAAGAACAACACACTCTCTTCCCCCCGCCTCCCAAATGAAGTGGTTCTCAGAAGCATTAGTGCATCTTCCAGCCCTTGTTCCGAGCATGACCTTACACTAGACCCTGAGAAGCACATTTGGATTAATCCCTTTAATTAGGAAAGAAGTAACAAAACTTATGGTATTAATATGATTAAAAGGTCAGCATTAAGGTATTAATTTTCAGTGTCAGCCAGATGGATTGATTTGTTTGTTTGTTTTGTTTTCCTGACTATGGATCGGAACAACATACTAGCTTTTGCTTTGTACAACTGTTACAGAATATGATCAGTTTTCCTTACAGAACGAGACGCTTGAAATCTTGAGTTTCTAAAAGAAAAACGTTGCTTCTGACGTTGTTGGAAGTTTTGGTGACACACTGCTCAGGTTCAGTGTCACCTAAATTGTTGGATGCAGGAATGGCAGCACTCTGCTGCGGTGAGATCACGCAAAATCTCTGGTCTGTGGAAGAGAGCCGTGCTCTGCTCTTTGGCACTCAGCGCAGTGTGCAACCTGTATGGGAGCCAGGAGCCTCTCATGTTTGGAGTACCCAGACTCCGGGATGTGCTGTCAGTGGGGGGAACCCCGTTAGACTTTTCCATCAGACTTACTGAATCTTTGCAGTGCAACATATTCCAAGGGTGGTGATGGATGGTTTCTTCATGGACACATCAGTAAATCTAGGATTTCTACATGGGTTAGGAGTACAATGTGTGAAGTTTGGCTCCCAGACACCAGCTTGGTTT
This sequence comes from Fratercula arctica, assembly GCA_947846985.1. NCBI lineage: Eukaryota > Metazoa > Chordata > Aves > Charadriiformes > Alcidae > Fratercula > Fratercula arctica. Next base: position 26,903,008 of record CANTUZ010000009.1, read on the forward strand.
CACATTTATCCTTATGACCAGCAGATGGAGTTGAGAGAATAGTACTTTTCGGAAGCAAAGGAAATCGTTTCTCCTCGGTTCTTTTGACTTAGAATTGGAGACACGCATCTTCTCTTGCATTTTTTTCCCCCAGTCTCTTATTAAACTACATCTCGAGTTTTGTGTTGCGTTCTTCCTTGTTTCTCTGTTTCTTTTCATGTCCTTTGGGTTTCTTTATTAGCAGATTTTGATCAGAAGAGAGGAAGACAATGACTGGGGGATAAGGATGTCTTAGGTGTGCCTTGCTGCAGACCTCATAGAGACAGGAAGAAAGCTTTTAAACTGAGAGATCAGGTTTAATTAGAACAAGTAGAACTGTAGCTACTTAAAATAGACAAGACATATTTTATTTTAGGGACCAGAAATAAAAGGCTTTATGAAGAATCTCTATTGGGTCCTTACAGTGAGGAAGGCTTGCTTTCTTAACCTTTCAGTGATTTTTTTTTTTTTTTTTTTTTTTTTTTTTCCTCCTGTCTTACAGCAAACTCGATCTTCTCTTTCACTGCAGGACGGTCACCCCAGAGGCATGCCGTGTGTCTGCTTGCCAATCTCCTCAGCAGTCTCCCAGCTTCTGGTGGGCTTGCTCTCTGCTGTGCTTACCTTCCCTGTGCCTGCCCTGACCTGCACTCTGAAACTTTCTCTTTCCAGGCACATTCACTCCTCTTCCTCAAGAAGATGATGATTTGAAGTGGAGCAGCAGCCTAGCAAACAGCTGGGAAAAGCTCTTGTCCACGTTGCTTAGCCACAGTCTTCTAAAATAAAAGACCTGGAAACAAATCTAACAGCTAACGTCCAGCGCTTGAGAAACTGGAGAAACTTTGTTGGGAGCAAAGCAGGCATGCCTGTTCTGTCTTGGTCCTGGGAACGTGGACTGCTTTGAATGGTGGAACATCTTTAATTTTTGTACCATCCATAAATAGCGGTGCCAGGTTGGCAAAAGTGGTCTGAAAAAGAGGACCTGCTCTTTCCCCAGTGCTCTAGCTCTTGTTCCACTTTTCCATCCTCCCTATATGACAATATGTGGTGGAGAATATCCGTTGCCATTTCTTACTCTATTCCAACAGTTGAGGTGAAATACTCCGTAGCCAGCACTCTGACAGAGTGGCTTTCCTCGCTTAAAACTTCTCACCTGTCTCTTATCCACAGATTGGGATTTTTAATGTTGATCTCAGTCTGTTTTATCACCCAGTAAATTCTATATAAAGCTCTCTTAAAATTTTGTTTACTTAATTTCCTGTATGCGAGAGCTGGACTCTGCAGATTCCTATGTCAAGCTTTGTTCCTTTTTGTTGCTTTGAAATACTTCTTCGTGTTTCTTCATGTTTGTTGTCATTTGCTGGTCCTTCAAATCAGAAGTTTATAAAGACAAGGAGATGAAACTGTAGAAGTGTTATCTTTAAGAAAGACTCAGGTTCTGATTCCTTCTGCTACTTGGATGAGAAAATGCAGGGTTATTGGGCGCAAGCGCTTGTGGTTGTAGTACTTCCACTCCTGTCAGCCTGTTCTGTGTGTCCATGGACTTCTTGAGATAAAGCAGACCTTCAAATTCCTGGTGTTGGAAGGATTCTTCCTGTATGGATAGGACCAGGCTGTTCAGACCCATGGCTGTTCATGGTAACTGGTAGAACCAGAGAAACTGCCATCCACGTGGAGAGTATCAGAGTGAATTGCAAAAAGTGTAAACGGGTTCTGTGTCGCTTTCACAGTGAAGCTCTGGTAGTCACTGGAGAAAGCCTGGCTTCATTAAGTGACTGCACTGAGAAACGTCTTCTTCCTTGATGCCATCAGATGGCTGCTGCTGGAGCTCTCCTTGCAGTTTTGTGAGAGAACAGTGCTTCTGGGCTGTTCAGAGCACGTTCAATGCTTATTAGAGCATTCTTGCAGTTCCTATTTGCAGGAAGGACTTCTTTCAATCTTAATGTAAATGTGCAGGGTACATGATTGGAGTTGATCTCGCTGTGAATACCTAATTCAGATAGAAATGTTGCTAATTACAAGTGTTCTTTGAGATTTACAGTTCATGCGTATATCCACTTTGTGCCCACTATCCCTTCTCTGAAAGCAACCCTCAAGATCACCCTCTAAGCCTGTGATTGAAAGGGAACTCAAGAGGTTTGGGTGTGTTTTACCCTACATACTCATCCATGAGTGAAGGTGGTATGCAACCTTGCTTTCTGCACATACTGCAAGGGTTATTTTCTTAAAGTCTTAATTGATAGACTGTATGTGTCCATATTGTGGATGACATGTTAAAAATCTCTTGTCACTATTAAATAACATCCCTTTTCTAGTCCCAAGACATTGACAGGCTGAGAAAAACCTCAAGTATAAAGTGTTATATGGTTTCTGGTTAGGGTGAGGGAAGGCCTATAAAACAAACACCTATATCAAAATAGTAATCCTTTCTGCATTTGTTTTATCCAGTGGATTCTTAATTATCTCAACAAAGGTCCACTGTTGATTACACACATGTCTTAAAGACCTAAAAGGCATTTTTTAAATGCAGGATTTGTCCTAATACAATGATTCCTGAAGGTGGTATTCTGTTATCAGGGAGAAAGAAAGAACACGGAAATTACTGGTCACCTCAGTAAAGTAAACCCGCCAGGGAACTTCCTGTCCATCCAAGTACATGAAGACAAGGTACTTCTGCATTTGTGCTGCCCAGAAGCACAGGAAGTTTTTGCTCTTCAGAATAGGGACAGGGCAGAACTATCTTCCTGTGTGAATATATAGTTTCCATAATTTTAAATGGTATTCATAGCTGCTTTACGCTGTAGAAGTGTTGCATTACACTGTTTCTAGAAAACTGGTTAGTGAAGCTACCATCTCTGTTTTAACTGTGGGAGCAGAAGTGCCTGAATTTCCGGCTTCATCCAGAAAATTGTTAGTCCCACTCGTTCTGGAGTGGAATGGTCTCTGTGGTTGATGAAGGATTTACGCAGCTTTGGCGTGACTGCAGTGCATTAGCATGTCTCCCGTTTTGAACTGCTCCTGCAGACCACTGGTCTTAAAAGACAAACTAACAGGGAAGAGGTCAACTTCCTCAAACAGTCAACAGTCCTGAAAGTAAGATAGATCATGGAAAGATCATTCATTATATTTGCAGGTTTAGGACGTTACAAGGTTGAGATAGTTGACCAACATAACTCTGTAGAGCTTAGGTAGTATTCCAAGTTCTTTTTTTGTGCCTACCTGCAGACACTCTCATCTGGACCAAGACTGCTTGTTCTTTTAACTACTTATACTCCATGATTCTGGTTTTTTGATACTCAGTCTTCAAGAAATCTTTTTGGGTCAGGGCGTCTGTGCTGATACAGCTGTAGTCATGTCTGTTAACTGGTAGGGTAGTAACAAAAGGAGAACTTTGGCTTGGGAAACAATTCTTTGACTGGGATGAAAACATAACTTCCAACAAGATTTTCTTTGGCATAGTCTCTGTATTTTTCTGCACATTGGCCGAACTAATTGTTTCCTATTTGTGACCCAAGAATTGTTTCAGCAAAACCTGTCTGCTCCTGTGGATTTGTTCACAGAAGAAATGGAAGACTTAATTTCAGCTGAATGCGCTGGGAGCGTAAGGGGATGGGTTTCCTTCACCCTCTTTCCTTTATTGCTCTTTTTCTTGCAAGCTCAAGACAAATAGATGCAGCAGTTCCTCGTTGTTTGACTTACTGTAATCATTATCAGTGGCAGAGTTCCTACCTCCTCCATCAAATACCAGTTGTTGTGTTTTCTACTTGATCTCGTGTGCTTCATTCTGCAGAAGAAAAGCTAGCTCTTTGCCACCTGCACATCACGTTTTAAATCTGAGGACAAAACTTGCTGCTGGAGTAGTGAGAACTTGTGCCAGGGAACCTTTTGTTGACCTAAGACAAGGAGGGGGTTTGCTGTTACGTGCTCTGTTTTGTAGGCTGTGGAATTTTCTGGGGAGTCTTTCTCAAAGGTCAAAAGCAGAACAGGCTTTAAATGCTGTATTTTGTCTCTTAAGTGTGATTTTCCTTAAATGTAGTAAGCAAGCTTTGGTCAGTAGTTCTATAGACAGCACTGTGAACTGTCTTTCCTCTGTGAACTCCCCAGTATAAGCCTGTTCTTCCTATATTCTAAGTGTTTTTAATGGCTGATTTTTCCTTAGGTAGCTTGGAAGTTGGTGAGCTTTTCTGTGGTAACCTGTATTTACAGTGCATAATCAAAGTGATTCTTGGGACAGTTTCATGTTTGTCCATGAGATTAATTCAGGCTGCAAATCACAGAGATTTAAGCATTTTTGCAGTCCCATAACTGCTGCTGCTCATGGAGTCGTTGCAGGCTGTGGATGTGTTTAATTTCGAAAATCAGGTTTCTACATTTGTTGTCCTTCAAAGGTCCAAGAAGTTGGTAGAAAAGCTTCTAAATGTGTGCTGAAGAAATGACACGTTAAGGGAGCTGTTCCTCTTCTACACTGTTAGGAGCTGTGTCTCAGACTGAAGATCTCTGTGGGTATGCAGAGCCTGTCAGGCAGGGCTTGGGCATTGGTACAGAAGTGTGTCCTTAAAGAATGGATGCTAGAAATAAAAGCAGGTTTTACAAGCTGAGACAACCTTTTGTAGTTAACTCTAGTTCACTTCAGTAGACATAATACAATCCAGATTTAGGTGGCCCTTTCTGGGAGAAAACTGTATACCTCTTACCTTGGAAATTTTCTCTAGGAAAGGAATATCAGCACTCGCTTGTGAGAGGAAAGATTAATTTAGGTGTGGAAAATCAGTTCTGTTTTTCACTGTAATACATAGAAGCAAGTCATAATTTTAACTGTCTTCTCCCATTGGACTCCCCTTTCTGTTGGGGACAAGAAACTAGGATTGAAGTGTATAAAACCTGTAACAGGAAAATACAACACTAAACAGACTTGAATTCCACCTCCAAGTGTGGTAAGAGCTCATTCCCATTGAAATTTGGATCTGTCTAATAAACAGAAGATTTTGGATGTCTTGTTACTTGAACTATTGTTTGTAAATGTCTTCACAGAGGAACCTCTCAGTACATTTTTGCTGTTCCATTGTTAGAATCGACATGTTTGAGAGCGCTGCAGAGACTGGCATAATAATCCTTGTAGCCAGTCATAGCAGAATGCTTGGCAAATAGTCTTGTGATACTCAAATTATTATACAAGATCAGAACTGAGACTAGCAAACACGACGCTGAACTATCTGTTCTCTCAGTCCCAGATGCAAACCCAAGTACAACAAGTGGGAATCGTACCGACGCAGGCGATGGCAACTGGACCAACAGCAGATCCAGAGAAGCGCAAACTGATCCAGCAGCAGTTGGTTTTGCTGCTTCACGCTCACAAATGTCAGAGGCGTGAGCAAGCAAATGGAGAGGTGCGGGCCTGTGCTCTCCCGCACTGTCGAACCATGAAGAACGTCCTCAACCACATGACACACTGTCAAGCTGGGAAGGCCTGTCAAGGTGAGAGCACGTTGCTGAAGCTACTCTTGCAAATGACCTGTGTAAGGTTTCTTGCGTATTTGTTAGCAGCCTTTCTCTTGTTGTCAAGAAGATCCCTACACCTGGTACAAATGAGTGCCAAAACTGGTTCTTTAATTAAAGACTTGCTCCCTTTTTCATTACCTTTGGCCAGTTTCCCTTTCTGATCTCTTCACAGTTGTCAGTTTAGAAAACAGAATGTAATACTTGCCCTTTAGAAGTAGGATAGTACCAATGTAGCCTTGCAAGCGCCTTTTCCATCTCCTCTGTCGTATAAAGAAGGTGTAATATCCACCATGTCTTCGTCTTAAATTTTAGTACTAGTTCCCTTCATTTGTTATGGTGTTACTGGTGTGTCCCAAAAAATTTTAGTTGCATGTAGCTGTGTTTAGTTATACGTACACTATCGCTGGTAAAGGAGAAAAAATAAGAGTTGCTCTAAAAAATTAGATGAGTTAATTCAAAACCAGTTAACCAAGGAGTGACTATAATTCTGTTGCTTTTCCTTGTTCCAGTTGCTCATTGTGCATCTTCGAGACAAATCATCTCCCACTGGAAGAATTGTACTCGGCACGACTGTCCTGTGTGCCTTCCTTTGAAAAATGCCAGTGACAAAAGAAATCAACAACGTAAGTAGTTGTTTTACTGCTGTCACAGTGGAATTATACAGTTAAACTAAAGTGCAGTGTAAGAATAAACTTTGACAGTGTCCCAACAAAGTTAATAGCTGTTTAATAATCTTGTATAAGGATTAATGTACTTTTGCATTCTCCTTTCTGATCATTGAATGCAATTTATTACTTAAATACACAGTAATTGAAAAGGGAAAGTCTCAGATAAAGCACACATCTGTTTTTAAAAGGTGTGGCAACTTCTAGCTGGTGTTTTGTCGTGAAGCAGAGCAATAGATTCCAGTTCTAACGCAGTTTTGGATGTAGGTAGAGTTTTGGGGAAGACATAAGCTACTTGATTATTTTCCTTGCTGCTAGAAACAACTTAAATCAACAAGCTAGTGCTTAAGAATATTCAAAAATGTTTATAAAAAAATTAATTCTTACGCACAAAAAGATCTGGTCTGGGTGTCTTAATCATTAAGTGTACTTAATGCTGGTATAGACTAGCTGAAGTTCTGCAGATCAGAGTGGTTTTGCCCATGCCTGTTTCTTATAAGAGCTTAGCTGTTACTGATGCTTGGGGATGGTCAATTCCTAGTGCATTTCTTCCCTCTTGCTCTGAAACAGAAAATACTGAACTTAGGTTGGTAGGTTTGGTTCTCATCGAATCCTTTGAAAAGATGCCAAGGCAGAACATCTTACAGCATAGATGCAGCAGTTCTAGAAGTCTTAAGTAATGTTATGCCTAAGTATATTTAAATAAGGGTTAAGAAGTGGAAAATAGCTGGAGGACTTGCGAAGCTTGTGCATTTGAAGTGTGTTGGGAGCATTCTGCTAATTTCTATTTAGGCTGAGACTGCAGTGAGGAACACTAATAAGCTTTGGAGGATAGCACAGAGCTCCTGGGTTAGGTGAGATTAAGGCAGAGGAGAGAGTAGCTGGTAAGACTGTCCAAATTATCCATTGAGGATGCTCTCCTAGTTTCAGGAGGGTGTTTTTTCCCTCCAAAACTGAAAAAATTGTAAATATAGAGCTGCTCAGAGGTAAGGATTTTGTTTTAATTTTACCAAACTTCTCCTTGGTAAACAAGATACATCTTGTGTGTTGAGAGTAGTAATTTGTTGCAAGTGATTAGTTATGTTTGGCCTTCAAAAAATGTGTTGAAAGCTTTGCTTTTTAATATGACATGGTCCATTTGTGCATAACATCCTTATTACACACTTGTTATCAAAGTGCTAACAACATCTAGCACAACAGAATTGTTTTTTTCAATACAAGCTGCTGTAGAAAAGTAGTTTGTGCAGTATTTGTTTTTACATCGTTCATACAACTTGTCAAAAGAGAAGGCACTTGAACAAGAGCAGCTCTTAAAATTAATTTTATTAGGGGATCAAATAGGATGTTGTTTGAATACAGCAGAATTATGATGGATAAGTGTGGAGTTTGGCTCTCTTGTTGCATGTGGGGGAGATAAATACGAAATCTTCTTCTATTCAGTTAACAATAATCCAATGGTAGTCACCATGAAAATTTGCAGTTTAGTGTGCTGAGGTGCAAGGTTCTTTGTTCTGGATGATGTCTCTTGAGTCATACACGTAACACCTTGTGGTTTGTTTGAAGGTAAAAGATGAACGCTAAAAATACTTGTTTAGCTATATTATAAAGATACCCCTTTTTAGGCATTCAGAAACGTTTGTCAAATGATTTACATTAATCTGTGCATTTGAAAATGCACACCTGATCACCTGATCAGGTGAAAACTAACATAAGATAGGTTTTTTTAAGACTTGAAGAAAATGTTGCCTCTCTTAGGAATAAATAATTATAGCATCTACTAAATTGGAGGGGGGGGGGGGTGTCAGCGTATGGCAGAATATGATGAGAACATTTAGAAAGGGAAAAAGAAGTGAGAAGTGTGGTGAGCCTCGTTACTTTTGTCAGGCTGTTGTCCTTACAGAGTGAATGACCACACGATGGTCATTAAAGGCCTTGAGTCCTAGAATCTTCCTTTCTGTGCTTATGTGTATTTCACCATTGCTGTTTTGTGGCCTGTTGTATCTGTGCTGGGCTTTCAAGTGGCTCCTTCAAAGCATGATGACCTTTTAGAAAGTTCTGCAGTTGAGCACTTGGGAAAGATTGCGATATGGTGGCTTCCTTCCACCCCTCCCATGTGCAATGGCGCGTGTGCTCTTTGTCACTATCTGTTCCTGCTCCTTGGGGAATTCCCTCTGCATGCCGCAAGAAGTTTTAGGTTATTACCATGGAGCTGTTTCTTTACAGGTATCTTACTCCATGTGTTTTGTTTTGTTTTTTTTTTTTAAAGTAATCCTGAACTGTCTTTTATTATATTTGCTGATAGTAACATGACTTGTTAATAGGACGTGTTGGGACACGTTTGAAACTTTCTGTTCCCCATGGCTCTTTCTGTGTTATACCATGTATGTCTCTGGGAGGGTAGGGGGAAACTAAAAAAGAAAAAGCTGGTTTTGGACATGCTAAAATACTAAGCTTTTCTTTTGAATAGGCCAGTGACTCCTGTGTTTTGAGGTAATGACTTAAAATGTGGTAGAAATGTTCTGGGGCTGGAGGCTTGTTTTTGTTAGGAAGTACTTCTTCCTCTCTGCTGAGCCCATCACAATTTGAGTTATAAACTTTTACAAACGCTTGATAAATTTCCTAGCTTTATAGCTCTATTCTAACAGTTATTTTTCTGAAGATTTCCAATGTCATGAACGTACTTGACCTGGGCAGGTGTGTATTGTGTCACCAAACAGCTACTGGCTGTGCTTCCCCTGGCAGCCCCACAGGTGGTGACAAGTTTGGTGTGCTCACCATTTATTATGACCTGGGCCATCCTCATGCAATGTGCTTGATGTGCTTCATTCCAGGATCAGGAGACTCTAAAAAAATCTTTGGGATTCCTGTTGAGCTGAGTGAGACTGGAAAGTGGAGTTGTGAACATGGAGTTAGTCTCCCCTGTATTTTTCCTTGTAGGAATATTTTAAATAAAATGCAGTGAGGAAGAAACTGGATTGAGAGAGTAAATCTGAAACCACGAATCTTCATCTAAAAATCTGATTTTAAAGAAGGCTGAGGCAGAAATTCAGGAGTATGTGGTCTCAGGGATGATGGGGGTGGGATTCTAATGAGGGAAATGGAAAGAAGGACTAGGCACTAGCTGGCCGAGGAAGTAGGTTATTGAGTACGGGCAGAAAAATGAAAGAAGGCCTGGATGTAGAGCATTTGGGACCTGACCCTTTGTAGGGAAGGAAGAAATGCGTTCAGAAAGAGTAGGCAGCAACTTCTTCAGTAGAGCCTGTTTCCTGTAAAAACCAGAAAATCCAGTTTGCTTAAGTCTTACTGTCAGTAACTGTCTGTAAAATCTGCAAACAAAACACGTCCCTTATTTTTTACAAGTGCTGGAAATCACACATAATGGTGACCTACCAGCTATCAGTTGTTCCACTGAGCCCCATGATAGATGGTTAGCCCGTGGATTAAGAAGTTCCGTTCATTGACTAATGCGATGCTATAATGTGAAGACTTTTAGTTTAATGCTTAACTTTAAAATGGTGTTGCTGGTGAAGTTTAATACTGAAGCTTCCTACCTTAAGTTGCTCATAAAATCTTTATTTACCCCATGATTTGATTCATGAAAGAGCCTTTAATTAAATGATCGTATACACTTTTGTATTCCTGCCTGATTTTGGGTGCAGGACAGGCTTGTGCTGAGGTGAGTCAGGGTTACTGGAAAATTTTTGCTCCAGCCATTTGGAGCCAGAACGGATATAATGAGCAGACCCAGGAGCTGCAGGACAGAGCATTCGAATGCTGCTGAACGAGTCTTAATTCCAGAATTTGGAAGTAAAATGAAAAATTTAAGTCAGACTTCCCAAAAATGGATTAATATGTTGCTTTCACTGGGGTGGTCAGGTTAGAGAAGTGCTGGGGATTCATACTTAAAATGGCATGAGGATGCCTATGTTTAAAATTAATTGTAATCAGCTGGAGGGGTGGAGGGGTTCCCCTGTAGAAGACATGAATGCAATTTCATTAAGGCAGCATTATCTACTTCGCACACTGAAACAGGAATCCTGTAGACAAGATAGTGTTTGATCACTTAGAATGCATCCTAATGCATATGCCCAAGAGGCTCTAATCAGGACTGTTCAGGAAATTCTGGGACGCTTAACTTCTGCTTGTTTGAACTTTTAAGATATATAAACACATGTGACTTTGTAACAGTGGGACACAGGGAGCTCAGTTGTCTTTAAAGCATTTAGAATGTGAACAGTCCTGTACAGAGTTGTCTTCACCCTTGTAGCTTCTGTCATGAGCTCATCAATGTCTAAAGCATCAGTTAACTAAAAAAAATCACAGTAGACATTGCTTCGTGTAGCTGTGGCGTAATGTGATAACTCCTGTTTGTTTCAGCGCTGTATTTATTTTAATTGACTTTCCTATGGTACCTGCCACAGAAAGGACTGCATTTGCACTTGATCTGTCCAGTATGGAAGTTTAATACTCTCTTCCTCCATCTTCTTGTTTGACAGATTGAGATAATGTCACGCATTCATGTAAAACCAATGAACAAACAGAAACAAAAAAACCCCACCTTCAAAATCAGATTCCTGATGTTGTGAAAATACTCAATGCAGTATGCTATTAATTGAGTTATAAAATATTGAAAAGCTGAGACCAAATAGAGCCACTCATTTCCTTGTTGCTGTCACAACAGTCTCTGAAGCCGTTTGAATTCCAGCATACCACAAGTTTTGTGCTATTAAACCTTTCTAGAGACTTCCTATTTCTTGGCTTGTGCTAGCGTAAAGTCCTTTTTCTCTTAAATTGTGCAATTCCAGAGTGCTATGTGCAAGTCCAACAAGAAATTCATAGTTGCTCTTTAATGTGTTCTTTTTTTTTTTTTTAAATGAAATTGATAGGATCTCAATCACCTTCTGTCTTTTTTTTTTTTTTTTTTTTAAACTTGCTTGGAAATGATCAGAGAGTTCAAAAGTTATTATGAATGTGTCCACAGAGTATAAGCATACGTAAGCCTAATTTCCATGGTAAACCCAGTGTTGAAAATACTGTAGATTGTCCTTGGGGAAAAAAGGATGTTTTCTGTGGGGCTGGTTATTCTGGAGAGGGGGGATCTCTGACTGTATTTATTTGTAGTTCTTTGGCAAATGAGATCAAGTTGAATTCTCCTCTGGAGAGGGAAAAGTTTGAACTCTGTAATATGTGTATTTTCTCTTGGATGGAAGCTGAAAGTATGTGTATCTTTTCCAGTGATTTTCTCAGTTTCCATAGCAGGTAAGGATTTAAGAAAGCCTAGATAATGCTGTTAATGTCTCAGAAGGCTTCTGTTCCTGTTTTATTTATTTTTTTTCTAACCATGTGCTTCTCCTAATATTTCAGTAAAACAACTATTGTTTCCTATATTAAAAGCTATTATTGTTGCTTTGTTTAGCCCAGAAATTTCTAATGCACATTACTTATTTAATCACTTGAGGAGGAAAATGTGGAGTTTGTGTTAGTGTTACTTCTACCAGAGTCTTGGTTATCAAAATGCAGTGTCTCCTTAGTGAGGGATATACTCCTTGTGTCATTCACAATGGAGCACGTTATTACTCTAGAATGGCAGCTAAAATGAGGACCGGAAAGCAGATTTTTATTCACTTCTGGGTTTAGTAAAAACTACTTTTCCCTGTTGTTTCAATTTCCTGCCTACAATGGAAATTATTTTTCCATACATCTGTGTGCTGAGAGAAGTTGGTTGGCTGTGGTGGTCATATAGGTTAATGAATACCTAAATATTATTCTCTAAATTGTTTACCAAAACCTGTGGCAGGCTCATCCCCTTTCTGACTCTTCAAATTATTTTAGATTTTGTCAGTACGATCTGAAACCCATCAGGGCTTTTCATATCTCTGAATAACTTGGGTTTTAGGGTAATTTGGCCTTCAGAGGATTCATCTAGTGACTGCTCGGAATGAAAATTTCTGCCATCAGATCTTCACTATTACCTTTGTGTCCAAGGACACAGTATTTCTGCTGAACTCAGGATCTCTGTTCTGGAGCCAAATATTTTGACCTAATATGGGATTGATGGGAAAGAGGGAAGTAGAGGAATTAATTTATTTTTTTTTCCCCTTTAGTCTACTGTCCCAAGCATGAAAATCCTATTTAGCCTTATATTGGAGCCTATACTTTATGTATATTTCAGTAATTATGGGCTTATCTGCCTGAAATTTACAGCACTTCTCTTTAGACTGCATGTATTAATTGCTAGGGTGGTTTCTGTCCTGTAGAATCAAAGGCTGAGTTTCCCCACTTGGCATCTCGGGTACCCGTCACTCTGTCCTTTGGCAGAAAAATATATACCATATAACTATATGCATGTTCTGTTGATTCTTGGCATGATTTGTTTTCTTGTTTGTCCTCATTGATTTTCAATTTTCTCTTATCCTTTCTTTTTTTTTTTGTAGCCCTTTTAGGGTCTCCAGCTGGTGGAATCCAAAATTCCATCGGTTCTGTTGGCACAGGCCAGCAGAATACTCCATCACTAAGTAATCCTAATCCAATTGACCCCAGCTCCATGCAACGAGCCTATGCTGCTCTTGGACTGCCATATGGCAACCAGCCTCAAACACAGTTGCAGCCCCAGGTACAAGGCCAACAGCCGGCACAGCCTCAGGCTCACCAGCAAATGAGGACCATTAATGCATTGGGTAGGTGGAAAAAAAAAAAAAAAAAATTAGAAACTAAGGTGTTAAACTGAACTGTTGAATTTTCAGGATAGTCTGTTATTTCACTTGACCAGAGTAGTGACTTTCTGTTCATATTGATCAATAACATAAAATTATATATTTATAAATACTGCCCTTCGTTTACATTTGACTTTTAAAAAGCTTTGAATATATTGCTTCTGCCAAATAGCAGTAGTTTTAGTTTCTTTTAAAATATAGTCCATAGCTTATTGTTGCCTGCAGTGATCAGACAGAATTTGGTTTAACAAATACTTCACCTGTTCGAGCAGATAATTCTGTCTCAAATGCTAATTTCTTTCTGGAACTTAATTTTTAGCATTATCGTCCTTTTAGCTTATTGAACTCATCTGAAGAGTTTATGAATTGTAAACTTAAATTCTCGGTTTTGTAGAAAAAAATGTTCAGCCTGAAAGTAACTTGATTCCATAAGTAGCTATGTATATGTACCACAGCAGATATTATCATAGAAGTACTTATCTGCTACTGTTTCTTTTATTAACCAGTTGGGTCAGTAAAGTGTAGTTTTGCCGTGTTATTGTCAAAATTGTGAACCGGGTACCAATGATGTTTAATTTTGTCCTAAAGGAGCCAACCAGATGAACCTTCCCACAGGAGGAATAACAACAGACCAGCAAGCTAGTCTAATTTCTGAAAATGCTCTTCCAACATCCCTTGGGACAAATAAGTAATGCACGCATTTTCATTCTTGCTCAATTAAACGTTTATTTACATGCTTATGAATATAAATAAAGAGCATGCTTTAAAAACTAATTGTATTGGCATGGAAATGATCAGTCACATCTATAGCTACGCTCTCCTTTCCTTTTTCGATTCTTTATCTACCACGGTATTTAGTAGTTTTAAATGAATTCCCAAAGGAAGAATATTTTGTATTTTTAAATTGTGATTCTTTATCGTTCATACCATGTCTTGCAGACTCCTGAGCTTTGCTGCTGTAGGTGTTGCAGTTTGCTGATACCAAAATTTCACTTAGAGAATGTTTGATGCAGTAGAACCATAGAGTAGTTTAGGTTGGAGGGGACCTTTAAAAGTCCTCTAGTCCAACCCCCCTGCAAAGAGCAGGGACATCTTCAACTAGACCAGGTTGCTCAGAGCCCCGTCCAAACTGACCTGGAATGCCTCCAGGGCTGGGGCATCTCCCACCTCTGGGCAGCCTGGGCCAGTGTCTCACCACCCTCAGTACAAAAAATTTCTTCCTAATATCTAGTCTAAATCTCCCCTCTTTTAATTTTAAAGCCATTACCCCTTGTCCTGTCACAGCAGGCCCTGCTAAAAAGTTTGTCCCCATCTTTCTTACAAGCCCACTTTAAGTATTGAAAGGCCACAATAAAGTCCCCCCGGAGCCTTCTCTTCTCCAGGCTGAACACCCCCAACTCTCTCAGCCTGTCCTCACAGGAGAGATGCTCCAGCCCTTGGAGCATTTTTGTGGCTTTCTGTAGCCCTGCTCCAGCAGGTCCGTGTCCTTCCTGTGCTGAGGCCCCAGAGCTGGAGGCACCACTGCAGGGGGGTCTCAGCAGAGCAGAGGGGCAGAATCACCTCCATTAGCCTGCTGGCCATGCTGCATTTGATGCAGCCCAGGGTAGGGTTGGCCTTCTGGGCTGCAAGCCCACATCGTCAGATGATGTCCAGCTTTTCACCCACCAGTAGCCCAAATCCTTCTTGGCAGGAAAGCTTCATCCCCCAACTTGTATTGATATCGGGGGTTGCCCTGACCCACGTGCAGGACCCTGCACTTTGTGTTGTTGAACCTGAGGAGGTTCACACAGGCCCATTTCTTGAGCTTGTCCATGTCCCTCTGGATGGCATCCTGTCCCTCAGGCATGCAACTGCACCACTCAGCTTGGTGTCATTGGCAAACTTGCTGAGGGTGTGCTTCATCCCACTGTCCACGTCATTGATGAAGATATTAAACAGTACTGGTCCCAATATGGACCCCTGAGGGACACCACTCATCACCAGTCTACATTTGGACGTTTGAGCCATTGACATTTGACCATCCAACCAATTCCTTATCTACTGAACAGTCCACCCATCAAATCCATATCTCTCCCGTTTAGAGAGAAGGATGTTGTGGGGGACGGTGTTAAAGGCCTTACAGAAGTCCAGACAAACAACATGCATAGCTCTTCCCTTGCCCACTGATGTAGTCACTCCATCATAGAAGGCCACTAGGTTGGTCAGGCAGGACTTACCCTTGGTGAAGCCATGCTGGCTGTCTAGAATCACCTCCCTAGTGGGAGATGGGGAACTGCTAGCTTCCTAGTAGCTAGAAGTGATGAAAGAAATTCCTTAAAAATTACTTCAGGCATCAAACATACAGCAAAACTCTGCGTTCTGTACTGTAGCAGTCTCTTTTCTTTTTATTTTAGCCCGCTAATGAGTGATGGCACAAATTCTGGCAATGTTGGAAACCTCAGCTCAATGCCAACAGCTGCACCTCCTTCTAGTACCGGGGTAAGGAAAGCATGGCATGAACATGTCACTCAGGACCTGCGCAATCATTTAGTGCATAAACTGTAAGTATTCACCGAGACCACGTATTTTTCATGACTGTTTTTTAATAATTTCAATACTGTAGTTCTACTGTTAAGCTGAAAAGTTGTTGATGAGAAAAAGTTACCAGTAGTGGTTCTCTGGCACTGGGCCACTGAGGATGACCTTTAACCTTCCTCTTCAGTTCATTCTTCATGCTCATTAAGGAATGAGCATGACATGAGTTTATATTGCTGGTAAATTCGCTCTGCTCTATTTAGACTCCAGACTGTCAAACCTCACA
Source organism: Fratercula arctica (assembly GCA_947846985.1). Taxonomy (NCBI): domain Eukaryota; kingdom Metazoa; phylum Chordata; class Aves; order Charadriiformes; family Alcidae; genus Fratercula; species Fratercula arctica. The sequence goes on from CANTUZ010000009.1 coordinate 26,918,700, forward strand.
TTTTTTCATTGTCAAATTTGCTTTAATCTTGTAGGGAATAATGCAATATAGATACTTCTTTTTTAAAACAATTTTGATACACTTTTACACCTCTGATGTATGAAGGAATGGCCAGGTTGAATATTATAAAGCTGTATTGAATTATATTTTTTAGTTTCTCTGAATAATTTTTCTTTTATTCTTTCTACTTTCTTGTAGTGTCCAAGCCATCTTCCCCACTCCTGATCCGGCAGCACTGAAGGATCGCCGCATGGAGAACCTGGTGGCTTATGCCAGGAAAGTGGAAGGAGATATGTATGAATCTGCTAACAGTAGGGTATGTCGCTTCAATCCAGGTATTCCGTATATGTTCAGGAACAAACGATTATTACAAGTATTAGAAATCTTATATGCATAATGAAAACCACAGAGAATCATTTCACTGTTCTCTGGATGAGGAAAGCTGTGTGTTCTGTCTGTGACAGTGTTTGTAGGGTCCCAAGCCATCTGATTAATGTCACTCTAAGCTAATCACCTCCCTCAGCTCCATGAAAACTAGACAACATCGTCCCGGCCCTATTTGCATTCCTCCTGAAAGTGGGATTGACGTGTGTGCAGACCAGAGCACAGCTTGCTGTTCTTGATGTTTCCCTTGCTGACTTTCTCCTTTCTGGAAGTCTGTGTAAATAGGAGTTTTAAAACTTTTCTAAATGCCTCTTTACCGTTGGGGGTTTTCTCTAGGACTCAGTCCTGTTATACTGCTCACCTTTTTTTACCTGCACTGTTGGAATTCTTTCCTAGAGTGATTAGGCTAAGACACATAGCTGTTTCACGTCTCAACATACTAAAAAGTCAGTTTACGTTTTGTCCTTGTGCATGGGAAGCAAGACAGAATTCCTGCTCTTGTTCATGATTTTTGCTCAGTGTGCAAAGAGTTGTCACTTCAAATCTCTGTTACTCAGAGGGAGAAAACCCCTGTTGATTGACATGCTGGGGATACTATTTTATTATGACACTGCGGTAATTCTACCCTAAAGAAACCACTCCATGAAAGTTTGTCAGGTAAAGACAATGTTAGTAGCACCAGTAATAATAGCTAGTGAGATCTTACCTGATTAGAATCTTGAGGTCCTTTCTTAAATAAGGTAAGAGTATCTAAAGAGAGGAGCTAGTGGCATTTCAGGTGCTAGTCCTCCAGTAAGACGGTAACACTTAGTCTGCCCCTCTCAGACAGTCTCCCAGAAGACCTAAAGATGGAATACAAGTTTTATTTCCTGGAGATAGATAGGCAGTGGCCACGCTTGTAACACTGCTGCTGTGTCAGTGTTGGTCAGTGACTATCGTATTCTCCTTGTGGCTGCCAGGAGGTTGTTTAGCAAGGAAGTCTTGTGTGTGATCGCCTTTTGTCACCCTGGTAGCTCTAGAGAACAACTTCAGAGAGAACGAGGATTTCACAGGCATACATAGGCATCTAAATACCTTCTCGGTAAGGATGAGCATAGTAGAATTCTGGTTATAAACTTAAATGTTGTCTTACCTCTATGCCAGACAAATACCCAGAAGCATCTTCTCTTCACCCCTTAAAACAGCTGTGAGAGCCTCATTGCCAGAAGTGTCTCTTATGGGAATTCATTTAAGGTATTTGGCTCCAAGCAGCAAACTTGGAAGAAGGGAGTAGTTTAGAATGTATTAACGATGCTGTGTGGAATTGCATCCTTCTTTTTTGGGGAGCATCCACTCTACTTTGACATTGAAAAACAGATTAGTATGAGGCATCATTGTAAGCAGCTTGACACTGGTTTAGTAATATGTGCTCCTTGTGAACACATCCCTTTTCAGGAATCTTTGCGGCATGAAAGTAGCACAATATTAAATTTACAAGTTATAGGTGAAGTGTCTTGAGCAGGAGGAGGGAAGGGGCTGCAGTGCTTTTAAATTGGACAGCAGAAAGTGTCTGCACTGATGGATTTTTGAGACATTTGGAGGAGGGAAGTGACCTAAAAATAAAGCTTTATATTGCAACACTGGACTTTCTTAACAAGGCTGGTGAGGAATACTTATCTCATATTAGTTTTCTGAAATGAACTCAAATCTTACTGTAATAAAAATTTCTACTTTTGGTGAAAAATGGATGAAGACAAAACGATTGTGGGACAAGCATTGCTCAACCTTTGCTCCATGTAACACTGGGTTTTAAGAGAATTGGTGACCCCACAGAAGAAATGTAGTCTTGAGGCTTTGTGGGGACTTTTTGCCTTGAACAGGTGCATAATCTCATGCACTTGGCAGATGTGTGACCAGCAATTTCTGACAAGCAAAATTGCCTACCTTGCTGTGCACTGTGACTGCCTTATTTGATCTGTTGTCAATGTGGATTGAGTAAAATGGATTTTTCATCTTGTAGAGATGTAGTGTTTAGTTGTCTGTGCCTGTGGACTATTTTTCACTGATTTCCTCCATTCCTTTGGGGTTTTGTCTGTTTTTGTTTGTTCCCTGTTTAGGAAAAGAACGGTTCCTTTCTTTATAGAAAAATTGATCTGTCCTTAACGTCAGTCTCCTGAAGTTTATTCAGCGTAACAGTGTTGCTGGGATCATCTTTTGTTTTTGTCTGTGGATTAGTGGAAATGTTTATTATGAAAATAACATTTAAAAATCATTAACACTTAGAAACTAAATCACAGCTTCCTGTTTTTTATTGAAGCAACAGGGAAACTAGTCTTCTACTTTGTCTGCTAATCTACTCAGAGTAGATATGAAGGATAGCCATAAAGCCAAGTCTTCTATGTGTTTTCTGGAAGCTTTTTTTTTTCCTTTTCAGCATTAAAGCAGTGATGAGACTGTCTCAATTTAACAGAATTCTGGGAAGAAATACTTCTTTTTCAAATAGGCAGGTGCATACATTTAAAAAAAAAAAAACCAAACAGGTGATGGTATGCTGGTAGACTACCTGAGTTCTGCTGCTGCTTTCTTACACTTGACGCTGAGTACCATTTTTTTCTTTTCTCTTTTAGGATGAATACTATCATTTATTAGCAGAGAAAATCTACAAGATACAAAAGGAGCTAGAAGAGAAGCGGAGGTCTCGTCTACATAAACAAGGGATGCTGGGGAATCAGCCAGCCTTACAGACCCCAGGACCTCAGCCCCCTGGTATCCCGCAGGTGGCTACTGCCATGGGCCAGGCACAGCCCGTGAGGCCGCCCAGTAAGTACTTCTATAGGAGGTACTTCTGCTTTTCAGCTGTAGCTCCGCACGGTCTGTGCCCTTGGGCTCTCATGCTAACCTAAAGTTCGTACTTTAAACTGTTTTTTGCTGACCATTCGTCTGTTGTCTTGCAGATGGGCCTATGTCCATGCCAACTGTGCCTATAAGTCGTATGCAGGTTTCTCAAGGTATCTGTGTTTTCCTCTCTCATTGCAGTTTGTGGGTTCAAAATTATTATTAGGGGGAAAAGCTGATCTTCTGTTTTCCTTTTGCAGTTGGGGTGGAGGGATCTACTGGGTCTCCCTTTTTTCAGCATCATTCTTTGTTGTTGGTCTGTGGCAGGAACTGTCTCAGTGCGGTCTTGTCTTAAGAACTGACAATACGTGCTGAGTATTTTGCTAGCAATTTGGGAAGTATTTCAGTCCTTTCAAAAAGAAGAGAGTGCAAGCAAGAATACTGTGGATAATCTAATTTAAAACACTGTAAAGGTCGGGGGAGGATGTTGGCATGTTTTCATTAGTTAATTAGCCAAAACTATACCTGTAGCTGGAAACTTAGCACATTAATCCTAGAACCTTTATAACTAATGATACACTTTCTTGGTTTCTGATGCAAAATGCATCTAAAAAAGCCTTGTAGCTTGTTTGTAGCACTGATGGCTTGCTATCACTGATGTAGGCTGCAGTGGGTTCATGGGTGGGCTTTTTCTGAGAAATAAAGACCCATGATTTTTAGGTGGGTGAGCTTCCTCCAAAAAAGTGTCCCTAATTTTTTTTTTTTTCTTGGTTCAGAGTTAGTAGTAAGTTGAAACTTGTATTGAAATGTCCTTGAGAAATTACATCCTTTTAAGATTCATTTCAATAGGAGAAAAAGTTGATAGCAAGTATAGCTCCATAATTATTTATTTACACCTTTATTCCTGTTAGATGAGTTTGGGTGTTTTGGAGGGGTTAAATGTTTTGTATAAAAAACACAGCACCTATTTACGCACATTGCTAGCTTTCGTCCTGATTTGAGGCTAGGCATTGCCTTAATATATATAATAAGTATTTTTATCATATTTACTTCAACCATTTCAGTGAGGCCTGAATAAGACATTGCTGTTTCAAAGCAAATACCTGATTTTAAGAAACCATCCCAAGATATTTACAAATAGCATCCTGTCTTTGCAGTTCGCCTACAGTCTTCATCTTTTGCAATTTTTTTAAATTTTTTTTTTTTTTTTTTAGACACCAAAAGCTGTATTTCACGCCAGTCAGTATTCCTCTGAATTCTTCTTGCATCCTGATTGGTCTGTTAAGCCAAGTAATTTGAACAAAGTTAAATGAAAAAGATGATGTGTAGGGCAGTCAAACTTTAGTTGTAATAAATGTTAACTTTATAGTAGAGTATACATACATAAATTCTGATGACTTGTTCCTAATGAGTTGTTTTGGGGGTGCATTTGCAGGAATGAATCAGTTTAACCCCATGTCCATAGGGAATGTACAGATGCCACAAGCACCCATGGGACCCCGTGCAGCTTCTCCAATGAACCACCCTGTACAAATGAACAACATGGGCGCTGTTCCTGCGGTTCGTACTTCTTGTTACCACGTTCTTCTCAAAATTGGTTGGTTACATTTAACAGTGTTAACGCTGTTCTGAAAAGGCCATGTCATAAAGTAGTACTGTAAATTGTAGGATAATTTCATGGAAACATACCGAGCCTGTCATGCCTTTATTGAAGCCTTTGTTTTCAATTTAAAAAAAAAAAAACACCTCAGCTTTAGAGAGGTAAATGCCAGAGATGCGATAATCTCCAACAGTCTGTGGAAGAGCATAGTTCTTCCAGAAACTGTGTATTTGCAGTATGTATACCTCCTTTATTCCTTCATGAAAACATGTTTATATTCTTTAGAAAAACAAAAATACTTGCAGTTTCATTGGATTGCCTCCATTAGCTCAGAGAACAGAATGGAGTTTTAACACTCGTAGTAGAATTTTGAATATTACTTGTTTAAAAATAACTTCCGAATTAATACTGTGGGACAAATGCTAAAGTTACATGCATGTGCCCACTTCCATTTGGTTTACTGAAGCCAGTTCTCCTTTTATTTTTTTGTCCTATCTTTTGGCTGATCACACTGAGGATATTTTCCTTTGTCTTGCTACGTAATACTAAATGGTAGTGCCTTCCATTTGGGTCTTCATTTTCAGATGGCAATGTCTCCTTCCCGAATGCCTCAGCCACAGAACATGATGGGAGCTCATTCCAACAACATGATGGGTCAGGCTCCTACTCAGAACCAATTCCTGCCCCAGAACCAGTTTCCAGCATCCACTGGGGCTATGAATGTGAACAATGTGGGCATGGGTCAATCAACAGCCCAGGCCGGGGTGACACAGGTGAGATGTATTTTCTAATACGTGAGTTATTTACTGTTAATTATTTTGTTCTAATTTATTAATTTATACATGTGTGTGTTTGTTCATATTGATATATCCATTGTTTATTGTAGTCACCCCTGACTATGGGGGATCCTGGGTTACATCTGCCTTCTTCATAAGGTCTTCTATAACCTATCCACGTATGCTAACTGGAGGGCAACTACCTGTAACTCCTGATTTAAAATCTTAAAAAAGTGCAGGCTGATGAGATTTTTAGGGGGAATATCAGAAGTTAGTTTATGGGATGTTTATGACCATATGTTTTTGTCTTTGTATGGACCTTAGTAGCTAACTTTAAATCAAGAATTACAATAAAGTGGTTGGGGAAGATCTTGTAAAGTTTGTTTTCACCTCTCTACTTCTGAAAAGGAAATTGTTTTTTTTCTGTAACATTTTTCTGTTACAGTAGTGGTCAGTGAAGTAGCAGCTGTGCTTATGATGCTAAAGTATATGCTTTTCCACAGGGAGATGCTTGGTTTAACTCAGAGTCCAAGTCATTTAGATTAGTTGAGACCTCCAGAGTCCTCAAGTCCAGCCCCATCCTCAAATGTGAGATAACTTAGATCAGGTTACGAAGGGCTCTGAGGCAAGTCTCGAATATGTTCAGGATGAACACTTGGGCCCTGGCTCAGTTGTTGGACCACCTTGTGGTGAACGTTTTTTTCCTAATGCATTTAGTTCAATAAAACTGACTATGTACAGGCAATATAGAAGCATGTTTTAGATTTGAAACCCGCAGGAAACAGTTAATTGATTTAGATTTCTAAGAGTTAGAGGTGTATCTGAGCATAGAGTATTCTTTTTTTATCACTAGTTATCTGATACAATCTTTAGTAAAATGTATAGTTTAAAAGTCTGTGCACATCCAGGATATTTTATTGTTGATGCTCTGAAAAACAAATCCACCGTTTCCTTAAGCATCTGGAGTAGTCAATTTAGAATTCTAAAATTAATAAAAGAAGAAAGAAAAATAAATGTGTAATAGGGCAGGCATTAGATGTGTTGAACTGTCTTCTAAAGCGGGACTGCTCTAGATTCGTGGCCTGAAATGTGTATTTGCTCGAAACCATTTTGTATGCAAAGTCTGACCTTTGCCCAGCTAATGGCATGATTTAGAGACTGTCTCACCCACTGCCTGTGGGTTTCTGTGTTACTCGGGAATGGCAAGGATTCCCTCTCTGTGCCAGTAGAATTAACGTAAAAAGACGTGCATGGCACATCTAGGTCTAGGAGCGAGGTCTTTGACTAAGAGCTGATGAAAACGATTAGAGAAATCAGAGCATAGTCATTTGCAATAGCAACACTTGTTTGTAGCTGATCTCATGTTTAGACTTGGAGTATTCTCTTAAAGAAGACTTCAGTGCTATGATTTAAAGGATAATTGTGATTCCCAGAGTTTCGGGAGTGATGTGTCTGTAAGACAGTCTCTCTCTCCAGCAGGGGCAGGTTCCCAGTGCTGCTCTTCCCAACTCCATGAACATGCTTGGACCGCAGAGTGGGCAGTTACCGTGTCCACCAGTGACCCAGCCACCTCTACATCAGACTACGCCCCCTGTGTCCACGGCTGCTGGGATGCCACCTATTCAGCACCCAACGCCAACTGGAATGACTCCTCCTCAGCCAGCAGCACCCACTCAGCCATCGACACCGGTCTCATCTTCAGGACAAACACCAACGCCAACACCGGGTTCGGTTCCAAACGCGACACAGACACAAAGCACACCTACGGGGCAGACTGCGGCACAGGCTCAAGTCACACCGCAACCTCAGACCCCAGTTCAACCCCAATCTGTTCCAACCCCACAGCCATCTCAGCAACAGCCAACATCTGTGCAGGCGCAGCCACCTGGCACTCCAGTAAGTACCAGCTAGTTGCGTTTTTCTTGCATAGTGGCATTCCACAAGAGTTCTCCCTATGTGTCGCACCATGTCGTGAATGTATAGAGCCTGTGGTTGTCAATAGTAGCTTCTACTTTAGACCAAAGGGTTCGTTATAGAGATGTGTAAAAATGTGTGTGCGTATGTGTTGAGATGTTCTCAGCATTGTTTGAAGGAGGGGAGGGCGTAATAAATGACTTTGAACTGCTCAAAGTAAAAAAGGCAGCAGTATGCAGAAAGATGAGGCATAACAGGCCTAATGCTATATTTGGCCTTAATCAGAATTGGTCTTTTTTGATCATGAAATTTGCATAATTTTTTTCTTTTAAGCTTTAGTCAGGATGAATGCACATGTCAAGGAATGTACAGTGTTTTATTGGGCAGGTGTTTTCTCTGTAAAAAGAAGCCTTTTTGGGGCAGAATTCTTCCTTGGCTTCTCCTCTGTAAAGCAGAGTTATTAAATGTGTTATACAGAAACTTGGCTACAGTGAGCTCCTGTATCCATGTTCTGCACTGTTTTAGAATATCATCTCATGTCTCTTTTGTGCTGTTCATTTTTAGTAAAGGAAAATATTTCTATATATGCAGTGTCTTTCTTTTGTACTGTTTTTACAACAGCTATCCCAGGCAGCAGCTAGTATTGATAACAGGGTCCCCACCCCTGCCTCAGTTGCTAGTGCTGATACGAATTCCCAGCAACTAGGACCAGATGCACCAATGCTAGAAAGCAAATCAGAAGTTAAAACTGAAGAAACTGAGCCAGAGACTAGTGAGACACAAGTGGAAGCTAAGACTGAGGTAAATGAGATTCTATACAGCTTAACTGAAAGCAGTGATAGATATAAAAGCACTTAATGATGTGTCTGAATTGGTGAGCTAAGGGGCGAGAGGAGGGTAGTTACTGGAAAGTAACTGTCCTGAGGAAAGCCATGGACGGAGAGTGCTTTGACAATCTCAATATTTTGATGACTCAGGTTTGGGTCGTAGATGTAATAGTGCGTCTCATTGCATCCTTTCTTAAGGTGGAGGAGGATTTACAAGGATCTTCACAAACAAAAGAAGAAACAGATGGAACAGAACTGAAACAGGAGCCAATGGAAATAGAAGAAAAGAAGCCTGAAATAAAAGTAGATGCTAAAGAGGAAGAGGAGAGCGGCACTAATGGAACCACTTCACAATCTACATCACCATCTCAGCCCCGCAAAAAAAGTATGTGTATGAGTTTTTTCTTGTGCACTTTATTTTACTAGCATTTGTTTTCCCTGGTCTCAGTTACAGCTGGGAGATCTGTTATGCACTCGTGTTCCAGCACATGGAGTTCTAGGAGATCCGTACTTTATGTAATTTATTTTTGAAAGTAGCATTCCTTTCATGTTATATGAATCACAGGTGAGAAAAGCACGTCATTGTGGTCTTGATCCCAGCAGTCTTCTCACAGCATCCAGTTTCTGCCCAGGACCAAGGCAGTAAGGCAGTGATTGCTGGAGAAATTTTATATATATATATATATATATATATATATATATATATATATATATATATATATATATATATATATATATATATATATATATATATATATATGCATGCCAGTGCTCTTTCAAGGGAGCTTAGTGTAGAGTGCTCTCAGTAACTGAGAATACCCATTGTTTTGCTTTTGCAGTAAAGGCTGCACACACCGCCTTCATACTGAGTTTTAGCCTTTGCTTCTCTGAGAATCAGGTGTTTGAACTCTTCTCTTGCGTCTCTATTCCTCCAGGGCTGGTCTGCTGCTGTGTAGTTTTCAGTGTAGTGTTCACTTGAAAGCTTTCTCCTCAGAAATAATTAGGTCAGTAGTCTCTTTAATTAATCTACGGTGTTAGCATGGGTTTAGGGGTGACTATGTCTGCATACTGTATATTTTTGCAAAAGGAAACTTTGATGGCATTACAGATCTTGAATTGACTTACATAAATGATTGCATGCTTTGGGTTAGTAAGAAATAAATGAATAAGATTCTTCAAGAAAACGGTCAGGAAGAAATAACTCCATTTGTAGTGCAGGCTTTGTGGGAGCCTGGCAAGATCAGTTTTTTGGACTCAGATGATGTTTTCTGTGGTTGGTTTTTAGGTTTTGACCAAAGGTAAGCTTTCAGCATGCTGCAAATATCAAAAAAGGGCAAGTGATGATCCATTTCATTACTTTTTTTTCTCCTTCCCTTGCAAAGGAAACTGCATATGAGTACATTAGGAGAACATTATGGGTGCATGCTTTCCAGAGTGTGATCAGGAAATCATAAAGTTTTAAAGTTTGTGCAGCTTGGATCTTGATGTCTTGTGTATGCCTTAGGTTCTATTTAATTACTAAACATAATCTTTTTATAATAAAATGCTATGAAACGCATTTTCCTGTAGATGATATTTTCAGTTTGTAGCACAGTGGGCCAGCCAAATGAGAGTGCACTGCACAACTCACTGGCAGAGCCTATTCTGAACAAAATGTAACATAGGGAGTGGAAAGCTTGTTAGCGTTTATAAACCAGTTGTATTCCCAGTGCAAAGAATCGTTGCTGCTTGTTAGGAGTGTGCTTGCAAGTAAATAAAGGCGAGTGGTTGAGAGAGGAAGGTTCTTGCAGAATTAATCCGTGGAAGAGGTGCACTATTGTTCTGCTGATCCAGTCTGGGTTGCTACCTATTTCCAATACCTTGTTTAGTAACACAATTTTATCATAGTAATGTTGTCACTAAGTAATCGTGTAGTATAATACATGTGTAACATAGGCAGGTACAACAATATGTACAATTTTAAATGGTGACATTTTCTGACCAAGTAGTTTGTCCAACTTTAATAGAGCATTTGTCTTAAAATGCTAAATAAACCAAGAGATATTCGAGAGCAAATACTATGAAGTGTGCTGAAGCTTTATATGATATTTTAAAATTACTTATGAGACTGATCTGGAGTTTTTCATGGTTTACAAAAGTATTGGAAACTCTTCTTCCTTCCTACGTGGCTGGATTCCTGAGGTGCATCCCACAGTAACCTGCCATGTAGCAGATCAGGCTGTCAGCTGGAAGTGTCTTGGAGTGTGTATGCTATAAAATAACTTAGGAAGTTATTTGAAAAGATTAATCTGGACCCTAGAGGAGTGTTTTTCTGGGTCCGAATGGCTTATGTCGTGGAGGTGGAATCTCATCTGTGTGTACCACCCATCCAGGTATACTGAACACCGTTGGCCCAGCTGTGCTCATCTCATAGAACTAGTCCGTAACCTGACATGAGTGATGGGAAATAAATACTGTATGGACTAGAGAACAGACCAAGGTCATAGCATAGTGGTCTGCTCAGTTCACTTATGCCTGAATTTGTGTAGTTTAGCTATTTTGGAGAATTGCAGACACCCCTTCAGCGAGATTTTCTTCTGCATCAAGGTTTTGCTGTCATAAATAGGGACAACCAAACCCTTCCACATTCAGGCTTTGGGCTTGTTTTGCTTTTTTTCTGCAAATCTAATGTAGGCAAGAAAGGAAGGGGTTTGGTTCCTTGCCTCTTCCCTTGCCTCAAAAGAAACACTGTAATATTCATCTGCATAGCTCCTGTCTCCTCTTCTCATTGTAGATGGCTGCATTAGTTTGACCTTCAAGATGAGTTTTACTGGTATCTTCCCTTCTTTCTACGAGATGATAATGCAAAACCTGCAAGGGCTTGGTTTTGGGGGGTGTATTCAGGTGTATTGTCCTTATTGTTTGAATTTGTCTTCATCTTCATTTACGGATTTTCTCCTTAGTAATCATAAGCAGGATTTCCTCTGAAAGAAAGAAAAATTTAAAAAGGTAAAAAAGGTAGCATTATACTTTTCTCTGGCAGATAATACATCATCATGATTCAGGCAAAGATCCCATTTTCTTTTTACCACCCACGCATCCAAGACAAAATGGGATAACTGGATGCCAGCTCCTTACAGAGATCTTCTAGCTACCGGGGAGAACCGAGAGCGTTTAATTGTGGAAAAGGGGAAGAGGAGAGAACAGAAACTTCCTTGTAAAATCTGCGTATAGGAAGATCCTGTGATCAAATGTGCTGTTATTCATCATGTTCCTTAGAGGCAGAGAAGCTTTTTTACTGCTAAAGATGAAGGCAACTTTTCTTTACATTTTTAGGTGAAGTCATAAATTGAAATAACAACTGGATTTTTATTTTTGTTTTTTTCAAACTTCAAAATGGAAGTAGGTTGTGAACTTTTATCAGCAAATACAACTAGGCTTTGAGGAACTTGGCAAAAGTTGTTCTGGATCTCTGTAGTTCAGGTTTAAATTAAGATTGGATTTATTGTGAAGCATAGTCTAGTTTAGTGGTAGGTTGTTATAGGGGTCGCTACAGGGAATATTCTAAAAGCAATGTCAAGCAGGTGGCCAGAATAGATTATTAAAAAGTGCTTTCTGACCTTTAAATTTCATTAAATGAAATAATTCAGATTAGCAGGTTATGAACTACCTGAGTCAGAGCAAGATGATTCTGGAAGCAATAGACAATACTTTTTCTCATGAATGGAATTTAAAATTGCCTTCTGTTCTTGAGAATTCCATAATATAATTTAGTAGTGTTTAAAACTTTGAGAGTATATGGTAGGGTTCCTTTCATAGGAAAGTGCCTGCATATATGGTATCAATAAATACGGGAGAGAATTGCCATTTTATCAGGACTGAGATTGTGGCAACAGCTGCAGTGATCATCGACTTGCGTTCATTGTTGTAACAACAAGTGTAGGCTCATCTTGTTTTTAATCTGGCGAGTCTGAGTTCAGTAGTAGCAGCATGAGATCTTGCTGGCTCCGTAAGGCAAGCCCTTGCAGAACCCCTTCTGGCAGCTTTCTCACTCCTTTGCCATGATTTCGGTGACCTGGGTGGTATCTTGCCTCTTGCGTACATGAGCAGCAATCCTCTCTCCAATTAGAGGCAGAGCACTCAAACGGTCTTACAATTTTCATCCTGACTAACAATTTCCAGGAGTGCAGCATCTACAATTGGCTAAAAAAAAAAACAGAGAACTTCAGAATTTTTTTGAGTAGTGTCAGCTTAATTTCTTGTCTCGCATTATTTTTGCATGTAATTGCAGTGAGTGTAGTTGAAATGAAAAGACTCCCTCTCAGAAATATCACCCAAATGAAAAAGGAACAAAGAAGAATTTTTAAAAAGTCATAGATTTTTTTTAACTAGAAGTCCCACAAAACAATTTCTATTTTACCAAAATACCATTCAAGTGACAAAAGTAATGATCAGCCTTGAAGGGGTCAGTGTAGCTCTGTTGATTTAAGTGCTTTCAACAGAACTCCTAATTGCTCCCTCTTACTGGTATCGCTCTCGTTTCGGCCAGGTAAATAAATATTAGATGCCATCCCGCTTTCCTTAGTTGTCTTTTTTTTCCTCAATAATAGGCATTGTTCCCTTTTTAAAGACTCTGTTCCTAAGGAAATAAATGTAATTACTGAGATGTTCAAAGAGCTCTCCAAGTTATTATTTTTCAGAAAATGCATTGCCTTTCTTGTCCTTGTCACCCACTATTGAAAGAAACATGGCTGTTGCCATGTCACTGTTGCCAAGTTATTGTAATGATGCATATAAATCTGGAAGTATTAACACTTTCAAAATCAATTAACAGTCCATCCGACCAGGACTGTTTGTATACTATGGCCAAAAAATTCTTCTGCCAGCTATCAAGACATCTGGTTACTCCGTGTAGAGCTGGCTCTTCGGCCCTGTCCACTACGGTGGGTTTTGCTAGAAGAGTCTTGGCTTGGAAACAGCAAACGAGGTTAGAAGGGAGGGAGAGGAAAATATGCTTAGTCTCCTCTCTGAAGAGCTAGGGTTCATCCATGTTGAAGCAATTGAATTAATTTGGTTCTGGATAAGTTTGGGGGTTGGGTTTTTTTTACGCTCTAGAACATGTATAATTATGGGCTACAGTTGTTCCGATCTCCTTATTCTGGAATATCACCTCCTAGGATTTGAGCAATAGCCTCTGGATTGTAAGTCTTGCCTCTGATCAGCTATGCAGATCAGGAAATGCCTCTTACAATTTCTGTTACTTTTTTTTTTTTCTTTTTTAGGGGGATCAAGGGGTTAGGAAACCTGGAAGGACATTTTCTAACCTTTCTGACTTCTGTTAACAGTTTTCAAGCCCGAGGAGCTGCGCCAGGCTCTCATGCCTACCCTTGAAGCTTTGTACCGGCAGGACCCAGAGTCCCTACCTTTTAGACAGCCTGTGGATCCCCAGCTTTTAGGGATTCCGGTGAGTCGGCATTTTAAAAATACAGAATGTTTTTACGTTTTGTCTTTGCTTATATAAACATTTCATCTTTTCTGTACAACATAACATGAACAGTTGACATCTTAAAAATAAAGGGTTTTGTGTGTGTGTTTGAAGGACTACTTCGACATTGTGAAGAATCCCATGGATCTTTCAACCATTAAACGCAAATTGGATACTGGGCAGTACCAAGAACCCTGGCAATATGTGGACGATGTTTGGCTAATGTTTAACAATGCCTGGCTTTACAATCGCAAGACTTCCAGGGTCTATAAGTTTTGCACTAAACTGGCGGAGGTGTTTGAACAAGAAATTGATCCTGTTATGCAATCACTGGGCTACTGTTGTGGGCGCAAGGTATGTGTTCTGGAATGGAGTTGGATTCTTCCAAACAGCTTAGCTTGAATCAGATAAAACACGAGCTTTGTAAACTCTTTTTTTTAAAAATTGAAATATTGAATGAAATGGTGAAAGTTTGGCTTTATTATAAGCACACTAAGAGCTTAAAAAGGTAGATTGCATCCCTCTTGCTGCTATTCTGTTATTATCATTGTATTTTTCTCCCTCAGAACACCTTTTTTGGTCATAAGCAATATTAAAATGCTTTGCTTGTTTCCTGTGTCCGTTGCAATAAAGTAGGTCGTTAGAGGGTCAGCTATTTAGCTTATATTAAATTGCGAGCTGTGCTAATATATTTACAATAGCTTGGAAAAGTGTGATAAACATAATAATGTATTCTGATACCCATAAGCGTCAGGTTTGCCTAGTAGATGCTTGATTAATGTAAGATTACATTTTAAAGCTTCTTTTCTCACTGTTGTTTTGCAGTATGAGTTCTCTCCACAGACCTTGTGCTGTTATGGCAAGCAGCTGTGTACTATTCCTCGCGACGCAGCCTACTACAGTTACCAGAATAGGTAAGTCCTCGACTTTGGGGTTTTTCCCCTTATTGAGGAAGTGAGATCCTTTTGAGTTCTCTGCACATAAGGAGGAGGATTATCAACTTTTTCTTTCCTTTGTCAGCTAAGTCAGGAAAAAGTTATTTCTGTATCTTTGCATGCTGTCCTTTTGCAGGTGACCCTTTAGTTCCCTGTACTGCAGCTTGACACACACTATACTTCAGTGCTTGCTATTAGCCAGGCTGCACCATGCACCGCTTCAGTGGAAGTGAAGTTGTCCGTGTTTTCCATAAAATGAGTAGCAGGGCTTGCTGGGGGGAGAAGGGCAGAACTGCAAAAAGGAACTGAGGAATCATGTTCTGGGAGAACTGTAAAAATATGCAGGTTGGTTTTCAAATTAGCGTCAGAATTTGCAAAGTAATGGATACAGTGATTGATTGCAAAACTTGCTTTTTCCCTTCCTAGTTAGGACTTAATTCTATTTAAATTAGCTTTGAATTAGCATTAAAAATTAGCCAGACTCCATGAGAAGCTATGAAAACAAGAGTTTCTATTATTTTTTTTATTTAATACTAGGATTTGGTGTCTGAATGATTAAACAATTGTTATGCTATTAATTTTCCATTTAATGCTTAAATCAACAGTTCTTTACAAACAAAGCAAACTGGGCTTTGGTTTTGGTTTCTTAGATTCCCCCCCCCCCCCCCCCCCCCCCAAAAAAAAAAAATTAAAAAACGTAAACAGGCTAAGAGACAAACTTCCTTTTCCCTCTTTAAACAAAGTTATGAATTGCTTTCCAGAGGCTTGGCAGTCTGTAAGTCTTGCCAGCTTTGAAGCGCGCAGCGGGCTGTTGTCTACATGAAGTTACAGGACTAATTCCGACAGTCAGTGCCTGCATTTAGTCTCTCTTAGGACGATCCCTATGTCACAAACATGCTGGAAGGTGGTGCAGGTCTGTCGTGTACCACCTGGGTGAAGCAGCACGGTGTGGGAGATGAAAATGTGTCGTCTTCCATTGTATGCTGGGTCTTAGGTGGCCTTTGTGAGGCAGGGAGTATTGATGCAAAGGATGTAAATTCACGAGCTCTCGTAAAAAGTTTTATACAGCTGCTGTGAACTCTGCAAAAAAAAGTCAGTCTGAAGACAAATAAAGCAATTAAAATGCATTTAAAGAGAGAATACTTCAGTATTGGAAGTGTGGAAAAAATAGCCCTTAAATACCAACTCTGCATGGTAGAATTTCACATACTTTTCATATTATGCATCCAGCTAGTACTGTATTTGAAAAAAATAGTAACTTCAAAAATAATTGAGGAAGGGGTAGTTTTTCTTTCAGTTATATGTTTCCTATTTAAATTAGTATTAAACCATTTGGATTACTGGGTGGAAGGCAGTGTTGGTTGCTAGTGAAAAGTACAGAGATGGTGGGGCAGTGGGTTCCTCTGGGCTCAGAGCTGTGATATTTCAGTTTCCTACCTGTGGTAAATGTGATAGTCAATTTACATTGAGTTTAGTCTAAAAGGGTAGTAATAAAAGGGAGGCGATTTGTCTTGGTGTCAGTAGGCCAGCAGCGGAACAGAAGTGTGTGTAGGTTTCTGTTCATCCAGACGCCTTGAGAAAGGGTTGGGGTTTGGAGATTTGGGGTGGTTTTGAGTTGGGGGCTGGGAGCAATGTATTTGGACTCTCAGATCATAGAAAGCTCTTATTCATCAGCTGTATCGCTTTAAAACAGTCGACACACTGTTCCCTGTGACAGTGATCTTCAAATCTTAGATTTTTCTTAACCGAGTAGCAAATTAGTGAAAAACAAATTCTCTCATTCCAGCAGATCTTTAATTGGTCAAATGTTGTCATTTTCCATTTACGAAACAGACAAAATTGGGTGTACTTGAAGTCCAGCGTATCCCTTAACTACATTACAACTAATGTAGTTAGGGATCGCTGAACAAATAAACTCTGGCACTACTGTTCAGTGATTGAAAGTTAATTATCTGGTACAGAACTGTTTGACTTCCATAATAATGCAGAAGTTTACGTTAAAGTAACTGTTCAGAAAATATACTTCATGTGTGAATATCCAGTTGAGAAAACTGATTGGTATTCCGTATCAGTACTAGCACCTAGTTACTAATTCAGAATTTCCTTTGAATGCACTTAATTACAGCTGGAAATTCACCTGTTAAGGCAGAGATAGAGCATTTTCTGGACTTTGGTATTGAACCATAATGTTTTAGTCTTTGATAAATGGGAATCAGTCACCTGAACAGTCTGCATTTGAAAAGCTTTTCATTTTTGATGTGTTGCAATAAGTACATTCTTTGGATTTTCTATGATTGTTACAACTAGACTATTGTATACTTTCTATGGGTTTTGTTGAATATTTGTAGTGACATGCAAAAGTCAATGAATTGCAAGCAAGTCTCCATTTCTAAGGGTCCATATTCATAATACGTTATAGCTGTTGTTTCACCTTGGTTATTTTATGGACAAATATTCATGATCTTTAAGCGATCCATTTTCACTGTATTTCAGTTTTTATTTCCTCATTTTAATATCATGGATTAAGGCTTGACTCTTGCTAGCATTAGGCTGCGGTTCTGCAGCCTGTGAAATCCCGTGCTCCCCTTTGGATCCGCGGATCGCTGGAGCATGTGCTTCACACGCTGCTGAGCCAAAGGGCTCATCCCTGCGAGACTGAGCTTCCCGCAGCGCAGACAGAGGGGGAAATCTCTCTGCTCATGGAGCTTGTTAGATTTCTACCACATGACTTAAATCCGCTACTGAAAGCAGCTTCGTTTCTCAGTTTCACGAGTGCTTTGAAAGCCTGTAAATTGTTCTGCAAATGGATCAGAATTAACCATTTTGGGGTTTGTTTAAATGTAGCAAAGTATTAATAGGAGCCTTGACCATGGATTTTTCTGGCTACACGCTCCTGTGTTTGGGTCCTCCTGCGTTTCAGTCCTTCTCAACCTGACTCTTAAAATGAGCAACCTTGTTAGTAAGGAAAATAATTAGTGGGTTTTTTTTGCTTGAAGAAAATTAAAGAAGCACATTATAGGGGGAAAAAAAAAAAAAAGGACATGGACAATGTGTAAAACGATATAAAATTCTAAATCTGTTATGTTTGGGTGTTTTGGTTTTTTTAAAAAAAATTAGACAATACTGTATCAGTTATGGAGTGTGGGGCAAGGGCCAAGTGTAGTCAGTGTAAATGAGATGCGCAGTGTCAGTATCCGCTCCTGAAATTCTCTTGTAATATTGCTCTGTAATAACCGTAATATATTTATCACTCCCAAAGATTACAAATTAATGGAATTATTTTTTTTTTCTCCTGGCCTTGTTCTGTTGCATTATCAGCTCCAAAAGCCTTGTTTTTCCTTGGGAGGGTGATGTGTTTAATCCTAGTTGAGCTGACCCAGGAGAAGTCAAATCACTTGCGGTTTAACTTGCAGTAGGCTGGCAAGCAGCCCTCTAGGCAGGGAGCATGGCATTTTTGCTCACGTGGTTGCTATCAAAGTTCCAGCTGCCCTGCTGCTAAGATGATTAGGTGGGTATGTCACTATGGGCTATATTAACTAGAATAAAGTACACCTTTTTCCTCTTTGTGTCAGTCCCACGGTAGAGAGTATTCAGCGCGCTGCTGCATTTAAGTGGTTCTTGGCTAGCAGAGTAGCTCTGGAAGCCCGAGCCAGCTGGCAGAGTTTGCCGAAGTTTTCAGGCTCTTATAAATTATGCTTTGGTAACACAGACCTGGCTGCAGCCCGGGCAGGACGCAGATTGCTCTGCAGAACGTCTTTCCCTGATCCATTGGGCGCTGCTGAAGGACCCGCTCCCACTCGCTTGCTTTCACAACCATGTAGAAAATGTGTAGCGGTGACGTGATGGCCAGTGTGTGTCGCAGGAGGAAATTCTGATCCATACGTTTCAATAAGTGCCTATAAATGGCTTTTGTTGTCTCCAGGAAAGCACGGCATTGGAGACATGTCACCTGGATTACAGTAGTTTAAGTGTACCAGTATGTGTTTGAAGGGGCCATATTTATTAATCTCCATCCTTTCAGTTGTTGGTTCATTGTGACATTGAGTCTCGTTTGATGCCTTTTATACTTACCATTCTTACGGTTCTAGTGTTCGAGTACTAAAACTGCGTTTTACTGTGCTGCCATTGCTGCTTATACTCTCTCACTCTTGATCCTCCATACAGCTCCTTTATTTTGATGATCCTTTGTGGCCTTCCTGCATTTTACAGCTGTGGCCTCTCTTTGTTACCTTTGTTCATGTGTGAATTCATATCCTTTCCAAACATTTGGCCTCCTTTTTTTTATTATTATTTTTTTTAATGACCCTGACAGCTTTGGTTCCAGTTCATCTGAAACAAACAAATAAAAAAACCCACCCAAAAAAAACCCACCCAAAAACCTGTGTAACCTTGATTTTTTTTTTTTTTTTTCAAATGCAGATTGTATTTTTGCAGAGTTGTATTCCAATTTACTCAGCTTGGTTTGCTAAACTGCAGTTGTGGTTTTGCTGAGTATAACTTGGATTGGCTCTTGGTCTAGTGACCAAAAATTGTACCTAGCCTCATATTCAATTTGCAAAGCTCAATTCCACGTCTTTAATGTACCTGATAAATATATTGTATGTATGTACAATATTTAATGTTGGTCACATATATACATATATTGTACTTATATAGATAAATGGCTGGAAACTCTGACCCATAATTGCATTTCTGTTAAATGTTTGTCTAGAGTATGGATTTGGTTTCATTTATATTAAATAATACTAGCTGAGCAATTGGTCACATTTAATCTTATAGTTAAATAACTTCTGAATTTAATATTTTTATAGATTTTTTTTTTAATACCAAGTGTTTCTGTTTTTACAGTTTTTACTGACAATCAGTAAATGCTTTCAGCATATTTTCCAATTACTTAAATCTGTAATAAATGTGTTCTTAAAGCTTTTTGACAGGCTGTTTCTTTACCCAAAGGAAACTCGATCAGCTGCAAGCCTGGAATCAAAGAGCATTTTTTTTTTTTCTTAAGTGATGCAAATCAAATCCAAATTCTTAAATTTGAAGTCTATACAAACGTAGCGCTTGGTAGCTACGTCATTAATCCTCCCCAAATTTTGAATTTGACACCCGACGACTTATTAGTAATGTGTAAAATGAGACCGAATGCTAATCTGTGCTTTGCCTTGGCTTTCTGCTCTGTGTTGTCTTGGTGTTTGCGTCTTACCTCTTACGTCTGTGCTGTTTGTTCCCTCCCCTGTTCTCTAATCCTGCCCTCCCCTCTGTTCCTCCTCATTGTCCACACTGACCCATCAATCAACCAACAACGCCCCCCCTTTCGTCGTGGTGATCTGCCCTGCTCTGGTTGGTGGCTCCGTGCTTGGGTGGCTGTATGTTGTGCTGGACCAGTTCACCCAAATATGGCCTTCTTGCTGACAGGTATCACTTCTGTGAGAAGTGTTTCACTGAAATCCAGGGGGAGAATGTCACCCTGGGTGATGACCCTTCCCAGCCTCAAACGTAAGTCGCTTCCTTTCTTCTGCATGACACCTTTTTAAACAGGGGGGATGATGTATAGCCCTGATTTGATAGTAAAACCCTGTGGCCTGTGGTTGTCTTCATGGGGAAATGCCTACATTCTTACTAACAGGAGATTTTTACAGTAATGGATGATTAACGTGACTGTTGGGTCGTTACATGTTGGGTCTACTAATCTGCCCAACGGTGTCACTTGTGTCCGGTTGTGCTACTCAAGCACTGCTGGTAGACAGGGTGCGGGGGGTGGCAGACACTAGATAACGTGGTTGGAAGGGGGGGGGATGGAAGCTGTGTCAATAAATGTCACTAATCCATTATCTTTCCAAATGAAAGACTTTGGCTAATCCTGATGTCTCAACTTTCTGAAGCACAGTTTTTGTTAATTAACTTGGCTTCAACCTGGCCAGAAAATAACATGCCCTAAGATTTATGAAAAATACAAGCTGTTTTGGAAGGTGGCTGCTTTACTGATGATAGCTTCCCTTCTTCTTTATGATTTAAAATGTATGTGTATACTTTGGGTACCTCTTATTTTGCTTTTAATTTACACAGAAAGTGAAAATATTTTCTCTTGCTTAAAATAAAATGAACGGAATTGCTTTCTATGAATAGAAAATAAATACTGATATGCTTTCTTCAGACTTGAGGTTTGCTCATTTGCTGCAATTCAGAAAAGCATGATATTGTCTTGGCCTCTGATATAAAAGTACTACTGAGTTTTCATGTTAACTCTTTGTCTCTAGAACCATCTCCAAGGATCAGTTTGAAAAGAAGAAAAATGATACACTAGATCCAGAGCCGTAAGTACCAGGCTGTTGTGTGTTTTTTAAGATAATCTCCTCACTTTCACTTGTCCATTAGCCAGCACTTCAGAAATCAGGCAGTGAATAAAGTAATCTTCCTTTTCTCCCCATCTCTGCCCAAACAGGTGGCAGAATCTTTCTCTAGAGTTCACAGCACAACATACAAACTTGATGTCTAGCATTGATAATCCAAGAGGAAAATGTGAGCCTGTTTTAATGGCAGTTTCTAGTTCTGTTCATTTGGGTAATTCCTAAGGTGTGATCTGCGAGGCTGAAAATGGCCCTCCGTCATAAAGCCTTTACACCAAGCCCTGAGTACCTGTGGGCGAGTTCTGCATTTCCTCTTCTGCTTTAGCTAGACTTCTAAAACACTTTTTTTTTTTTTTTTTTCCCCCCTCTTCCCTTGAGCGCTTACCCCACTGAAGCCATCCTCCTCCCTTGTGTTCCTTACCCTCGGGAAGTTCAGTAAAAGCCAAGTTAAACATTTTTTAGTAGCACTGTGCTACATTTCCTAATGGCTGAAAGGAGATTTTATCTTACTACTACTTTATTCTTGGCAGTTTGATACGCGATACATTTTGATTCCTTTTCTTACCTTTGCAAATACTCAATAGAGCTCCTCCCCCAGCCCTTTAAAGGTAGACTGCCGAGATAGACCCCAATGCACTTGGCTTTAAAACCAACATTGCAGTCTTGACTTGATCCAACAGAAGAATTTTGACATACTATTTTGACCAAAAGAAACCCCACCAAAAAACAAACACTATAGCAGACCCAGGCAGGCGAAGACACGCTAATACATGTTTTCTGGGCACAGTGATACACGAATGACTAGTTTTTACATTTACAGTAAGTTGAGCAACCATTTAGTCAGCTTGTGGTTGGGACAACCATTGAAAATTAAATCTGTGGAGGTATTGTTGAGCAGAATTCTGTGAAGCTGGGAAAACTCAGAACTCTGCTTACAAAAGGATAGAAAAGATCCAGAAAAAGTGGTGTGTGACAGCCCATTTCACGTTTTTAAACTAGTACGTTTTAATGATTTTTTTATATATATATTTTTTTATGTGCACATGAAATAGATGTATATCTGAAGCTATTCTAATGAGTATTTTTTTGAAACTGGCACATAAATTGATTCAGTTCTTAGCAGAGGGTTGGAAAGTCCTTTCTTGCTGAATTCTGGAAAATTACTTGCCTAACAACAAAACTGATTGGCTGCTGTTTTTTCTTCCCAGGTTTGTTGACTGCAAAGAGTGTGGTCGGAAGATGCACCAGATTTGTGTATTACATTATGATATTATTTGGCCTTCAGGGTAAGATGTTTGTTTAATTTTTTACCCCTTGTATAATAAAACCAATGTAGTTGATGTAATTAAGACTTTCTGCCTTTGCTCTTTAACATGCAGTCACTGCCTGTTAAGAACGGATTACAAAAGGACAAATTTTTTCTAAATACATTTTTTCATGTTTGGGGTCTCATTTCAGTATGTTCAGATGAAAATGTGCATGACATGAGCTTGTATGTATACACAGATTTCTGTGGTTTCTTTCTAACTACTAAACAATGGAAGCTGGTTGGAGGTAAGTGTGTACATTGCAGAACACAAATGCAGGTGTAGCTGCTTGGCAGAATTCAACCAGCTCATAAAGGCTTTAAGTCCCTCGAAAATGGAGAGATAGAAACTGTTCAAATCCAGAGAAAAATGTATCATAGTCTGACATTTAAGTTATGGATTTATGCTAAGTTTTTGGCAATTTTTTTTTTCTCAATAGGTTTGTCTGTGATAATTGTCTGAAGAAAACTGGTAGAACACGTAAAGAAAACAAATTCAGTGCTAAAAGTGAGTTTTATATTTCTGTTTTTATCTTCAACTTTCATCTTCCCCCTGCCACCCCTAATAGCTTTTTGATTGAGACTTTCTGTTGTCATGATAGACAGTACGGGAACATTTGCAAAATGGGAAGTAGTGTAGCCCAAGGCTTTAGTAGCTGTCTGAATTTTAATCAACATTTTAAAGACCTGATCTTTATGTATTTGTGGTTAGTCTTAATGCTGCTTGAGGTTTGGCATCTATGTCCTTATTTTTCTAAGATTTTTAAAAATAAAAAAAAAGGGGTTGGGGGGGGTGCAGAAAAGGAGAAACATAAGGCTGCCTGCACTTTGCTGGCTATATTTAGACATGTTTCCATGTAGCGTTGAAACTGTAGTAAATTACTGTCACCTCTGTGCCCTTCAAATAACATGTAATAACAAGTTGTGATGCATTTCAGGTGTACTGTGGTGGTGCCAAGTACTAATGTAGTTCAAGAGCTTTTCTTGCTTCTAGAGCGGACTGTGTTATAACAACTGTCCACTGGAATAAGTAACACTTGTACTACGTGTCTAGATTTTCTTGGAAGTAACTGTTGTCATAATCTTGTTGAAAAGTGCACTAAAGAGAGAGCCAAAAGATGCCAGGTCAAGTTGTCTCGATCTCCTTAGTAATCCTTACACAGGCATTCTTTGTATGCATTTAATGTCAGAGAACATAATTTGGTAATTTTTACTCACACACTTTTTGGCGGGGGGAGTAAGGGTTAGTATTGGAAATGGGGTGTCAGTGGCATAGAGTAGAAAAGTAAAGTGCGTGTTGAAGCCAAGAGAGTGATTCAGACACTTGAACAACTGTAACTTGCAGGTACACTTGATTCCTCCCCTGATCTTCTTGCTCCTTGGAAGGTCTGGGCATTACCCTCACATACTGTGACTTTGCGAGCCTGAACCTTCCAAATTGTAATAAAGGAGTGGTTTTGCATTAAATGTAACTTCTTGATAACTTCATGTGTGGTTGATTGCATAATGAGAGATTTGAAGGGGGATAATTTGGAGATGATAACGCTGTATGAGACATACTAGCTTACAGCAATCAAAATGGTCTCTGGAGTAACCTGACGCATGCAAGATAGTATTGTTTAAAAGATTACAGTTAGTCTCATTAAAGTAAGAGAACATTAATAAAATGGTGAAATAAAAATGTAGTTTTAGCTAACCATTTTAAATAGCTGTCTCCTATTATATGCTGACTTTACAGCATACATTGATGTAAGTTGTCTTAAATAAGTGTGTGATTCCTTGGATGTCTGCAGTTCTGTGACATTGCTTAAAGTTTGAGTAACCAACATTTAATTCAAGGTAACCATTCTGTTCTTTGGGGATCTGGACAGGGAAGTAATGCTGCTTTTTTTTCTTTCCATCAGTCTCCTTTTCCTTCTACTTCCCCTGTTTTTGGCTGTCTTCCCCATAAAACCCCTTACTTACTGAATTGCCATCAATATTTCTACACACTTTCAAGCATGCTGGCACAACTACTGATAATCAAGATAGCACATCCCTCAGCTGCAACCTATTGCTCAGCTGTTACGGTAACATTCATATTCCTAATGTATATTAAGGAAAACTGGTTATCTTAACCACATCACAATTAAGTTGCATAAAGCTGACTGATAGCTTGCCAAATATAACCTATAAACCAGTGTACAGCTGGATTATGCTGTGAAATTCCTAACTTTTGAAGTATTTTTCTTACAGAGAAAATCTCCAAATATTACTTAACCAGTAGCTAATGCAGAGATGTTCAAAGACAAAAGATATCCTGACGAATAAATCACCCAAAGTAGTTTCCTGACAAAAAGTCACAGTAAGCCAGAAGTCTGACTTTCTTCCTCCCTGTCCAGTTACTCATCCAGTAACAAATGTCCAGCCATTGCTACTGCAATAAACTTGTTACCAATTTGGAGGCCTTTTTAGCAATTTGCACTGCGGTTTTCATTAAAACCTGAGCTTTTATTGGAAGTACATATGTTAGAGGTGTCCAAGAATCAAAATCCAGTTGCTTTCTAAAAGAATTTGCACATTCTAATATATCAAAATAATGCAGCTTTTAGATCCTTTCCTTACAGGGCATGTAATCTTACTGCTGCCTATTTCTTTTATCTTCTTAAACTGGTCTTTTTGTTTGTTTGTTTTTCAAGTCTTAATGCATTGCAGCATAAGGAAGGAAGCAGATATCCTTTGGTTGCTTAGCATTGGGAAGATGATAAAATGAAAACACGAGACAGTAGAGTTAACTAAAATGGCTTTCTAAAAATGTACCAACTCATTAGCTGATATTGAGCTGTTTCTTTTTTTTTCTGTTTATCTTCGGAGAAATCAACACAACGAAATAATTCCTTCAGAAAGTATTTCTGAATTTTCATTAAAATTCTTTGAATTTCCTTGAAAATCAACCCCCTTCTATTATATATGGAAAGCCCAATATATTGTATTGGGAAGCACTGGGAAACACTAGTGTATTGGAATTGGTAAAAGGCGTAGTGTATTTTTACTTTAACCTGCCTTTAATTATTGGCTTTCAGGTAAATGATATTTAGACTGTGTTGTGCTGGTTGTAACCATAGAATCTCACTGGACAAGGGGGGGACAGACTAAAAGATGTAAAACAAGATTGTCGCATTTGGCAATTTCTATAAACTGATTGTAAAATAAAATTTTAAGTATATAAAAGTGAGATCTTCCTTTGAGTATATATGGCTTTTTTCCCCAGTATAGGAGACTAAAATAATTTTTAGCATAGCTATTTCACTGCAGCGTTCTGTACGCAAGCTCGGTAGTCAGGAAGAAGAACCAACAGCCTTGTGTCAGCAGCCAAATAGCAACTGAAAATTGAAGCGATGGAGAGCTGAAATTTAAATACACGTTCGTAAAAGGGACGTCTGTAGATTGAACCATCTCTTTGGAAAAGAGCAGATTGACCATAAAAATAAAATCGAAATACTAGTTGGTAAAATAAGTACGACAGGATGATAAATAGTCATAAATTTTCCAGTCAAAACTGTGTGCTACTTCTGTTTTCTTACTTTAAACTAAAATCTTCATCTTAATTTCTGTAAGTTGTGGATTGATTTGAAAACCATCACATCCTGTAATACTACAAAAACAGCTATCCCCCACAAAAGCTAATTGTAGATGTAAAGACCGAGAGAGGGGATCTGGACAATGTGTGGACTTGAACTTTTAAAGACCTCTATCGCTGTGCAAGAACTATTTAAGCTTTATGTGCAGATTACTGTAACTGTTCAGTCTAAAAGCTCTCTTGAAAAGAAAAGAAAAAGCAATGAAATCGCCATTGAAGTCAAAAGCCTTTTCATTTCTGTTGATTTGCTTTGCTTTGCTTGAAAAGGTGTGGCATTGAGCCAGATCTATAAAGTGATGTAATCTTTGTCAAAGAGCCAGATAGTGGTTTTGTTAGGAGAAAACATTTGCAGTGTTCATAAAATAAGCCTGCAAATCTAAAAATGCTATGTAAAGCCGCCTTTGTTAGTTCACTTACGAAGTAATTCTCCCACTATAGTGGTTTTAGCCTCCCTGTTAGGGTACAAACACTTAAGGCTTGGCTAAAAACATGGATGGGTTTGCTTTTTTAATTTTGGCTGCATAAATAAAGGCATCAGATTTTCATATGGAGGTAAAACAAAAGGGAAAAAAGCATATTTCTATAGAGAGAAGCAAGCTGAAAGAGCATACAAGCATGTAACGCCCTGAACTTAACAGTGATTTCTCCAGTATTAACGTTTCCATTGTCATGTTCTCCCTCTTCATTTCTAGGGCTACAGACTACGCGTTTAGGAAACCATTTGGAAGACAGAGTAAACAAGTTTTTACGGCGACAGAATCATCCTGAAGCTGGAGAGGTCTTTGTAAGAGTGGTAGCAAGTTCAGATAAGACAGTAGAAGTTAAACCAGGAATGAAATCCAGGTTCGTTCTATTAATTACAATAAAGGCAATCTTGGAATCTTTTATTTTGAAGGCTCCCTACATAAATCTTGTAAAACTGTGCCAATTTGCAACTTAATCCCTTTGCACGTTTTTGAAACTTAGGCATGAGTAAAGTTATGAAAGGAAGAAGACCAGTCTGCAGTACATGAACTGGGAGGAAATTCAAAATACAGTTGTATTTTGACTGGCTTTGGAGGGGTAGCGGGGACATCCTGATTTGGGTCGTAATAACTTTGTATTACTAAATCTTGAGAGAGAGTCTGCCCGCGTTTTGGTTAGCATTACAGAATTCATAGTTCAGTTTGAAACAGTTCCTGAGATTCTGTTCCTTACTGTTCCTTCATTTTGCTGTGTTTTTATAAATACTTTAGCTTTCAGAAGTTATTTTCAATTTGCTTCATCATAAGTGAAAAGCTTAAAAGGTGTATTCTCTGAAGTATTTTGGCTTTAATTGATAAAGACAGTGTTTCCGTGACATCACTTCATCGTAATGCATCAGCTTTTCTCATCTGCAGTATAGTTAGAGGCCTGTGGTTGCTGAGGATGCTCCTGTTCTCAGTGCTGGCCTGTTCAGTCGTATGGTGACATACGGCAGCTGTCTCTTTCCCTGAGTTTTATACTAACAGACCACGCGCTGACGGGACTCCCCGTTTTAATACAGCTCTGACCTGACCCTGTTTAACTTCGGCATAAATATTTCTAATGAGTTGAAAAGAATTTCCTCATTCTGGTAGGAAGCTTGTTTAATAATTGACTTTCTGTTGTTTTGTTGTTTCCACCCCCCACCCCCACCCCCCGCCTCCTGTTCCTTCCTACCACCCTTTCCTTCAGATTTGTGGATTCTGGGGAGATGTCAGAGTCTTTCCCTTACCGTACCAAAGCTCTGTTTGCATTTGAGGAGATAGACGGAGTAGATGTGTGCTTCTTCGGCATGCACGTACAGGAGTACGGCTCGGATTGCCCCCCTCCAAATACGAGGTACTTTTTCATTTCTTTATCAGTGCTGCCTGCACAGAGAACATCCTGCTACATTCACTGGACAATTACTCTCAATTACAGGAGATATGTTTCAATTCTGTGGCACAAATCACTCCTGCTGTATGACTGCAGATGACTTCGGAGTGGAGAACAAATATCACAACAAAAATGTTACAATTTTTTGTATTATGTATTTAATTTTGCCTCTCAATGTGTATTCTTGCTATCCAAACAAAAATACTACCTGTTACTGGCTTTTTGAGAACTGTTTATACCATTTTAAGATGCTTAAATATGCATTAAAATAATGTCATCGTTAATTTTCCTGCATTCAGTATGATTGTAGATGTATCTAGTATAAAACTCAGTTCTCAGTAGACAAAACGGAGGTTCAGCCGTACATGATTTTCTGTCGTTCTTCTCTCCTTACTATAGGCGTGTGTACATATCGTATCTAGATAGTATTCATTTCTTCCGCCCCCGTTGTCTCCGAACTGCAGTTTATCACGAAATCCTCATTGGATACTTGGAATATGTGAAGAAACTTGGGTAAGTGAGATCTTTGTAAAGAAAGAAAACTTTATTTCTTAGCATTTCTTTTTTATCCAGGATGACAAGTAGCTTTTCACTTGGGATAGTCTCTCTTTCCTTCTGCCCACTCCAAGATACGTGGAATCTCCTCCTCTTCTGCAGTGGAGAGAGAAATTTGGATTTTATCACTAAGGTGTTTTTTCTGTGTTAGGATTCTTAAACTGACTGCACATTCTTTTTATCAGAGGTTCACTTGATGTTTGAACTTCATTATTACATCCCAGACCTTTTCTCACCTCTTGTATAAATAGAGGTTACTGCCTTGGCATCTTTGTTACAAAGAAAAAAGGAAAGAAGAAGAAAAAAAAAAAAGCTAGAGGTCTGAATTTATATCTTGGTTTGGCTGAGTTAATTTTAAGATAGTAGTCAAAATGATTAAGAGGTTTTTTTTCTTGTGTGTGAAACGCAGGTATGTGACAGGACACATCTGGGCCTGTCCCCCAAGCGAAGGAGATGACTATATTTTTCATTGCCACCCACCTGATCAGAAAATACCCAAACCCAAACGTTTGCAAGAATGGTATAAGAAGATGCTGGACAAGGCATTTGCGGAGAGAATCATTCATGACTACAAGGTTTGCTACTGTTCACTTCCTGAATTAATTTGTACGAGCTTTTCATTTGAAGGTAGCTAATACTGTTTCATAATGCCTGAAGCTGTGGTAGTGTTGTACAGGGTTTTTTTTTCTGAGCTAGTGTCTTCGTTTTCTTATATTTTCTGGAAGTTCTGCCTTTCAGACTGGAAATTCCTTAGGTTTGGTTTCTGCATTAAGAGAAGTGTGCAAGAGCCTGCCTTCGCATACTTGTCTTGTACTGCAGTCTTTGAGACAAGGAAGTATGGCACTTATTAAGGTTTAGAGAAGTCATTTGCTTTTGGTGATGCTGGAGGATCAGGTGGAATACTGGACCCCACTAGCATGAAGTCAAAAAAACCTGCTTATAGAACAGCTTCACTTGAAGAGAAAAAGGATGATTTTCATAATTGGAGAATATCACCCGAGGAAATAAGTTAAAGATGGCAAAGGTAGCATTTGCCACTCCTTACAAGCTAAAATTTATAAGGATTTCTTAATGGTGGTGACAGTGTTGGAAAAAAATTGATGTTTTGATTGCAAATGACAGTTACTAAATGCGTGAAACAGAACAGCATATAGCAAGCCTTGTCATCTGATCCGGCGCGGCAAAGAGCTAGAAAAATCTGTCTCTCTCCTAATAAGGCGGTCTTGAAATGAATCCGAAGAAGAAAATTGGCTAGTCTTGTATGTGCTTGTTAAACGCAATGCACTTAAAAAAAAACACCTCCAGAACAATGTGTGAAATACCTGTTCCTTTCAGAATAGCTGTTCCTCTCACTGGTCCCCGCTCTTTCTGGCCAGGTGGTCCACAGAGCTTCAGACAGTGGTCAGGGAAAGACACGGGCTGTGCACAGTTCCCCTTCCACAGACAGGCTTTATTTAATATTCCTGTGTGTAATAGCTGGCTGCTGCCTTCAGCGATTCTTCCTGGAGTTATCAGGATTATTGCACATACGGTGCACAGCCCAGGCATGAGCACTGAAGTGCTTATGCACTTCCAAATTGATAAGAGAAAGGGGTGGACAGGACGCACTTGCTGTCACTAGAGCAGTTCCTGCGCTTGTTCAGGAGCAGTGTAGGAAAAGCTAAGCGGTGTAGAATTCATTTTTAATTGGCAAAATTACCAGGGAGGGGGTTGTTATGTTTTTCAGGGGTATCTTAGTCTCTCCCACCATGTCAGGAGCATGAACCGATGGCATCATGGAGGTTCAGGAGAGTTTCAGCAGGTGTCTTTCTAAGATGAAACAGGGAGTGGACTGTGTTATCAATATTGCCAGGCTGGTTTTTGAGCTGAACCCAGAAAAAGAGGCCTGCCAGGGGTGGGCCGTGGGCTGTCAGTGAGGCACAGCTGTTCAGTGTAGCCCTGGATCGTGTCTCTGGTTCTCTCTATCCAAAGTGGTCTTCATTTATTTATTCCTGGTATTGTGCGATATGCTTAACAGGATATCTTCAAACAAGCAACTGAGGACAGGCTGACAAGTGCCAAGGAGCTGCCTTACTTTGAAGGTGATTTCTGGCCCAATGTGCTGGAAGAAAGCATTAAGGAGTTGGAGCAGGAGGAAGAGGAAAGGAAAAAGGAAGAAAGCACTGCAGCTAGTGAAACAACAGAGGTGAGTTAACTTTATATGCTGTATTTGCTTCTGGCTCACAAAGCTGACAGTTAACACTTCAGTAAATTAGAGAGTTCACATCCAGTAAAGTCATTCAGAGGTCATTCACATCAAACGTTAAATCAGGGTTCCCTTTAACTGCATTTCTGGTTTTCTTCTTGGATAACAAATGTACTGATGACTTGGTTTGGTGGTGGTTGCGTTTTTTTTAACAGAATCAGAAGTCAGTTATGTCAGCTCAGCATCTCTCTTCTCAGAGAAATCTGTTAAGCTACTTCTGGATTGCATCACGGCTGCTACACTTGCTTGCAGTCTTTTGGCTCAGCTTCTGCTTCACACCTTTGCAAATCACCTTCAGTATTTGCATTTTGAAAGATGCTGTATTTTTCAAAGCTGAACTAAGTTTTGCTGTTAGTTAAGCGAAGGTACTTGTCATTTGCAACAGTAGGGGGTTAAAAATTTAAGAGTATTGCAAGCTTTGCGTTGGTGTGAAAAGTTGGTCCTGATGGTGGTGTTCCTTCACCAGCGTTCTCTCTTTCTTTAGTAAAAAGCAAAACAAAACTTCCGCAGGGTCCTGGCCAGAATTTCATTATTCGTTTTTATTTCTGTCTTGATTGTGTCTGTATCCAAATGGCCTTAGCACTTTTATACTGTCACTTTTACTTGTGATTTGCAGCAAGGTGTTTTGAAAATAAATAGAGTAGGAAAATCTGAAGTCTGGCAGATCGAGGTGAAACCAAAAGCTCTTAACTGGGGACAGGCTGCATTCCAATGCCATGACAATTTGCATACAGTATGTGTTATGTGTGATTGATGTGGAGTGATAGACCTTCATCCATCAATTTCATTATGTCAGAAAATTCCTTCTATTAAACCTTAGCTGCTCCTTCAAAGCTAATACAGTTTGTTGCTATGGTTTTTTTATGGAACCATAAAGTTAATAGTTTTCACCTTGTTCCTTCTGAATGTAACTTTTAATATTGAAATATTTCAAGAAACGTAGCAGTATAAAAGTAAGTGAAAGGCAAGGCTTGGAATTTAAGTTGCAGTCCTCTTTTGCTAATGGTATCGCTTTCAATAAATCACAGCCAGTGAAAACACCAGTGAAAACCTCTACATCCAAGAGGGGAAAACAGGTGTTTTAAAAAGCACAGAACAACTAACTGTGAAACTCCTACATGGTGTCTGCCTAACGTGAGAAGATGCAGCCTTGACCTTTAACATCCCTGTGTTCCCACTTAATGCCATTGATGTTGCTTGGGGTAGCAGGGGAACAAAATCTCTATCCAGATTGCTGAAGATGTCGCCCGAGAATGGAACAAAAACAGTAACAGTGTGTTCTTTGCCACTTGACTCAGAAAAAGGAGTGAAATGAAAAGCATGAGAACTTCTCCAGTGCGGTCCCCTGAACTTGTGTCACTTTATGGAGGAAACTATGTCCAGCAATGGGGGTCTCCACGGGTAGAAGCACTTGATGAATCTTTGCAATTTGCCATTGAGATGATACTGACTGTGTCTACCTTTTCTTAAATTCTTAGGCCTAAAATTTGTATATGTGGAGAGAGAGCTTCTTAAAAGTCAACATGTGCTGCAACTATCAGTTAAAAAGAACCTAAAGAGGTAGTAAATATTCAGAAGTTCTTGAAAAAGGTTCTGAAGGGACAAGGCTCACTGAGTGCCATCAGCATCTCTAGCAAACCTGGCTGAATATGATAAATGTCATCAAAATGAAATAGTACAAAAAGAACCTTACAGCTTCTTAAAACATCTTGGAACAGCTTTGTACAATTGACCAAATATAAACTTGTTGAAAGTGGAGTAGAAAGAAAACTTAGACCTATTCTTTAAATTTTAAACCGATTTCTTTAAATTTTAAAATCTACATTGATACTCTAGAATGTATAGGCAAAGGAGGACATGCCCTAATTCCATCAGAGCAGTAGAAAATCTGGGGGAAAAGAAGTCAAGATGGGAATATACAATAGCTCATTTCTGAATATCTGCAAATCACTTAGAGTTCTGTCTAGTTTCCCATAAAATAGTACAATTTTAATTTCCAAACAGGTTTGGTCAAAAAGTAAATAAAACTAGTTACAGAAAAAAAAAAAAAGTTCAGTAGGGAATTTCTAGCTAAGCCTGACTAATGGAATAGAACAATGGCAGCAGTTTATATGTAGAATTGCTTTCTTCTGTTGGAATATTTTTCTTTTCTTTGAATAAATATGCTTGCAGATAAACCCTGTGTTTGCTTGTACACAGCGTTCATGAAACTTTCTTGCATGTCTGTATATATACATAATATCGGAGTATTTCAGTAGCTTATTTTTAATATTATGATAATCAACATTCTAGCAGTTAGGGGATTTTTACTGAGTGGCGAGCTCCCTGCTGAGGGCCTGGGTTTTTATATTTCAAGGACATGAGAAGTCTAAAAGTTATTTCTGTTTTCACAGGTCATCTAAATAGCATCACTTGCTATTTTTTACTCTCTTTAGTTACATCTAGTATTCAGGATATAGTCACTGTGGTCTGTGTTGTTGTAAATTGGACTCAAGTGAAGGTTTGGGGGATTATTTTGGGGGTTTTTTTTGGAGTTGCAGCAGTAAGTGTTCAGGATGGAGAATAATGTATTCTGTTGGTTTCAAATCCTGCATGTTCTTATCTGTGTACTAGCCCTAAATTTGTTCAATAAAAACAAACAAAAAATTAAATGGGAGCTCAAGCAAGTATACTGCACTTCTGGAATTTTTTTTAAAGTCCCTTTTATTTGTAACTCGTTTTATCATCAAATATCTGTAAGATCTTGTAAAGCAAGCAGTGGAAGCTGAAGTAGAGTGTTTGAGAAGGAAAAAAAATAAGTGTAGGATACGAATTATTTAACGTATATGCATACTTTTAAAATCTATTTTTAAACAGCATTTGAATTTGTTTGCCTGCCAGTTTGGCTTTTGATTTTTCCTGGAAGATAGGATATATTTAACATACGAGGGCTGATTTGCAGGCCTCAGAACAAAGTTCTATTACTGCCAGCAGCAGCGTTTCACTTTCAGCTACAGTGAATGGGAGAGAGCCCTGTGAAGTGTAACCTCTTTCCTTTGCATTTATTGCAGGGAAGCCAGGGTGACAGCAAAAATGCCAAGAAAAAGAACAACAAAAAAACCAACAAGAATAAGAGTAGCATCAGCAGAGCTAACAAGAAGAAACCCAGCATGCCAAACGTGTCCAATGATCTGTCTCAGAAGCTGTATGCCACTATGGAGAAGCATAAGGAGGTACTGTCAAAATATGCTGCGGAAAGAGGTTTTATTCCTGTAAATCCAGGCATGATGGTAGTCAGAACTGAAAAATCGGGAGGAGTAAAGCTTGTGATTGCGCTAGAATTTTTTCTGTTGTGTAACAACATATTGGAAGAGATTAGCCTAAACTAAGTTAATTAGATAACGTTTCTAGTGCACCGTTACTGCAACAGCATGTGAGCTTTTTCCTGCAAGATTATCTAACCTCATTGATTTTTAATTTTTTTTTTCCCCCATTTATCTGCAGGTCTTTTTTGTGATTCATTTACACGCCGGGCCTGTAATTAACACTCTGCCTCCTATTGTGGACCCTGATCCATTACTTAGCTGTGATTTGATGGATGGGCGAGATGCCTTCCTCACCTTAGCCAGAGATAAGCACTGGGAGTTCTCCTCACTACGCCGATCCAAGTGGTCCACGCTCTGCATGCTGGTAGAACTACACACTCAAGGGCAGGATCGCTTTGTCTATACGTGCAATGAGTGCAAACATCACGTGGAAACAAGGTGGCATTGCACTGTCTGTGAGGTAGGTGTATATCACCAGAGAATTCTGCTCTCTCTTACCCTACAGCCAAGCTTGATTATTTTTTGGGGGTTATTGCCCAGAGTTCCTCCAAATTAAGCCTATCCTGAGAAGAGGGCTGCTAAGCCTTAAGGGAAGGCGACTACCACAGTCGCTACCACTAACACTCTTCTTCTAGAGTAAGTGCTTTTAGTTTCTTGACATCGAAAATGCCAGTACTCTGGAATGGCTACTGCTGCGTCATTTATTCCATTGTGGCTCCTCTGCTTAGACAAGTTTTTAACTTAATATTAAAGAACTTTAGGACTGGGTGGTAGGGTGTGACTGTGTCAGACTAGTCTGACTCTGCAGGGCACTAGCTCATCCATGTTCATGGATATCCATGAGGGAAGCTGGCCTACCTTCCTGCAAGGTGGCTTTCGTTCCACTTTATAGGTGGTGTTTCGTGTTGTAAGGAGTGCAGCTGGCATGTATCCAGGCTGCTGCAAAGCTGAGCGAGGAGGCTGCCACAGCTCTTCATCGTTGTCTCTTCGTCCCAGCGTTAGAGGTTGCCTGCCCTTCAGATCAACCCAAATAATTGCTTCCTAACCTGGCTCAATGCTTTTAATGACTAGTCCTTTTACAGCATAGATCACTTCCACTGAACTGTGCTAGAGAGCAATTATGCATGGAGTTATACCAGTGGACTTGAGGAGAAGGTAGCCTCTACAGGGCTTGGGATGACCTCTGGCTGTAGCTCAACCCAAAAAAATTTTGAATAAATGCAGCCTAGTTTTTACACTGCAAATTATTGCCAGGTCTGTGGTGGAAGAGTCTTAATTAATCCCTCTGAGGAAAGCAGTGACCGGGGCTTCTTGAGGCAAGGCTGCAGGAAATGGATTGTACACACTAGGGGAATTAAGTGGTGGAAGGAGGTATGGCTTTAGGTGTCTCCTGGGGACTTCTGTGTAAGGCAGCGCCCTTCCTCCGGCAAAAAAGAACAGGGCAGTGAAAATGTGGGTGTTTGAGCAGCTTTTCAGATCAGTGTCTGTCTTAGCAAGAAACTTGCATTCAATTCGAGGGTCATTTTAGAGGTTAAAAAATATGTATTTCAGGGTAGTAATTATTAGTTAGTATTTACACCAAGAACAGCTAAATGGAGGGCAAACCCTGTTCTTCAAGTACTGGCAGTAGGTTTGTCTTACTAGTTGGAGGCTTTGGCCCTCCTTGTGTAGGTACCCCAGACATCACAGAAAAGTAAACAGTTCCTGTCATCCAAAGGGAAAAACAAAAAACCCCCAAACCCTACAAGATATTTTAATGTAATAAAATGAAGACGCAATTACAGCCCCTATTTGCATTGTTACCCAGCGTAGTCAAGACTTGCGATTGCGGGCTCGCTTTGCTGAGGCAGCCAAGGCGGCTTCTGCCCCGACTGCCCAGCACTCCCTGCCCCAAAGGTCTGCTCCCACTGCCATGGTGACAGGGCAACTGTTCCCAGCACATGACTGTTGTCCTGCTTTTCTTCCGCTGTGGGTTTGTACCCACTGAAACCCAAAGTGGGCTTCCACACCAGGCTCACGATGCTCACCTAGCACAGCGGTTACTCTTCTGCCCTTTTGCCAGTACGGCTAATGATCTATAGACAACTGAACCCTGCGTTTTCTTTGCTTTCAGGACTATGACCTCTGTATTAACTGCTACAACACTAAGAGCCATGACCACAAGATGGTTAAGTGGGGCCTGGGTCTGGACGATGAGAGCAACAGCCAAGGAGAGCAACAGTCAAAGAGCCCCCAGGAGTCGCGACGACTGAGCATCCAGCGCTGCATTCAGTCCCTTGTCCACGCCTGTCAGTGCCGCAATGCAAACTGCTCATTGCCATCCTGCCAGAAGATGAAACGGGTTGTCCAGCACACCAAGGGCTGCAAGCGCAAGACCAACGGTGGCTGTCCGGTGTGCAAACAGCTCATAGCTCTTTGCTGCTACCATGCCAAACACTGCCAAGAGAACAAATGCCCCGTGCCATTCTGTCTCAATATCAAACACAAGCTCCGACAGCAGCAGATCCAGCATCGCCTGCAGCAGGCTCAGCTCATGCGCAGAAGGATGGCTACCATGAACACCCGAAACGTGCCTCAGCAAAGTTTGCCTTCTCCTACCTCAGCAACGCCTGGTACCCCTACACAGCAGCCAAGTACACCACAAACACCACAGCCTCCTCCCCAGCCCCAGCCTTCCCCCGTAAGTATGTCACCGGCTGGCTTCCCCAGTGTCTCGAGAACTCAGCCCCCTACTACTGTTTCAACAGGAAAACCCGCAAACCCGGTTTCTGCACCTCCACCTCCGGCTCAGCCTCCGCCGGCTGCGGTGGAAGCGGCTCGGCAGATTGAGAGAGAAGCTGCCCAGCAGCAGCAGCAGCTCTACAGGGTCAACAACATTAACAATGGTTTGCCTCCTGGTCGCCCAGGACTAGTAAACCCGACGGTGGGTTCAGTGAACCAGATGCAGCAAGTCAACATGAATGTACCCCGGCCCAACCCTGTCAGCGGTCCAGTGATGTCCAACATGCAGCCTGGACAGTGGCAGTCACCTCCAATGCCACAGCAGCAACCGATGCAGCCAGGAATGGCCAGACCGGTTATGCCAATGGCTACGCCACAAGCAGTGACTGGGCCGAGGATGCCGGGCGTGCAGCAGCCGCCACGGAGCATCCCCCCGAATGCACTTCAGGACTTACTGAGGACCTTGAAATCACCAAGTTCTCCGCAGCAGCAACAGCAAGTTCTTAATATTCTTAAATCGAACCCTCAGCTTATGGCAGCTTTTATAAAGCAAAGAACAGCCAAATATGTGGCAAACCAGCCCGGGATGCAGCCACAAGCAGGCATACAGCCCCAGCCAGGGATGCAGCAGCCGCAGACTGGCATGCAACAGCCAGGCATGCACGCTCAAGCAGGATTGCAGAACATGAACGCGATGCAAGCAGGAGTGCAGAGACCGAGCGTTCCACCCCAGCAGCAAGGGATAGGAGCTATGAATCCCCAGGGACAAGCGATAAACATTATGAACCCCGGACACAACCCCAGCATGGCAAACATGAGCCCACAGTACAGAGAAATACTGAGGCGGCAACTGCTGCAGCAGCAGCAGCAACAGCAGCAGCAGCAAGGAGGGGCCGGCATGGCAGGAGGGATGGCAGGACACAACCAGTTCCAGCAGCCTCAAGGACCGGGAGGTTACCCTCAAGCCATGCAGCAGCAGCGGATGCAGCAGCATCTATCGATCCAGGGGGGTTCCATGGGACAGATGGCTCAGATGGGACAGCTGAACCAGATGGGCCAGCCCGGCATGGGGGCAGACAGCGCTCCCAACATCCAGCAAGCCCTGCAGCAGCGCATCCTGCAACAGCAGCAGATGAAGCAGCAGATAGGGTCCCCCGGCCAGCCCAACCCCATGAGCCCACAGCAGCACATGCTCTCAGGACAAGCGCAGGCGTCTCATCTCCCTGGCCAGCAGATCGCCACCTCCCTCAGCAACCAGGTGCGGTCCCCAGCACCCGTTCAGTCTCCCCGTCCCCAGTCCCAGCCACCACATTCCAGCCCGTCGCCCAGGATACAGCCCCAACCGTCACCTCACCACGTCTCTCCCCAGACTGGTTCCCCCCACCCAGGACTCGCAGTCACTATGGCTAGCTCCATGGATCAGGGACACTTGGGCAACCCAGAACAGAGTGCAATGCTTCCACAACTAAACACCCCCAACAGGAGTGCGTTGTCTAACGAATTGTCTCTGGTCGGTGACACCACCGGGGACACATTAGAAAAATTTGTGGAGGGTTTGTAGCATTATGGGAGCATCACTTTTTTTTTTTCCTTTTTTTTTTTTTTTTTTTCCTTTCGTGTTCTTGGACATTTTGTACTGAAAATTCAGACATCTGGGTTGTTTTGAATCCTAGATGGAACTGCTGCTTCCTACACATGGAAGAATGAATTGCTGTTTAAAAAAAAAAAAAAAACAATACAAAGAATATATTTTTTTGTTAAAGCCAGGCGGTTAAAATATCTGGTCTCTTTTGTGGGTTTTTTTGGTTTTTATTTTTTTGTTGCTGTTGACTCATACCTTTTTTTTAAATGGGGAAAACAAGTTCATTATATTCATATTTTTTATTTGTATTTTCAAGACTTTAAACATTTGCGTTTAAAAGAAGAAAAAAAAATAATATTCAGAAACTGTTTCCTGAAATAATGCAACATTATAATGTATCCCGGTAACTTTGACACGTTGCGGGAAGATTTTTTTTTTTTTTTTTTCTATAGTGAACTCTGCAGGCGTTTGAAGTATTACCCCGGAAAGATAGGAATTGACTCTTGCACACAAAACCACACATTGGCCAATGCCAAAATCCTTGTCTTGCAGATGTAGAAATTGTTGCTTTGTTTCTCTGATAAAACTGGTTTTAGATGAACATAGGGATGATCACTCTTAGACCGTGCTGATTTGAATAGAGAAGAAGCATTCTTTTCTTTCTTTCTTCTGTGTGAAACTTGAAATGAGGAAAAGCAATTCTAGTGTAAATCATGCAAGCGCTATAATTACTATAAATAAGAAAATCCAAGAAGATTCACTCACTGTATAGAATGGTAAAAAAAGAGAAAAAAACCTCATTTCTTACTTATAATATCATATTGTTAAATAAACTGTGTGCAACAGACAAAAAGGGTGGTCCTTCTTGAATTCATGTACATGGTATTAACACTTAGTGTTTGGGTTTTTTGTTATGAAAATGCTGTTTTCAACATTGTATTTGGACTATGCATGTCTTTTTTCCATTGTATATAAAGTATTGCTTAAAATTGATATAAATTACTGAAGTTTTTAACATGTATTCTGTTCTTTAAAAATCCATGTAAGAATGTTTAAGGTTTTTATTTATTTATATATTTTTGGATCATGTTCTTTGTAAGACATGGCTATGGATATTCACTCATTACACGGAGCAGCCCGAGGCGGCATGAGGAGTGGCACGATACGTGGAGTTACTGTAGGTAGCACATCCGTCTGACACCGCCCTTCAGCCGTTGTTTCCTTTGTGGGGAGGGAGAGGAGAAGGGGGAATGGTTCCCATACATGAAATATTTGCCAGGTGTTCATCCCTAAGGG
This sequence comes from Fratercula arctica, assembly GCA_947846985.1. Taxonomy (NCBI): domain Eukaryota; kingdom Metazoa; phylum Chordata; class Aves; order Charadriiformes; family Alcidae; genus Fratercula; species Fratercula arctica. The sequence goes on from CANTUZ010000009.1 coordinate 26,958,268, forward strand.
TTAACTGGAATAAATTATTAATAGCCGTTGCTTTTTTAAAAACTGCATTGATTTAGAGAAGGATCACCAATGAAAGGAAAATAGAGAGTATTGAGTTAATTCTAGGCTAATTTATTTAGTCTACAGTAAAATATGAACCTATTGACTTTAACACTATTTTTCTGCTGTTAACTCTGAGTCTAGATTTGAGGGTTTTCTGTGGAATAAAAAATAACAAATCATGTACACGTTCCCTTTAATATCCTGTCACCACGCCCTCACGCTCCTGGGACGCTTGCCCCTCCTCCCCCCAGTGAATTGCTTTTTTGGAGCTAAAAAGTCCAGGGAAACTTTCCCAGCATAGGCGTGAGCTTAAAACCACGACTTACCCTAAAATGCCATCACTCAGATCTCCAGGCTTCTCGGTTACATGCAACTGGCATGGAATTGGCAGCAAAAACCCAGGAAGGGATCCCGGCTAGCAGCTGCCACTCCAGTGGGGAGCACCGGGCACACTTGGCTTTTCCTGTTAAGTTAGTGCTTCCTCCAGCCTTAACATTTTTGTAGGAACAGTGTTGGGGGAGGATGGGGGGAGAAAAGCAAATGATTTATCTCAACTTTTATCCTCCACACTGTGAAAACAGTAGTGCGCTGCGGCACTTCTTCATTCTTTTTGACTTGTAGAGGGTCTCTGCTTACACTTCTCTTGCAAACTTTTTAACTGTTGTACCTTTTTCACCACCATTGGATTCATCTGCCCATGCAACTTGTCTTCAGCAATTCAAGATGTCAAAATTTGGGGCTGGGGTGAGGTCAGTGAACACTAACCCAAAGCTTGTCCAAAAGAAGTTGCTGTATAAAAAAAAAAAAAAAAAGATGGAAAGCCCTGATGCTGTGTCTCATGCTGTGTACTTAAAAAGAGGAAAAAATACTATATTTGTGATCAAAAAGAGGAAACTTGAAATGTGCTGGTGTTTCTAATAAAAGCTGGTAAAACTGCTTGGATTGAAGGATGGTTCCACTTGGCTGGTGCCCGCTAGGATCAGCGCAGCCTGACACCCAAGGTTAAGATAACTGCACTCAATCTCGCTAATACCTTTTAAGTAGCGTCCGTTTTAAAACCATCGGCACCGCTTCCGGATTTGGATAAGCCAAGCCCTGTTTGGAGCACAGAGAGGTGGCGTGGCTCCTGGGCTGCAGCTCGCTTGGCTTCCCGCTCCTGGGGAAGAGTGGAAAAAAAACCTGACAGAAAGCAAATACCGGAATATTTTTATGTACAATCTGAAGTATGTCGAGAGCACAGAGCAAGGGGTAGATTTAAATCTGTTAATCACAGTTTGATGAAGCAGCTGTTTCAGATAAGAGCAGGTGTTTTACCAGGCAGAGAAGGGAAGTGTAAAGCTGAAGTCAAACCTGAGGAGGGGCTGGGCTTGGTGTACAGCCCCTGCAGTCGGGGGACTTCACTCGAGTCTCCTTTGATAGGAAATTCAGCATATCTGAGGACTGGATGGGTGTTTGATTTTTCAGATCTTTGCCTGTGTTTTGATGGGGGAGGCGATAATGAACAGCATCCTAGAAACTCGAGAATTTCTAAGGCAAAAATGCACTGGAGATCGGTGCGGGATCTTTTATCACCGGAGGGGATGGCCAAGACCTTCACCCTTACTGAATTCTGGAGGGGAAGAAGGTGCTTAAATCTGAACAGCGTGGTTCTCTGCTCTTTTCTTCGCCTGTCCACCGCGCTCTGCTCTCTGCTGCTGCCTGTCCTGATTTCTACCAACTCTGCTACTGCAGCAGGCTGCCGGTGCCTGCCTTCTTGCTGCAGCCACAGCAGCTGAGGTTCACCTTTTTGGTTACTCATCACTGTCCCACCGGAGATCTGCCCACAGCATGTGTGTAAGCACTCCCTGTTCTGGTCTTCCACCTGGATGTGTGAGAGCAAAGGGCTGAGAAAGAGGAGTCCTCCTGCCAGGGGTGCAGCAGGTGCCAAACAGCTCGGGATAGGAACCCTGTTGCTCACTGAAGCCAGAAGTGGTACGTGTCCACAGTGGTAGCAGCGTAATGTTCCTTTGACTCAGTGGCAGTGGACAGCACTGAGTGAAGACAGTTGAACAGCTCACAAGGTGATCTGGGTGTGCACCGGGTGCTTCTTCCAAAGCGAATTACAGCCCATGCTTCTCCCAGTGCAGTGAAGATTGAGCAGCTGCAATGAAGCAGGGGGAGCATGGCAGAACATGCAAGTTGCTGTTTGGGGGCCTTCCCTGCACTTCCTCTCCATGGTCGGGATCTTAAAATGGGGAACGGGGTGATCTTTGCCACCCCCAGTGTGCTGCCAGGATAATGAAAATGAGCCTGGAGCGAGGGGAGAGTCTGTACTGGTCCCCTGTGATCCCCAAGCCTCCCCACAGGAACACACTTCATGGCTAAGCGGTGAGAGCAGACACGAGGCAGGAGAATTCGGGTGCTTTGCAGCAGGTGTGAGAGCTCTGGTACGGTGTTGTGGCAGAGCACTGCTCTGGGGTCAGTGGAGGGAGCAATGAAGGGAGGAGGTGAGTGTTTGAAACGAGCTCTGAAGTCATTTTGATTTTGGCTGCAGCAGAGGGAATCTCGAGGAGGGGCTGGAGTCGGTTCCAGGTGGAAATGCAGCCCGGCGGAAGGGTGACGGAGTGATGCAAAGCCTCACACTGGGTTTGTTGCACCTAATCCGTAACATCCAGCATCACACAAACCCCACTGCATGCACGTGTTTCTGAGCTGCAAACCTCCAAAACAACACACAGATCAGCACGGTCCCAAGGATAAGTCACAAGCAGGAGTGAATTGCACGCGTAGCTTTTCCAGCCAGCTCCCCTGAGCCTGAGGATTACAAAGCTGTCTCTGTTCGGCGGTCATGGTTCCCTCCTGAAGGCCCTCATCTCCTCTGTCTGGAAGTGGTTAGCGCTCACTGAAACGAGACCTGCTCGATCTTTTATTTTTAGCTGTGGTGTTCATTGAGGCCAGGCTCTGCTCTCACGCACGTTCCAAATTCAGCTCTCGGCAGAGCCATTTATTTCCTCTCTCACCCCCACCCCATCCAAAGCCTTTCTCCAATACCTTGGCCTGTTAGGTCTTGATGATCAACGCTCACAGCAGCCCCACGGATTTCAGAGGAGGGGGAAAATGAGATATTAAGCAATTTGCCCAAAGTCAAGCAGGAGAGCCTGGCCAAGGTGCGGCACAGGGGGGCTGCTCCCAGCCCAGTGCAGCCTTTCCTCAGCTCTCAGCCCCCTCTGTGGGGAAGCTGGGAGAGACGCAGTGCACCGAGCTCTGCTGGCTCCGACAGCCAAGCTCCTGCCACAACCTGTGGTGTGAAACAGGCTACCTGCAGCAAACCCTGGGCCAGCAACTGTGAGGTTCCTTCACGGGTGTCTGTATGGGGAGAGGCAGGTGGTCTTGTAACCTGTGCCAGGCTTCCCATTGCTAGCAAGTCCTCAGCGTAGAAGAAACATGGAAGGGATTGTAACCATCAAAATATGAAAGGTTTGGCAGCGGTGTCCTGGACTCGGCGTCTGCAGTGACGAGCTCCTTCACAAGATGCAAGAGCCCTGAAAAGCCACAGCAGAAAGGGCCCTGGCATAGCGTAGGATCTGCTTTGCAGATGCTCAGGTGGGGCAGCCTGAGCCGAGCTGAGCAAGGAGAGACTCGGCGTGAGGAGCTGCAAGCTGGCGCCAAGGGAGGTGGTTTTCCTGGAGGAGCTCAGGCAGAGCGGCTCGTCCCAATGTGAAACCTGCACAGGGACTTGTGCGGCAGCCGATGAGCTGGCACCAAATGGCCGCTGTGGCTGGTGGTGGCCACAGGACAGGAAATGTGGGAAGGGAGAAGTGACCTCCCGGGTAGAAGGTGGTGGAAGTGTCACAGGGGGGGTGTGCGATGGGCTGCACCCCACGGCATGAGGATGGGGCCTATGGGTGCACCCAGGCATGAGGCTTCGGGCTCTGCTGTCAGGCCTGGAGGCTGGAGCCAGGCCCGGGGGGCTGTGGGGACGGGGAGCCAGGGAGCCGAGGGGAGCGGAGAGACCCTGAGGGGAGGGGGCCTGAAGGAAACGGGGGGTCCTCTGAGGGGATGGGGGGGCTCTGAGGGAAGACAGGGAACCCCTGAGAAGAGCTGGGGGGGGCGTGAGGGGAACGGGGGGTCCTGAGGGGAGCGGGGGTTCTGCGAGGGGCCGGGGGGGGCTCTGGAGGGAGGGGGGGGGGCGGCTGAGGGGAGCGAGGGCTCCGCTACTGCCCGCCCTAGGCTGAGAAGCACAAGGCGTGACGTGAGTGCGTGCGTGCGTGCGCGTGACGTGGCGGCCGCACGCCGGGTAGGCCCGCGCGCCCCGCGCCCCTCCCCGTGACGCCATCGGCGTGCGCCGGCGGAGCGAGCGGCGGGGGCTGAGCGGGCGCGCGCGGCATGGCGGCGGCGGCGGCGGCGGCGCGGCGGGGGCGGTGCCTGGCGGCTCTGCTGCGCCCCGGGGCCGCGGGCGGGCGGGCGGTCCCCGCAGGTGAGCCGGGCAGGCCCCGCCGCGCCGCCGCCCTGCCGTTACTGGGCGGCCGGGAGCCCGCCCAGGGGAGCCCGGGGGGTGGGCCCGGGGCGGGCGGGCTGAGGGGGCGGCCCTGGCCTGCGGCACCGCCGGCGCTGCGCTGCCTCGCCTCCTCGCGGCCGCTCCCGGGTGTCGCGGCCGTCGGGACCCCCCCCCCGGCCGGTGTGTGCACAAGCAGCGCGACCTCCTCCCAGCGGGCTCGGCCCTCCGGGGGCTGCCGTGGGGCCGGCCCGCCCGCCCGGGGGGCTGCTGGCCACAGCTCCGGCTCCTCCGGGCAATCGCAGCGCTCAAGGCCTGCTCTCCTGTTGGGAGGCACGTTCCTACAGGCTTCTGTAGGGTATATCGCGTGCTTAGGGACATGTGCTGGCTCATAAAACGTGTACAGCGTGCTCGGGTCCATTTCCTGGCTCAAAGAGAGTCTAGAGTTCAGGTACATCTCTTGGCTCATGTAGAAGATATAGAATGTCCAGGTACATCTCTTGGCTCCTATAGAGGCTATAGCATGTCCAGGTTCATCCGTTGGCTCGTATAAAATATATAGCGTGTCCAGGTTCATCTGTTGGCTCATATAGAGTATATAGAATGTCATCTACTGGATTGTCTAGAGTACGTAGCACATCCAGGTTCATCTGTTGGCTCAGATAGGGTACATCGCATGTCCAGGTTCATCTCCTGGCTCATACAGTAGATATAGCACGTCCAGGTTCATCTGTTTGCTCATATAGATTCTAGAGCATGTCCGGGTCAGCTGGGGACTGGGAAGGCAGCAGAAGGCAGGGGCCTCTCCCTTCGCTGGCTGGTTCAGCTCTGGATCACCCGACATACGAGCCCGAAGGGTTTGTGTCTCCCAGGGACGAGCTCAAGATTTCACCTGAGGGACCTGGCAAGGCTGAGCTGAGAAAGTCCACACTCCGAGGTCTCGGTTATGGGATGTTCTGTCTTACCGAGGCCACGGGTCTGGAGAACGTGCACGCGAGCTGTCGTTAGCAGAGGCGTGGTGAGAAGCTTCCTGTGTGTCTTCTGTGAGTGGCCTGTGCTGTGCTCAGTGTTTCCTTATCTGCTGTCTGGCTCCTAATCGACAGATTTGTAGGTTGTCGGTGCGGTCTGTGGTTTCCCTGTGGGCTGCAAAGAGAAAATGTGACAGAGGAAAATCGTGTGACAAATAGGGTCACTTTCAGGGCCAGATTGTTAGGTTTATTATGCCATTGAGTGCCACTTCGGTGTGTCCGGGCAATTCAGTTCTTCCAGCACGGAAATCCCCAGTGGCTTGTTAGTATCCCTATCTGAGAGATAAGCCGTCTGCCTCCGTTGGGTTAGATTTACTCTATCAGAGCCTGAGTTTTATTCCTTAAACTGTCATTGAGGTCCTTCAGGGGAAAAAGAAAAGTGAGCAGAAGCTGTGTGGGGTAGAAATGAAGAGGGAGGAGCCAGAGGTGGTGTCCTTGCACTTGGATGCAGGCGGAGATCCCTGGCCACGGGGATAGTCGTCTCTTCCCTTCGGCCACGCAAAGTTGGCAGCATTTTCTCTTGGCTCTCCTAATGCCAAAGGCTGAAGCTGATGCAGAGTTTTTTGGGAGATGCATTGGTGCGAGCGGGTCAGTCAGGGACTCTCCTCTCCCTAGATTCGCACAGGATCTGGTGCCCAGCTGAAAAGCCCTTTTCTTCTAGCGAGATCTGAGCTGGAAGCATCTTATTGCTCATGCTCTTCTTATCAAGAGCATCCTCAGGCTTGCAACTGCACAGCAATCAAGCTATTATGGTAATTTCTGCTGACCTAAATTCTCCTCTTTGTTTTGAGCCACGCACTGCTTTGTGCTCAATTTCCCACCCTAAATTTCGAACTGACGTTGGGCTTGGCTCACTGCGGTCCTTTTCCCAGAAGAGGCTGGGTGTTTTCTGGGGGGGTTGGTTGGGTTCAGGCATCACTGAGGCATCCCGGTGCCTGGATGGAAAGGAAACCCTGAGACCGAGGGTCCTTCTCTTTTCTGCGGCGTGTTCCCTGCGTGCGGGGCCACTCTGTGGTCACACACACTGGATCACTTAGGATTCACGGAGAACTGGAAGCTGGAGAGTAATGTGGGTATCCACCGTCTGTTTTACGGTGCAGGTGGGGCAGTGATGCAAATAGGAAGGTATGTGGACTGTGATAAAGCTCAGCTTTTGATGAACTCGATATAAAAAGACCTGATTTGCCCCAGCACATCGCAGCGCTCAACTGAGGCCATTCCTTCTTTGTCTCTTGGTCTTAGGAATTTGTTTCTTGCAATCACTCTGAGTGTCACTTAGCCTCTTAACTCAGCAGATACTTTCTCAAGAGCTTTTGTGTGCCAATAATTGTGGTTTATATCCAGAATTGCCGGGAGCCTTTCCCCAGCTGGCCAGGCAAGGGGTCTGCAAGAGGCAAATGGTCTGAAGATGCTGCAGCTTGCATTTAACAAGCCTTGTCTCTACCTGGCACAGGACAGGCTGTTAATTAAGGATGATAAGACCAAACATTACACAAATCCAAAAATAACTTTCTGAATTGATGGCTGGTGATTTATTATTGTGCTTTAGAGATAGGGAGACAAAAAATGTCCAATACATCAAAAATTATAAATAGCTGCAGTTTCTAGAGTCAGCTAGTGTTTGTGGGCTGGGGGGCTGGCCTGTTTGTTGGCTCTGGGGCCTTGCTGCCTGGAGAACTGCTGGTAGAAGTGGCCTTAAGTTTGTCACGGAGCTGCTGCTGATCTGCTTCTCTTATGGATCCCAGAGTCAGGGAGGGAGCAAAACTCCCTCCTTTATTTCTGCTGTTTGGGAAATGTGTGTGTGTGTACGTACAAGTGCAGATTTTTCAGAGTATCCTACACCACCTAGCATAAAATGAGCATAAAATATATAAAACCTGTGTAAATACATAAATAAAATGAGTAAACCTTGGGCTGACTCAGGCCTCTCTGAAGCTCGATGGGCTGCACAGCCACATGGTGAGTTCTCTGCTGCTTTCCGCTTCGCTCACCCGGGCTTTTTTCCTTCTTGCTTTCTCAGATGAGCCCAACAAAGGCAGACAAATGAAAGATAAAGAATGTGTCCTGTGGCAATGCGGCAGAACTGTTTGTGACGCAGAGAGCGAACAGTTATGTGTGTAGGAGGTGTTCAGATGCATTAAGAACTATTTGTGGGCTCTTTTCTTTAAGGGCAGAATGACTGGGGAGTAATTCAAGCTTCTGGCTGGAGAAGTCGATCTTGATTCAAAGCTTTCTGTGAGGAGGAGGAAGAATGAGGACCCACATCCTCCTCGATCAGCTCTTGGGGACGAGGTGCAGGAGCCAGAAGCGCTGTTAAAGCTCAGGGGTTTGTGTTCATCTGATCTGGAGTGAGTGGGAGCCCAGGCTGATGGCCTGGAGCAGCGAGACCAGTTGTCCGTGGCCATACTGGCTGTAGTAGCTGCTCAGGGGGGCAGGAGGCCTGCAGGGCACTGGTGAAGGGAGCCTGAGGCCTCCCAAGATGAGCTAGAGAACGACAGGGGATGTCGGTGGAAGGGTTGGGATGCCGAGTTCACTCGAGGGCTGTGACAAGGTGGAGGAAGGTTCAGGAGGGAGCTGAGCTCTCCCAGCATGTCAGCTGTCAGGGAGGACTGTGGACGGCCAAAGAAGCTGTTTCCAGGGAGGTCAGAGGTGCGCTTTGGGACTCTCACCATACTGATGGTTCTCAGTTCAGTCTTTGGGTGTTTTTTTAGCCATTCATCTCAAGAAAGGACACCTTGAAAATGTGCCTCTTGCAGGCCTGGGGTGTAGGGTTTGCCTTCTTTCCTTGCTTTGTGAAACAGATGGCAAGGACAGAGTGAGTTGTAATGAAAGCCCAGGTTTGTCACTGCTTCCAGCCACTTTTGCTGCCTCTCCAGATTCTCCCCGTGCTGTCTAGGCCATCCTGGTCGCTCCTCTGCCTCCCAAAACAGCCTCGTCCCTTTATGTTCATTGTAGGGTTGGGGCTGAGTCACTGCCTGCCCCCAGCGCAGCTGCACATTTCGATCTGCACCCTCCGGGCTCTTACTCTGGCACAAACCATTCTCGCTGCAATTCAGAAATCACACCAAGTAACTGGCTTTGGACAGGGCTCTGTAGTGCTGTAAATGGTGTTTTTGTGGCCATGTTTGGCTTTGTTTCTTCACCCAACACCGAGAAAACTGTTTGGTTCACCTGGGCACAATGAAAGGAGGAGAACTGGGAATCCCAGTCCTTAACAGGGCTCGTGCCGTTTCCTGACTTGTCTCTCAATTTCGCCCTCCAATTGCTTTGTTGCTGCATGTGCTGCTTGCACCCGAGCTGGCTTGTTGGAGGATGTAATCCCTGTGCTCTGTTAACTCTGCTTGGACACTGAAGGGCCAAATATCTATTGCCATAAAGTAACTGCTCAGCTGGCTGACAGGGGCAAACAGGGCTGGTGATGTTCTTAGATACGGGAGTGAGCTTGTTGTAAAGGAGCTGGTTACTGTTGGCAGGATGAAAGTGCGCAGGAGGAAATAGATTTTGGTGCCTAGAAGCCTGTGTGATGGTAAGTGTTAGTACAGCATCCAGAGAAGTATGTGTGCAGCAGAGGCATCTCCCAGAGGTGCAGGCTGCCGTGCTTGCACCGGGGTTTTACGTTTTCCCTGGCAGTAATGTGGGAGTTGAAGTGTTCCTTGTTGTCTTCAGCGTGGCCAGGTAACAGCAATGAAAGCTGTAGCCTCCCTCTTCCTCACCAGTTAATTCGTTGTGAAAGCTACTTGTTGTCATCTTTTGGCTAGAATTTTAATTCAGAAGAGAGAGTGTAAAGTAGCAACTTTGCTCTTCTTAAGCAGAGGAGGCAGTGCCAGAGGGAAATGGTGGGTGTTTGATTGTGAGGGAGCCTCAGTCTTGCTCGGACAGTGTAACTCTCCATGGGATTGCTTAAGTGAGACCTTTAAAGAGTGCTCCTGGTGCTGCTGGTACTTGTGATTTATACTGAAATATCTTCAATTGTGTCTTCTAGCAAAAGGAGCAGCATGTCTCCAAAGACAAATACTCCGTCATTGGCGCCTCCAGTACAACATTCCTGCCACCAGCATTTCTGCTCTCCGGATGTACAGCACGCAGACAGCGGAGAACAAGGAAGAGGAGCCGCTGCACACCATCATCAGCAACACGGAGAACGTGAAAGGTGGGCATGGACATAGGGGTCCTGTGGGAGCACCCTTGGGCTGCAGGCAGACCTGGAACAAGGTCTGGGGGCAGCTGTACCACAACTATGAGGGTGAGCCCTCTGCGGTAGTGTTTCTGCCTCTGGAGGAGGTGCAGGTATCGGTCGTTGCATCCTAGACAGGAAACTGCAGTTTGAATCTGCATCGCACCGTCACCTCCCCAGAACTGGAACGTGTAAATCAGAATGGCCTTTACTGAGAAATGAGGCCACCAAGGCTGCGGGAAGGAGTTGCATCTGTGGGCTTAGCCAGGCAATTGATGGTCATGCATACTTGCAGAGACTCTGCAGGCACTAGAATTTGCCTAAAAAGAGACTTTTTGTCCCAGAAGTGAGCCGTGCCTGTTCAGGTCATTGCTGTGGATCATGGAGGTCTAATGAGAATCCTTGTGTCAACCTTTTAGTTAGAATGAATTGCTTTCACTTCTCCAGGGAGAGGTGCTTTAAAGCAAAGTCATGTGAGTTATTCAAGCACAGAAATAGCATCTTTACTCGGTGCTCCCGTGGTTGTTCTGGTAGGTACTTTTGACCCTGCCAGGCTGCGAAGCCCCCAATGAGGCTGATGTACTGCTCCTGCTGCTGTCCACGCCCCAACTTCACCCTGTCACTGGGGACGGTAGGTCCTCGCCAGCAAGGCATGGCAGAGGTGATGTGTGACCCATGGCTTCCCCCATGTTGCTTCAGCGTTTTCTAATGCCTGTATCAGGAGAAATGCCATTTTTAAAAGGCCAAGAATGGTCTTTCAGCTGAGGTGTGTTGTAGTGTTATTCTTTCTGAGGAAAAGTCTCTTTCTGGGCACAGCTTCCTACCTGCATAGGTGTCTGTACGTATGCACTCCCTTGCCTGCTCCACGGAGACATTTAAGAATCTGCCTTTTTCTGCTTAAGGCTTTGAATATTGTTTGGGCATAAGAAACACTACCTGGCTGTAGAAGCTCTTGGAGCAGGGCATGCGCAGATGGTTCCCTTGAAAATCAAATCAAGGAAGAGTCTGAAAGGCAGGCTATAAACCATGGGAGGCACTTGGGAGAGTGGTTGGGGATTGCAGGGAGCCACGCATTAGGAGCAGGGGAGCCACCTTTCACTTCTCACTGATTGCTCTGCAGCCCAGACATGGTGACCAATGTGCCATTGCTGCAGGCTTTGAATGCCTTGAGGTTTATGTGTCAGGAGTCGAGGTGCAAAGGCGAAGTGTCTGCTTGGAAAGCGTGCTGCCTCACAGGGGTGTGTAAACAACACCTTTGTTGTCATCTTGTTGGAGGCCACAGCTGCCTGTGACCCATCCTGCTTCAGGCTATCACTCCCAGGAAGCTGAAGCACATGGTATGACGGCAATTTTGCCTTCCTTCACTGGTGAAGTGCCTTAAATGTGTATTTTTGTGATTTTATTCTAGGTACAGCTTCTAAACATGAGTTTCAGGCTGAAACGAAGAAACTGCTGGACATAGTTGCCCGTTCCTTGTACTCAGAGAAGGAGGTAAAGGAACCCACTACTTGCTGGTACATTTTCTGTTAGCAAAGCCCTGTCTTTGTCAAGGGGTACAACCAAAACGGTTTTGCTGGGAGAATGCCTACTCAGTTTCCCAGCAAGTCCTGTGTTCTTCACACGGAATGCTTTCTTGAATGAGGTTTTCTTATGACACCTTGAAAATGTGTTTTCAAAACAATTTGTAAGCATGGCCAGGTGACTCTGAGAGCCTCAGAGCCTATGCACTTTAATACTGAGTTCAGACAAACTGTTCTCCTGGCAAATAATGGGGAAACACCGTTCTTTTTCTAGCGAGCTGGGAATTAGTTTGTGAGTAGGCAATGAGTTACCGGGTCTCTGGGAGTCTCGTGCAGTGGATGAGGCCAGGCTGCAGTGTCAGGTTGTGTCTCGTCCCCAGGTATTTATCCGGGAGCTGATCTCCAATGGCAGCGATGCGCTGGAGAAACTGCGTCATCGGCTGATGGCAGAAGGGAAGGCCTTGCCCGAGATGGAGATCCACCTGCAGACGGACAGCGGAAAGGGAACCATCACGATCCAGGTACCTCCCTTTGGTAACAGGAGAGCATTACTCCCTGCTGCTCTCATTGCTAGTCTTTGTCCCGTGAAGGATCAGTGGAAGCTGAGTGGCAGCACAGTCCCATGGATTCCCTAGTCTGCCGGAAGAAGTGTCTTGTCTTCAGCTGAACTCTGGTTCATGAGGCTGTAACCTCAAGATTTGATGAGAAACCACTGATTTTTCTGCTCCCCACTTGCCCCCACAGGAAAATTAGCTGCTTCTTGCTTCCCCGTTAAGAACTACCAGTAGCTTTTCTCCCAGTACCTTGTCTGGTGGACTTGTCTGGTGGTTGTGTGTGCATTTCTCACTAGTGGGAAAGTTGGGAGTCTGGTTTCATCCTGACGTTTGGGAAGGAATCCTGTCACCTCCTTAAGTCAGAGCTGTTACATGGTAGCTTGCAGACCTTCCCTCTCACCTCAGTTGCTGAGAGATGCTGGGGTGGTGAGAAGAACTTTCCATTGTGTCTCTGTCTCCTCCTGCTCCAGGACAGGCCAAGTCCAGCTGATGCTGAGGCTCTGCCCTGACGTACAGGTGGGACTGTACATTGCAGCAGTACCAGAGCACTTGTCTGTCCTCCTTTCTGCAGCCCTGATTTGGATTGTTCCCTACTGGTGAGAAAATGCTTAGCAGGAGGGGGGCGATCAGTGTAAGCACATGCTCACCTGTGGGACTCAGTGTGGTGAGGGACAGTGGAGCTGGTCCTTCTCTCTCTACGTTGATGGCTCTTCTTAGTGGCTGTTGTCCAGGGTGGAAGGCTGAGGCACAATTTTGGTGTTTTCTTGGCAAATTTCTTAATGCGAAGAAGGCAAACTGGTAACTTTCCTTGTGTACTTGTGGACTGTTCTGAGGAGAGTGGAGAACGAGGCAGGCAGCAGCATGTGAGTGAAGGCTGACCATAGCAGGTCCAGGGGAGATGTGGCACAGACAAAGCACACGATCTGATATTTTTCACGTGGGACAAAAGCACTTGCTATTGGAGGCTGCTCAGTTATTTTATACTTCTGTTTCTCTGCAGAACAAGCAGCTGCGGTTGCCATGGGGAAGTTAGTGATCGTCAGTGGGCAACACAATCATCAACCCAAAGATTCTCAAACCGTAATGCAGAGGCTTTGCTATTCCTATCGCACCTGACTACTGCATTTTTCTCACTGCTGTGTAACACCGATTCTTTAATGAGCTCTCGTTTAGCCCCAGGTAGGGTGTCATTCCTGCCCTGGTGTCGTCTTTCCCTTTTGAGTGGACAACATAGCTTCTGAACCCATCGAGACATTCTTACAACTCATGCCCTGTAACTGTGGAAGCTGCCCCCTTCTTTGGCACTTTGGTTAAGAGACCTGTTTGCCCACCTTGCAGATAGGGTGCGTTTGACGTCACACCCAATTAGATGTGTTAGGGATTTGTCTTTTTATAACCCCCTACCTGGCTGCCTGTGTGTCTCTTAATGCGACTAAATGAGTCTTAACTAGGAGGCTTTTAACTGCAGCAATACTGTGCTCTGAGAAGGGAGAGAGAACAGCGCTACTCCAATCTCTTTTAATAGGTTTGCCTTCTCAGTAGTGCCTAAAGCTCCTTACCTCCAGTGAAGGGTTTATTTATAACCTCTTGAAGAAACATACTGCATATGATTACTTTGAACAAGCCTCATTCAGAACATTTGCCTACCTTTCAAGAACGCAAAAAAACCTGCAAGGATTGAAGCAGAGATGGAGCTGCACCTTAGTTGCTGTTTTGTTTTCTGTGCCCCGCAAGGACCCACTAAAACAGGACGGTCCCTCATGTGTGATCTGTAGCAATGATTACCCTGTTTTTTTTCTAGAAAGGTCCCGTTGTCTCACTCTGACGTCCTTTTCCACAGATCTTCTGGCTTCTCTTGGCCCCTGGATCCACTGGATCCCTCCCCTTCCAAGCCCTGTAGCATCTCTTTGTGTCTCACCAGTTGAGAAAAGGCAGGTCTGTAACATGTGATGGTGTCTATTACAGGCATGTTCCTGGAGAGATTATCCAGCAGAGGACTACATTCGTCTCAGTTAAGTCACTGCAGTTCTGCTTACTTCTCTGCCAGGACTGAATTTCAGTCACGGGCATAGCAACACTCAGAATTTTAATATGATGTCCTCATTCAGGGATATCCTACCTAAGCATTGCCAAGTGTTGTATCTGCTAAGAGGGAAATGTTCACTGTCTGGTCCACTGGATTACACCACCTCAGTTCCTTCACCAAGTCCTGTTGTTTTAGCAAATTCCATGGTTTCCTCCACCCCTTTGAAAACTGCCTCATTCTTTTTCTAGGACAGCTCCATCTGGTAGCAGCCACAGCCTGCAAGGTCAGATCTCTGAAGAAAATCCACTTTAAAATGTTAGGGGTATGTTTTCAATGAGGACAGATCTGCAGAGCTCTGCAGTTCTGCATGCTGAGGCTTTACAGATGTGTTTGTGAACCCTTTGAGGTGGGAACAGAGAACCCCTTACAGACCCCAAAGCCCTGTGACCACAGATCTGTCCTTCAACACCTGCTCCAGGTTCTCTGCGCTGGCTGGTGACAGGCGCTTGGCTGTCGTGCAGTTGGTGTTGCTGCCGAACCGCTGTGTCTGGTGGTAACCCTGCGTCGGTGGGAGCTCGCGGGCTGGAGCCGTTCTTGTGGCTGATGCTTAATTTAGGGCTAGGACAGTGCTAGCCGTTTAGAGGAAATTGTTTGAAATGTTTACAAAGCTAATAGCTGCTGCCGCTGGCTGAGGGAGTGCGGCTGCTGTTTTTACAGGGGTAAGCAGCATAATTGCTGCCAGAGCTTGGGTTGCTCAGTTCTCTCTGCTGTGCTTTCTTCTCACTGTTGCAGTCATCCAAAATCAGTGCCTGTGAAGCCACAAAATAACAAGTTTGCTGTGTTTGGGAGGAGTTAAAATGACTGCAAACACCACTCCTCCCTGCAACAGCTCCCGGTATCACTGAGCAGATCTCTCCTGGCTTCTGAGTTACAAAGGTCTGCAATGAGGACTGGGCTGTCCGGAGGCTCTCGTAAGGAGTAGAGATGTTTGGGCTGTAGCAGTTCAATGCAAGTGTACCCGCGTGTCTAACAAAGCTTGGTGCAGGCAGGGAGCTGGTCGCCCTTGGTGCTGGGTCCTGTCCTGGCAGCCATGCAGTGCCAGCAGCCTGCAGCAGAGACAAGGTGACGTCCTTAGCTGTGTGCGGCACTGCAGCACCCGTCCGCCACCTGGGCTTGAGGAAGCAGGGGAGCAGGAGGTGGACAATAATGCAGATAGAGATGGAGGGGGAAAGCTGGCTGCACTTGGACAACCCACCGGTGAAATTCAGCTTACAGAAATGTGCTGCATTTGGCAGGGGTGGGTTAGAGCTTCCAGTTGTTGCATCATCTTTAACAAATAAGTGAGGGAACCAGAAATATAAACGCATTTCAAATAACCTGCAGCCTAGGGAAGGAAGTGCAGAATCTTTTCTTCCCCTTCATGCCAGAATAAGAACATGACACATTTAGAAATGGGAAATACAAAGTGGATAAAAGGAAGTACTTTTCTGAACAGCGGGCATTTAGACCTGGATGGGTGGAGGCTGAGCCTGTAGCAATGCTTAGCATTGTTGAAAATAATGTTACCACAGGGTGTTGGAAAGGAAAGGGAACCTCAGGCTTTCTACTTTCGACAGCCTCCATACCCTGTATCTGTATGCATCAGTTTTAATGTGCCTTTCCTTCCATTCCTGGCTGCTGCAGATGCCGTGTTGGTTCTAAACCAGAACGGTACTCCAGTGTGGCTGCTGTCCTGGTCTTGTGAATTTTAAGTCTCTTTAAGCAAAGTATTTAAATAACAGGGGGGACACTCACTAATCAGACATTTGGGGATTTTAATACCTTATCAGTTGGTGAAAGCAGCATGTCCCTATTTTATAATGTAGTCAGTGTTCTTCTGATGCCCCGTTGAGATTTTGCACTGAAGTAAGTGTTTCAAGTTCGTTTTGCAGCAAAGCAAAATGAAAGGCACAGCTCAGATATGTACCCCTAACCGCAAGCATTCTTTCAGATGCAGCCGTGGCAAAGGCAGCAGTTAATGGTTAGTTAATGGATTGTTTGGTGTAACGAGGCTCTGCAATACCTTAAATTGGACTCAGGTAATGAGCAGAGATGTTACATTACCTAAGTTCTTGTTTACCAGCTAAACTAAGCAATTTGTTGATTTAAACTAGATTTGTTGCTGTGATTACGTGTGGTTTGTTTCTGCTTTACCAAAAAGTATGATATGAATACAAGAGCTGTGGACTGATTGATTTGATGAGGCAGATAGTGGGGCCGAAGGTGTTCATTTACCCCTCTGTCAAGGAAGACAGTGGTCCTCAGGACTGCAGAGCAAACAGAGGATTTCACGGTGGGAGCCCTGAGGTACTGCGTGCCAGACGTGATCCAGTCATCATTACACGGAACGGTCTCTGCAAACATCCAGCACCCGCACCACAAAGGTCAGAACAAAGTGCAGAGAAAGCACAAAGGTCCCATGTGGTTCAACAGCAGGCTTTGTATCTGGGAGGTCTCCACACACAAAAAGGTGCTAAAAGCAAAGTTCGGCTGCTTTCTCTTCTTAGTTTAGAAGTGTAGTTCAGTAAGTGTGGCCGTAGAGCTCTTCATAGTCCCTCAGAAGGTGGGGTGAAGGTCTGTAGCCTGCTGTGTTGTCCTGCAGAGGGACAGGGCTGGATAGGGGATGGTGTGGGGGACGCTGTTTACTGTGCACCCTAAGAAGACCCAGAAGGGAAATTCAGCCAGGTGAGTAGGTTGTTGTTCTGCTGAGTAACAGAAGGGCTTCTGTAATTAACCTTCAGCTACTGAAGTGTCAGCGCACTGAACTCTCTTTCATGGTATACAGTGGTTGGTTTCTCCAAGCTGTGGAGTAGCACTTTGAACCCTGACCATACCCCTCACGTCTTGTAATTTATGACGCCCCATGTACAGTTTTCTTTGTGCTTTTACAAATAACTGCTGTGGCTGTTTTCAGCCTGATAAAAACTTTTCTTGGGGACTGGAGGGAGGGCCTGAAACTGTGCAGGGGAAGAAAAGTTACAACGTTGATGGTGGAGTAACAGCAGGCCTTGCATTTACGCTGGCGGACGGCTGGTAGAAAGTGTTTGCAGAGGGTTGTGTGATGGCACAGTGGCTCCTGGTGAAGATGCCTAGAGGCCGAGCAGCAGCTTGTGCAGCATGGAGAAGGGCAGTGGAAGTTCTGCAGCTCCTTCCTTGGATTTCATGGAGCTAGTGCTGCAGGCACTTGCATCGGTCCAGCCGGAGGCGGGCTCTTCATGGGCAGGTTCCTTTGCATCCCATCGCTGAAGAAGGCCTGCTCTGCAGAAGCCGAGCTCCCGTCTCTCTGCCGCCGCTTTATTCCCCATTTCCCGGAGCAGCACCATCTGGTGAAGGGAGCCGAGAAGTGCAGAGCGAAAACCAGTCACAGGAAACGTGAATGCTGCAAGAGCAGTTTGAATCTTGATGGCGTTTTCATCGTAATCCACCCAGGTGTTTTCCTGCAGTAGGAAATGTCTGCTTTGCCAGGATCTTCAGCTGGCCACCAAAAAGGACGCTTTCCGCTTTTCCTGTTAACGGCTCGGTGCTGTTGGGGAAGCAGACCGTTTTGAGCTGTGCTCTCTTTGTTCATTGCGATTCACCCTCATCAAACTAGTCTCCAGGAATTGTCATTAAGCATTTTGCAATAAGTTTGGCAGGGAGTTCGGAATTCAATAGCCAAATAAATTCACGGGGTAGGGATATATTTTTTTTAACATGCTGGAATTTGGGAATGACGTGCTGTGCTATAAATAGGAGTGGATCAGAGGAGTTAAGAGCTCTGTTCAGGATCTGGCACGAACAAAACCTGAACCAGATGCTGAAAACTTTTTTTTTCTGGCTTTTTCTTCCCTGGGGGAAGGGACCATGTCAGATTCCTGAGATTTTGCCATACCGTGTTTGTTTTTCCTGGCTTTTCATCTCCCACTGTTGAGATCTTACTGGGCATCATCCTTCTTCTTAGCCGAGATGACTGACTGGCCTTACCATATTTAATCAAGTGGAAGGTGTTGCTGTGCCATGACTTGTGGGGACGCAGGAAAATGTCTTACCCACATGGCACCTCACTCAGTAACCTCACAAGTCAACCACAGGTTGATCCTTCAGTGGAGTTAAACACTATATTAAAAAATACATATTGACGTTAACTTTGCTCATAAATCAGCCCAGTAAATGCCCCACATGGGTGGTAGAGGTATGCTGTGCCAGGATTCACTCTGGCATCTCAGCTCTGAGCCATCTAGCAGCAGCCAGTTCCGCTCTAGCTCGTTTTGCTGACTGTTCTGGATGGTGCTGCTGAAGGGTCTGCTGCCTGAGAGGCGTGCGCTAGCAGCAGGGAGTTGTTTATCTGCACGCAGGAGTGCAAATCTGAATTAAACTGGGGAAGACAACAAGCCATGTACCTTCAAAGCCTGGACAGAGCACCATGAGGTGTGGCTGTGCTTCTCTCTGGGCCCTGCAGTATCCATCTCACGGGGACCTGGACACTGACAGCTTCATACTCAAGCCTTGTGGAGCACAATATGAAGGGGAGAGGAGGAAGGGAAAGACAGTAGATGGAGATCAGTGAATGTGGTGCTTGTAGACAAGGGTCTGCATTACCTGAGAGTTAAGGGATTCACTGCTTTACCACTGATTCCTGGTGTGAGGGCATCGGTTCCCCATCTGCGGATTGGAAATAAGCGGCTTCTCAACTCCTGAACTTTTGGACCTGTTGAGGGATGGAAACTGTCCCTGTACGTGCATGGCACCTGGCACAGTGAGGCTGTGACTGGGTTGAGATCTCTTTCCAACACTGTCATCCTGTGCATTTTTAGGACGAGCCTCTCTCTCGATTTTGCTTTCCCTCAATAAAAGGCTTGAGTTTGAACTTTCTGGTAGTTTGTAGCCACAAGGGAGCTGTGGCCGCCCCTTGGAGCTGTGTGCCGTCCACTGTCCTGACCATGTGCAGGTGGAGGCACAGCTGGAAGTCTGCTGTTGCATTTACTGCCCAGCTGGCTGGGAGAGAGTGGGAGCCAGAGGAAGAAGTTGCTTGGGTGCTGGTTGTTAAAGCAGTGCCTCATTACTGATGTTTCAGCTACAATTGCTGTTTCTTTTCAGGACACGGGTATTGGGATGACCCAGGAGGAGCTGGTTTCTAACCTCGGTACCATTGCTCGATCAGGCTCAAAGGTAACTCGGGATGAGGCACCCCTTCACCCTCCTTAGAAAAGTCTTCTCCGATTACAGCCACTTGCATTCTCCCAATAATTTCTCATTCTGTTCTGTCCCTTGGCCCCCAGCCCAGCTGTGAAATTACACCCCTGTGGGAAGGTGAAACCTACCTGTGGAATCTTCTAGCTCTTCATGGTCTCTGCTGTGTGCCGTGGGATGCCTGTGCAGTGCTAATGGGCCCTGTGTGTAAATGCTGCTGCACCTGGCTGCCCTCGCTCCCAAACACAGATGCCTTCCTCCCCAGGCCATTGTTATGGAGGGGCACACGCTCACCCGGCATTCACCCTGTGTGCAGGAGGGCAGCAGCTCTGTCCTTGTGCTGGCAAGTTGTTATATATATGTACCTGATTTCTTTTTTCATCTCTGGGATCACCATTTTAAGGTTTCGTGCTCCTGATCGACGGAGCCCTTGCTTGGTTTCCTTTACTGCTAGTGGCAGTGAGTGTTGCCCTAAGCAACGCTCCCCTTTTCCAGAGGTGTAGTCCCTGTGGGAGAAAACCTTTTCCTTGGGCACCAATCTCACAGCAGAAGTGTGAGATGAGGGTGCTCGACCTGGCATAGGGCTGGATCAGTGCATGAGGAGCCCAGCTGGAGGATGGATTGCAGCCTCCCAGTGGTACCTGAAGTCACCGTGTGCCATTTGATGTCGTCTCTGTTCCTCCAGGCTTTTCTAGATGCTCTGCAGAGCCAAGCTGAAGCCAGTAGTAAAATCATCGGCCAGTTTGGAGTGGGTTTCTACTCAGCCTTCATGGTGGCTGATAAAGTGGAGGTGTTCTCCCAGTCTGCAGAGCCAGGGAGCCCAGGCTACCACTGGTCTTCAGATGGGTAAGGCCGCAGAATGGGATGGAAACCTGGTGGGGCTGTGTCTAGACCAGGCATGGACTGAAAGCTGTGCAAAACAAGACGGGGTGGTCTTTTTGTGGCCAGGCTTACTGGTTTAGATCCTGCTTAGATTATACACGGCAACAAAGTGTGGCCTAATGTGCCAGGGTGAAAACCACAGGGACAAACTTGCTTTGTGAGAGCAGGTGTGTTGTGGACAAAGAGAGTACCTGCCTCTCCTGTTCCTTCCCTGCTGGCAGGCAATCATCTCAGCAGTGCCCCAGTCTGGAGAGGCAAATTTAATGTTTTTGGTCTAGCCATTCCCTGGGTTTTTGCTCAAGGGCACCCATAGTAGGCAGGGCTCGTGCAGCGCTGTGGCTCTGTAGGTACTTGTCTTCTGTGGGTCAGGTCTGTGTGCTTTTAGCTTGAAGTTGCAAACATCTGTGATGGCAAAGCTGTGGACTGCTGGACCATGTTGAAATTGGAGCTCCTGGGGGCAAAAAGCTCTGCATCCCCTTAAAATCTCTGAGGAATAAAGCATTTACTAAGTTATTTAAATTCTTGGAAAAAAAAAAATCTTGTAACCAAGATATCAGACTGTCTTGGGCTGCAGGCAGGCTGCTGTATGCTGCGATCTGTACTGACATTCACATTGAATGCTTGTCTGTCATTGCTGATGCTGTCTGTCCCCTGGGTCAGTGCTCTCACCAGTGGCTAATCCCCACTTAGCTGTTCACTTAGCAGTAGGTTAGGAATGGTCCATCCAGAACGGGCTGTCTTCAGCACAGCAGCCTTTCATCGTAACCATTACTGCATACTCCAGTGGAGATATGAATGAGGGCCCACAAAGAAGTCAGAGTTGTCAAGGGAGATGGCAGGAGCTGGGTGTTGCAGTCACTGTAGGAAATGTAGGAGAGGAGTTGAAGGCTGGGCCCGCACAACTTGAAGTTTGAAGGTTGTTTCCTTTGAGGCTGCCAGTGTCTTTGCAGAGCAGTGTGTCCTGGGCCTGGAGTCTCCGTAGGGAAGACAGCCACACGTTTTGGGGGGGCTTCTCAGAGGCACAGAGAACATTGAGGCATTCAGGACTTTTTGTCTTTTCCTCTTGGCACTGAAGTGTTGTATATTAGTTTAATAAAGCATTTTTGTGTCCCATCATGGATGTATCTGAGGCACAAGCTGACACGGGGTCTTTTTCTAATGCTAGTTCAGGAATGTTTGAGATCGCAGAAGCGTCTGGTGTCAGAACTGGGACTAAGATTATTATACATCTCAAAGAAGACTGCAAGGAGTTTGCAAATGAAGACCGAGTCAAGGGTGAGTGGAGGAGGGAAATGCTGTTACCTGCTGAGGGGCTGTGGGAAGTTTGCTGCTGCCCCTTGAGTGGGAGGTGAATTTACAGCAGTTTTCCTCTCCTGCAACACCTTTCACCTGCTGTTTCTGAGGAAATTCTTACTGTGTTGTTCTCACAATCCTGACTCTTCTATGTCTTCTTTCCATTCCAGAGGTGGTGACAAAATACAGCAACTTCATCAGCTTCCCACTGTACCTCAATGGGAGAAGAATTAACACATTACAGGTGAGCGGGAGGGCCACAGGCAGGTCGCTTGTGGAGGTGAACCATTGTAATCCTCCACTGGAGACAGGAAACAGCATAAAGCTGCTGCTGTCCCTGGAAATTGGGAGAGGATTGTCCAGGATATCACAGACCCTGTAGTGATCAGTTAATTAGAACAAAAGGGGACAATCTAGCAGAAATTCCTGCCTGGAGCTGCTTGTTTGCATTTGTTGGAGATCATTCTTGCAGATTAGCAAAGCAATTTTTATTTATAATTATCTTCTGGATATTATTATTTCAATGCTTTATAATACTTATTCTAATAGTTTAAGCCAGGTGACATGACAGGGATTGCTCGTATCACTGGTGTGCTGACACCTCTTGCTGCAGTCCTCTGTCCTTCAGCATGGGGTAGCCAGGGCCAGCGAGTGGTTGGTTTTCTTAGTGGCTCAGCTCACAGCCTGATTTTCTTCACAGCTCGTCGCTGAGCACTGCTTCATGCTGGCATTTTCTGACCGCTTAAAATTATATTGCAGCCAGATACATTTTAGTCAGAAGTCCTTGGCCTAATTGCAGGAATCACCCAGGTGAAATTAATTGTTTTAAACCAAAAATCCATGAATCATTTTCCTCCAGCGTCTCCTTTTCTGGTTGTTTAAGGCTTCCTCACCTAAGAGAGCAGGTAGGGAGAGGGGGGGGGTGTGTTCATTTCCTGGAATGTGGCACTGGATTCACAGACTTTCAAGACTGTACTTTAATATTTTATCATGTTAATATATCTAAGGTTCTGTAATTGCTGTGATTAGTCGCTGATATTTATTTGGATTCCTGCATAATAGTGTTTCTGTTCCAAAGGGTTTCTAGCTGTTTCCCTTAAATTACAAACCAGAAATAGATTTAGACAGCTGTTTGCTCTTTCTGCTTGACAATCAATAGAACAGACTCCCTAGAGAAGAGTAGTACTAGGGCGAGGGGTGAAATGCCCTTAATAGAGTCATGTACTTTTATCTTCTTATCAGAAAGTGTGTTTTCCCTTGGGATACAGCAACAGCTTTATTCTCATTATGCTCCCATTTCAAGCCTTTTCTTTATCCAGGATCTTGTTTTTGCGTTTTTCCACGCATCAACATCAGTTCCCTGTAAACAGAGCCCTAGTTATATCCCTGGTGTGGATTTTCCTAGATAAGCTCGTGAATGCTTGCCATGCAGCTGACAACAGCGGTGTCAGAGGCTTTTCCAGTCTAACTGTGATAACTGCAGCTACAAGTAAGCCTCTGGGAAAGCAGCACTTCACCTAACAACAGCTGCTGTAAAGCACCTTAGTAGCCAGTTGAGTCCATAATCCTACCTGTGATCCTGCAAACCCTGCAGGACACTCACGTGGGCTGAAAATGTTACGAAGCTGCTTGTGGAACAAGGCTTTGAGGCAGAAGAAGCTTTAAGGAGTATGGCAGGGCTGCCAGATCCCTGAATCCCTTGGCGTGGTAGGTGGAGGGTGGGCTTGGATGTTTGTATTGCCCCCAGTGATCACTCCTGTCACTTATTAGGGCTCGAGTAGAAAAAAGTGGCAGTGAGTGTAGAGGGCTTCACCCAGCTGAAACATGAGATTCTTAGTTGAGTCCCCATGCTTGTTAAATGGGCAGAACCTCCTCCGTCTTTGCTAGATGCTGAGGTCCTGAAAACTTAAATGTGGTGTGAGCATGGACTGAATGCTCCAGAAAGCGCTGGGGGGTTTAGAGCAGCAGCAGACTGAAAGCGTGGCCACAGGGAAGGACCTGTCGTGGAGCTCATGACCTTAACTCACGTGTTGATGCGTGAAACAGCACTGCTGAAGCACTTTCTGACCCTGCAGCAGGGGGTGCTGAGTGGTTCACAAAATATCTCCCAAACTGCTCCAGAACAAATCAGCAGAAAGCAGGCAATCCAGGAGCTGCTTCACAAGCACTTGGCTGACCTCGCGGTGGGATAGTGACCTCCATCAGGGAGGCAAGCCGGTTACAACAGACCCGCTTAAACTTTCACTTTTCTTTTGCTCGCTGGTCAGGCTTTGACCACTACTGCCAGTCGTCCAGGATGCTCTTAGCCAGTAGCAGGTGTGAGGCAATGGATGTTAGCCAAATCCGTTTTGTTTTGGGCTAAACAGAGCTGCCTTATATATGTTGCAGGGCAAAAGCACCTCTGTGGGAGGTGACCTGGGATCAGCTGAAGGGCAGTACTTTGTTACTCTGTAATAATGTGCCTGAACCATAACACATGCCACTGCCCTCGGGCTGCAGAGGAGTTTGAAAGCTCATATTTCCTTGCTCCAGCGCCCTGGAGGGAAAGTATAATTCTGAAAGAAGAGGCCTGCGGTGAGGCCGCAGGTCTTGAGAGCTGATGGGAACTCAACTCCCTGCTTGTCCACAGGCACTCTGGATGCTGGACCCCAAGGACATCGGCGAGTGGCAGCATGAGGAGTTCTACCGCTTCATAGCACAGGCTTACGACAAGCCCCGCTACATCCTGCACTACAAGACTGATGCTCCCCTCAACATCCGCAGTATCTTCTATGTGCCTGAGCAAGTACGTGCCCTTCTGTCCAGGGATCAGTGGGATATCTGCCCAGTTGCTCTGAAGAGGAGAGAATAGGAGAGCTCCTTAGGGAAAGGAGGCAGCCAAGGCTGCAGAATGGCAAGAAGGAATATCCAGTGTGACATCTCTGCAGTGGGCTGGGTGCCACAGGATAATGGTGGGGTATGGAGCCATGACAGGAGCAGGGAGATGGCTCAGGTAGGTCCCTAGGGAAGACAGCCAAGATTTCAGCTCTCGTTGGGTTCCACAGTGAAGACCGCAGTGTGACCTTGTCAGCTGGTGTGACTGCAGAGATACTGCAGCATGGGGTGCAGTAGGGCACCCTGCACAGTGCTGGTGTTACCCTTCTGCCTCTTTTTCCTGCAGAAACCATCCATGTTCGATATCAGCAGGGAACTGGGCTCCAGTGTTGCCCTCTACAGCCGCAAAATTCTCATCCAAACCAAAGCTGCGGACATCCTGCCTAAATGGCTGCGTTTTCTTAGAGGTGTGTGCTGGGACCAGGGATATCGGGCTGCAGACTGTGGCTTCCCCAGGGGGTGAGGCAAGGGGCTGCCTTCCCGATCCTGGCACTCGTGTTTGCCTCACTGTTTAAGGGTTGCTCTGTGTTCCAGGTGTTGTGGACAGTGAGGATATACCCCTGAACCTCAGCAGGGAGCTGCTGCAGGAGAGTGCCCTTATCAGGTAAGCAAGAGGTAGATTCTGTGGAATGCTGAGGCTCTTGCTTCTTGCTGGTTAAGGAGGGGATGTTATGGGATAGTTAGAAGGGCTTGGAGGGACATGGTTCATAAGCTGCAGCATTTCCATCCTTGAGAATTATTAAGTAAGTTCTCAGCCGTGCTACTCACATCTTGAGATGTGGGAGCGGTGTCCTGTGTCAAACAACCTGCTGCCGCCTGCCATGTGTCCCTCATGCCCTAGGCTGCCTTTCAGTATCTCTGGTCTACAGCAGTAACAGTGGATTTGCTATTTAAAGTGTCTGGTCTGCACCACCAAGTGGTTTGGAAAACAAAACCAAACATTAAGCCAGCTGTCAGTACTAGGGAACTGGGCCGAACTTTGGTGTTACCATTATTTATGTGTAGATCTTCAAACAGCACCTTGTGCCTGTTGTCTCCACACTTCCTTCAAAGCTCTGCTGTGCTCACACACACATTTGTCAAAACCTGAGTGCCAGCCAGCAGGGTTTTCATTTCGTGCTGAGGCCTGGTGAAGCTGACCGCCAGTAGGCCAGTGTCCTCTAAGAACCCCTTAGACCTGGCTTCAGTTTTTCCTTATGGTTTTTCCTTACTTTTTGTCCTTCAAGTCCCCTCTCAAACACCTGCCATCGTTGGAACTGGAGGGAAGGCTGAGAGTAGGCTCTTACTCCTTAGCATTGGTGCTGTTATCTTGTTAGGTTTGATGGCTAACTTTGTATTCTACAACTGGTAAAACACCTCACTGTAGTCACCAAATTAACCTTGTCACTCTCAGTGGATTTTCAGGCCTTCAGAAAGGGTTTCTACAATTGTAACCCTTTTATAGCTGCTTCCTTCCTGTGTTTAAGGGTAGCTGTGGGAGTGAGACAGATGCCCTGTGCACAGTTGGTTAGGTACTGCAGCGTCACTGGAGTTACTGAAGATTTGAGCTTCAGCAGTACATTTGTATCGCAGCCCTAGCTGTCTCTCCAGCTCAAGAGCTCTGGACTGAGATACAAAGAACAGAACCATGGAAAGGAGACAGTGGAGCTAGAGCTGCTTCTTCATCCTCATATTTACAAATGCGTCACTAAAACACTGCAGAGGGAGAGGGATGTTCACCTAAAATCTCTTGTCTTGGTCTAGCAGCTATCTTTAAAAAGGCTTGTTCCTGCTGCAGGAAGCTCCGAGATGTTTTGCAGAAGAGGTTGATCAAGTTCTTCATTGACCAGAGCAAAAAGGACCCTGAGAAATATGCCAAATTCTTTGAGGACTATGGAGTATTCATGAGAGAGGGGATTGTCACGATAGCAGAGCAGGATATCAAGGTACCAGAAGTCCTGAAGCACTGCAGCTGATGCGAAAGACTATTTATCACTATGGTGGCCTGGGACGAGGGGGACTGCTGCTTCTCTGTGAATCTTACATGCCCATAACTTGTGTTCCTGGCTCTAACAAGACCTACTTGTATTCTCTAGTGCCCTAACTCTCACTCTTTCTGTCCAGATGCACTTAATTTGAGGCACTGCGGAGTCTCTTTACCCACACTGTGTTGTCAGCCCTCTCTGATGCAATATAAACTAAACAGACAATAAAGTAGGGCTTTCCCCTACTGTTGTCCTCTGCCTGGATTCCCGTTTCCAGGAAAACATGACCTACATCCTGACTAGGTCGCTTTTCTGCCTCCTTAATATCTGGAGCAGGAAAAGAGGGACTCAGAATCCCCTGAGACTTTTTGCAGGGCTGCAAACAGTCCCGTGTGCTACAAAGGGACGTCTTGGGGCTGGGAGTGGTCAGGTAGAGCTATAGTCACCTGCCCCCAGCTCACAGGAGTATATTTCTTCCAGGAGGACATAGCAAAGTTGCTACGTTATGAATCGTCTGCCCTGCCCGCAGGCCAGCTGACCAGCCTGACCGACTACGCCTCCCGCATGAAGGCAGGGAGCAGAAACATCTACTACCTGTGTGCCCCAAACCGGCATCTGGCCGAGCACTCCCCGTACTTTGAGGCCATGAAGAAGAAGGACATGGAGGTGGGTGAGCAGTGAGCCATGGCCAGAGGAACACCCTGTTTAATACCTTTGCTGAACCCCAGAGCAGGAGCCTAGGAGCTGCAGTGCAGGGCTGGTAATGGTGTTACAGGTGTTCTCTGCAGGCAGGTGGCCCTTTCAGGACTGGAGTCAGAGCTGGTTCTCATTTTCCATGGGGCAGCAGGACTTGTTCATCTGCAGACCTGCCACCCATGATAACAAAGCCCTCCAAGGGTTTGCTTTTATTGGGCACCCTAAGCAATAGTCACGATGTGGTTGAACCTGCTAGTTTTCCTTGTGATGTTCTTGCTCTTTGGTACAGAGTTGCCTTGGGAAGGAGGAAGTGGTTACATGCCAGACAATGTGGTGGTGTCCCTTTTTTGGCACAGGTCCTGTTCTGCTATGAGCAATTTGATGAGCTGACGCTCTTGCACCTTCGGGAGTTTGACAAGAAGAAGCTGATCTCGGTGGAGACAGATATTGTTGTTGATCACTACAAGGAAGAGAAGTTTGAGGAGGGCCAGCCAGGTATCATGAGGTTCCCCTGGCCCTTCCTGCTGCATTCAGTCCGGCTGCCCTGCACCAGCCAGCAAGGGTACACCTCCTCCAGGAGGGTACTGAGGCAACTTGCAGTTCTTGCAGATCCCTTTCATCCCGTGTGATCAAAGTTTAAGCGATTCGCTAATTTAAACAGATGGAATGTCCTATGTGGAGTTTCCATGGTTTGAGTTTTAACAACACACATACATCTGGTGCCCTGACAGAGCATCCAGGCTCTAGCAGGACGTGCACCTGCTTGTTCTGGGTATGGCACGGTCTGGGATGAGGGCACATACATAGGTGTGTGCTGAGCGGTGCTGCTCTCCCATTTCCACAAGAGAACAGATAAATGGAAGTATAAAATGGACTGAGCTCAGGACTAAAGCTCACTGTCCATTGACACACTATAGATGCAGGCTCAGATGTGTCCTCTTTCCCCTGCCAGCTGCAGAACGTCTGACAGAGAAAGAGGCTGAGGATCTGATGGCCTGGATGAGAAATGCCTTAGGCTCTCGAGTCACTGGTGTTAAGGTAGGTGTTCTGCATCTGGGTAACTGAGTACAGGAGATCCATGGAGATAATAATCTAGGGGAAAAAGATGGTGACTGGGGATCTGCTGCCACAGATTTGCCTTTGGACCCTGAGAGAAATCATTCTTCTCCGTGCCTCCTTTCTGTAAATGGTACGAGTGCTGGCATTTGTCATTTGGACGGTCAGCATGGCAGCAGAAGAACCACATCTTAATGTGTAATGAGCAAAGCCCGTTTTACTAGTTCATGCTCAGGTTACCAGAAGCACAGGTTGGTGACTGTCTTTTCTGTGGACCAGTGGGGCCACTCGGACCCCCAGCTTTTCTGCTGGCTTAGGCAGCTTCTGTGGGGTTGGGATGAATCATGTGGGGGCTTGGTGTGGATCTGTGCTGAGAAGACCCCCAAGTCCTTGAAACTCCCCTACCTCTAACCCACACGCATTTTCCATCTCGGCACTGATGGCTGTTTTTGACACAGGTGACTATGCGGCTGGACACCCACCCCGCGATGATCACTGTGCTCGAGATGGGGGCTGCCCGCCACTTTCTTCGCATGCAGCAGCTGGCCAAGACCCAAGAGGAGCGTGCCCAGCTCCTGCAGCCCACCCTGGAGATCAACACAGGGTAAGGGGGAGCAATACCAGTGCTAAGCCTGGGGCATTGCGATCTTGCTGGGGTCGAAGCAGAGAAGAAGCAGTGTGAGGCTCCCAATTAGCAGAGCCCTCCCCATTAAGTGTAGTGTGTGCCACAGTGCCTTGGTCTGTGAGGCTGCATGGCACAGTTGACATGAGCCATCCACACAGCGTCCAGCCTTCTGAGGACCATGGGGGTTAATAGGGACAGGATGGGAGAGAAGAAAGAAGCCCCCAGAACAGGAGCAAGGAAGTTGGAGCTATTTTGGCCTTTAGGTGTAGAACCTTTTCTGTCCTACCTTGACATAGCTGCTCATTCTGGAAAGAATTTTCTCATTGTGTCCAAAAATACCAGGTCTCAGTGTTGATGTCTCTCACTCTTACAGGCATGCTCTGATTAAGAAGCTTAACGAGCTGAAGGACGGTCAGCCTGATCTGGCCCAGCTGTTGCTTGATCAGGTAAGAGCCAGGCCTTCTCTAGAAGTGGCACCATCCTCCCCAGCACCAGCTTGCAGGCCATGTGTGGCAGGGAATGGGGCGAAGCCCTTGTAGTGGGCAGGAATCACATCCTTCTGTGGTTTTCCTTTGGGTATTTCTGGTATTTGTGGTCCCTGTGTTTTCCTACCAGATTGTTGTCCCAAAGCAGGGTCATTTACCCAGTGTGCAGATGCCAATATGGCCTAGAAGACATGCTTGTCCTGGAGAGTGACATTCACTTCCTCCCCAGCTCTCATCCAGCTCATTCTTGCTGTTTATTTAATGCTTTCTTCTCTTTTTCAGATTTATGAGAATGCCATGATAGCAGCAGGTCTGAATGAGGATCCCAGACCAATGGTGAGCCGGCTGAATGAGCTCCTCACCAGAATCCTGGAGAAGAACTGAGCCCCAGAAGACTG
Organism: Fratercula arctica; assembly: GCA_947846985.1. NCBI lineage: Eukaryota > Metazoa > Chordata > Aves > Charadriiformes > Alcidae > Fratercula > Fratercula arctica. The sequence goes on from CANTUZ010000009.1 coordinate 26,987,567, forward strand.
AAGGATGAACTCTGTGCTGATATCTCTTTCCTCAAGTGCAGTCGCTCTGTCAGCTATCGCAGTATCTGCTTGCAGGCATCATGCAGCGAGGGGTTCACATGGCAGCGGGACAGGGAGAATGCAGGGGACTTCCAACCCTCGCTGCACAGGGAGGAGCCAGTTGTAATTATTAGATCATATGTCATCAGCCTGTTCAAAGCGCGATGTTCTTAGGGGAAACAAATCCAGAGGTTGCTGCTAAAACAATATGCCCAAATTTCTGACACAAACCCAAAGAGCCTCATTTCATACTGTTTCTAGAAATGGTGTTTCCCAAAACAGATGTTGGCAGCAAGATTCCCAGTTAGGTCTATGAATACACCCCCCCATCCGCTGAATCCCTGGGCACCATTGTGCTCTGGAACAAACACTGGCAGAATTAATTTGTTAAGAAACTTCCACCTCTGACCAGGCAGGAGGAGTTTGCCAACATGGAGGTTGCTGCCATGAACAGACACAGATACTGTTGGTGGAACAGGTCAGTACAATCCCATGACAGAAAAGATCACCAAGCTGCTGGATAATTGAGTTCATCCTGGTCTTGCTGTGAAGAAAGGGAAGTAACTGGGAAACAGCTTTCCAGCGTGTGGCTTTCTGGAGAGTCTCCAGGGTTTTTGTCTCCTGTGGGATAAACTGCATGTCTAGCTGATCTGTATTTATGATAAATAAACTCCTCTTCTTTTCCAGACCCCTCCACTCTTCTCCTTTCTTTGTTGGTCTTTGTGTCTTCCAGCTGGTGATTTGTTGGTTCTTCTCTCTTCGGGTGCTGGTTGGTTCTTCAGGGCCCGTACACAGCAAGGAGCAGTAGCAGCAGGATCAGGAAGGTGCTTAGACCCAAGTCTCACATACTTTGATGCTTTGTCTAAGCTTCATCATGGCATGCACCAGCAGTTTCTCCGGGTCCTCACTTCTCAGACTCAGCTTTCCGTTTTATTTTGCAAAGACCTGCAGAGCGTGCTGGTGTGGGAAGATTTTATGCATGGCTGACAGAACAGATCCTAGCGGGAAAGGGGGATGCATGGCATCATGTTGATGAACACAGAGTGAAGTGCTGATGGGAATACAGGCGAGTTGCTCGAAAGGTAGTCTGTACATACTTGGCCTCCGAAAGGGCCTCCACATGGAATGCAACAGAGGCTCTTCGGTAAATGAGCAGTGTAAAGGATGAGTTGTTTCAAGCATGATGGTAAAAGGGAGACATGGGAAGTTAGTTAGAACCTGGTTTTTCACTTTCTGTACAACCTCAAGAGATGCTGTGCCAGCAGAGAAGGCCTGTATGGATCTTGCATCAGAACTTCAGTGCTGTTTGTAGTGGTGAAGCTGCGGTTGTGCTCTTCCAGCTCCCATCCTCTCCACTCAGATACTTAAATTAGTCATCCTCAGAAGTGTTGTCACTAACTAGTTTCCATCCGGCTTGTGCTCTTCCTGCAGTGAGACTAGCGCCCCCTGATTTTTGTAGCATATTGAAGTGAACCAAGTGTTCCAAGAGTGTGCAACGTGTGGGAAGTGCCCAGCATGGCCTGGTTCTGTCCTGCATTTGCTCTACCAAATTTCCCCATGGGTTGGAATTGGGTATCTCAAACCTGGAATAATTTCATGGAGCTTATTTGTTTTCCTGGCTGTAAGCAATGCTTTGTGCAGAAATTGATCTATCAGTTTTGAATTTTACTGGTTCTTTTACTGGACCTTGTTAACTGCTGCCTGTCTCTTTCTTCTTGTTTTGGGGGGATTTTTTTTCTTCAGAAGTAGCTTTGAGCATGGGTCAGGTTCTTTTCTTCTACAAGTTAAACTGTGTGCTGACAAACTGTTGGTGATAAAACAGTGTGGCCTTCTCTCCTGCTCTGCCCAGGCTCATCAGCTGTTGAGTCAAACCTATATCCTCCAGGGCAGAAGATGGAAAATATTTATAGGCAGCAAAATCCAGTTTGAAAGGACATTCCTGAGACCTCGTGCTTTTAAACTTGGACAGAATTCCTCTCACGTCTGGCTCAGGACCTTGAAACTGGACCGGCCCATAAAGTAGTTCACTGGGCCAGATTGAGAACAGAGTTTTCTCTCGTCCAGACTTCCTGCTGAGACTATCGAGAGTGTCTTGGGTAGGCTCCAGGTCTGTGATTTATGGACAAACCACAGGCCAGGAATCTGCAATCTAAGCTCCTTGAGCAGCAACTGTTTAAAACATTATGGGAAGAAATGGCCACTGTTTCCAAAAGAAGAAAACTTGGGAGCTATTAATAATGTTTAGCACTTCTGTAGTGCCTCACAATTGTTAATCAGTCCTCCCACTTTGCTTGTGAAGTAAGGCAGAATTATTCTTACTGTACAAATAAGACCTGCATGGAGCTTAATTATATTTCCCTAAGAAGCACAGTGAATCTGAGTTAGGGACACAGCACAGGACTCAAGAATCCCAGCACAAAGTGAAACAAGTCGCCTGCAAGATCCAGAGGCATAAAGACAAGTACCTGCTGGGTTTGGATGAGGCAATCAACACCAATGTAACAGCAACTTCGAAAGCGTCTCGGCCCAATACCCTGTTCATTGGGAAATTCTTCCCAGAGCAGTTCTGGGTCTGCTCAAACCTTATCCAGTGACACCATGTGCTTTCCCAGTAACCCCCAGGTTCAAAAATCCCTGGGATTTCAGAGGAGACCTGGAAGCTTGTCCGCTTACTGGAATTACCCCATGCAAAGTCCTTTCCAGCTAGTTGTCTCCCCTATTGCTTGGGAAAAAGAAGATGGCACGCTAAAATCTATCTTGCTGTCTTTCTCAACCCAGAACAGCTCACCTCCTAACGCTTCTGGAGCGGGTTGAATATGGGTTTTCCTTTTCTTTCATCAGCAGGAAGCTTTTCTTCCAGGAAAAAAAAAAGTCATTTGTTCTCCCTCTGCAATTAGAATCATCTTTTGTTTCTGCTTTACCTCCCCCTTTACACTTAACTTCCATTGTCTCTAGACCACTAAGTGGCCGATGCTGTGGGTGCAGCACAGTCCGGGCCAAGGGGGGTGTTCATCTGCCTGCACAGTCACTTTACTGCTCTCACCCATGACAGAAGGGTGGGTTCTCCTTGGTGCTGTCTCCCACTCTCAGACCTGGAGCCCCTTCTAGCAAGAATTTTATCTCAAATCACAAGCCCTTCCCATCGCACTGCTCCTGGAAGCACTGGAGTGTGAACAGGTGGGAATGGGTAAAAAAACATCTGCCGTAAGTCCTGGTCAAAATGGAATAGTTGGCAGGAGAGCAAGGACCAAAGGCTTCTGCAAGTACTTAAATTCATAAGGACTCCTGATTGTCTCATTGCTGTTGATCTATTTACAGCAGCAGGAAGGATGAAAAATTGGTGAAAGAAGCAGAGCTTCCTCCTCTTTTTAAACTGTATGGTAAAAGGTATTGTAATGAATTGACCATTAAACGTATCTGCCCAAATTTATTCCAAATGTCAAGATATGATCTGCAAGGGATTTGGGGTCAGGTAATAGCAGTTAACAAAGCAGCAGTCTCTGAAGCCAAGCAAAGCTTGGATCTCCTTTTGCAGCCCAAGTAAATGAGGGGTAATTGGGGTTAAAACCTAATCCAGAAGTAAATCAGTAAGTAAATCCTCATGGAACTGTCCCAAATTAAACCCTTAGAAAGTCAGGAAGTCAGAGCTGTGACAGGAGGCGGAGGGAGATTCAACTCGAGTTTTGTTTTGCTAATGTATCTCAGTCACTGGACTTGTTCTGCTCAAGTGGTTTTGCAGATATTTTAAAAAACGTGTTCTAAGTTATCTTGCAATATGCTTCAAGAAAGCAAAGGATATGGTGTGGTTTTTTTTAAGTTGGGCACTGTATTTTTAATGTGTTTAGAGATTCTTAGCATGTGTAATGCCCCATGCCCTTACTGAATGATGGTGATTCTTCTTGAAAATTATATTTGATTTCACCTCCCAGGAGAAAAAGACAGATTTTTTTGTGTATAACAAGTTAATTTGACATGCCCACTCTAACTCATGCTATGTGATTTAATGAATGGAAACATGCATAGTTTTCTGGTGGGCTTACAAGAGGAGATGGATATAATGGCATGCATCATCCCAAAATTCACACTTTAGAGGAAAACAAACCAAACCTGCTCTTGAGGAAAATGCTGCATTGTTGCTTGTTTTGCCCTTTCAAGAGACTGAGTGCGCTGGGTATTGTGCTGAGCCAAAGTCCATGAGAAGGGCAGATTAACACAATAAATTAATGCAAAGCCTAAACTTTACTCATTGGATTCTGCCTCTGCGACTGCTCCTCTGATCACCACTGACCTGGATTGAATCAATTTGTATTGAGATCTTTAAAAAGCTAATCTGGAGCTACCAGAGAGCCACCAGCGTTACAAGTCTTAACACTGAGCAGTAGATCTGCCCGTCAGACTGAGCAGAGATAACAAAGTGAAACAAAGATTTTGAGAAATGCTGACCAGCATACTGGGGATAAATATATATGTATATATAAGACGTAATGGGTGTATTTATAAATACGTAGATAAACATATTTGCTATAAATACCATCACACAGCAAATTCAAGCGCAGTTATTTTAAACACATTTTAGTATTGGCAGTAGTGTCCACAGGTTCCATAATCGTTTTCTGCAGAGACAGCTCAAAACCAAAGTGTGATAATAAATATCCTGTCTTTCACAAAGTGTATCAGAAGTGTTGCTATTTCAGGGACCTGCCTGCATCTATACAGTTATAATTCATGGGAGAGTACCACGAGCATACATTAAATTCAGCCAAGATTTTCATACTGGAGTCTAAAGTGCTGGGGCCCTCTGCCATATCTGATACAGAGCAGTTCCCTAGTGGGGAGAAAAAGTGAATTATTAAAAAATTGCTAGGCGAAGTCTAGAGAATCAGATAGTCTGCCCCTTATCAGCTGCCTGATTTTGGGAGAGCTGCTTCACCTCTCCATACCTGTAACTGCGGTGGTGTCTTCTGGCTGATGTTGGGTACAAATAGCGCGGGTTGCAGCAGCCACGTCCTTGTTGCCTTTGGGAACTTGTCCCATGAAATAGATACTGGTTTGGTAGCCAGTACGTACTGTTACATGTCATTGCTTTTGGACCCATCTATATAAGAAATACCACAGTTCCTTTGGCTCTTCTCAATGCAGACTTTTAAAAGGCTGCATTTACACCCATCAACAAGGCTCAGGGTGTTTGTGCACCTCACGTTGAGCGCTTTAAAGGATTCAAGCGGTGAAAAAAGATGGTTGTGCCTGTTATGTGTTTCACATTTCTCAGGGGCTCTTTTCTTTGGTATCTTGGCGCTTTTGGAACAGAAAATTGCATTTGACTACATGAAATGCAGCAGAGGAGCTGGAGGCTGCAGTGTTGCCTGGCAGCCATGATGCAGAGGCAGGTCTGGATGAAGAAGTGCGTTTGCCATGTTCAGCGTTGCTTCAAACGCTGATGGACGGTTTCCCCGACTGCAGGTGTGTGATGGGGTTTGCAGGCTGTCTGAAGCCTTCTGGAGATGCCCTTCCAAATCCTCCCGGTTACCTTTTAAATATTTGGTGCTTTGAATTCGGTTCGCATTTAGGGCATCGTGCAACAAAATGTTACTCTGACTTGGCTTGGTCGTTCCTGTGGAACCAACGCAGTGTTTCAGTATCTCATCACCGGGGTATTTTTCAGTATGTTTGTGCAATGTGTGCTTGCAAGTTCTTGCAGGATTTTCTTAAGAGTTCTTCTAATTCCCATAAGTGTAGCAACTTGAGAAAGAACTTGAATAAACTAGCAGAAGTGTTGAAAGACACAAACCAAAGGATTTCTTCGTATCAGTTTGGGATTCTCATACTGACATGGGCACATTGCATCTCCTGGGGAGATTCACTGCAGAAAATACTCCCATCAGTCCTGCCAAAATAACCAGGGGCACCAATTCGTTGCTTAAAATTCAAGGGTTTCCAGCTAAAATTGATTGAATTTAGCATGGGTTAAAAATTAAATTGCTTTGCTGGAAGTGAAAAAGCGTGGTGCCTCAGGAGCTTCTTCTATTTTAAAAGTTGATTTTTTTTTTTTTTACTATAAACTTTCCAAACAAGCAATGCTATGACAGTGTCAATTTCTCTTGGGGATGTCAAATTACAGACTGAGATATAATTGAAAAATAAATGTTATGTGTAAAGCAGCCACCATATCACTCATAGAAGCAATGCTTTGTATTTGTTAGTAAAATGCATATCCTGATGTTTTTGAAGCAAACCAATAGCGTGTTCTATGTGCCGTTAAACCTCTTCTCTCTGCCTCCTGGCCTGTTAAGAAGTGTTACCCAGGAGTGATTTTGGTTCTTGCCGCATCCATACCAAGCATTGAGAAAGAAATCCCGATTTCAACACGAAACCTGCATTCAAAACGCAAATCCAGTGTATGACCCCCACACAGACACCCACCACTTCTCAGGTGATTTTTCCACCTGCACAGCTTTGGCCACAATTAACTCTTAATTGGGAAGAAAATACTGTTGGTCCTGATTCCAAGTTAATATTCAGTATGAGGTCTCCGAGCCTTAGTGAAAAATTGGCATCCGTTTTCCTGTTCAATCCCAGGTAGGAAGAGGATGAAATAAGAAAGCAACGCTCTTTCTTTTGACAGATGAGCTTTGCAAAAGCTTGAGCTATGTAACTGCTTGCCTTGAAATTTCAATACTTCCATTAATTTCTCTAGGAGCAGCACAGCATTCGTTAGAACCCCAGTGCTTAACAACGGGCTTTAGCTGCAGCTCTGCAGCCTGCAAACACGCACCTTAGGTTTTAAATGTGAAGACGAGTGACTTTTAGTGATAGTTCTGTGCTCATGAACAGGTGGTGTTTATCTCCTTATTCACAATTTATATTTTTCTATGTGCGAAGATTTATAGACATGAAAATTCTTTAAAAATATTAGTAAGCAATGCTGTATGCTTTCCTCTTTGGGAGGTATTTTTTCACCTAAGTTGTAATCAAAGTCGAGAACCTCATCAAACGCTCCAGGCCGGGCCCAGGTCCGGGCCCAGCTGCGGCCCTGAGGCGGGGTGAGGCGGGCGGGCCCTCCGCCGTCTCCCCTGGAGCACGGCCGCCCCCGGTGGCCGCCGGACGGCCCGCCTCAGGCCCCGTTCGCCTCGCTGCCTGCCCGGGGCGGTGAGGCTACCGTCCGTTGCCCCGTAGCGGAGAGCGGCCCGGGCCGTCTCCGTCCCCCGGGCGCTGCTGAGGGGGCACGGCGGGGAGCGGGGCGGCATCACCATGGCAACGGCTGGCGGGAACCCCGCGCGCCTGTGCGGGGAGGGCGCAGCCCCCGCCCTGCGCGCATGCGCGGGGCGCTGAGAGGCGCTCCGTGTGCTTCCGCCCCCCCCCCCCCCCCCGCGCATGCGCGCCGTGCCCGTGGCGGGCTGAGGCAGACCGTTGGCGCCCCGCGCATGCGCTCCCGGCTGGGCAGCGGGGCTCGCCGCCGGCGCGGCGGGGCGCGAGGAGCGGCGGGAGCGCGTGCCGCGGCGGAGAGGTGGGCGTTGCGGCGGTGGGGCCCGGCGGGGCGGGGCGGGACGCCACGCCACGGCGCGGCGCGGCCATAGCGGCGGCCCTGCCGCCGAGCGAGCCGGCAGGCGGCGTGACGTCATGACGCCGGTGCCGTGGGCGTGGCGCGGCGCCACCTGCTGGCGGCGTCGCCGCGCCCTGGGGATGGCGTTATCGAGCCCCCCCCCGGGGTGTGACGTCATTCCGCATGAGGGTGCGACGTCAGCGGTGCGACGTCATCCCCCTGAGGAGCGGGCGGAGGGTCCCCGGTGCGGGGCAGGGGGTGAGCCGCGGTGGCCACGGGCCTCGCTGAGGTGAGGCCAGGACTTGGCCCTTAGGGCCTGTCGCCATGGCAGCAGGGAGCGGGAGCCCGAGCCCCAGGGCACCACCAAGCGTGGCCTTGGAGTGCTGGCACGTTGGGAGACCCCAGGGGGGGTTCTGAGGGGTCAGTCATTGCTGCACTGCACCTGCTGGGACTGGGTAGTGTGAAGCACCATCCTCGACGTTAACATGGCATCAAAATGAAAAATTAAGTGATAAAGCAAAGAAAAGGCGAAGCTGTTCAGTGGAAGGCCTGGTTGTGAGGGTGCCAGAGTTTAAGCATGCGTTGACTGCTAGGAAGATTCATTAAAAACTTTTAAGTCTCAAAGCAAACTTCTTTCAAGCAGTGTTATCAGGGAAAGCAATTCTGAGGAGTCTTGTCAGTTGCTTTGTGAGGCAACGTGGAATTTTATCTTTCTCTTCCAGGGCACGAGGAGCAGCGTGTGGGCCTGCCTTGAGGGGAAGCAACAGGTGTCGGCTGTTTTACTGACAACACTTTGTCCCTGATCCTGCAGATACACAGGTGCTTCTTTTAACCATGCTGGTTTTAAATAAAGCCAAAATTATGTGTTTGTTGGGGAAAAACACATATTATGTGTACAAAATAGCTTGACTACAGTAAAGCCCAAAGGCAGTAACATTGACTGATGCTCAGTCTGTTGGGTCCTGTATCAACTGTCAGAAATCACAGGCTGGGTACTGTCACTGTTTTACCTACAAAAAACCCCTTGTGTGATTGGCTTTCATATCTGATTAAGATGCTGTTCTTCATCTCCCTGCTGGTCCCTCCTCTCTCCTTTGATTTTGCTGTTTGGATTAAAGCAGTTGTCTGGATAGCCAGAAGTCATTTTATTGCTTTACACTCTATGGATGTGTTAGAGGCAGACTGGAGATAGAAACATAATTTTTATCATAAGCTTTACAATTGGAAGAAAATGGATCTCAAGTTCTTTTTGAGCGTTTGCTTTTCCCACAGGAACAATTTTCATTACAGGTTTTTTCCAAAGAAACTGTCAAATGGTAGAAAATAGCAATTTAAACAGGATGTTTGACACATCATTGTATGCTAGCGAAACTCAAACTATGCTTCGGGATCCTCAGTTGAATTCAAGGCCCTTGTCCAGAGTTTCTAGAAAGAATTTTCCTGAAAGCTAAACACAGAGGAATTTACATCGTTGTCTGAGAGCTGGCCTCTTGCTGTTATTATAGCAGCCTGTGGAAGATACACATTTATGCATTGCAGAGATCACTGGTGTGGTACTAGAGTTTCCCAGAGCGCTCACAGCAAGTCTGTAGGTAACAATATATTTGGATATTGAGAAGGCAAAGGAAGTAAGTTCGTAAAAGGAGAAGATATTTTAATAGGAAGAAATTTAAAAATGTATTTTCAGAACAGTAAACCAAGCCTGTTTGTGATAGATGTAACAGATATGATAGCATGGAAACATCACAAAGCAACATATTCGTAAAGTAGTATGTTACATATATTACTATAGCTCTTGTATATGATTTGAGCTGAGAAGAGAGCAAGTTACTCGTTGTTATAAATTAATGAAATGTTAGTGTAAAAGGTAGATGATTAGATCACCTGTAGAAATCCATGATGAGTTTGGTCACCTTTTCAAAGCAAGCATCTTTCTATTTTAGGGAATGTAGGGAAATCAAGCTACTGTGTTAAATTTCACTTTATATTTGGCTTTTGTGATGATAAGCTTCAACATAGTCTCACATCAGAAGCTACACTTTTTGGGAAAAAATAGTACTGGTAGAACTTACATTGTTTTAAGTGAACATGCCCTTTAGAATAACAGTGTCTTCCTGGGGAGAAAAGGCTTGAGTATTTAACATTAAAATGTTCTTATTTCTTTTTATATTCACTTTTTCATTAATTACTCGGTAGATATTCTTGCCATAAACATCTATAATATTGATTACTCCGTTCTTGATCTACAAAATGCTAGAGTAGTGTGACATGGTCAAATTACCCATATTGGAGTGGGGTCAGATACCTGGGATAAGGCAACGCTGTGGTCTGTTTGGAAGAATGATGGGCTGGGCAAGACTTTGTACCGGGCACTGAAAAGGCAGGTTGAAACAGCGCCGTTCCTAAGCTGTATGGCACTGGTGCTATAGGGTCTGCGGGCAATGCATCCTCTTGAGTAAATCCTGCTGTAGGTTCACTGTAACAATTTCACTGCTATAAAGGAAATAGAACTTCTTTATTGTTATTGTATACCTATCCATATGGCCACAGGCTCATACAGAGACCTGCCATCCTACTGATCGTCTGCCCGGACTCCTGACTCCTTTGTAGTCACTGCTTCACAGGATAGATTTACCCATGTTGTAAGTATGGCCCCATCCTAAAACAATGACTTTGTGCTAGTTTACCAAGTGGTCTGCACCATTCTGCCCCTGTCTGTCATCAATACTATCTAACGGTTTCTTTCTCTGCATCATCAGATGGCTTCATCAGTGGTGGCTTATGTCTCTCCTAACTCATTTCCTAAGTCTAAATAATAGTAAACAAGATAGGCAGAGAGTTAATTGCTGTTGGATGCTACTAGAAGCCTATGTGCTCAATGACTGCTGTTTGCAGTTGCATTTTGAAACCTATCTAGCAATGTTTTAATAATTTTAAATGTGTTGTATTGATTTTGTATGATTTTAATTAATCATTTTGTCCCTCGATGCTTCTTTAATGGTTTACAAAAGAATTACGCTTCTGTTAACACACAGAGGTCTCATTAAAAAGGTATTAGCTTAACATAGGAGATCTTGGTTTTCATAAAACTGTGGGTTGTTATTGATTTTATTATCCATCTTTATTCATCAATTCCCATCTAAGTCATTTCTTTAACTGCCTGGCGTTGATCTCAGTCTAAAAGATGGGTGTTTACTTCCCTAATTGTCCTTTTTGAAAAATCACAGTCACCTCTGCTTGCAAATGATCTGATTCTGTTGACAGAAATACCTTCAATAGCTGCTGTTTAGTATGCTTTGGATTACTGTTAAAATAGGCTACTTCCATCAACATCATGGGATGGATATTATAAGAATATTTAGTTCTGTGTATTCTCAGTATTAATAGTTTTACAGTTTGTTTTATGATGATCTAGTGGCTTTGGTAGGTTTTTCTTTATTGGTTTTGATGTATACCAAAAGATCTATTTGAAAGTCCTTAACTTTTCTGACCAGAAAACTAATCTTATGTCATTTTACCACCTCCTTGTTTTAATGCAATTCCCTGTTTATATTCAGTGCTATCCAATTCCCTTATCATGATGTTATTTTACATATTTGTTATTATTATTACTCTCATTACTCCTATTTCTCTGAAAATCAAATCAGATTTTAATGTTCTCTTTATGGATTTTTTGGATCTCTAGTGAAATGTTTTTATTCAGTCCTTAATTCTCAATTGTATTTTTCTGTTTAAATTAATTTTTTTGTTGTTATTTTCAATGAATTCAAATAAGCATTTTTCAAACACCAGCTGCATGTATTTCTGATTTGTATGCTACTGTGTTTGCATACAAACCATGAGCATTTGCACCTGAGCAACCGTTAGTTTTTATTTTTATGTTCACTTCCCCTTTATCCTTACGGAGGAGGTATAAAGTAAAAATTTCTATTTCGGTGAAGCGCTTTATAAGGTAAGGTTAGTTTCTACAGCGTTTGAAAGATAGAAGGGCATTTTGTCGTGTAAGTAGTGATTTAAAATTCATGTCTGGAATGTGATAGATTTTTTACTGGCTACAAAATGCTTTACCATATGTACAAGATACTAGCAGGGGGAGGTGTAGTCTTTAAAAGAAATGTGAGCATGGTGCTCTGACAGGGTATCAGGTAATAGAAGCGGGTGGTATCAGGTAGACATTGATACTGGTCATTGCTAAGATTGCTCGTTAGAATCTGATTATGATTTCCTAGCTATCATTTTGTTACTTACATAGGCTTGAGTTATTTGCTAATTTCCTATATTTCCACATCTGGTTTTGTTATCCTTTTCGGGCCCAGGGAAGCTGCCAGGGACCAGGACAAGAGAGCTGATACCTGACTGGGAATTCCTATTCTGCACTTACATTTGTTCTCTCCTGACAGAACAAGCGCTGCTGTCCTCAGTGTTAATGTGTTTGCACTTCCACAAACACGGTGACCCCGTGCTGTATGGGTCTAGTGTTGCGTCTTTGTAGAGTCGAGTCGGTGATAAAGGTATTGGTTAGTTCAGGAATCTGGGGAGAACAGGCTCTAGTGAAGAAGGTCGCTAAAAGTATGGAGGATAATATGCTTTTTTAGAAGTTATACCATTGACATGTAGGTTCTTCTCCATCAGGAACCTGTAGGAAGACTTATTTACAGGATTTGGTCTGGAAGAATCCCTCAGAACCGCCTTCTGGTGTGGTTTCCAGGAGAAACACTACAGACATTCTTTCCCTTTGCAGTATTTGGACTGGCTTGATTGAAAGTTTTGCTACCAACCTTCAGATCTTCGGGCTGCAGCTTTTAAAAAAAAATGAGAAGGGGAGGGAGCATTAAAACTTTTGGTGCCAACGCAACAGCGTGCATCCCATCATCCTGTCTGCTGTCAGCACTCTGTAATTAGGAGCTTAGGTTCATACAGGCCATGGCAATTGACTCATTTCTGAAGACTCAGACGATATCAGTCACTTTGATCCTATTCTTTGACTTTCCCTTAAGTTTTGGCTAGCCTTACAGGACTGTCAGGACTACTCCTATGTTGATTTACTGGTGGAGGAAGTGGGAGAAGGTGCTCTTGCTGAGAAAGCTGCCACCCTTCCTGCAGCAGCCCGCTCTGCCTGGCACACAAACACAGCCTCGCTCCACGTTTCCTGCCTGGTGGAGACGAGTGCTGCAGGCTCAGCACCGTGTCTTCCTGCACCCGGTTAGGAATGCAGCCACCTGTTAGCCTGGTTCACTGGTGGAGATGGGGGCAGAGAATCTGTCTACAGAATGGGGTGGTTTGTACTTTCACCACAAGGAAATGGTATGCATGAAAAAAAATTCAGGTGGCGTTTTGCCTCGTTTTCTAGTGTTAAATAATCCCACTTCCCCTAACGTTTCTTGTGAAACACAGGAAATGGTCCCAAGGTAGCGTGGCACTTTCCTTTTTTGAAGGTAGAGAGTCAGGCTTTCTGTAAAGATGACTAATTGAGGAGGGATATATACTGAAGCACCATGGCGGGGGTCGAGAGGGAAGAAAGTATCTACTGGGTACGAGTTGTTGAGGCCTGCTTAGCATTGATCTACGCTTTCTATCCATAATGATGACACATTCTTGGAGACTGAAATGGCAGGAGAATTGTTCCTGGGACAAATAGGCAGCTTAAAGCGGCAAGTGAGCAGGCCCAGATGTTGTATATTTGAAAGCTCAGAAGAAATAGTGTCAAGTGATTGGACTGCTGGTAGAAATACATTTGAAGTAGTTAAAAGAGAAGCTGCTCTGAAAAGTGGGAGGGTAGCAGATGATTTACCTGTTTGGTTTGGTTTTTTTTAAGAAGGATTCCATGATTGAACCAAGTAATTACAAGGCAGTAAGTCTTTTATATATGTACCTATTAAACTGGTTGAAATGATCATCAGGTTACTTGTAGATGTCTGTCATTATATATTTTTAACCTGACAGCATCTTATTAACGTGGTAGCCTAGTTTCTCCAGTAGGCTGGCTCTCAGTAGTCTCATGGAGTTGTTTGAATTTGTCAGCAAATCAAGAAACAAGAATGGATTAATGTAACTTGCTCAGGAATCCTTTGGAAAGGGGAAAGAGAGAAAGAGTTATTTGGAATAGTAAATGATCTGAGAGAGGAAACTGGCTGAAAGGTAGCAAAGAGAGTCGAAGCGTTCATTCTGAATCTGCCTCGGCGTGTGCCTGGTGGTCTCACCCATGGGTCAGTGACACAGCTTTTTCAGCTCAGTCGAGATCAGAGATGGTTCCAGCAGGCTCCAAGCTGCAGGTAACACCGTAGGTCGTGAACTTCAGTGTGGAGGAGTGTGAAGTAGAGCACGGAGGTGCAAAAAGAGATAAATCATATGGAACACCTTAATGATACCAGATAGTGAAAGAGCCCTGGCCATCTCTGTTCAGGTAAAACCTTTGCTTGACAAGCAGGTCCTTTCAAAACAAAGCGAAGAAGATGTTAGGATCTGCAAGGCCTGGATGATGAAGGAATGTGAACAATGTAAAACTTCTTCATCAGCAGTCTGCTGTCTGCAGTACACATCAATGTGTCTCAGAAAAAGCAATGGAGAGTGAAGGAGGCTCAGAGAATACTGAGGGAGATGGTGAGGGCCAGGAAAGATTCTCCTAGGAAAAGAGAAAAGACCAGGACTCTTGTTTTGGAGCACAGACACTGGAGGATAATTTAATAAAATACTGAGTGGTCTAAAGAGAGTGGATTTGGAGCTTCTGTCATCCTTGTCTCAACAGAATACAGTCAGTGAAGTACCAAGGAAGCAAACAGAACTGACGAAAAGGAATACTTTCTCCTGGATTTTTTCTGTTCAGGAAACTCAATTTAGTAGATGCCTGTGAGCCTAAAAATAGCAGGATCAAAAAGGTGAGAGTGTTACATGGCTAGAGGGTTATGATAGTAATGTTGATGGATATAAGAATTAAGTGTTGTGGTTCCCGTTTCAAGAAAGTTACCAGGAAACAAAATTAATCCCAAATGGAAAAGGCAAGGATGGACTATTTGTAGGATCATAAGGTAACCGAGGCTGGAAGTGACCTCGGGAGGTCTTAAAGCAGGTTCAGCTGTGGGGTCAGACCAGGTTCCTCAGGGCTTTACCTGGGCTGTCTGACCTGTTCTGCCTTCTGAAGGGTTCTGGGCTTTTCCTGCAGCGGCCTGTGGGGCTGCTCACTGCTGGGGACACGCTGCTGAGCTGAGCAGCCCCTGAGCAATGCATCTCACTCACCTACATATTTCAGGTCAACGGAAGTGGCAGAACTTAGCACCGTTAGAGCATGTGCTATTCCTGTCTCCCTCCCCCTGCAGCTTGGAACTTGAGCAAAAAGAGCAGTCGGTACAAAATATACTAAATCTAACCTTTTCCTTCCATTTTCCAGGTTCCATCTTTCATTCTTATTGGTCCTGTTTCGCACCGTTTTGCTGATCCACACTTAACTTGAAGGGCACAGCTGTGCTATAGATTTGGCATCTAAGTGGATAGGTAAGTGCTGCTGTTTATTTTATTTGACCAGCTTTGTGATTTGTTGAGTTCCAAAATCTTCCAAAATGAATTGAATACTATACTGAAAGAAATTATTTTCAAAGCCGTTACTTTTCGAGCTTTACAAACTGTTGCCAAAACTGGCTGTTAGGTACACCAATAGCAGCAGCATGAGAAAGACTGAGATGTTGAACAGAGCAGAAGCCTGTAAATACAAGTCTGGAAAGGGAGCGGTTAGACAGATAAATTCTTAGTTAATTTTGCATCAATTCTATGTCTGACTTGGTCTACCTGAGGCACTGCACATTGATTGCAAATGCAAAAGTGCTGATCTGTTTCAAGGTTTAATATCAGGAACTCGCCATAAATAATATGACAGTACAAATGTGTCTGTGAGAGGTATTTAAAGCCATGGAGGATGTGAGATTCTGTTTTTCTCCACATGCTGTCTCCTGCTTAGAAGAAAATGGTCAATTTACAGTGATAACTACACCAAGATTCTGTCCAGGAAAATTAAATTTATGAACTGGCTACATAAAACTTCAGTTTCTTTCTAACAGGAAATGACTCCAAGATTCACAGCAAAATCCTCTGCTGGTTTGGGAGCCTGAGTTTAAAGTAAATAAATCCATTAACATCTGTAATTGCTTATAGGAAAGGCTGACCCATGAAAGTGTGTAACCAGCATTCCTTAGCCTCGCATGTCTGCAGCCAAGCCATTTGAGAAAACAATCTCGCATGTGTTTTTCCTGCTTTTTGAGTCTTTCTGTGCCCAGAGCTTTACTGGAGAAACTGAACCACAGCGTCTGCCATTCCAAGGGAAACACTCCAGTTTAGGCTTGAAAGAAAGAGGTTTTGGGAGCAATATAAAACCTCTGGTAAAATAGCCAGAACCGTAGTGAACTTAGGACTAGGAAGAAGAGGACAGTCAAAATGTCTAAGAATAGAGATCTAGTTTTAATGTTGCCTGGGGTCTGATGGCATTTCCATCTGGACATTGTACCTAGTGCTGTTCCAAGTGATCCCTAGCTAGTACTGCTGTTCTCTCTGTAGCTGAAAAGATTAAGAAACTCGTTTAAAAATACCATTTGTTTAGTCTGTTTACCTTGTGTATTTGACTGCAGTTTGTGAAACATGGTCAGTGCCATGGTTTATTGAGTACTCAGAGGAATTGTTCAGTATTGGCAGAAGAGCTGCTCCTGAATGCGAGCAGCCATGGAGGTAAGAGGAGAGAAAGGATGAACATGTTTGATAGAGTTGTTCTCAGACTTGTCCCAGAAACCCTTCTGAAATGCCTGAAACTGCCTTTATTTACTTCTCAAAATGAGGTCGGGCTCTCCTCTTTAAAGCTGCTGTGTTGCAAAGCAGAATTTTACACTCTAGAATAGCTGCTTGATCTGAAGGATGCGTTTGTTTTTTTTTCTCCCCTGCTGCATTTCCTGGTCTTGTATTACATAAATGTAAGTATGAATGCGTATAAAAAAAGGACAGTCTCAAATCCTGAGCTCCAGGGCAAAAAGCCTACCCAGTATCAGATATCCGTTTTGAACGCTTTCATCTTCTTTCCTAATGTGGCTTGTGCATGTCTGTAGTACAATTATAGTGATAGTGTTTTGAGTCAATACGTGCTTTTTCTAATGTTACTATTTTATACTAATTCGCTGCTCCTTCAAAGTTCTACCCCAGCCCTGTCCCACAGTGCATCTGCATATACCATCCTACATAATCACCTTTATTTTATGGTTTTTTTAAAGGGCTTTAAGGATCTTTCTGAAGCCCTGTAGCGTATCACGAAGATCCGATGCAAGGTCTGTACGAACAAGGTGCTTAACTTATGGTCTAGAGACCTCTGAACAACCAACTTGTTGATGCATTATGTGTGAAAGCAAGTGAGGTCCTTGGAGAGAGAACATGCTCTGCTAAATGGCTGTGAATTAAGTGTGGAAGAATGAACTGTCAGAACAGCAGAGAGGTGTCCACTGTGTTGACCTCATTGAAGTCTGGAGAATGGTGGTGGAAGGGACTTGGTGAAAACTGCAGGTCACAGAGGATGCAAACCTGAACTGACCCTGCTATCTTCCCTTGCCCTCCTGTCCTCACAGTGTCGTTAGGCGACAGTGTTACTGGAACCTGCAAGGCCAATGGATGAACAGGACAATGATTTTAAAGAGTTGTGGGCAAATCTTTTGGGTAGAGCGAAGAAAAAAGCTGGGGATGCTGAGGCAGTGAAGAGGGCTCAGAGCAGGTCAAAGAGCACTGCAGCAAGAAGCAAATTAAGAAGAGGCAAAGCTGCTGCTAAGAGCCAAAACCATCATCACTTACCAGCAGCAAAGGCAACAAGCTTGCATCAAGATTTGGGTCCAAAGGAACAAACACTGGTGCACAAAGAAGATGGTGATACTGTGGCTTGTAGTAGTGGTGAGACTGCACAAGGGGACGGAAAGAGAAGCCCTTTCCCTGGCAGCCAGCAGAGTACAGTGTCCAGTGAGTGTAGCCAGAGGACCCTGACAGGTGAGCAAACCCAAATCTTTCAAACAGAAAATAGGCTGGGACTGAAAACACTGTAGTTCAGTGTAGCTCTTCGGAAGCCCACCCAGAGGGGACACGTGCTGGTTGAAGCAGGCTTGCATCTTGTTATTTCCATCTAGACTTAGCTACTTAGGCTTATCCAGGGGTTTAACTTAGAAGCGTGGTCTGTGCTGCAGGCAGGCAGAAGATGTCCTTCAGTAAGATGAAGCCTTTGTACAAAGTGATGTGTTAGGCAGTCATTATTCACTGGTTTTTGCAAAATCAGAACTGAGGAAAACACCCTCAAATCATCTATAAGCATCTTAGAATACATCGAGGTGCTTTTTCACCCAGCACATCATTGTATTGTGGAATATATTGCCACTGCATGTTGTCAAGGCAAGAAATATAAACAAGTTTAGAAAGGTGTTGGATTAATTCAGAAAGGATTAGTCCTTCAATGGTTGTTAAACGTGATGGCCAGAATGCAGTCACCAGTGCAGGAAGTCCTTAAACTGATAAATAAGGCCAAGAGAAGGATTATTTTATTCCTGTCCTATCGTGATCACCATTTCTTAAGTGTGTGTTGTTGAGTGCCACAGAGAGAAGATACTGGGCTGGCAAGGTCTTTGGTCCCATCGTACGTACCGTCCATAACCACAGGATACCTGAAGCCGAGCGGTGGTACGCTGAGGTGTTTGTCTGGCATTAGCTCTGTTACCACCTCTCTTTGGGAACTCATGGTCCCTTCAGCTCACAGCCTGAAAGTTCAAGTCACAGATAGGGTTTGGAGATCAGAACGAAGAACAGCAGGAATCACAGGACATCCTGTGGTGGGAATGCTGGGGAGAGCGGAGCTGTAGGGCTGCCTTACTTGTTATTCTCGCTAGTGACCTTCAGGCAAGGCTTTCCTTAATATTCCTTCCTTTAAAAGGGATATAGAGATATCTAAACGCCACTGTAGCGCAGAAGCCTGATACTGTTGCTGTGGTTATCACGTTACCAAGTATAAAGTCATAGCTGAACACGTTTACTTCTTCCTTTAAGAATGGTTGTTGCAGAACTGAGTCTGGCTTAGGCTGCTGTAGGGGAAGGCTTCCCAGCAGCTCTCTGGGCAGCTCACCTGTGTGCTTAAAACTGATTGATAAAGGTCTGGTGTTTTCTCCCCGTCTAGTAAATACTCTGAGTGGCTCTTCCCAAACTACATTATCCTTCCATCCTGCTACGCAGCCAGGGACCTGCGCTTCACCCACCTCAAAGATACTGCCGCTGGCAGGGTCAAAGATGCGAGTAGCAGAGCTGGTAGTGGAGAGAATGCAGCAGTTCAAGAGAGTGGCACCTGAACAGCTAAAACACACCACAGACGATGGCTTGCCAAAGTCTGTAGCCAGCATGGATTTCCCTGACGAAAGCCAGAAGCAGAACCCACCAGAGAACGGTATGTTTCTCCCGTTAGCTCTAGTACGTGCAGAAAGAGCGCTGTGGGCTGGTGAGAATGGTTGCATGAGAAGCAGTCCGGATTCCTGGGCTTTGTTCCCAGCTAGCCTAGTGGCTCGGTGTGCGGCGCTGTATAAATCACTCCAGATCACTGAGAAAACTTGCTTTCTCTATTGTTAAAGGACTATCTATACTTTTTTTTCCCAGCTCTGAGGCTGAATTAACCTTATGCTCAGTTCTGGAGGGATAATTGTCTTCTTGGCAACAGGTTGAAATTCCAAAAGGATCAGTGAACTTTGTCATCCTTCCCTTGGGACAGCATTAGGCAGCTGTTAGGTAAATATGACTCTTAGGTAGGCCCTGTCTTTGGTAGATCTCCGAGCACTCTACAGAAGTAATGTGTTCTATGCAGATGAATTAAACTGACAGCAATTTTTCTCTGGTTTGGTTCTTCATAAGTCAAGGCCCTGTTGGTTCTGTATGGACATGAAAAACTGCTGTGTTTTAATATGTTGTGTGTAAGATCCCATGTTCTCCCCAGAAACTTTAGTAAAACCTGCCCTTCATTTGGCTCTGCGTGTGATGTGCTGTGAACAAATTGCCACCTCCTGCTCCTCAGCTGGTGCAGGCCTGTAGCATTTAAAGAGTGCAGTACGTACATTCCCTTGTGAGAGATCAAAGATGAAGATGGAAGAGAAAGATTGCAATTTATTTTTACATCTCGTGTAATAAACTAATAATGACAAGTATAACAGCTCCACGCCTTTCATACAGGATTCTTAGTTTTCTATCTTATATCATTTCTCCCGTCTTTGCCAGATACCCACCATCTTCCATCCATGGAGCATGATGGTGCTCTGGCTTTGGCTCTTCAGCAGGAAACCAAAGAGGAAGCCCTGGCAAGCCTAGAGGATGTAGGCTTATTTTTTTGTCAGATCTGCCAGAAGGATCTCTCAGCCATGAACACAACGCGACGAGAGCAGCATGTTAACAGGTGAAAGACCAACATGATGTGTCCTGTCTGCATCCTCTCCCCCTTAACCTCACAGACTGCTCGCTCAGCTTAGCCATTAAAGAACATGGTAGCAGGGGAGTCTGCAGAGTGACATTGACCTTTATGGCTTGAATTGACAAGTTGTTTTTATCTCAAAGCAGAGGCTGATTGTCTTGCCCTGCCTGGCTTCTGCATGTATGCGGTAAGGCCAATGCTGCTTTCATCAGTAGTGTGGTACAGGGCTGTAACTGTAAAGTGGCTAGCGAAATTCATGAGGACCCACTACTGCGGATTTTGAGATCTGCCAATTTCGGTCAACAAAGTAATGTTTGATCTGTTTTGCTAAAAATTGTTTGTCTAAGGACATCTGGTATGTCACTGTCTGTCTGAGCTGCTTGCTGAGGGAAAGGTGATGCTGTTCAGAAAGATGACTTAATTTGCACTGTAGAACTTTGACAGTGAGAGCAGAGAGGCTAAGGGAGGGCGTCCCTGCCTTCTCTTTTGTCAGAATGTGTGCAATTAAATTGAAATTAGCGCCCTTAACAGTTTCCTTAGTGGTAAATGTTAATAATTTATTAGGTAAATGTTAATATATTATTTACAGATAGCTCTTTGTAAGTCTGTCCTCCTCTCTTGAGAAAGTATCAGAAACACCACATTTGAATGGTTGTAATGGTTGTAAACTTTGAGAGGGCAAGAGTGATTTGATTTGTCCAGTCCTACATCACGGTATTGAGTGGCTCATATTCATTAGGGTTGGCTGCAGCTGCAGCTTTAGAGGTGCTGTTGCTGTTCCTGTCTTCAGATATTTACTGCTGCTTGAGAAGACAGAGATCGTAAAACAGTGGCAGTGTGTCAGAAATGTTTTTTTGGAAATTAAGTCTGCTTTCTGAACTATTAAGCGTGTAATCATAAAATGGGATTACAAGGTTATATTAGCCATGGATTTTTTGATAGCAGTCTTCATCACAAGAGGTAAAGCTGTAGATGGATAGATGCACTGGCAAACTAGTAATCGCCTGTCCTAGTGCATCAAATGAATGGTCTCTTACGCGGAGGCCATTGTCTGTGTAGGTTGTGTTTGTCATTACCTAATCAGGGAGTGATTTTTATAACAGGTACTGCAGATCCAGGATTTCACACTCTGGATCTCTTTGGAGAAGACAGAAAAAGAACCATTAAAATGTTGTACGTAGTTTTGACCTACCAGAAATTATTAGAAGTCCATTATCCTGCACTCTAGAATGCAGTGTTAATTTTGACTGGTCCCTTTTCTGTGACATAAAACACTGTCCTCGTCAAGTGAGATATCTGACTTGAAAACGCTTACATCCTTGACGCTGTATGTAGTTATGCCTACAAAAGTAATAAGAAGGACAAGAAGTAGTCCTGTTTTGGGTGAGAAAGACTTACCACTTCTCTGGTAGGGTGGTTCTTTTTTTAATGGCAGTGTATAAGTTGTCTGGAATGTTAGAATGAATGCAGAAAGAGGGAATAGGTAATGGACACATGATGAAGAAGGTTATTACCTGCGTCTACTTCTGAGCAACGTGTTTTTAATATGCCTCTCTGAGGCAGCAATCTCCACCTAACTGTTACATGTCGTATTCATCACAGTGGTGGGCACATAATTCTTCAGGGGATGTTCCTCTGGCTGTTACAGATATTAGAGATGATTGTACTTCCTTTTCTTTAATATGGTTTAAATCTTAGCGCAGACGGTTTTAAAGTCTTCAGAGGTAAGCTTTGCCATCATCTCACAGGTGTCTGGATGAGATGGAAGAAGCACAGATGTCATCCTCCAGCAAACCACCAGTCCCTGAATGTCCCATTTGTGGGAAGCAGTTCCAAACCCCACAGAGCCGAGTTAGCCACTTGAAACGCTGTGCTGTCGAGATGGACATTCCTTCTAACCTGCTTCTTCAGGCAGTGCAGTTGCAGGTGTCCACATTTGGGGATGCACCTCTTCAGTCTCCCAGGTAAGCTGGTGAAAAGAAAAGGTGCTGGTTACTTTCTTTGGCCTGAGAGACATTGACCATGTGCTCCTGAATGGTAGAAGCAAGGCAGACTCGTGCTCTGGGTGGGCCCCAAGCCCAAAGAAGGTCAAGTAGAGCCATGACGTGGTACCACATGAGGAGAATGTGGTAGTTGGAGAAATCATCTTGCTTTCCTTCAGAAGGTGACGGATGAAGGTGGTCAGGTGGTGGATGACTTTAAAAGTCAGCAGGCAGGAGCAAAATGAGGAGTAAATAATCTTACACTGGTGTGTCAGAAATATTTGTGCTCTATGAGACAATTATGCAGTAAAGCTGAATGGTGTGTTTGAGCTTATTAAGTGACCACATAGTATGAGTATGCTGTCTCTCCTGAGCATCTGTCGTGCCAATGCCTCAGCTATTTGGCTTGTGGCTGTACTGGATACGTATGCTTTACACCCCGAGCCAAAGAGGAAACAGACGTGATGTTTTGAAACTCAGAGCTGCATCTGCTGTCTTGGATTTGAGCAGAATCTTCAGAGTACAGCAAGTGGTGCCTGACTGAATTTGTAGAAGGACTCGTAAGTCCCTTTATGCTGAGGAAGGACCATTGGTTGTTCCCCACAGAAACAGACGAGTGGAATAGTGTTTTCTGGCAGTCTTGTTTTTGCCCAGCTTCAACTTTTTTTTTCCCCTTAGGTACAAAAAAACGTTCAAGGTAGAGATAGCCGATGTTTACATCAGTGCTGTGGTCTTGTGGTTACCTTTTCAAAATAAGACTTTCTCTAAATTGCTCTAAATTCCATGGGTGATAAGAAATCCCTCGCTTTCTGCTAGGGTAGAACATACTGAATAGTTTTTCATTATCCTGGATATGGGAATCTCTCGGAGTCAGTAGAGCAGCTGGTCTGGAGCATTCAGTGTTTCTTGTCTCTGATCCAGTCACATTAACTTGGGCTTCCTGCTGCATTCTTGTATTTCAGCAATCAACCGAGCAGGTCAAAACGAAAAGGCACCTCCAAAGAGGACTCAAAGAAAACGCAGAAGAGGGCCAAAATGGAGACTAAGGATGAAGATTTGCTGGTTGCTATGGCAATGTCACGCTCTCTGTTGGAGCAAGAAAAGCAGGAACAAGCAAAATCAGTTACAAATGTGAAACCGGTGGCTGCTTTGCCAATCAAATGGAAGCCAGGATCAGGTATGTGTTAAAGTGAGTTAGTGTCAAAGGCTGTGTTATTGGAGGAATAATGTAGCACAGCCAACTGAAACTTTCCTGTTGGGTATAGGAGGGATGACGGCCCTGATTCTGTTTTATTTAAGCTGTCAGAGCTTCAACATTATGCAGTATCCCCACACAGTCAAGAAACGCTGCAGGATGTCCATGGGTCATAGTGAAATCCCTTAGGAATCTCATGCTTTTTTTTTTCTCCTATTGATTGTTTTGAATCTGTAAAATGTTCTTAAGATAAGCTATTGTTTTTTGTAGACTGTGGAAGTGAAAAGAAATAACATGAATAGATTATTGTTGTTTCTCCTGTAGTAGATTTTGTCCTGTTCATCCTGCTGCAACCTGGATTAATGCGGTTTTTTCAGCCTTATCTCTTATCTCTCTGTTTTCCTTCTGTAGTGGACACATGCTCCACAGCATGTACTGTACACATGTGCTTCACTCTTTCAGTGTGCAAAAAGGTTTAGAAAGGAAGACAACTACCTGGGGAGAGCATTGAGTGCTGTGTAGAGGGGAGAATTCACTCTTTGGGCCCCTGCTCTGGTATTCTCCTGCCAGCAAGTACTGCCAGTTGGATTTGGGGTTGGGCTTTAGTAAGGCAGAGGTAGTAAGACAGAAGATTCCCAAATGAAGCCGTGCAGTGTTCGTGTGAGCTGTGGTTTGATATACTCAGTGACATGTACACAAGAAAAGGAGTCCTTCATGGATTTATTGACAGTTTTTTCTCCCTTTTTAGCAAAGCACTGGGATCTAGTCAAGGGCCGTACAGGTGCCATTCCATGGGTGTGGGATGTAGACTGCATGGTTACTGGTTGTTTCCATAATGATCAGATCTTGTAGAGGTGCAACCTCTCCCAACAGGCAGCAAAGCAGTGTGAGCAGGGATCAGTCTTTTCTGGAGTTCTTTTCTCCCAGAAGGTGATGTGAGGCTTCGGACTACCTGTGGAAATATTAAGAGTTGTGTTCAGCTTGTAGCTGCCTTTTGGTCAGCACTGACTACAACACCTGCAGGAGCCGGCATGTTAAGCTTCTCTGCCCTGTGTGTTCAGTTGTTTATTTACTTGGATTCTTCTTCCTTTTCTTTTTAAAGAGAAAAAACGTCGTAAAAGAGGCCCAACTGCAACTCCACCATTACTGCTTCAGGACCCGGAGAAAGCCCGCAAAAGGATCCAAGAGCGAGTAGCTATGCTGCTTGCGGAAGAGGTGGAATTCCCTCCCACCCCTAAGCTTCCCACTAGTAGGATTTTGGAGGATGAATCTGGGAAAGCAACCTGGCTCTTGCCATTGTCCAAAACCAGACAGTGCTTTTTATGGAATATCAGTGCTCTGACAGGACCTTATGACCCTGAATCATTCTACACTGCTGAATTAATCCCTCCAATTGTACCTTGGAAGCCTGTGCAGGTGCGATGTTCTGTTGTCCTTGTTCTGATACTTGTGTGCCCTAGTTCACTTGCCCTGTAACCCTTCTGTTTCCTCATTTGGTGTTTAAACAAATGGCCCCCTGCCTCTCTATACTCATACTGCTCGTGCCCTGTTGTCCCCTGATCTTACACAGTTAGGTTTTATGGTCTTGAACTTCCATTTCTCCTGTTTAGAGAGGAGACCAAGGCTCACGTTACCATGATATTCCTTGAGCTTTCAGAAAATACAGCTGATGGGAACAGAGTACTGAGTAAACGGACTCCATTGTGGTCATTTTTCTTCTAGTTTGTCCCATGTTTACAGCAGCCTGACTCTTGTTTTCCTTCTTGGCACTTTTCTCTGATTGATTCTAGTATAAGCTTTACCCGTGTGTTGCACTCAGCAAGGAACTGGGTGAAAAGCTTAAACTGAAGGCTGGTATTTGTCTTGCACAGAGGAGAAGGTGGGAGCACCTAGAGTTGTAAAGGGAAGCATTTGCACTTCAGGCTTTCCCTGTGCATCCCGCTGCCTCTTGGTGCATATGAGCTTTGATCCAGTTTTCAGTTCCACTGTTTCATTCTGGTTTTCGCCTAGATCCCCAGCCTCTTTCAGTGCTCTGTATTTTTATAAAACATACCCACGGAAATAGACAATTTTAGTCTCTCATCATGTACTTGCTGTCTGAGAAGAAGGATATCACTTCTCTTCCTTCATTCTTCTGTTGAAGAATTATTTGGTGCTTCTCTTCAAAAACTACTGTACATATATAGATGCTTTACTTAATACTTCTTCCCTAGTCAAAGCCCAGAGTTTTTCACTGGTTTATTGCACACTAGAGCTGTAGTGGAGGAACTCCGTTCTATGAAGATTGTTGACCTTTTGTTCAAGTGAAAAACTGCCAGAGAAGTTTAAAAATAAAAAGTAGGAAAACCTTTAAAATCATAGCAAGAGTGTGTTTTCCCTCTGATTCTTTCCATTCACAGAAATGGCTATACCATTTTTACCTAGAAATAAACAAACAAAACTGGTTTTATTGGGAAACAGAGACCAAACCTGGAAAATAGCAGCTCCAAGGTGAAAGTTTTATTTAGTTACATGTAACTGCAAAAGCATTTCAGAACTCAGAACAGAAGCACCTGGAGAACTTCAGCTGTGACTGTTGCCAAGCGCTCCAACTATAATGAAATACTTAGATGTTGGAGTGGGAGCATTTCCACCATCTTTTCTCCCTGCTTGGCAATTGCCTGCACAGACGTGCTCCTGGAGAAACCACCCTTTCTGCATTTCCTGTTGTATTTTCCTTTCTTCTATTCAGAGCTGTCTAATCTCTGGAAAGTCCTTCATAAAACTGCAGAGAGCTTTTGCTGCAGAAGGCCCTGTACCTGGGGAATACTCTGTAATCCTTTACTAGATGTTTCAAAAGTATGAACTAGAGGCTGTACTCTGAGCTCTGCAAATATGTAAAACGAGACCTCATTTATTGGTGTCTTTTTTCCCCCCTCTTTTGATCAGAATCATAAGCCAGAGAACCTTCTGCCTTCCATGGAATCTGATCAGCCAAAAGCATCCCAGCAAATTCAGCCTGACCTCAGTTCTCATGAGCCCACGTGCACACAGGTTGGAAGCCAAACTTCTGATGAATCCAAGTCAGGCCGTGAAGCAGATGGGCAGTTTTTATCTCACAGCCAGAAGGATGTTCAGACCCTACAGGACCTAGTTGAGTTGGCCAGGGAAGGACTTACCCTCACTCAGTGGAACCTTGATGTTGACCACGTTCAGGCAGCAGAGCAGCCAGGTGAGTTCTGGCAGCTTTGTGAGCCCTGTCCTTCGTCCCCTCAGCTGCAGAGAGACAGACTTACGCTGTACTGAGTTAGGAGAGCTGTGACACACCCACAGGATGTTGATCCAAGAGGTGATATTGCAGGGGGACATTTTTCTGCAGTAAGCTTTAGAGACAATCAAGCTGATGTTTCTGAAATGATTCATAAATCCCATATTTTAAAATTCCCTTAAATTATCAAAGTATTTTCTGCCAGGTATGTTCAACAGCTGGACCAAAATGCTTATCCCAGCTATTTGGACAGTCTTTCTGTTACGTGCACTGTTTTTTGAGGTCTTGAGACAATCAGGTGAAAGAGAAGTGCAATGAGGGATGATTTTATGTTGGTAGATTGATTGCACAAACACAAAGTTTATCTGTACCTGTACAGAGTTGAAAAACACCAACATCTAGAATTCCTCTATGGGCAACTCTCTGATGTCCCCAGTCATAGATGCACGTGGTGCACAACTACACATTTCAAGGTCAGTGATATCCCTTAAAATGGCCTGGCTGTTCAGCAGTATGTTTTGTGTGTCTCCTGTTCACCTGTGCAAGAACATGGTTGCTAAGTTCACCTGTCTGCATTTTCACTTGGGTATAATATTCCTCAATTCCCCTACTAAATTGCAGCAAATGATTCCTTGTCCTGTAAAACCACTCCTGGGATTTCAGTGGAGATATATCTTCCTGGGTGAGGGAAATCATTTCCGCACATAAGTGTATATTGTGTGTGTAAATGAGTCCAGATGGAGAAAAAACACTGTGCAGACACTAATGCACCAGAACCCAGGGCTTGGGCTGTGTGAAACTGTTTTCACTGACTGCCTCAGAGCATTAGGGCCCACGGTATTTTGTTTAGGTTGAAATGCGGATCCAAGATTCTGCCTGTCTGCTAGGGTGAGACCATGGCATCTCCCATCCCACTCTGGGTCGTAGTTTTTTTTCCCACTGGAGGAAAACTGAGAGGTGAAAGCACAGAAGCATGCTGCACTCCGCAGTTCCTCCATCTGGATGATAATGGTGTGCACAGATGTGCAGGAGATCGGTGCTGCTCGTGGACGAATGGTACTCGGGTACCCACAGCCTGTCACAGCCCAGAGCCAAACCCTCCCATACAGGTGTGAGGGAGAGGCTGAGCCTTCAACTCAGTCAGGCTGGTTCCAGCAGCTGTCTTGGGGAGCTGTCATGGCAAGGATCCTCTGAGGAGTTCTGACATCACTCTGTCTCACTGAGAAGTTGTATGTGATTTGTGATGTGCGTTTTCGTCTTTTAGGAAAAGAACTGACTTCCAGTGATACTCCACATAGTGGCTTTGTGCCCACGTCCAAAGAGAAGAGCCTTCTGATGAGCAGCGGTAAAAGAGTAAGGACAACCCTTTTTTTCTGCTTTTTTTTTAATTTATTCAGCACCGTAAAAAAGAAGCTATTGATTTGTGCAATTCATAGAAGTGTGGAATATTTCTCATTCCTTTACATAGAAAGAGAGAGGTGCTTAAGGGTCACAGTTACTCAGGAATCATCATGGGCACAGGTGAGATGAGCACATGTGGTGGTGTTTCACTGATGCCCCCAGGCAGGCCTGTGGATTTTTCAGTCCTTGTTCTACCTGATGAGAGAGATGATTTAAAATGACGGGTAACGTAAGGCCAATTTGCACATAGGTTAAATAGTTGTGTTATAGCACTAAGAGTATTTTGGGGTAGGAACTAGGGATGCAGCTGCACCGTGTTAGGCAGTACTCTGCATTAGGCCCAGGCTATCCAAGAGAAAACTGGCTGCAGCCCAGGAGAGACAGAGCTGCCTGGTGCTTTCTCCAGGCTCACACACCAGCTACTTTGAGTGGTTCTGAATGGAGCTGTTCCTCCTCTGACACCTTCCTCTCCACGCCATGCCTTGCAAGGAAGTCTTGCAAGGACTGGCTGACTCGCACTAAATTCTCTCATTTGGCATAAAAGCCTGATAGATGATGTGGAATGCTGTGAGGCCCGTGGAAGGTGAGCACTTTTTTCCTGCTAATGTGAGCTTTTAAAAGGTTTAGTATAGAAAATCCTCTGTTGTGGGAACACATCAGAGGATCTAACTTGAAAATCAGTGTGCCCTCTGTGGTGACTGGGTGAAGAATACAGGCTAGTAAGTCACAGATCACTTCTTTATCAAGCCAGTAAGCATTCTGTAGATCACACCTTACCCCAGATAACACCAGTGGATGTGTAATCCTCCATGGATGTATAATCAGTTTTCTTCAATTGAAGTGCGTAGAAAAAAACCCATAATTCATCTTCCTGCCAGGGTCATCTGCTTTATCTGGTGAAACTTAGTATCTTTAGTTTGATAATAAATAATCATGCCATGAAAGCTAGTAGCTTTTGATGCCTTGAGAATGCACTTTCATATGTGCTAATAGAATTAAGAGACCTGTAAAAGGAGACAATTCTCTGAGGTGGGAATCTACTAAATTGAGCATCCCAGCTACTTGTTACAGAAATTCTAGATGGTTTTTTGGGGTATTAAAAAAATAATAATCCTTAGCAGGAAAAACCATCTTGCTTTATAAGCTTCTGAGTCTATTAAACCAGAGGCCTTTAGCAATACAGAAACTGTTCTGATACTGTTGTTGAAACTCAGTTGCTACCAGAAAAAAACCAGTATGATCATTTTTTCAGATTTAGTTTGATTCCATGATAGTTTTCCTGAGCAAATGAAGTGTTGCTGAAGAGTTGAATTGCGAGTGGGAGAGATTTGTGCTTTATGTGAGCACAAACAGGGTGTAACCGTGTAGAGCAAATACATCCATTGCAATGGTAACATGTCTCCCCACCCATATCTTAAGACCACTGTCACATCTGTGAAGTCCAGTCTAGCCGGCTCCTTGGTAGGAGAGAGTGTTTTGGTGTGTTCTCCGACAGGAGCACATGCCCACTTGGTGCTGCGTTCGCACCAGTGTGTTTGCTTTGCACTGGTGCAACCAGGATGTTTCTAGCCTTATTTAATTTCCCCATTCCTGACTCATAATTTTAGCATCAGCAGGAAAGCTGTTCTGGGCTTGCTGCCTGGAACGTAGCATCAGGAGTCTGTGTTTGCTGGCTTCCTGAGGTACTGTCTTGCAGGTATCCTACCTGCCAAGAATAAGAAAGCAAGAAACACCAGATTAGTTTCCAGACTGAGCTTCCTGTCTTCCCCTTGGAGATCAGTCCACACCACTGCCACGACATGCAGAGTCTTCTCTAGCCCACCTACGAAGGCCTGGAAGAAGTGTTCTGGTGTGTGCTGCTGTTTTGGTGCTAATTAGTGTTGGCTGCCTGCAAACACATGCTGGAGTGAGTAGAAAGGTTGGGTTTCCACAGTCCACTGCTAATGTAGAAACCTGCTAATAAAATAAAGAGCTGTGTTGTTCCAGGTGGAACTGCATCACATGCAGATGTTCACTGGAATAGAGCTTGCATTTCCTCAACTCTGCAGTAGGTTTGAAAAGCACAAGGTCAATGATTAGTGCGTTAACTATAAACTGGTTTCCACTTACAGTCAGGCAGCCTCTCAGCTATGAGCTGAGGGTATTTCGCACTTTTCTGAAGCCACTGCCAGAGCCACGACACTTACCTAGAGGGATCTGAGCCTTTAGAAGATTGCCTGGGGTAGGTTTGTGCTGGGAGCAGCTCCAGAGCAGAAACAGTGTTCATTACTGCTGTCTTTGGAAGCATACCCCAGGCCTGACCAGTAACCAGTCACAGGTAGCTCAGTCAACCAGCCCTCCCCAAAATTCCAGCAAGTAGTTCTAGAATGATAATTGAAATTCTGTTTCTTTTTTATAATTGAGTGGAATTTTCAAAAGAGGTCTCAGTAACATGCACATAAATTTCTTTGAACTAGACACCTACATTAGTTTAATTCTATGTGGGCCCCTTGTTGCGGAGCTGCTCTTCTCAGCTGTCATTGCCAGACAGTGAATGAGAGAAGAAAGGCTCATTACCCCATCCCTGAGTCATCCTCTTTCCTCTCACTCTAATTATAGTGAATTGAGTTCAAGTCTGTCAAAGTAGAAATTACAGTTTCCTAAAAATGTGGTACAAGGCAGTAGATCAAGAGGCCAACTCTAGGCAGTGGCTAGACCACATCAGGAAATGGTGTGGTGAAGATCTGAGGGTGATAATTTGCTGTAATACAAGGCAGAACAAGTATAGTAGAATACAACACGACTGCCCTTTCTTCACAATTGCCAGACTGTGAAAAAGTGGAGGAAAACAAAGCCAGAAATGTCTGTTAGACTTGTCTGCTTATTTGTCGTATGGAAGGGCTGAAGCTGATAATGTTGATGATTATCTTCAGGAGGCAGAGGCAGCGTGTCCAGGTTGGGGCCCACACTACAGCAGCGCTGACAAACTGAGTTACTCACTTCTTATTTTTCAGGGAAATGTTTGACAACTGTAATGTAACTTCTGTCTTTGTGTTCCTTCTGTGTTCTAGTCCTCTCTCAGGTTGCTGGCTGAAGATTTCAGTGCAATGGTCAACAACCCCCACTTAAGTGATGTTCAGTTCCAGATGGACTCTGGGGAGGTCCTTTATGCCCACATGTTTGTGTTGTACGCACGGTGTCCGCAGGTCATTCAGCTTGTAAGTACTGCTGGCATACTTTCCTCTGCTTCAGGAAAGCCCAGACTGCCCTCACCTACAATCAGTTAATGTGACAGAATCGGCACAGAGCACTGCTGGGCCTGATGGCAAGCGCCTCTGCATCTGTAGGGGTTTTCCAGCTTAGGAAACCAGAATCCTGACAAAGTGGTGGAAAATATGGTACTTTATCTGGGGGGGGCTGTGGGGAGGCAGGGATCCTTCCTTGCATTCTGACCATGAGCAGTGGAGGAAGCTTCCTAAGTGCTTTTTGCCCTTGGATTTTTGTACTTGTCCAAGTGCAGAGTGCCTTGTCCATCTTGGTGTGTCCTGCCTGTCACCCAGGCTGGAAGCATCTCTCTATGGTGTAGAGAGATTCTGGGAAGTACTTGAAAATAACCTACACAGAGGTTTTGTCACTCTCAGAGTTGCTTTGGAGGTAGCTGCACTGAATTGTGCTTTTTTGCAAGGCTACTGAAGTAGTTCTTCTGTTCCTGGAAGCATTTTGGGTTGAATAGTTCCCAGCCTGCTCCTATGCAGTCTCCTGTTGGGACAGTGAAAGACACCGAGCCTAAGATTTGAACTCTGCTCTTTCACAGAGCTGCTACCAGTCCATACAGCCAGCTCCCTGACAAAGGAAGCTTTCTTTAAAGCTGCCCTTGTGGAAACAGTAGAATTAGTTTTATCCTCATGCGTGTTGGCAGTAGTTTCCACCCAGGGTGACTCAGGCCATTTCTAAGGGGTCCATGAGAGTTCGGGGAGGGGAAGCAAGTTCCTATATGCTGTACAGCAGTCTTACGTGAAATTTTTTAAGGGATATTTGTAACCATTAGCAAATGTGCATGTGCCCACAGATCAGATGACTTTAAAAACGGCTGGGTTAGCCACGTTCTCTTATTATTTCCCTGCAACTCTGTCTGGCTTCAGCATTCCCATCCACTGTTTCATGGGCAGGAATCATTTGTGCGGGTAGAGCTGTGGGATTGGCCCCATGCTGTATTTTTGATTCCTGCAAAGGCTTGTTTTCCTGTAAGTCCCCACCTGCAGAGCAGCATTTCATGTTTATTTTCTGTATGGGTGAGGGACTGCTCTTCTTTGGGTAACAAGGAGACAATTAATCAGAGATGACTTCGGAGCTCATGTTTTCTGTTGCATGGTGTCCCCTGATGTTGGAGAGAGTTTCAGATAGCACAATACGTGATTTGGCTGCAAAGGAAGTAAGACCTTCCTGAACTGGAGACGCATTTTTGCCAAAACCTGAGATCAAATTGGACCCTCACAGATAATGGTCCAGTTCAGTGGAATAGTATTTTGTATGGTGTCTCTTTTCCTTTGAGACATCAGGAGAACTAGAGTTTTGGCAGTGCATCAAGGGTAAGTAAATTCAAAACAGACCAAAGGAAGCTCACTTGTAGAGAGGTGTTGATAACTCTGGAACTTGTGCTCTGGGAAGTAATTCGATTCCAAAACTAACTGGAGGACTCTAAGACCATCTTTTATATATGTGACTAAACCAATTTGAGTAGTCAAACTTTATCCAAGCCAATGGCTGTAGTGTTAGGAAGGAAATGGCCTGTTCCACATGAAGCTCTGCATAACTGGTCATTTTAGATTCCCTCTGAGTCATCAGGTCCTGGTCCCAGGATGAGACTTTGGCGAATTAAAGCAGTAAGGTGATAGGAACAAGAACATTGCTGTTGCTATTCCTTTACCAGTAAGTGGACTTTGTTTGCTTTCCTCCTACCCCAGGTTCACAGCGAAGGGTTCTTGGTGGAGGAGGATGGGAATGCGCAGACACGCCGTGTGCTGCTGAGTGACATGACGGGAGAGGCGGTGTGTGCCTTCCTGCGATACCTTTATGCTGCTGATGTTGACATCCCCGCTGGGGTGCTGCCCCAGGTAGGGGCTCTGGCTGCCAGGTTTGTATCGTGGCCACGTTTTGGACCCCCTCGTGCTTTCAGCCACACAGAGCCCCTTGCAGTTTTAGTGTCTCACAAATTCCATAGCCCTCTCCTTACATCTTCAATGAAACTTGAACATAAGAACATCCTACCCTCATCTTTTCCATGATATTCTCACACAAATTGTACTTGTGTGAGATTTTCTATGTTCATTATGTTCCTAGCAAACTTTTGCCAAGAGTTTTGTCTCAGGATCTTTATTGACAGCTGATGTGGACAGTGATGATGACCATATCTTCTATATCTGATTCTCATAGCATTGCACTAGTGATGCACTTAATCTGAACAACACTTGTGTTAGAATGCTCATGTGTTGTGCCAGCCATGCTCGCAGTTGTGGTCCTAGGTGTGTGCTAATTAAAGAGCTTGAAATAGGAGCAGTTGCTGAGATGCCATGAAGCTTGCACATGACGGACATTATCCGGCTGTTCTAGGGGCTCTCACCAGTGCAAATGGCAAAGAGGTTTTAGTGTAGTTGTAGAGCTGTTTAGTCTCAAACATAGCAAGAGTGAGCCTGATGCTTTCGTGTGAGTGACACCTGGAAAAGGGAATCCGAATTTCAGGAGTATACTGAATCTTGTATGTCTTAGGAAACCATCATTGTCATGCAAATTCTTTACAAAGCTCACACGAGTGATCAGGCAGCCAAATGGTTAAGAAATACTGGAGGAGGAAAACACTAACATTATTATTATATCCTTGCAGGTTTGGTGTGAAGGAACTGATGGCAAAATGTGAAAACAACGCTGGAGAGAGTCAGGTGTCTTCTGGAGTGGATTCAGAAGATGATCTTATCTCTGTGAGGGATGAAAAAGATTGTGAGGACAGAGCTGAGAACTTCCAAGACCTCTTGAAGTCAGTGTGGGTGGGTGAAGATGAGGAAGAAGAACCTATGCTGGACCCAGAATGCCAGAAGGAAGATGACAATGGGGTGGGGGAACAGGAGCTGGAGGAAATCTATGAGTTTGCTGCAACTCAGAGAAAGATGGCTCAAGGTGAAACAGAGGTGAGCGAGGGAACAGACTGCAGCGTCTGCAGTGATACTGAGGCAGCCCAAGGTACAAACCAGCAAACTGAGGAGGAAGAGGTAGAGAGATCTGAATCTGCTTCAATAAGCAACAACCTCAAAGATTTGAGGGATGACAATGATGTGGAAAGATATAAATGTGGCTCCTCTGCACAAGAGAAAATGCAGAATATAAATAGGTGCAAGAGCATGAATGCTGCACAGACCACTTTTGTTCTTCACCACAGTGAACCTCAAAAATGGGACATAGCATCCCATGGTGCCACCGCTAATGAAGGAGAGACCGTTAGGAGATGTAAAGATGTGAAAGATTCCGAGTCATCTCAGGTCTCACGTGATGGGGCAGATCACTGTGAAAAACAGTTTCCTAGCTTCAACGGTGATACTAATATAAATGAAAATTATGAACACTTGTTTTCTGCAACTCAGGGGGATTACTGTGAGCCTTCCCCAATGAAAGAGGTTATCAGAGAATCAGGAAAGGCTCCTAGTGAAAAACATGTTGATGTTAATGATTCACTTCTGTACAGCAAGTCACAAAAAGACCTCTCTCCACATAGGAATGGTTTTTACAGGAGTCCTCCTCCAAAACCTGATGTGCCCCTTTTTCCTGCTGTTGGGTCTTCACCTGCATCTCCAAAGTCAGAGAGAAAGTGTGCCAGAGAACATGTGTCAACACCAAAGCAAAACAAAAAGGAAAAATCATTCCCATGTGATGAAACACACTTTCACAAAGCCAACGAGCTGGATACTGCATCAAGAAACGACAACACAATTTCTCCAGCAGAGCTACCCGATGTCAATTTAAACAAGCATACATACGTCCCAGTGTTGTCATCACCGGTCGTCAGAACTGGGGATGCTGCAGTTCAGGGGAACGAGGAGGGTGATGTTATTGTTTTATCTTCTGATGATGAAATGGAATTACAGCAAAACAAGAAGTCGCCAGAGTCAGGCTCTGCTCTGAAGGAAATGGAAATCCCTGGGCAACTGAAATGCACAGACATAGAGCGAGGTTCTGAAACACCAAAACCTGAACCTAACTCATCGGTCACTGAAACAGAGCTGAGATCAACCCAGGGCTCAGGTGGCATTATGGATACAGGGCATATAAGTAACAATGTAAAGATATCCACTGAATTGCCTCTCAGCAGACAAATGGATGCTTGTACGGAGCGCAAACACAGTCCAAACCTGAGCCCTCAAAAAAGGCTCGGTCATGAAATATCTTCGTGTACAGACAGCTCCTGGCTAGTGCCAGACACACCGGTTCTGAGCGAAAGCAGAAGTTTCTCAACACAGACTCGGGTCACCAGTATTAATTTATTAAAGAGTCCAGGATCTAAACTCAGCACAAAGAATTTAGCAGCAGATAATAGTAACCATGAAATGGCTGGACATTTAATAAAAGTTGGTGAAACAATGTTGCCAGACAAACATTTGCCTATGGAAACCTCAGTCAGTGTAAGGAGCCCTCCCAGCAGCCCAGGAGCAGGATTGTTTTCCAAGAACTCCCCACCAGTTTCTCCAGCAGATTCAGTTCTCTCGCCTGGACACACCAACATAAAAAGCAAGTGTGCCAAGATCTCATTTTTATCCCAACCTGTGCCTCCACGCCAGGAGCAGTCATTGGAAGATAAAGCAAATATCAGTGTGGTTGAGGTAGAGGACAGTGAAAAGGAAATAAGTCTGCCTTCTGTGAGTAGTAGCATCTTGCTTTGTGATGAGCCCCCAATCCCCTTTGATGACTGCTGGCAGGTTGAATATCTGTCGCCAGTCAAAGGTAACAGCCAGGACTCCAACCGGGTCAGCTGTGCGAAGAGCAGGACTGCCAGCAGTGCCCAGCCAGACTCTTGGCACAACCAGTGGGAGAGGCCAGCCCATGCGCTGGAAATTAAGGGCAGTACCCCTCTTCGAGGAAGTCCTGTTGGCAGAAGAACAACTTTGCTGTGTCTTGAAAAGAGCCCTATTGAGGCATGTTCACCAGTGGGCAGTAGACCAAGTTACCTGAACTCCAAAATCTGGGATGATTGGAATGGAGAAGAGGAGGAAGATGAATTTCCAGAGATGCTTCCTCTGTCTCAGCGGTTGCCAGCTGCAGCCGGTGCCTGTCAGACAGATCCTGTGGAGACTCCTGGTGAGAGCTGGTATTGAGACTAGATTTATTGGACTAGGTTGAACTGTTTTCTTTTTAAGCGGTCATCTCACTTGTTGTTCACTTCATACGTTGAAAGGGTCCCTGCCCATAGGTGGGCTTCACTTGTGCCATCCTTTCTAAAAGCTCTGCTGAGGCACTGCTGTCTTCTGCCTTCTGTTTGCTGGTCTGGGCCCTCAGAACAGACCTCTGCATGCCTGGCACATACCCTTGTGTGGTTCCTTCCATCTAAGCCCAGTAATTGATCTTACAGTATCTGACTAAATGTATTATTAATTATGCCATACTAAATGATGAGTTTAACGGGTGTTTAGAACATGATGGGTTAGACTGACTGTGCTTCACAGTATCAGTAAATTGGCATCATTAAATCAGTATCTAACTCAGGACCCCAGGAGCCTGACTTGCTCAGTTTCTTCTGCAAGTTCCTGTTACAAAATTTCCTTCCTGGGAGAAGAGCCATTTCACAGAATTCAGTAAACATGGTTTTTTTAACTGCCTTGTAAATGTTGCCTGTTCTAACAAAGACCTGAACGGGGTTCATATTCAGACATGACATGTGTCTTAATTTAAGCTGTTTTCTGATTTAAAGGCAATAAAAAGCAAGTATCCCAGCTTAGGAAAAAAAAAAGCGTTGATTGTTCCATGCAGTGTGAAGTTGAGTAATAATTAAAAGAGCTTGTAGAAAAGTAGTGCTATTTAAACAATTATTATATAATATTAGAATATCTGCCACTAAGAGAGGGAGACATCAGCCATTCTAAATCCTTTCTGTACTAATTCCCATCATGGTAATTTCATTCTGCTGCAGAACCATCCTGTCAGGAGAACGACAAGCCTCCCAGCACTCCAATGACACCAATGCCAGCTTACTCCATCATGGAGACCCCGCAGCTGAAGAAGGAGTTGAGCAGGTGAGTGTTACCTCCACGAGTAAATCTCTTTATAAGCAGCAGCTGGCTGGCAGGTAGTGTGAAAGAAAGCCCCTGGGTTGAAAGGGAAACTTTGGTGGCGCTCCAGTTAGTGGGTTTTTTTGAGGTCATGTCACACTTTTCCAGCTGACCACTAGACTTCCTGGCCTGAGACCCTTCCTGAGCTGTGACAGTGGAAGGTGCATCATTATCTTAACCTGAGCTCCCACCTTTCTCTTTCAGATTTGGAGTTCGTGCTCTCCCAAAACGCCAGATGGTGTTGAAGCTGAAGGAGATATTCCAGTATACTCACCAGGACGTGGACTCTGACTTTGAGGATGATATCCCATCTTCCCAGCCTCCCCTCCAGAAGTCCCCAGCCAAACGCTCTAAGCAGTCAAAGGCAGGCCAGGCTGCAGGTGGAAAGCGTGCCAGTGCCCCGAGGGCTGTGCGAAAAAGGAAGCAGGTTGCTACAGCTTCTTCAGTGCTCCCTGTGGGGAGGGCTGATGATGACCGTGTTGGATCCCATGAAACAGGCTGTGCAGCACCCAAGGAGGGAACTGAAATGTCACATCACCCAGAAGGAGGCAAAGAACAGAAAAGGTCATCTGTATCTCCAGAGGGATGGTCTCTGGAAGCTGATGGTGAGGAACCAATGCTCTCGGCATCTCAGGAGTCTGCAGTTTCTTCATTGGATGGAAGTGACATCTCTTTTGGTTCACAGAGGTAAGGGAACAAAATACTAAACAAAGCAATGGTCAATGGTGCAGGACAGAGATGAGCTAGGAACATGGCAGACAAAGAAGTGAGTGTCCATGTGGCCTACAGTGGCCCTGACACCTCCTAGGGCTTGGCATTTGAAGGTCAACACGCTCCTACAAGAGAAACAGGCTTTGAGTTTCTTTAGTCTAATTCCCAGTGAGCTATTCTCAGAACGCAGAAGTGCATGCAGTGTGGCTGCATGTGGGCAAGGCCCGAATCTGGCATGCCTGGTTTCCGTAAGTTCGAGTGACAGGGAGCCCTCAGTGTTAGCTGAGAGCCTGCAGCAAGAGTAGGGAGAGGACAGCACAGCACTGCACGACGGAGGCTGCCGCAGTATGGCAGCAGTAGGTGCTGTGGGTCAGGAGCAAGGAATGCCAGGCAGCTCCGGGGCTGGGTGAGCAGGACCAGCGCTGCGGCGGCAGAACACGTGCCATCTTCTGCTTCGTTCATTTTGTGGGCGCCAGTATTTGAGAGTCTGTGATCCTCCAGAGGGTGGTCACAGGGGCTGGCCACCACGGACTTGGAGAGCTCTGCTCCTGTCCTTGATGGCCTGCTCTTTCCTTGATCTCTCGTCTGCTTGATCTCGCTTTTAGTTCTTTTGTGAATGGATTTGAAGCCTGTGCTTTTGCATCCGAGGAGGAGGAAGAGGAGTTTCCAGCATCTCAGGCAGCAGCTCGGGAAGAAGAGAAGCTGGAGGCAGTAAGGTGCTACATCCGTTCAAACACAGCCCTGTACCGCAGGATTCTCTTTTATGAGCCAATTGAGCTGGCAGACCTGCACACAGAGCTGAAACAGAACGGCATTAAAATTTCTAAGGCAAAGCTGCTGGACTTTTTAGATGCTCACTGTATCACATTTACTACAGCCGGAGCCCGGAAAGAGAAGGAAGAGAAAAGAAAGGGGAAGAAAAAACAGAGGAGACGATACTGAATGGAGCCCACTCCTCCATCCTGAAAATTTTGTACATGGAGGCCTTCCTGATAAGCTGGAAACGCTGTTCCAGCCTGGTGCTAGCAGTCGTGCTGTGATCGGTGGGTGCACTGCTCCTCCCTGTGGCCTGCTCGCAGATGACATGCTGGAGAATGGCTCTGACGAATTGCGCACTCCTCCAGTACCTTCAGCGCGCAGGTCATCTGGAGCCTCCTCCCCCCGTCCCCCTCCCGATTTTCTTCCTGTGCCTTTTCTTTTCTTTCCACTTTTCTAATAGGGTTTAGGTCCCCAACTTTTCTTCCTGGTGGTGCTTCTAGAGGCAGGTCCCTCCCCCTGTGACACTTGCCAAGACCTTTTCCCTCACCTCAGGCTGAGAAATGCTTCACTTTTCAAATTCCGGTATTCAGTAGAATAACCTGCCTGCAAGAAACCTCTCCCCTTTCCCCTGTGTGAAGCACTGACTGTTTAAAGCCCAGTGACTTCTGTCTTCCTTTCTTCAGCATACAATTGCCCTGCTGATTGTTAAGGCAGGGAGCATTGAGGAAAAACGACACCTTTCTTCTGTGCTCGGCTCAGTTTGTAATTTCTGGTAAAACTCCTAAATCTGTGTTTCTTAAATGGCTGCAAAACAGCAGAGGTGTTTTTCTGGTCTCTTTGTGATGTCTCCCAAACATGCCCTCTGACACCAGGTGTCATCTGAAAGCCCTTTAGGTTCAAACATTCGGTTCCATGTGTTCACTTGCATGCTGGATCTGTGTTAAAGGTACCATCTGCTCCATTTTCTGAGCACCATTTTACCTTGTCAGTGTAGCTGGAGTATGTCCTCGACGGAGATGTTTTTAAGGAGACAGTATTATAGTGCCCATTGGATCTCTTCAGCACTTCTAACCTGATCTAAACCCACTTCTCTGACCAGTCTCATTTTCAAACTGGACTGATCTTGGGTTGTCAACTGTCTGGGACTCTTGGGGAAGTCTCGGACCCTAAATTGTCATCTTTTATGTATTTACTTTCATGACTTCTTCTGACTTTTGTCTGTTCTGGCAGTTCTGAGTCTGCAAAGGGCCTCACTCAACAAAGTGGACACAACACTTCAAAAAAAGAAGCCAGATTTCTAAACCTATTTATATATTTGGAGCTTATAAATATTTTTCTATTTTTGATAAAGCATATCCTTGATTTTATTTGCTTTATATTGTACACAATAAACAATTTGTGATGTAATGATAGACTATAAAGAATGTCTTATGACAGACTTGGGTGGGGTTTCTAAGCAGCAAGGTTGGGTCTAGTCGAGAGCAGTAGAGTCCGCAGTCTGCGCCTGAACTGGCTGAAACCCCGAGCAGAGAACTGGAGGAAGAGGAGTTGTCACAAGTGCCCAGCAGCAAGGAGAGGTGGAATAGGACCGATCACCCGGCAGCGGCTGATGAATTGGCTACCTGGAGAGAGACAAGCTGGCCAAAGGTAAGGGAGACCTGGGGTGAAGGGTCCGGTGGGCTGCTGGTGAAGGAGAAATGGGCGACCACTTATGAACCTCCTCTGTCAGGTGTTGTGGCATGTATGATGGTGGGGGGACCTCCTAGCAAGGCCTTCTGCCATGTCTGCTGAATTTTCGGGAATTTGGGATGGTTTTCTCCCTTCACAGTCACATCACTTTTCCTTCCCCCACCTTCTTGTGCAAGAGCTGCCAGGAGATGACTTTGTTACGTGGAAAGGACAAGGCTTGC
Source organism: Fratercula arctica (assembly GCA_947846985.1). NCBI lineage: Eukaryota > Metazoa > Chordata > Aves > Charadriiformes > Alcidae > Fratercula > Fratercula arctica. The sequence goes on from CANTUZ010000009.1 coordinate 27,028,080, forward strand.
CTGAAGTGGCATTTTAGGAAACATTGTTTCCCTCAGTGTACCATGTATTCCTCTCTCAAGTACGCACTTCATACATGGAAAAAAGCTTCCGTCCTACTTACCAGTCTTAATATGGGAAAATAAATAAGATCCCTTCCCCGCTTTTTTGCTCTATTTTTAAGTAAGACTTGTATTTATGATCACAGATTTTGCAATTAATTCTTTATTACATCTTAACCTTCAATGAACGCAGTGTCACCGTGCAGTGGATATAGATTACAATCATTCAAATAGCATTGTGTTACAAAAAAATTTTTAGTGTGTTATGAAAAAAATCTGAATTTTAGTCACTTAAATGTCTCCATCCTCCTATCTTTGTCATCCTTAAACCTTGCAACCGGGCAGTCTTTGCCTAATGTGGAAAGATGATTTTAAATATCACATCTGTGCTGCCAGGGTTTGGAGGTAACCACTCTGCAGAGGCTTGCCTCGATGCCTCCTTGTTGCTGAGGCTGACGAAATGTCTCCTGTAATTCTAGAACTTTTCTCAGATGATGAGAAAAGGATTTAACATCTTTTACAGCCTTCAAGACCGCAAGGACAGATCTGCCATACACTGCAAATTATCTGAAGCAATTATTCATTTGCCTGCTTCGTTTATCCATAAGGAAAGTGTGTCTCCCCGAGCTAACGCTGGTGTTGCCATCTGCCAGTGATAATGTGTTGCCAAACAGTTGGATTTGTAGCTATTTCTGTGTTTTCTTACCTTCCTAATGCAGGCTCATTTGTCTTGGAAAATATATTGTCATCATTTTTTATTTCCAACTGTGTAGTAACAGCTAGCAAAAATATTTTGATACTCCTGTTTGTTTTAACACTTCCAAGGCTGCAGGAAAAAACCAACCTTTTCAACTAAGGTATTATTTTTAAGATAAAGAAAGGAGCAGATAATGTTACTGGCATTGCACAAAGCTGCTGCCTTACCAAGACGTGAGCTCTGAGTGAGCTTTGGAAAACACTGCTTCTGAATTCCCTGTGACAATCAAATGGTCTGTGGGACTGACGATGGATACTCCTTTGCAGCTACACCATGTTGGTTTGGGTATTGTCACGTTTCCTGCCTGAAAAAAAATAGCCTTAATAGGTTTATTCTAAAAAGCTGTGCTGCAGATGTTTATGTAACAATCTTGCATGTGAGAAGAGAGCTGTTTTCTTACGCAGACACAGTTCTGTGTGTCCGCTTACTCCAGAAGTCACCCTGTCTTAATGGCATTTCTTGAGTGGGTATGATCCGTCAATGTGGTCTCTGCCATGGCCAAGACCCACAGAGGGGCCAGTTTCACTACAAAATATGACAATGCTGTAGAGTGGTGACTGTTGGGCCAGCATGGCCCAGGTACTGCACTTACAGTGACAGCATTTAGATATTAAAGGGATAAATCCGAGAGCAATCCTTCCTGCAGTTCTTTAAGGGGACTGGAGCTGTTCTGGAAGTCCATTTCAAATGTACTTGTTTGCTTTTCAGATCATTCCAGCATAAAATTTTTCCAGAGGCATTGCATATAAGCTACTTGTTTAATGACACACAAAGTGCCTGGAAGAGGTGTTGCAGCCCTCAGCAAAGGCGTCTCTGCGATTCAGTTGCTGTCCCCCAGAACAGGGTTTTGGAGGTACCTGCAGTACTTCTCTGCCAGGTTCCTGGCCTCTCCAGCTGCTGTACTGCCCAGGCAGTCATCTTGTAAGCTTAGATCACCAAGGAATCAGTTCTCACTAAGGATTTAAGCTCGTGCCAGAGCTCAGTGCAAGCCCACTCCCCCTTTCCCAACACCAAAGGCTACATGTCCGCTCTCGGGGCCAAGGAGGCTCCAGCAGCCTGGCAGTGTCCCCAGCAGATCCTCATCTCTTGGAAGGGCACTGAGCCAAGTACGAATTCCCAGACCTCTGCCTTGGTCTCCTCTAGGTACTTTCTTCTCATAAAGCGCTGGCTGCTATCATGTCTTGGTCACTGAGTGTCTGTGAGGAAGGGCTGGTGTTGTCCCCATGGTGGGTGTTTGCTGTTGGCCTGATGGGGATGATCCTCTCCAGTGTTGTCCTCCACAGGCACCCAGAGAGAAACCCTTCTCCTGTGAGGAGACCCTCAGGCAGCCATGGCGTCTCACCCCGCACTGGAGAGGCCCTATACTGTGTCCAGTTTTGGGCCCCTCACTGCGAGAAAGACATTGAGGTGCTGGAGCGAGTCCAGAGAAGGGCAACGGAGCTGGTGAGGGGTCTGGAGCACAAGTCTTGTGAGGAGCAGCTGAGGGAGCTGGGGGTGTTCAGCCTGGAGAAAAGGAGGCTGAGGGGAGACCTTCTCGCTCTCTACAACTCCCTGGAAGGAGGGTGTAGCCAGAGGGGGTCGGTCTCTTCTCCCAAGGAACAGGCGCTGGGACAAGAGGAAACGGCCTCAAGTTGTGACAGGGGAGGTTTAGGATAGATTCTTGGAAAAATTTCTTCACCAAAAGGGTTGTCACGCATTGGAACAGGTTGCCCAGGGCAGTCGTGGAGTCACCATCCCTGGAGGCATTTAAAAGCCGGGCAGGTGTGGTGCTGAGGGACATGGGTTAGTGGTGGGTTTGGCAGTGTTGGGTTTATGGTTGGACTTGACGATCTCAAAGGTCCCTTCCAACCCGGACAATTCTATGGTTCTGCCAGTGCGGGGAGGGAGTAGGCGTGAGCTGGGAGAGCCCCGGCAGTGGTGGAGAGCCCCTGCGGGGGGAGAGCAGGGCGCCCCCGAAGGGCCCGGTGTGTCCGGCGGGCCGCCCGCGGAGCCCCGCTGTGGGACAGGCCCGGCGCCATCCCAACCTCGCCGCCGCCATTTTCGGTCTCCCCTCAGCGGCGAAGGCGCCCCCCGCCATTGGCCGCCGCTGTCACGTGACAGCGGCCCCCTCGCCTCCGGGACCGGCGGCTGGTGGCGGGGCCGGCTGGGACCGGCGCAGGTACCGGGGGGGAAGGGGGAGTGTTGTCCCGGGGGTCCCCCGGCGGGACCCCGCGCCGCTCGGCCCCCCCAGCCCGGAGGCTGCATTCACTCCCCCGCGGCCGCAGGGGTGCCGGGTCGGCGGGGAGCTGCCCGTTCCCAAGCCCCTCCAGTAAAGCCCAGCTCGCTGACCCTCCCCGTTTCCTTTCTCGGAGCAGGACCCTCAGGAGCGGAGCCGGAGATGATCTCCCACATGGATCAACCGGAGGAGCGGTGGTTCTCCCACCTCCACGCCTACCGAGGGACGAGCCTTCCCGGGGGCACCTGTCCAGGTAACGGCCATCCGTCACCGGTGAACCAGCGGGGAGGAGAGGGGCGCCCAGACGCCCGATCCCACCAGACCCCACAAGAGTAGTGGTGTGGGGTCGCACCGAGGTCCCCCCGCCTTGTCCTGCAGCCTCTGAGGGGCTGGAGGCCCAGAGTTGTGTCCCTGTGCACCTTCCCTAGCCCAGGCCATCTGTGGCCTCAGAAATGCCCAAACCAGATGGGTGATGGTTTGGTGTCTCGCAGCTCTCTCTCTGTTTTCTTGCCTTCTGCAGTTATGTACGTGTTCGCATCCATGACAGCTTGCAGCAAGGAGTTCCACAGCTTTCTTAGCTGTTTTGTGAGTCACTGACACCTTTGGTTTGCTTTGAAGCTGCCTTCTAGTAGTTCTCTTGATGTCAGTAGTTCTTAATTTAGATCCATACCCACCCCACGGTTTTTACAGTCCTCTGATATTCCCTATCAGCTGTACCGTTTCCCAGCAGAACGGGCAGTTGAGTCATCTCCGCTCCAGAAGCCATCCTGTACCTTTGATCAGTCGAGTCACCCCTTGGTATTCTTCTGAGCTCCATTAGAGTTTCTCTGAGATCCATCCCTGCCTCGCACACGGTTGGGATGTGGAGCTTGAGCGGTGAGGCAGAATTACATTCTTCTCTTTCGTTTTCTATTTTTTCCCCAACAGTCGCTAACATCTGATTAATTGTTTTATCTGGCTAGGAGCTGTAGTTTTCACCTGTCTGCTCTAAGGTGCTATTCCTGGATGATACCAGGAACATCCTAGCACCATCCTGGTATAAGCACAAGCTATAGAGGCTCTTTCCCTCTGCAGTTCTTCATGTTTACCTGCAATGAATGTCCCCTGTCATTCCCTTCATCAGTATCATAAGGCTCTGCCATAGTTGATCTTTACAGTCAGCCTTTGTCACTTTAACCCTGAATAACATCAGCAGATATTTCCACCTCCCCTTTCCCTCCCTTACCACCTTATCGAGGGTCACTCATCCACAGCAGCTTAGTTTCTTCATCAGTTCGGGTGAAAGACAAACGTCTTTTGGGAATGCCTTTGGACTCCACATCTCCCTTTTGCTGAAATTGGTGACATCTCTGAAGAACTGAGTGGTTTGTGAAGTGAGACATCTATTTACAAAGGCCACGCCAGCTCTTCCCCAGTCTACCCTCTTTGTCCATCTATTCATTAATTCTCTTACTCCGGTTGTCCTGCTGCTGTGAGGCAGGCCAAAGCACAAGCCCGAGCTTCTTTTGAGAAAGAGAGATCCAAGGATACATTTAAGGTGATGTTTAGGTTCTCTCCCAATACGTACGCTTACTCTGCTTACCTGCAGCTTGCCTTGCAGCTATAGCACTGGAAATCTTGGGCGTAACGAAGGTCTTGCCATCAACCCAAATTGGCATGAGCTGAGGAAGAACTGCATTCTTCCTGTCTCTCTTGACCGTTCATTTTTGCCAGTTCAGCTTTATGCTTCCGGTATTAATTCTCTAGCATTGTGAACTTACTCTCCCTCCACTTAAAATACCTCCAGGGAGTCCCGGTCATTATGATTTTGATCAAACCCGTTACAGACAGCTTGTCCCGGATGCCAATGAAGACACCTAATAGCTCAGAAATAACAAAAATGGTTGATTTTGTTGTGAGCTGGAGCCATGGCTGTCGTCATTGTAATAAGAAGCTTGAAACTCCTGACCTTCCCCCAAAAGTACAGAACACCATTGAAAACTTGATTCTCGTGTACTTTGAAGGCCTTTTCAAGTTCTGTGTAAAGAACCAAAATTCTGTGTAAGAACCAAAGCTAGCGTAGGTGAAGGATATCTCTTTGGGCCCCAACAGTAAGAGAACAACTTCACTAGCTCCATCATCTACTCAGTAAGTTGGACGGACAGGTCAAGAGCTTCATGCTGGCCTGCCAGAAATGTCCTTGTCTTGTCCTGTCTTTGGATATCACCTTTCTCTTTTCCTCCAGGCCTGGATGCAGTAGCTGCAGACAAGTGGAAATGCCTTCATGGTGAAGAGCAAAGTTCCAGTTTCTGTTCCTCTCAAGGGATGATTTTAATGAAAACTATATGAGGGAAGAAGTGGCATCGCTACCACACCAAACTGCCATAAAAGATATCTCAGGAGTTCACTGTGAAATCGTATTGTGATGTTTTCTTATACTGACTAGAAAGAGGAAGATTGAATATATACGTATATCAGTCTGGGCTGAAATTCTATACTTCCCTTCCTTTATTGCATACTTATGGTTCAGTGGCGACTCTCCTTTTCCAAGGCATGCACTTCCTTATCACAACTCGGCCAGACCACAGGAAGTGCCTGTGGTTTGTACATCAATCCCATGCGACTGATATATTTATTTCACAAGAGTTATCAGAGAAGCAGGAGGTACTGTTGAATCTTTAAGTAGACAAATCTGGAGGTCTGCGTGTTTGTGGCTTTAGTCCTCAGCCTGTTCCATATTTTGGGTCTACGTGTAGTCAACAACCAGTCATCCTTCAAGTCCTTCACCCCTGGAAGTCCCTGTAAAGAGATCATCTGGAAGTCTCTTTCTCTGATTGACCTGTCTTAAACCTGGATGTGATGCCTCTCTTCAGAGATACCTGTTGTCATTTTTACATCCCGTGTACATCCCTCTGGCATCCATTTACCCTTCCCTGGCAGCAGAAGCGTACATGCCACACAGGTCCTGTCTTGCCAGTTTAGTGTACAAGCCCTCATTAAGCCTGCAAACAGCTACATTTCCCTGCTGACAGCAAAAGCCGCAGCATTGTTGGGGGTGCGTTCACCAACCACCTTTCACAACAGATTTGTTCTGCACCAATGGAAGCATAAAGTTACCTTTCTTCTGCTCTAAGGTTGGCATAAACCAGGCTCCAGGCGGTTGCTGTGTCTCGTGCCTTAGGGCCAGCGTCTCCTTTGTGTATCTTCTCTCTCTCTGCACCACTAGCAGCACAAGAGCAGGGAGGTTGCATCTGTTGCAACCCAAGTAACATTCTGCTGAACAAATTAGTTCTTTACCCCTTTCTCTGCCTCCCAGTTCAACTTTTAATAACATTTTCAGATAAAATATCCCAGGAGAGCAGCCATCTTTCCCATTTGAGCATTGAACTTCTACCTCCAATATGCCAATAATTTCACTAGATCCAGGATCCGGCAAAGCATGCAGGGCTATTTCCAGGGTTTGTTCCTGTGAACACTCTGAAAAATCCACTGTGTAGTTTGGAGGGAAATATCAGAACTTTTTAAAGTCAATCTGATGAATTTTTAGAATTTGTCCTCTTTTGCTTTCCCTTGTGCAAAATTTTCCTGTCCTGCATGTGACTTCCCTCTGGATTCTCGTTTTATTGCAGCTGAAGATGGGACTGTGAGGAAGAAAGAGGAAGATGGCCACCAAGGCATCCCCAGGCCAATGGAGCCCATGGGTTTACTCTTGGGACTCTCCAAGGAGAACAGTTCCCAGAATCCTGCACAGGACCCAGTCCTCCCACGCAGGTCAGAAAGGGTTCAGAGACCTCTGGGGAAGAGACAAAGCCAGGTGACGCTCTGTGGAAAAAGTTTCCGGAGACTGCCAGATATTATCCAGCAGAGAAATCCTTCTGCAGGAAGACTGACAATATGTGGGGACTGTGGGAAGAGCTTCAGGGTGAGCTCCAACCTCATCCAGCATCGGAGAATCCACACTGGAGAGAAACCCTTTGCCTGCACTGAGTGCAGGGAGAGTTTCCGGCAGCGGTCTCATCTTATCCAGCACCAGAGAATCCACACAGGGGAGAGGCCCTACACATGCTCCGAATGCGGAAAGAGCTTCAGCATGAGCTCAAAGCTGATCCGGCACCAGGTAACCCACACCGGGGAAAAGCCTTACAAGTGCTCTGAATGCGGGAAAAGCTTCTCTGGGAACTCTCAGCTTGTCCAGCACTGGCGAGTGCACACCGGGGAGAAACCCTATGAGTGCAGCGACTGTGGGAAGAGCTTCAGCGTGAGCTCGGCCCTGACGCGACACCAGCGGGTCCACACTGGGGAGAAACCCTATGAGTGCATGGAGTGTGGGAAGTGCTTCAGCCAGAGCTCTGAGCTCATGAAGCACCAGCGGGTCCACACCGGGGAGAAGCCGTATGAGTGCTCGGAGTGTGGGAAGAGCTTCACTGTGAGTTCAGCCCTCCTCCAACACCGGCGGTTCCACATGGGCGAGCGTCCCTACAGGTGCACTGAGTGTGGAAAGAGCTTCACTGTGAGCTCCCACCTCATCCAGCACCGCCGCTTCCACACCGGGGAGCGCCCCTTTGAGTGCACTGAGTGCGGGAAGAGCTTCTTGTGGAGATCAGCCCTGCTCCGGCACCACCGGGTCCACACGGGGGAGAGGCCCTATGCCTGCGCCGACTGCGGGGACAGCTTTCGGCAGAGTGCCCACCTCATCCAGCACCGGCGCATCCACACCGGGGAGCGTCCCTATGCCTGTGCTGACTGCGGGAAGGGCTTCACTGTGAGCTCTGCGCTCCTCCGGCACCAGCAGATCCACAGGGGTGGGGAGCCCTAGAAGGGGGGAGCATAGGGAACAGTTAGGTCCAATACCCTGGCAGCATCCCTGTGGAAGCAAGGCCCAGTGTCCCTCTCCCTTTGCCCTATTGCCCGCCCTGCTTGCGGTGGGTGAAAGCAATTTCTCTTTAGGAGAATAAGTCCTAAAAGAGAGAGGTGGAAGAAGGGGAGAGTCGGTGCAAGGAGCAGAATTGGAGGTTTGGTGAAGAGCATGTGCCACAGCAGGGGCAGGAGGTGGTGTCTGGAGGGGTAGCTCCTGGGAGAGGAAATAGCTTGAAAAGGCTGGAATGTACTTGGTGGTGTATTTTAAAAGAAGGAAAATACCTTGCTTTTCCTCGTTTTGGACAATTTATGGAGGGAACAAAATGGACCATCGTAGAGCCTGCAACTCTCCGACCAAATAAACGAAAGCTGTGGCGTTCCCTCCCTGACGCTGCTGCGTGCAGAGGCTCGGAATTACCATCCTCAGCCCGGGGGCTGGGCCTGTGGCACGGGGAAGCCAAAAGCCCGGGCGGTCCTGCCGGTGGGGTTGGCAGCGGGGGGGGGGGGGGGGGGGGAGGGGGCTCCCGCGGGACCCCAACGGTGCGATCAGTTCTAAAGCTGGCCAATAAAGCCGCGGTCACAGGCCGGCACCTCCGCCATTTTCCGTTTACCACACCGCCCTTCCCGGCGCACCCTGCGCCCGCACGCGCCGGACGTTCCCCCTCCAGGGGGCGGGGCCTGGAGCGACGCCGGCGGCCGCCGTTGGCAGAGGGTGGTGCGCGATGGGGAGGGGCTTAGAGCCTCCGCATGACATTCCCGGCCGCCTGCACCAATGGGCGGTGCCGGCTCCCAACTGTCCATGGCTTCTGATTGGCTGAGCCCTCGGCCTTTCCCACCCATGTCAATAAATCTCCGGACGGCCGCATAGGGCCTTTGTCTCGCGCCGCGGGGCAGAGGGCGGCAGTGGGTGAGTGTGCGCGGCGCGTCTCCATGGCAACGCGGCCGGGCCGGCGGCGATGGCGGGACCGGGACCGGGACCGGGACCGGGACCGGGACCGGGCCAGAGGGCCCAGGGCCGCTCTCCCGCGGGCCGGCACCGGCCTGAGGCCCTCGGCGCTTCCTCTCCCTTCCCCCGCGGGGCTCCCCTCCGGGCCCCCCGCCGCGGCAAGGAGGCCAGGCTGCCCCGGCCTCCTGGCGGCAGGTGGGCCCGGTACCGTGCGGTGGGGAGGCGCTCGGCCGAGCCACCCGGCCAGGCCGTCTCAGGGGCCTGCTCGGGCCCCGGCCGCGGGGAGGACTGTGGCGGCCGCCCCCGGGCTGCCGGTGCCGCGCCGCGGGAGGACGGGCCGCAGTGGGCCTGGGGCTGTCGGGGGCCCGCAGCCCCCGTCGGAGGCCTGACGAGGCTGGCCGAGCTCCGGCGCCGGGACTCGTCGGGCCTCCCTAATCTCGTCCTTCTGCTCCCGCGGGCGAGCGTCTGTACGGCAGCTGAGGACGTGTGTTAGAGCAGCCGCCTTACGTCCCCGCTGCGGTTCCGGGGGTGGACAACCTCCTGTGAAGGGTGTCTCTCAGGACAGGAGTCTGGTGCCGGGTTCTCCCGGTGGTGTGGGGGGCACTTGTTTTTTCTTGGCCCTCTGAGGCTTCTTGGTATCCTTGTTTTTCCATTGTTGGGTGAAACAAATGTCTTATTCAGGCCTCACATTATGTACATCAACCATAAGTGCCTGTCACTGGCCCTGCTGGGGGTGTCCCAGGCAGAGCCGGCTGCATGCTGGGACAGGCAGGGCGAGCTCTGGCTCTCCCCAGAGCGAAGGCTGTTTATCTGTCACATTGCGCTCTTCCTCCTCCCAGATCTAACCCTGACTGACTGACTTGCCCCTTGTGCTGTTCTCCTAGCCAATGTGCAAAAATAGATTCCTGATGTGCTGCCTGGCACAAGGACTGCTCACTGAAGTGCAGAACTGGACAAGAATCTGTGAACTTGCCAGGAGTTCCCCTTCTCAGTCAATTTGTTGAGGTGCTGGACTGCAGCTCAGGGGGACAGAAGTAGCGTTTGTGTGGGCACTGCTAGAAGTGTCTTGGACTTGAATTATTGCCTAAATTTAGGCTGTGTCCAGGTAAACTCTTAAATCTACTTGGGATCAGGTAATGTAGTAATTTATTCTGTGAGTCTCCATTTGTAGCAGCAGCAGCTGGTGCCAAATACCTCCCCAGAGGGAGGCGGAGACGTGAAGCTCTCCTGATGCTCTTGCTGGGTTACCTCTGTGATGATTCTTCAAGCTGCTGGAGTTCTGGGGTTTGTCTTGGCTGCAGTGATGCTTGGGTAGGTCCAGGCCCCCTCTGCCACTTATTAAACCAAGGATGTAAGCTCTGCGTGTGGGGAAATAGGGGAAATACCTTGAAGTTGCATGACAGTTGAACAGCAAACATGAGCTTTGTACTGCCTGGGTGCTTGTGAATTATTGAACTTCTCCTGAGGGTGCTCAGGCAAAGCCAGGACTTCCAGTCTGGCGTCCCCACAGCAGCAGTGTCTCCTTCCTTCAAAAGGCATGGGATTATTTGGATTGTCTTCCCACACCAAGGAGAATGGCTGTGCATCTTTAGTGTGAAGCTTGCTGTGAAAATGCGTGTAGGGGCAAGCTGTTGCTGGCTAGGTGAGACAGGGGTATTTTCTCAGAGAGTTTAAACACCACTATTGGGAAATAAATGTTTGGAGTGCTGAGGTGTTCTGTACCAAACCTTCTCTCCACTCTCCAGCCCTGCTATCCTGACTCTTGTGACTGTTGGATATCTCCCAAGTGGGCTGCCATCAGGGCACCGGGGAGGTATGTGTTTACCCTGAACATCAGCCAGGGTCTCGATGAGCAGAGCTTCTCATAGCAAGTGAAACGATATTCCAGCCTCTGCAGTGGAGGTAGGCAGCTGCTTGGACTTCCCTCTCAGTGCATAGGACACTACCTCTTTCAGAGGAGCAGAATGCCCTGAGAGACCAGGGCTTTGACCAGTGACCGTGTTGTGGGCTTTCAGTTGCCAGTTTTTTTGAATAAAAGCAATGGTTTATGCGAGTTAGAATGCTTTTCATTCTTTTTTTCCCCTCCTCCAAGTTCTCCTGTGATAACCTAATACTGAAAAGGGCAGGGGTTTGATTTGTGCTGACGTGTCTCCTGAATTCATGGCTCATCAGGGAGGTGTCTATACAAGAGACAGTATCGGGAAAAAGCTAAGCTTCCATGTTTTCCTGTATGTGAACTGTCCTCACTTCAGGCTAAACTGATGTCATCACTGCCCTGCATATTGCTATAGAGATGAACATGTCAGGCTGAGCCTCTACAAAAAAAAGCCGTGGGAGATACAAATTGGAGTCCTTAAATTACTTTTTTTTGCATGCTTACCCCTTCTTCCCACAGCAGATAGTGCTGCTGGAACAGTAATTCGCTGTTACGATCAGTTGTGCTTCTACAACACGAGCAACAGTTTTGGGTAAAGGCATCTGAGACCCCATCAGATGCCCCCTGCGTAGCATGGAGGGCAGAGCTCCAGTGTGGGTGAGTGCTGCTAACTATGGGTGTGATGGACGGCATGGGTGTGGAGGCTCTAAGGAGTGAGTTAGCAGATGTGTCCTGTACAATGATGATCTCAGGAGCCATGCTGTGTATGTCTGGCCATTGGGAGCCTCTGACCGTTGCTGCTATTAACTGCTAGTTTCTGATCTGGTGTGGTCCTTTGGATTGGATTTAAAGTCAACCTTCAGGGCTCTTCCAAGTCATGGACAGTGTTGAAGTGCTCTTTGTAGCTCTGCTCTCACCTGCTGGCTGTTGCAGGCCTGGCAGTGCGCAGAGACAGCACACTCTTCCTCCAGGACTCTGGCTCTCTAGAAGTATAAGATAAATCGAAACCAGTTCATCTGGTTTAATTTTGGAATCTGCATTTCTTGAGCAGTGCCTGTCCTGAAGTAAGCTGAGCGGAAAGCCAGGGTGCCATGAGAACTTGTGTGTCTGTATGGGCAGGAGGTTGGCTGGCTGGACTGTGGGGCAAGCAGGCTGTCCCCCCCTGTGCCCATGACAGGCACCTTGCTAAGCCTGGGCAGGTTATTTACCTCTTTGCTTTGGTTTCCCTTCCCCATGGTGGGATTTCCTGATGTTTGAAGCTGAAGCTGTGCAATGAGTGGAGATAGGTCCTGTTTGCTGACCTGCTGTGAACGTTCTAGTGAATGATCAAATAGACAACACAGCACTTGAACCTCAAATATCTCTGAGCCCTCGTGCTGGTGTGCCTTTCTGCCCCAGCTGCATTGTCCTGCCCCAGACTTCCCTACCCAAGGGATGGGGAGGCTGCACCGTGCCCTGTCCTGTGGGGCAGGGCAATGGCCATGTGGGGCTGCCACCCCTGATGGCTTTTGCTGCTGCACTGGGCTGGCTTGTACCACAAAGTAATGTATTTTGGTCAGTCCTCCCCTTGGGGAAGGCTCTGTCACGGTGAGCCCAAAGGCTGCGTGATCACAGGGGAAACCTTCACCCTGGGGATGTGTCCCCCAGACTGGGTGCTGTGCCCGAGCCGGGGAGTCTTGCCATGGTGCACCCAGGGATGGGTGCTCAGACCCGGCTTCCAGCGCTCCTGGCTGAGTCCTGCTGGAGCAGGAGTGGCTGTAAGACCAGGCTTAGAAACTCGGGGGTGAGGAACCAGAGGGCAGTTAATTTATAACTGGTGTGTTTTGTGTACGCTGGGAGCCAGCAACTGATGTGCTGGTGCCGGCTCTGTGCTAACGAGCTTGGTGAGCTCACAGCTGCTCGTCTGCTGTTCTCCCAGCACCCGGACATGGGCTGAGCAGTGAGCCTGCGGATGCAGCCCACCGAGGGGGACTGGACTGAAGTGGGAGAGCTTGAGGGATGATTTTCTTACAGTGAGTGCTTTCTGAAGAGCCAGCAAGCAGCTTAGTTCTGTGCTCATCTGGCAAGGTGGGGGTGCTGCTCTGCCCAAAGCTGATTACAAGTCCATTTTATAAATGAGGTGGCTGGATTTCTGGCTTAACAGGGGTGTTTGGATGGTGTAAGCCAGGTGTGTTGCTCCTGCTTCTGGGTGGGTCTTGTGCATCCTGCTACAGCGGAGGAGTTTTGGGTTTTTTTTCTTTTGCAAAAGAGGAGGGAGAGCCCAGTTAGTTCTGGGGTTTGAAGTAAGCCCTGCTAGGCAGGAGGAGTGTGTGAGTGGTGGCAGGAGCTATCCGCAGCTCACTGTTCAGAGAGCAGCTGCTTTGACTCTTCATGGAGTACAGCCCAGGGAAGGCAGAGCAGTGAAATCTGCCCCTGCTTTGGCAGTTCCTCTTCATATACCTCATTGCAGGGAAGGCTTTTGTTTCCCCTGTGAGCTGCCTGACTTCAGAGCTTAGCTGGCCTAATTAGCTGCAGCTTTCTTCCAGGGGAGCTTCTTACTGCTGTGGAAGCAAAGTGGCTTGTTCTTCCTCCTGACTGAAGGAGAGGTGCTTCCCTTTCCAGTTACTCTGCTAAGAGTCTAACACTGGGTGAGTTTTTTGGTAGCACCGGTGGAAAGCAGCTTTCTCACCATTTCAGTGCAGGTTGCTAATGTTGAGGTCTCTGATTATCTCCACCCAGCAGCCGTTCTGAAGTTGGGAGACCCAGTGTAGGCTGTGTGCTGTGCTGTAGGCCTCCTCTGAGGTTAATGTTTTGTGTACTGGCTGTTAGCGCTGGGGTTCACCTGGGGTAACCAAACTGAACAAGCACGTCTGGCTTGAAAGTGCCTGGTGTGCAGTGGAAACATCCAGTGGCTGCTCCTCACCACCCTGCGTGGTGCTGCAGCTCTTAGGCTCCTTGCTAGGCTGCTTGGCGTTTCATACCCATCCCTTTGCTAAGGCAGCTTCTCTCTAAAACCCCTCTCTAATTTTGACTTTCAGATTGCCTGATCTCCAGCACTGAGCAGTGATGCCGTCAGCTCTGGAGGGCTCAGAGGGGGGAGAAGAAGGGGAAATCTTGCGCCATGAGGAAACAGAAGATAACAATGTCAGGTGAGTCCTTTCTCACAACACGGCACAGACGCAGCCTTCGGCAAGGCAGGAGACCTTCCAGGTAAAGGAGGGGTCTTTCTCCTCACCTGAAAAGGGGTGAGGGACTCCAATAGGTGATTAATCAAATACATGTGCAGTAAAATCTGTTTAATCAAACTGTACTGGAAGGGTGGAAGGGATGATAAAGAGCAATCTAGCTAAGACTGACAACAAGCAGCTATTTTTTCAGTCTCTACTATCAGACTCGCATTTCAGAAATGCTTTGACCATTTGGCAGTTGTGTTTGTGCCTTCCTGGCCAAGGTGAGCCAGTTTTCCATGGCTTGCTGGGCAGTCTCATGTGATAGCAGCTTCTTGTTTTGAAACATGACTAGAGGTGAACTCTGCCCCAGTGAGCTGCCTCTCTTGCCTTTGCAGAATACCTGCTGGTCTAAGCAAGGATCTTTTCTTGGAGGTTAGTTTAAAAAGACAAATTCACACACATAGAATCATAGAATGGTTAGAGTTGGAAGGGACCTTAAAGCCCACCCAGTGCCACCCCCTGCCCTGGGCAGGGACACCTCCCACCAGACCAGGTTGCTCCAAGCCCCGTCCAACCTGGCCTTGAACACCTCCAGGGATGGGGCAGCCACAGCTTCTCTGGGCAACCTGGGCCAGGGGCTCCCCACCCTCACAGCAAAGAATGTCTTCCTGAGATCTCATCTAAATCTCCCCTCTTCCAGTTTAAAACCATTACCCCTCATCCTATTGCTACACTCCTACATGTGCTCTAAAAACCAAAGCTTCCAACTTGGAAAATGGGAAGGGTGAATAGGGTGCTTCCCAGAATAACTAGGTAGGCTGGTTGACTTCTCTTTGACTTGACAGGCTCAGTTTCATGAGAAGTTAATGCTACCTGGCTTTCCTGGCACACCCAGGCCTTGTCTAGCCTGTTGGCTGCAGTGTTCAGCCACTCAGTGGGTCTGGAGTGTTCAAAGTCTGTCTCTTATGGCTAACACAGACATGCTATCTGTAGCAAACTGGTCATAAAAACTGTAAGGTGCACTCTGGCATAATTTTGAGCGAGTGTAGGTGTTGATAACTCTGTATCAAACTCCAGGTAGGTGTAGTGGCCATAATCTAAAATCATGGACTTTATTTTTTTTTTTTAGAAAGACAACTTGTGGAAACGAGCAAAACCAGTGTAATTCAGGATAAATAAACTTTTTAAGGGTGTTCTTGCCCTGTTTTGTCATTGGGCTCTTACCTCTTCTCCAGCAGTTGATACCCGAGTCAGAAAAGCTAGGGTCCTGCCTGTGTATGCATCTGCTCTTACCTGAGCCTTTCTCCTTCTCCAGTGACCAAGGGGGATACCACCGAGGCTTCTGTGCCCTTTACCCTGCCCAGTAGTTGCTTTTCATATGCTGAAGGCCTCCTTTTGTAGTATTGTTGGGCTCACATGGATGAGAAGCAAAAGTAGTG
The DNA here is from genome assembly GCA_947846985.1 of Fratercula arctica. Taxonomy (NCBI): domain Eukaryota; kingdom Metazoa; phylum Chordata; class Aves; order Charadriiformes; family Alcidae; genus Fratercula; species Fratercula arctica. The sequence goes on from CANTUZ010000009.1 coordinate 27,043,337, forward strand.
GTGCAGGGATCAGAGGATTCTTTGCAATTGCTTCAGCATCTGAGTAAGCCCCAACCCTCCCAGAATGGCGAGTCTGGCTGGCACATGGGTGCCCGCATCTGCAGAAGGAGCATCTGGCTTCTGCCACCCTGCTGCTTCCTCCTGGTTGTGCCAGCCTGAGGGATCCCACCTTCTCCAAACTGGGCCTGAGATGGTAGGGAGCAGGGGGATCCCTCCAAACAGCAGGGAGAAACATTACTGCGTGTGGAAGTGGGGTGAAAGGAACTCTCCTTGTTTGCCCACAGTCCCACTGACCTTTCGGAGCTGCTGAAGGAGGGGACTAAGGAATCCCACGACCGTGCGGAGAACACTCAGTTTGTCAAAGACTTCCTGAAAGGTCGAATCAAGAAGGAACTCTTCAAGGTGAGTCCTGCTCTGCTTCTGTGGCAGAGCAGCTCTTCGACATACCCGGTGACTGATGCAGACTGAGGCAGAGCCCCACAGCTCTGTGTGGGAGAGGAATCCAGTTTCTAGGTGGTATAGAGGTGGGCCCTTGTCCAAGGATTTCTGCCTGGTGCATCCAGGGGGTGAGGATCGTCCTGGCCCAGCACAGGTTTGATTAGGTGGAAGCGCTGGGCTTCTGGCCACGCATTTGCTGGCTGCACGAGGCAGGTGTAGCTGCAGCACAGATACTGATGCCATAAGCTGTTCAGGAGTGAAATCCTTGTGAGATTACAGCACTTCCTGCATCCTCCAAAGACTAGGCTGGCTTCCACAGACTTCAGGTTGGATTGCTTTCTCTTCTGTACAGAAGAGGTGGTATTCTGGGACTGAGCAGCACTGTCTGGTCCTGAAGGTCTTGGCATATACAGTAGTCTCCTGTAGCACAAGGTTGTTGGTGCCAGTTGTACCTTTTGGATGAAATTTGCCCCTCTGCCTTGTTCTCAAGGTGACAGGAGGCCCAGAGCACACAGCTGACAACATTAGGCTAATTCTTAGCTTGTGCTCTGTAGGCATTGTTGTCATGAACATAGAGAAGAGCCCCTGATCCTTCAAGTGATATCTACCTGGCATGGGTTCTCCAGGCTGGTTTTATGTCAAGTATCAAGTGATACCTGCCTGGTGCAGGCTCTCCAGGCTGGTCTATGTCAAGCCTGGGGGTTTCCTCCTTCTTTACCCCAACTCTGTGCAGGGAGGGAGCAGTCACAAGGTGTGATGTGCCGATGTAGTGAATAGCTTCTGACATCAGCTGTGCTCTGTCCGTAGCTGGCCACCGTGGCACTTTACTTCACCTACTCTGCTCTGGAAGAGGAAATGGATCACAACAAGGACAACCCAGTCTTTGCTCCTCTGTATTTCCCCCTAGAGCTTCACCGGAGAGAAGCGTTGGTCAAAGACCTGAAATATTTCTATGGAGAAGACTGGAAAGAGAAGGTCCAGTGTTCAGAGGCAACTCAGCAGTATGTGGACAGAATCCATCATGTGGGACAGCACGAGCCAGAGCTGCTGGTGGCTCACGCTTACACACGCTACATGGGGGACCTCTCAGGTGGCCAAGTGCTGAAGAAGGTAGCCCAGAGGGCCCTGAAGTTGCCCAGTACTGAGGAAGGGATCCAATTCTACATGTTTGACAACATTTCCAATGCACAGCAATTCAAGCAGCTCTACAGAGCGAGGATGAATGCTCTGGACTTGGATAAGAACACCAAGGAAAGGATCGTGGAAGAGGCCAACCGAGCCTTCAGATTTAACATGCAGGTATGAAATGCCTTGAGCCCCTGCACATGTGGGTGCTGCTGCTTTTGGGTCTGGACCATCTCTTAGGCCCAGTTTAATTCAGTCAGGCCGCTCATCCAGGCACTGGTTTGGGTCTGAGACTACCAGAGCCCTTCCGTCTGTCGGGAGTGGGATTCTGGTTTGAATAATGCTTCTGGAGACACGGGTAGGAATTCCTCCCATGCTCCAACACCACAGCCGAGCCTTTGATTAGGGCAAAATGAAGATGACTTCACTACAAAATTCCCGTGGGCTGTGTGGCTCTGAAGCAGTGGGGGGAGCAAAGCTCTCGTTCCAAGTCAACCTCAAAACAGTTTGAGCGTATTGCACCATGCTGGTTACAATTCATCTCCTGTCTCACGTCTGACATGTTGCCCAACGGCCAAAAATGTCTGTAGCCTCTTGTTCCTTCCCATAGTATTTGCCTTTCGTGAAACCTGACTGAGCTGCCACTTGCCCCAGGGGGATGAGCATCGTCTTAGCTACTGGATGGAAGCTTTAATCTGTGCCTGTAGTAGGGCAGTGTGGTTTAAGCTGGCCAGAAATGTGGTGGGATGTGGTTGTCCCCTTTGTTGGGATCCTTACGGAAACCCCTGGCAGCAGAGCTGGAGGGGCAGCCTGACCGCAGCACAAAAAGGAGCAGTGACCCCAGGGAGGGTCTGCAGCAGGGAGGGGAGAGTGCGCTGCCTCATGCTCCCACCCGCAGCAAGGTGATGCTGCGTCTGTCTCACTCCTGGGCCTGATTTGATGCTCTTGGAATGGGCTGTGCCTTCTCAGAGCCATAGCACATGTCAGATGTCACCACAGGTCTCCCTGCCAGGCGCTCTGACGTGAGTCGCATGTGCTATCTTTGGGGGGGGGCAGGCAGGAGTGGCTCTTGCCTGTTCTCCAGATCATTCCAGGGGTCTGGATGAAAGCTGCCTGGTGCTGCCTGCTTCACGTACTCACTGTGACCACTTGCAGGTATTTGATGAACTGGACAAGATTGGCAGGTCACTGACAGAAGAAGCTCAAGATGGAGGCTTTCCAGTCCATGACGGAAAAGGAGATATACGCAAATGCCCTTACTATGCAGACAAACTGGGTAGGTCATGGGCAATGACGGAGCTGGCACACGCATGTGGCACAAGTCTTGCAGCACTAATGGTGCTTTCTCTGTTCTAGCAGGCAAGGCAGGACCCAACTGTCCCTATCATGCTGCTGTGGCCCTGGCAAAGCAGCCGGTGGTGCAGCTGGTGCTGGTGGCCTGCGTCGCTGTGGCAGTGGGAGCTGCGGCATGGTACATCCTGTGAGGGGAAGAGCGGCGCATGGCTCTGGACGGTGGCAAGGGGAGAGGTGCGCCCTGTCCTTTTTCAAACTGTTCCCTTGCTGTTGGTGGTGAGTTGACCGCAGGGGGGAAGTAAGAAAATAAAGGGGAATCCTGCGGCACTGGCAAAGACCCTTTGCACACCAGTAATGCAAGCACTGCAATATGCTGGCTTTAGCTGACTAGCGTACGGGACTGATCTGGTGTGAGGATTCCACTTTAGCACTGCCCTACCCAGGCTGGGGCAGCTTTTAAGGCTAGCGGTATCTTGTCCTGTACCAGCAAAGGCTTCATGTGCTTGGCTTTTCATCTCCTTCCTGGGAGCAGTTGCTGGAGGGAGTTTCCTGCTCTAGGCTGCAACCCGAGAATGTGTCATCAGCCTTTTGAGTGAAGAACAGGTGGTTTCCTACCCTGAGAAGCTGATGTTTCAGTTTTGCTGCTGTGCCATGGGACCGTTAGCTCAAAGGAGTGTCCTGCGTGTTGCAGTGTCCCAGGGACTAAGTCTAACTGGTGTTGGAGGAAGGTCCCTGGGGATGGGGACAGGACCAGGTGTGGAGGTATGAAGGTGACAAATGTGTACTGTGCAACCTGGGGGGCATGGGTTGTTTTGCTTTATTTTCTGAAGCCTGGACTGGAATAAAAAGTTGCAGTGCTGGAGCTGGGGAAAGCCGAGAGTGCCTCACTGGGAGAATGGGTGAGCTGTACCAGGGGTGTAGCTCTGCGTGAGGGGTGCGGAAGGCTGGGGAGGGGCCTAATGGGGGGATGTGGAGTGAGTACAGACTCCCACCCTGCTGTACTTGTCTCTGACTCAACACAGGCCCCGACACACTCCTGCCCTTACATCCCACCCTGTCCCTGCTGCCTCCCCTTGGGTTTCCCCCAGCTCCTGTGGGGAGGGACCCACTGCTCCTGCTCAAAGGGCTGGGCCAAGCGCTGTCACAGCCTGGGGCTTCCCCTTGGTCGGGGCTTCTGCTCTGCTGGGGGCGATGCTTCCCCAGAGGCTGGGGGGGTGCTCTGGGGCACACAGCTACCCCTGCCTCTCTGATGGGCCTCAGAAAGGCCCTGGCCTTGGTAACAGCAGCACCCCTCTGCCTTCCAGGGCAGTCTCGAGGGCGGGGGAAGGTGGGGTGTGTTTCTCTTCTTCAGCTGAGTGTTGGGGCTTAGGGATGGGCAGGGAAAGCTCCTGTTATCCCCAAGGGCTTCTGCTGCCCAGGGCTGGGATAGGGAAGCTGCTGATCTTCTTCCAGTGCTTGGCACTGCTGTGCCCCCCACACCCATGCCATCCCTCCTCATCCTCAGCTCCCCCAGGAGTAGATCTGCTATGGATTTGGAGCAGGGGGAGAAGAAAAGATGCACAGGGAGTTCAGGGTCTGTTATTTATTTACATAAAAACACTGACTAGTGCCACAGTTCCACCTCTGAGCAAACAGCAGCTGCCTGGGCAGCCAGGCTGCATTTGCAGCCCTGTGTACTGAGGCACACCCCTCCTTGGCCTGTCGGGGGTGCAAGCTCCAGCTGCCCGGACTGCAGGGCTGGGGGCCAGGGGCGGGAGGAGGAGCAGGAGCAGACACAGAGAGACTGAAAGTGGCTTCCAGGTCCCCTTACCCTCGTCTGTCATAGTGCTGCTGGTGGCTCCTGTCCCTGCCCGCTTGCCCCCTTCCTTCTGTCCCATAGCAAGTGAGCTAAAAATAACCCCCTACACCCACATGCAAGGAGGAACCCCACAGGGTGTGCGCCCACAGACCTGGGCAGGCACGGGTCTGCTCCAGAGCTGCGAGCCAGCTGTGGCCTGGTAACAAACGCCTCTAATCTACAGTGCCGGCGCAGGTAGCGACATGCCGGGTGCATTATTCGCTAACAGTTTGTCAGGCGGGCGAAGAACTGCCAGGGGCTTTCCTTCCCCGAAAGAGCCACGGCAGGGGCTGGGAGGAGGCGCATGCAGCTGGAGCAGCCGTGGCCGCTCTGGCAGGACGGAGGTGCTGATCAAGGGTGCAGTGCTGCTGCCGTTACCCCCCCACTGCGCCTCGAAGGCAGCTCTGCCTCTCCTGGGGAAGGGGCTTTGCCTACGAGCTACACACTGACTGGACTGTGAACCACGCTGAAACCTGGCACGCGTGGCACTGCCCTCCCCATTTCCTTGGCACTGGGCCCCTTCCTAAAAGTGCCACAGGGGCCATGCTGCCTTGTGTCCCCCTTCCCCTCCTGGGGGGGGCAGCTGCCCCCCTACCTGCAGCAGCTCCCTGCGGGGCAGTGAGGGGTGGGTGCCTCCAGCAGCTGCTGCTTTTCCCCGGGTTGCTGCAGGCAAGAGGGCCCTCACAAGCGCCCTGGAGGGTAAGGGGGTACAGAGGGATGACACCCCACACACACACACATATACTCTGCTGTGCGCTGCAGGGCAGCCCCACACAGCAGCTTGGGTCTGGGCCCACCTCCCCTGTGCACCCGTGCCCCCACATCGCCAATCCAGCCATTCACAGCGTGGACCGGAGCTCAGGGAAAGTGGGCGCAGCTCAGAACGGGAGGGAGCCGGGGACACACATGTACACACCACCGGAGGGTAAGCGAGAGAGTGTTGGACACGCGTAGACTAGGACAGCAGTGGGAGAGGGGCTGGTGTCATTCCAGTGGCTCGGGCTCCCGGAGTGCTGTTAGCACATGCGCTTGTAGGTGTAGATATAGGCCTTGCAGTTGGGACACGTGTGTGTCACATCCTTGAAGTCATCGAACAGGCAGGGGATCAGGCAGCAGCAGAGATCACACCTGGAGCACAGAAGAGGCAGAGTGCTGTGAGCGTGGGCAGTCCCTGGGCACAGCCTGCGGGGATGGTGGGGGGGGAAAGTGGGGGCATGCGTGGGGTTTGCTGTGGCGTGTGCTACTACGATCTATGGCCGTACCAATGTGGCTCCTCGTTATCCTGCTGCTCGGCGGTGCTACTACGGTCTATGGGTTGGTAAGACTCTCTGAAGTAACTTTTGGGACATTTGGGAACTACTTAGCAAGGCTTCACAATAAAGCTGAGTTAACCTTTTTTTTCCTTTGTGGGAGCTCCGGTTTGTACATTGGAATCTTCTAAAAAGAACCGGTTACAAGGCCCCAGCTCTGTTTGCAGCCCTTACCCCACAAAGCAGCAGAAGAAGCCAAGGAGGAAGCTCATGAGCCCAATCTCGTAGGTGATCTTGGTGGTGATGGCTTGCTGGCAGTGGGGACACACCGTCTGCACAGGGGCACCCTGGAAGATCTCTCCCTGCAGCACTGTCACTGTGGTGGCCGCCCCCGATGGGACGAGCACCGTTGCCGTGTGGCCACTGGGAGAGGGATAGTGGCCTGGGGCAGGGTAGTAGCCCATGGGGGGGTGAGGACCTGGGGGAGGGTAGTAACCTGCTGGGAATGAGAAACGTGCACAGGTGAGCATCTTTGTATGTGGCAGGAGAGGCCAGACCCTTGCTGGGGGCTGCTGCCACACACCCCCCTTGGCTATGGACTCGGGGCCAACCCCACTGTGCCCCCCCCCAGCCCACCCCCAGGAGCAAGGCCCACATGGCAGCCCCAACCCCCCTGTTGTGTTCCCCCCCAACTTCACTACCCGAGGCACCTCGCAGTACTCACCAGGTGGCACGTAGGGCCCGGAGCTGTCTGTGGGCATGTGGGGGGGCACGAACCCTGGCTGTGAGGGCGGCTCGTATGGGGGGGGCCCAAATTCAGGAGGGGGGATGGGAACCCCCTGGGGCTGTCCCACGACTGGGGCAATGCCATCTGAAAGAAAACACAGAGTCAGCAGTCAGGGCAGGAGGCGGCAGAGCTGGTGGGAGATGGTGGCTTGGCTGAGCGGTCTGGGGGCAGCAGCAAGGACAGGGGACATGACATGGGGTGGGGGGGGCTCCCCCCTCCCTGTACCTCATCCTCTGGGCCATAAGAAGCCCAAATTCACCCCATGTTACCCACAGCAGCAAGCAGAGCCAGGCTATGAGCAGGGAGTGTTTTCTGCTCTCATCACTGCCCCTGGGAACTCCTGCCACCCCAGAGGGTGATATGGTGACAGATGGAGCCAGGCATTGCAGCACCCTCCCCAGTGCGCTGCTTGTCGCAGGGCAGAGCTGCGCTCCCAGGGACACCACGCTCACCCTGCTCCTGCCTGCTCAGCAATGTCACCCCAACACCCCAGAGCTGCTGGGACCCTCAATACCTGCTGCAGGGGGTGGGCCGTGCTTCTCTTCTATCAGCGGAGCTGAGGGGCCTCCTGGGTAGGGTGGCGGAGGGTCGTTGGACATGGCTCAGGGTGGCCCTGCAACGACAGAAGCCTTTAGAAGCAACACCAGCTGCGCACAGGCACCTGCGCAGTGACTGGGGATGGAGGTGGCAGGTAATGGCGGGGTCCGGGGCTGGTGCCACCCCTGCACTGGGCCCAGCTTCCCCCCGCCACAGGGAGAAACAAGGCCACAGCCCCAAAGCTGGAAAGGCTTCAACCCAGGCAGTGAACCTGAGGTGTAACATCTTCCTGCCAGCTCTGCAGCGCTTCCCTGGTAAGGCCCACACGTGGTGCACAGCAGCCCATCAGTGCAGCTCCCAGCTGCGTGGCCCGTGTGCTGGGACTGGGCTGGAGGCTGCTCTGCCCAGTGCCTCGGCTGCAGTGTTACAGGACCAAAGACGGGGAAAAGCTGCCCACAGAACTCCAGCACCACCCAGCAGAGTGACAGGCACCACTGTGCCCCGAGGGATGGCAAGAGTCCCTGAGCCTGAAGCAAAAACTGTGGGGCAGAGGGTGCAAACCCACAGAGAGCATCTCTAAATGCTCTCATCAAGTCAGTTAAGGTAAGCCGAACTTCAACAGCCGGAGACATTATTTTACCTGGGGTAAAAATTATCTGTCCTCTTCCTTGCAGCAAGGAGCTCAGAGGCCTCAACAGAGCTGAGAAAAACAATTCTGTGCAGTGTAGGTTGAAAGCCAGCTTATCCCACCGAATCTGTGCGAAAGGAGACAGCAAGAGAGTTACAGAGATGGAGAAGCCACTGCTACAGCACTGCCTGGCCACCACACCAAACCCCCTTCCCTCCCCGGTGCAGGCGTGGGGAGAGCGGTTCTGGGCAGCAGCCTCCCCAGGTGTGCCCCCTCGATGGCTGGCATGAAGCCATGTGTCCTTGGCACATAGAAAAGCCCCACTGACACCCTCCGAACACCAAGGAAGCACACCGGTGTCAAGAAACCTGATTTCTCTGTTTACTCTGGCTCAGTTATATCTGGTAGGACGTGACTACATTGGGAAATACAAATGAAAGGCTGGTCACTCAGTGCTTGGGAAGGCTGCCATCAGGCATGGGACACGGTGACATTGCTGTCAGAGCCCAAGGAGCATGGCTAGGCGCTCCCCTTGGGGTCTGAGCAGCTATTTGACACCCCCCCCCATCCTTTGTCCCCGAAGGGCCAGGATCAAACGTGTCCCTGCTTGTCCCGTTCCCCTTGGTGTCATGCTCTCCTGAGGCAGGTCGGCATGCTGCCAGGGTGGTGCTTTCTCAGCCAGTCCCACAGGTCCCACTCCAGCAGCTCCCACCTGAGCAGGAAAAATGCACCCAGGCTACAACCAGCCTGCAAGAATCCCACGGGCACATCCAGGGTGGCTCTGGGACCCCAAGAGATGGCTGCAGCAGGCGCTGCTGCCCCATCACGCTCCCCCCCCCCCCCCAGGCATGACCGACAGGCTGCCCCGCAGCCCTGGCGAGGCACAAACTGCCCACTCAGCCCCAGAGAGCTCAGGGCCAAGGGGTGCCAGAGCCGGGCCGAGATGGGCAGCACCCCTCTGGGGTCACTGCTTCGGGAGGAGAGGCAGCGAGGCTCCCTCCGGCCCCGGCACCAATGCCAGGCGCTGGGCAACCCGCCCAGGGCATGGCACAAGCCTCCACGGGCAATGGGCCATGCTGCCCACCCTGCCTGCGCTGCAGGTGTGACCAGAGAGGTGCCTGTGAGCCATGGCCCCCTGCATCTGTGGCTGCTGGGTTAAGCAAAGCCAAAGCCTCAGCAAGCACGGGAAGGACAACCCATCCCTCCCCGACCTGCGTGGTTTCACTTTATTCCACTCCTGGTTTTGTAGTTCAGGCTCCCTGCCTCCGAGCAGCCTCCTGCAGGGTGGCAGGAAATCTAATCAGGTCACAAATCTGTGAAGGAGAACCATTGCTGATCACCCCGAGATGAGTAAAGCCTGGACTAGCATAGGGTCTCCCCAGAACGTCCATATTTACTGACTAATATTTCTCCTCGGAGGTCTTAAGCAGTATGTTACAGACACAGCTTCAAAGGTGGCTGGGGGTTGTCTTCCTCCTGCTTTTCTCTTTGATTTCTTCCTTCAGAGCCAGGGGAAGGAGAGCCATTCCGTGCAGCGGGTATGGCGGATCTGCCACGGCACAGAGCGCTTCCAGGCAGAGGAAAGCACCCGATGCGCAGCGCAATGCAGAGCCCTCCATCTCCTTCAGTGACCTACAAAGCTACAAATTGGGCTGCGCTCTTTTTAGCTTCACTGGGGATGTAAAGAAAAGGAGGCCTTATTCTTCTGAAAGTAGCCATCTGACCCACCCTGCGCACCCAGGAGCCTCGGACCTTCCTGTCCTGGTGCCTGCAGGGCTCCTGGACGAGCCCAGCACAACCGGAGCATCCCCACGTCCTTACCTTGGGACACCAGCCTCTGGAGGAGCTTTCCTTGCCCTCACAGGCCAGCTGAGCCCATGGCTTTTGTACTGTACCAGCTCTCCTCCCATTACTGCTCAGATGTTGCCTTCCCATAACGTAACATCTTCCAACACTCCCCCAGCCCTACTCCCCGCCCCCCACATCAAAGCAGCTGGTGAGAAAACTCAGGAGATGAGGAGACCACGAGGCAATCCCACCCATGTGCTCCATCAGCCGCTTCAGAAACACTCATCAGATGAAGTAACAGCCGCAGCCTGAGCCAGCAATTAACCCTGCCACCTTGACCAGCAGGAAAACGCAGCCACGAGCATGAGGGCCAGTGGATCTCAGAGCCACGCAGGCACTGGGATGAAGGAAGCTGTAGGGGCTGCAGAGTTGTTCTGCTCATACTTGGCAGACTCAGTCACTCTTAATGCAATATTCTGCTTATTAAGAGAGATCCGTAAAGAGCAAGACGTTGGCTGTGTGCCCTTCCTGGGAGGAAAAGAAAGCCTGTTGCTTTTAAGCCTCTTAGAAGTTGTTTCTCCTGTGCTTTCTTTTATCTTAATGGGAGAAGCACAAAACCTGCCCCAGCCCATTTCCTCTGGAGAGCTCTGTGGGGAGCTGGAGGGCACAGAGTTTCTCCTCCGCCCTGGCTCAGCGCTGGACAAGAGCTACCCCAGAACATCACTTGCCAACCTGGCATGGACGACTCTGCAGTATTCACTCTCAAAATCAACGTGGCCAAAGCAAAGCAACCCAGATCCTCCCCCTCGTACGGCAGAGAAGAGGCAAACGTGCCCTCAGGAGCTAGCTCGTGGCCCCCCTGCAAAGACGCAGAGTGTCCCTGAGCAGCACCCACCCAGCGCAGGGATTCCACCCAGGAAAGTGCCCCCGTCGGGAGAGCCCTCCTGGGCTGAAGCAGGTTGGTGGCACGTGGGCGCAGGCAGGTGAGCTGGGAGGATCCAGCCTTCGAACAAAAACCACAGCAGTATTTTGCATCAAAATGCGATCCCCAGAATGACATATAAAGGACTCTTGCTGCGGGTTGTTTCTGGTTTTACCCACTAGCCTTCAGCATAGTTGACTTACTTTGTTCCCTCTGCCTTGCCAAAGAGGAGCAAGACTTCTCCTGCCCACGGCACCACCACAGAGAGATGGAGCCGTCCAGTGGTGGCTCACAGCAGAGACTTGGTGGCACGTAGAGGACACCCCTGGCAGGCCGCGCTTTGCCCCAGGATCTCCAGCCACCCAGGCCAGCATGACGAGCCATTCTGCCAAACAAAGCTGTCCCACATTAACCGGGCTGGTTTATTGCAGCTGAACCACCAGTGCATTTCTGTGTCAGGAAAAGAGCTTAGATCAAACTAGCGGTTCTCACATGGGAAGAAACATTCCCAAAGACTGCAGAAATTGCATCCCCACTAGGGCTTGCTGGAATAATCATGCTCATAGACCAGTTGAACACCTAGAGGGAAAAATAAGCACTTTACAAAAAACTTAGGCTAAGTTTACCAGGCTTAAGTTCAAGATCTGATGGAATCACCAATGTCTAGTGCAGGTCCTTCAGGAGCAAGGACCCATTGCAGGAGCATAAGACTCAAAAGGAGTTGATTACCAGTAAAAGGATGGACAGAGGAGATGCTGTTTTCATCTAAAAATGCAGATTTGTTCCTCTTAACAGCTTTTACTGGCTGTTTACTGGATCAGCCCTTCCCCCTTTCCCACTCTGGGGACAACACCCCAATGCTTCCATTCACGTGCCAGCGGTGTGTTGGCCGTCCTGCTCTTGCTATTCCTGTGGGAAGCTGTGCAACAGCAAGCGTCACCCATGCGGGCATGTTCTCTGGCACGTGCTGCTGTAGCAGGGATGGCACAAAAAGCTGCATCTGGCCCCGCTGCTCCAGCGAGATTCACCTGCCCTATCCATAGGCACACCGGTCACTCGTGGTCCTCCCTCCCCTACCATCTTGGAGCTTGTGGAATTTATGGGTGGCTTGGATTCAGCATGGACATGAGGGACTAAATCACAGCTGCGTGGCAGCCCACGCACAGGCTAGGTTGGAGATTTGCTAAAGGAAACAAAAAAGAAAAGATCCAGATTCCCACCGCTCCCGTTATCCCTGCCAGGGCACGGCAGGGTGACAGACACAACCAGGAGAGCACGACTCCATCACAGCTCCAGGGACAGAAAGGGCTTGGCCCACCCCAGCTACGGCTTCGATCCGTGCACCCACCCCCCGGCTGGCTCTGTGCTCCCTGGTCCACCCAGGGTCTTGCTTCAGGCAGCTTTTGGGCAAGGAGAAGCAGGAACAGCAGGTCTCTGGATCCTCCCAGACCAGGGTGTAGCTCCAGCCCCAAGAGGTCTGTCTGAGGTTTCCCTACAGCAGTGAGCACAGCCAAAGAGCTGGTGGGGCAGCACGCCGCCCTGCATATGGAAACACGAGGCTTTCTAATCCATCTTCTTCCCAAGCTCAGCAACCCCGGCTCTAGTTAATTAGGGATCGATGCCCACGGTTCCCATTGCACATCCAAAACTAGTGACTAGCTCTCCCAGCTGCGGTGATGAGGGGAGCTGATGTGTTAGGGTCTAGCGTCTCTGGCTGTATTTCCCTCTGCTCACACAGGATCACTGTGGAAACAGTTTGGGATTCAAACATGGCAAGAGGAAAGGTCTGCCTATCCGAGCTGCTCTCCAAACAGGTATGGTGGGCACCGCTTATCAAAAACAACTCAACCGTGGTGTGCAGTGGGACCAGGGAACATCGCACCACCAGGACAGATTCTAGCTGAACGTATGCTAACACACCATAGAACAGATAATGCCATGAAGAGGACAGTCACAGATAATTCCTGCACTGCTTGGAGAGCCAAAGATTTGGTCCATTAGTGCTGTTCTTCCCAGGCAGCAGTCGTGTGCACTTCAGGTTGCTTCCTCCCGGATGAAATCACCAAGGGCAAGACAAAATCTGAGAAGGACGGAGCAGATCACTGGCAAGTCTAACTCATGTGCAAACCCTGCTGGTGCAGCACCAGCCCCATGCAGCTCTGAGTCAGCCTCACAGAGCAGCTGAGATCCACTCCCACGAGCAGAAACACGGCCTGCATTGTCCCTCCTCCTGCGTTCGATAGCTGGAGACCCACAGTGATCAGGCTTTGTTTTCCCTATGTGAGCAGTGGCTCCGGACACCGAGACAGGAAGCAGCATTTGTTCATACTAAACCACCTTCAGTGATGTGGGCGCTTCAAAAGCTGCTGCAGCACATTTTTGGAGCTCTTCCTCCCCCAAAAATAACTTCCGATATTTAGAAAAGAAAAAAAACCCACTAAAATTAAATGAATAAATAAGAGAAAAGGGCACGACCACTTCCATCTTCACTGCACACCAAACAGATACAAATTTCACCTTCCAGGCTTCTGTAAATACATCTTTAAAAGCAAAGTCAAGAGCTCCGAAGAAGCTGGGCTCCCTCACTGACGCCAGCCTCTTTCCTTTAAAAAAGGAACAGCGTTGTGGCCGACACCACCCCAGCCTTCCTAGCCACGGGAAAACTACCTGTGTGCCCCGGGATTCTACCTGCTCCAGAAACAGGGAAATACGGAGACTAGGAGGGCAGATAAATATGCTAGGTATGAGCACAAAAGGCGGACCAGATGCTGGTAAAATGTCATTTGACCAAAAGCCCCCTTTAAAAGGGCCTTAGGGGTAGCAAGAAGAGATTGAACCGAGCAGGGTTGGAGGAGAAGTGGACAAAGCCATGCCCTGACGGTGGCAATCACAATCGCCCTGCATTTCTGAGCAGCATCTCTGAAGCCCAGCCTGGACCTGCTCTGCAGTGTGTTCTCCGTGTCCCACCTGTGCCCCAGTGCAAGCCAGGGATGCTCCCTCTCCACGCACATGCCCGCTCCCATGCAGCTTGCAGGGATGTGGCTCAACTCCCACTGCCCCTCAAAGCGCCACGCGCAATCCACGGCAGACAGCTCTTACCTTGAAAGGAAAGACAGCAAAAATCCCTGCTGGAAAAGCAGTATCAGTTGTTACTTCTGCCTGGTTTTTAGGTGGAACAAAAACAAAAAAAAAAAGATGTTTTCCCTGTGAGGGAGCCAAACTTCCGCCTCAGCCTTTCCTCTTCCCATGCGCATTTGCTGCCTCCAGCCTGCACACCATCTCCCCAGAGCTGGGAGGGAAGGAATAAATAGCAGACAGTGATGCAGCTGCCTCTGGAAAGAGGATGCCCTGGCAATCCTCGACCAGGCGGCACAGTACCCCCTTCCTTTACCCTGCTGTTAACCCTAGCAGCACCTCCTCAACTCATCATCCTGGTCCTGGGCAAGACAGCAAGAGGGCGCATGCCTACAACACACTCGGGCAGATGGAAACCCAAGTTAAGGACTAACAGAAAGGTCTGTTCTTTTTCTGAGTGACTCAGCTGCGTTTCCCCAAGCGCAAGCCCTGCGCCTCCGGCACCACTGCCAGGGAGCGCAAACCCACCGTGCAGAAATAGGCAGGCTGCTCGCAGAATAGCGGATTTCTCCCACACTTCTGCAGGCAGATCTCAGCTGCAGAAAACCGCTGCTTCCAGCAGGATCAGGCTCTTCCTTCAGTGCGGGGATGGAGAGCTCTGCTGGCAAAGCAGGACAGAAGCAGCCCTTTAAAACAAAGGACTGCCAGAGGAGGTTATTCACCATCCAAATCCAGCTACGTCAGATGGCCAAAGCTCCCCACTCTGCTCTACAGTATGCGAATCTCTGGAGGAGCATCCTCATTGCAGTGATTTACCTTGGGACCTCGGCCATGTCGTTTGACCTTCTGTGTGCCACCGTAACCCAGCTGGCAAATCAGCTAGGAACAGGATCCTCGCTGGAAGCCAGGTGCTGTCTCCAAAGCAAGATTTCTGAGGGTATTAAATCCAAAGCACAATCAGATAATCTCCAGAATGCAGCCCAGGCTCAGCTGCCCTCAGCCAGAGATTCAAATTACTGCTTCGCGCAGCAGCTCTGTATGGATATCAGGGAAACCAGACACAAAATCCCCCCCTGCTTAAGACAAGGATGGTTTATCTGCAACACCCACAAAGGGTTACGTGCGGGAGGAGCATTTGTCAGGACCTGCTGCCGCCTCTGGGATTCTCTCCAGTGCTATTCGCCTCCAAATGGGCTGACCAAGTGCTTGTTGGCTCTCCTCACCAGGGCTGCAGAAACAGCGTTGCCGGGACCTGGTTAACCTGAACATTTAAAGAAAAACCAGCCGAAATGAAAAGAGTGAACTGGGGTAGCTCTTTGCTCTCTGCTGTGGGCTCTCAAGCCACAGCACACAGCTGTGGGAAGCATCACGCATCTGCAGAGCTCACTGTGCCGGCGGTGACATCCGACAAGAGCCAAGAGGGGCTGCAAGGGAGCCTGTGACCTACCAGCGAGGAGAGGCCACTATACCACACTTCAAAACTGAACCCCAGCCCTTACACATTTAGGGGCACCGGGGAAGGCTCAGGCATGCACAGAGTGCTCTGGACCACCAGGGCAGCTGAACTCAGCCCCCAAAAACAGTTTTCTGTGAATATGAAGCAAGCACGAAGCAAGCTGCCGCTTTGCAGGCTGCTACTGGCCCTGGAAAACACACTCCCTCCCAATCCCGAGGTGCTTTCTGTTCACACCTTACCAGCTGGTGACCTGGCCTCACCAGAGAAGACAGACTACAATACACCAGGTGTTCTCATGGATGCAAAGATGTGATTTAAAAGAAACTAACCTGAGTTCCTCTGCACCTTAGCAATCTGCTCCAGAGAGACTTAGATGAGAAAAGGAGGGTGCTGCAAGCCAAATCTCTTTTCTGTGAGACTTTCACCGAAGTTCATGAACAGTCCAAGTTAACACTTGATAACATCCATGGGAAAGCACCCAGCGATATCAGCAGCTGTTGCCTGGAGTCTTGTGCATCTACTTAATTTTTCCCCTGAGAGGATAAATACTGCATTACATCATCCATTTGATATCCAGTTAATTATGTTAATAACATGACCTGCAATAATCCAGAGCAACTAAAACCAAGTTCTACTCTAATACTAGTGTTTTAGCATAACAGCACACTTGACTGTGCCACAAGACTAGTTGTTAGTTTAAACAAATTGAAAAAAAACACAACCCCAGCTCAACAAGCTTAATGGCAAGCAGAAATCCCAGCAGAGATCAGGCAGAAGCTCTGTAGTTGCTGGCACTGAAGACAGTCACAGCTCTGTAGCTCACTTCTCACGGCAGCCCAGAACAGACGCCTAAGAATAAGGCAGCAAGCGAAGGCAGAATGACCCTCCTGTCAGTCCCAACAGAGAGTTTTAGAGATTAGGCAGCCTGGAGTTTCTCCATGGACCACCCTAATTCCTTTGTAGCCCATCAGGTCGCTGAGCTCAGCCACAGACGGTGGTGGGAAGTTCTGCTCTTCAGTTACCTACATGGAAAAGCGTCTCCTGCTGTCACGGTCCGCTGCCTACCCATCTCAATGGCACCTCCCAGCTCTCGCATGGAGAAGATGAATACAGGCTGATTACGATACGACTCACAGCACAACTCAGGATTTTACAGATTTCCTTTCCAAAACTATACTAAAAATATTTTACTCCTTTATGCACCCCATTTTTTCATTAACCCCTCATTCTATAGAATTTTTTGAGAGAAAGTCAAATCATACAGCTACATCATCGCTGAATCAAACTGATTAGATGTGTGGCTTCCATTAAATAACACAGTAAGCTCCAAGGGAGGAGGAAATTAGAGTCATAGAGGATCCGCACTTCTGTGGAGCTGTAGCCACATTTCAGTTTCAGAATTAATCAGAGCCCCAGGAGCCTATTCAGAATTCCCTTGCAGATTCTGCCACACAATGAAATGATTTCGAATACGTTAGTGGTGATTCCAGATCCTTTTTCCTTCCAAGTGATATATAAAACATGGGTCATGGTACTGATGTTTTCTTATCGGAGGCATAGCACCAGCTTGCTGTAGGACCAGCTCCAGTCTCCAACACCATTAGCATTTTCTGTCCTCCCAGATAGCCCTGCCTTGGCGCCAGAGAAGCTGCTGACGTTTAGATTTAACAGGTACAGTGTCACCTTGCTTTTTTTTTTTCCTGAGGACTAGTGAGAAGGACTCTATGTCACTCCATTTTATTTAAGGCCACAGCTTGCTCTTTGCAAAGCAGTGTTGTTTGGAGCTAAGCAGGAGTGTGTGCGTAAGGTCTGAGATCTCTCCCAAGTCCTATTGCCAACAAGGAGGACCCAGAGACACGTGTGCTGGAGGAAGTCCTCCGTGCTGAGGCCACTCATGTTATCACACTCACCTTCTTGCTCCCACAGTATGACCAGACCTTCCCGTTTCCAGACCAGGACCTCTCTTGGGGTGGCCCAGGGCTAGCGTGGGGCTTGCTCATCCCACGGCAGTTTGACAGGAAGAGGGTACCCTGCACTCCGCTGCTGCCAAGCCCAGCTCATCTGGGTGGCTCAAAGACAGGTAACAACGTTCCAGCTCACAGAGGGGAAACCCCCTGGGTTAATCAACAGCCCCTGACTGTGCCCGGTGCTGGGACATCTCCAGCATCACTGCGGTGGCTTGGAAGGAGCGCTGGGATGCATCTCTGAGTCACAGCTCCTGCCGGTCCCATTTCTCCCTCCACTTCCAGCCAGACTTGGCTAGTCTGCACTGACTTCCTGGTCCAGGGAAGTCATTTTTACTTCAAAGCATTTCATGACTTTGGTTTCAAGCTCCTGCCAACTCCTTCATAACCCCTTCCCCAAAACTCTGTTGCTATCTGCTGAACAAAGCCACATATCGAGCTGCTACATATCTGTCCCTCAGATCACCCCAAAAGCTGCTTCCCCTTGAGCCTAATTTGCCACTACTGCTTGCTTGGAGGCAACACACAGCAGTCCTGCGAGGGGAGACGACGAGGACATGCAAAGCCACATCGTGAGCCTGGCTTGCTTAAATGTAAGCAGATCTGACAAGAACATTGACCAAGATACAAATCAGCTAGCCAACTTCAGCCAGATCTGCAATCGGGCACGCAGAGCCTTTGAAAAGAAGAGGGAAGGAAGAGAGATGATGTCCTCATACCTCCCCAGGCACCATCCTAGTTTTGGCATGTGTGGAACATCACCTGGATATGAGCAGCACTGACTCCAGAACTGCAGACAAAGCAAGGAGAAGATCTCTCGCTGAAAATCTAGACAGCAGCCGGATTCAAAGCATCCCTAATACGCAGCAACACATCTCCTCAAGTCCCTGCTCTAAGCTTTTCTAAACCCTTTCTCTGCCTCTCTGTCCAGGCAACACCTCACCATTGTACTGTTGAATTAAAAGCATCACTGGTCAGAGGGTTTCAAACAGTCCTACGGCTGGGTCACTGCTCTCAGAGCAGGGGACAAGACGGGTGAAAATTCAAGTGCATAATACCAAGATGCCCTCAGGGCAGGTAAATAGCTCAGCTGCTCTGGGGGACGCAGGACTGAAATCCCCTCCTGAGCATGATGGAGACAGAGCACCTCCCATGGCCACACCACCAAACAAGCTGGGAAGCGTTTTCTCTCTCATCAGAATAGCCCAGCAGCCAGCCCAAAACCGAGCTCCCACCGCAATACTGCATCCTGAACCATGGCACCCAAGAGGGAGTCTGAAAGCCTGAGTGTGGCTAAAATAACACCTGTAGCTTGAAGCCATGAACTTTGGGGGAACCTCCATTCCCAACATGCAAATAGATGACATCTCTGTGGAAGAGCCACAACAAGCCCAGGAGAAGAAATGATTTTTTAACAGCAGTGGAAACGGTCTCTAGTCCCAGCTTCACTCTCTTGCTCCAAGACTACGTGAAGATTTTGGAGGAGCTGAATGGTCACAGCAGAGCAGTGAAGGGAAGAGCAAGTTGGGCTTTCAGCAAAACACCCACATCTCCTGCAAGCACTTCCTTATATACCATAAAGCAGAATAAAGGTGTTAATTGGAAGACAAACTGAACATGCCTTTAAGAAAAGGGCAGCACACACACACTAGCAGCAGCTATTTATCCAGTGGTCAGTTAAAAACAGAAGCCCAAAGGAGTCATCAGCACATTGGGAATCCCACCGCGGCCGCTCTCCTCCACTCCCTGTTCTAATCTTCGTCCTTCCCTCCAACACAAGGCTCCAATGCTCCCCTTCTGCCATACACTGGGTGACTGGGACCACAGGACTGGTGATCGAGGACCACAGAAGCATCCCAAGTTGGAGAGTCACCGCAGCAGAGGTACAGCGTTGGCTTTAGCCCATGGTTTCCTCCCAAAATGATGCTGCGCTAAACCCCAGGGGTTCCTTTACCTCTCTTAAAAGGGTGGCCTGCTATGTATTTGGAGGAACAATCGAGAAAATTCAACGGACTGATTTTCATTCATCACCAGCCAGAAATCTAATCTCAAGTTAACAGCATGACCCTGAACACAGATATCACATCTATCATTTAAGTTATCTGCTGTGGATGGAGCATGAGTGGATTTTACAGCTGCAGTGAGCAGGGCTGTCTACATCACAACAACTAATTTATTCTCAGAAAGGCTAATTTAATCTGGCAGTGAATGTTCTCAGAGCCTCCTTGCACAGAAAAGCTTTTATCTTGGTTGGCTTAACAACAATACAGCATATCCAAAAACGTGGAGGGACGCTAAAGAAGGACACTATCCTTGTGTTTTGAGTCCTCTAGTAGTTTTGTCTGAGAAATTTCTCCTGGTAACCACAGACTTTGAGAAAACATAGACTGCCTCTGTTTTTTTTCAGAAGCCAACTGTGTTTTCAAGGGAAAATATACAACAGCTCAGGCTACTTCCCCCTCGCGTACAACTGTGTCTTGACAGAAAGAGCTATGCTCTTAATAAAACTAAAACCCAGCAAAGATTGTTTAGTATTACACAGGACGTTCACTTCTAACTGCCCATCTGTACAGCAAAAGTGGTGGCCAGTATGCCTGGCCCAGCGTGCACTAACTGCCACAAAGGTGACTTTCCCCAGCCCACTCTACAGAGGAATAAACTTCCAAAGAAATTCAAAAGCCCTCCTGTGAAGAAGCTGTGTAACTGCATCGTGAAGCATTTCAGAGAGAGCATCCTTCCAATTTCCAGCCCCTGCAATCCGTGGGGGAGCAATAACTAATCAAGCAAACAGAAAGCTTTTTTTCCCTTGTTTTTAAATTCTGTTTCCTATTTCCCCCTTACTTGTGAAAGGATGCACAGAGGCAGCATGCATCCAAAGTCACGCCTAGCCATTTGAACCAGACTGTGCTGTCTCTTAGCTCTGCAATGAGGGTCACCGTATCACCTGTGTGGTACGGACACGGCATGAAGAAGTGCTCCTCACCTTGCAAGGTAGACCACTGGAGAGCCAAGCACTGTCCCTTGGAATTAGAGGGGCGAAAACAAGGGTGTTTAAAAGCATTACAATAGAATCCGAACCAGGATAACCTTCCATGCTCTCAGGAGTGTCACCATCATTCTGCTGCAAAAGAAAAGCTGGTGCTGTGCAAGGCTCACAGCCTGGATCATGTCCTTTGGTACAAGGGCAAGATGACGTCCAACAATTTAGGATGATTCAGTAATTTGGGAACAAGGCAAAAATCAGAGGGAAGCAGAGCATTAGACAGGCCAGAGGAGAGAAAAACCACCAAAACAACACAACACTCCCCTTGTTCCTATCTGTCAGGAACCGCTGTCCCAAGAATAGCCTATTCAGAAACCAGGAAACTCAGAGAGCAGCAGGGAAGGGCTGAGTCATGGCCACTTGAAAAAAAAAAAAAAAAAAAAAACCAACACAACAAAACAACCCAAAAGGGAAGGAGAGAAAACATGGACAGCAGCTGTTCTGGGTCTTGGAGATATGAACAAGCCAATCCAGAACATATTAGCCAATCTTTATTTTTAAAAGCTCTGCAAACACACGGTACTGCCATAAAAAGCAGTCGACCCTCCCTCTGCTCCTGGGAGGCAAATTTAGCTCTGGCTGAATCAGGCAAAGTTGGTGGCGCTTCCCGGCACCAGCCTCTCTACAGAATACCCGGTCACCGATGCATGGCTGCCAGGACACAAACTGCTCCCCATTTATGCCATGATCTTTGCCTTTATTTGTGCCTCTACAGCATTAGCATCCCAATATCACAAATGCTTTCCAGAGGAAGTGCAGTCCATTTCAGGGATGCTATTAGCAGAGGGTGGGGAGCCATTTCCCTTACCCACACTGGAAGGACACGAGGTAAAACGTGACTTGGACGGGTTTCTTACGACTCTCTGTGAATGGCTGAGCAGAAGACAAAGTGCTCCCATCTCGCAGCCAGCCTCAGCGCTGCCCGGCTGGCCCCCGGGAAGGCCAGGCTATGGTTAAGTTTTGCTCAAGTCTTCCCACATGACAATCTTTGTTCCGTGACCTAAATGACATCAATTTTACAATAATTCTCCCCGGGACAGTAATCTCATTCACTCACCCATAATCTAAAAGATTATACCTGCTCTCCAGCTGTGGGGCTCTGGGAGGAAGCACAAGGGATTTCTGAGCAATGAGGGCTTATTTTTAATACAATTCCTTGGCTACCCCTCACAAACTAGGGAGGGGGCTGTATCTTTTCAATCAAATAGCTGTGCTTCAAAACATGTTTGGGGAAAAACCCCTCCAATTCATTTTATCTTGCACTGTGAGGTTCTATCAGATTAAAGATGCAAAACTAAGAAGTAGGAAGACCCTCTGAGTCTGTCCCGGCAGGGAGCAGGCTGACTGCGCCTGCTGTCCCCAGACTGGCAGATAACATGTACTCACGTGTAACCGTGCCTCAGCCACCACGTCTTGTCTCAGTAAAAGATTTAATTGTCAAATGACGTAAGCCAAGACTTCCTTTGTAAAGAAACATGCAGTAGATACCATTTTGGGACATCAGTGCTCACTAAAACAATACTGGCTGAGATCTGGAGTGCGGCAGAAAGCGTACTGTGTCTACACACACAGCCCAACAGCAAGAGAGAGCAAGTCTCTATGCTTTTCCTTTTTACATCTGCAAAGTCCTTTCAGCCTGAGACTGGGCTGTATTTTGTTTTTTTTTTCAGGGAGCCAGTATAAACCATGGGGGGAGCTCAGAAAGCCTAGCTTACCCCCCTGCAGCAGTCCGAGAGCCTCTCCCTACAGCCTGCACAGGTCCTCAAGCCTCCCACCGCCCATCCCAGGCAGGGCAGGGCAATGCACCCTGCTGAGAAGGCAGCTCCCACACACTCAACTGCTTCCCAGCTCCAGGACTTGCTGGAATAACTGGGATAACAACAGAAAGCCTTCGCACACAGACCCAGCCTTGACACTAACTCCCACAACGGGAGCTCAAGGAAAGTGTCCCAAAGCAAAGAGGCTCTCATGGTTCAAATTGTAAGTAAAATTATTTTTCTCTGCGACCACGCGACGAGTAAATAAAGATGAAATACAGCTAGAGCACGGGATGTGCATTTATCACAGCAAGATGTGACAGACGGAATTTACGATTCTAAGATGGAATGCAAGATGAAACTGTAAGTGTGTAAACTTCAAGTTAGAACACTCCTTCCAAAAACACATCTTCCAAAACTGTTAACAGGTAGCCAGCCTGTTAGGGCAAGGTAGAGAAGATTTGCTTTTTAAATACTGAGGCTGGGTATCAAAGGACATACACCAATAGGGAATGCCTACCTGCACACTGGTTCAGGGCAGAGGGACCACCATCTCAGCACAAAGGCTTTCTCTTAAATTTGCTTAATCTATAAGAAAAGTGGGCATTATTCCATTTTCTTAACGAATAAAGGAGGTAAAGGAAACAAAACTATTACTAATGCAGAGTTACCTTACTAATCACAATAGGTAATAGAGAAATATTTCAGTTAATTTGCACAGAAAGCCCCACCTCATTTCTTCGTTCTTTGATCATCTGAGGTTCCATCACGCTAAGAGGTACAAAGTCGAACACACACGGCCAGCAGCTCTTCTTCACAATTCCTAAGATTCCAATTATATTGCCATCTTTTGGGGTTATTTCTTGTCTTTTCTTACTCTAAATTCAGGCCTGCTAAGAGAGTTCAGATTAAAGATAGCTGCACTAAAGTGGTGCCTGATGCAGGAAATGTGCAGCATGAAGCAGCTTCCTTCCTACCTCCATCCTCTACCCAGATCTCTGACCAGCACAAGCCTGCTGTACTCCCTGCACTCTGAAATCCCCACAAACACAACAAATTTTAGACTGCAGCTATGAGGCAGCTCTGAATGAATGAGCTCAAAGCCAAACCGTAACAGCAGCCAGAGAGTTTCATGCCAGAAGTAAAAACTGCGCTCCTCCCGACTCAGAGACTTCATACTGTTGAGAAAATGGATTGTGGTTTCCTATGGCATCTGTTCTAATTGATCAGAGAAGGAGATACGTCCTTTGCAGAGCAGGCAAAGATCTGACACTGCTTATGAAAATCGTACCGCTTATCTCCAGTTGCAAGACAGATACCAAGTGCTGATCAGGACAACAGGACAGTGGACAACAGGAAAACAGCAAGGTGAATATCACATGCCACGGCAGAAGTTGCTCATCATGTGTTTTTTGAAGGAAAAAACTGTACATACACATCTGTGTTTGCAAACTGGTGTGCTCAGATGCCTTGCTCTGAAATCTTCAGGAGCGCCAGTTGGTTCCAAGCTAGAGTACTTGCCTACATAACAGTTGCAAAATCAGGTCCTGGAAATAAAACCAACCAAAAACCTCCAACAATTTGCAGAACAACTGAAGTTCCCACTACAAACCATCACTTTTACCGTACTGGGGAGAAGGGAAGAGTACTGTAGAATTAAAATCTTTCCTTTTAGAACATCACTGACTGCTGCTAAGAGCTGTGAGGCGTATCAGCATCTATTTGTTGTTTTCCAACTCTCCTGTCCTCCCTGTTTCCAGCAGCTTTGCACAGACCAGTCTGGGAGAACACCTTCTCATCGCAGCTTGATGAGAAGTTGGCCTACCTGTCTAGAAGCTCGAAGGTATATTCAGTCCTGCTGCCTTTGTTATTATGTTAATCTCCGTATTATGCAAATACTGTTTCCTCCTTGTCTCACCTGGCAGCCATCAATCTTTTCCTTGGCTTGGTGTAAAACTGAGTAAATGTGAGCCTGCACACACAAAAACTATCAGAGTACTGACAGTACATTCAGCACACGTACAGAGCCATGGTTGCAGACCCTACAAAAAATGCTATTAAAAAGAGTTTAAAAAACATAGCTTCTTTCAGTCTAAGATATTCTCGCCTGATTAAAGCAATTATAAGAAATTAAATGTAGGGCTTTACAATGGTACCGCAAACAGACGTAGAACACCTAGTTTCATAATTCTCTTTACTCGTAAGCAAAAAAGTGGTCTTGGATCAGAGCAGATACTAGAAGTCTGTATCTCCTTCCAAAACCACTCATCCTCATACTGGAAGATCTCTGCATCAACCACATCCTTTAAATACAAGTATTTATCTGCTAAATTCACATGTGAAGGGGGAAAAAAGCTACTTTTTTACATAATAAAGTTACTTTCATCCCTTCTCTCACTATGTTAGTGAGTAACACTGGCACTTCTGCAGATGACGGCACTGTGCCAAGGACCCAAAACCCCCTGAAACACATACGTGTGGGTGTGGTGGACAGGCTCTACTCTGGCTCCTGGCTGAATGCCCTTCAGCTAGAGGAGCTAAAGCTCCTGTACATTAGCTGTGCTCTCAGAGTGCATCTGCCAGTTGTGCTCCATCCAGAAGCAAAGCTTTGCATCACTGCTTGACTTCCCATACACAGAAAGAATGGATGATTAGGAAGTGAGCATCAAAAACATGCTCATAAACCAAGACAAGGCGCTGATGGAGACACCCTCCCTCCTTCCATAACAGCAGCTGAGACGGAGCTCCAGTCAGAACAGAAACACGAGGAACAGAATTTCAGAACTGAATTTCAGGTGCAGGACCTGTTGAAGGAACGCAACAAGAAACTCAGCACGGTCTTCTATCTTCTTTGGAAGGGCTCAGGTTCTGAAAGAGAAGTTCCCTCTCTGTTAACTGCCCCAGTCATGCCTGTGGCAAGATCTTTTGGTACTCAGCATATGAACACGCATATCCCCTCTCCCAGCATCTCCCTGAGCGCAGCCCTGAGCAGACGCAGCCAACGCAACCTCACCACCCATACAACAGCAGCTGGGGAGGACCGAGCATGTTTGCTCCACTTGGCATCACTTGGGGGACATCTGGGACGTTGCTCCATCAGCCTGCCCTTGTTACAGCCTCATCCCCCATCTGTGCCCAAGCCACGCCACCAGACAGCCTTGAATCAGTTCCTAAAGCCATTGCCTCCCTACCTCCAAGCAGGAATTCCTTCCTCACATAACGTCTAAGGAGAACGGAGCAGGTACATGACTAAATGCTTCCAGGGATTTCCTGGAGTGCATGGACATCGCTACAACATTTAGACGCCTTAGGGAAAGGGAAGTTTTCAGCCTGCGCTTTCCACACTCTTTGTTTAGTTCCTAAAAATGAATGAACGACATACTATGGTTATATATTACGCTACCTAATACTCACTCTAGTTTCCCCTATTCTAGTTTCCCTCACTGCCTATTCCTGTCACACACTCTGGAAAGCAGAAGGGTCCCCGCTGAAATGAAAGCCCCATTTCAAGCACATTGGTTGAAAGGGAACAAACAGGAGGTTATCTTGCATATTCACAAAGCGTTTCTCTGCAAGTTTTACGTACAGCACCAAACCACTATAATTATAATTTAAAACATTTCTATTTAAAATCATCATGCCTGACCTAGTCTACCACACAATATTTTAGGCTCAGCCTGGAACATGACAGCCGCCAGTCCCCTCACCAGTTCTCAGTGGTGCATGGAAACTGTCTGTGAACGACTTTTCCAGTGACACCTTGGGCCAAGGGGCACACACCTACATGACCTGGAGAAGTTTAACCTTGAGTGTGACTCCTGCAGACGACCCAGAGGATGCCAGCATGGCGGTGTCTGTCCCAGCCTGCCTGTTCCCGCTCTCCTGGACGGTCCTGGAGCTCTTCCTGGGATCCCAAGCCCCATCCCTCCATTTAGCAGCAATCACAACTGCCTGTGCTTTTCATAAAGCAACTGAATGCTGCCTTAACAGCTCCCATCCTCTTGCCTCTCCAGTCCCCGTGGGAGGCAGAACCAAGATCACACCAATCTAATGGTTAAAGACCTCCCAGCCTCCCGCTAACATTTATTTATTGGCATTTGTTGTTGTGCTAGCCAAATGACCTCGCCTCCTTTCACACTACCAATGTGCTGATGGACAATATCATCCCCATCATGATAATTTCTCGTCCTGCTTGGCAAGCTTCTTTCGGCTCCTCTAAAAAGGGCTCACCATTCCCGATCGCTGAACGGGCAGTTCCAGCCCAAGCTCATGTCTCTCAAGCAGCGATGACTGGAAGCACACACGCTTGTACCTCGGCCTGGCTCCCTCTCTCTGGGAACGGATCGTATTCACTCTTCTCATAGCTGTGCCCTGATGGCAGCTCCCAGCCGTCCTCTCCACAAGCCAGCACCACCTCGGTCAGGCCAGAGCGCTCGCCTTACAGTGGAAAGTCTTTTCCCAAGTACACGACCTCGCTTTCCATCCGATTAAATTTCATCCCAGCCCTCCCTGATCCTCCTGTCCCAACCCTCCCCTGCACTGCTGAGGGTACAAAGCTGAAGATCTGTACGATTTTAGCAGCACTTTGTGGCCACTGCGGACAGCCAAGGGCTGCCTCCCCCTCCATGCATCCATCCCTCTTCTCTCCGCAGCAAATGCTCCCGCCACCCAGACCTTCTCTCTGCCTGGAGAAACGAGGTCCTCCCGCAAGGGGTTAACCGGGGATTTATTTTCATCCGTTTTTTTTTATTACCGGCGGGGGATGGTGCTGGACTTCTCCGGCGTTTCCCCCCCCCACCTTTCTCAGTGTCTCCACGCCTCCAGCCGCGGCCTGCCCGGGGCTGGGGGGCCACCGGCACCGCTTGGCCTCCCTCCCTCCCTCCCCGCCGCCTCCCTTCCCCTCGCCCGGCCCCCCCAGTGCCCACCGCCCGACCCCCGCCTCGGCCTCCCGGGGAGGGCACCTACCGGCTGCCGGCTCCCGGCGGTGGCTCCGGCACCTGCCGGCTCCGGGGCGGGGCGAAGCGGGGCGGGCGGTGCCGCGGCGGGGCGGGGCTGGGCCGCGCTCTCCCGGCGGGGGGCCGGGGCCTTCGGCCTGCTCTCCCCCTGACGGGTCGCGGCCTGCTCCCCCGCGCCGGGCTGCTCCAGGCCAGGGCCGGGGCCAGGGCCTGTTTCCCCGTCGGGCCGGGGCCTGCTTCCCTCCGCCGGGACAGGGCCTGCTTCCCTCCGGCGGGCTGCTCCAGGCTGGGCCGGGCCCTGATCCCCCCCACCAGGCCGCACTAGACCTGACCCGGGGCCTGCTCCCCCCGCCGGGCCGGGGTCTCGCCAAGCCACAACAAGCCGGGCCAGGGCCTGCTCCACCACCTTGGCCAGGGAAGGGGCTGAGGCAGAACCCCGCGCCCATCTCCTGGTAACGTCCCCTGTGACCTCAGCCCCGGGGCCCCCCTGCCAGCTCCCCGGCCCGGTGTGCCACGGGGGGTGCCCAAAGGCAGCATGAGCGTCACCATCACGCTGGCCGAGCTGGTGGACCTGGCCTTCGGCACGGCCGATGGCAACACCCTCCACGTTGGCGCCCTCCGCATCCTCCTGCGGGGCCTCCTGGAGCACCTGCCCCTGCAGGAGACCCCGGCGCAGGTCAGGGAGGACAAGAGGGGTCTCCCGGAGCCCATCGCCAGCATGGCCCTGGGCAAGCCCTGCTCCCTCCGTCAGCAAAGGTGGCCATGGCTGGGGAGGCCAGAGGGGCAGCCAAGCCACCCCAGCGGACCCCCGGGCACCCCAGAGCTGCCGACCCCGAGCAGGCCAGCCGCCGAGGAGTGGCAAATGGTGCAGCTGAGGAAGAGGATGGAAGTGACTGAAGAGGTGATGGCGAAGGTGAGAAACCATCCTCCAGGTGGTGCCTGTCTTTGGCAGCGTGCCACATCCTGCCCTACACGGAGTCCTGCCCTACACAGTGTCCTGCCCTACAGAGGGTCCTGCTCTGCACTGCTGTCCTACACAAGCATCCTGCCCTGCATAGTGTCCTGGCTTATGCCACTCACTGCCCGACACCATGTACTGCTCCTGCCCCACACAATGTCCAGCCCTAGTGTCCTGCCCTACACAGTGACATGCCCATGGTGTGACAACTGCTGCCCCAGGACCAGGGAGCCCAGTGAAGCATGGAGGCTCTGGTGGCCCCATCTCCACTTGTGACTCATTAAAGAGCAGTATTTAACACAGCCACTGGCCAAAGGTGGTTTCAGTCACTTCTCACCTGCCCCTGAGGCTCCATCAGCACTTGCACTGAAATTTAGGTCTGTTGGGTCCCATCCTGCCCTGGCAAGGGTCCCCCAGCTGTGCGGGCACAACAGAATCCCCATCAGGCTCCTCTTATCTCTTCCCTGCGGCACAGCAAGTGGCTGAGCTGCAGGTGACAAAAGTGCTGCCTTGCAGGCAGACTGTCCCCACACCAAGGCAGGATCCCGAGGGAGAGACACTGTCAGCACGAGTTCAAGTTATTTGGCTGTTCAAGTTATTTGGCTGTTCAAGTTTAGACTCTTGAGTGGGAAGCACAACACGTAACATCAGAGCTGTCTTTCTCGCTTGA
The DNA here is from genome assembly GCA_947846985.1 of Fratercula arctica. Taxonomy (NCBI): domain Eukaryota; kingdom Metazoa; phylum Chordata; class Aves; order Charadriiformes; family Alcidae; genus Fratercula; species Fratercula arctica. The sequence continues at coordinate 27,071,820 of CANTUZ010000009.1, forward strand.
GCCATACATTGCAGCGCAAGGATGAGTTGTGGTGGCCTTGTGCCCGGCTGTCCTCTCCACAGGCAGCATGGGGCTGGCCCACAGCAAACCCAACACTTCTTCATCCCTTGTCAGACCTGGCAGCCCCGAGCCAATCCCGTCTCACATGTTGTGACCTTGGCTTTGAGCACAACCACAGAGCAAAGGGAAAAGGTGACAGAACTTTGCGTGGCGGGGGGGGGGGGTTAAGCTGGAGCTGGGATTCTTGTCCCTTTCAAGCATTCTTCCATTTCAGTTTGGGGGAGGTCTGTGGGCATGGCCATGGGCCAGCCAGATGTGCCCAATGCTGTGGCAGCTCCGTTGAGTCCCAGAGACACCCCCAAATCTGAGTCTTCACTGCGTACCGCTTAGCTTCCCTTCTCCCCATGTCCCCCGGAGCCCACAGGGACTCATCATCACTGGCCAAACCTGTGCTCCTCAGGTCATGGACATGCTGCAGGAGATGCTCACCACCACCTGCTCCCTGAAAACCACTGTCGAGGGCTTCCAGGAGGAGCTGCATCTCCTGAAGGACAGTTTCCAGAAGGTGCATGCATGAAGCCAGGCCAGTTGCTGGAGGGCTCTTGGCAGAGCGGTCGGGCTCCCCGGGGACCTGTGTGGATGGTCAAGTGGCACAGGGTGACAGGGATGACGTCCCGAGATCAGGTTCCTTCCCACACAAAGGTTAAGCTGGGAGATGTGGTATCTGCCCTGGAGCCTAGGGGCTTTGGGCAGACACTGCCTGTGGCCATGGAGCCCAGCCCAGCACTGCCTGTCCCTGCTGATGCTGATCCCCACCATTCCCAACCCCTGTGGGTGCCAAACCCCCCGTTGCCTCTGTTTAACAGGCTGGTCTGGAGGAGCTGCGAGAGCAGCCAGTGAAGCAGGATGAGTGTGGCCACCTCCTGCAGAGCATCCTGGACCAAGTGGTGAGTGGGGGGGAGCTCTAGCAAAGGGGCTGGGAGCGGGTGTCTGCAGCACTGTGCACGGAGGCACTAAGCACCCAGCCTCTGAGACTGTCCCCAAGCTGTCCAGGGTCAGGCTTTGGCAAATCCTTATGGAAAATGCACTCAAGCCTCCCAAGGGCTGCCCTGGCTGAGGTGACCTGCCTGGGCGAGCATCTGGCCCCACAAGGCTCTTCTGGCAGGGTCCATGTCACCTTCCCAGCTGCTTGAGCAGGGACATCCATCCCTAGGTGCCCTGGTGGCTTCCACTAGACACCTCTGCTGCTCTCGTCCCTCCTGCAATGCCAGGAGAGTATCATTACCTTGGGACATGGCAGGACAGGCATGGGGTGGATTATACCCTCTAGATTTTGAGGCCACAGGGGACCTGCAAGGGTTGGGGATGGCACTGGGGGTGGTGGCAAGGTTTCACATTGCCCTCCTCATCCTGGATCTGCCCAGGCTCTCCGCTCCCGGAGCAGGGCGGAAAGGCTGATTTCTCTCCCGGTCGCAGGCAGAGGTGTGGCAGGAGCTGTGCTCCTTCCCCTGGAATGCCACCACGCTGTGCCAGAGCTCGTTCTGCGGGGTGGCCGCTGGCAAGATGCGTACAGGCTCCCAGGTGCCAGGCTCCCTTGCTGGCAATGCCCCTCAACTCTAGGATGGCGTGGGGATTTTCTCACTCCCCAAAACACTGGGAATTGTTTCGTTTCAGAAGCTCTCCAGCCAGGAGCTTGGCCCTGAGCCCTCGCAGGAGCCAGCCCACAAGGCCCCATGCAACCTGAGCTGGCTCATGGAGCAGCGTGAAGTCGTGGGGACCCATGTCAGCCGCTGTGAGAGCCAACTCCAGCAGCATGGTGAGCACCAGCACACCCCCACCATGCCAAGCCACTGCATGCTGGCTTGTGCCACCGGACCTTTGCCAGGACTGATGGATGGCGCGGCCATACTCAGCCATCCCACCTGAGTCCCCAAGCTGCTGCAGCCCCCTTGTCCCTCTGCCTCGCTCCCAGACCCGCTGGCAGGTCCCCAGTCAGGGGACGTGGTCACTGCCATCTGTGGCACCCCTGGGTGCCCTGGTGCTGGCCATGCATGGGGGCTGGCAGCAGGGGGGCTGGGGGGGTTCTGCAGCCATAAAGCCACCTGGGTTTGGGACAGCACCATGCTGGGGGCCTGCAGGAGCTGGCACTTCCTGGAGCAAAGCTTTGGTGTCTGTTTTCAGCCGACTCAGGGACCTCAGAGGACACAGCTGCCCCACTGGAGAAGGTGCCAAGCGAGACAAGGCAGGATGAAGGAGTGAAGGTGCCCAGCTGCCCAGGCCTCAGGGGGGGCTTCCTGAGAGTCTGAGGCTGCAGCCCTGCACCCTGCTTGCCACTGGGGCATCTCTCAGGATATCCTTGCTAGCCACTCACTGGGGCCACCCATAAGCATACCTCCCTGCCTCACCCAGGTCCTGCAGCCACCCTGTTTCTCACCCAGGACACCATTTGTCCTCCCCAGGGGCTGGATTTTGGCAGGGAGGTGCTGGACCAGGTGGGGCAGCTGCAGGAGCAGTGCACGAGGCTGCAGGAAGCTGTGGAGCAACTGTGGGGTGACACTAGGGACACCCAAGTAAGCATAGCCCTGGGCTCAGCTCAGGAGCCGCTTGTGCCATGGTTGATGTCTGAGCCAGGCTGGCTACAGGCTTGCCCAGGCTTGGCATGTCCCCATATCTCCAGTGTGTCAGGATTTTGTGGCCATGACATGCTGGAGGAGCTGGGGATGAACAATGATGAGCAACTCTGAGGGAGGGGGGGTGGCTGGGGTCACTTGGCAAGCATGGAACCTGCGTGGGGTGGTGGGGCACACAGCTATGAGCAAGGTGCTGCAGGAGCAGGGCTTGGGTGTTGTGAGCAAGCAAAGGCATGGGGGGGGGAGGGGGCAGGGCTGGTGGGAGGACTGGGGGCCTGCAAGGGATGGCTGACACCATGTCCCCCTCAGAAAGCAGACAAGGCTGTGCTGGAGACCAAATCGAGCCAGGATGAGCTGCAACATGCCATGGTCCAGCTGAGTGAGATGATGCAGGACCTGCTGCAGAGGATGTCCCTGATGGACCAGGACAGGCAGAAAGTGCTGGAGAAGCTCTTCAGCAAGATAGACTCCAAGGTAGCAGTGTCACCTGGGGAGGGTGGTGGGGATGGAGCAATGCACCGGGCCAGGGAGCACATCCCTGCATGGGGGGGGTGAGCCCTGAATCTGACAATGCCAAGAAATGATGATCCTTGCGCCGTGGCTGGCCATGTGTCCCAAGGTGTCCCAAATGTCCCTCAGGGGCATCAGCATCCCTTGAAATGGGGCTGGTGTCCCAACGAGACCCTCTGCCCTCCCTGCAGCTGGACTGTGCAGTGCTGGCTCCCCTGCAGGCACAGCTGGAGCAGGTATGGAGGCTCACCCAGCAGTGCCTCTGCCAGGGACCCTGCTGCGGTGACAACCATGCCGCTGGATTCAAGAGGTGGGGGCTGCTGAGTCCCGTCCCATCCCATCCCATCCCATCCCATCCCATCCCATCCCACCTTGTCCCCTTCTGTCCTCTCCTGTATTGCCCCATCTCCTCCCATGCTGTTCCATCCTGCCCTGCCCATCCCATCCAGACCGTTTGTCCCACCCTGTCCATGGGACCTCATGTGGTCCCTGGGGTGCTGGCGGGGCGCTGAGCAGCTGCCCCTGTGCTGCAGGCAGCTCTTTGATCCCGTGAAGTGCATCTCCTGCGACAGACCCCTGCCACAGGCCCCGGCGCCGTGAGTACTGTGCAGCCCCCCCAGGACAGACCCCCATGCCACATTGCCACTAGAGACCGCTGCGACTTCGCCTCCACGTCCTCATCTGTAGGCACTTGATGACGGTCCGAAGAGCCAACCAGATCCTCCGGCCCCATCCAGCCAGTGCCAGCACCTCCAACTGTCTGGCACAGCAGCTCCCGGCGAGGTGAGGCTTGCCAAGTGCCACCGCATCCCTCTCTCTCCCTTTGGGCTCCCTCTGCCTGGGCAGGAGGGGTAACATCAGTGCTCCCCACCCAGGGAGAGTGAAGGAAGCAGCAGTGCCGGCCGGGGGAGCCCCACGAGTCCTCCCAGGCCACTGTCCACTTCCAGTTCCCTCATCGCCATGTGTTCCTGCAGAGGCGCTGCAGACCTCACCTGCAAGAACGTGAGCCCCGATCCCCGCGTGTCCCTGTGCTCTGGAAACCCACCGAGCCCACCCGGGCTGGGATGATGAGAGTGCTGTGGGCTGCAGACAGCCTCGGTGCACCCCCAATGGCACCAGCTGCTCTTCCCTCTAGAGAGAAGTGGATATTTTGGGCATCGATGGGGTTGTCTACAAGGGCAGGCTGAGCTCGCCGCCTGGCAACAGGACCATCATCACCATGGGCAAGGACTTCCCAGGCAGGGGAGCAGCTCCAGGGCACAGCTCCAGCCAGGCTATGCAGCCACCTGAACCAGTGCATTCTGCTCATCCCAAAGCAACAAAGACCTCCCAGCCCCGCTCCCGGCACACCACAGAGATACGCCGTGCCCTCAAGTACAACAGCTACTACGTGTCCCCATACTCATGTGAGTGCCTACCCCGGTTGTCCACCCAGGCCACTGGCCCCACCATGCAGGCTCAGCCTGCTGCTGAGCGCTCCCAGGGGGCACTGTGTCCCCAACAAGGCTGTTTGTCCTTCTGCACTGTAGGTGCTGCCAGGCGGACAAAGACAGGTGCTCTGGGGGCCGGTGGCAGGCTGACACAGGTGGCAGCAGGACAGCAGGCATCTGAGCCAGCCAGGGAGCTGTGAAATGGCTTGGGAGTCCGGGGAGGGGGCAGGTGCACCAGGGCTGTGCTGCCTGGCCTCAGGGGACTGGCAGGGTGGGGGTCACACTGCCCCAGCAGCTGCTCAGTGCAGTGGGGTAACACCACAGGCCATAAAGATGCTCCCTCCGCTGTTGCCTCTCCTGTGTGGTCCCTGGGCTTGTAGGGGCACATGAGGCATCCTTGGGGACTCAGCAACCAGAGCCTGACATTTTGGGCTATGCCATGTCCCTGTGAGCTCTCTCTGACCAGCCACATTTTCAGGTCTGCGGTGTGGCTCTGGATTTTCCAATTCCATGGCTCCTGGTGGCCCTGTGACAGTCATGGGCGAGTTCCTCTCCCTACCACCCAGGTCTCCATGTGGCTTCACCTGCATTTCACAGGCAGGTGTCTCCCCTGGGTGGGCTCCATGTCATGCAGCCCCTGCCTCGCAGACCATCCCCATTCCCAGCACAACTCCACACTGGCCTCCATGTGCCCAGGCCACCATGGCTGGGACACAAGACCCATGGTCCCAGCGCACTCCAGATTTCACTGGCTTGGCCCAGTCCACCTCAGTGGGGCAGGACTGAGACACGCAGCTCCAGCACAACTCTGCACAGGGAAGCACCAGCTCCAGCCCTCCCTCCAGCCTCTGCCGAGGCTGTACAAGAGGCACCATGGGTGAAACCACAGCTCCTACAATGTTTATTTTAGCAACACAAATAAGAGATTGAAATTAATTATTGACCGGTGAGTGCTGGGACAGAGGGGCATGGCCTCATGGGGAGAGGGCTCGGCAGGGATGGCAACTGCCAAGGGACCTGGCCCCTGTCATCCAGTGAAGAGGGGACAGGAGCCAGGTCACAGCAAGACACCCAGGACCTGTGGGTGTCACACAGGGAGCCTGAGGGCTGCCCGCAGCCCTGCCATCAGCCTGCCCCTGGTGGGGGTCTCACACCCACAGCTGATGTGGAGGGGGAGCAAGCAGAGCCCAGCTGGCTTCTGCTGAGGCTGAGCCTTGGCATGTACCTGTCAGTCACCGTACAGCTGGGACGGGGTGTTTTGAGCAGCACACATACAGTGAAGAGGCGGCCAGCCCCAGCTCGGAGGCAGAGCATGCTCAGAGCCAGTCAGAGAGGGGATCCTGCAACACCTTGTGCCCAGGCCAGCCTTCCCCGCCTCCCACCGCTGCTGCAAACAAAGCAAAGACACTGGGTTCAAAGCAGAAGAGCGTGTATTGCAAGCAGCTGCGGCGCATCTGGAGAGACTTCCAGCCGCCGGGAGAAAAGAACAGAGGGGTTAAAAACGATCCCAGTCTCTAGGGTTACACTGTGTCATGCAAACAGCCTCGGGGCAAACCCCATCCCAGGAGGGCAGGGCAGGGTGTGCTGGCCCAGCCTGGCCACCCCCTGCTCCCCATCGCCAGGGCTGGGCAAGGGGCCAGGCGCCTCCCCAGGAGCCGGTGTCCCCCAGCCCTGCTCACCAGCAAGCATGATGCATGTGAGGTGGAGGCTGCAGCTGAGCAAGAACAGTCCTTGCTCTCTCCCCCCTTACAAAAAAAACAAGCCACGTGGGGTGTCTGCCCCCCACCCGGTTGGGTGGGGCTGAGGGAGGGGGGGCAAACACTCAGGTACAACCCACTCTGCCTAGTGGGGTGGCCCAGAGGACCGTGAAGAAGGGACCTCCTCTGTAAATGTCACTCGCATGCAAACTCGTGTCCCAAGAGAGGAGGGCGTTCTCCCTCCCGGACTGCCCATCAGCGGCAGGGTCCCAGGCAGAGGCCAGCACCGGTCCCGCGTCCCACGCAGCCTCCCGCTGTCTCTGGGGAGCTCCGTTCAGCTCGAGGACAAGTAAAAACTACTTCAAACCAAACCCATGCAAGGCAGCTATTTGCTCGTGTGTCTTGGCGGCTGCCAGACGCCCTGGCAGCAGAGTTCCTCTCCTCTTTGGGGAGGGGGGAAAAAAAAATATATATATATTTATATGCAGGGGTCCCCGCTGCGTTTGCTCTCCGCTGCAGCCTCATCTCTCTGCCTCCATGGTCACGTTGGCCTTCTGTTCTGCCGTGGCCTGCTGGGAGACGGCGGCTGGCCAGCCGGCGGGCTGCGCCGGGGGGGCCGGAGTCCACATGCTCTGCTGCTGGCCGGGGGGCGAAGCTGTGGGCCAGGTGGGGTTGAAGGCCCCATGCTGGGGCAGCGGCGGGGCTGGGGGCGGTGGAGAAGTCGCCATGGAGGCCACGGGGCTGCTGCTGTTGAAGCTCTCGGAGGCCTTGAGGCGGGAGAACATGGTGAGGGCGTCAGGGAAGTTGGGCGGCGTGGCTGGCGTGTTGGCAGGAGTGCACATCTGCAGGAAGGAGATACATGGTCAGGCGTGGGGGGGTTCTCCACCTTCTGCCTCCCACCAGGGTCCAGAACAAGACCCCTCTGCCCCCACCGCTGCAGCACACGGAGGTCCCAGACCCATCCTCTGCTAACAATGCTGCCTACAAGCAGCAGTTATTTAAGGCTGTTAAGACAAACGCTGTGGCAAGAGCTCCTGTCAGAGAGTCCAGACAGGACCCCACTGTGCCCGGCCAAGTCAGGGACCCTCTCTACTCCACAACCTGCTGGTGCCACCCTGGGCCTGCAGCTTTCTGGCTCAGTGAGCACAAGGCTCAGGCTCAGCTCCCAGCCCGCAGGAGATTGGGCACTTGCTCTGCACACTTACTGCATGCTCCAAATCCCCAATTGTCCCGGAGAGTCAAATGAGGCCACGGCAGCCAGCAAATCCCCAAGACAAATCTGCCCAGGCAGATTACAGGCTGCCGGGGCACGAGAGTTAAAGGAACCGAGTCTGGGGACAGCTGGGAGAGCACGGAGGCAGGCAGCACTCATGCACATGTGTGCCCTTGTGTGTTTACACACCTCCAGACGAGCACGCTGTGCTAGAGGCACACTCCAGCAGGGCAGAGGTTTGCGTGCTCAGCCACTCTGGAAGCACACAAGGACTCACGTGTGCAGCTGGGCAGCGTGCACGTACCTCTGCGCGTGTTTACACAGCCTACAACGGTCCGGTGCTCCAGGTTCCCTCTGCCATATTGGGGCTGGTCTGGACCATCTGCTGTTCCCAAAGTATCCTCCATCGGACCATACCTCTCTGAGGAGCAGCCCCAACTCCTCTGCAGGGTTCTGAGGGCACTCTCGGACCTGCTGCCCCACTGCGCAGGACAGGCTATGCCACCCTCAGCTGCTCTCCAGGAAAACCTTCCTTGGCAGGCAGCTCTGCCAGATCTCCCTGCCCGCGCTCCTGGAGCTGTGAAGCAGCAAGCTGGGCATCAGCAACAGCCCAAAGTGCCCGCCAGCCGGTGCTGTGCCCCTGGCGAGCACTGCGAGGTGGGAAAGCACTTACCATCTGATGGTGGTGGCTGTAGGGGATGTTTGTTTCTTGGAAAAAAGCACTGAGAGCAGTCTGCAAAGAAAAAAGAAAAAAAAGGAAGATGATGTTACCACCAGCACGCGAACTGGGCACCCACTGCATCCCTGCACACAACGGCAGGGCTTTGCAAGACCCCAGAGATGATCAAAACAGGCCTGCAGCCCCCTTGCCCACATGGGAAAGCGCTGCGGACAGCTGATCCCATGTCCCCAGGCAGAGATGTCTGCTTGCACTGAGGCAGGAAGGGATCGCACGTATTTGGGATCACTGTGCTGGTTGCTGAGAAGCAGCCGCTCCTGGAGCGGACCCTGGCAGGCATTTCACAACTCACAGCGATGCTCCACAACCACTGCGTGCAGGGAGAGGAGGGAAACCAAATCCAAACCCAGCAGGAGAAGCCCAGCGGGAACTGGTGAGATGCGTGTCCTTAACGGGACAAGATTACAGTCACCATACTCACGCCGGGAAATCCCCAGGGTTGGGGATACAACAGGTAGTGCTCCCCATATACCAGAGCATTTCCAGTTCTGCTGTAGGCGGGGTAACAGTTATGACTGACATAGTTTTGGTTAGTTTCCAGTTCAAACCAGTAAAAATCTGGTAAATATGTCACATGCCTGTGGCATGTGAGAGGACAAAGGAGGGGTTGCAGGGAGGGAACGCTGGGACACGGGCTGGCCAGCAGGGCAGACATCCAGCCCAGGTCCGGGAGGAATGGAGGCAGTGGGAGCTCTGGGGATGTGCGGGACTGGGCTGATGCAGGACCAACGAAGGTGAAGCTAATTCCTGTTCTGTGCCAGGCTTTAGCTGAGTTAGGGCTAGAAAACGATGTTTTGATTCAGTTGCAGATCAGACTTCGTAGAAATGTTTGAGAATTGGTTTGGATTCAGTTATGGCTGGAGGAAAAGCACCCCCCTCCATCAACCCCCATGTGATCCCCTCCCCAGGAGCAGCCTGGCCAGCAGGTCTACCAGACAGGGTGCGAGGCACAGGTCTGCAGCCAGGTGCTGCCACACCACCCCTGCAAGCCAGTGATTGGTGTTACCCAAGCTGCTAAACAAAACAAAACCAAAAAAAGTAGAAAAACCTGGAAAAAGCAGAGGCAGGTTGTACCAAACCCTGCACGATTGAAGCAGCCACAGTCCTAACACCACACGCAGTCCTCGCCCTCGTCCCCACAGCCACACGCTCCTGTGTCACACCCAGGGACGGGATGAACAAGTCAGCTCAGCTTACTGGTCTGATGGAAAACTATTCTGCCCCAAAAGACCCATTCTGACGGGTCCTGGAAAGATGAAGGGGCTGCACTCACACCACTGGGGAGCTGGTGCTGGCTGCTTGCAGTGGGGTTAATGGTTTCCTGGCTAAAAGGGGACAAGTTATTGGTGAGACCAGGTGGCAGCCGGAGCGATATCTGCAAACAATAAACCAGACCTGGGTGGGGGAAGCAATTGCTGCTACAGAGCCTGGCAGGTCCTGGACCTCGGGGGGAGGATGCAACAGCCAGGCTGGCAAGGCTCTTCCCTGTGATAGCTGCGTATCTCTGCATTTAATAACACAGTACCCGAACCCTGCACCTGGCAAGGCTGTGACCTGAGCTCCCTCGGCACACACGGGCAGGACCCACTGGATTTCAGTGACGGCCATAAAGCAGGAATAAGGGCTACAGCCCTGCAGACCGGCTCTGAACAGGCTGGCACACGTCTACAAATCAAGGAAAAGGCCGATGGAAACATGGACGCTTCTGAGGCAGCGACATCCCCGTCACTGTGCTACTCTTCGTCCTGGGTGAGGTCCAACGTCAACACCCACACACGCTACCGCTCCAACAGAAAGGATTGTGATAAGAAAGGGGGGAAACTGAACGGGGAACATAGGCAGAGAGGTGTGGGCACAGCCAGATAACTACAAGCTGATTAAATCTGCTCTGTGCTCCTGTTTTCCAAGCAGCCTCATATCTGGGACTGTGCCATCAGCAGACAGGGGCAGAGAACGTCCCCAATGTGACCGTGAGCTGCCCACCGATCCCTGCTGGCGCTGGGAAAAGGGCTGTGACCTGGGTGGAGGAAGCAACTCCACCATGGCAGGCCCTTCTGCCTAAAACACTGTGTCTCCTCCCCTCCATCTGCCCATTTCCAAGCATGGTAGAAGCAACCCCTCTGCCCACAATCCCTGCTGCTTGTGTCCCTCCAGCTGCGGGGAACAGCTGCCACCTCCCAAGGACCCTCAGCAGCCCCAGCCCAGGCAGGCGAGAGGCCTTGGTGGCACAGGCTGCCACACATGTAACCAAAGCTGCTGATGCTGCCTGGTCTCCAGCCAGCATCACAAGTACTGGGGGCAACCAGTGCGACAGCAAAGCCAATTAAGGCTCCTCTGCTGGAGAGAGAGCCCAAGCCGCAGCTCAGCCCTGGCCCTGGACCAAAGGCCCGTGGCACCCTGAGTGGCAGCAGGAGCAGGGAAGCCGCTCGGCAGGTGGTCAGGTGGCCAGGCCACCGCATCCCCCCCAGGATGCAAAACCAGGAGCTTCACAGGAGGGGGATCACATAGAGATCCTACCAGGGTGCCAAGAAGCGCCTGATGGTGACCAAGTCAGGAGGAGGACAGCTGCAGGGGCAGTGAGTGAATGCAAGGAAACCTGGGTGCTGAGCAGAACAAAGTCAGCCTGGGGGAAGGGGACACCCAGCCCTCTACAGCCGCTCAGATGGGACCCCGGGTGCTGTTTGATCCCCTGCCCATTGCTGCCCGAGCTGCACTCACACCCGCTGCCAGCACAGGGGATGGGATGCCAGCCCAGGGGATTCGTCAGCAGGGAGCCCACGGTGCTAGAGCAGCCCTGGGGGCACCCTGCCCTTGAGCCACAAAGGAAAGGGAAAGGGGTTCGATAAAACAAAAATAAATCAGAAGAGGAAGTGGAAATCCAACCACGGATGCAGCAGGTAGAGCCAGACACCTGCTCCTCCTCTTGTTCCCCACACACAACCTCACTAGACTGAACAGAGGCACGAACACTTAGCACCAGGAAAAAGGAAGGAATGGGTGGTTTTTTTAAAGCTGATGTCTTCTTATCCTTCCCAAGTAGCCCCAGGGGCAATCAGTGCATAACAAAGCCAATTAATACTCTTCTACCTGGGAAGGAGCCTGATGCACTGCTCAGCCCAGCCCGACACAAGACTCTGCAAACTCTGAAATGTCTCCCTGGTGGCCTGCTGGGTTCCAGCCATGGTGGAGGTGCCTGCTGCCCTCCCTGGCTTCTCCCAGAAACCCAGCACCTGCGGCCCTAGAGGCCGAGTGCCAGCCCTCACCCAGAGACACTTCAAGTCTCTTTCTTTGGGCTGTAAGCCTCCCCCCTCTGATCAGCCATGGCACCGCTCCAGCTGCTGGAGGGCTGGGCTGGCAGGGCCATTCCTGCTGGCACCCACCACGGCTGTCCCTGGAAGCACAGCAGAGCTCACGGTCCTGCAAGAGCTGCAAACTACACCAGGCGTGCCATGAGAAAGCCTGCCCTGGGCCCCTGTTAAACAGGAGTGGAGTCACGGGAGTGGGAGAGGTGATCCACATGCTACCCACGAGCTTTCCCACTCCCCGAGGACGGAGGGGATGCAAAATAAACAGCTTCCTTTGTCAAGCCCCTGAGCACAGTACAGACTGTGATCATCTCATGCTGCATCGAAGGCAGCTGTATCCCCAATGGTTTCCTGATCTCACGCCCTGCTCGCTGTCCTGGATCAGGTTCCTTTCCCCCAAACTCTGTGTCTGCCCTGAGTCGGCAGGACACCATGTACAACAAACCCTCCCTGCAGCCCCCACCACATCCTCCATCAGCCAACAATGGCTCCAAAGCAGCCCCAACCCAGGAAAACAGTCCCAAAACATCAGCATCCCACCAGCCTGAAGCTGTCCATGTCTCACAGCAGCTTCCCTGTCCCTCCTGCCGGTGACCCAACACCCCAGAAGCGCCCCAGCCAGGACAGACCCATAGAGCTGGAGAATACAGCTCCTGCCATCTTGCCATGGGGCTGTCTAGATCCATTCAGCTCCACCGAGCAGAACACCTCTCCCCACAGTGGTCTTAGAGGCAGGAGGAACATCCTCAGGGTGCAAGCGGGCTGCTCCGACTCACACTGCGCCCCTGGAGCAGCACTTGGAATCCGAGGAGACTATGAGTGAAGGCAGCGTAAATTACCACTGAACTTGCCTGAACTCCACCAATTTATACTCGCTACAGATGGGGGCCAGCCAGCAAACGGCTGCTGCACTAGAGTAACAAAAGCCTCAGAATGTCCCAGGCAAGAGGTGAGAGCACATTGGATTCAGGAGACGACATCTCCCCAGCGCAGCTCCCTGAGGAAGGCATGCCCAGTGGCCATTTTGCAAAGGGAATTATCTGACCGTTGCACCAAAAGTGAGTGGGAACATGGTAACTGCTCATCGCAGAGCGTTTGTTTACAGCTGAGCTTCCTCTGAGTCATGTGAGTGCCAAGCCGGCAGGAGACGGCTGTTTGTACTTGTGCAACTCACCAAACGGTGGCAAAGTTCTGCAAAACGCCTTTTGAAAGAAAAGTTAAACTTTTGTCATCCCTTCCCAGCTCTTTTGTGACAGGCGCAGAGGTGGTGGAAGCCGATCCCGCTTGTCCCAGAGGGCCACTGTCAAACTGTATTAGTAAACAAAACCTAGAGCACGTTACGCATGCAACACATCCACCGCCGACGGCACTTCCGTCAGCGGACCATGGTATTAAACGGGCACGGTGGAGGGGAACGCCAGCTGGGCATTCAGCACAGCCCTGCACACCCATCCGCTCGCTCCCTGGCCACGCACGGCTTGGCTTTGAATGCCTCTTGGCCTGCGATTTAGCATCTGGGCATCCTGCAGCAGCACGGCGAGGGGACTGCCTCCGTGCCTGATCCACCCCACCACCGTCACGTTACAAAACAAGCCCCGAATAACGTCTCGGAGGCCTGCCAGCAGGGCTCGCAGCCAGGCGGGCCGTGCCACGCACCGAACGAGAGGTGCCCTAGCTCAGGGGATGAATACAAACTGAACCTCCTGCTCTCCAGACTGACTCAGACCTCTCCTCCTGCATCGCAAAAACAAGACACTTCAATTACAAAGGTGCCATTAGCGTCAAATCCATCAGCTCCAGACTAGAGATCTGCAGAAGAGGGGGGGGGGAATATAATAAAAAAATCCTATTTAGAAAGAGCTTTTCTCGCTACAGCTCCCCGAGCTTTAGCTCCAGGGGTCTCTGGAGGAGCAGAGCAGCCGGGGAGCTCCCTATCCAAAACCCCGGCCCCACGCATGACATTAACCCCCCTCATAACCCCAGACCCATGCATAACATTAACACACAACACTACCCCCCCCCCCCCGACCCTGTGCCGATGTCAGGAGCATCCCGCCCGCCGGCAAAGGGGGAAAAGGCGGCTGGAACCAGGAAAGCTTTGACCTACAAAGTCTCCTCTCCCACGGCCGCCCCGGGCTCTGCGAGGCAGGGAGGGAGGAAAGGCCGGGCTGGGGTTTTCCAGCCCACGGAGGAAGAGATGCGGGGTGGGGAGGGGGTGAGCAGGGGGGCCCTCGCTCTGCACCCACCCCTCCTCGTGTCCCCAACATCCCGCGTGGCGTCCCCAACACACCGCCCCCCACTTCATGCGTGGGCCGAGCGCGGGGAGGAGAAGGCGGGGGGGGGGGGGGGGGGAGGGGGGGGCGGGGGTGCCCCACGCTCACCGTGTGGGTCCGTCCCCCCCTCCCAACACCCCCACGCATGAACCCGGTGGCGGCGGCCTCACCTCGAACTGCCAGTGGGCCGCCTGCAGCAGCTGCTTGGCCTGGTCGGCGGCGCAGCCGGCCGCCAGCACGAACTGGTTGATCATCACCTGGTGCTTGAGCTCGTCCATGGCCCCGGCCCCCCCACCGCCGCCGCCGCCGCCGCCACCACCACCACCACCAGCCCCCCCCCCCCCCGCCCTCACGGCGCCGCCACCATGGCGGAGCCGGCGCGGCTCACGCCAATGTTTACTGGGCACTGACTCACGGCGCCCGGCGAGCCCCGCCGACGGCCGACAGGGGAGGGGCGGGCCGCGGGGGGGGCGCGGGGGACGCTGGGAGATGCAGTTCTCGCCCGCCCCGCCGCCGCGCCGCCTCCGCCCCTCCCAGACTACAACTCCCGGCAGCCCCCGCTTTGTTTGCGGAGCGGCCGGCGCGCCTTGAGTGACGCGGCCAGCCGGCCAACCGCCGCCGGCGACTTGGTAGTACCTGACCGTATATGGTCAACAACGCCGCTGCCCCCAATCAGAGGGCGGCGGGGGCGGGACGGGTTCGGGGCGGGGCGGGTCACGTGGGCGGGCGGGGAAGGGCCGGGGGGGGGCGCGGGCGGTGTTTACAGTCGGCCGCGTGCGGTTTCCTGTTGACGTGCGGGGAGCGGCCGCGGCGCGCGCGGCGCTGGGGGGAGGGTGGCCGTTAACGGCTGGGGGGGGCGGGTAACGGTGCTCTTCGGCCCTCCCGCAGCGTTTAACCGGTTGTCGGTGGCGGCGGCTGGCGGGGGGGGGTCCTCTGCAGGCCCCGCGGTGCCCACCAGGCCTGGCGGGGGCCCCCGGGCTCACAGCCGCTTCAGGCCACCGCCTCACGGCCCCGACGCCGCCATATCCCGTCTCACTTCAGGCCTCGGGGCTGGGCCAGGGCTCCCCGACAGCGCTAATAAAAGATGGGGGTGCGGCCCAGTGTCGCCCTCCTATCTGAGACCTGCTCCCATCACTCCCTAGGCCAGAGGACATCCCCACTGACATGGCTGCTGGGGTGTAAGAGGGGAGATGTCAGCCAAGGGAAGGTTCTGGAAGGTGTTAGTGGGCTCCTGGCTGTGTGAAATACTCCTTTGAGAGTGGGGGATTGCCATAACAGACAAAAGCACATGGCCAGGCCAGCATGCACATGGCGGGGGACATGCAGTGGTGTTGCTAAGGAACAGGAAATGATAAGCAGGCACAGACACACCATTGGATGGTCCAGGGGGTGACGAAGGGGAAAGTGGGGCGAGGCGAAGGGAACCGCTAATTCCACAGCGCTCGTGAAGGCCCTCTACCTCCTCCACCTTCCCTGAGCAATTCTGGGCTCCTTTCAGGCAGTTTGTGTTGGGGCTTAGCCTCGCCGCGAGCGGTTTGTTCGCTAACACCTTTTCGCCCTGGCCAGCATTTCGCGTACAGCTGCAGATATTTCTGAGACGTGAGGATTAATGGCTGAAGCTCAGGCAGGTCACGCGTTTGACCTGAGGGGTTTGCAGCCTCCGCTGTTTGGACATGAATGGCCCCAGTATTGTCCAAATCTGATCACCGGGTAACGGTCTCCTTCAGTAACCATGCAGAGTACTACAGGCCTTGCAGGATGCTGGGGTCAAGGGAATTCCTCCTCCTTGTACATATGTCACTGCCCAAATCAGAGCGAGGGCACAGCTGTATGGTGGTGTCAGTGGGACGCATCAAGAGGTGACTGGTCTTTTTTCACAAGATTGAGACAACCCCAAGAGGGAAGCGGCAAGAGGGAGATCTGTAGCCAGCAAGATGTAAATATAGGTGGGAAAACAAATCTCCTGGAGGATTATTTTAATTGGAGAGAACCAGACATTTTTAGAAACTTTACCATCTGATTTTTGAAGGGGGAAGGGTTGGCCCCAGGCCAGCAGGGCTTTTGGGGAGGGTTGCAAGCCCTTTGGAGCAGGGCAGTGTTTAGGGAGGCAAAGTTCACAGGCTCGCCACTCCTTCTGGTCAGGGATAACTGCCTGTAGTCTCTGGGGCTCCTGAACCTTGTTGTTTTATGAGTACCAGACAAACAAAGCGAGTGACAGCGACGGGGAGGGGACAACTGAGACAAAGCAACTTGCTTCACTGGGTAATAAACCCCTGAGCAACTGGACTTTGGATGAGCTGCTCCGGTGAGTGGAAGGTTTGCAGGCAAATATACTTCCTTGTTTACACGGGTGTGCTCGTAGCTGCCTCGCTGGCAGAGATGTCCAAGGAGACTCCTGAAGGGCAGGTCGTGGTGTGTGAAACGTGCCCAGCTTCAGAACTCCTTGTTCATTAACATTTTGCAGGAAGGAGTGGTGTAGTGGATGCCAGCTGGGGCTGGGACATAGTGGCACGTCTTGTGGTGACAGTGTGTGTGTAAATGAGCAGAGGAGGTGGGCTCGCAGCCGAAGAATCCCTCCTCTGTCCTGCTGCTCCTCTCCAGGCTGTGCTGGAAAATGGCTTCAGGCTCGCCTTTTCCTGGATGGATTTTGGCCCAGCAGAAAAGACATTGGAGTTGGAAGGAGCTCTGCAGGGTCCTGGGGGGCAGGAGCCCTGGCCCAGTTTCGCCCTGGTCCTCCCCAGCTTGGCTGCTCTCACTCCGCACAATGATGGCACCTGGGGTTTCAGGCTCCCTTGTACCTCGTGGGAGTGTTTTCATCCCTTTGGGGGATGTAAGGGATGGCCTCCCGTCTTTGTGGCCTTCCTCCCTTTCCATCTTCAGCATGGTGCAGGGCCCAGGGCTGGCACCACCACACCATGTGGAAATACGGGCTCGGGAGCCCAGAGGCGAAGGGTGAAGGTGCAAAACCCACACCTGGTGGCACCACCAGGGTTTGTGGGACTATTTATCACCTCTTGAAGCCCCCACAGAGCCACTGGCTGGGGGGCTGCTGCTCCTCCACCCCAGGGGATGTGGCCGTGGTGTTGTGTCCCCACGCACGGGCTGGCAAGGGCTCCCTGCCCCACTGCCGGCAGCCGCTCCATCCCCAAGTCTCCTGCTGTCCTTCCCCTGTGCTGCTGGCAGTGGCTCTCGCGAGGGACGGAGGAGGCGAGTGGTGCAATATCCTGCCTTTGTGTGTGCCAGCGCCCGCATCCCCCGGGTCGGGTGGGGGTAAAGGAGCCGCCATCGGCTGGAGGTGCTGCCCTTCAGCTTCGCTCGCTCTGGGCCCTGGGGTTTGGAGCGGAAGGGCTGAGCCCATCCCTGGCACGCCGCTGCTATTGTAGTTGTCTGTCACATATGTCTCACCGAGCAGGGCCCTGGGGGAGATATTCTCCAGCAAAGGCCCCTGCCCTCCCAGATGACAATAACCCCGCCAGGGACGCAACCACTTCCTCCGAGCTCTGGAGAACTGTGCGGCCCGGGAGGCACCTTCCCGCTGGTGGAGGTTTTGCAATGAACAAAAACCTCCCGCCGCAGCCACTTCCCGGGCAGCCCTGCTGCTCGGCAGTGCCAGCGCCCCGCTGCTTGCCTGGACGTCGGCTCTTCCCTTGGCTTTCCCGCTTAACCCATACGGCACCGGGCTCCTGCTGAGCAGCACGGGCAGCTGCAGAGGGAAGGTGGTTGCTTTTGTCCCCGAAAAAGCTCAGGGGACAGCCTTGGGGCAGTTGCCTCCAGGCACCTCCATGGGCTGGCGAAGGGGAGGATGCTCTTGGTGCTCAGGATGAGGGGTGGAAGGGAAATGGACCCTCATCTTCTGTCCTCTCCTCACCTGTATGGTAAGAACATGGCTCTGCTTTGCCCCTGTGCTTGTGACCAGCTGGCTACCGGCTGGTAACCGGTTCCCAGCACAGCACAGGGAACCAGAGCCACTGAGCCTTGCTGTGCTGGGTCTGCTCCTGCACTGAGCCCCACATCGGCTGCTGGTGAGTCCATAGGGGATTACAGGTTCACCCTGCTCGGTTGGGGGTTGCTGGTGGCACATGTGCTGTTGGCATCAGCCCGCTGCTGCCAGGGCACTGCCTGGGACCCTCTTCCCAGCACCGAGGAGCGTCTCTGGGCTGCCCATGCAGGCAGGGAGCAGCCAGGACACGCTCTGGGGCAGCACAGATGGGAGCCGATCAGCAGACTCCATTCCTCCCTCCCTGTGCAATTTCTGTCATGAGAAACTCTTGCATGGAGGGGCTGGTTGAGCAAGAGGCACCGTTGCTCCGGGTGCCAGCAGGATCCTGGGGGACACAGGGATGGTTATTGCCAAGGCAGAGCCCAGGTCTCCTCTCTGCCAGGCACAGGGTAGTCGGCTCTCGTGGTGTCCTGGTTTGAGCAACACAGGACTAATTTCTCTTATGCTTGTGAAAACTGCACTTTTAGAAGACTTTAGTGTTTGGATTTGTGAAAATATTTATGTTATAGCCAGCAATGGTGTGCAGGTTTCAAGGTCTCAGTGTTTTCAAGCTCGCCAGGTGCGGGGATGAGGAGGAGAGAGACCCGAGCACTTGACCCAAGCTGCCAACAAGATTATCACATTCAATAGAAATTAGAAAGTTTGCTGCGAAGTTCTCTCTCTTTCTCTCTCTTTCTCTCTCTCTCCCTTGATGGCTGTGATCCTGGGAACTCCTTGCCCCAGTGCCAGAGCCCTGAGCCCTTCCCTTCCTCCTGAAGCCACAGTGCTCGCAGGGTCCAACATTGGCTGTCCCCGGCTGGGAGTGCATGGCTTCCTGTGGTAGAATGGGCTGAGTATGATCCTTGTATGTTTTATATTGGTATTGGGATCAGTACTAGTTCTTTAGTATTATTGATGTTAATTATTTAGCCTTATCCTATTAAATCTGTTTATAAAACCCTCATGTTTCCTTGTTTTTCCCCGATTCCCCTTCCTGGGTGGGGAGGGGTCATCAGGTGATAGAATAATTGTCTAAACGACAATAAATTGTTGTGGGTTTCTCAAACAGTAACATGTGGTTTGCCGGCAGGACGTGGCCGTTGCTAGTTTTACCCTGTCCTTCCCAGCCCCGTCGCAGCATGGGATGCAGCAGAGCAAGGTCCGGTCCTGCTCCATCCTTACTCCCAGCACCTGTTTCCCCGCAGCCCGTGCCCCGTACGGCCCTGTTGGCGCAGGGTGACTCTGCTCAAGGTGGCCACAACAACTGCAAGGGTAATAACTAGCCGGAAGCACGTTTCCCGGTGGGTTTGTTTGCTTATTCCTACCGGGTGTGTTTTAGTTTGTGTTTACGGCCAGCAAATTCCACCCACCGCCTGCTCGCTGTCATAAAATCCTCCTGTGCCGGCACGCTTGGCTCTCTGCTGTGTCCTGTCTCCCTGCGCCCCAGCCCTCTTCCTGTGCTGGTCTCCCTAGGCCAATTTAAGAGATGTTGCATGTGCCACCGCAGCTTCTTTGTGTCTCCCGAGGATCCCCAACTCCACCACTGGGAATTGGGGTCCCCAGTTCCCTCACAGTGCGTGTGCAGGAAGGTTCTTCCCTCAAAAGCTGAGCCTGGGGGGGGTCTTTCCTGCACCTTTGCAAGACCTCAGTGACAGAGTGGACTCAGAGGGGACAAGGCTCAGTGTTGAGACGTTGGCGGGGGCTCTTTTGTGCCTCTTCCTCCATGGCATCCTCCATGTTATGTCATGCATGCAAGAAAGCCTTCAGTCATTCCCCACTCTTATGTCTGAACCTCAGACACCTCCGTTCACTTCCCTGCGTGTATTATCTGTGAGAGGAGGAACCCGGGAGAGGTTTCCCCATGCGCACGCCACATGGCCCTGCATCTGGGGAGGCCAATCATCTTCCTCTCCTGCTGGTGGTGAGCCTCAGCTGGGAGCAGGTATTACCTCTAAGAACTGGCCCAGATAATGAATCCCCATGCCAAACTTCCCGGGAGGTGCACAGCTGCCCCAACTGGCCCACACGAACCAGCCATGCCTGGGGGGATGCGCCACCGGCGGCACATCTTTGTTTCCCCAGAAAGCAGGAGAGGAGGCTGGTGGGGACGATTGACCAGATACACCAGTGTGTAGAGATTGACCTGCTGGAAAGCAGCTTTGTAGAGAGAGACCTGTGAGTCCTGGTGGACAAGAAGATGACCATGAGGCAGCGCCTGTGGCCAAAGGCCAATAGTCTCCTGGGGTGCATTAAGAGGAGCATGGCCAGCAGCTGGAGGGAGGTCATCCTCCCCCTCTGCTCTGCCCTGGTGGAGCCACATCTGGAGTGCTGGGTCCAGTTCTGGGTTTCACAGTTCAAGAAGGACAGGGAACTGCTGGAGAGGGTGCAGCAGAGGCTACGAAGATGATCAAGGGACTGGAGCATCTCTGTGCTGAAGAAAGGCTGAGAGCCCTGGGGCTGTTCAGCCTGGAGAAGAGCAGACCGAGAGGGGATCTCATCAATGCTCAGCAATAGCTAAAGGGCAGGTGGCAAGAGGATGGGCCCAGACTCTTCTCAGTGGTGCCCAGTGACAGGACAAGGGGCAACGGGCACAAACTGGAACATGGGAAATTCCATCTGAACATGAGGAAAAACTTCTTCACTTTGAGGGTGGCAGAGCCCTGGCACAGGCTGCCCAGAGAGGTGGTGGAGTCTCCTTCTCTGGAGACATTCCATACCCGCCTGGACGCGTTCCTGTGCCACCTGCTCTGGGTGACCCTGCTCTGGCAGGGGGTTGGAGGAGATAATCTCCAGAGGTCCCTTCCAACCCCCACCATGCTGTGATGCTGGGCATCCCTGGACAAGCTCCCAAGGGCTTCCCCAGCCAGGCTGTATCCCGGGTATTCTCCATGCACATCCCGGTGCAGAGTGTCCCCTTCCGCCCCGTTTCCCCCCCCCGCGCACCTCCGTGTCCCCCCCCCTCCCGGTCCCCGGTGGCAGCGCCCTCTGCCGGCGGAGCTCATCCCCCCGCCACCCCGCTGTTGGTAGACGCCGCCGCGGTGCCTGCCGGGAGCTGTAGTCGCGGGCGGGCGGACTCGCTCTCCCGGCGTTCCCCGCGCCGCCGCCGTGGGAGGGGGTGCGGGCCGCTCGCCGCCGCCGCTCTGCGTCCCCCGGCCCGCCGCCGCCGCCGCCGCCATGGGCTCCCTGCTCAGCCGGCGCATCGCGGGCGTGGAGGACATCGACATCCAAGCCAACTCTGCCTACCGCTACCCGCCCAAGTCCGGTGAGGGCCGCGGGGCCGCTCCCCTCAGCGCCGGGGACGGGGGAGGGGGACGGGCCTGCGCCGGACCCGGTGCCCCCCAGGCCGCCCCGAGGGGGGACAGGCCTAGCAGGAGGTCGCGGGGTCCCCAGGAGAAGGGGCTGCGGGAGTGCCTGTCACCGCGGCACCGGGGCCGGCTCTGGCTGTGCTCGGGGCCCGGCCCGCCCGGCATCGGGGCCTCCCTGGCGGACAGCCGATGGATGTATCTTCTTGGGCCAAACCTGGGGTAAAAGGCCAGCTCGGTGCCTGTTTGGCTGAAGTGGAAGGATGCAGGAGGGCCGTGTGCCCTGAATGTAATGCTTAAGTAGTCTGGTCGTCCTTCGGTCAGTGTCTGTGGCCACCTGGCTCAGTTGCTGCTGCCCTTTGGTCCTGGTGGGTCATGGTGGGTGAGCAAGGCTTTGCTTCTCTGCTCTGTAAATATCACTGAGGCAAGTCGTCGGTCTGCAGCAAGTGAGGCATCTCCTGCTGCTAAAGAGGGAGTGACAGCAGAGTTCAGTGGGGACGCAGAAGGAAAATCAGTTTTGGTGGAGTATAGGATGGAAAAATTCCCCCATTACAATCTCCTTTAGCTCCTTAAAATGGCAGTGGTTCTCATCCAGGAGTCGTTGGACTGACATGGCCTACATGGGTATTTTTTTTCAAAGGGAGATGTTCTGGAAACTTAGAGAGTTGTCAGCTGTGCCACTTTTGTGAAGTTGGGATGAGCCCATGACTCACCTTGTCTTAGGCTGGCTTTTGAGATTGGCCTGGTTTAACTTGTTTAAAGAGTTTTATTTATTCTTCTCACAAAACAAGTCATCAGGGAAATTCATATGCTCTTCTTCCTTACATTATCCATTTGCTTACAAATTTTTCTAAGTTTCTGTTCTGCTAGGGCTTTTCCAGGCAGCCTTAAGAATTTACAGAGCAGCAGTTTGGGTTCCCTCATTCTTGGGTACAGGTGCAGCTTAGCTTTTTTGTGCAGAGATTCAACTTCTGCATGCGTCCGATAACTTGCGTGTGATGGAGGAAGCTAGGTGCCCCCATTTTGTTTGGAGGGGGCGCAGAATCTTCTCACACAGAGTCCTGCCATCATTACTCCTTGTCGTGTTGCAGGTTGGCCTTCAGCAAGAATGGTGCTGTGGAGGAGATAGAAGGGGGAAAGGAAATCTTCCTGGAAAAATTCTTCAGCTGTCTGGCTCTCTTAGAAAATCTAACCTGCTTTTTTTTTTTTTTCAGGGGGATGAGGACTAGTTTCTTGGGCTGCTAGGAAAGACAAATGTTGCTGCTAGGTTACAGCAAGACTCTGTGTGTCCCTTGGGTGGCCGGGGGGCTTTCCCCGTGTGGGAGACTGGGTGGACGTGAGCTGCCTGCGAAGCTGTAGCTATGGTACCATGGGCCCTGCTGGCAGTTTTCTTACAGCCTAGAGGTTTGCACCTCATTTCTGTGGACACTTAGACAGCATTTTAGATTTGGACTGGATTAATTACAGCCACCATATGCAATGAACATTAAACTATTTCTTTCAAATCATTATCCTGTTGTTTCTGTACTGTTGTAATTACCTAGACTAGTGTTGGGTTTTAGCCAATGTGCTTTCTAAGGTAACCCCATCACACACGTGAGGTTGGGTTTGTATGTTCATGTGCACCCTGGAAGTGGTCTGTTGACCTAGGTGCTGCCAAAGAGTGTTCCACGCATGGTACCTCCCTTTTAAAACTGAAGAGCTAATGCTTTCAAGCAGCTGTTTGAAGAAAAATATTGGTATTTCCTTTAGAGGCTTTGGATACAATTAGATGCTTGTTGTTAATTAATTTTCTGTTGCACTTGCGTGTGCTCTTTCTGAAAGCATACTGGCTTTAGGCTAGACCTTTCTCTTTGCCTTCTTCAGGTGTATCTAAGAAGGATCCTCTTGACTTTGGGAAGGGAGAAGAGCTGTTCAAGCTCAAGATCATTCTAGGCAGAAGAAGAGGTCATGAACAGTTCTAAGGTGGAGATTCAAGGAAGATTACTAAACAACAGAACAGTAAGGGCTGTTAGGATGGCAATCCCTGCTCCCTTCTTCAGGTGGGGTGTGTTCGGAAAGACACTGTCCCTTCTGGTCCTACAGACCTATGCGTGTTTGTTTTGGGGCTGGAAAGATTGGCTATGACTGGTACAAAATCTGACAGTGAAGATGACTGCAAGTGAGTTTATTTGATTTCAGGAAGCAAGCTGGAAGTGGTACAAAAAGTTCTTAGGCTAAATGGTTGCTAATTATTTCTAACTTGACGCTGTTGCTGTGAGCCCTGAACTGCTACTGACTGGAAGCCAGTTTTCTATCGGCTGCATTAGGTGTTTGAATGTGTGCACTGGAGTGTTAGCCTGACATGCAGGCAGTCTCCTGGCTGCTCAGAGATTACCCCGAAAGATGTGGTGAGGGAGTGTTACCTGAGGCTACCCATGCGCTGGAGTCTTGTGCAGCACCGAGGGCTGTCCTTCACCTTTTATGTGCTTTCCCGTCTCTGGTTTAAGCAGGTCTTGACTTACTGTGGGTGTCTGGGCAAGCTGCTGCGGATCTGGTCAGCTGTCGTCCACAATGGGCAACAGTTTGAAGGATGTGGGCTTGCGTTCTGGAGCAAACACACCACCTCACAAGAAGGCCACATTGTGTGAGGAAATAAAGACAAAATACAGATATTCTGACTGTAAGTTAAGCTGTATGTCAGCCTGTCTGTGAAAAGGAACACGGTTACTTTACCAGGTCGTACCAAGTGATGGCACCTTGTTGAGTCATAGCTGGCTGCAAATGCAGTGGTGAATATTCAGTTCTCATTTATTCACTTTTGATGTGGTCAGTCATGTGCTTTGTGGAGGACTCAGCAGGCTATTGTGGAATCCACCTTGGTCTTTAAAAGCCAGAGTCCTTAATGAGGCATTCACAGATGGTTTTAACAACTTTGATGCAACCTGTATGCAGTTTTGTAGTTAAAAATCTTCTGAAAATGCCTTGCTTATTCCTCCCCCGCTCTGGATATGGATCATGTCCATTTCCCCTCCTGCATCTGGGGGGCTGAGGCTACTGAAATGCTGTAAGACGACACCTGATTCCATTCTTTAATACCTCTTCATTGGTACCTTTTTAACCTTTCTTGCTTGTTTTATGGAGGCTGTGCTGGCATTGCAGATGCCTGACCAGTTGGAAGGGAGTTGGAAGAGGGCCTGGTTTGTACAGAAGAATTAGTGCCCCCATGAAATGGGATAAAAATGGGTAGTCACCAGGAACGGTCATGATCCTCGCTGTCCTTCTGTGCTTGAAGCAGTAAAGTGATACGTGTTCTTGCATGCAGTCTCATGATGCCCCTATTGCTTTAGCAACCAGTGAGCAATGCACCAGTGTTTTCCGCAGCTCGTCGTCAGCTTGTGTGAGCTCATGTGCAGTGTGGAGCAGGGCAGGGAGCACATGCCCTTGAGATAGCTTTTCTCCTCTGGAGTAGGCTCTTGAAAGAGTATTCCCTGGACGTTTTTGAGAGGGAAAATAAGAGGCAAATTACTCCTCTCTGAAGCTGAACTGCTTTGTTGTTTGGGAATGATGCCTTAATCGAGGAAAGAGCAATTCTAAATAGGAGAAGAGTATGCAGAGTTGTACCCAGTCCATTACCTTGCTCTCAGCTTATACGCTATGGGTACTGTGATGGTGTCAAAACAGAAATATGTTCCTCTATTTCACACATAGCTTTTGTTCCTCACTGGCTCTGCAAAGCACAGGGGAGTGGTCATCTCCGTTACTCCTGCTGTAGTTCTGTCGGGGTTTCAGCCCAACCCTGCTGGTGATGGCCACCACCGCCTGCCGATGACTGGAGCATTCCCTTCCTGTCTTCTCCCCAGCTACTCAACGAGCACCAGACTGAAGTGCTCACGGGTCAAAGCAGTTGCTTTTGCTGCTTGTTTATTGTTGGATTATATTTAACCCATCTCAGAGCCACATTCCTGTTTGCCATGTGACTGCTTTTGGTGGCCCAACAGGGATGGGCAATGAGGAAGGCAAGACAGCCTCATCCAGCCGCAGTGCTGTCAGTCCATCCCTTGGCATGCCGTGGTGGTGAGTGTCTGTTTGAGTAATTAAAAAGGACTCAGTTTCCATCACTTCACTGTTAATTCTAATAATGGTGAGAAACCTGAAGGGATATCTGATTGCTTTCTGTTAATGAACATTGTATGATGCAGCCCTTGTTTTGATGGGGCTGCAGTTGTGTTGTGGACTCTCTGCTTCTGGCCACTGTGGGGTGTTGTGTCCCCTGCCAGCGTGTCACTCCTGCATCACATCCATGTGTTGGGTTTGCGTGGGCATGGGATTAGGATGCTGGGTTAGGGTTAGGGAGAAGCAATTATGACTGGAGCAGACTGGTGCTTAATGCTGGTGCATTTATGACAATAAAACCCCATCACCATGTTGGACTGAATGTTAAGCAGTTTGGTGTCATTTGATGCCTTGGAGAAGCCTTGGGTTCCAGTTTGGTTTTGTGTGGGACAAACTAAGGAGCCAGACTTGGCCATTCTGGGTGTCCCAGTGCTGTTTTTCCAGCCACTGTAAAGTTTTCCACCATAACAATTTCTCTTACACCCACTTGGACTTCATCTGCCTTAGCTGTGTTACCCATTCGTGTTCTCTTTTATCTAATGCTCTCCTATGTTTTGTGCAGATTTACTCTGGGGGAGTAAAGCCACAATTTTTCTTTCCTCTGGCATTTTTCTCATATCCCCTCCTTGTTTATTTATGTATGATATTTTTTTTTTTTCCTTGTAAGTGTGTGCTGCATTTTCCTGGAGGATTTCTGTTTGTAGCAGTTCTGTGGAGGGTTAAGCCAAAGATTTTTTGCTTTGCTTTTTTTTCCTGCCAAAGAGGATGGTGCTTAGCATCCCCCTTGTGTCAGTAGCTACAGAGCTCTATGTAAAGCTGGCCTCGCAACACCTGCATAAGGTAGGTCAAGGTTGGTTTATAGACTTGGGGGAACGTGTAGCAACAGGGTTCAAGAGGCATGATAGTCTGCCTGAAAGCCTACAGCCGTCTGGAATTGGAAACAGAATGTAGAGGTGGAGCTGCAGAAGCATTTTAATGCATAGAAAATATATACAAGCCTTTCAGAGACATTAACAATCCTGTCGGCCTTGTGCTAGGTGTGTGGACATCACAGTGACCAGAAAAGAGGACACCTCATTTTTTCCTTCAGGTTTCTCCGTCCTTTTAGTCCTTGGTGTGATGTTTACAAAGCGCTTCTTAAAATGTTTTGTCTCCAGCTTGGGCAAACTCTGAGCTGATTGTGACTGGGTCGAGGGATAACTTTGATCTTAGCTTGAGAGCTCTGAACTCACTGAATGTGGTGTTCTAGCAAGTGGTTCCTGAATGCTGGCAATAGAATATCTTTTTTTTAGCTGCTAAGAACTGTGTTATAAATTTGTGAAGACAGTTTGCTGCATTTCTTGTTTTTTAGTTTTGCTGTTGAGACCTTGTGTACGTGGTGGCTTTTGTATCCGTAGCAGCACTGGCAGAGCCCAGGGGTGTTCTGCTTGCCAGCATATTCCCCTCTGAGCTCCTCAGAGGGATTTTTCTCATGCTCTTTGTGACTGGCACTACCTATGTTTCTTGTTTGCTCATGAAGGAAGCACCTCTGGGGGAAAAAAACCCTTCATGTTGCAGGAGGTGATTTAGCAGGAAGATGAAGGGAACCTTCAGTCTGAACGTGGAATTGAAGGTGTGGTTTCCAGTTAGATAAGTCAGAGAAGCATAGAATGGTTCGGGTTAGAAGGGGCCTTAAAGATCATCTAGTTCTAACCCCCCTGCCATGGGCAGGGACACCACCCACTAGACCAGGTTGTCTAAGTGCTGGTGTGTTGCAGGGGGTAGTGTGTATCTGTGAGAAATCCTAACGATTTGTTAGAGATCCCAAAAGTAGTTCTTAGTGGAGCAAAGACAGTGTGGGAGATGCCTTGAGCATGCTAGTTATGCATCTTGGTGTCATTCCAGTTGTACGAGAGAGACTGTTTCATCTCAAGGTGCTAGAGAGGCTGCCTGGCAATGCTCTCCTGGACAGATGGCTCCTCACAGGCGTGGGTTTCGGGGTCCTCGCCTGCTGGGGCTCTGCAACCTCTGTGCGTGGGATGCAGAACTTCTTCCACAAAAAAAGCTCTACTCTCAGTTTGTGGAATGCAGGTTTGCCGAGGTGAGTCCAGCCCCAGGTTGTCTCGCTCACAGGGTACCACATCAATGTGAGGAGGCAGCTGTCTGACTCTGATCCTGGATAATCAGCTGCTGCAGTACTGAGACATCCTGTGCGAGCGTTGTCTTCGCAGTTAACGACATAAAATGCTCCAAAACACCATCCTACTTGACCCATGTAAAACGTGAAATCTATTCCTACACCCTAGTTTTCATCATGCTTTTCTGAACCTTAGTACAAGCATAAACCACCGCAGTGTATCTCAGGTGGAGAGGCTGTATCAAGCTGGCTGTGCTTGGAGGTGATACGCAGATTAGCTTTTTAATTTGTTGCTTCTGAGAGGGGTGGGAAAAGGTTGCCTGTCATTTGGAGCACCTACGTTTTGTTATGCTGATTCTGTAGGACAGAATCTAGGTAGATTCTGTACCTGTGATGAAGGTGATTGCTGGATCTGGAAAGAAGGACGTGTTTCTATAATAAAAACATCTGGATGCTTCTAAGATGAGCTCAGCAATAGCTGAGCACTACCATCGTCATTAAAGCACTACCATCTGTGCAGAGTAAGAAGAGCCTTTCTTGAAACATAAAGGAAAAAAGCCTTAATGGAAAAAAAGAGCCATTCATGAAAACCCTTCCATTTCAGAGTAAATCATGCTTGCTTCTAGCTAGAGGGACTGCAAATCCTTCCATAATGCCTCCATAACCATTCAGATGATTAGTTACTGCTTCTGTAATGACTCGTTTTAAAACAAATTTTATGCTGTCTATGCATTGCACCTAGGGAAGTGAATGTGCATTTGGCACATTCGGCAATCCTTTCATCATGCGCATGAAAAAACCCACTCTGAAACTTCAAGAGAAATGGCTTGGGTGGAGCGTTTTATGTTAGTTCTCTCCTGATACTTATTTCTCTGAAACCTGTAACTCAGTGAAGTTCATATTCGAGAGTGTTTTCCTGAATTCTTTTTAGGAGGAAGCTACATTTGTGGTGCTCTCATACATCTGAAATGATTCAGTTGATTTTGCAGTTAATCCAGTGTCCCAGAATCCCAGTGACCTTGCACATGCTTTGTTTCCTGAAATTTGCACTGTAATGCATCACCTTAAAGATGAATGAAACAAATCTGTGGTGGAGCTTTCAGAGCTGAAGTTCAGTTCTGGCAGTCCCAGGGTTTCTCTCTTCCAGGCAACCAGGTTTCTGCATTTAGAACTGTCAATGTTATTAATTAAATTCAGTGTCAAGGTGTATAGTCTCTAGTGGTCACAGTAAATGTTTTGTGTGGTTCTCCCCCTGGGATATGGGAGTGAAAGAGGGGAGGGAAGGCAAGCTGCCCAAGAGGAGCCCCTCTGGCTGTGCAGGGCTTTGCAGTGGGAGGAAGCCTCATCCTTCTCTGAGCAGGTCAATGGGGTTTGTGGGACTGGACTTCACACTGGAAGGTGGAGAAAGGAGGAAGAATTAATCAGAATTGAGCAATATTGGAAAGAGATGACTCTTACTGCGCCCTGTCCCTTCTCTGGAAAACAAGTTAAAATGAAATTATCTCCACTGTAATGATTTATTCTAGGTTGGTGGTTTTTTTTTTTTCCCTCTGCTTCTACTGTTGGCAGTGGCCATCAGTAGTACAGGGAAGGAGTGAAGAAGCAATTATTTTCCATGTCTTGTGCTCTTTTATACTTGTGAATTAAAAACTGCACAGACCAGCTGTTCTCTGGGAAGCACTCATTTAGATATTTTTTTTTAATTCCCTTGTGGTGTTTTTTTTTTTTTTTCTAGGAAACTACTTTGCAAGTCACTTCTTTATGGGAGGCGAGAAATTTGACACCCCTCACCCCGAGGGCTACCTTTTTGGCGAGAACATGGATCTAAACTTCCTCGGGAATAGACCTGTTCAGGCAAGTTCCTATATGCTGTATATTTTACGCTTCTGTTTTCTGCCTGTTTTGAAAAATCTTGTGTAGGGCTTGTAGGGGAGGATAGTACAGACCTGAGACCCTTGCTATGTGGGGAGTGTCATTCCAGTCTGAGGGGCAAGAGTGTTCCCCCACCCCATGTCCCAGCTTGCTGGCTGGAAGTTTTTCTAGGAAATAGTATTCACCTTTTAAGCTTATTTTCACTTAGGGCAGAAGGAAGAAATAGTGAGGGAAGAAGGACAGGGACTCAGGAGCACAGATTTTGTGACTAATTCTGCCTGCCTGCCTGAACGAGTGTAAAACGTGCTGCAGAAAGGAGGCTGAGAAGCAGATCCACTCTCAGAGCCTGAACTTCACAGGGCTCCTGGGCTCATTGGATGGATGCCAGCCAGTGTTCGACACATGCTGTTCTCCATGTAAACGAGTGGCCTGACTGGGTGTAGGGCAGCGTTAAGACAGGTCTTGATATTTGGTGATTTTTGTTTGCTTTGTAACCTAGGTGGGCTGCTCAGAAAGTCTCTCCTTTAGTTTTCCCAGTTGGAACATGGAGGTATTTCTGGGCTTACGTGTTTTACGAGACTGAAAAGCTACCTGCTTGAGTAATTGACTTGTTCTTTTGTTGTGAACAGGGAATAGCACTGTTCTGAGGGACAGATAGGAATTTTATGCGAGTGTTAAGTTTTGGATTTCTCTTGCCTCTCAGAACTGCTTAAAAAGAACCAAAAGGTAACAGAGTAGGAGCCATTTGGAGTTGTTTTCAGAGTGCTGGAGAGGAAAAAGAGCTGCTTGTTTTGCCAGCTTTTTTCCTAGTTGTTTCTGCAGCTTCGAAGCATGAAAATGAAAAATTGATGTCATGGTTCTCATCTTCAGAAAAGCTGCAACTATTAGTTAATTCTTGCTTGTAGTGCTCAGAGGCAGTTCAGTATCACCCCTGCTTTACAGATGAAGAAACTGAGGCAAGACGACTCGATGTTTGAATTCAACTGGTGACAAGCACATTCTGCTTTCTGAGTTGTCTTCGGGCTGTGCCGCTGGTCTTCTCAGCACCAGTTAACAGGACTCTGCAGGGTAGGACAAGGGAGAATCCTTGTTCAAGCAGAAGGTGTGGATGAGCAATGGAATTAGGAAGGAGGGACTTTAGATGGAAATTGTTCTGGATGTAATGGTGCTATGCAGGCACAGGGATGCTCATCCCATACCCTACACCGTGTCTGTGTACAGAGCCTGTGCAGGACAGTGGTTAAAAGCTGACCACTTCTCCTTCACTCTGTGACTAGCAGCCACACAGCGCTCCAACAAAAGCTCAGCTGTTAGCTAAGTATCCCATGTGCCTGTGGCTGTAGGGACTAACCTTGCAGAGTTAAATTGCCTGCATGTCTCAGCCTGGGTTTCCTTGCAGACATCCCGGCACTGAATTTCATCATTTCTTCAGAGGGGAGTGGGTGAGAATGCTATTAACACAGTGGGACGTTTGCCAAATAGGTTTAAGAGAAGGGAGGCTGTCGTGGTGTATAGTTTGCCTATGTAAAGTTAATGCCCTTTGGCAACTCTGATTAATCTTCAAGGAAAAAAGCACTTGAACACAGAGCAGCAAAACTGCTTTGTGGACATGGGCCAAGTTCTTGCTTTGGAGTAACTGAGGTCTTGCGTGCTCTGTGTAGAGCAGTGCTACCAACCACAGCTACCTGAGCAGTCAGGGTGCAAGGAAGGTAGTTGCTGCTGCCCCGTGAATTCTCTGCTGCCTGTGGCTGTGGCACGGGGTCTTCTGTGGTGTTCTTTTGTAGGTCAGGAAACAGCACGTTTTTCCCTCAGGCTCTGCTGAGGGGACAACACTGATGGGTTGTGTCCTGCTCCATGTCAGTCACTCTCTCTACACCTCTAGGCAACCTAGATGTGCGTTTGAAGGACCCCAACTCTAATGAGGTTGTGTGGTGCCACTGTTGCTGGATGCATTCAGAGTAACCTTCTGCCTGAAAGCCCATCCCGTAGCTCTGTACTTTTGTGTCCTGCCGTCGCTCTGACTTGGAGCATGGCCGTGTCTCCACCTATCAAACTTGGCAGTTGTATGAGTGGATGTTTCAGCTTCAGACTTGGCCAAGCAGATGGGAGATCCATCCAACCAGCTGTACAGGTTGCAGTCACCACTGTAAGCAGTTTCCTTTGAATTTCTCGCTGGAAATTCTGTGACCAGTAACGGGAATTACAGTGTGAAGCATTATTGTCCTTTATTTAAAGCACAATCTGAGAGAGAAGGTCTCTTGACTGTAGAATAGAATGAGGCCGCCTATTCTTGTCTCTTTCTTTTCTTTTCCAGAACATTTGCCCCATTGTTTCAGAATAAAAAGAGTTTTCCCCCAGTAATCCAGGGCTTCGGCATACTGATTAGCAGTCAAGTAACTGTTTGCATGCTGTAACACACATGGAGGAGCTGCATTTCTTCTGCTTAAGCTGGAGGTGGTTTCTTTTGTGGAAATAAAAGCTTGTGAGAGCAAGGCTTTCCAGACAGAGAATTCAGGGTGCAGAAGAGCCCTTTTTAAAATTGTGTACCCCCAATATGAGCTATTGCTGGGCCAGAGCAGGATATTTTCACCCTGAAACACACTCGATTTATCTGTAAATAGAATTCTCTATTCTGTAAATAGAATTCTCTCCAGTTCCTTGTGGCTGCTGTACTGAGTACCCTTAAAGGTACATGTTTCTTGGTTAGGGTAAACTGTATGCCAGGTAACATGCTGCTACCTTTTATAGTATAATAATAGAAGAATTATTGGCCTTTTTGTTCCAGTTTCCCTACGTAACTCCAGCTCCACATGAGCCAGTGAAGACACTGAGAAGTTTGGTGAATATCCGCAAAGATTCTCTCCGACTTGTGAGGTACTGTTATTACCTGAACCTTTCATTTTATTCAACTCAGCAATCTGTCATCCAGAGCCAAACTGTATTTGATAAGGTTTTGGAGAAATAGCTGAATTCCAGATACTTGTTGCTACATATGTCCAGAGGTTTCTGTGCTCCCTTGTGATCAGAGCTTTCAGGTCGTTTATACGCTCCTTATCCCTCGACTTGAGTAATCTGTGTTTCCAAACAGGACCAGTGAGGTATCTGTCTTTACAGGACAGACTAGAGTGGTAAACAAAACCATGAAATCATTAGCGTGAACAGAAGATATTAGTCAGACGGTCAATAAGCCCTACGGACAGATTCCTTTCTGCATTCTTGTGCAAGGAGAAGCCAGAAAATAGCTGATTCTGGTGCAAGTCACAGGCCAGGAAGACTGATTGGTCTTGAGTGAGACTTCCTCAGGTTTCTCCCCTGCTGCCAAGATAAAGTTTGGTCTTAGTGTTATGTGTTCGTTTAGATGGCTTGTGTCCCATGCATAGGGGAAGGAGGTCTGGATAATCATGAAGATCTGTTACCTTTCACTGCTCTACATTGAGATCTAAATCACCACTAGCTGGATTAAACTCAATGGCTAACACTTCGATCTGTGGCTGCCCTCTTCCAAACAGATG
This sequence comes from Fratercula arctica, assembly GCA_947846985.1. Classification (NCBI taxonomy): domain Eukaryota; kingdom Metazoa; phylum Chordata; class Aves; order Charadriiformes; family Alcidae; genus Fratercula; species Fratercula arctica. The sequence continues at coordinate 27,104,493 of CANTUZ010000009.1, forward strand.
GCTGAAGTACCAGGGCCCAGCATACAGTGTTTTGTTTTGGTCTGAGCGGCCAGGCAGATGTCCAGGCAGAGCATTTCTCAAAGATCCTTGAGTTGCTCTGAATTGTGCGTTTCAGGCGGAGGGCTGGAGTGCTGGCAGGGGGCCAGCTTCATCTCTCAGCCAAGGTGGTTCTGAGAGCATGGTGTAACGTGAGTACTTTGAGTCATAACCACACAAAACCCTCAGTTTGTTTTTATGTGAAAACTGAAGGTTGGGTTTTTTTTGTTTTGTTTTGTTTTTGTTTTTTTAAATGAGCAATACCTGTGGTTTCAAAACTGATTGAACAGGAAAAGAGGGAAGAACTTCTGAAAAAGTAACTGTTGGTAAACTGCTCTGAATGCTGTCTGGCTTTTTCAGCTAAAGGGTGAAGTACTTCTCTAGGAAAAAGCCTTGCTTTCCTGCCACGATTGCTCTGGAAAGGGTATTTTGTTCTCCTTGCAGGCATCCACGTAAGCAGTGTAACATCTCTCAGAAGCTAAATGGGAAGTGACTCTCACTGGGTGAGGGCTTGCTGGGAATGAAGGAGTTGGTGGGGTTTAGTATATTCAGTTCTGTTGTTCTGCTTTCTGTGGTTGCACGTCTTGTCCCTCCAAGCAGAGTTGCAGCTCTGGACTATTTGAAATGTAGTGTCTGTGCACCTTGACAATGTCTAGGTCTGCATCTGTCTAATTCCTGGTGCTATCAGTTCTTTCTCTGCCTCATGAGCTCTCACAGGCTCTTGTGCTGCTGTGTTAGTGCTGACGACAACACCGCCAACATTACTCTATTTAATTTTGTACTGATGTAGACCCAAAATGAGATTCTAATTGCCAGTCCCCAAGGGCACATTGTGTCTCGTGGTTTTCTACCATTCTGGACTAGGGGCTTTTACTTTCTCCCTCTGTGCACGTAAAGACACTTCGTGCCCTCTCCAGCTTGGCTTATCTGCAACCAATGGTTGAGGCTTGCACATTTTTTCCAGGAGTAGTTAATTTAACACCTCTTCCATCATAAAGAAAATGATACTGAGCCAAGTGCCTAGGTGTAAAGTAGATTCTGATGGTAAAGTCCTTGGCAGCTTTTTGGTTTTCTTGGTGTTTAATTGAAAATTCATTGCTCGCCTGTGAAGAGGATGTTGATCCATAATTTGGAGTGTGGGGCTTTAAGGGCAATATGAGGAATGTCCACTCTGGGCTTCCTGCCTGCCTCTGACCAGACAAAATTCTGAGCTTTGCCAAATCCTGAATATTTACAGCAGCTTTGAAGAGAAGCAATAAACCTGTGGATATTGGTGTTGAAGCTCTGACGACATCTTGTGTGAGTACTTGATTTCTAGCAGAATGGGACTCTGTGAACCTCAGAGGAGGGTAGCATGGTTTTTGCTGTTAACCACTAACAGAAAAAGACTGCCTGATGTCTGTCCTGCGTCCCTCTTTTGACCATGGACTGGAAGCTTTATTTCAGAGCTGAAGTACCTGATAGGCTGGTGCTGGCTGTTTGCTCTTACCTTGAAAGCATTTCCAGTTGCAGGAGGAAGATCAACTCACAAGGCAATGGATTTCATGGAAGAGTTGCATCTTGGGACAGCCTCTCTGCTTCAGCATGGGCTTTGGGCTTCAGCTAGCATCATGGACCAAAAGTGCTAAAGGAATCATCAACTCTAGTGGTTTGGGAACATGTCTGAAGCAGCAGCAATATCATGAAGCGTAGCGAAGCCACCAAGAATTTTGGATAAAGGCCTGAGAGGGAGGCGGATGATAGGGACCGAGGGGAGATGGGTGAGTCCCCAGCACTGTGGGGCTGACCTTGATCCTTGGAGTGGTTCATCCCGTGGTGGAGGTGGTGATGGTGCTGGGACTGCCTGCTCTACAACCCTGGATAGTGTTGAACTGTGTACAGATCTCTGCAGAACCCCCAGCTAGGAAAGCCTCCATTTGATGGTGGTCTTCCCACATGAAAGTCAATGTTAATAGAGATGTCAGCTAGTTTTTACTTCATTTAGTGCCTGCTCTAAGACTGTTGTAATTTTTATCTCACAATACTAACTCAAGCAGTACTTATCCTGCATGTCTACTAGGTTGTTGGTCAAACTTTTTAATCTCCTCAAAGGATGAAATCAGGTTCGACTTCACCTTTTTCTATCAAATTGTCATGGCTGCTGTTAATTATATTTTTATCTTTTAATTCTTTAACAGACAGACAAAAAGTTCCAGCACTTCCATTGTTTTATCCAGAAGTGATGTCAGACCAAGTGGCCTCAGCTGCCTTGGTCATCCTGCGTTGCCTTTTTCGTCATAACATTGGATCAGCTATTTGTTCTCAAAGGTGGTCAGTCTCTTCTGCTCTATACACGTGATTGTGAAGGCTGTGTGATTAACTTGCGTGCATGACCAAAAGGCACACCTTGCAAAGTCACCGATTTCTAAATTTGTGCATGCGTCTGTGGCCACCTCACATAAACACTGTCTGTAGGACTTGACTAAACGTACACTGTGAACTTCAAGTGCAGGTGGAGACAGAAGAGCTCTTGAATCACCTGAACCACCCCTGAACCACCTCCTTGTCTGCCATGTCCCTTGCAAAGAAAGAAGGAATGCAAAATGTGTGACTGTCCTGCTACTCACTTGAAGTTACATCTCACCATTCCTGCACCTTAAGGTGGAACATAAGATGTTTCTGCCTCTCAGAGTATGCACCGAAGCAGTCCTTGCTTGTTCCTTGGTCCAGCTACCCGCTGGCATAGCTGCTTATGCAGTCCTTCCTCACCTCAACTCCTTGCTATGTGGCAGATGATTTTCTTAAGCTCCAGCACCAGGCATGTGGCAACAGGAAGATGTGTACACAGCCTTGCTGTGACTGTCAGCATTTAGGTGTGTTTACCTTGCCCCCTGCTTGAGTGATGCTGTTTCAGGCAGACAGGACTCTGGCTCTACTTCTTCCCAGCAGATGCATCCTCCAGAAACCTTCTCTTCAGGCACTGTAGCTGGTAATGGCCCCTCAGTGGTTTCCTAGGGCAACAGATCTATTCTAGTCTAGGTTTAACCCCTTTTCTCCTTGAAAGGATGGAAGCACGTTCTGAGTGCTGGCAGGGAGGTGCAAAGGTGGAGCTGGGAGCAGGAGGGTGATCTGCGAACCCGTGTGGTTTGTGTGACTTCACTGAGAAGGCAAACCAGTCAATGGTTTTAGTAATGACGTGTTGCTTTTGTGTGATCTGCCCTCCCCCAGCCATCCCACCTCGTTACTTGTGGCTGTTCTAGGTATCTAAATGTGTGCTGTCAATCTGTAACTCATGCGTGTGCCGGGCATCTTTATTTTAATACCTACCTTTATATGCAGTGAGTATAGGTCTCTGAAGTAGCCTTCATGGGTGCCTGCCTGGAAGGGGCGCTGGTTCTCCCCCACCCTACTTCTTCTGGAAGAAGTGGCAAGTGTATCAGCCTGGATCCTTCGCTGCTGACCTCAGATCAACGGAGAGCAGCGAAGCAAGAGATAATTTGCAGAAGCTTGCGCTGCTGTTTTCTTGGACACACACAACACTTGTGAGCGGATTGTTGCCATTTATGTTCTTGGGTCAGTCCAGCACAAAATGTTGATGCTACCCTTGCGTTTCCTAGGCAAACCTGCCCTGCTGGCTAGAGTGTTTCTGGTTTACAGCCTTCACGTGCCGTGATTTTATTCTTTGAATGCAACTAAATTGTGTGAAAATGCCATCTTGCTATGTACTGTGTATTGTATCCAGGCTGCTGAAGTTGTTTAGACTCTCAGTTCTTGGGATTGTCTTTTTTATACTAGCATGTTGGGTGTATTCTAACTTGATTTGCAGTTCTGACCTAGGTGAACCTCTGGCAAAAGTCTTTTTTGGAGCTCTCCAAGTCTTTCAGACAGGAATGCAAGTGTATGCTACAGTGATTCACTAGGGTTACATTAGTACAAGTACGTGTGTTAGGTATTTGATTATACTGCTCTTAAATTTTATTTTGCACCTTCTATATTAAATTGCTGAAGCTGAACATTTCATTCTTATTTAGTGTGGTGGTAAGAAAAATTCAAAATTCATGCTGGAATAGGCAGCAGTGAATTTGATAAATAAGGATTCCTGTGACAATTTTTAGATTGAGTTATGGAGGTACGCCTAGCCCATTTCTGAGTATTTTCAGCAGTGCAGCGTGTTCATCAAGGCTGTTTAATGAAGGGAGAGGCCAGCTGACACTGTGAAGTCAAGAGACTGGTGCCAAGCTTTTCCTGAATAGTTCAGCTGCTTGACTTTGACCCAGGCATTGTGGCAATTAAGGTAATACTGATTGACAAGCGAGGCTGGAGCTGGATGGCAAATCAAGTAGTGTTTTACACCTCTCAAAGGCAGCCTGCTGCATTCACCGTTCCTACATGGTGCGTGAACTAACGGTGGTACCTGCAGTTGTAGGATTACAGCGGGATTTGAATTTATATATTACAATCTTCTGCTCTGCCAGAGAATCACATCCATTCTGTCACTTTGCTCTTCAAGGACAGGGAGATCTTCTCATGGTGTGTTGTGCTGGCTGCTTGTTCCAGGATCTGCTGGTCTCCCTGGCCACCTCTGGCATGCTATAACTCACAGCTCATCCATGGCCATAGCTAGCTGCCCTGGAGCTTGCTTCATACCACCTTCTTCACTGGATTTGTTACCTGCTTTTTCCAGCAGCAGGGAGAAGGAGTAATACTAGGCAGTGGTGATCACACAGTGGGATCCAGCTGTACAGTACCCCATAGCCAAGTTATGACTCACCTTTATGTTAGTTGACATAGCTTCTACACTCATTCTTGTATTGGTTATCATGCATCTGTTAAGCAGTTGAATGTGCTGAATTCTGCTCATACAACAAATGTGTACAAGCTTGTCATTAGCAGTATCAAAGGCTTAGTTGATTTCTACATTTAAAGATATTTGAACTTCCTATATTTGGATGCTTTCTGATCTTAATATCATCTGTGTGATACTGGAGGTACCTTTTGTTGAGCTTCGGGAGTTCTTTGTGTTACAGAAACCCTTTTTTTTTTTTTTTTTTTGCCTGTTATACACCATTTCATTTGCAGAGTTAAAAGAATTAGGCCTTAGACTTCTCAGGCCCATCCAGGATTTCTTTAGCCCAAATAGTGAGCCTAATGTGAAGATTTAAAAGGAAGAAGAATGTTTCTTCTCCTAAGGGTTTGACATTCAAGAGTTCACTTTCTTGTCTTGTTCTGTGTCCTGGCACTGTAAGGCTGGGTGAGATCCCTCAATGCTGCTGTTAAGATAATTCACTTCACTAACTTCAATCAAATCTTGGAAGAACCTTAAAAGAAAGAATGGAAATCTCCTCGGAAGCCCCAGCTGGAAGCCCTTGGTGCCTTGACCGCTCAGAACACCTAGACTGGAGTAATCTTGTCTTGATTTCCAGAGTGATCTTGATGGTATCTCATAAATACATGTTCTAATCCTCTGACATTGTCTTTCAGGTATAAAGATGATGTTGACAGTCCTACTGAGGAGAATGGGAAGCAGAAAGTCCTGTACAGCCTGGAGTTCACGTTTGATGCAGATGCCCGTGTTGCCATCACAATCTACTGCCAGGCAACGGAAGAGTTTGTTGGTGGCATGGCAGTGTAAGTCCTGGGCTTGTGGGTGTGTGGAGGCGCACAGGAGCTCTCCTATGATGAGCCCAGCAGACATCCCTCATTAATGATGGAGAGGGAAATCTCTTCTTTTTCTGTTTTGTTTTATATATTCTCATAGCTTTGAATATTACTTTTACTTCCTCCCCCCCTCACATAGCCAATATCCTCTCTTGTTCCCTTTTTGGTTTGTTTTTTGGGCGCGGGGAAACCATTCTGTGTGCAGCAAAGGAGAGAAACTCACAGCTGTATGCTTTGTCAGCAAGATCATCTATGAAATTAAAAAGACCAACCACCCTTCCCTTCAAATACTACCTGTTTTTGTCCAGATCTCCTAACTCACTGGATTTCTGTGTTCCCTGTGACAGGAGCATCTGGGCCACCAAAGTAAATTTCAGGCTGACATTTACATAGAGAGTCTGTGAAGTTAAGACCCAGCCAAAGCCTCTTTTGGGATAAATGACCACCTCAACACAGGCTGTTGTGAGCTGGCTAGCAGGAGGATTTACTGCCTGAAACCCCATCTGTGTGTTTCCTGCCAGGTACACATATTAGCCTTTGGCTAGCTGTAGAAAGAACGGTCAAAACTTCAGCCATGGAGCCTTTCTTGTGTCCTGGTAGAGCATCCCTACAGATTTCAAAAATTTTTGTCTAAATTGACATGTTTAAACCATTCCAATCAACACTGTATCCCATAAAACTACAAAAAAATTCCTCTCCATGTTAAGAGCGAAGGTGGCTGAAACGTGCTCTCCCTGATGTGAACTGGGTACATGTGAGCTGCTGGTACATTATGGCAGGCTTCCGATGGCCATGGGACAAAGAATTTGTTTTGTTCTATGGGTAAAGGAAGATTCAGGCTGCAGAAGCTCTTGGCTTCCTCTCATAGAGGCTTTTGGCTGATCAGCGGCTCTCTGCACGTAGTGCTGACGGCTTCTGCAGTGGTGCTCTGGATTTGGGGGTGAATTTACGTTGTATTGAAGGGATCTGCAGGGGTTTCAGCAGGGAGAAATATGTATGATAAACCATAAAATGGCTTATGTGTTTTATGCAAAGTATAAACATCCCACTAACGACCAATGAATAGTGTGTTTTTAGATATGAGACGAGCTCTATGCTCCCATCCAGATGTGCATTCCTCCAAATTGGAGGATATCCCGATCCAGAATTTTTGTTTAGGCCCCTTTTCTTCTGTTGAAGCCTATGGCTGCCTTTATTTTGGGGAGGTAATAAATTAGCTCCTTTCAAGTGCTTGAAAAATATTTCTCAACAAACCCTGAAAACACTTTCTGTTCAGATCCAGTTTTTCCTGAGCTGAGCTGAATGCAGCAGGATGCCTTAGAAATCCTGATCAAGTTTCCATGTTCTGTCTCTTAGGTCCTTAGGTTTCCTGTGAATGTAGTGCTAGTGAAGGTTTTGGAATGGCAGCCTTGGAGATTGAAGTCCTCTTTTCCTAATACAGGTACAACGTGGAGAGGTGGCCAGTGTCCCTTGTGCTGCCCTGCAGTGTTCCGTGTTTTTTCACCTAAGGAGGAAACCGTTTTTGGGCTAATGGGGAGAGCCGAGGGCCTCTATGGCCAGGGTGGATGTATTTACATTGCCAGACTTCAGCCATGGCTTAAATCAGCAAGTCTTGTTTTGAATCTTCAATTTAATCTTGTTTTGCTTGTTCACTTGTTTGTTTACCTCGAAGGAGAACTTGTTTGTCACTGGTCAGTAACAATGAAACAACTGCATTTACAACTCAGCCTAAGCTTTGTATCAAACTTTGTGCTACATTTTGCAAAGAACTTCAGTCTAAAGAATATGCATATAGTTTAAAATGTATTTTTTCAGACTCCTGGTTTTGCATTTTGTTATATCAAAATGGCAAAAAAAAAGTTATTCTAAAAAAAAAATATTTTTTTTTTAACCTGTGTCTTGAACCAAGCTGTGTTGGGATGGAAGCGCAACTGAATCACCCGAGAGCAGTGGTGTGGCATTCTCGTTGGTTAAACCGCTCTATCTTGGACTCTTAAGAGACTGTCTTGTCAAGTTGTGCCTTGAATAATTGCTTAACGACAGTATTATAGTTACTGAATATAACTAACTGTTTCTGGACAGAGTGTGTTTTTAGTCTTCCGTAACTAGTAACTCTCCTCTCAGAACTCTGTTGGTCGATTGGAGGAGGAAAACACAGTTTCTAGTTCACTTAAGAACATGTTTTACTGAAATTTGTTGCCACACACTAAACCAGTGACTGTCACCAGTGCTGTTGTCTGTTTTTTAAAGCTTATGCAGCAAACGTGAACTACCCGATTACTTTATAAATTTAATTTGAACAATTCCTAGGTAGGGTTCCTGAAAGTTAACACAACTGTTGACTTCAAAGAAATTGTTTGTTTTTCCAAATATGAATTTTTTAATCCACCCTGTCCATGGTTCACTGAGAGATGGATCTCTGTTCGGATGGCGGAGGAGAAGCCTTTGTTCATGAACCCTACCTGCCTCTGCATGAAACCAGGATCATTAGTCAGCACTCATTACCTTGCTAACGAAACGTAGCTGACGATACTGTGCTGCCCTGCTACGGTGGCAGCAGTCCTCAGTGCACTAAAACCTTTACGTCAAAAGTCAAAGCACTTGGATTCAGCTCTTGCTTCCACAGCTGGCCTTTTATTTATTAAATAATACTTTAATTTCCCCCTAGTATAGGAGTGATGAACTGTCTGTCTCTGCTCTGGAGTTCTCGGACAATAAATAAGGGGGGGGGGGGGACGACCCGCACCAGAAGCCAGGGACCCTTTTGGAAGGCATGATCCTGATTTCATGCAGATGCGAAGGTTATAAGGGCTGGGGGAAGTGAGATACAAATATAGATTTTTATAAGCTGCTTTAATTCAACCCAGGCTATTTTTCCATGTGGAAGTGGCTCATGAAGCACGTCTTGGGGCTAGTGCAGCTGCCCAAAGTAGGCACCTCTGCTTCTCTGGATTTGCTGGCTGCTAGTAAAAACCTTTTGAAGCTCTGATTTCAGCTTTGCAAAGCAATTCTGAAAGGGCAGTGCTATAATTACTTTGATTTATTCTTTTCAAATTCTAGTGGAAAAAAAAAAAATCTGGGCTGCATTCTTAGAGCTCTAAGTGGAGTGAGTGCATTTTTAGTGCACTAATAGAAATGCAGCTTCCCCCTGCCTGGGCTGGTAGTTTATCCTTTTTCTCAATTTCTTTTGGTGCTAACAGCTACGTTCAGGGAACAAGCATGTGCAAATAAATTAAAAACTTTTTCTATTGCTGTGTCCAGTACTCGATTGGGAAGAAGATGCTCTTTAAAACAAAACACTTTTTTTTTTCCACTCTCCTAAATTGATGCTAAATCCTAAAATGGGAGAAACTTTCTGGACCTGTGTCAAAACCAGAAATTTTCTACCAGTCCCCAGCCTGCAGCATGGCTCCTTAGAAGCGCTAAACAAGTTATTCTTGCTGCTCTGCTGAAACAACCACTGATCCCGATAGTATCAGTGCTCCTGCTCCTGTGAAACTCCTGCTAGGGACGTTGTAATGTTCAGACAATTTGGGGTGAGAGGAGGGAGGGGAGGGAAGGTGGCTCTCCCTGAGCAGAGGCATTGCTTATTGAGGAGCCTCTGCTCATCTGAGAGCCACAAGGCTCTGTGTGCCGTGGCCCTGCCTTCAGGATTAGCTGGTCTCCGTGGCCAAAGGGAAAGCCTTTCTCTCTGCAAGCCAGGAAGCTTCCTCCTGGAGTTGTTTGGGCTCCGTTTAAAAGCTGGTGGCTTTATCAGTATGTGCTGCCTGTCCTAACCTGTCTCAAAGCAGCGTTCAGCAGACTTTCCCAGGTAATCGTACTGGGAGATATGCTCAGCTATCCCATTTCCCAGCCAAGATCTTGTGAACGTGTAGCTCCTAACTGCTGCCTGCCTCTTGTCCTGAACTGTTGAACTCTCAGTTTCACGGGGAGCTGCATCGTCACCGCTGTGGGACCGCAGTTGACCAGTAAAGTCTGGAGAAGGCGAATGTGTGACTGGTGGTGATTGCAGAGGTGTCTTCTCCTCTGCAGCCCTGCTCCCAGGGGAAGGTACCCAGCACTTTCTGGTGCTACAGCAGATATCTGTAGAAGCCTCTTGGGTAAAACGGGGATTATTTTAAATCTAGAGGGGACGGCTGGTCTCGCCTTCTGAATATCTTTTGCTTGGATACTTTGTGGTGAGCCTAAAGACTCAGTAGAGTAAAACACATTAGTTCTCAGAGGATCAACTTGTGCATTACCCCAAGGGTAACAGAGGTAACCAGGTCTTCCAGTGTCCAGAGTCTCTTTAATGGCATTGAATTAGTGACCTGCCTCTGAACAGCTCAAGACCCCCAGTATCCTCAGTTTTATTTATTTTTCTGGTTGTGGAAATCGGCAAACTGTTATGCTGTGCTTCTGTTTCCTGTGGCAGCCCCCGTGGTCAGCTTTAGCACAGCATCTTCCCTGAGGATCTGCTCCCATCTTTGGTTAGCGGTGGGTGTGCTCTTGGGGAGCTGGTCTGTGATCTGGCTGGCTTGCAGAGAGTGATTTTTCTCAGTTTGTCCTTTCCTTTGGCTTCAGTTTCCCGGCAGCTGGGTAGAAAGCAGGGAAGGCCCTGGTTGGGGAAACCATCGTAACAACTTGACTGCTCACCCGTGAAGACAAGCCTTGTCTTGCTCAGTGTCACTGAGGCACAGCAGTACCTGTCAGCTTCAAAAATATCCTACAAACAAAGAGAAATTTGCTGTTGGAATCTGTGATCCTAACTGGATTTTAAGACTATCTGTGCCTGCGGTAGAGTCAATCGGCACCTGCAGCGAGGAAGGGTTCAGCCATCTTGACCAAAAGGCGAAGGGTGACCAGGATGGGCCCGATCTAAATGGCGTGAAAATCTCTGCCTTAGCATATAGGAGGCCATAAGCATGCAGGTGTGCAAAATGTACATCGACTACTTGCTAGTGATTGCCCATAAGCATGTAATTTCCCCCCAGATAAACGAGAGTGTGCTCTGCCTTGCATTTCCATTGCAGGGCTGGCAGTATTCCGCAGCAGCTCCTACAGACTAGTTGAAGGATTCCCAATTTGTAGCCTGCCTTCTCCTGCAGTAACTGGTCCATGTGTTCGTACCCTTAGATGCCTTTGGCTTAGGAGAGAGGTATGTGTTTTGGAGCAGGCTGCAGAGATGTTCGTAGTCTCTTTTTGTGTGTGCTCTATGAATGCATCCTTTCCTTCTCTGGCAAAAGCCTTGATGTGCACACTACGAGCCTGTTCCTGGGAGGGCCCCTGGGACTTTCCAAGCTGTAGGTATCCTGCTGACTAGCAGGATGGATTGTGTAGTTAAAACATGACAGCAGCAGTTGTTTCCTCAGGGGAAGAAGTCAAACCAGCCCTGTAGCTGGAAGCACTTAAAACAGGCAGCTGTAAAGACATGAGCAATCCAGGCGGATCAGGAGCTGCTGATAAATATGACATGAGAGGATTGAGTTTTGCAGCCCGTTCTAATGAAAAAGATCTTCCTCTTTGGACAGAAAAGGTTCTCTTCCATATCCTAGTAACATTGCCAGGGCTCTGTTTTCTCATTATAAAGAGAAAACACAATGAAAATAGGTCAGTCTAGCTCTGCAATCCTTGCCCTTTTTCAGGGCTGTGCTGTTTGTGTTGCTGATGCACAAATGGCTGTACTGGGTATTTATTTAAAAAAAATAATCTCATTTCCTTGTTTGTTTTGCAGTGCCTGCTACACTCATTGCAAATATCCTACTGCAGTCTTTTAAGCTGACGGTGGACTTGACACTGCAGTGATTATATATTCTGTCTGCATGTGGAAGTTTGAATAGTTGGTTCACAAAATGAAATCCAACTGACACGGGTAGCTCAGCGCATGGCTGTTTTCACTAAAGCTTGTGTAGGAGAGACAGAGGCGCTCAGATATTCCTTTGGTTATTTAATAGCCTCTGTCTATTCAGGGCCTTTGAAAGGTGCTCTTGCTGCTTTTGGCTGTGGACTGTGGTGATTAATATGAATTCTTTGTGCAGAGAGATTTCTTCTGTGTGAAGAAATCAGAGGCAAGTGCTGTTTTTTCGCGAGGCGGAAGCCTTTACAGCCGAAGCCTCCTTTGATCCAGGCAGACACCAGTCCCCAAGGGAATGCTGTAGCGCGCAAAGTTCGCAGGCTGGAGGGCTAAATTCTATAGATTTCACCAAGCAGACAAACCCTCTGTCTTTAATAAGAGTTCTGGCCTTTGTGCCTCTCTGTGTAGCTGTTGTGTAAACCGCCAGCTTTGAAGCCTCGTCGGAGTCAGGAGCGTGGTGCTCTCGCCGGTGAGTTTGGCAGCTGAAGGCAGACCTCTGCAGGTGCTTGGAGTGGGATATGGGCGGCAGGGTTTCGGCTGCGTGGTAAGGTGTTTGTTTCCTCTTGGCCTGGCATGGAAACTCAGTCCTGGGAGGAAGCAGGAGGGGAGAAGACTGGCAGGGACTGTAACTTAGCACCCAATTAACATCCAAACTCTGTGTGGTAGCCTCTCTGGGCTGGATCTTGCCGAACTCTGACTGAGACCCAGGGCGATGGCCACCCACCTTCTATTTTGGTAGTGTTTCTTTTATCAATAAAAATCACTTTGAGTGGAAACACTTGTTCAGCTTCCCTCTTCCCCAAAAGCTGACCTGTGAGATCCCGGCCCAAAATGAAAGGGGTGAGAGAGGGGGGCCAGTGTGCTTGCTCCACGTCACCTCCTGGTCCCTTTAAAGACCAGTATAACATGACTGTCTCCCTCCTCATCACCTGTAAGAGAACATGGAGCCTGCCAGGCAGTCACAGCCTGCAGCAGTGGAAGAATTGGTTCCTTAGTACCCTCTAAAGCTCTCGTGTAACTCTGCTTTCAGTAACTCTGCCTTGTCCTCGGTTCACTGCAAATTGCCATGCAACATGCATAGCTGTTACTAAAGAAAGAGGACTCTTATTTTGTCCACAGGCTCTTCAAAGTGCAGACTGTCTCTCAGCCGTTACTAGCCAAAACCGGTACCTTGGGGCAACATCGCTACATGCATCCTGCTTTTCTCTGAGGAATGGGGTCTGGGCAGTGCTGTGCATAACTCAGGCAAGCTGGCTAGGATCCTCGCTTGGTGCTTCTCAATGAGTGGTCCCAGCATGCTTGTGGGAACAGGAACCGTCTTTTGACTGTCCGAGACAGCCCCAGTGCTGGGCGGAGATGAATGTGAGGAATACAGCAGTGAAGAAGACTGCACCAGCTGGGACCGGTGCCCTGCTGAGAACTTCTACAGGCATTGATCAGGGATGAGTGAGAGGGGGAAACCCCTGCACAAATTTATGTTGAATGTCCAATGAGCATGTAGCAACAGAAATTTAACTCTGCTTAGACAGAGGTTCCCAAAAGGCTCACACTGGTGGCTTGGCAGTTACTTGAGGTCTGCAGGTGCCCAGTAGCAAGTCTGAACTGTGTACAGGGAGAAGCCTACGTGAGCCATAGGCAGCGAGTGCTGCTCAGCTGATGGAGGAGTGAGACTGGGGAATAATTTTAGTTTATTTCCTGTTCTCTCAAAAATCACTGTGGTGTAGTCACAGGGCTTCTCATCTGCTGGTTCTCTGACACACAGCTGGCTTTGGGGGGTGGATGGGTTTGACACAGGGGAGGAAGGAGTCAGTGTGGAGTGTAAACTTTGCTTTGTTGGAGTACAGGTGTGTCAGCTTACAGGAGGAGACGGGCTGCATGAATCCTGAGGACAGAGCTGGGGGCTGCTGCTTCAGTCAGCAGTGTGGTACCTGGCGTTGCTGGTGATTCTCATGCTGTCAGAGGTACCTGAGCAAACAAACAGGTTTAAGAAGATGTGATTGGGGATTTCTGTTTGGTTCTGACCTAATAGGACAGACCCCACTTCTCCATTGTCCTGAGCTGCCAGTGATCACAAGGTGGGTGGTTTTGTTAGACCTCCCATCTGGATGGAGACCTGACTGGGTGTCATCTGAGAAATAGCAGCCCAAACATTCAGATTTCAGCCTCTATGCAGGGAGAGGCAGCGTGTTGCTTCTCTGCTATCCTTTATTCTTAATGTGTTCTCTTTTTCTGTAACACATCTCCACAGCTCTATAGAGCTTCTCCACAGTCGACGGCTGTAAGCCCACAGCAGCACAGGCAGGAAATAGAAGATTGATGAATATAGCAGATGCCAACCAAAAGGGCTGGGGATGAGTAGGGACCATTTAGACACTAATATGCAGAATACTTGCTTTGTAACAGCTTGCCAAGCTGTCCTCCCGTGCAGCACGAGGAGTGTGTACTAGTGCGGTGCATCCTGTGCATCACCTTAGAAAGGTGATCGATCTCTGTGACAATCTGGGGTCACCAGTGCTTCCAGGGGATTCACCAGGCTCTTGGCCCGCTGTTGCTCAGCGGCCTTGGCACTGGCTGCTGACTGGAGGTCTCCAGTGTTGTCTGGGTGTTCAGATCCAAGTCTGACCTGCGTTTTGGCATTGGGGGATAGGCAGTCACACAGTCTGAGGCATAAAGCTCACTTGGTTCACTGGGGGAAGCCTCCTTGATATTTTTGTCATACTCTTCAGCTCAGAAAATCTATGTACCTGGTTTATTTCTTTCCTCAGGGACAGTGAGAGCAGCAAGTCTATGTGACTATTGTTCTACCCTGTCCTTCTTGGAACAGCGTTACTTGTTTTCCTATTGTAGGCTGGTTTGGGCTTCTGGTGCTGTAAGTGCAGGTTCTCCGGCCTTCCTGGCACTCACCATCAGCATGTTTACACCCCTGTCCCAGCGCTGCTGTGGTGCATGTCATCCAGGCAGCCTCTGACCTCCACTCTCTCCTCTGCACTTTATTTCTAGTAGGTTCCTGACTTGCTGTCACCTTAGATAAGTCACTCTTCCATCCCCTGCTTTCCCAGCTGCAGAGGGAGAATTGTGCCTCTCTGCAGCGCTACAAGCTTTGAGAGCGCCACAAAAGGAGCTAGATACAGGCTTGCTCTATTCATTGTGCTTGACAACTCAGTAAATAAAACTTCACTCAATTGCTCGCTCTGTAATTCACACATAAAAGACCTGTCATTCTGATCTCTCCCACACCATGCTTTAAATGCAAAGGATGGAGGGAGACCTTCTAGTAAAGCAGCACAATTTCAGCGCCATACAGAAAGGTCTTTGAGGGTAAGGTATTGTCATAAATAGCATAATGCACCTGCCTTGGCAGGAAGAGTGGAGTGCACATGTTGAACTTGGCCTTCGTCTTGGCCTTCCAAAATTTAACCTGGATCTTGTGACACTTTATAAGCCTTCTGGATCCTCAGAAGGTACAGGAACTACACTAGCTTTCCAGAGAAAGGCAGCAGTTCATGCCAGTGGGGAGCCTCGTTTTTCCTCCTTGGGTTTGAGAGGAATTAATAAATATTCATCATCTTCTGGTAGCCAGGTTCTTATACCTTCAGCTGCAAAATCTATCCTAATCGTTGTGCTTTAAGGCTCTGTGTTACAGTGCTGGCTGGCCTGAGCCCTGGAAGGCAGCCCTCTGTTTCTGTGGGCTCTTGCACTCTGGCTGCAGATAGCTGCCAGAGCTATAGCTCTGGAGGTTAAAGTTCCCACAGCATCACTTAAAGCTGAGTTTTAAGTTTCAGGCCTGTCCTCTCTAATTGCCATCCTCCAGCCCAGTCTTCACATCTCTGGTGTGATGCTCAGTTCTGTAGTTCTTGATTGACTCTGCCTCTTAGGCTTTTCCCATGGGTTTTTACTTCACCCGCTCTGCAAGCGAGCTGCCCAGCACTCTGCGCTCCTTGCTTACAAAAACCAGAAGGCATTACCTCGGATGTGGAAAAGCTTTATATTGCCATCCCCTTCTGGTGTGCTGTGTTCCTCCACAAAGTGTAGTTAGGCTGAAGGAACTTGGAGCTTTCCAACCTTTGCTTACGTACCTGGTGATTTGTAAGCTGTGTCTGTGTTACAGCAAAGCTAAATGTCCTCAAAAGTACAGAATCCTATTTTTCAAGCAAGGATTCTCTTTTCTTTGCCTCTGTGCATGTGCTGTTAACTGCTCTGCTTGACAGTACAGATTCTGTACTGAATCGGCCGCATCAAATGCTTCGATCTTCTCTGGTGTTGTCTCCTTCGCAGGGCTGGTGGTAGTACTGCCTATGTTACTCTTTGAGACATGGAATCAGCAAAATCTGAGGACCTGGTTGTCAGGGGATCCTGTGTGATATCCCAAGTTGAATTAAGGAACAATCAGCTTAGAGCTCCTGATGCTAATGTGACATGAGTCCCTGGAAGCCTGTCCCCTGGGCTGGCTGGTGGATCAAGAGCAGTGGCAATCAAGTTTGAACAGTCAACAAGGCTTCGAGCTTGTAGCTGTTCAGGGTGCAGTGGCCAGAGGCTAGTGCTCTCTCAGTCTCACTGTGTGAAGCTCTGCTTAGGAAGTGATTGTTAGTGTGCAGAAGAGAGAACATCCCAGTACTGCAAGCAGCTGTTAAAGTCTTTCTTGTAGAGCTGGAGCTAGACCTGCCTCCTCACTCTGCTGGGGGAGGTTGTTGTTTCTGCAGCATAAGTGTCTTGGGCAAGAGATCTCTCACTTTCTCTCTGGTTTGTCAGCATGCCCTGAACACGTGGTTGGTAGCTTGACAACAAAGGCTTTGGTGGTAAAACCAGCTTCAGATGTTCCCACCTTGCTTTGCATTTTGCCGCCGCCTCTACCCTCCTGTGCCAGAATTGGCATAGCGAGAGGCTGTGCACATCCAGCTCAGAAATTGCCCTCCAGAAAGGGGGGAAAACTTCTCAATCCTGTTTTGCCACCAAAGCCCGCTGTGAATCACACCGTCCGTAGTGTCGGTCAGTAGGCGGTAGAACATCTCTCTTGGGGCAGACAGTGCTGGGTGGGCTCTGGATGTAGAAGAGGGTGGATGGTAGCTGTGGTCCCATTCCAGAGATGTTCATCCCAGCCTGGCAGTGCTGGCGTTTCAGTGCCGGGCCTCAAGAAGGTGGAAGAATTGTCACTCCTCTAGGTGGCCAGCGTGGAGGACTGGTTGGTGTCTCTCTGGTGGTGTTGGTAGCTCTGCAACACCTCTGGGGAAGCACATGAGGAATAAAGGAGTGAATTGGAATGGCTCTTGCTTACTGGGATGATGGCGAGCCAAGCAGTGTTTCTCACTGCAGAACTGTCCCACCAAGGCACGGGAGAGCTTTCAGCACCGTGTTGGGTTGTGTGTTGCCACTGTTAGATTGTTGCTCGTTCTTCTTGCGTTTCCTGCAGAAAATAAGACTGTGCTGGGCTGAAAGCCAGCATTGCCTAGGCCCCGGATTTAGTGAGCTAGCCTTTGCCAGGCTGCCGCACCCCACTGTACTCCGCTGACACCCAGTGTTTCCAGGCAGGTCAGTATGGATCCAATCAGACCTTGCCTGTCTGCGCTGCTTTCCCTTCCCTGTGCTCACCTTCTTGCTTTGACCTTTCCCTTCCCTTTTTTATATCCCCACTGAATGGCTGCCAGCCCCTGCCAGCTCTGCCTCTTAGAGCTGCCACTTGTGATTCCTGAAAGGCGGACAGGCGTGAATGTGTGAGAGCCTAGCATACAGCAATCGTTTGTTACACCAAGTTTTCTTTCCCCCCCCCTTTCTTCAGATACAGCACAAAGAATCCCTCTCTGCAGTCGGAGACGGTTCATTACAAGAGAGGGGTAAGCCAGCAATTCTCCCTGCCTTCCTTCAAGATTGATTTCTCAGACTGGAAGGATGATGAGGTAAGTCTCTTCTCAGAGTGCCCTTCTTTCCACAACCCTGTTGTCCTAGAAGCACTGAGCTCCATTTAGTGCCATGAAGTTACGTCTGGAAAACACCCTCTCCCAGCTGCCATGGCATGTTTTGTGGGTATGAGACGAATAGGGCCCTGGGAGGAGCAGGTACTGTATGGGAACTTGGCAGGTTCATCAGGCAAACAGGGAAGAAACCCAATTTTGATATCACTGATCAGCTGGCATCCCAACATCTGGTGTAGGAGGGAGACTGCAGGGATTGGCACTGGAGCTCTTCCTGGAGGAACCTGCCACTCCCAGGCCTTCCTCTCCCTGACAGCCAAAGAGCTTGTGGGAACAAATGTCTGTCTTCATCTCTCTGTTTTGGTGTTTTTTTCTTTTTTTTTTTTTTTTTTTTTTATTTTTGGCAGGTCATCTAGAACAGTGGTCTCCAAAGTGGGGTGCACGCAAGACAATTAATTGGGGTGCAGGAAGAACTTCAGTATTACATGTATATATCTTATAAATAATAGATATACATATATTGGGAGTACACACTCAAAATTTTTTACTGATGGGATGAATAGTCAAAATAGTTGGGAGATCACTGCTCTAGAAGAGTCCTGTTCTTCTATTTAAGGGCCACATCCTGCATTCTTAACTAGCAGTATGGTGTTGTGGGGGGATACTCTCCCTTTTGGGGCAGATTCACACTGGTGCATTAACGCTGAATAAGGGAATGCCTTCCTCCTTTTAGCTTAACCCATAACTGCAAACAGACAAGGGCTTAGTTTTAATTAAGCTCTGTGGCTATTACTACATAGCAAGATCTGTGGGGTTCCTGTTAATTTTGGTATCTTTGCAAAATTCCAACCCAGGCAGTAACTCTCTGCTTCTTGGGCCGCTGAACTTTGGCCCAGGGGCTTCCCCTGCCCATGACGCAGGGCAGGGAGGCCTTGGTCTTTCCCCTGCTCTGTGCGGAATTGCCGTAAGAGATTTCTGATGCAGAGGAGTCGGTCTGTAGCTACTGCTAATATATTTGTTCCTGTGGGCCCCTCTCCCAGATCAACACCGGTACAGCATTCATTTCCTGACCCCAGCCTGTATAAGAGTATTGTGTGTGTGAACCCTGGTAGATAACTCTACCTATTTAAAAGAGAAAAAAAAAAAAAAAGATAACTCTACCTTTAAAAAAAAAGAAAGAAAAGAAATAAGAAACAAAAAAAAAAAAAGAAAGGAAAAAAGTAATCTTTCGTGTATTTTGAAAAGATTGAATAGCTATTGTCTTGAAGTTACAGTTATAACTATAATCAGTCCCGTGCCTTAACAAATGCCATGATGGTTACCAAGAGCCTGCAGAGTCTGGTCTCCTGATGTCTTGGCTTCTCTGCCAATATATGATTTCACGAGTTCAGCCTACAAAAGCCGGGAAGAGCTGCTTTTCAATCCCTTCTGTCATCTGAGAGAGCTGGAAAGCAGGAGCTCAGATCCCTTTCTTCTTAAAGAATTCAGAAGCTTAATTTTCACTTTTGTTCCTGCCAGCAAGGTTTTAACTCAAGTACTAAAGTCATGTCCTTTTGACAGCTGAAAGGGAGAGATGCTGCGGAAAAGTGAGCTTCTGGCTCCCTTTGCTTGATTCTACTGCATCCTCTGTCTCTTTTTTCGTTGGTGTTACTGGGAGCTCCAGTTGTGGAGAAAATGTGGAACAAGGACTGTGGTTCAGAATAGTTTCTTCTCCCCTTTCCGCTCTGTGTACATACCAGTCCTTGTCCACTCAAGTCCAGTAAAATGCAAATGGCTAAATCTTCTTAACTGGCCAATGAAATGCAGCACTTTTATCTGAGACAGCTGGCAGAGTGTTATCACTCAGCTGTGTACAATTGCATGCTTCAGATTTTCAGATTGCTTTCCAGTTTTGTTACTGGTGTTGTCCAAAAAACCCAGATTTACTTCATGTTTTTGCTCAGTGTAATACTCGCATATGATGTAGCTCTTGGCTGGCCAACAGAAGGGAAAATAGTGTTATGTTGGGTTGTTATGCGGAAAGCTTTATAAAAGTTTACTTTGTCTTCATAATATACTGATTTGCTTGCAAGTTATGGTGTATGGCTTGTGTTGAGACAGTTGTTTTCTGGTCCCTAAAAATAAATGTGAAATGGACCCTTAAAGAGGCCTTTTGTTTCAGAATGCAACAGTTTATATCGCAAAGTGACCGCAGTTCTATGATGTGACTTTTCCTTCAAATGGACAAACAGTAACTGTTGTTGTACAGTAATGAATCAGAGCAGGAAGCAAAGCAAAACCATAAGCTTCTTTCAGCAATTTTAATCAATTGTCCTCGCATGCCATATGGTTCAAAAATGCAAGCTCGAAAATAGTGGCTCAACGAGTCTCTTCTGTAACAAACACTGAGAGGTTAAATGAGATTTTTTGTGTTTGCTCTGTTACTCTGCTGTTTTGGAAAGAGAAGAGATTCTGGTAGTTTAAAGGAGGAATAAAATGTAAAACCATCCCACAGAGGGTGAAAATCAATATCCCTCAGGTTTGAAGACTAGCTAGGTCAAATCATAAGGTTGTCCAGCACACGCTTTCTGTTTGGAGTCAGGTATGCACATTTGAATGGGTGTGTCTGTGTGTGCAAAGCTTTACTCAAGAAAGCTCTGCAGAAGCTGAGTGTCCCCAAAGGCGTGCAGCCTGCATGAGGAGCGCACAGCTATGGACAAAAGAGCAGCAGACTCGCAATTCCTCTCCTGTAGGCCCCCTTCAGGTACTGGAAGACTGCTATAAGGTCTCCCCGGAGCCTTCTCTTCTCCAGGCTGAACCCCCCCCAACTCTCTCAGCCTGTCCTCACAGCAGAGGGGCTCCAGCCCTTGCAGCATCTCTATGGCCTCCTCTGGCCCCACTCCAACAGCTCCGTGTCCTTCCTGTGCTGAGGACTTCAGAGCTGGACGCAGTACTCCAGGTGGGGTCTCCCCAGAGCGGAGCAGAGGGGCAGAATCCTCCTCCTTGCCCTGCTGGCCACGCTGCTGGGGAGGCAGCCCAGGATGGGGGTGGCTTTCTGGGCCGCAAGCGCACATTGCCAGCTCATGTTGAGCTTCTCATCTACCAACATCCCCAAGTCCTCCTTCTCAGGGCTGCTCCCAGTCCATTCTCCGCACAACCTGTATTTGTGCATGGGGTTGCCCCAACCCATATGCAGGACCTTGCACTT
This sequence comes from Fratercula arctica, assembly GCA_947846985.1. Classification (NCBI taxonomy): domain Eukaryota; kingdom Metazoa; phylum Chordata; class Aves; order Charadriiformes; family Alcidae; genus Fratercula; species Fratercula arctica. The sequence continues at coordinate 27,125,092 of CANTUZ010000009.1, forward strand.
GGCCTGGTTGGATTTCATGAGGCTTGCACAGGCCCACCTCTCAAGCTTATCCAGGTCCCTGTGGATGGCATCCCTTCCCTCCAGTGTGTTGACCGCACCACACAGCTTGGTGTCGTGCTACACAGCTTGGTGTCATCGGCAAACTTGCTGAGGGTCCACTCAATCCCATTGTCCTTGTTGCCGACAAACATGTCTTTTGAGGGACTGGCTGGAGAAAATCACACTGCAAATGATGCTGGGGCTGCAGGAAAGTGAGGGAAGCCCTGAAGCACTACTTGAACGGTGCTGCAGTACTTCCAATTGGGTCTCAGTTTTCACTGGAAAACTGAAAACAGACTACCTGGGGTACCATGGTGAAATGACATCTTTTTCTCTCTTGGCAAGAGATGAGACAAAAAAAACCCAAGTCAGTAATTAACAAAAAACACCAGAAATCCAGTCTCTGAGCCATTTCCGTTCCTGGCATAGGACAGTGTTTGTAAGGTTCCATTTTTCTTGTGTTTGTAAGATGATATGGAGCTTTTGAAGTGCTTTAATGAAGTGCAGGGCAAAGGAAGAAACTGAGTCTGTTTTCCTTGCACTCAAGCGAGATCCTACATTTTCACCCTTGCCGATTAGAAGGTCAAGGACCTGAATGACGTAGCATGCCAAGAGATGGAAATCAGTCTGGTGTTTCCTCAGAATGTTGCACGAGCTTGAAATTTTATGGATTTTTCTCTTTTTCTTCAAGAACTTCATACAAGAGTCAGGGTTTCTTTTGTGGTGTAGGGAGCACAATGCGTATGGCTGTGCTATAACCAGTATGTCCTACCATACGCAAGCAAATCATAGAATGAATCATAGAATGATTTGGGTTGAAAGGGACCTTAAAGATCATCTAGTTCCAACCCTCTTGCTGTGGGCAGGGACATCTTTGGCACTAGATGTATTTTGGGAAACTTGTCCTACTACAGATCGCTCAGGAGACTTTTAGGATACATGAAGTGGTGAGAATTAAATACCATCTAAAATTCAAATGGAGATCCTTTGCTTTGCTAGCCACAGCTGGTGTTTAGTGCCATGTCAATGTATATATGTTGTGGTTATTCTCATTGACTCCCTTTGAAAGTTGGTGCCTGAATTTTAAATCCTCCTTCTCTGTCGTGTCCATTTAACACCAGGGCCCCATTTGAATGAAGGGACCTTCATTCCTCTGATGTTAACGCTATCCCGAGTGTTGTCTTCAGGCAAGCCTGGTGTGAATTGTCTAACCTCATCTCCTTTCTTTCCCTCAGCTGAACTTTGACTTGGATCGTGGCGTGTTCCCTGTGGTCATCCGAGCGGTGGTGGACGAAGGGGACGGTAAGCATGGTGGTGTGCTCATAGAATCATAGAATGTGTTGGGTTGGAAGTGACCTTTAAAGGTCATCTAGTCCAGCCCCCTGCAGTAAGCAGGGACATCTTTAACCAGATCAGGTTGCTCAGAGCCCCATCAAGCCTGGCCTTGAATGTCTCCAGGAATGGGGCCTCCACCACCTCTCTGGGCAACCTGTTCCAGTGTTTCACCACCCTCATTGTAAAGAACTTCTTCCTAATGTCTAATCTAAACCTGCCCTGCTCTAGTTTAAAACCATTGCCCCTTGTCCTATCACTCCATGCCCTTGCAAACAGCCCCTCCCCAGCTTTCTTGTAGGCCCCCTTCAGGTACTGAAAGGCCACTATAAGGTCTCCCTGGAGCCTTCTCTTCTCCAGGCTGAACACCCCCAACTCTCAGCCTGTCCTCACAGTGTAGGTGCTCCAGCCCTTTGATCATCTTCATGGCCCTCCTCTGGACCTGCTCCAACAGGTCTCTTGGTCTTGGTCTTCTAGCTCTCTTTGAGGTTAGGTGACTCCTTCAGGGCAGGCCTCCTCCTGCAATGGTGAAAATATTTTACTTGTAGCAAAAGCCTGGGGAGCCTTTCCAGAATAAAAATATTTCAGGAGTTCACCTTAACTTCTCTGTATTAAAAAGGCCCAGATAACCACGGATTCTTACATAAAAACATGCTTTTAAAAATAGCCTCCATTTTTTACAGGAAAAACGGCCAGCTATTTAGTGTTGGAATAGAGTTTAGGAGAGCTCCTGGCTCTGCCACAAATGCCAGGCGTAAATTGGAGCAAATTGCTTCCTTTCTCTTTGGGTTGTGCATTTGCAGTTTGTAACGCAAGGAGACAGTTGGTCTTTTCCCCCTCTTTGAGGGATAAGTTGTCTTCCTAAAAGCTATAGCTAAATGTAAGGTGGCCCTTCCCCTAGGAATGGTCAGAGAAAAAGAAACGGCTTTAAAATGCTCAGGCCACTGTTCAACCAAATACAGCTTCATTCAGCAGTTTAAAATTGTGCTTTTTCAGAAGGGTGCTGAATGGTTATAATAAAAGAGCTTAACCTTTGATGAGAAATAATATTGCTGATTCTTTTTAAAGCACGTTTCCGTTTTGCAGAGGGAAATCCAGTAAATGGTTTGTTACTCACCTTGCACGGTATTTTCCGTAGGGGGTGTGTGCTTTTGGGCTCCGTGTGTTTGCACTCGTTCTGGGCGTTAGCAATAAAAAGGACACAAGGAAGTCACATTTTCTCTAAAACTGGGGGCTCTTGTGATCAGCAGGATCCACATTTCACTTCTGCATTTTGTAACATTTTGTACAAAAATTTAAGAATAATTAGAAAAGAAAAAATCCATTATTGATTGCATTGTTTGGTGCAGTCACTTGCTCAGTTTCTTATGTTATAGATGTGAAAATGCCCAGAAACTCATTGCATTATTTTACAGTCCTCCGAGCAGAGTGAAACAGAACTGGATGAACCAATTTAAAGTGTGACTAACAAAGCACAGTGCAACATAACGGAAATTGCTTCTGAAGTGCATCTATTTTTAGTGATTTCAGGCACTGTTAGTAAAATTGACATATATGTATATTTCTTGACCATAAATATAAACCACCTTCCTCCTGTTTATGGAGCTTTTGGCAAGGTATTTGTACTTTCTAGTGTTGGGCATGCCTAGAAGGACCAAAAATAGAACACGAGGCAGAATGGCAAGCATACATTTTTGCACATACCATGCCCAGTCCTAGCCAATAGTGTGCTCTCATCTATTTTAATAACCTGGAAAGGCAATTGCTTTTAAATCCTCTCCTGGAAAGAATATCAGCACAAAAATATGTGACACTTGAGCAAGATTTGAGGAAATTGTTGTGTATTTTGGTTCTTTTTTAATGGATGGGACTGGAAGTGTGCTGGCCTTGTGTGTTTGGAGCACCTGGAAAATTACGTCTAGTCTGTAACTGCTTGTGTTAAATCAAATTGAATGACAAATTAAAATAGCAGTCAGCGAGATGTTGGTTTGGACTGAATTCTGCCAGGAGATGTTTGCGTGCCGTGAAGAATGTGAGCCTGCAACGTTATCCCTCTCCCATTCCTGCCAGCGGGATTGCTCTCAGGGAAAGGTACAGAAACCCTTTGGGGAGGGAAGGTGCCACACAGAATGGGTCACGCAGCTCCAGCCACACATGCTATTTCAACGCCACGGAGGATACGAAGGGAAGCGATGCCTGTTATCTCTTACTTGGCTCTTCAAACTGCAGGGAGGGACCTGGATTTCATTTATGGAATGAGCTAGAACAGCCTTGCTCTTGGCTGGCAGCGAAGGGAGCGAGCAGCTGAATTCCCAGTTTTAGCCCTCTTTCCTGCATGCTGTTATGTTCCTGATTGCACCCAAATTGCCATGGTCGATCTCAGTCACCCCACAAATCTGCAGGCATGGACTCTCTTCTCCCACGTGCTGCTGTTTCCAAACCTGATCTCTGTGCCGTAGTCTGGTGAATGGTTCCTTTTGTTGTCTCTGCTGTTCTGGGCGCCCAAAGGAAGCTATTGAGCTCCTCTCCCTTTTAGACAACAGAGGAATTGCTTCCTTCAGCTGAGAGTAGTGTCTGCCAGCTCTTCTGCACATGCTGAGTGCAGCCCGCGTACTTGTCGGTCCAGGCAGGGCAAGGTGGTTACGGGCCTTCCCTTCCTTTGGTGACTCCTCCATGACCTCCGTCTCCCATTTCCATATGATGAGTCTGAACATAATTAAGCAAAAGCATCCGAGCAGTTGGAGTTCAGCAGAACCTTAAGAGTCTTGAGCCAGAGAGACTGGGTTTGTCTCAGCTTTCTCTATTCTGTGTTTTTATTTGCTGAGGGAGCCATGAGTGAAGTACAGAAACCTCTGACAGCCCCTTCTCAATGCTGTTCAATTAAGAGGGAAACCTCAAGTTTGGAAGAGGAAAGACATGATCTTTGTCATTGGGAAAAAAAAAATTAGAGAGCTGCACAGAGATGTTTCACTGTCCAAAAATGGTAGGAGAAAGAAATGTTTTATAAGCATGTAGGATTAGAGTGAAATTAGAGTGATAAGTACCAGAGCTGGAAGGGCTGCCAAGTGATGTTAAACCAGGTGGATTTATTCATCTCTGTGATAAACTCAGGTAATTAAAAACAGGAATTTGAGGGGAGAGTGGAATCCCACTGAGCAATTTGTTTTACTTTCCATTTCCAACCTCTGAAAACAAAATGGGGTAGTTTGGAGCACCCAAGATAATGAAGAGATGTCTGTGTAGGGCCCACCGCAGAGCCCAGCGGGAGTGTGAGAGGAACCAACCTGATGACAAGATAAGAAAAGTTTTAAATTGCAAGAGGAGATGGAAATAGAACAGGTGGCTGTTTAGAAATTGTAAATGGACTAAAATTCAGCTCAGGGTAGTTTTACGCTTGTGCTGCTTTAGAGCTTTAACCAGGACTGCTCTTTCTCTTTTTGCAGTGGTGGTTGAGGTGACGGGTCATGCCCATGTTCTTCTCGCTGCATTTGAAAAGGTAAACGAGTTCTTTTTTTCCCTCTGTTCCCGTCCTTGTATATGTAAACGTTTCCATGGGTCGTTAGTTTGTATTTATATACCACTTAGCACAATGGAGTCCTGGCCCGTGACTGGGGTTCCTGACTGCTGTTGTAGTACAAATAATTGCTTGCAGCAGCTCCTGTGTAGCCCGCAATTATCATTTGTACCTGAGATGGTCACTCAGCTAATTGTAGCCAGTGTTTCCTGCGTGTGGGGAGAGGAGATGTTTGAGGGTGGAAGGTGTTGACCGTGGCTGCGGCTGTGCAGTTTTCCAGGGCCTCGTGATCTCTTTGGAGAACTGGATCTGCTGTGTCCAGACCCTGTTGCACCTTAGTTTACACACAGGACCAAGCCCTTTTAAAGAATTAGGATACATCCTGCATAAAGACTTTGAGCTCCACTACTTTTCGGTGGCATGTTTAATGTAGTTGACTGCTACCTACATGGTAAGATGAAGCCAAGCTGTATGCACAAGCCTTGATAACAAAATCTCTTCCCATGATAACTGGACCCTGAAAGGTCTGTTACTGTAGCGTGTTGTGTCTGGTTGTGGTAATACCATAGACACATATCCTGGGCAAATGATATTTGTTCTGCCATGCTCAGATGAGGCAAGAGATGCTGGAGCAGAGCTGGGCATGTAGAGGGGAGCAGCATTAGAAATTAGCTGCAATGTTAGAAATTCCTTACTTCCAGGCTGGCACGTGGCTGACTTCTGTTTCTCAATCTGCTCGCTTCCTGCCATATCCCTGAGCAAGTTGCCAGGTCTTATTCTGTTCCTCCTAGGTGGATAATGCGGATGGTAACACACTGAGTCAGAGAGCACAGGAAGCACAGTCAGTCCTAAGGAAGCCCTGTGGCTGGAAGATGCTCTCCATGTTCTAGGTTGCTTTTTTGTTGGACTTAGTATGTGAAGAAAATGAGTTTTCCTGTGGTAGAAAGGCTGCTCTGAGCACTGGCTCTACTCCTGGCAATTAGAGATCTGTCAGAAATGCGGTGGGCAGCTGCAGCGCCCTTGGGACTAGGGCAGGGATGTTATTCTTCTGATTTCCTCCTCCAGCTGACCTGGAAAAACAAAATACACTGGAATCCCTCAGTCGTTGTTCAGCAGCACCTGGCAGAGGACAGTGTGGGCAGTGGGTCCTTGGGGAAGGCTGTAGTGTTTGGAGCCCATCTGTCATCTTGGTGGGAAAGTACTGTAGGTGGAGACCCCCCCCGGCCTTGTGAAATTATTGTTCAGTCATTTCTGAGGAGAGAAAAATAGATGAGACCACCACCTTCCTGCATGTTACAGCCTGATTTTGAAGTATTCTATGCATGTTTGCCTTCCTCATCTATGACATTTGCCTGTGCTCCCCTGGCTACTGCCTTCATAGCTTTTTGGTTGTAGCTAGGTTCAGGTTAGGCTTTGGATCTTGAGGATGTGAGGATGATATTTACTTACAAAGGTGTGTATCTAGTTGCTGTTTGCCAGGTATCCAAACATAGTGCTGTTGCAGTAAGCGCAGCCTCTGTGATTTGTCCCAGCTTCCCGTTCTAGCATCCCATGGCCAGCAGTTGATAATAGCACCTTATAGAAAGTAGGAAAATTCACACGTATTGGGAATGTATTAGCATAAGGGCAGAAGTGGAGGTCTGGAAACTTCTGTGTCATGAGATTTGAAAGTGTCTTGAACTGCTGCAGCAGGATTTCAAGGATTAAAGGTAAATTCCACCTTCTGTGCAGAACCTCTGAGCTCTCTGGATGCACAAAGGTGACAGCAAAAGCCCCCGTAATGTTTAGGGAGCTGAACGAGGTATGCAGCAAAACTGGGAACCAACTAAAGCTGCTCAGGCCATTCCATCAATGCTGAATTATGTCCTGTGTCCAGGTCTGAGCTCAAGGATTCAAAGTGCTTCCCTTCTTTTTCTAGTCTTTGTTGTGAGAGGGAGATGCTGTCTGGTGGGGCCACTTCTTACTTCTAATCTTCCTCTGAATGCTTAAAACGAGATCAAAATCTTTCTTTTAATGAAAAGTCACAGGGCAAAGTGCTTGTTGAGTTCTTTTTCCTCCCTTATATGATATATTCCCCATCCTTAGAATAGTTGCAGCTTTTGAAGTGTAGGTCCATAAATCCGGAGGAGTTCCTTGCTAATAAGCAGTGCTGCTGATCACCAGAGCATGCTCAGAGGACAGACAGACCAGTGACCTTCATAACTTGCTATTTGTATGTATCTTTAAGATCAGAATAGTAACCTTGATGCTGTGTGTAGTCTGGCCTTGCAGCTCTTCCAAAGGCAGAAACTTGGCACTTTGTGTTTGCCTGGAAAACAGGACTGGTTTGTCTTTTGGTGCAATGTTGTTGTCCCTTCCTTTGGGAACTCCTTCAGCAAACAGATGCGCATCTGCAGCTGCTCACAGTGGCAGGGCTGTGATTTCCCTTAAGTCTCCCTTCCTGCTCTCTAGACTGTGTCAGGAGAGTTGGCTTTTTTCAGTTTAGTTGACCCTCATGGGTGATGGAAAAAATGGAAATAGCACGTTATTCCTATCACTGGTTCTGACACCAGGTATGTACAGAATTGTTCCAGCTGTACCTGCTGCCGCAGAGCAAATTAAAGGCTCCAGGCGGTCACCGCAGCTCTAAAGATGGCAATATGGAGCGTGTGACTTGTTTGCGACTCCATCCAGTGGACAAGCCTTGTTTGCAGCCTCACGCCAGCCCTCTGCTTTCTCGGGGCTCTGGCCTCACGAGTGGCTCTGCAACTGGATGTTATTTAGGGTGTTAACGAATATCCCCTGCCAAGTCTGGCTGGACTTGCTGAAGAAGTGTTTGCACCCAGTCGGACTGCTTGCAGCCTGAAAGCATCCAGTGTGCCAGTGGATTTTTGTGTATGCTCTGACCCAATTCAGCCAGGTTTAACTTGAGCCAAGTTCAACTAACTCTGCACTGGAGGAGACAAGGAGCACTCCAGTACCCTGTCCCACTAACTCTGCTGGGAATGATTGTCATTCAGGCTGTCCTGGTTATACATGTGCCACCCTACCCTTATCTAGCAGGCACCAACTCTGATCGTGACTCTGTTTTACTCTTAATTTGTACTGCTCAGCTATTTAATACATTTTCTTTTTTTTCCTGCTAGCACGTTGATGGCAGTTTTTCCGTGAAGCCGTTAAAACAGAAGCAGATCGTAAGTACTTGTTTCCTGTCTACTGCTTGATTAAAGACATTTGCTGGTGTCCCACAGGTGCCCGGCTGTACCCAGTGGGAAGCTTTAGTGTTAGTTCACTGAGAGCCTGAGATCTCACCTCGCTGGCTCAAATACCACGAGCAAAGGCAGCGAGCTGCTGGCAGCCCTTAACCTTGGGCCAGATGTGTGTTGGGGGAACCAATACGGCAGCATGGAACTGGCAGAGCTGTGGTGCATGGTCTCTTTGTGCTCCTCGAGGAAGCAGGCATTATATATAGATCCAGTCTTCCCTATACATTCCTGCTTTGCTGGCATTTGGTGCCTGAATACAAAACTGTCAAAGCACAGTACTGATGCTTCCATGCCTGTACAGGTGTAAGTAAATTAGATTTGCATAAGTGAAGTTAAGTGCTGTATGCGTTTAAGTAGTGTGAAGTGTATCTGTTCGTTGACACTGCCTGATCTCCTTAGGTTCTGTGTTTTGCGGTGTTGAATGATATCTTTGCAGGCTCCCAGTGTCCTACCTGGAGGCTGAAAACTGTTGGCTTTCCCTACGGGTGTGTGTTAAGATATTAAGGGATCTTATGCATGTCTTCTCACTGCACAAGCTTCCTTGTTGTGCCCAAGGTATCTTCGGAGCAGTCTCAGGGATGGAGACCTTCTGGGTCATCTCGCCTTTCCCCTGCGAGTATGCTGGTACTTGAGCAGTCACAGACATAGTCTTGCTTTGAAGCTATTGTTTACGTACCGGACTGAACACATTATGAGGGGAAGGAAGGAAGGGAGACTGGCAAACATGGAAACATCAGGGATCTGAAGACCTTTTTTAGCCCATGCCAGTGTGGTGTGATGCGCAGAACCTGTGTAGTGCCTTATCAAGATTGAAATTGCATCCAGTCTTTCATAGAGAGAAATACATAAGCAACTGCAAACTAAGATTGCCAAGAATTTCAGCTTCTGAAAGGAAATCTGGTAGTAATCCTGCTGCAAGGATCAGCTTGAAGTGTCTTGGGGAAAGAGATGAGATTTTGGTGGTCGATCCCTTCACCTTCAGATACGTGCTGCGTTTCTGCTTTAAATGTGTTTGACTTCAGCGGCTCACGATTGATGGCTCGTGTTTTCTGATCTGAATTAAAAAGCCTTTTACTCCCAAGAAGGTGCCTTGATGAGACACTTTTTGCTCTAAGATGTTCCTTCCAGTCCCCAGGTCAGAAAAGAGCCACTAAAACAGTACCAGTTAATCATATATCAAAATTGTGTTTGGTAATTTGCTGTCTGCCTCACCAGTGCTGTGCAGAGACTCACAGCCTGTCCTTCTGACTTGCTCGTGCCCACTGGCAGCAATACCAGCCCTTGCTGCCAGAGCTTTGTCCTGGTGCTAGTGGTGAGTTACTCGCCGCTCCAGCCTGACGTCTGTTCCAAGCCCTGTGTGTCCCAGACTGACCCGTGCGCTCCTCCCTTCCTTGGTGCTTAACTTGGCTGTGTGGCAGCGTGATCTCCTGGCTAGTCGATCGATCTGGATTCCACAAGTATTTTTAATAGAGACAGACAGAGACTGTTCCGGAAAGGAGTTTATTGAGCGTGTGAAGGCAGGTTTGTAGTGGGAACATCCAGAAGAGGCTGCCTGAGTGCTGAGGGAGCAGAGCAGTGCGATGCCAGCGGTGCCTCCTTCTCACATATTCTTCTGATCAGAGAAGAGCATTTGTGAGCTGATGAAAAGCCACTCATTTATCTTACTTGTGGGTTTTGGGGGAGATTTTTAAATATTTTTACTTTTTTTTAAAAGCGGTGCTTACATGGCTGTGGGCTCTCCAAGTTGGTGTTGGGTTACCGTGCACACTAGCGCAGTGTGTGTACCGTTCTCCATTTAGCACTCCGGACTCCCCAAATGGAGGGCTTTCTTACTGGAAGGGCTCTCTGGGGAAGCTCCCACCCTACCACGGTATGGTTAGCTGACTCCTGCAGCAAAACAGTGTGTGCTTGTCTGTCTTTACTGGCAGAGCGTGTAACCTTCCCACTCAGTGTTTGGTTGTGGGTACTTTTTTTTTTTTTTATTGGCAGTTTGTGAAATATAATGCTTACATGTTCTCTCCTATGGCTTTTAAAATAGAAGTATCTCTTGCTAGAAGAACACACAGTACCACTGAAACTGAGATGGCGTCTGCACCCATAAGAGCATAGGTATAGACTATATGTCTGAAGTAAACCATTTGTATAACAGTTTACATTCTTCCCCATCACTCCTTTTCTTTTGCCTTCCTCTGCTTGCCATTGCCGGGTACCTTTTGTGTGCATCAACCTCTAAAGCTCTTTGGGAGCAGGAAGCAGCAGCTAATGAGCTAAACTGCTTTGTTCTCTCAGCTGAGATCAGTTATAATGTATGTACCAACCTGTTTAAAGAAATTCGGCATGGATGAATACAAACAGATGGATCAGAAGAAAAACATGACCTGGACTTGGCTGGTGGCTCCTGTGTGCATCAGCTGAGGCTGTATATAGCAACAGAAGCCTTTGGAAGGATGACGTGCTGTGGGATGGGCTGTAGAAGTGTGAAGGTGAAGGACTGCATTGTGTACAATCACCTACTCGTTATTTCCTCCTACTCTTTCAAAACCTAGAGATCTGCCTAGTAAGAGCCATGTTGCACTGCTCACCCTTTTCTTACTGGGACACAAGCTTCTCGGGGGGTTTTAAAGCCAAGCAGCAAAAGGAATGCAGACTCCTGCAGAGGACTGGTCTTTCCCTTCCTGACCTCTTCTGCCCTTTGAGTTGACCGCTTCTGCACTCACTGTCACCCATCGTGATCCTCTGAGGAGTTGGGATGCTGTAACAAGCCTCTGTTTGAAACATTGAGTTACAGAAGGACATCTCCCACATAATTGTTTCCAAACTTCCTGGGTGAGTTGTGAGCCGCTGCAGAGGATTTTGCTCAGCAGTCCAACAGCTGACCTCATTGCCTTGAAATGCAGGCCTAGAGCAGATTGTCTGTAAGCTGCATGCTGAGTTAAACGGGGCGACTCTGGAATGAGTTCGTTCAAGCTGCTGCGTCCCAGCTCAGAACATTTCTCAACTGGCAAACAGGCTGGATATAGCTAACTCCTGCCCCTATCTTGGCGTGTGATGTTTTCTGCAGCACTGAAATCCCATGGCAGAGCCATTGCTCCTCTGAGCACATGGCTTGACAGAAGGTGAGGAGAGAGGCAAATTACACATGGAAATGGCAAAACCCCTGGGACTGAGGAGCTGTTGAAGCACTGGATTCCCAGTGGCTTGGCTTCACTGCATGGTGTCAACTGACTGGAGGTGACAGGAAAGTGTTTCCTTCCCCTGTTCATGAGATGTGTCAGTTTGATACCTTGCAACCCCTTCACCATCTTACCTGTTGCAGGGTTTTGTGTGGAGGAACATGCCCTGCTCTGGGGAAGCTGCTGCGTAGCAGCAGATCTTGGGACACTTTGTGCATCCTTGTAGAGGCTAGAGTCTCTACTTGCTGGCTAAGCTAGGGAAGAGTGGAGAACACCCCACAGTGCTCTGCTGGGCCTTGGACTGTCAGCCTTTCTTAGCTCTTACTGCTTTAATTCAGCTGCTCAGGGGAGTTTGCGGGGAGCTGACAGTGTTTGTGTAAAGGCAGACACAGGTCTGGGGCTGTGAGCAACTTTCACTGTGCCTGGAGCACTTTCTGCCACCACACAGCCCAATTTAGAGGTGCCACCAAGGGTCTGGAGATGGTAATAAATGATATTGCACTAAAGTTGTTCCTCGAGTGCTTCTCATGCTAAGGGAGATGGTTTGTCTGTCTCCAGTAGCTTGACCTTATGCTCCCAGGTCACGAACAGGGAGTGATGTGCAGCCATTGATGTGCCAGTAATGATCTGTTGGTGGCAGAACTTCTTCTGAGGTTACAAAGATGGGTGGAAGTTCATCTTGGTTAAAGTTAAGCAGTGCCTCATAGAAGGAAAGGACTGTGCAAAGCTGATTGCCTCTGTCTTATCTGAGCTATGGGTTCATACTCCCTTTTGATCTCTGAGACAAGCAGAGTACTTGTTTTGTAGATGATTTTGATAGCGATGGAAGTGGCCAGTCTGCTCAGACCAGACAGGACAGGCACCACTTTTGAGCAAGGAAAGACTCATTCTCCCAACTATCCTTTGCGATGTTTGTTTCTGTTAACTTTTGCATGTAGCTATAGGGGATCTGACTGTTATGGGGGTAACATGGACATTTTGACATGGAGAAGGAGGGGAGGTGATCACGAAACAGCAATGACAGAGCATCTGGCACTCCAACTGTTGTCTTCTTCCCTAGGTTGACCGGGTGAGCTATCTGCTTCAGGAGATCTACGGCATCGAGAACAAAAATAACCAAGAGACCAAGGTAAAGGTGCTCAGAGAGCTTCTACTCCCCGAGCTGTGGACTTCCAGCCTGTACTTTCTGCTTTTGAGCTTAACTATGGGGCCTGGCAGGGCAACATGGAGGTGCTTCCCAGATTGATTGTCAAGTCTGTGTCATTCCTGCAGGCACTGAAGAAGCCTGAGGATGGCAGGTCCTCACTGTTGTAAAGCCCAAACAGTCAGTGGAGTTGTGCTGAGATAATTTTAGGTAGCATGAGACTTTTCAAGATATTCCCTGGGGCTGGGATTGCTGGGTGAGAAGGCTGTCGGTGTCCCATGGGTGTTTCAGAGCACTGAGTTTTAGGACTTGTAGAGACAGCTGTGGGCCAGTGTCAGTGCCTCTCTGCAGTCAGGGCAGTTGTGCCTCTGCTTTGCTCCTGTGGCTTCTTCATGTTCTCCTGTTTCGGGGAGGGGGACTGCATGTTCCTGTAGTGATGCAGGGAACTGAGCTCCTTAGGGCATGCCAGTGTACAGAGAGCAGCCTGCATCCCCAGCAGGAGGGAGCACAGCATCACTAAGGGAAGCGTATGCAAATGCCTTAACCAGAAACATTGCCTATCTTTAGGCAGGAGCTTCTGCTGCATCCCAGCCTGCTGCACATCCCCGTGCAGATTACGTGACTGCTTTATGCTTGCTTTAGCCTTATGTAGAGCTACCCTTTGCTGCCACCTGGGTTGCAGAGTGTACCAAGTGCTAGCTTCAGGATTAGACCGCTCTGGTGTGTGTAGTGCATGATTTGCAAACAGAGGAGTAGCCACAGAGCAAGACAGGCAGGATTTCCAATTCAGGCTATGCTGTGTCCTGCCCAAAGCATCCTGTGATATCTATCTATCTGTGCCACTAGTTAGCACCGGAAGAGTCAGGAGGGAGAAGTCTTTTCAAAGATTTTTTTTGCACACGATCTATTTAAGAGGGTCAAAGGCTTCCGTTTGGGTTCCCCCAGGTCTTATGATGATTCTTTTGATCTAGCAATCACACATTTGTGGCCCATCAGACAAGTGGCCTGGGCCCATTTTTGTTCTTCCTAGTATACTTAGCAAACTGTATGAATAGGAAAGCAAAAAGCGTGCCCTCCCTGCCTCCCAAAATAAATGAGGAGTGCATGTGACGGGGCAGACAGGCTTGCAGCCTTTGGTGGGGATAGTCAGCAGGCTGGGGGTGGATGTGGCAGCAGCAGATGCTGTATATTGCTGTTTACACCAAAGTTGCACGTGGTCTAGCATGTGTTAGCCCTGGCGACCAAAGGGGGCCTCATGAAGTGGGACCAGGCGAAGGTGGAGGGGTGGCCCATGATGGGTCATCAGTTTGGTGAGCTCTGGCATAACTTCCATGGCATCAGTGGGGTTCTCAGGTGTCAGTGAAGAGAGTTCTTGTAGTTCAAGAATGGGTTTCTCCTCACAGCAACATCTTGCTTAGTGGCTGTAATCCAATTTGTGGGGCTCTGAGTGATTGAAAGACTTGTGTGATGCACGTTCATGGGTTCACACTGACCTTTTTACCAGGGTAGCTGTGAGCAGGTGAGCATCCCAGGCTGCTTATCCTGCAGCTGCATTGAAGCTTGTGCCAGCACAGGAGAGTGGTGAAGATGTTGTGGCGGGAGAACCACTCACTCACTCCATCACTTGTTCAAAGGACCTGTGGAAACTGGACTAGACATGGCTGGAGAGTCTCCTTCCGTCCAGCCTTGGGGCAGCCTGACCTGCTGCCTGCCACAGTCAGCAAGCAGCTCCTTTTGGGCTGCTCTCTCTCTGTGGACATGGGGCAGAAAGGCTGGACTGCCAAAGAGCCAGCTTCCCTGCTGACCCTGGGAGCCATGAGACTGGCAGGCGGGAGCTTGTTCTTGGTCCCCCTTAGGCAAGGGGATCCCTACCCCAAAGGGGCTCCCTCTGTGCACAGCCTAGGTCTGGGGAAGGACAGCTACGCCATGAATTCACAGCACAGTGCCCTGGTCTCTGGACGTTAGTGAGCTCAGAGCAGAGCCCTGAGAGGAAGGAGTGTCCGTAGCAGGGTTGTGTGGGCTACAGCTTGCTCTCCTTGAGAAACCCCCACTGAGAGCTTTGGAGAGAGGATGCCAGCTTCTCACAGGCTTTCGGGTGGGAAACTTCCCCGGGCTCCAGAGTCCCTTGGCAGTTCAGCATGGCTTTTACCATTCACATGCCAATCTCTTGCCTGTCATTGCAGCCTTCGGATGACGAGAACAGCGACAACAGCAACGAGTGTGTGGTTTGCCTGTCGGACCTCCGCGACACCCTCATTCTGCCCTGCAGACACCTCTGTCTGTGCAATTCCTGTGCTGACACCCTGCGCTACCAGGCCAACAACTGCCCCATCTGCAGGCTGCGTGAGTATGTGCCCAGGAAACAAGGGCATCTTTCTCCCTCCTGGGGCTCCTGTTACGTCAGTACAGGCTGTGAGAGGCAGCATGTATTTTATGCACCCCACCCCAAGGCTCAGCGTCAAACGTGCTCCTGCTCTTGCTGGCACCTGGAGATTCCTGGCACCCAAAATAACTGTCCTCAAAAAGAGGGAAGGAAGAGGGCACATGGGAGAACGGCCCTTTGTCCAGTGCCTCCCTGGCCACTTGCTCTCTCCCTGGGATGGATCTGAAGGTGCAAGTGCTCTGAGCCACGCCATGTGGGCAGTTCTTGTGTTTTGGTGAAGAAGGTGGAAAATCCCCCAAAGGAGGGGACATAGAAGCTTTATCCTGAGAGTACCTGGCCGAGACAGCAGCCAGCCCCACCAGAGGCCTGTCCAAGTACTTTGCATGATTTTTTTTCCCCTCTGACAACCCTACCTTGACTTCATCAGGAAGGCAGAGATGAGATAACAGTCGATTTGGAGTCCTTTGCTTTACAAGGAGAGTTAGAAAGATCTGCTTAACCCCTGCATTGCTCAGCTCCCAAAAGATGGAAGAAATGAAATACCTGTTCTGACACTCAGGCAGCGCTTGCTTAATTCCATGTCTTTTCTCAAAAGCACAGAGGCGTAGGAGTCTCTTGAGAAAATGCCTGTATTTTTGCTGGAATAGACAGATTGCGTGTTTTACCTGTGCTTGGTCTCTGAGCTATTTGATTGCTTCTAATCGATACTTCTCAGAAAAAGAAAAAAGAGCCTAAGACAGATGTTTGGCCTGAGATATTAAGTCTTAACAGTTCAAACTTGGCAAAGATGCAGTAACATCTGATCTTATGCAAGATCTTATCAGAGGAAGTGCCAGACAGCTTTGACTCTAAGTAGCACAACTTAAAGCACAGGAACAGCATTACACAGAATCACAGAATCATAGGGTTGGAAGGGACCTTAAAGATCATCTAGTTCCAATGCCCCTGCCAGAGCAGGGTCACCCAGAGCAGGATGCACAGGAACGCGTCCAGGCGGGTTTTGAACGTCTCCAGAGACGGAGACTCCACCACCTCTCTGGGCAGCCTGTGCCAGGGCTCTGCCACCCTCACAGGAAAGAAGTTCCTCCTCATGTTTAGGTGGAACTTCCCATGTTCAAGTTTGTGCCCATTACCTCTTGTCCTGTCACTGGGCACCACTGAAAAGAGCCTGGCCCCATCCTCCTGACACCCATCCTTTAAGTATTTATAAGCATTGGTAAGATTCCCCCCTCAGTCTTTTTTTTTTCCAGACTGAAAAGACCCAAATCCCTCAGCCTTTCCTCGTAAGAGAGGTGTTACGATCCCCTAATCATCTTGGTAGCCCTTTGCTGTTCCCTCTCCAGCAGTTCCCTGTCCTTCTTGAACTGGGGACCCCAGAACTGGACCCAGCACTCCAGATGTGGCCCCACCAGGGCAGAGCAGAGGGGGAGGATGACTTCCCTCCACCTGCTGGCCACACTCTTCTTAATGCCCCCCAGGATGCCATTGGCCTTCTTGGCCACAAGGGCACATTGCTGACTCATGGTCATCCTGTTGTCCACCAGGACTCCCAGGTCTCTTTCCATTAACTCATCTGCATGCTGCAGCAGAGTAGGTTGTATTTGTTTGGAAAGTGCCCCCATGTCAGACTTCCTGGGAATCTGCTTCTGGGGAGGGTAGAGGCAGTGAGGACAGGTTTGCACCTCTGTCCTCTGACTCTAGGCTGATCTTGCAACCATCTGGGTGCTACAAGAAATGGCTGGGCTTTTCCTTATGTGCGAGCAAGTCCTTACAGCTGCATCAGAACAGATGTCTGGCTCATTCATATGCGCCCTTGGCATAGAGGAACTAACAATGTTAAAGATCTGCAGACAGAAAATGTGACTGTGGGCAGGGAGTGGAGATCAAAGCTGTTGTGGTGGGAGGAGCAATGTCTCACTGAGCTGGAGACAGGAGTTCAGCCACTAACCCTCTGGCTGGGTTTGAAGCTGTTGCAGAGCCTCTCACCACCAGAGTGTTGGCCAGTGAGTGAGCAGCCGATGGCAGGAGCAATGCTTCCAGCGCCAGCTGGACCCCAGGGTTTTACATGAGGTCCCCCACCATTCTGTAGCTTGCAGTGTGCCCCCCGAGGCCAAGCTCATGTTTTTATTATTGTGTTGTACGGTATCAGGCCTGAAGCACCTCTGTACGTGACTGTACTGGGGCAGGCAGTGCCTGTTCTCCACAAGGGCTGTGTGTACCCAGACTTTTTTGGCCAGCAGATCTCTCCCCAGTATAGACCAATAAACTAGAAGCCAGACTATAGCATTTAGCTTTGGTGTGCTCCGTAGTCCTGCTTCCCACGCACACGTGGAGCTCCCCCGTGCTGATGGCATGTCTGTGGCGAGCTGAGTTGCTCCTGCATGTGTCTGGCATGGCCTGGTCCTGTTTGGCTGTGTGGTCACCTGCCTGCTGTTCTCTCCTAGCCTTCCGTGCTCTGCTGCAGATCCGGGCTGTGAGGAAGAAGCCGGGAGCTCTGTCACCGGTGTCGTTCAGCCCTGTCTTGGCACAGAGTGTTGACCATGACGAGCACTCCGTAAGTACTCGCAACCCCGTGTACAAAGCCTGGACAATGGTCTCAGCCTGAGCAGGGCAGCTTGTGCATGCACGAGTTGCTCGGCCTGATGGCTGGCGTCCCTGGGACCTCAGGAGGTGTGCTCAGGCCTTGGAGCGAGGTCTTCCTGAGCAGTGCAGCCTTTCTTGTCAACCCTGCTAGACAGCCAGGATCTCGCCTCTTGAGGATTAGTAATACAGCTGGTTTTAGCCAAGTGCCCTCCTGACTTTTGGAGGAAGCAAATCCACAGAAACCTCAGTCTGAGGAGATTTCTCGGGGCCTGTCCCAGCAGAAAAGTGGCAGACTGGGCACTTCAGGGTGGGAGCTGGAACAATGGGAAGGGTTCCAGTTTGACTCGCACGCACATCTGTGTGGCAGCACGCTCTGATGAAATGCCCTTGGCATTGAAGTTCTCAGCATGGTGGCAGAAAGGCCTCTTTGTGCCAGCCTCCCTGAGTGATCGGGGGCTCGGCAGGCAGCTGAGGGAGCATGGGATGGAAAGTGTGGTGCTGGTGGCCTCGGGACCCAGTCGCACATCCCCGGTGTGGTGAGGGCAGCAGCTCATTGCCTGAGCAGTGCTTGTTGCACAGCTGGCTGTGGCAAGACACACGAGATCAGAGTGAGGAGAGGGAGATCTGAATCTAGATCATCTTACAGACTTTCATGGGAACAGAAAGATGATGTCACAGGAAAAGCCTGGTTTTACCCGTCTGTCCTCTGCAGCGTTGTAGCCCTGCTGCCTTCAACTGGGGCTAAGAAATAGGGCAGGGGAGAAACCCCGAGGGTTGTTGTGAAGCATGGTGTGGTGGTGTGGCAAGGAAGCAGGTGCTGTCACCTGGAGTGAGTTGAGGAGATGCTGCGTGTTTCTTCCTGTCACTAACCTCAAGAAACAGCTTCTTTAAAATATGATTTTCTCTTGACAGTGTTCCTTTAAACCCCTTAAAGTGAGCACTGTCTCCCTGCCCAGCAGGAAACCTAGAAGGGAAACAGTAAGTGGACTTGGTTGTACTTGGCTCCTACGGCAACTGTTTGCAAGCGGTGTCACTAGCACCTGGAAGTGTCACACGTGAGGGCTTGCTAACACGCTGGGTTTGACTTATGCCCCTGCACGGGCTGTCACACTCCACGTGCCGCCTCCATGTTAGCGGTGATTCGCTCACACCCTGCATGGACCATCACTGACCTCCCTGGATTGTGTGTGGAAGAATAAGCGCGATGGAAGCAGCTTGCCACAGGGGCTGATGCTGGCTGTCAGGGACTGTCCCCAGGTCCTGAGCCTGGCTGTTTTATAGTTCCTGGCCAAAACATTTTTCATAGCTTTGTAGGACTATGGGCAAGCTGCTGTCCCCTTTGCTCACCCAAAAACTTGCACTTGTCTCATCCCCTTGGCATTCTGGCGTGGGCACATCTTATTGTGGTTTCCACCCCGGTGCTGGCATGTAGAGGTAGACAGATAGGCACTGTGGGACCAGGTCTTGCGTTTGGGAGCACTGGCTGCAATGGGCTGTTTCGCTTTTACAGAAACGGGAAGGATGGAGCTTGTTTTGTTGGGGCCTCTGCGAGTTGGTGTGAGAGTGTGTAACTGGGACACCATGCTGGGGACAGTGTGAATGGCAGTTGTGGGGGACCAGGAGCCGGGAAGGGGAAAGGTGAGGGTGGGAGGGTGGCCCCCAGGCCAGGAAGGGTCTGTTTGTGCCGCCTTTGTGCACTCCATCAAATGCAGCTACAGCTGTCGTCATATCAAGGAGCCTGCAGTTTTCTTTTGCTCAAGCCGGCCTAGGTGCTTGGCCTCATGAGGAACATGACTTGCTGTGCTTGTCAGGTCTGGAGAAAACCAGAAGCTGGGCTCAGGTAATGAGGCTATTGGAAGCTTGGCATGACCCTGCCCCTCTGCAAGCCTCCTGCAGCAACAAGCAGCCCTCCTGCTGGAGCAGTGGGCTCCATGGGTGGTGTGGTGGTAGTAGCGTAGTAGTGCCAGGAGACAGCAGTGCCTCTTAGGCTTGTTTGAAAGCTCGGTAACTTGCAGTGAGGGTGTTGTAACCGTTGGCTGAGAAATCATCCTCCTCTGAGCTTTCACCACAGTGAACCAAAAGGAGCAGCCTTTGAACCCTCCAGCCTCGGTCTACACAGCCAGGAGAAAATGTTCCAAACACGAGCCCGGGGGGTTTGTCTCCCTGACTTTTCTGTCCACAAAATAGCAGCTTGGAGCTGCTGTCTGGAAACGAGCTTTCATGGAGGTGGCTTTTGGCCCCACCACCTACAGGTGGCAGCAACTGTGAACCAATTCCTTGCTCAGCTGTTGGTTATCTTGCAATCACCAGCTGTGGTCTTCAGCACAGCACGCTCATAACCATCACAAGACCAATATTTAGGGGATGTGGGCCGATGCTTGACCCCAGATGCCTCTCGTTCGTTCCTCCCTGTCAGATCTATCTCCTTCTGTGACCACCAGTGAGTCAGTTCAGCAATCAGCTCCCACCAAATTAGTGGCTGCGTTGGAACAGGTTGCTGGGCAGGCTCATCTGCAGCTGTGAGGCACAGAGAAGCTACAGGAGTTCACAGACAGGCTTTGCAGCAGCACGCCATCTTAGGTACACCACAGAACCGCCTCCCTGAGGATATAGGGATGAAACAACTCAATTTAATGTAAGCCTGGACTGCTGCAACCTTGTCTCCTTGCAGCGGGCTGGGCTGAGCTGCCTGTGGCCCACTGGGTTGCAGCATAAAACCCGTTTGTCTTCGAGTCCACAGGATCTTTATGATCAGGAGGAAACCAGTGTTGGTTTAATGGCTTTGCAAGGGTCCCTTTGGCAGCTTAGTGAGTTACAGAGGGAACAGGAGTTGGTGCAGTTTTGCCCTCCTCCTCTATGAGGTCAGTGGTTCTGTGATCCCTTTCCTACCTTTCAGCAGAGGTGACTGTGTAGAGAGCCAGTGTGAGCAGCTCAGAGGACTGAGACCATGGGAGAGGTGGAAGTGGTGGAGGCTCTGAGGACCAGCTCCCAGCTGGTGCACACATACTTCCTGTTGCGTGAAAGGGGCAATGTAACCCAATGTATTTTCTAGCAGCTTTGTTAGGAACCTGCTTTCTTACCCTCCTTGTCTGGCTCTTGAAAGAGCTCCCTAGTATGGCAGGGCGGGCGCCGAGCCGTGTTCTGGCTTGCTGAGGTGCCCAATCTCTCAAGCCTTGCTCCAGAAACTCGCCTGGACCGTCAGTGTTACAACCCGCAGGGGAGTGTGTGGCCGTGGGGAAGGAGACTGAGGCTCTCTGGAGAGGTAGCTGTGGGGATGGGCTGCTTGGGAGCACTCTGTGGGAGGTGCAGGGCTGGGCTGCAGCAGGGCCTCCCCTTTCTAGGGGCACTTCCAGCCTGGTGAGGGCTTCTTAATGTACCCCTCTCTTTCTCGCCCACAGAGCTCTGACAACATCCCTCCAGGCTACGAACCCATTTCCTTGCTGGAAGCGCTGAATGGCCTTCGCTCTGTTTCCCCCTCCATCCCGTCAGCTCCTCTGTATGAAGAAATCAGCTACTCCGGTGTGGTGGATGGGATGCCGCCTGCGAGCCGACCGCTTGTTGGGATGGACAGAGCCGTGGAGAGCAGCCACCAGAAGGGCAAGCGGAGCAAGTCGCCAGATAGGTCAGCATGGGGATGGAGGGGCACACTCCTCAGGGCTTTGGAGTTCCCCAGAAACAAAAGAATGGTGAGAGAAGTGACCTGAGTTTCAGAGCACAAAATGCTGAGTGATACCCTTTAGTTGTTGTCTGAAGCTTCCTCTAGTGGCCTTGTGATGGAAGATGCAGGTGTGGATGCCGTGGAACGGGCAGCCCACTGCGGATGCCCTTCATGTATCCCTTGTGGGGCCGTACAGATGGGGTCAGACAGGGTTTGTTCCTGGCACTCCTCACTATGCTCCATTCCAAATTTCCCCCTGGGAAGGGAGACCCTGAAGGTGTGAGGAGCAGCGTGGGACCTGGGCCTCTCGCTTTCCATGCAAAGGCAGCTTTGTTCCAGTTGTGTTACTGTGCCGAAGCTCTGCACTGCTTGGCTCTGTCCCTGAAACTCTGCTGTTGCTGATCTCCATGTAGCTGATACTGGAGGGCCCTGGTGAATTTAGCTCAATAATTTGAGCTCCTGCTCATGCTGCTGGTGGAGGGACAGGGCAGGGGTGGTGACAACTCGAGCTGCTGCCACCAAATCCACCAGGGCCCCTGGTGCTGGCAGCACTTCAGCTCCTTGCAAATGGAATTTTCTCTTGCCACAGCACACTACGGTCTCCCTCGTCCCCGATCCACGAGGAAGATGAAGAGAAGCTCTCTGAGGACTCGGACTCGCAGCCAGCCCTGAGCGGGGGTGAGCTGGTCCTGAGAGAGACCAGCTCTCCAGAAGTAAGTGTGCTCTACTGGGGAGCTGCTCTGAGCCAGAGCTCTTCTGGGGGGGCTTCCTCTGGGACGTGGGAGGTTCCTTGTGAAGGGCCATCCCTTCCTCAGTGACAGGGTAAAGATAAGCTTGTTAGCATGAGTAGCCCAGAGCCAACAGTCTCAGCTGCCTTGATTTACCTGTAGGGCTCCACAGGGAAGGACATAACCGCTCCCTGTGCCCCTAACACCTCTTTGGGAGCGTTGGAAAGCCACTTGGCTGGAGCCGTGTCAGAGCTGACCTTCCCCCAGCTTCCTGGGCGAGCCCAGCAGTGTTTGGGGTAGGGCTGGCAACTGGGCCTTGCTGGGCTTCCAGCACCCATTGCCTCTAAAGCCCCTCCATCCCAGCCCATGGTGCCACAGCGCTGGTGGGTGGCCCCTTGCTCCCCCTGGGAAATGAGTCCCTGGCCCCGAGCACAGCTCTCTGGAGAAAGCTGGAGCAGGAGACAAGTGCAGCAAAGGCCTCCAGCCCGCAGAAGTAACCTGTGCTGTTCTTCCTTACAGAGCGTGGCAGGGGAAGAGATCGAAGAGGCCTCATCCCTGCAGCTGGGTAGGTGTGCCGTGGGGCTGGCCAGACCTCATCTTGGTGTCCAGCTCCACTGTGGTGGGACAGGGGACAGTTGGGGAATGAACATATGAGTTCAGAAACATCCAGCCCCCAAAGTCCATCTCCGAGCTGCTGTGCTTCACCAGAGAAAGGCACTGGGGTCTCTCTTGGGAAGTGGGGGGGCAAGATCAAAAAATCTCACTGGTTTATTTGCCAAGCATAGAATCATGGAATGGTTTGGGTTGGAAGGGACCTTAAAGACCACCCAGTGCCACCCCCTACCCTGGGCAGGGACACCTCCCACCAGACCAGGTTGCTCCAAGCCCCGTCCAACCTGGCCTTGAACACCTCCAGGGATGGGGCAGCCACAGCTTCTCTGGGCAGCCTGGGCCAGGGGCTCACCACCCTCACAGCAAAGAATTTCTTCCTGATGTCTCATCTAAATCTCCCCTCTTCCAGTTTGAAGCTATTACCCCTTGTCCTATCACTGCACACCCTTGTAAAAGGTCCCTCTGCAGCTTTCTTGTAGGCCCCCTTCAGCATCTCTCCTTGCTGTGAGCTCTACACAAGTAGAGCTTTCTGTCTCCTCGCATGGCTGAGGTGGAGATGGCTGTGTGCACCACTGTGGTCCCAGTGAGAGCATGGCCACGGTACTGGGCATGCAGGATGTTCCCCGTGTCTTTGGGATGGGTCTCTGGTGCTCAATCAGCATCCAGAGGGCTGAGAGGGGAGTGCTGGTTGCCACCATATGAAGTGGTGGCTCTTCAACACTGTGACCTGGGCCAGTCTGACCAGCTCTCCTGAGACCTCGGTGGGGCTGGGGGGACCTGGGGACCTTCCTCATGTGGGAGATCTCAACCTGTCCTGGCCGCATGCCCCTGCAGAGCTGGTCTGGGGACTGAGGGGCTGTGCTTTTGGCTGGTTCTAGGTAGCCGGCCGCCCTCCGTCGAAGACGTGCTGCAGGACGGCAGCTGTGGTGAGCACAGGAGCCTGACGCAGTCGGAGAGCAACCCTCCGGTAGATGTCTACCTGCCAGGTAATGGCTGCACTGTTGGGGTCGGATGCACTGTTGCTGCTGACCTGTTGCGTTTGCAGCTCCAGTTTGAGACACCGAGGGTCCCGGGGGTTTTGTGGACCGTGTGCCTGACCATGGCAGCCTCCCCTGGCTGGGGTGGCATGCTCCATCCTCGGGATGGGACAGGGATGCATTTGCCCAGAGTGTGGGCTCCCACTTCCTCCCAGTGGGCAGAGCAAGCTGTGGGCGAGGGGGGCTAACACAGAGGTAACTCACCCCCTGCTTCACTCTCCTCCTCCCTCAACCTTTTGTCTCTGTCCTTCCCCTCCTTTCTCCTCTCCGAGCTGCAGACGCTCGATGGCACAGTTCATGTGACGGTGGCCTCCCATGCCTGCCCCCAAACTGTGCTCCTGCTTTCAGCCGAGGGAGGGGGACCATCTGGGCCGGCTTCTGGGAGACTGAGCTGGCGTGGGGGGCAGTGGGCACCCCTCTGCCACAGGCCGGTGTCATGGCAGGGAGGGCCACGGAGTGCCGTGCTTTGCTGGCCAGCGCAGCCATGGGACACTGCGCTGTCCTTGCCCCCGACTGTTGTTGTTGCAGCCTGTTTTCTTCCGTAGAGTCACAGTCTGTTCTGAGCACCTCTCTCATGTCTCCTTCCCTCTCTGTCTGCCTTCTTCCCTCCTGTCTTGGGCAGCACTGGGTCCCGATTCCTGCTCTATTGGTATAGAGGAGTAAGCTGGTACGTCTTCTTCTTACGTGTTGCTGTTGTGTTGGGGCAGCAGGACCCCTCCCAGGAAGGCCAGGAGAGAGCGGGGATGGGGCTGATCCCAGCCATTGGGGTAGGGAAGGAGGGGGCAGCAAACCATCCAGCCTGCACTGCTGGCTCTGTCCTGGCTCCCTTCCCATTCCTGGCACCCGCATCTCCACGCCCCACAGGGGTCCCTGCAGTCCCCGAGTGCCTGGGCACACCAGGCAGGGCAGCAGAAGGCTCAGCCCTCCCCACCGGCTTCTGCTGGGCTCCTGGGTGAGGGTTCTGCTGCTTGGTGGGCACCGTGAACATCTGGCTGGCATCTCCCAATGGCAGATAGTGTGTCCCCTTCGTGTCCCACCCCTGGCTCTTGCTGAACCTGCATCTTATCAGGGACAGAGGGGGATGGAGCTTGTGGGCTCCTGTGGTCAGTCCAGGGGGTGATGGGCGTCCTACTCTCCTTGGCCCACGTTTCCTGTTCCCAGGGCCCAGCACCCTGCCTGGGGCCACTTAGCCTGACCCTAGCGGTTGGCATTTTTGGGGGCTGAAACCCCCTTTTCTCCTCAACTCAGGCTCATCCGACTTCACCAAGACGCTCCCTGGCCGCGGCACCGGCAGCCCCACGCAGCCCCTTCTCTTTGAGCAGACGCGTCTTCACCTGGAGGACGAGCAGAACCTCTCGTGAGCGGGGGCCCCACGCCCCTCCCTGCCCACCGGACTCCCAGACATGGTGTTTTTACGTGTGTGTGGGGGGGGTGGGGTGGGCGGGCTGGGGTTTTTGGGGTTAAAAAGCAGCAGATGAAGGACACTACCGTTGTATATTTTGTACACACCGAGCACAGCCCTTTGCTGTCACTGCCCCTGTACATAGCCTGCAGGGCTCTCTGGGGGGGGGGGTGGCGTGGGGGTCAGCCCTGGCTCACCCCGAACAGGGTGGGCTGGGGCTGACCCGCATGCCCCCCCCGCCCACTCCGTGGATCCCGGCGCTGCCCACGCCGTGTGCCTTGTTCTGCTTCTGCGGCGGATCCAGGGGCGATCTCCCTTCCCCTCCCCTCTTTCCCCCTCTTTATGTTTGTAGGAATAAAGCCGTGGAGCAGCCACCCGCGTCCGGCCTTGGCGGGGGGAACCGAGACCGCGTGTGCGGCGCTGCTTCCCGCGGGGGGGCGGGGCCTGCGACCGGAGGGGCGGGGCCATATTCCTTGGGGGCGGGGTCGGAGCGGGGTGGGGCCGGGGAGCCGATTGGCGGGGACGGCGGCCGTGGGGGCGGGGCTTGGGAGCGGGGGGCGGGGTCGAGCCCTTGGGGCGGGGCCTGTGGTGGGCGGGGTCTGCACCCTTGTGGGTGGGGCCAGGGCACCGCCGCGCGCCCCTCCCGCCACCTTCCCGGCGTGCCCTTCGGCGCTCCCTCTTCCCTCCCCCCCCCAGCTCTGCTCTCATTGGCGGCTCATTAGGCTGTTGCCTAATATGGCGAGCGACGCGGGCAGCAGCGCCCGCTTCCATTGGTCGCCCGCCCCGCCGGGGGCGGGCGCGGCGGGAGGGGTCGGCAGTCGCCGACGAGCACCCATTGGTCCCGCGGCGCGCGGCGCGCCGCCACTGGCTGCTGCTGCCGCTTGCCCCGCCCCCTGCGCCGCCGCCGCGCGTGCGCGCAGCGGTCTCGCGGGGCGGGCGGCGAGGCGATGGCGGCCATGGGGGCGATGGCGGCCATGGGCGCGCTGCCGGCGGGCGCGGGGGCGCTGCCGCCGCTGCCGACGCTGGGGGTGCCGGGGGTGCCCGAGCTGAAGCCGCTGACGCGGTACGAAGCGATGCGGCTGGGCCCGGGCTGGAGCCATTCGTGCCACGCCATGCTGTACGCCCCCAACCCGGGCATGCTCTTCGGCCGCATCCCGCTGCGTTACGCCGTGCTGGTGAGGGGGGGGGGGGTGGGCGGGGGTGGGACGGGGGCACCGGGACCGGGGCGGGAGCAGGGGGTGCGGGCGGGCCCGCGGGCTGCGGGGGAGGCGGGCTCCGGGCGGGCGGGCCCGGGCGGGCGGCGGGCGGGCTGTGGCCGTCCGGTAGTTGCCGTGCAGGGTGGTAGCATCAGGCTTGGTCGAGGCGGCCCCCGCGGCTGTGCGGCCGGGGCGGCTCCGCCTGGGCTCCCCCCCACCCCCCACTCCCCGGAGCTGTCGGAGACAGTGTCGGTGAACGGTCGTGGACGCGCTGGAGCTGGTAGGGCCGCGCCGGAGGCGGCCGGGAGGCTTCTCCCCCCCGCGCTGCTCCGCCTAGCCCGGAGGCCTCCCCTCTCCGCCCCCCGCCGGGGGCTCCGCCGTGCCCCATTAACACCATGCGCCTCTATTGCAGATGCAGATGCGATTTGACGGACTACTGGGCTTTCCCGGGGGGTTCGTGGATCGCCGTTACTGGTCCCTGGAGGACGGTCTGAATCGGGTGCTGGGCTTGGGTTTGGGCTGTGTGCGCCTGACGGAAGCTGACTATCTGTGCTCGCACCTGACAGAGGGGCCACATCGCGTGGTGGCACACTTCTACGCCAGGCAGCTGACCCTGGAGGAGCTGCATACCATCGAGATCAGCGCGGTGCATTCCCGAGACCACGGGCTGGAGGTGGGACATCCAGGGAGGGGGTGTGTAGAGCTCTGAGCTAACGGTAGCCCCCGCCCCACCAGCCCCCACCCCCCCCCAGGGAAGACAAAGCTTCCCTCCTAGGTCTGCTGGGCTCTCGCAGCCCAGCGGGGGAATGCACCGCATGTAGAGCTGCCGCCGGCGAGTGCCGTGCACTGCCGCGTAGCCCCGGCGTTAGGAGGTCTGGCTGCCGGCTGGGGTGGCGTCTCGAGCTCCGTAGCATAGCGAGCTCGAGCTCCAGCCGTTCCCGGTGATCGCCCGCTTAGGGAAGAGCCCTATTTTTACCCGCTTAGCCTCAGGACGCGGGTGAGGTCCGTCTCGCGTCTGGTGGGCATCTCCCCCCGCCCTGGGCTGAGTAAACCTGGACTGGAATCGCGACCCTCGGTGCGGTGATGTGTTGCTCGACCCCAAGTTCTCCTCGACTTGCACGGAGGTGGTGTGGGAGGCAGATTTCCTCCCTGGTAGCTGGGTCCGGCTGACGCCCCGGGGTAGAGCGTGAGAATTAGGGTCTCCCGGCGCGCCCCGATAGTGCTCGGTGGGTTTCAGCAGCTGCGTGACCGGAGGCAGTTGGCCCCGGGTTGTGTTTTAGGGGGACACGAGGGTGAGCCATGGTGTCCCCAGGCAGGGCAGGGTGTGGAGGCGGGGACGGGGCTCCCCATAGCGGCTGGGGCAGCGGGATCCCCCCGAAGGGGCAGGAGGGGGAATGGAGCCAGGGCTGGGCTGGGCAGAGAGAGGGGGGGCCTGGTGGGGCTTGCGGGGGGGGCAGCGCAGGGGCTTCAGCCGGGCTGGGCCAGGGCAGGCAGGAGAGCGCAGGGGTTGGTGTGGTGTGGGGGGCAGGATCTGGCGGGGGGGGGGCAGGAACTGGCGGTGGGTGCAAGATCTGGTGGGGGGGGTGGGGGCTGTGGGCTGGCAGGGTGCTGGGGTGAGGGTGTGGGGGCAGAGGGTGGGGTAGGGTGGGGGGGGGCTGGTGCTGTTGTGGCCTCTGCTGAGCTGTGCTCTGTGCTGTTGCAGGTGATGGGCATGGTCCGTGTCCCCCTCTATACCCAGAAGGACCGCATGGGTGGGCTGCCCAATTTCCTGGCCAACTCCTTCGTTGGAACCGCCAAATTCCAGCTGCTCTTTGCCCTGAAGATCTTGAACATGGTGCCAGAGGAGAAGCTGGCCGAGGCGGTGGCTGCCACGCAGAAGCCGAAGAAGCCGGCCATTGACCAGGCAGCAGGGGCAACGGGAAACGCACCCACCGCTAAGCAGGCGAACGAGCTGGTGGCGTCGGCTAAAACAGGCAACGAATTGGCAGATAGGGCAGAGAACCAGGCAGCTGTGCAGGCGGCGGCTGAGGCAGCGGAGCAGGCAGTGGCCGGGCTGGAGAGTCAGGCCGTGGCGGAGCAGCTGATGGCTGTGCCGGGGGCCGAGGTGGTGGAGCAGCCGGTGGGGCTGGGGGCGAACGCTGTGGCGGAGCAGCCGGTAGCCGAGCCAATGGAGTGACAACGCCGCGGTTGCGCTTGATTAAAAGTGGGTGAGAATAGAGACTTTCTTCTAACTTTCCAACCCGTCGCTGGCCGCAGTTGCTGCCCACGCGATTCCGCTGCCTAGCCGGGAGGGTTTGTTTGAAGCAGGGGACAGCTATGTATTTTTATGGCCATTAAACTAGCAAGCTTCCCAGATCAACCTGCACAGCCCCCTGCAGAGAGTTCATGTGCTTACGTGAGGGCGCCGAAGCCTTAGAATTACACTTTGATTTCAGGGACACACTGCTGCCGTCAGGTCCCAGTTTCATTTTTTTAAGGAACAAAACCATCTTTTTTTTTTAAATGCCCCGTGTTGACTTGGACGCGGCTGTGTTTGCAGCGGACACAGCTGAGGGCTGGGGCTGCTGGTCAAAGCAGCTCTGCCAGCGCCGGTGGAAGGGCTGCGGCTCAGGGTGCCGGCACAAAGGGGCAGTGTGCTGTGAATTCCCTCTGGGGCCTGGGGGAGCGCTTGTGTGGGTTTCTACCTGGAGATCTGTGGGAGCAGGAAAGTGGAATAAATGGCTTTGCTGAATGCTTTGCAGTCAGGATCGTTCTTGACTGCTAGCACAGAGCCTGCAGCTGCCCAGAGCTTTGGGGGGGCCGGGGCAACGCAGCACCCGTTGGTTCCCTCTGCCTCCTGCTCCTTGCTGGACTGTGACAGGGAGAAGCTGGAGCTGCCGGGGAAGGGCAGTGCTCAGAGCAGCCCTCTCAGCTGGGGGAAGCTGGGGCAGAGGGGGCTGGTTCAGGGAGCTGCACTGCTGCAAACAGTTGTGGGGGGTTTTTTTTGCTGCTGGGTTACTCCAAAATGGCTCATGCACCGAAGGGCTTCAGGCAGGGGCCTGGGGAGAAGGTGGCTGTGCTGCTGCAGGTGCCACAGCACCTCCTGGGCCCTGGCTGTGCTGGGGGCAGGGGGAGGCCTTTGTCCCATCCCTAACACAGCCACTGCTGGGGCAGCCGGTGAGGAGCCTGGCTGCACTGAGGCTGTGCAAGGCCCCAGTCCCTGCAGGGTGAGGCATTTCAGCTGAGCCTCAGTAAAATCCTCCACACATCCAAGAGCCTTGTTGCAACACAGCAGGCGCTGCGCTGGAGGAGCTGCTCCCTGTGCCCCAGCCTCTGGCCCTGCCCTGTCCCCACACTGCCAGCTCCGAGCTTGGATCCCCAGCCGGGAGCAGCAGCAGCTCCCAGCCAGCCCTGGTCCTGGTGCAGAGGGCCTGCAGTCTCCCCCCATCACAGCAGAGCACAAGGTCAGGTGAAGGTGCTTGAGCTCCTGCACAGAGAGACAAACGACTCAGAAAAGAGGTTTGGTTTAATTGAAGACATTTGGAGAGAGGCTGACGGCAGCACAATGTTCTTCAATAAATAACGGGCCGTGAGGCGGGGTCATGGCTGACACCTCAGACGATGGGGTAGCAGGAGGACACAAGGATCAGTCACAGATCCCCTGGGGACGTGCTCAAGTGCTGCAGGAGTGGAACTGGGTTGTGTAACGGGCAGGACAGAAGGAGAGGTGGGGGCACAGACATCAGTCCTAGACAACCAGGAGAGAAAGATTCATTCTGGTCCAGAGGAAGCAAGTGCTGAGGAAAACTGGGGCTTCAGCTGCTGAAGAAACTCATATAAACCAACAGCTGTGTTTAAGTGAAAAGTGAATAAGCAGGGGAAAAAAAGCCCAACCGAAAACCAAAAAGGGATAAGAAATGGGGCTGGAAGGGGGGGGGAGGCTTCAGGTATCCCCTGGGAAAAGCACTGTGGCTAGGAGGGAGGGCAGCAGTTCTGCCGGGGGGCCAGCCAGGCTGCGAGCTGCTCCACCACATCACTAGCAGGCAGGAACATGCAGGCCTGAAGAGGGGAAGTGGTGGCAGGAGCCTGTGAGCCCACCATGCGCTATCTCAGTGCCCCAGCTGCAGGTGGCAGAGCTCCTCTTCCACCACATGGTCCAGCTAAAACCCCCAAGAGAGGCACCTTGGCCAAAGCTGTGAGCACCAGCCCCAGCTCAGCCTGCAGCTCCCTGCGCCATTGCATCTCCTCTGCCACAAACCTGCAGCCCTCAAGCCTGGCTCAGCCTGCCTGCTGCACAGCGGGCTGCACAGTGCCATTGCGCTCCTAAACTGAAGGGGAACCCGAGATGCATAGGTTGGAAGGAGCCTCTGGAGTGCTCTGCTCCAAGAGCCCACACTGAGGTCAGTCCTGGCTTCTCATGGCTTAACAGTCTCCCAAGAATGGCCTCTCAAACAGCTCAGAGCTTGACTGTCCACAGGGAGACGCTGGTTTTTCCTTGTGGTCACTAGTCCTTGCACTAGACCTATTCAAGCCCTGAAGAGGGACAAGCGCCTCCCGGCAGAACAGCCTGCTGCTGCTCCAAAAGGTGGTGTGTGCCAGCTCCTGGGGCTGGAGCAATCTGCTTCCTGCAGCCCAGGCTGCAGCGCTGGCCGGGGCTGTGGAGGAAGCTGTGCTCACAGGGGCTTTCTGTGCCAGAGCCACCACTGAGCCTAGCGTGAGCACCACAGTGCCAGCCCCATAGCAGCTGTGGGCAGAGCAGGGAGCGAGTCCCAACCACCCTTCTCGGGAACCACACACAAAGCTTGCTTCCTGCACCCTTTTATTAACTAATTCCTACCTCAGGGTCTTACAGACACTGAAATGACTTTATAGTCATCTGGCCTGCATGATCTTAACGTGCTTTCTTTCTCTTCTAAGCCTGACCTGTACAATGTCTCACCCGCAGCCCTGCCCATACCCCCTGCCAGAGCTGTCCCTGCCTGCGCAGGCAGGCTATGTGCCAGCTACAGCTTAGGCCTCCTGTGCTTAAGGCCCAGTTTCAAAACGAGAGGAGAATGAGGAACACGGCACTGAGCAGGGGAAGAGCCTCGGCCAGGGTGGGGGGATTCGCAATGGGACCCTGACAGGGCACAGGGATACGTGCACCTCTGACCCATGCCCAGGCTGGGTGAGCTGCAGAGACTCACACCTTAAAAGCAAAGTGTTTGCCCAACCTTGCTCCGAGGCACAGGAAGGGTGCCTGGCCTGGCCGTGGCACACAGGAACAATGGGGCCCTCCATGCAGGCTGGATGTTAGTTGCTGGGAAGCTGAGACACAGCCCCAGGCTGGCACAGCCATGGGCGACCCGCGGCCAGGACAGGAGCCGCAGGGAGGCTGTCTGCCCAGATGATGGCCAGTGAGCAGCTGGAGGAGCTCTTCTTCAGCAAGGAAAAGCTGCTTTGATCCCTGCACAGAGCTCATCCCTAAAGATCCTGCAAGAGTCCAGCCCCGGTGCCACGGGAGGGTGCGTGCAGGGGAGGAGAAGGGCTCCGCAGCAGACTCCACAGGGCTCTGGCTGCAGCAGTGGCTCTACACCCTTGTCTCCCCTGCCCTGCTCTGTTCCAACTTGGACAAAGGCAGAAAGATCTATACAGTATAATATATATATTTCACTATGAAATAGCAATTTCATTCCCTGCCTTCTATTTGATGCATCCTGAATTAAATGCTTTTTAAGTTACTCCAGAGGGCTGGCGGGGCTGGGTAGTTTCTCATGGGAGGCTGTTACCCTCCCTGGAAGTTACCCGCAGGAAGCACCAGCAGCTGACTTGGCAGGAGCCAGACAGGATCCTCACTCCCACCTTTCCCCGCAACAAGGTCACAACTGTATACTCTGCCAGCAGCAGCCTGCCAGGGCGCTCACAGCTCATTTACATGGTTGGTCAGTGCAGATTCGTTAACCTCATTCACGCTACTTTCAGTAGCCATGGTGTGGAAGCAGCAGCTGAACCCCTCTACATCACGTGTACAAATAGGAGCAAACCAGAGGCAAGGGAAGTGGCGGGGACAGTGCAACATGCACACAGACCGGTGACGCAAAAGGCCTTCAGCTACGGCACAGCCAGATGCCTCGCACGATGGCCAGGCCTGCCCAGGCAGCGCTCGCAGGCTCCAGGCCACGGGGGTAAGTCAGGGCTGCAGCCCGTCAAGTGTGAAGTCTGCCAAATCTCAGTCAACCTGTGAAACAAGGAGTCCCGTCCAGGGGCTGGGTCACTGACCAAGAGCCATCATCACTGGAATCAGTGCAGAGCCAGATGGGTCAGGAGATGAAAGGAAGAACAATCCTACAGAAAGAAAAGAGCTGTCTTAGCTGTCTTAGGGAAGCCAGGCATTACATGTTTCTTCAAGCACACTGGGAAGCCAATGTCCTGAAGACCTTGTTGGAGACCCAGGCAAACTGGCTGCCAGTTACTGTGCTGGGACACTGAGCTGGGGAAAGAGCAAGGACTCAGCCACTCTGGGTCTTGCAAGCTGTTCTGACAGAGCTGGAAAAAGGAGAGAGACAGCAGGGACCACAAGCTGGAGACCAGAGCACAGCGATGACCCAGACACCGCGCTAGAGGATGCTCTCAGCTGCCCCAGGACAGCGGCTGTGGGGCATTGCCACTGCGTCGCTGCTGGCCTTGGACAGAGAAGGGAGCTTTTCCCCAGGTACCTACCTTTGCTTTTTATACATCTTCCAATCCAGTCACATTGTCCGGCTATATTCAATGCCGCTCTTGGCAGAAATGCCAGACCAGGGCAGAAGACTGCAGAGAATGCTCTGGGCTTGTCGATATATCCGCTGGGGAATTGAACACGGGCTCAGGCTGGCTAGCGTTGATCCAATGTGCTGTAGGTAGTCAGTGGCTATCAGTTAAGGGGAGCAAGATGTACACTGTAACTTCAGAAATAACTTAAAATACTCTGTGGGCTAGCACTCCCTAAAGAGACACCATGACAGAGAAAGCTGGTTTACTCAGACAGACAGATCTGCTCCTCGTATTAATTGCCTGCTCCTTTCTATCAAAAGCAGGTCTGCTTTGCACCATAAAAAAAAAGGCAATTTGGGAACACCGGCTCCAACTTGTGTGGAAAATCCCTCCTCTAAGCCATTCCCTTTGCACTGCACAGCAAGTTCCTGTGGGGATGGCAATCCATCCACCTGCCTGGAGAGGTTTGGACAGACTAGCTACACCCAGGAAAGATCGGATTTCTTCTCCATGATCCAACGACCTGAAATAAACCCCCAAAGTCAGTTTGAGAGCAGCCTGCTGAGATCCAGGCCAGGTGAGGGTCACAGGGGAACCTAGGCCACAGGAAACTAGACCAAGGTCTTCTGTGCTGTGCTGCTGCAGAAATCCTGCACCACACAAAGCAGAGCACGCCTAGCACTCTGACTTAACACCAGCATTCACCATCACTGGCACCAAACTTGCTCCAACATAGAATTCAAGGTACCATCCTACACTGCCTCCCTGACCTGTTCCCAGAGGAGTCGGAGGAGCTTGGGGACAAGCAGGTCACTGTCAAATCCCTCTAACGTCACCTTCCTTCCAGCTTCAGACTAAACTCGCATCTGAGTGGGCATCAGTCCCCAGATCTAGCCAGGTCACACTTTGCTAGATTGCCATTTTTAACCCAAAACATAGCGTGGTGTCTGCTTATTCTGTTCCACTGCTAATCAGACTGAAGGTAAAGGATATAAGATTGTCCAGGGTGGGTGTCCACCGTTGATGTACAGGACGTAGGTAAAGCCATCTTTGAGGACCCCTCTGATGGAATAATAATAGGGAAGATAGTGGTGCTGTTTAAAGTCTCTGTTTTCATAGAAGTTTATTGCTGTGTTGTTAGTGGTGAGGACGTGCAGGTAGATTGCTTTGCAGTGATCTTGGGCAGTTGTCGATATATGGTCTTTTAAACTTTCAAGCAAGAGTGAACCTGTTGAAGGAAGGAACAGCAGAATCACACAGCGCAGCTGCCTTCTCAGCTGGGACCTATGAACCTTTGTACTGCCTCTGAGATCTGCTGCACCCAGCGTCTAAGCAGCAATTGCTGTGCACGCTTGAAGACCCCAGATCCCACCCGGTTCTCACAGACCCTCCTGAGGAATTTAACAGGACCACACTACATGGTTTTAATATTAATTTAATGTCACCTATGAGCATGACTTCACAAAACAGATTTTATAAAGACACAAACTTCTGATTCAATAACCACAAAGATGAGCCAGACACAGTAATCTGACAATACTGCCCATTCCCAGCCAAGCAGCTCTTGGCTTTAGGGGAGGTCAGTGAGTCATTTCCAATGGTATCAGTTCCATCACATTTTAAAGCCATTTAAAACAGCAGAGTGTCAAAACAGAATTTCACAAGCAGGTTATTGCATTGTGTCCGCTGAACCACAATTAAAATCTAAGAACTAGTAGGATTTTAAGATCCATTCTAAGGAGGGGAGCCTTAGCCTCATTCAACCAGGATTTGCTGCAGCCACTAGTCAGCAGGAGAAACCAGAAAAGGGCACAGAGGATACTACAGTCCCAAGAGACAAGACCTGGAGGTTCATCCAAACCGCCTCAACATGACATGAAGGACCCAGCAGAACCCGCAGGGGAACTTCTTCCATCAGGTGTGGTAACAACAGGCTAAAGAATTAGTTTATCTAATCCAAAATACAGATGAGATTTATGCAGCTGTTTCACAATTCCCAGAGCACGTAAGACTTTGAGCAGGACCCACAGGATTTCAGAGCAGAAGTCAACTGCACTGACTTCATGGTCACTTGATACTTAGTGGGAATTTACATCAGCCAAGCACAAAAAGACACTGAGAGTCATCAACAGGAGAGCAGTTTAGTTTTGTTATGAGATATTCCACTCTTCTACCTCTCAGAAATCCAACTGCTCTCTGGTTTAAGAATAGCAGAGAGCTAGAAACCAAAGCCTTTTAATGGCTGCCACAGAAAAATCAGAGCTTTAGTGCTTAAAAGCATGCCTGGGGTGAAAAGCCTCCTGCGTAAAGACTTCAGCTTCAAACGCAAGTAGAAAAACTCTCAAGAGAAAGGTCTCAGCAAAAGCAGCAGCTACTTTAGGTTGTTTTGCTATAGGTGGAAGTCCGGAGGTTTTGAGAGAGCACGGCAACATGCTGTCTACATGTAACAGATACAGGAAATACTGATTCTGAAAGGAGAAAATTCCAGCAAGATGGAAGCCAGAAAAAAAAAAATTATGAATCGCTAACTGAAAGGAGACTCAAAACCACCACAATTTTGCAGAGCAGAATACACCTTTACCACATTATTCTGTGCGCTTTCTTCTTTGTACAAAAAATTTATCTTCGATAGCATTTCAATGCAAGTTTTAAATACAGTGCTCCCCACCGGGGATTCTTCTGGTCATTTCTTTATGTATCCTATCAGTTTGTACCTTTCTAAACATGACTCGGGGAGAAGGGAGGACTTGAAGACAATAAGTTATACCTGTATCCACTGAAGAGACCTCCAGATGTGCAACACTGGGTCATGCTGCCAAACCTGGCCTATTTCCTTTTGCAGATCCAAGATACAGATCATGCTTGAAATTGCACCAGAAGGGCACTTATTTGATGACAAAATATATCCTGCTTTAAACAGAGATAAGCCCTTCTGACTGCAGGATTTTCAAACGGCTGCAAAAATACTGTGT
The DNA here is from genome assembly GCA_947846985.1 of Fratercula arctica. Classification (NCBI taxonomy): domain Eukaryota; kingdom Metazoa; phylum Chordata; class Aves; order Charadriiformes; family Alcidae; genus Fratercula; species Fratercula arctica. The sequence continues at coordinate 27,160,821 of CANTUZ010000009.1, forward strand.
GTTGTATCAGGCATTCAGAGCTGACTTTTACATGCATTTGACAGATTTAATCATGTCCAAGCTATGCTCTTTTTCCACTTCCTTTTGTCTTTTTCTAAACATTTGTTCTATCTGTTGAAGTTGAAAGGTTCAAAGCCCCCAGGGACCACACTTCTGATACCCATGAAAGAAAATCAAAAGCCAGGGAGTATATGCTCCCTTTCATCCCCACCAGACAGGCTTCAAAGTCTGCTCCAGGGTGAAGTCCTAGCACTTTTAGCCAGTCTCAGCAGCAGGAGTGCAAGTTTTTGGTGTGCTCAGCTGTCCCCTGGGAACAAGGTGGACAAATCCCCACACTCTTCAGAAACATTTGTTCAGAAACACAATGGTTGTGCCTACACCAGTAAAAACATCTCAGTGCACCTGCATTAGCACCAAGAAGGGGATGTGAGTGCATCACCTTCCCGATGGCTGGTATAAATCACCAACAAGCTTTTCTCAAAAGGGTATTGCGGTGAAATGGTGCAGCTCCTTCAGTCATGCCCTCTAGTCACATGTGGCAAACGACAACAGCAGAATTGTCACATAGCAGCATCTTACCTATTCCGTGTTTTCTGAACTCTTTCACCACTCCAAGACTTAGGATGTAAGCAACTTGAGTGTCCACAGGAAAATTGGAAGCTAGGATGTCTCCATCCTGAGTAGAGATATGACAAGTTATTTAGTAAGGTACCTGGGGAGGCACAGGAGAAGGCAAGAATCCTGTACTGAAACATCTGAAAACAAGGCTATAGCAGACAACTTCACTTCACCAAATAGTCTTAGCTGAAGCTGGAAAGGAGGTAGGGAGTAAAAAAAAAAGAACCAAGCCTGATCCCTTAGGGCTTATTCCCACTTCCATAGCATCTTCCCACATGCAGAACACAAATCATGATGCTTCCTTACTATATACGTTATTTGTGGGCTTAGGGACAATTTGCTTTCTTTACCTGGAAAGATTCAAAGTACCAATTCTAGAGTTACACATCAGTGTCTAGATCAATCCAGCAAGAGTCTTCATTGCCTGCACGCTCCATCTGAGCTTCATGTCAGACGGAGATCTCTGTACCACTGTAGAGGACAAGGAGCATGTTCTACAGGCCCAATCTGTCTGAATAAGCCCCTGGCTCTCAGCTTGGCTGGAACAAGAGCCTTTTGTTAGAGCTGCTGAAGATGCAGTTTCTGACTTTGACTAGCTTTGAGGTGAAGTCAGATAGCTAAAGTGAAGAGACCCATGCTGCTCAATGCTCTCGGTTCCTATGAATGTTAAGATTATTGTTTAATCACAACACTGATGGCCTTTTAGAAGTTACATACTCTCTGCATTGCCCCTGCTTTTTTTTTTTTTAAATCCACTTGCCTATGCTGTTTTCCCTACTCTAACCCATACTGTCATCAGTGACCATCTCTTCTTCACCTCTCTGCTGTACTGTGTTGTCTCTCCTGGCCTCCAAGCTCTGTTATCGCTGAAGCCCAAGCTTTCTGCAGATTGGTTACCTCTGCTTTGCATTCCAGACAGTGACCATGTAAATGAAGGAGTTTCTGCAGGAAGTCACAGGAGTGACTTGCCCAGTACAGCTAAGGAAGTTCAACCCTTATGTAAGAAAGGAAGAGGTTCATTCTCCCACAGCTGCGCATACCTCAGTCACCAGCAATGACTAGGCACATTGAAAACAGACAGGCAGCAGTTAAATGGCCTGCTACACAGTCACTTTTGGATTACACCCGCATGATGTGATGACTCTGCACAGCTCATCAGGCAGCAAGCTTCCCATCGGGTCACAGCTGCTTGGCCCCAGCAGGAAGAGACTTTGTGGTACCAGGCTGCTGAGCAGCCCACATGTTCAGACACATCCCACCACCCATGCTCCATTAGCTGGAAATTGGCACGTTCTTGGTTTCTTAAATTAACTCCAGATCACTCTTATAAATGTCTGGATGGAAGGGGGGGAAAATACCCCAAACAGGTTCCATCGCAGTTAACCATGGCAAGAGGTGGACTATCTCATACTGAAGCACGGTTTAGTAGCATACCTCTTTATGCACCTTTGTTCTGCTCTTGATCTCTGCCACTATCATTCCCACGATGGAGCCTCTATATGTGGCTGCAAGGGAAAAGAACTTCTTGTTGGAAGTGATATCTCGGTACCATGAGTCAGGATACCTGGGAAGGAAGGAAAAACAGGAATGTCTGGGGACACTGAGCTAAGATGCTGCTCCACTGGAAATGGGCAGCAGCATCTTTAAATGCCGGACACTGGAACTGCAGGCCAATGTATTTTACACAAGACTAAGGGAGGGAAGCTGTACTAGTGGAAGGGCTGTCTTCTGCAAAGACATACAGCCAAGTAGCTCAGCCATATGTCAATCTGGAGCTCCTTCTATGCTACTAATTTAGCTTATTCCGTGAAATCTGGGTAAAGAAGTTATTCACCTTTCCTGTCCCAACTGTTGTATGGTACCAAAGAACATCAAACAGCTGCTGTACCCCAGTTGGTATCATGGTTTCTTTCAATTACATCTAAGCAGCAACGCAGGCTGCTCATGTAATGGCCTCCTGCCTTGCTAAGACAACCACATTTTCATTTTACATTCATTGCCCAGAGCTCTCACTTCCACCTTTAGCAAGTTATTTTTAAATGCAAGATCCATCTGCCCTCATCGAAGAGCGTAAGGATCTCATTAATTTGATACACATGTGAAAAAAATACTGCATACTGGTACAAAAAAAAAAAATCACATCATCAGCCTCCAGCTCTCCTCCCCCTTCTGCAGCTACTAAAGGGAAACTAGCATACGCTAATTTATTTCAAAGTGAGAGTTCAGCATGCCTTGTGTTTGAAAGAAATCTACAAATTCAAAATATTACAAATGCTTTTGTTGGTTTGTTACATTTTATGCAATCTTAATTATAATCCACTAAAATCCTCTATAAACCTTGTCAACAAAGCTAAAGAAAAAAAATCCTTGAAGTCTACAGCTGTAATTTTCCTGGATGCTTTACGCCAGAAAGCTATCACTGTTCCCCAGAAAAGCTCCTTATTCCCATGCTTGTGCAGACACAAGCATTTACCAAACAGGGGCCCGGGGAACTGACATGGGACAGACTGAGATCAGCTTTAAACCAGATCTTTGCCAGAGCTTTGGGAGCAACACTGATATCAAGTATACAGGCAAGTCCTGTTCAGTCTCTCCCTGGGACATTCAGAAGGACAGTCCCTTAGGAACAGTTGCTCCGTGTCAATTTGGTTCAGCTTTGAGGGCGCCTTCTCAGTACACACTCCAGAACACAGCTTGTTTTCACAAGCACAGGGATGCTATCCTTTTTCCTGGAGGTGTGCTCCTTTCCCCATCTCATACACAGTCTTTCCCAAGAAGCTGATCCACCCCTTTAATTACAAAGCCCATTTTTCTGCCAAAATCTGCATACAGGAACTTTTTGATGACTTTAAGACCCTGCAGGACAGGCAGCAAAGAGCCACTAACAGGAACACCACCGCCGTGCATACAAGATTCAGAACCTGCTGCTATCTTAGCAACAGCCCAGATGGCTGCAGAGCTTTTGGTGTCAGCTCTGAACCCGACCACTGCAGATTCACACCATTTGCTTCTAGATCCCCACCGCCTCACACCCCAAACCAGGAACGTACTCTATTGGGAACCAGTCGCCACAGAGCTGTTTCACTGTGTCTATGTCATCGTGGCAGAGAAGACGCAGGTTTATGTCCGTAAGTGCAGTCGGGGGCACCTCCTCTGTCATTCACGCCTGCAAGAAAAGAAAGCACATTAAGAAGGATGAAACACAGATTCCGATTACCAGCTTCAGTCAGGCATCTGTGCAAAGGCAGCAGGAGGTTCTCAGTATCACTGAAGTTGTTCTTCCCAGCAGAACGAGTTTTCAAGAGAGATGAAGCAAAACCTAGCAACATTAACCCGAGAAGCAACTCGAAGCCCTGTTGCCTACAGGATATGCACAGCTCATTTCTCAGCCTGACCCGCCCTGCCAGCCCCACATCGGTACCCACCCCGCACCCTGCGAGCACAGTCCAGTGATGCTGCATGTGAAGGAGCATGTGGCACTTCCAAAAAGAGCTCAGGATACTACATTAAATAAGCCAACAGTGCGCCGAGTGTACCTCATGATACAGGACCAATATTTTGTTAAAACAAAACTGAACAAATAGCTTAAAAAGGAAGCACTGCTAGAAGAACATTTATAAAGTCCTCTTACACAATCCTGTCATCTCCAGTTAGTAGTATGCAGAGGATTCAAATTCTTTAAAATGTTAATTTTGCTTAACATTCTGGTGAAATGAGATCTAGTTTCATTTCCCCTCATTCCTACGTGCTACAACTCCACAAGGGCTGGTTTTCCAGCCCAGCAGAGAGCGTTCAAATACAGAAATGCCAACATATCCTTTTCTTTAGCCATAACACTACCACAATCCTGCTACCCACGTATAGGACACTTACTCCAACATCTTCAGCCTTTTTTAACAAGGTACCAGAGGGAAAGCAGCAAGCAATAACTACAGTGGTTGTAAAAGCATGAATGAAGAACAGATCATCGAGAATAGATCTTGAGAACAGGCTTTAGGCAGGAGAAAGGCCTCCATGAGACACTGAGCACACAAAGCAAACAAGGCAGAGACAGGGCAGCTGCAGGACTTGGTTCCTTTTCATGGGCCACCTGCAGTTCTCCATCTACAGCTTTGTCCCTCTCACTCCAGCCTTCCTAGACCCAGGTCAAAGAACCAGACCAAGATTCAAAGAAAAAAAAAAAACCACCCTTCATCTAAAAAGTTGTTTGGTTTTCTTTTTGCTTTCTTCACGCAATTTTAAGAGGCTCAAATCTTGGTTTTGAAATACCAAGTTATAAGGAAAAGCTGCATGCAACAGTGCTTTTGTACACCCTCCTGTTGAAAAGGATGCTCATCTCTCCCATGCTCTTGCTTTGAAGCTCACAGACTCAAGATTTAAACACACTTCCCACTGAACTGGATATGCCATTTGAACAGTTTTAACATAAAACTCGTATCACCTCCATAATACACTCTGTAACTGTCAAATCACACAAAAGGAGTAGGCACAGCAATGATCCCAGTTTGATGTGTTTTGACAGCACACAACTGTGTGCTGATTGCCCTCCTAAAAATTTGGAGCCACCCCTTTCTGCTGTACCCCTAAGAAAAAAACAGGTTAAGCCATAAAATCCACATTCCATCCCCAAATTTCTCTTTTAAGGTACATAAACCAGCTTTTCTCTGCAGTTCTCCTTGATGAACTGGTAGAGAGCAACTCCCAGTTAGCACAACGTGATGACATTCAGAGAGCAGAGAATCCCCAGACACCAGGGTCCTTGGAACTCAACATCAGTGCTGAAAGAGAGGTAATTAGCACTGCTAATGAAGATATTGTTCACCCTTGATTCTGTCACTCTCCCTGCAACACACGCTGTGTGTCTCCTTTGCACCAGCTAGAGCAGTGTGAGCTCCCACCCCTCCGTCCTCCTGTACAGTAGCATAAAACCCCTACATTGCATTGGCCCGGATCTCCCAGGGAGGAAGCAGGAACTCTGCACTGGTCTGCGTGCAACCTGGAACACCTCAAACAGCCAATATATCAACAGGAGAAAGGGCACAATTAAGGTCCACTATTATCTACAGAAATCTTTGCCAGCCCTTCTCCCATGGCAGCAGAAAGAATGGCAAAATGCTTCAACAGAGCAAAGGTCCAAGGACGTTCTCCTACAGCTTTTACAAAAAAACCTGTTCTCCTACAAAAAGATGAAATGCAGTGGGGTTCCTCAAGCAAGGGATCCTTCCCAAACACAGCTTCCCTCCCCATGACTGTCCTACATATTTCCCCGAGAAGGGCATCTTGAGGGGATCCACATATTGATACGGATCACTTTTTCTTCTCCAAAGAAGTCCTTAGAAAGAATCACAGCTATTTCACAGCCTGTTCTAGGACTGTGGCTGCATATTTACTGAGCAGCCTACAGCTTTCACAACCAGTCCAGATGCTAGTTTCAAAACAACTTAAGCACCTAGAAAACCCACAAAACCAGTACTCCTTGCTGCTTTTAAAACTGATTTTACACTTCTAGAAGTGGCTCAAGCCCCCTGTACCGTCACAACAGAAGGCATGCTCTCCACCACCAGCCCCTGGTGACCTTTTAACATGCCTTAGCTTTACCCTGTGCAGCCCCAAAGGAAAGGCACGTTCACTCACTGTGGCTGATATGATCTGCACCACTGCCGGTTGAGGTAGCTGATGCATAGTGGTGTGGGCCCCAGTACCATCCTCCCACTCTTACTGGACCCTTTGCTGAGCCATTTCAGAGTGCTGACCCACCACAAGATCACAAAGCGAGGGCAAAACAATCATTTTTAGGCCAGGACTGTTTGGCAAAAGCTCAGGGAGCACAAGACAGGCTTCCCAGTGGGGGAAAAAGGAGGGAGGAGTGAGGAGGAGCAAGCAGGCACGTACAGCCAGAGCCACTTTGGCCATGGCGAAGATCCAAGCCCGGTTACATGACTTCATTAGTGAGCATTAAGCGGCACTCAGGTCTGCAACAGCAGTGCTCTTGCTCATACATTTTATTATTCTTCAGAAGTTTCAATGCCCCTGTAAGGCAACACCCTTTCTCAGTCAATACTCTCAGCATTAATAAATCAGAGATAAATGAAACAACCATGATAGCACAGTACTTTTGCTAATGAGTAGGAAAGACAGAGGCCTAGGAGCAGACCTAGCCAGCAGCTGCTGCAGGAGAGGCAGAGCCAGCACAGGACACATTCTTGCGGGGATTAGTTCATGTTTATTTAACACTATATTCTCAAAGAGCTAGGCAAGCATTATGCATTATCCTGTAGCTGAAGCCAGCCTTTAAAAAAATAATCCATTACTGTTTTGTTGAACAGGATAATTCCCCTCCCCTCAAATTCAGACAGCCATTTCCCAGCACTGGTTGTGTCTGCAAGAACTCGCTCCATCTGCTTTGCGTTATGTGATCCAACCTGATGCTCCTGCACATTTAAAGGACATTTAGGACACCCACCTGGCACTGTGTCCTGCCACAAGGTTTCAGGAGAGCTTACCTGTGCACCTTCCTCCCTGGCCAGTTGCCGCTGATGGAAGAGCTGCGGTCAGTGGCTGCTAAGACTAAAGGAGAAGAAATCCCAGGCAATCAATTCTCTTCATACCCAGGTGACAGCCTCTGGCTCTTCACAGATACCTGGGTAAACACCCAAGATGCAGGTGCTGCCCCTCTGCACAGCCTGTGACACACTGCAATTAGCAGAGCCAAAGTCCTGAACAAAAGCCTCAGCTAGCACAGGGACGAGGGATCACTTTCAGAGTCAAGTTGGTTTTAGAGAACAAAAGATCTGTTTGGAAGCATAAAGGATTATATTAAAAAAAAACCCAACCCAACAGTATCAGTGTTAAATACAACCCTAGGACTCCATGCAAGCTAGAAGGGCCTTTAGGTGTTTAGCGGTAGCACAGCTCCACTTGCTGCGGCAACACTGACAACACCGAGTTCTGACCTTTGAGACCAAGTGGTGGTTGCTGGGAAGCAAAGCGCAGGTGATACCATAAGCCAGCGATTATGGACTCTCTAAGACTCAATTTTGGCGTGTTAGAAAGCAGGCATTCTTTATTGCAGTGCTGGGTGCACAGGGGATCACTCCGCCTAGTATGCGTGCTGAGTTGCTCAACTACAAAGCTTATAAGCAATCAGAATATACATATTAATTACATTTACCAGAAATTATTAACATATTCATATTATCACCTAGAACTCATTAATATATGTAAATGTCCTTGACACATGCGCATCCATGTCCATTGGTGGTCTTGCAGGGTCCTCTGGTGGTCGTCGATAGTCTTCCTCACTATGTCCGCTGGTTGAACTTGATCTTCGTGCATACTCAGTTCATCTTGTGGCTTAGTTTGCAACTCCTGTTCTCACAAAACTTGCTTATTCTAGCATCTCTCCCTATCTATTCTACTCAAGCATACAATGTCTCAAGACTCCCTTTTATCCAACGAAACCCAGCAGATGTCTAACCCATCCGCTTACAAAGCATTTCAAACTCAGCTACATTATTCCAGTAAGGAGGGAACCAGATGTTCTTTTTAACTCGGTATCAGTAAGGCCTGAGGGGCCTTCCACCCCAGCTTTTTGTGCTGTTCAAGGCTACTGCATCACTAGCTACTGTAACATAGGCTCCAGCCATGTGCAGTTAACTGAAGGAGGTCCACAGCCATATTTGAAACCCAAGGTGAAGTTACCTTATTTAGTATCTTTTTCTCACGTGTCAGTCTTTGTTCATGTGATCGCCATGGTCTGGGAAGCGGCATGGTTAACATCATCCACTGCCTCTCCACCCAGGAGGCCACAGCGACCTCACCCTTTTGTCAAAATGGGAAACACTCGCTTATGGTGATGAAAAAATGAGCCAACGCTTTCTGCTTATGAAGGGATCATGCAGTTAAACATGTGAAAAAAGCTCCAAGGACAGTCTTTTCCAAAATACCGATGTTCACAGTGAGTAGAACTAAAAGCTGAGCATTTAATTCCCTTTCCCACCTAAAAGCTGCAGATATTAACACACAACAAATTAATTTCAAAAAAAAGTACAGGAAAGTATAAAGGTTTTGAGCATTTCTACTAGTCTTCTGCCTTGCCCTACTGAAACAAATCTGGCAAAACGTTTTGGCCTTAGGTGTATGGGGCAGCTGCAGAGGAGCCTGTCAAATACCCATTCCAAATATTTAGCAGTAATGCAAGTAGGATGAAAGCAATAGTAATTACATTACTAAATAAGCCAACTTAACAGGTTATGTAAAATTAAAGCACACTGTAAGGCTAAACTCACTATTTAAAAAATAATGTCATAAGTCTCAGCCTCAATAAATTCTAGCTTTACTAAGCTAAAGAACAGTATTTCACAATTGTCTGAAAGGCAGAGGAGCTTTTAGCTTACAGCGTGAGTCCAAGCGATGGTTGAGACTCCGTGAATTATCAGTGTTCACTAGGCACAATGACCCGAGTACGGGTACTGACATATTCCTACCACCAGCACTTCCAGTTTCAACCATGCAAAAGTAGATCTTGTTTTGAGTTTAGGTTAGCTACAAGGTGCAGGGACAGTTTCTTTACTTGAACTAGATGCTTCACAGCTAAGAAACCTCAACTCAGACTTTTCTCAAGAGCAGGATATTTTCTTTTCCTCTTAGATCTCTTGTATGGAAAAAAAAAAAAAGTGAGGAAAACCTACACAATACCATCTTTCTAGAGAAATTGAGGTACTCACACAGAATCAGCACTCGTAATCCAACAGGGTGTTCAGATGCAAGATAAAGCCTGATGCTTACTAGAATTTGGCAGGCAGTTGCTTAAATGCTTTTGAAAATCCCTCAAGCACTTCCATACCTACAAAAGCCTGTCCAAGTGGTTCAACAAGTTAAGATTTCCCTTGTTTAGCACTATTAGACATGTTTTAATGATGTTTCTGCCTTGTGCATCCTGAGAAAAGGAGCTGGATTTGAGCAATGAGCAATCATAAGATTCTGGATTTATGAACTTTTATTTGGACTTCAACTTCCATCCAGATAAACTCATGAAAATCCCAAATAAAAATTTTATCATCTAGCAACAAATATCACTGCATTTCCTGGCAGAATAAAAGCAAGGCAATCTAAGACTAAAGCTATATGAATACCAACTACAATTGTATACATATACAACTTCCAGTAAGGGATGTATTGGCTTCAAATTTAATGTTCACACAAGAAGGAATCTTCTGCACTTGCAGAAACAAAGCCAGACTGAAGTCCATAAAAATTTTTTACTTTCCAATTTAAATTATAATTGAAGTCAATTCATTCTGAACAGAAAGAAGCAAACCCACAGGACAGAATAAAGAAAAGCAAGCCCTGGCAGGCTAGTGGATTTTTTTATAAAGTGATCCTACAGTTCAGGAAGGCCTGCACTGAAAGGCACATGGCCAACCACCCCTGTACTGCAGGCACCTCCGTCATTAAACTGACCCTTATTTACTTGGGCTCAAGCTTTTCACCTCCCGGAATTCAAAGCACTTTCTTCAAGCACACTCCTGACAGATTATTGAGAAGGATTATCTGCTGTTGTTCCACAGAAGGAAAAGATTAAGCTCCTCCAGACAGTTATCAAGCACATTCCATGCATGGGCCAGGCACCAGGAGCTGTTGCGATGCTAAACAAGTCTGCTCTGCAAAGGCGGCAGGCATGTGAGTTGGCTCTTCCTCCCGTTGTCAGGTCACATTCCTCTGCCTACGGCTGCATGTTTCTACCCAGCACTTGAGCGATGGACATATGCACAGGAGCTGTATTTTACTTTACATGAGCAGACCATCTGCTCGGCACAAACACTGGCTAGCAGATACTCCCTGCAAGATGTGCATGCACGCACAGCAGGCCGGAGATGGATTTCCTTACACCTGGTACCCTCACCAGAGGTGCTGCTCCAGTGTCTCCACCAAATCCCTGTTGCCAACTTCTGTATGGACAGTCCTCAAATCCCAGCAAGACGAGACTTCCAGGGGAAAAAAAAAAAAAAAAATGACACCTGGCATCCTCTTACTTCTAACTAAATAGGATCAGAGAAAGCCCAGACAGAATTTTAAGAGCTACTCAAAACGCAGGACAGGTGCACATTAGCTGTGTCTGAGCAACACGGTACTCAAAACCAACACGAACTCTGCTATTGTCTGGGGAGTATCACTTCAAGAGCACCAGCGGGAGTTTTCACAACTATGTCTCTCTACCTTGCGCCATCTGGCACTGGGGATTTAATTTACATTAAACCTTTCAATCTGAACCAGCCAAAGGTCTAATTCCAACAAAGCAGTAAAGACTTCTCATCTGCATTTCATTTTAAGCTTACGGCATTTTTAGGTTACTGGTCTCGCAGGGAATTTTCCACACAGACATCCCTGTTACCAAGATCCTTTTCCTTAATACAATAAAATTGCAACTGGATTTGAAAACATCATGAATTCATTACTAAGAATCTCAAAGAGGCACTTCTAGGGCAACATTATCAACACAATAGGAGTCAAATTTTTAGAGATATTTACATACTTGTTGGCTTGATACCACCTAGGTACTACTTCAAGTCCGGTCATAGAATAAAGAAAATAAGGTTGGAAGGACCCTTTGGGGTTTAACACAACTTAGATCAAGTTGCTCAGCCCCACGGTCCCATGCAATGTCAGTCAGGAGCAAATCTCCTCACCCCACCTGGGCTCAGATGAGTTCCTTTGCACCCAAAAGCACAAGTGGAAAGCTGGGGTGTTAAATGTGCAGTCTGCACCAACACAACCACCTTTGCTGTGTGCGCAATGCAAGGAAACCTCTATACGCTAATTGTAACACTCTACTTACCCCATTTAATGCTCCTGCTACTTCTAGGAATCCCATGCAGGTTCATTTAGGACAAGCAATAAATAAACTCCAGAAGATATGGCTCTCCTCATTTCTGGTATGTTATGCAAACTAACAGAGCTTGGAGTTCACAGTCACGAGCAGAACAGTGATCATTTTACTTCCATGCCTGTACCATTCATCACATCCCATAGGAATGCTGCCCAGAACTGCCATCACTTCATTCCCTTCATTAGCAGAAGCAGGTGCTTGGAGTGAGCGAGACACTTAATGGGAAATCTAGGACGACATGACTGATTTTTGTGCCTTGGTCTGAAAATAATGTAATAATATGGCTGGAAACAGGCTCTGATGTTAAGATTATGCTATTTCACAATAGTCCATAATGCCTTTTGATCCAGGCATTACATTTTTCTGTAATTTCTAGTGGAACCACAAGCATTCAATCTCAGAGCCCCTGCTCAATCAAGGACATACACAAACTTAAGACTTTTAGGTCCTCATTATTTAAACTCCTTCAGTATCAGCTTCCTTCTGTGCACAAAACTGCCTTCAGATATGCTGTTAGTCCAGCCTTGCTATGCAGATCCTATTTGCCTCCAAAGCACACCCCGAGCACTAATGAGCTTCTCTCAGGGACATCACTCTGGAGAAAGGAGTTTGTCAGTGCCTGGACTTTCTTCTCCAGTAAACCCATCCAAGGCAGCGTGCTCGACCAGCACACCCCCACAGTGGAGGAGTGCAAAAACCAGTGAGCTTGGGGAAGAAAGCTGAATTTATCTCAACATCAGGGAGGCTGGAGGGTAACCTTGGGTTTAGGAAAGACAGCTGCACCACTGAATCGTCAGGTGCCCTGAGACAATTAACAAAGAATAATGCCCTCCTGAGCTAGCCAGACCAGCATGGGGGGAGCATATGGCTGAGCCCAAAGTACAAGAACTGGGCAATTAATAAAGTAAACTTTGAAGTAAACAAAGGGCCTGAGCTGGCTTCAATCTGCATATTTCTTCCCAACGACTGCGGGCGCTGATCACTGTGATGGAGAGCATAGAGAGACCAGTAACGGGCATCATGTTTGTATTTGGATTCAACTGTACACTGCAAATGCTGTATTATGCTTGTGCTGCAATTTCAGTATGCTGCTGTATCACCCTGCTTAAATCAAAATCCCATTTAACACCAAATATACCAAACAAGTAAATTTGATATTAAACCCTTCTCATGTGGAGTATCTACAAGAGCCTGGCCAGAGCACGTTGGATTCGGACAGTCAGAAAGGCAGCACTGTCACACACAACCCAGGAAAAAAACGTCCTGGCATTCAGCCCTCCTCCCAAAGGCTTGCCTCACGCTGCTCAGCCAATTTTCCCTCAGCTCTGAAATTCTGACAACATCATTCTAAGAAACACACTCGCACCTTGTCCCCAGCTCAGCACTTTATTTCCCATTATGCCCAGACTGAGGTGTGCACACCGCAGGACTAAAAGCCTGAAAGCCAAATCACGGAATTACAGTAATTATCACTTTGGCCTCCTGCCATGAAGGACTAGGATTTGAAACAGACCCCAAAAGGATATGAAGAAATGAAAAGGCAAAAATGTAGTTCTACCTGCGCAGCAAGCAGCAGTTATTTGTTCAAAATGAAAACACTTACTGTTCGTGAAATCCTTTTGTACTTGTATCCCTGATCCTCTGCACACTTGAAGTTTGACTTGCCAGCCTTCCAGCAGCAGAAATGTTAACGTTTTGCATGTGGGTCACTTTCTGGGCTGTTCTTTTAGCCTATAACTCCAGATACATTACTGAAGCCGTAGATTTCAGCAGAGCTGGTACCCAAATAAAGTGTCACTAAAGCATACTGCAAAAGGCACAGCTTCCTGCTGCCCCAGATAACAGCGATTCCTCCAGGGAACGGCGAACAAGAATCTCTAAGAGGGTTTCGCTGTTAAATCTTTTCTCGTTAAGACTTGGAAGAGAAAATCTGCTTTGTGACAGTAGCACTGCGGGGAGTCAAAACCAAAGGGTCACAACAGAGGTACATTTACAACAAGAAGCTCACTGGAGGAGAGATCTAACACCTTGCAAATGCCGAACACAGCAAGTTTCCAATAGGCAGCTGTTCCTCCAGAAAACAAAAAACCACCCCAAACAACTCATTATACATGCAGGCCCGCTGCCATTTCCAAATTAGAATAAACAGCTACACAGAAAATGTATGTAGTGACTAAAAAAAAAAAAAAGTTAGAAATTCAGCCTAGTGTAGCACAAACATGGGGAGAGGGGAATTTGAGCCTGCCTCCATTTCCTAGACACTGTCCTCATTACTGAGCAGCAACACGGCTGTCAATAAAACTTGGTCCCTCCGCCTACATCATTACAGGAGACACTAACTAGTAACTTTTTAGATGCTATTAAAAACAAGCTGCTTTAAAACAAGCAAAAAAACTTTAAAAGAACATTCCTTGCCTAGTTGGCAGACAAGCACCCCAAACTCACTTCTCTCCAAGATCCCGAATTAAAAATTTGAGCTGACGTGGCTCCTTTTCCTTCTCAATGGTGTTTTCCAGCATGAGACATCCAGGTTCGACTCAAAAACCCCACTGCTACTGCTTTAAGCTAGTAACATTTGAGATGGATTCTGGCACAGATGTCTGCTCTTACATCCACAGTAATAAGTTGAAAAGGAGAAATTAAAAGCCAACACTGGAAAACTGAGCAGCTCCCTTTCCTACCTTTCTGTGAGTAGGCAAGTGTGGGCGGGGAGACATAGTGTGAGACATGAAGCTCTAAATCTTTTTGCAACGCCCTGCATTGAAGCCATCAGACAGGCTGTGACTGGTTAAAAAAACAGGAAGACAGGAGTGATACCAGGCTAATAACGATTTTAGATAGTGTTTAATTTTTGAGTTTGTAGAAAAGGTGCTCAGACAAGACAGAACTTTCTCTGCTATTACACTGAACAATTGAACCAAATTGTTTCTTTAAAAGAAGATGTCTTAATATCAGAGGAACAAAAGCGTTAACAGCAGGCTGCTGGCACCAAGTCACTGCAGGGAATTCCTGTCCATCACCAAAGGCTGCCGCCAGCCCAGCAGCCTGTGATGAGCAGGAAGGCAGAGCCCTGAGGACTTCTGAATCAACTCTGCAAACCACTTACAAGGAAGTCCACGGGTTGGTACCTGTAATTCCTCAGGTATTTACAACAGCACTGTCATCATGAAAGTCAGCCTCTGCAACACAGTTTCACCTGCTCCTGCTCATTCCATAAATCACGCTGGGAGTGGCCGGGGCGGGGGGCAGAGAGGTGGAAAATAACCAGGAAGAGGGAGGATGGAAGGACCAGTTCACATCAGATGATGGGTAAGATAGCAGCACTGACTCACAGACTGACTTATCAGACTATACTCCCCCAATACCTACATTTATAACACCCCCTCAAAAAAAAACCCTCTACAAAAAAAAAAAAAGGCATCCCCACATGCAAATAACGATCATTGTTACTGGCAAAGAAATAACAACAGGCATGAAAGATGCACCAGACTTCATTAACAAAAATAAACACAGACACACTATGTTAAACACTCATCGAGCTCCCAACGACAAAAGACCATTTTTCTGAATTCTGCTGGCGGTTCCCACATTTCATGACATCTGACACCAACCCAGATACCAAAAGACATGATACTACCACTCTGGTTTAGGAAAAGAAACAAAAATTAAAAATGCTACAGGTTTTAAGAGGGCACTCACAGGTCAGCTGCTTACCAATTGCTCAGACACGTTAAGTCAACTCACTTTAAATACATCAAGCCACTAGCTGAGAGAAACAACAGCAGCAGCTACTTCAAAGAACAACATGATGTATGAGAACAACGCTTTACACACTACTGTGTGTTGTTTTATTTGCTACCAGGCATAAAAAGACCAATTAAAGCACCAGTTTACAAGACATAACAGAACTACTTTTTTAACCTGCAAGATTAAAACCATCTACTTTAAAAGCCTGGCACCAGGCAGTACCCAGTACCACTGCTTCTGATGGGGGTGAGGCTGCTCCAATGTTATCTTGTACGTGAAGAGTTAACACTCTAATTATAACGTGCTGGGAGAGAGCCACTAGCTCTTTTTCAAAAGAGCCTCACTTCTGAGAAATCTGCTAGACTTTATTCATACAGTAATTTGATTTATTTAAAAAAAAAAAAAAAACAAACCACCATGCATTAGCACTCACAAAAAGCTACCAGAAGTGTCCCCTGTAAAGGCTTTTGAGGAAACTAAGCTGGACTAAGGAAAGCCTATGGCAGATTAAAACAAAGGAAGCAAATCTAGGATGAATCCATAGTGAAAAGAGATTCGAGCTATAACCCATTCAGCAGATGCATAAAAACTACATGGGAGAAGAGATGAATAGATATGCAACAAAAATTTATGATCCTTTGGCACAGGGCACAGACTTCCAGGATGGTAAAACCTAAAGCTGTTCACAGTTGTAGAAAGCTCTCACGATGCCAAAAGTGTAACAAAGTGGGAGATAAAGCCTGTACATCAGTAGATAAAAAAAAGGAATGCAGCCTGGAGAAAGGCAAACCTTTCCAATTTCTGTTAACCACTGAATGGGGGAGAAAATAAATCCAGGCTCTCACAGCGAGTTCCCTGAGAACACAGAGTTAGGTTGATGGTTGGACTCTGATCTGAAACGTCCCTTCAAACCCAGGAAATTCTGTAATTCTATGATTAGCTTGCTGCTCAGCAGCAGTCAAAATAGGATATTGGGAATTATCAGAACAGAGAGAGGAAAGCCACACATCTAGAAAGCCTGTGTTCTGAACTAGTTACAGATATTTCACGCCTCTCTATATCTGTCAGTAAAAAGCCAGACACCCAGCCACGTTTTCAAGAGTAACGGGCCAAGGTTCAGAGAAGCTCGCCACGGTCGCCCAGCGCGGGCAAGCTGATACCGGGAAGTGTTGTAGCACAACAAAGACAGGATAGACTATAACGGATACTGAGCAGGCTAACTCAGCTCAAACTCAACAAAGTAAACATAATTAAAGATTTAAAGAGGATCACCGACCAGCCTAGGACCGGGGGGCGGGCGGGGTTGCCATGGCGACCTGCGCCCGGGACGAGCCTAGGCCCGTCCCGGGCGCAGGTCGCCATGGCAACCCCGCCCCCTCCCCCCCGGCCGGGCGACGGAGACCCCCACCGCGTTTCCCTGCTCACCTCGGAGGGGCGGCGGACGCGCCGCGGGCGGGACAGTTCAGAGCATACCGGAGCGACGGAGAAGGAAGAGAAGGGCTGAGGGACCAGCGGCCGCGACGGACGCCGGCGGGCACTTCCTTTCCCCTGAGGGGAAGCACGTCGTAGCAAAACGCCTCCCCATAGGCTGGCTGCCACCACGTGACCGGCGCAGCCCGCGCAGGCGCAGAAGGGAATTTCCCCCCCCGGCTCCCTGCGGCCACGTGGGCAGAGCGCGGAACACAGCGGCTAATTAAAGGGGATAATTACAATTAGCGATGCATCCTCGAGCACAAACGCTCGGGGAACAGGATGCAGGTTGGGCACAGGCCTCTTACGCAGTTTCCCCCCCAGTCCTAGACTACAAGGGGCACCGAGGCTCAATGCCGATTAACGACTTTAACCCCAAAATTAGACCTTTTTAAGGGTTTTTCCTTGTCTTTGAAGTTCTACAAAGTGAGATGGGATAGAATAGGATATTTCAGTCGGAAGGGACCTACAACCATCACCTAGTCCACCTGCCTGACCACTTCAGGGCTGACCAAAAGTTAAAGCATGTCATTATAATATTTTTACTATTTACCTCCCCTTCCCAGGGAAGGGCAAACACAGCTTCCTTCTCAGCTGTTTCATTCCAATTAGATTTTCACAGCTCCCATCTTAATCCATCCCATTCTCGCAGCCAGCGTGCAACCCAGTAACTGCAGCCACCACACCTCCTCCAATGGGGACAACAGCAGCAGAGGTTCTTTGTCAAAGTCAGGTAGAAAGGACCCACATTTCTCACTTTTTCACCCAGCAGAGGGGCTCAGAGAATCACAGCACGACACGTGCGTTACATGCTCACAGCAGCAAGTCCTGCCACCCTTCCCAGGGGGCTTCCGCACCCACCCCTCGCCCAAGGCTGGCCAGCAGCCCCCAGCCACCCACTGGCCACTTCTGCCTGCTGGCATTAATAAAACACACCAGATTTCACCACAAATTTTCATGACTTACTGACAGAGTGTGAAAAGAGGGCATTTGCCGAGCCCAGAGGACGGCAGGTCACTGCAGCAATGAAGGGGTTGTGTTCCCTCCCTGGCCTAACAAGTCGCACCTTCTAATCGCTCTTCGAAAGACACAGGGGCAGAAATCACTTGACGCTTTGTAAATTGTTTCCTTTAATAGGAAGTGCTGCTTTACTCTACCTTGTGCTTCTGAAACAAACATTTGTGTTCCAAAAATATACAGTGTACACATACTCTGTAGCTATAGATACAAACATTTACAAAGAAACGAGCAGGCTGGAGTGGAGGAGCTTGAAAAAAAAAAAAAAAATCGCACACTTTTCCTTCTCGCCCTCCTAGAGCAAGACTAGCTGGGCTCACTCTGCCGTAAACAGATTGGGGCGACTGAAAAAAAAAAAACCCACACATGATTGAGAAATCTCATACCCTTGGTGATTATATGAAGCAATGTGGATCAAAAAAACCATTTCCACACCCTGCAGGGGTTTGGAGTTCCTGTTGCCTTTTCCCCTTCCCCTCCTTTCGTCACTACGATCTGCCTCGGTATCTGCATCCTGCACCCAAATCGACTGCAGCCTACCCGTCCGCGTCTTCTCTACTGCCGAAGGGCTGATCCCTCAAGCCGGCATCGCTCAGCTCTACACCAAAATGTGGCTCCCGAGACATTTGGTTTCATCTGCAAGGCTTCCTCAAACTAAAGGGAAACTGGGTACGCCCTACAGCCTCAGCATTTTAGCGAATAGGTCGGTATGGGAATGTCATTCCTGGTATAAACGTTTGGACAGGGTGAGCTGGGAGCGCTGGGTGAGCCGGGTGAGCCGGGAGCGCCGGGTGCGCAGCGTGTGCGGGGTAGCCCAGAGGAGGAGTATGGATATGAGGATAAAATCCTGGTGGCAGAGCGCCGTGGGTCGGTTGCTGGACTGGACCCGAAATCACCAGCTGGAGCAGGCTGCGGAGAGAAATTCAGAAAGGCGTGAGCATTATTTAGAGAAGGCTTTTGTCGTGGCTCTCCCCAGCCCACAAGGGCCTGGCTGCAAGGACAATTCCTAACCAACACACAGCACTGCTGAGAGACAAGAGGACAGCGTTTTAATTATGCTCTTTCCAGCTTCCAGAAGACCTTCTTTTTTTTCACTTTCCCCTTTTTCTCTTTGCAAAGAGGTAAGAAGCAAAGCGCAGTTAAGCGCAGGGTGAGGTAAAAGCAGCAGGGAACTGGGGATGGGACAAGTTTGGGGCAGGTTCCATGCTGTAATTTCATTTCCCCCCCCTTCTGTGCATTTGTTCTAACACAGGCTGGGCAAGATCATTTATACGGTGGGAGTCACTGAAATCTCCTTCAGTCAAGACTCCAGCTTGCAAGGGAAAAAGCAGCCAGCACTGCCACCTTTATCCTTGCGCTAAACTGTGTGTGAATAAAGGTTGATTTCCAGAAAGCAAATACAAATTTTTAGAGGGGATTTTGTCTCGACAGCCTTGCTCAAGCGCGTGTCTTGGAACATGCACAAAAACCAGCACAGCTGTAGAAAGGTCTCTTACTTGTTATGCGGTAGCCTGGAGCACACAGTTCTCAAGTCATCTGAAAGAGGACAGAAGACATAACAATAAGAATAAAGCAGAAATTAGAGCAATTTTCCTCTCCACTCTCCTTTCTAAGAAGATGGTATTACTGGAAAAAGCTCCATTCATCAACAGATCCAGAATCCCACTCTCAGGCCAAAAACTCCCATAGGAGAGAAAAGTGTTTCTCCGTCTCACCAGTCGTTACCCCAGCTTTTTGCACTTGACATTTTAATTTATGTTTGCCATTTAACTATGCTGCCATATGGGAAATGCAGCTTTGTTTCAAGGCAGGCCAAGCCTTCCTATAGAATTTGCAATATCAATTTACTATCGGGAAGTAACCAGGACATAGGAAATACAAGGTATGACTCTGCCCACTGAATATGGCATTTATGATGAGAAAAGCATCAGGTCAAAGCAAGGCAAAGCTTATCCAATACCTGTTTTGCATTGTTTTGGGTTTTTATTTTTTTAAACAGTGCTAGTGTAAAGAAAGGGTTGAGGTTTGTTTTTGTTTTTGGTTTGTTTTTTTTTTGTTGGGATCTACTCACTAAAAATTGCACCTTTTTTTTTTTTTACCATCTTAGTGTCTTTTCCAGAACATTTCTTGGTAATACCTGTACATCTCACTGCTCCGTGAGCTGCTCCCATCTCTTCCTTGGTCCCATGCAAGGAGTTCTACTTTCAACCGATTTTCAGATATTGATGAAGAGTTTGTATTAGCCTTTCCAGAGCCAAATAGATTGAACCAAGGTATTTAACAATATACCCTGTTGCCAGAGTCCTTTCAGGAATAGCTTTAGAACAATTTCCTGTCTTTGTAGATAAACGCACCCTCAAAACACTGAAATAACTGGTATTTCAGCAGCTACTTATACTGAATTACTTCCTACTTCTACAGTAGAAGCAAGCGCTCGGAATGTACCAGGTGAACAACTAGGAAAAAACACGGCCAAATTAAGCCATCAACTAAAAAACCCCCACTTTTCTGCCTGTTCTTACTATACCCAGAGCTACTTTATGAAAGATTAGAAAGAACAACATTGATATTTGACCAGCAGCACTGGTTCAGACAGGGCAAAAGCCTTGGGCACCTGCTTAGGTACAGGCTGCTCTCCGCAGCCAGGCTCTGCACCAACTGCCTGGACTTTGGGGAGCTTTGAGCCTTCTGGTTGCACCAAGAAGTGCCTGTTTTCAAGAAAATGTATCAACAAAGCAGTATGTCTGGTTGAGCCTGTGTTGTGTTAAGGCACTTCTCTTTTTTGTCTCTGCAGGTCTTTTGGAAAGAAATGGTTTTGGCAACAGGAGAGAGAGACGAAAGCCATATTAGCAGACTTCTTTACTGAGTTTAACTGAAATCGTACACACTGTAATGGGGTCTCATTACAGGAGAGCTGAAGGTCCAGAAGCTCCAGATGAACAGTTTTTGTTTGCTTTTCAAATTCCTTGTCTAGCACACCCACCCCATAGTCTCTCCTCCAGCAGGCAAACTCAGAGAAGTCAAACTGAAGCACAATTAAACAGTGCTTTTTAAACAGCCATAAGCAATTCTGAGGGGGTCAAATTTGTCCTTGTGGCAAACACCCAGACACAACCCCCTTGTGCACACCGCATGGTCGAAGATCAATTCTCCAACTCTGCAAAGCAACACACCAGTCAACTGCATCAATCATCTCTCCCTTCTTACTCCCCATGCAGTTATATTTCCTGAAGTATTTCCTGCACTATCACTTCCTAAGAGAGGTAAACTACTACTTCTGCTGTGAACACATTGATCTTTACTCTCCCCATCAAAAAACTCCACTCTTACAACATTCACACACTGGAGGAAAAGAATCCCATGCCAGGGTCTCTGCCAGCCCCACCGACAACTTACCCCTAGTGCACAGGAGTGCTCCCGATGCCATGGCCACTTGCAAAGCCTGAGCCAGTCTGTCTAGAGCCAGTTCAATCTCTTTGGATGCATTGAGAGGATTGAGTTCGTCAGATAGTCTATTAATTTCCTCAACAAGTGGAACCACGTGGTCAAAGGGTACCAGCCCCAGGCGCCCATAAAGGTTCTTCTCCGTTAAATGTCCCTGAAGCATCATAAGAACCTGCAGGACACTTAGATGCAGTTTTGAATACAGCTGGTGGCAATCTCTGTCTTCTCCTGAAGTTGAGTCCTTGGCAATTTTGCTGGGGGGATGTCCATTTGAGAGAGAGGCTTTCTTCTTCCTTTTGTAAGCCAAGGGGGCCTTCACACACCAACGGATCAGTCCAGTCAGTGGGGTGAGCTCTAAAAACCCTATTGGCAGGTTGGCTGCAATAGGAGTGTTCAGAAAGGTGATGAGGATCAAGCGGGGGTCTTCAAAGATCCAGGAAACAATCAACTCGAGCAGATCCGAAGGAGGGATGAGGTCATCTGAAGACAGGAAAGATACTGTTGAGTAAGCTGAGCCTTGCACTGGAGCACAGGGCAGCAGTCTTTAATTAATCTCTCACACACCTACCCTTCCTGCACTGTCACAATTACAATTACAATTTCAAAACCTCCCCAACTCCACTTTTTTTTTCAAGACACCAAAGGTAGATGCTTATTTGTCCCAAGGAAGACACAACCACATTCCTGACAACCTCACCTTCTCCACCTATTCTGAAGGCACCACCATTTATCCCCTTTCCCACTAAAGCTTCTTTTGTCATTTTCTTTCTCTCCCACACCTCATCTGCTTGTTCTTTCTCTAAACGCAGTGTCCATTTATCCCTTGCCACAGAAAGTACAATGGGCAAGGGAAGAGGAAAATCTTGTTGGCACTTCCTTCTCCTCACCCTGATCATCCCACTGATTTCCTGTAAGACTTACCTAAGTAAATACATCTTTGTGGCAAAACTTAACACAATCACATAACAGGTAAAGGATTATAAGAGCTTTAAGTAAGTAAAGCTTCAAGTAAGAAGTAAAATGTGGTCTGAACAGAACTGACGCTTGACTATAGACAAGAGAAACACTGACTTCACAGTAATCGTGCGTCACCCTGTCCCAGGGACAGGAGACTGGATTGAGTGACGTACTTTCATTGCGAATTGTGTACTGCGCCAACAAAGGGCTCAGCACAGAACTATTGGGTCTTTTGTACCTGAAATGACTTATAGGACAACTTATGGGACTACAGAATTACTAACATGTGCTGGATACAGAATCAGTATTTTCCAGTTTTTAGCTTTTCAGAGACCTCCAAGTATCACAGACACTGCTGTTTGTGTGATCAACCCCTGTCCTGAGGACGTGGTGGAGACTGCCCAGTTACTTTGAACAGCAAGCTTCCTTTTCCTGTGTCACCAATAACATCTCAAACTAAGGGATTTTTAAAAAATTACTTCCTATAACTCATGGTACTTCCTTTCTAACAAGTCTTTTAATTAGGTAGATGAACTTCCAAGTGGTTGCACAAAACATATATAATACACTGAGGACGAATATGCTACGAGCTCTACCAAATACTTTAAAAAAAAAAAATTCTAAGCCTGTATCTCTCAATAATGCCAAGCTGTTTATCTGGAGAAGACCATGCAAGACATTTCCTTTATGAATAACAAATTGTATTTGCTTTTTTGGGTGATGTGTGATGTTGCTATTTAGTGTATGGTTGTTCCCTAGTCTACCACTACGTCTCTCTTGCTGAATAAAGGTAAATCAATCTTATTTTAGACACCTATGTGTTTCTAGTGTCTGAGCAACAACCACCACATTGGTTAACTATCTGGTGACATGCAGTTCAAGAGCACATGGAGGTATCTTCTGCTCAACAGAAATCCTGCTCCAGCTTGCAAACATTCAGAACTTGCATTTTCCCCCTTTTTGGAAGGAATTGGACTGATGGAGCCTTTACACTGGGTAGGTGACACACCATAGCGAGGCCAAACTGCCCCAGCTTTCACTCCTAGAGTTGCTTAATCAATAAGGTCCCCGTGTCCTTTGTCCTCTGTGGAAGATGTTGCCCTTTGTGTCAGGTGTTACCTGGCGGCTTCTCCAGCAAAGACTATCCCTTCAGCCACTGCCTGGTTATTTTTATTCTCACCCAAGTGACAGAGGATGCAATAGCCACACCCCTGAGCTGCTTCTGGCAATAATTACATGGTAACAAGCATCTTTAGAATTTCAGCAGTTAATTTGCTTGTAACAGTTAATTTGCGTTGCATTATATTGCACCTCTTACTTCGAATGACACAGGCTCAGGAACACTTACCTGAGGAGAGGTCATAGAGCGCTGTGACGGATGTAATGAACTGGCAGCAGAAGCGAGGACTGGCACTGAATATTTGTTTCAGCGTCTGGATGGACCCCGGCACCAAGTTGCAGTAGTCATCGACCAAGGCTCGGGCTAGCCTCACGCAGTACACAGCAGGGGTTCGCTGCAGGGGCACGGGATGGCACACAAGGAAAAGGGGATTAAACCCAGTCACAGAAAGTTCTACAGAGACAACTTTAAAGTCTGCATTGCCCAAACACTCTACCTGCCCACAACACCCAGCCGCTTCGCTGTTCCAACATTTGTGTTTCCACTTTCCCAAAATTAAAGCGCACTTGCTTTCTCTCTCTCTGCATATCGAAGGTCCACTCAGGGAGAAATAAAATTACTATTTCACAATATTAAAATAGATGGTGGTATTTTGTGTTTACAATATCTGTGGTTTAAAGTTAAAACCTTTTACATCAACATTTTGCCTTAAGATGGATTTTTTTACCAGTTCAGCAACATAGCTCTGTAATACAACTATTTCAGTACCAGAACAACTAGTTCAGTAACCTCTCAGTTACGCTTGACATTTTTAACGTGGAAAAATTCTGTGCAATCTTCATGTCACTTAAAAGCTGCAACCTGCAAAAAACTACACCACCTTCTGCTAACCAAGTCACATCCCCTCTTCCTCTACCAAGGCCTCACCAGGTGGGACAAGAGGGACCCCACAAAAACAGTACTGGTCTCCCGGTACCACCCTTCCCTCCCAGCACAGTCCTTCTGCCATTCCCCTTCTGTAAAGCAGGTAACTTCTGCACATCCCAAGAAGGCAGCAGGAACAAAGATGCACTTCCCAAGGTCTCCAGTGAGGAATCTCAATAGGAAAGGGGGAGACATAGGAGATCCCCAACATACTGCACTCACGGAAGACAGACAGGTATTTTGTGCCCAGCTGTCATGAGAGAGGTTTGCCTCTTCTGCCATGCGCAAACTTGCACACCAGGCACAGTTTATTTCCCGAACTCCAGAGTCAGCTTTTTTGGCCAATGAGGCCATGAACTGCCATGGTTTTGTTGGTTGAACCTTCCACTGACCCCTTTCAACATGCAGGGGTTGCAAGGGGGATAAGGGGAGGGGAAGGAAAAAAAAAAAAAAAAAAAAAAAAAATCGATAAAACTTTCACTGACAGTAAAAAAAAAAAAAAAAAAAATTTTTTTCTGCCAGTGCAGCACGTACATGGATTAGCAAAATCTCTCCCTTATGCTGGAGCAAAGGACTGGACATGAGCACAGACATGGGGTGAATGCAGCTGCAGCAGCCAGCTGTTATATCAGCTTAAATGGCCACAGAGGAGCAGCTGACTGCAACCGGCTGTCACCAACCGTTAGGTGACACTCAGTTCACTCATACCCATCGCAGCACACTCCCTCGCTCCTTCCCTGAGACTGCCCTGCCTACAAAGAAGATATACCTGCAGCCAGAAGGCAGCACACTCCAGAACAGGAACCCTGCACACAGCCACTGCCATGGAAACCAGCTTTCCTAGCAAAGCCATCCTGCTGTCATCTGCTTTGTTTCCTTGAGGGCTGAAGAGAGATGAGAAAATGATCTGCCGGACTGAATCCTTGGTTTGCTCTTGGAAATAATTGCACATGATCTCAAGGAGCTGAAGTTCCTGAAGTGAATTCAATCTCTGAAAGAAAACAAAAGCAAAACTGGAAAATAAACTGTGGCTCTTGAAGAGCTAAGAGCCGCTTTAGTGAAAAGACAGGCAGAGTAAAGGCTGAGAGCTTCCCTCAGGTGTTAGAAACTCAAACTTTATGCACAGCACACATTTAAGCTTCCTGAACCACCATTGCATTTACCTAGTTACACTGAAAAGCTCTAGGTTGTATTTGAATACCTGGATACCCAAGACTGCTGCTTGCTGCACCTGCAAATGCTGCCCATGAACTGAGAGACAAGATCAACAGCAACACTGGGGTGAAAAGTATTTCCTCCCTCTGTAAATAACAGCACTAAGGGCGCTGCTGGGCAGCTGGGGGGTCCCAGCAGACTCCAGGCCCATACACCCCAACATTCAGCAGCAGCTGTGGTTTCTGCTTGCTGCTCTCTGTGAGGTCCCCACACAGCCACCTAAAAACCCTGGCAGGGCCCAGCTGCAGCACTGTGAGGCTGTGGGCAGCCCTCAGGGGCCTCGGGCCCCACCACACCTCCCTGGGGCCCTGCCTGGTCTCCCACAGTCTTGGCCAGTCTATCGTGGTCTTGCCAGGCAGATCCCTCCCTGCCAAAAAAACCCTCAGTCACCAGCCCCACAAGGACCCCATCCTGTCCTTCTAAGGCCTCAATCTTTACCTGCAGCCCCCAGGGACCTAGTCCTTCTAAGGCCTTGGCCTTCAGCAGCAGTTCCCACCCCAGGGACCTGATCCTGTCCTCTTGGGACCTTGGTCTCCAGCTGCAGCCTCCAGGCACTTGGTCCTCAGCCTCCTGCAGCAGATCCCCAGGGACCCCATCCTGTCCTTCTAAGGCCTCGGTCTCCTGCAGCAGCCCCCACCCCATGGACCCCTCCTGTCCCTTTGGGACCTCGGTCTCCAGCAACAGCCCTCCCAGGAATACCGTCCTGAGCTCCTTGGGCCTCGGCCTCCATAGCCACTCCCTGGGGCTGCATCTGACCTCCCAAGGTGCTGCCGGGCCTCAGGCCGCCAGCTCCCAGACCCTGCCCCGCTTCCCCCGGGCCTGGGCCTCCACCAGCCCCCGGGGAGTGTCCGGTCTCCCAGGGCCTCTCCAGGCCTCGCCCCGCGGCCGGGGCCCACCTTGGGCGGAGCGCCGCGCTCCTTGGGGACCTGGAAGAGGAATTCCTCCAGGAGCTCGGCGGGGCCCTTGTCGACGAGGGGCAGCGGGGCGTTCTGCAGCTGGCTGCTGAAGTAGATGTCCAGATGGTACAGCACCTCCTTAGCGGCGCTCAGCGCGTCCCGCCGCAGCAGCGAGTGCCGGATGTCGCTCATGGCTCCTACCCCACCGGCAACGAACCCCCCCTCCCCCCCCCCCGCCGCCCCTCTTTCTCTCCTCCTCGCGTCCCGCCGCCCCCCCGGCCCCGCTCGGCGCGGCGCGGCGCGGCCTCCCACAGCGGCGGAGGCGCAGGGCGGACGGGCGCTACGGCGGCCCGTGGCGGACAGAAAGGGGCCGGACGCGCCCGCCGCCCGCAGCGCTCCCTGACGGCCGCGCCCGCCGCGGCGGGGGAGGAAGCCCGAGGGCCGGGCAGGGAAGGCTGAGGCCTAGGGCGGACTTGGGGGGGTCTTGGCCCCGAGGGGATCGTGTCCCAGGGGTCCCATCCTTGGGGGAGTGTTGGCCCGGGGGTGCTGGTCCTGGGGCTGACCTTTGGGGGGTCTTGGCCCTGAGGGTGGGGGTCTCCGGCCCTGTGGGGGCTGTTGGCCCCTGGGGGGCAGGTCCTGGGGCTGACGTGGGGGATCTTGGCCCTGGGAGGGTTCGGCCTTGGGGAGGTCTTGGCCCGGAGCAAGGGGGTCTTGGCCCTGAGGGGATCATGGCCTAGGGGGGGCTGGCCCTGGGGAAGTCTTGGCCCGGGGGTCTGGTGCTGGGACTGATCCAAGGGGTTTTGGCCTGGGGGGGCCTGACCTTTGGGGTGGTCTTGGCCCTGGGGGGGTTCAGCCTTGGGGAGGTCTTAGCCCAGGAGTGCTGGTCCTGGGGCTGACCTGGGGGGGTCATGGCTTGGGGGGGTCCTGGCCCTGGGGGGGTCTTGGCCCAGGGGTCTAGTGCTGGGGCTGATCTGAGCGGTCTTGGCCCAGGGGGACTGGCCCTTGGTGGGGTCTTGGCCCTTGGGGGGTCCCGGCCCAGGGTGGTCTTGGCCTGGGGGTGCTGGTCCTGGGGCTGACCTTTGGGGGGGTCTTGGCCCAAGGGTGAGCGGGGCAGGTCCTGGGGCTGACCTGGGGATCTTGGCCTTGGGGGGGGATCTGTCCCTGAAGGGATCTTGGCCTGGCAGGGCTGCTCCAGGGGCTGTCCATTGGGGGACTCTTGGCCCAGGGGGGAGTCCTGGACCTGGGTCTGACCTGGGGAGCCACAGCCCTGCTGGAGGGGGGGGTCTAGGCTCAGCCCTCTCCACTGTGGGGAGTGGGGTGCAAGCCCTGGCCCAGTTCTGGGGGATGCTTGGCTCTGAGGGCCCCCCCAGCCCCTAAAGAGCACCAAGCAGGGCAGGGGCCCGGCATGGACCTCGTGAGAAAGGCAGCAGCTGCCCTGGGAGGCCGGGGAGCCAAGGCCACTGGGGCAGGAGTGGGGTGAGCTGCAGGAGCCTGCGGGGAGGTGGCCCCCCTCAGGTGGCCTCCTGGGGAGGGTCTGGGGACAAGCAGCATGGCAGAGACCCCTCGTTTTTTGGGGCTTCCAGCCCGGCTCCACACCTGAAGGCCCAGAGCTGGTGGGCTCCCATCAACCCCAGCACGCTCACCTGAAGCCAGCTCGTTGGAAATGTGGTTTTGGTGTTGGTGAAATAAACACTTTTTGAGAGAAATTGTGGCTGGTGATGCGTGAGGGCTGCGCACACCCCATACTGGGGAGCCACCGCTCCCCATGAGTGGTCCTTGGGACTTACTTACACCTCACAGGTCACTTGTCAGCGTTTTTATCGATTCAGGTGCATTCTTGGCCGTACCTGCAGCGGGAAGTGTTGGCACTGTTTGAAAGGGCTGTTTCTTTCACTGAGCAGACCTTTGTTTCTGTGAAAAATGCCATATGGAGCCTGCGGCCTCATGTGCTCCTTGGCTGGGTGACCACTTGGCACGGTGAGTGTGTCCCTCACGATAAATGCAGGTGCGGCTCCATCCCCTTCCAGAGACCTTGGAGGACACCAAAGGTACGTCCCGCTCTTCTCTCCTCCCGCTCCCCTCTCCAACGTCGCCTTCTCCAGCTCCGCTTAATTTTGCCGAGATGTTCCGCTGGGGCTGAGCCCAGGTGCAGCTCAGCAGCGTTACTCGGGATGGACACCATCCTCTGTGGGTGCCTATGCCTGGGGGGAGGCTGCGGAGGCGGGTGCCTTTGTCTGGGGGCAGGCTGCGGAGGCTGCTGCCTCCCCCAGGGGATCTCGGGAGGAAATTTCGTGGCGCTTTGGGCAGTGTGTGTCCAAATTGTAGCATTACCAAATTGTGGTGTTGACAAATCATGGCGTTGCCAAATCGTTGTGTTACCAAATGCAAGGACCGCAGCATTATGGATGGTAGGGTTCACAGCCGTAGGGAGAATGCAAGTCGGGAAATGTGAGGATTTAAGTAGAGCAGCTGCTCCAGATGAAAAAGCAAGCCCAGGGGCAGCAAGGCTGCAGGGGTGCCAAAAGCTGGGGTGTTTGCCGGCCCCTGCAGCCTGCTCGGGGTCCCTGGCCTTGGGCAGGACTCAGATCCCATCTGCTGGTGAAATATTACCCCCGGGAGCCAAGCGTCATGGGAAAGACTTCACAAATTCCTTTCCTTGTGGGTGGGAGCCACCGCACTGCCTCAGCGGGGGGTCCCTGGGGACTCCAGCCTGGGTGAGGATGGGGCGAGGTGGGCAGGGGGGCAGGGTACCCCAGGAGAGGATGCTCCAGACAGGGAAGGAGGTGGGGAGAGGTGTTGGGGGGGGATCCATCCCTTGCCCCGTCCCAGCGTGGCTGCTCTAGGGTCTTTTGGGTCTCCAGCATAGACCCAATGAGGGGTGGGAGAGGCACAAACCAAGGGATGCTGTCGTCCCCTGGCCACTGACACCCGTCCCAGGCTAGGAGAGGTGTCCGGTTGAGTGCGGTAAATGAGGAAGTGACTGCTCTCTGTCACCATGAAGTGACATTTTCTCCTTTGCCAGTGAATTATCCGCTCCAGCCTCATGGGTGGTCTGGCCTCCCTCCAGGAGGGACAGGCAGGATGACCCCCCACGTGAGGAGAAGCCAGATGGCTGGATGGGGGTCCACCATCCCTTGGTCCTGGTGGTTCACTGGAAAACAGACGCCTCCCAGTGAAACCAGTATGGCCAGTGGGAATACCCTGGTCACCCCCATCATCTGTGCCAAATCCCCCTCCTGGCCAGGAGGGCTGAGCCCATCCCTGCCCCTCTACAAGCAGGATGGCATCCTCGAAGCTGGTACTGTTGCTGCTGGTGGCAGCTCTCCTGCTGCATGTGGCCATCGCGCTGAAGATCAGTGCCTTCAACATCAAGACATTTGGGGACAGTAAGATGTCCAACAAGACTATCGCAAATATAATTGTCTCTGTGAGTGCTGGGGGGAGAGGAGCCATCCTGGCCACTCTCTGGTCTTTGGGTTGCAGCCAGCTTGGGGCAGTTGGACACCAGCTTTCTCCAGGCATCTGTCCATCTGTGTGTCCATCTGTGCATCCACCCACCCATCAATCCACCTGTCCAGACCCCTCCATCCATCCACCTATGCCTCCATCCATCTGTCCACCCACACCTCCATCCATCCACACCTCCATCCATCTGTCCAAACCTTCATCCATACACCCATCTGCTCTTCCCCCATCACCATCTCCAACCTTGGGCCATTTCCATTCTTGCTAGTCCCCAAACAAGGATGGGCGATGCTTGGTGCTGCCCAGGTTCCTCACTCAGAGCAGCCTGCAAGCTGCTGGGATGGTGGGTGGTAGATAGACGGGTGTTAGAGGGCACTGTGTCACCCCAGGGTTCTTCCAAGTCAGAGGACACCAGCAGAGGAGCTCCCTCCCTGGCTCTGGGATCCCTGCTGCCCTCCCATTGCCAGCCTGGGAGCCTTCACAGCCCAGCCCAGGCACCCACGGGTGCCCCCATGAGAAGCTCCTGGCCAAGGGTGAGCAGCTCGGAGCTTGTCCCCCCAGATCCTGTCAGGGTACGACATCACCTTGGTGCAGGAGGTCCGGGATGCTGACCTGAGCAGTGTGAAGAAGCTCATGAACCAGCTCAACAGGTGACCCCAATGTCCCAGGGTGGGGAGTGCCTGCAAATGGGATGCTGGGGAAGGTCCCAGATGGCTTCTTGCCGTGCCAGAACATCTCCAGCTTGGCTGGAGAGAGCCCAATGGGTGCTACGGGGCACCAGGAGACTTCTCACACCCTCTACATCTTGCCCCCAGCGCATCCCCACACCCATACAGCTTTTTGATCAGCATGCCCCTGGGTCGCACCACCTACAAGGAGCAGTACCTCTTCATCTACAGGTAAAGGATGCTGCCAGGGCCTGGTGACCCCTGTGTCACCTGCTGTCCCCCCCAGCAGCCCCCAAAGTGTGGTCGGTACCTTTGGGGGTCCTGGCTGCGTCAGGAGCGGTGCTGGGGGCCGCCCCACTCTCCTCCCTCAGGTCGGACATGGTCTCTGTGCTGGGAAGCTACTACTATGATGACGGCTGTGAGTCCTGCGGGACCGATACCTTCAGCAGGGAGCCCTTCATCGTGAAGTTCTCCTCGCCCACCACACGTGAGCAGAGCCAGCATTGAGGGCTGCCCGGACCTGGCATGGGGTCCCCTCCGTGCGGGGCTGAGCCCAGAGCTGTGCCTGCCAGGAGGGGGGATTACACCCTGGAGCCCAGCTCAGGGGCTCCACCATGGTCCATGGTCCTTCACTGCTTTTGGGCCTTCTCACACCCATGGGTGCCCAGGGATCCTGGGTACCTGCCCAGCATGGCTGGCACTGCCTGCTGTTTCCCATGATGTGCCATTTCCCACTATCTCCCATCGCCTGTCATCTTCCACTATGCGTTCTCTCCAGTTGCGTGCCATCTCACATCTCCAGTTGTTTCCCATCATGTCCCACATTCCAGCGCCTGCTACCTCCCATCTTATGCCATATGCTTCTTCCAGTTGGGTGCCAACTCCCATCGCATGCCATCTCTCATCATGTACCATCTCCCCTCATGTACCATCTCCCATCATGTGCCATCTCCCATCATGTCCCATCTCACATCTTGTGCCATCTCCCATCACATGCTATCTCCCATCACGTCCCATCTCCCATCTTGTGCTATCTCCCATCACATCCCATTTCCCGTCTTGTGCTATCTCCTACCCCGTGCCACCACCTCCACCTCCCAAGAACCTCCCCAGGGTGCACACACTCTCCCATCTCTCTTCCACCCCAATCTCCTTCCCAAAACCATGTTGGCTTGGAAAAACTGATGGGGAACAAGCAGCAAACCCCAAACTATGGGTGGAGGGATGCAGCTCCCCACTGGAAATACCAACCTGAAGGACAGGCAGAGCACAAAAAGCCAGTGCACCCCTTCCCTTTGGCAGCTTTTCCCTACCAGTAGCTGGGGCTTGGCCCGGGGTGGTCCCCTGGGGTTCCCGCTCTCTTCCCAGGTGCTGCACCCGAGCCGGGGGCTGACGGCTGTCTGTCCAGCAGAGGTGGAGCAGTTTGTGATGGTGCCCCTGCACGCCGAGCCCAGCAGTGCGGCAGATGAGATTGATGCACTCTACGATGTCTACACTGATGTTGTCAACAAATGGGCAACGAACGTAAGCGTCAGCAGGGAGCTCGGCTCCTCCCCAGGGTAGCCGGGCAGGCTAGGGTATGGCCACCACACATCCCGGTGGCCATCCTGGGATGGACATGTCCCACAGGAGACCTCTCGTACCCACTGGAGTAGGTACCACCCTGGCAATGCCCATGCAGGGAGCTGCCGGGCGGCTCTGCTGCCATTACTGGGGCTTGTCCTCCTGTTCTGGGGAGACCCAAGGGGGGTCTGGCAAGATTTTAGGGACCCCTTGCTGCCCCGTAAAGTCCGTGGATAGGGACACAGCGCATTGCCCCGCAGAATATCCTCCTCCTGGGTGACTTCAATGCCGACTGCTCCT
This sequence comes from Fratercula arctica, assembly GCA_947846985.1. Lineage (NCBI taxonomy): Eukaryota > Metazoa > Chordata > Aves > Charadriiformes > Alcidae > Fratercula > Fratercula arctica. The sequence continues at coordinate 27,193,113 of CANTUZ010000009.1, forward strand.
ATGTGACCAGCGCACAGTGGCCATCCATCCGCCTGCGCTCCCTCGACGCCTGCGAGTGGCTCATCCCCGACAGCGCTGACACCACCGTTGCTGACACTGACTGCGCCTACGACCGGTGGGTGCTGCGGCGGTGGCGGGCGGGGTGGTGTGGGGAGGATCGGTGGGTGCTAACACCCCCATGATGCCCCGGCAGCATCGTCGCCTGCGGCACTGCACTGCGCCAGGACATTGAGCCTGGCTCTGCCACCATCAACGACTTCCAGAAGACTTTCCGCCTCCAGAGCAAGGATGTGAGTGAGGGGCCGGGACACGCGAGCCTGCCAGCACTGGGATCCAGCCCACCACGCCTCCTGGGAGCATGGGTGGGCTCCCTGCTCCCCAGGGTGCACCCAAGGGTGGCCTGACCCCAACCCCTGCCCCAATGGAACCACCCCATCCTGAGCATTTTGGGGTCTGGTCTAAATTTTGGGGTTGGAGTGGAGCATCTGGGTCCCAGCTGGCCATGAGAGTGGTGGTGGGTCCTGACGAGCTCAGCCCCCTCTCTGCTTTTCCCCCGCACCCAGGCTTTGGCCGTCAGCGACCATTTCCCGGTGGAGGTGACCCTGAAAGCCCGCTAAGCCCGTCCCCGCACCGGTGGCTACCGGGATGCCCCGGCACGCACCCACATCCCTCGTGGGAGCCCACGCGCCACCAGTGCCAGCCAAACTGCCCACCACTTCTGCAAGGAGCCGCGATTCGGCGTCTTGTGGGAGTGGGATGCTCTCCGCTTCCATTAAAAAATGAGCCTTTTCCAGCCCTTGCAGCTCTGGAGGGAGGATCCCTTTAGCCCCCCCAGCAGCCCCCCGCACCCGAGCCCCCTGTCCCCCTGCCAGGGGCAGCCCCACCAGGGCTGAAGCCAGGGAGACCCCTGGGGCCAAGGGTCCCCCCCTGCCATCGAGAGCCCTGGGTGGCAAACGCTGTTCGCCTCTGAACTGCTGGTGGCAAAAGCAGGGACACTGGGAAGGGATTGGGATGCTCCAGGCAGAATTCAGCCCCCTTGCCTGGTCGCAGGATGCTCCTCCACCAGTTTGGGGGCCGCATCCTGCAGAATCCCACCTGGCTGCGGGGTGGCTGACGGGGCGCTGACGGTGAGGGTAGGGGGAGGTGGAGGTGGTGAGTCAGCTCCTGGGGGGTTTGGTGCCTTCCCGGGGGGGGGGGGTTTTCGGTGACGGCACAGTGCCGGGCGACACCGGACTCATCCCATGACTGGGTGTGAGGATGCAAAATCCAGCGGCGCACGTGAGAGCCCGGCAAGCCCCAGCATGAGCAGCCGTTGCCTCCCTGCCCGCCCTGCCGCCGGCACCCCAGCAAAGCTGCCTGCTCCCTCGCTGGGGTGACGCCATGTGCCGTGGTGATGCCATGTGCCGGGGTGACGGTGTGTGCTGGGGTGACGCCGTGTGCCGGCACAGGGGATGCCAGCTCCACTGGGGCTGCTCTGGGTCACCATTGGGGCCATTTTAAGTGACAACTGGGACTGCTCTGGGTGACCACTGGAGCTGCTGCAGCGGTTTGCAGCCACCCCCTCTTGCCAAGGCCAGTGGTGCTCAGCCTGCCTGACCCAGACACCCCTCCATTTCCTTCTCTCCCCTCTAATTACACTGTCTGAATCACCCGCGTTAAGGCCATCCGCCCTGCACGGCCTGCCTGACCGCCGTGCCCTGCGCTGCGACCCATGGGGCCGCCCCGGCTGCAGGACCCTGAGTCCCATGTGCCCCCTCAGCCCTGCTGGCATGCCCTGGCATGGCCGCAGGTCCCCGGCGCCCTTGGTGTCAGCACAGAGGTGGCTGTGCTGGCCCCACCCTGCTGCCCCATGTGGTTTTGGTTTCCCAATGTCGGAAGGAACCCAAAGCCGTGTCAAAACTCCCCTGGGGGTGTCCGACTCATCCGGCTTTGCCGGAACCTCCACTGGGAATAAAGCCACCCGTCCTGCTGCTGAGAGGGCAGAGGTGCTGTGCACTCGGCAAGGTAAGGATGGATCGGGCCTTGTCACTTTCAGCCGTGAACTGGGAGGGACTGAGATGAGCTGGGATGAGCTGGGATGAGGAGCGGCTCTCTTACCCCGACAATGGGTGCTGTGACCAAGTTTAAGGACATGGAACAGCCCGGGGTGCTGGTGGCAGTGGCTGGGGGTGGTGGGCGATGGAGACACCTCGGCAGGGATTGGAGGTGGGTGATCCCAGGGGCTGGCAGAGGCGCTGCTGGGCAGATTCACCAAGGCAGGATGAGATTTAGCTTCCCCAGGGACTGGCAAGCCGACAGAGAGCCCATGCCAGCTCCACAGGCTGCTCCAGGTGGTGCCCACCACAGCACACTGTTGCGCACCAGGACTTAGGAAGGACTGACATGGATTTTTTTTCACTCTATCCCCAAATCCAAAGCAGTTTTCCAAGTTTGGCTCCCATTACTGCATCCCTGCGGCTCAGCATCACTTCCAGCAGGATGGGGAGCATGGCGCTGGCACTGGCCCTGTTGACCACCACTCTCCTGTGCCCGGCCACTGCCACGCTGCGTGTCGGTGCCTTCAACATCCAGGCGTTTGGTGACACCAAGATGTCCGATGAGGGAGTGGCGGGCATCATCATCAGCGTGAGTGCAGCCGGGGACAGACTGTGTGCTGGGGTGGACCCAAAATGTGGCTCCTGTGCCACGCAGGGATGTGGCCATGGGTGGGATGGCACCCTGATGTGGGGATGCCCTGGGTGGATAAAGGCTTGGTGGGGACCAAGGTGGGGTGCCAGGCACACCCTGTGGCCCCTCTGAGCCCTCCGTTGGGATGTCTGCCCTGGTGCCAAGGGACATGCAGGTCCCCATGATGCTGCACCCAGCACCGCGTCGGGGTGCCCATAGGGGCGATGGGTGGGAGAGGAGAGGGTGGCCCCAAGCCACCACCGTCCCTCTTGGCCCCACAGATCCTGCGCCGCTACGACGTGGTGCTGGTGCAGGAGGTGCGCGACTCCGACCTCAGCGCCGTCACCCAGCTCATGGAGCAGCTCAACAGGTATGAGCGGGTCTGGGAGCGAGAGCGCTGAGGCTGAGGCGCCAGCATGGGGCAGGGAAAGCCAAGCTTCTGAGCAACAGAAGGCAAAAAGGAAAAAAAAAAAAAGCCCATCAGCAGAGTGTTTGGTTTTGGAATAAGAAAAAAGTGTGGGACTGGGGCCAGGCAGACGCCGCCGCTGCCATGTTGAAAGGCGGTGAGTGCTCCTCACCAGATACGCCCAGCCCGTGTCCTTGCCCCTTTGGTGTCCCCTCCAGCGTGGCCACAAAGCAACCAGGGCAGGGTGGGTGACGCCAGGCTCCACAGGGCCCCGGGCTGCTCATTAACCTAATTTAGCTTTGCTGCAAATGAAGGTGGGGAGCGTCCCTGCAGAGAAAGGGGTGGCAGGAGCCGCCCTGCGTCCTGCCCCCGGCTGGCTGTGCCCGAGGAGCCACCCCGGGGTGGCAGGGACAGCAGGGTGACTCGGAGCCACTACACCCCATGTCACGCCATGGCCGGGGCACGGTGGCCCATGGGTGCAGCAGAGAATGACTAGCCAGTGCTGACCCCATGGCCACCCAGCCCCTGGCCATGCCAGGGCCACCCCAGGACCATGCCAGTCATGTCACTGTCCTGCCTTTGCATCTCCACAGTGTGTCCACGTCCCCATACGACTACGAGATCAGCGGCCCCCTGGGACGGGACAACTACAAGGAGATGTACCTCTTCATCTACAGGTAACAGGGCTGGGTGTGCTGCTGCCTGTCCCCTGGCACCACAGGGCCACCTGTGCCATGGAGGGGGCACAGGGGCCATGCTGAGCCCCAGGGTCACTGTCCCCTTTGGTCCCACAGGACAGACATCGTGTCTGTGGTGGACACCTACCAATATGAGGACCCCCAGGATGTCTTCAGCCGGGAGCCATTCATCCTGAGGGTCTCAGCGCCCCACACCAGTAAGCAGGGGGACAGGTGGCTCCGGGTGGTGGCATGAGGTGGCCGCAGGGCTGATATCCCTTTTCCCTGGCAGAGGTGGAGGAGTTTGTGCTGGTGCCGCTGCACTCTGCCCCGCACGATGCTGTCGCCGAGATCGACGCACTCTACGACGTCTACCTGGCCATCATCAACAAGTGGGGGACTGATGTGAGTGCCACTGGCACCAGGGGGTGACACTGGGGGTGGGCACTGATGCCCAGGGACCATTCAACCCACACTGGGTCCCTGCTCCAAGGCGAGCACAGTTGGTGCAAGGGTGGTGGGATGGGGACCCTGGTCCTGCCCCGTCCCCTGCCATGGGGGATGTCCCAGCACCCAGAGCTGACCTGAAGCGGGGTCTGGACCCCATGGGAGGGCTGGTGTCAGGGACAGACCCATTCCCCAGCTACCACGAGCACCCCCATCTCTCCTCCGCAGAACATCATGTTCCTGGGGGACTTCAACGCCGACTGCACCTATGTCCAGCCGAGCGACTGGTCGTCCATCCGCCTGCACACCAGCGAAGTCTTCAAGTGGCTGATCCCTGACGGCACCGACACCACCGTGGGGAAGTCAGACTGTGCCTACGACAGGTAAGTGCCGCCGCGGCACTGCCATCCCCCTCCCCGGCACCTCCCTGCCCGTCCTGCACCACCGGCAGCCAAGAGCAGGGGCAGGAGCGGGACCCACCGCCCACGTTTCCCTGGCAGGATCGTGGTGTGTGGCGCCAAGCTGAAGAGGAGCATCGTGCCAAATTCGGCTGCCATCTACAATTTCCAGCACGCTTTCCAGCTGGAGCAGGAGGAGGTGAGCTGGGCTGGCAAATCTGGGGCTCAAACAGGCACCAATGCTGGCTGTGGGGCTGCCAATGTCTGTTTGGGATCCGGCAGCCTGGTGCAGCCACGTAGCTGCTGCGTTTTTAAGTATATCAGCTCAAAAACAGAGTTGAAGCAGCTCCAGCAGCAGCCTGAGCTGGCTCCGGCCATGGCACATGCATCCATCCCCAGCACCTGCCTGCTGGGATGCCAGCACAGCCCTGCCGGACTGTCCCCTTCCTGGGACACATCACGCCCCAGACGGCTAACGGGGAGCTCGGGGTGACAAGGCATCCATGAGTGTTACCAGGAAGGGGGATCTGGGATCACTGCCTGTCCCCATGGGGAAGAGACGAGACACATGGGGGTTTTTGTGGCCTTTCACGGGTAAGCACAGGCAGGACTCCAGGGCGTGGGGCGATCCACGCCGATCTTCCACCACCCAGAGCCCAGAGTTGGCACAGAAGCGCCCAAGTGAGACACAGGGGTCTCAGAGGGCAGACGTCCCCCTGCCAGCGCCTGCCCCAGGCCATGCCTGGGCATCTCTGCCAAAACTGGAGCCTTGTGTGTTGAGTGTCTCGGGGTTGGGGACATCATATCTTCCTCCAGAAGGTTTTGGCAGGGCAATCACAGCCACCTTGCCGCCCTGGCTTGAGGCTTGCCAAACCCCTGTGTTACACCTCCCCACCTCTTGCCCTCCTCCAGGCCCTGGCAGTCAGCGACCACTACCCAGTGGAGGTGAAGCTGACAGCTTGAGCTCCTCCTGCGGCCGCAGACCACGATCCAGCTCCAGCTCCCACCACCAGCCCCTGGGAAGGCGCTCCCTGCAGCCCCATCCAAGAGCCCTGTGCATGGGTTGCTCTGTGTCCTGGTCTGGAGAAGGGCTGCAGCTGGCCACCGGCCGTGCCCAGACCCCCCAGCCCATATGGCTCACAGCAGAGACCCCCCAGCCCACCATGAACCAGAGACCAATGGACAGGCCACCAGCCAGGAAGCGGTGACCGCAGACAGGCTGAGGAACAAAGCATCCATCTCCTACCTCATCAAAGACTTTATTGACCAATCTCATTTCACAATTAGCTGTTGGACAGGAAGGAGGACATCCAAGGACTGCCGGGCTCGGGACCACCCTCTCCCTGTCTGTTCCTCGGGGAGCCGAGCAGGCAGCTCTCCCTGCTCTCAGGAAAGGCAGCGGTGGTGTCAGGCACTCTATGGGACTAAGGGGAAGAGGCGGTTGGGGTGGCCACAGGAGCAGGCAGCACATCACCAGCTCCTGACGCTGCAGACGGCTTCACTGTGAAAGTCTACAGCTACTGCAGCGTTTCAGAGGGTCACTGAAGCTCCTGGGACTCGGCCCCAGTTGGCTGGCTCCTCAGCCCTTCTTCTTCTTCAGCATCTCCATGTACATGCGAAGTGACTTCTGGATGGACTCTTTTGAGATGAAGCTGATGAAGTTCTGAATGTCTTCCTCCCGGTGAGTTACCAGGCGGTCCAACACCGCTTTCCTCATCATGGACTTGGTGAGCTGACGGGCATGGTCTGCAGAGAGGAGAGTGAGGATGGGGAACACGCACGGTCCTCACCCCTGACCAACTCCCAACCATTGCCATCATGTGCAGGTGCCTTTGAAGGGGAGGCACCACACACCAAAGGGCTCTTTAAACCAGCAGGGAAAGGTGTAAGAAAACCCCACCGGCTGGAAGCTGAACTGGATAAATTCTCATACAATAAATTACGATCTGTACCGCTCAGTGGGGAAACAGCTGATCTACTGGGACAGATGGCAAAAAGTTGTGCACCTCCTTCTCTTTGCGCCCTCCAGAGCCCGGCTCCCACCCCAATACACACCACTGGGATTGGGACAGCAGTAACCGAACAAAATTCTCTGCTGTTTGAAACTGCTCTGGCTCTAAGGTCCCTCAACCCAACCCCTTCAACCTCTGTCAAGACAGTCTGCCCACGCCAAATATGCCATAGAAAAGCCAGCAGCACCGTCCCCTCGAGCTCATCCTGACAGCAGGCTCTGGTCTTGCACCGTTCCACACGGATACGGGGTGCTGCCAGAGCAGCACTGGCTGCTGGCGCCGAGCGAAGCCTCGAGCACACATCAGCTCACACACACACAGAGCCATGTGCAGTGATCCGTCAGCATGGGATGGGATAGCTCAGGTCTAGCCCTGCCCGGCAGAGAGCCCTCCAAGCCCAGGAACCACACACTGCCAGTCACAGAGCAGCCCAAAAATGCACGTGATGTCTGTGTTTGCTGTCTATTCTCACGACCCCATCGCCATCCTCAGCTCAGCAGAGTGCTGAGAGCTGATCTAGACCACAAGGGCGGACTGGCAGCCACCCAGGCACTCTTGCCCATCCTGTTCCCTCAACTCCATGGCAGCTTTCCTAGGGTAACACCTCCACTGACAGACACAGAGATTCAGTTTGTATCCAGAGCTCAGGCACCTCCGGATTGACTCAGCCGGGCTGGCAGGGCAAGCTGAGCTGGAGCCACATGCCCTGCACACCCAGCACAGTGTCCTCCCACGGGGGGCCACTGGCAAGCCCATCTCTGTTAGCCCAAGGTTGCCTGGAGCACTGTGTTGAGCTTTCCTACCCCCCAGCCATCCACACCTTCCCTTTAAATGGAAAATGTAGCTCCCGGGTACCAGCCCCAGTACCTGCCCTTCCCACCCCGATCAGATCCCCCCTTCCTCTGCTGGAGGTTCCCTTACCGGGAAGGGCCAGCCACTGTGCCATAACAGCCCCAGTCTTCTCCTGGAGCTTCTCCTCTGGCACCAGCTCATCCACGAGGCCAAATCTGTGGGCTTCGGGTGCGGGGTGGAGGGAGCCCAGCTGGAGGGAGCGTTCAGCAACTCGGTGTCCCACAACGTTCACAAACGTGTCCTTAAACCTAGAAGAGATGGGAGGAAAAGCCACAGTCAGGGAAAGAAACACCCAGCAGCAGCTGCACCCAGACATCGAAGCTAAGAGGTCCCGCTCCCCAGGCACGGGTTTAGAGCATCTATGGGCTCAGCCACGCTGGGCAAAGTCAGGTGAGTGGGGCTGTTTTTGGTACTACCCCAACAGTTCCCCCTCCTGTCCACGAGAGCTGCTCTATTTACCCTCAGCACACAGCATCCCAGCTGTGCCCACCTGCTGTGATGTGAAAGCTCCTTTCCAACAGCACATTTACACATCCTTAGGGCAACCAAGGGCCTATGTCTTAGTATATTAGCGTCCCTACACCTTCAGAGATCTCCACAGCTCAGGGATTTTGCAGGTACACAGCGTGTATCCAGGGAAAAGAATATTCCCAGACTGAGCCTGAGCAGGGAGATCTCCCAGCACTAGAGTTGAATGCAGAATCAGAACTGTGGTCCCCGCTGGTGAAGGATGTGAGGACATTCTGCAGCCTGAAAGCTTTTGAGATACCTGCAGGATAGGACAGAGAAATGAGGTGCTGTCTCCTGCAGCTGCAACTACCTGATCACACAAAACTACATCTCAGTGGCCAGTTAAACTGATTAGTAAACTCCTTGAAGATGAATTATTTTGAGAGACCTACACATGACACTAGAAGTGGGAGGCATTGGCCTACCAGAAGGGAGCCACAATGCCCAGCTGGGCTTCGTTCAGGCCGATGCTGAATTTGGGGTTCTCCACCATGATCCTGTAGTCACATGACAAGGCAACGAGACAGCCTCCCGCCGGGCTGGACCCCTGGCAAAGAGAAGGATGGAATGAGCCTAGGTCACGGTTACAAATGTCCCTGCGCCCCCATCCTCACCGTTTCCTCCAGAGCAGGGAAGACACAGGGTGACAGAGCACATGTCCCCAAAGTCTCTGATCACCCGACTCAAAACAGCCTTAAAGAATATTTCTGACAGGTTCACCAGGGTTTCTCCTTTCATTTTTCAATGCTCTTTGCTTCTTGCATTTTCCAGCCTGGAAATCTAGTCAGTTGATCCGTGTTACTTGAGTTGCAAACCCTGCAGCAGAGATTTGCTACAGCATTTTCTTGTAACCCTACGTGAGTTTTTAACTCTACTTGAGTTTGTAACCCTAAATGCCACAGAAGTGGTTCTGTCCAGGGGCTTTGTAACACCTTCTGCCTACAAAATTTCCATTTGCAACCTTCTTTGCCACGACTCAAGGCCAGGTCGGATGGGGCTTTAAGCAACTATAAAGTTGGGGCTACAAAGATGATTAGGGGACTAGAACATCTCTCTTATGAAGAAAGGCTGAGGGATTTGGGTCTTTTCAGTCTGGAAAAAAAAAGACAGGGGGGATCTTATCAATGCTTATAAATACTTAAAGGATGGGTGTCAGGAGGATGGGGCCAGGCTCTTTTCAGTGGTGCTCAGTGACCGGACAAGGGGTAACAGGCACAAACTCGAGCATAGGAAGTTCAACCTAAACATGAGAAGGAAATTCTTTACTTTGAGGGTGGCTGAGCCCTGGCACAGGCTGCCCAGAGAGGTGGTGGAGTCTCCGTCTCTGGAGACGTTCAAAACCTGCCTGGATGCGTTCCTGTGCATCCTGCTCTGGGTGACCCTGCTCTGGCAGGGGCATTGGAACTAGATGATCTTTAAGGTCCCTTCCAACCCAAACCATTCTACAATTCTATGATTCTATGACTCAGTGCTTGCTTAGCCCTGCAGAGGATGCCCGTGGGAAGCCGCTCTCAAACCCAGCTGCCTTCAAAGACAGTCTATGGACAGACAGAGAGCTGTGAGCTGCCAAAGCAGCACTGCGCTGAAAAATGAAAAGAAGACACCGAGCAAGTAACAACACATTTACAGACACCGAGATTCAGACGGCACTTCCCTGCTGGCCAAGAACCACAGCTGGAGGACAAAATCTGGTGATAAAAGGGCTTATAACAAACAGCACTGCCCAAGGTCTGAAGCATCACTGCCCACGGGGCCAAGGACAAGCACCTGCAGCACCGCGTGGCTGTCCCCCATCTCCCCCCCTCTGCCAAAGCAGTGCAACGGCCAAGCAAGCGACCCTGGGCAACTCCTACAAGTCTCATCAACGAGAAAGGAGCCAGTGGGCACGCGACAGGCATCCTTTGGACTCCTCCTATGCCGACCGCTCAGCTTCTCCAGCACTCATCTGCCATCAATGCCCCTCTGGGCTTTACCACTGACCTATAGCCCTTCTCCTGCTCCTCCAGCCTGGAGGACAGACTCACAGCCAAGTTCTCAGGGCAGGGTACGGCTTTTTCTGCACAAAGGGCACCTCAGCCCCCATCAGCAGCACACAAGTGCTGTGCAAAGCTCTCCACCGCAGCCGAAATGCTGCGATACCCAAGCAGTGCCTGCAGCTTACATGGAGCCTGCAACATCCCACGCTTCCATACCTTCCCACACCCCGACGTGCTGAACCGACAGACAGGCACTTTGCCCAGACATCCCAACAAATACATCTCTGCACTTGTTTCAGCACCGACAAGCCTGATTTTTTGGCTGTCCCTGCCCATGCGCTGTAAACAAGTCACAGCAAGTGACAGACCACGCGGGGCGACTAGGAAGGTGGATCTGAAGGACGTACGTTGACTGCAGCAACCGTCACCATGTTGGAGCCGTACAGCCGGAGCCACATCTCCTGCACGGCTCTCCAGAACTCGGCATAGTGCTCTGTGCTCTTCCCGCACATCTCGGTGATGTCCAGGCCAGATGAGAAGATTTTGGGGATGGTCTGAAATCGGGAAAATACAAATGTCACTGAGAGTCACGGCTCAGGGATGACCCCTCTAACGCACTCAGCCTGGCAGCCTGAGGAAAGGGAAAGCAATAATTAAATAGGACATAAACCAGGGTCTTCTGGGGTTCTGAAACAATGTCCCCAGTGCTCCCACAGCCTGGATCATCCCATCACCATGGCCTGCAGGGCTGGGACTCTTCGCTTGCAGCACAATTTATCATTATCAGGGTCCTTGTACAGGTGCATCAGCACAGAACCTGCCCTGTCCCATTCCCAGCCACCACTTCGTACCTACACCACAGCTGAAAATAAACACTGGCTCCCCCCAGCAGCTCCCTCTGGGCAGTTTAAGAAATCTCAAGGGATGTGTCAGATAAACAGCTTTGATTTTAAAGACAAATGGCAACATTTGGTTGCAATTTTTCCGCTAGAAAAGGGCAGGGAAGAAAGAGCACAGCCCTTCCAAGAAACCCCTCCTCCTGAAGCTGATCAAAGCTGCCTCCTGGCCCTCCCATGCCAGTGACCAGGGAGCAAAGAGACCAAAGACGAGCAAGGGAATGGCACCCATGCCTGATAAATGGCCCCACAACTCACACCCCGAGCTCAGGACATCACGTACGGATGTGATGATCACGCCCCGGCAGGCCCGGTTGTTCTCCAGCTTCTCCAAACTTATGCAAAACTCAGTGAGGAAGTCCAGGCTCAGGCTGTTGACCGGGGGACTCTTGAACTTCATTGTGGCAACGCCTGCCGTAGTAAACACGGAGACATCAGACCCCTCACAAACAGCACTACCCTACCCCAAAAGCTCCTCACCAACTGTTTAGTCCGGGTGCTGCAGCCGTGCCCAGACTGGGGACACAGTGAGGACGCAGCCGGGGACCCGGCAGCCAAAGGCAGACCCTGGGAAGCCTCAAGAAGAGGCACCCTTTGCCCAGTGTGGGGATATGGCCCTGTGACAGCTATTCCTGGCAGCCGGGACGCAGAAATCCCCAACAGCTGCTCCCTGAAGGAGTGCCTGCCACTCTGCCAGGTCCCCAAAGCAGGGACCCTGGGGAGGGGACGATGCATGGGCAGGGGACAGGACACGAGGTCTGCCCACAGGGACAACTAAGGGTTTGCCGGTGGCACCCAAGCAGCACCCAGCCACCTGAAGTGCCCATGACCGGTGAGACTCCTGTCCCAAAATGCTTCTCTCCAAGGGTCCAGAGCATCTGAAGCTGGAACACCTGAGGCTTTGGTGGCTTTCCATGCCCATGTACCATGGGGTGGGCATGGGAGAGACCCCCCTGCCTGCACCCCGCGGCATGTGGGTGACACTGCAGAGGTGCCACCTGCCGTACCTGAGCTCTCGTCCAGCTCCACCATGATCTTGTTGTTGCTGAAGGCACGACACGGGGCGAGCGGGAGGCCGGGGGACTGCCGGGGTGCTGTGCCCCATGCCATCGGCCAGCGGCAGAGGGGCAGCACGCCTGGGGGAACAGAAGCAGGTGGGGTCGGGCAGGGGACCGCCCTCACAGGTGTGGAGTGTGCTCCCCAAAACTGCTCTGCATGGACAGGGTGGGGACATGGGAACAACCTGACCCACTGAGGGAGGACATGGGGCACTCTGACCCACAGCAGGGGGACACGGGGACACCCCGACCCACTGGAACAGGATGTGGGGACACCCCAATCCATGGTGGGGGGACACCCCGACCCATGATGGGGAACGGGGGGGACACCTTGACCCACTGAGGGAGGACATGGGGCACTCTGGCCCATGGTGGGGGGACACAGGGACACCCCGACGCGCTGAAGGAGAACATGGGGACACCTTGACCCACTGAGGGAGGACATGGGGACACCCAGTCCATGGCAGGGGACACCAGGGACATCCCGGCCCACCGAAGGAGGGTGTGGGGACGGACACCCCGGCCCACAGTGGGGGGACACAGGGGACGCCCCGACGCACTGAGGGAGGACATGGGGCACACTGACCACGTCGGGGGGGGGACACAGGGAGGGGCGGTGGGGGCACGGGGACACGGAGCGCACCTGAGCGGGCCATCCGCCGGGCGAGGGTCGGCGCCGCCGCCATTTTCTGCCGCCGGGTGAAGGGTACGGGGCGGGGCCTGGCTCGCGCCGCGCCCCGCGGGACTCGCCCCCAGCGACAACGGCGCCGCGGGGTGACGCCCCGCCCCTCGCCCCTCGCCTCGCCCCCGGCACGAAGCCCCGCCCCCGGCCGGGCCTGCCGCGCGCGCGTGCTGCCGCCCCGTGGTGGCCCGCGCGCCCCACACTGCCTTGCCCTGCCTGCACCGCCCTGTCCTGCCTGCCCTGCCTGCCCTGCCCTGCCTGCACCGCCCTGTCCTGCCTGCACTGTCTGCCCTGCCCTGCCTGCACTGTCTGCCCTGCCCTGCCTGCACCGCCCTGTCCTGCCTGCACTGTCTGCCCTGCCCTGCCTGCACCGCCCTGTCCTGCCTGCACTGCCTGCCCTGCCCTGCCTGCACTGTCTGCCCTGCCCTGCCTGCACCGCCCTGTCCTGCCTGCACTGTCTGCCCTGCCCTGCCTGCACCGCCCTGTCCTGCCTGCACTGCCTGCCCTGCCCTGCCTGCACTGCCTGCCCTGCCCTGCCTGCACCGCCCTGTCCTGCCTGCACTGTCTGCCCTGCCCTGCCTGCACTGCCTGCCCTGCCCTGCCTGCACCGCCCTGTGCTGCCTGCACTGTCTGCCCTGCCCTGCCTGCACTGTCTGCCCTGCCCTGCCTGCACCGCCCTGTCCTGCCTGCACTGCCTGCCCTGCCCTGCCTGCACTGCCTGCCCTGCCCTGCCTGCACCGCCCTGTGCTGCCTGCACTGCCTGCCCTGCCCTGCCTGCACACCCTGCCCTGCCTGCACTGTCTGCACCGCCCTGTCCTGCCTGCACTGCCTGCCCTGCCTGCCCCAGCCTGCGCCCCCTGTGTGCCCCATCCTGCCCACCCTGCCCTGCATCCATGGCGTTACTCTGAGTCTCCCCACCCCGCTGCCCTCCAAGGAGCCGCCCCACACATCTGGGCCCACCAGGGCCACACACCTGGGGTCCCCCCACACCTCCCCCTGCCTGTCTCTGCCCTGTCAGCCCAGGGAGCTGCTGGGCCAGGGCCACCCACCCCCGCAGTGTGCCTGGCCCGTGGCCACGGGGCCGGCAGCCGCAGTGACGGCAGCTGCTGGGGCAGGCCAGCGCAGCTGCGGATCTAATCATGGTGGAGGCCGCCCCTGAGGGGCACCATAGGGGCCTGGGCTGGCCCTGCCGTGCAGGCAGACAGCGTCCGGCAGCGGCATGGCAGGGACAGTGCTGACCCTCTGCCTGCTCCTCGCTGCCACCCTGCCGGGTGGCCTGACCCACGCCCGTCCCGGTCCCCTGCTCCTGCGGCTGCGGCGGCTGGAGGAGCAGGTGGGTGCTCAGGGCCGGGAGGGGACACAGCCCGGGGGGGAGGGAATCGGCGGTTTGGGCCAGGCTGGGGATGGGGGACGCCGCAAGGAACTGGCGTGGGGACGTGGATTCACCCCACCTCACCCCACTCCCTTGCAGTTTCAGCGGCTGCAGGAGGTGACACTGAGCCATCTCCAGAGCATCGCCGAGAACTACAACATCTCCTACAACATCGACGGACGCTTCCGGGTGCTCGCGGAACAGGCGGAGGCGGCTGCCGCTGCCCGGGCTGCCCTGGCTGCAGAGCTGTCCCACTTGGCCACCACCAGCCGGCGGCTCCACCGCAGGCTGAAGCGGCTGGAGGGGACAGTGGGTGCCCTGAGCCCACACTGCCTGCTAACCCACCCACCAGATGCACCGGTGGAGGCTGGCACTCAGCTACGTGACCTGCCAGACACTGCCCGGAGCCAGGGCAGCCAGCTGGGGCAGGAGCCATGGGACCGGGTGACCCCCAGCGGCCCCAGCCCTCAGCACCCAAAGGGAAGGAGGCGGCAGCAGCAGCGGGAAGAAGGGCACCAGCTGCCGGACGATGCCGGGCCCGGTGGAGCTCCCAGTGAGGATGCAGCACCAGGAGACCAAGCCATTGCACTGGCACTCCCCACCATGATGGTGGTCCCCCAAGAGCAGCCACTGGCCCCCCAGCAGCCAGGAGAGCAGACGTACGGGTCCCCGGTGTCCACCTCCCCAGCCTGCCGTGCCGGTGTCATCCTGTTCTTCCCCAACACCTCTGCTGAGAATGTGGCTGTCCTGGGGCCAGGGCCACACCGGCAGCTGCGGGCACTGTCACTCTGCACCTGGCTGGCCACCCCAGCCCCCCACCTCGGTGCTCTCCTCTCCTACGCCACCGAGGACGGTGGCAGCGAGCTGGCCCTGCGTGTCCATGCTGGGCACCTCCCTGGCTCCATGCACTTCGTCATCGGGGATGGGGAATTTCGGGAGCTCCCGGTGATGCCGCTTCTGGATGGCAAGTGGCACCACCTCTGCCTCACCTGGTCCTCTGGCCAGGGCCAGTATCACTTCTATGTGGACAGACGGCTGCTGGCCGCCGGCTCTGGTTTCCGGCAGGGCTATCAAATTCCCGCTGGTGGCTTGCTGGTGCTGGGCTGGGAGCCAGACCACCCCAGCAGGGGCTTCAGCACTGCAGAAGCTTTTGTAGGTCACTTGGCTGGCTTGGCCCTCTGGAGCCGGGCTCTCCTGCCCGGGGAGGTGGCCGGCATGGCAACTGGCCGGGGGCTGCCCCGTGGCTCCCTCCTCACGCTGGCTGATGGCTCCCTGCAGGGCGGGGTGCGGAGGGTGGCATGTCCCTGCTTCTAGCACTGCCTGTGACGAGCCCAGCACCGGAGATGGCAGTCAGGGCTGGCTCGTGGTGCCCAGCCGGCACGAGCCACATCCTCCCAGGGTGAGGGGACACCAGGCGGAGGGGGCATCTCAGGACTGGGACCACGGGTGGTGGGGAAAAGGAAGCCAGGCAGCATGGCAGAGGGGACCCAGTCCCGGGCCTGTCCCAAAGCTGAGAGGTCGTGAGCTCCTGCCCCTGGAGGATGTACAGACCCGTTGTTCCTATTAAAATGCTTCGGGCTGAGAGGAAACTGCTTTATTCCTAGTCTCGTTCGTCACTGTAAGGCTTGGTGCCGTGTCCAGCCGGGCGGGAGCCAGCATGACCCCTGCCTGTGCCCTGTCCCCTGCCACCCCTACTGCCGCTGACTCAGAGCAGGGGGAAGTCGTAGCACGGAAAAGCCCGTGACCGGGCGGGAGTGAGCCAGCGCTGCCGGAGCAGGTGCCCTCTGTCCCGTGTGCCCGTGTCCCCCCATCACCACCACGGGGGCCGCTCGGCCCGTGCCGCTCCATGACGGGGGGCTGCGCGCCGGACTACAACTCCCATGGTGCCGCGGGGCCGCCGCGGCAACGCCCCGCCGGCCGCCGTAGCGCTCACGTGAGGGCGGCGGTCACATGACCGGGCGGTGAGGCAGGGGCTGGTGGAGGTGTGTGCTGCCGCCGCCCCGCATGGCCAACGTCGCCAAGAAGGTGTCGTGGTCCGGTCGCGACCGCGACGAGGACGACGACGACGAGGAGGACGAGCGCGCGGGTGAGACCACCCCACTGCTCAACGGCACCGGCCCCGGGGCGGCGGGTGGCGCCCGGCAGGTGGGGACCGGCGTCGGCAGGGGGGTACCGGAACGGGGCGGGGGGTACCGGTGCTGGGGAGGATGTACGGGCATTGTGAGGGGGGGTACTGGAACCGGGGAGGGGGGTACCGGCACTGGGGGGGATGTACCAGCATCGGGAGGGGATGTGCCGGCACCGAGAGGGGGGTGCCGGCACTGGGGGGGGATGTACCGGCACCGAGAGGGGGGGTACCGGAATCGGGGAGGGGGGTACCGGTACTGGGGGATGGGGGATACCGGAACCGGGAGTGGAAGGACCGGCACCGGGAGCTGGGTACCGGAACCGGGGAAGGTACCGTCACTGGGAAGGATGTACCGGCACCCGGAGGGGATGTACTGGCACCGGGGGGGGGGGGTACCGGAACTGGGGAGGGGGGTACCAAAACCGGGAGTGGGAGGACCAGCACCGGGAGCTGGGTACTGGAACCGGGGAGGTGGGGTACCGGCACCGGAAGGGGGGTACTGGCGCACTGGAGGCAGGGAGGTCTGCTTCGTCCCGGGCCTCCCTGCGCCGAGAGGCCGCCGGAGTGGGGTTGGGGTCGTGTCCACCTCCCCCGTAGCGTTTAACCGTGTCAGTTGCTCCAGGACTGGGCGGGGACTGCTGGGGCTCTGCTCCCTGAGCACCCCTGGGGGCAGGTTGGGGCCTCTCTGGGCTCCCCCAAACCAGGGGAAGTGGAACCTGGCAGGACCCAGTGCGGGGAGAAGCTGGGAGAGAGCCATGGCTGGGGCACGGAGCCCTTGGGTCATGTGTGGGGGAAAAACTGAGTGTGGGGGGAAAACTGAGCATGGAGCCTGACTCACCCCCTGGCTCCCCCTGTCCCGCCATCACAAGGGGATGGCTCTTGGCGATGCCAGGACCCCACCATGGCTCCTGCCTGCTCCTCAGCCAGGGGGACAGCCAGGACAGGTAGGGACCCAGCACTGAGCAGGGTCTGCTCCCATCTGCTGGGGCTGCCGACTTCATTTCAATGAAAAACATAGTTCTGTGAGAGAGACCATTGCCCGGCATGCTGCTGCCGCTGCCACCCACACCAACAGGTCGGGCTCAAACACGAGAACGTCTAACGCTGGCATGGTGGTGGCCGTCGTGCTGTAGATATGGAACTCCGACTGCAAGTCCAGGGTGGGCCGTGTTACAGACAGGCCAAATCCTTCTTGCAAATTAATTTTGGGTAATTAATTGAAGAGAAACTTCTCTCCAGTGCAGCCGGAGGCTGTTACTCGGGCAGTCTGCCCAGCAGTCTCTCCTCCACACAAGGTGCTCAGCGCCTGTTACAGAGCGAAGCTGTGGCCGGACAGGCTGTGCTGGATGAGGGCTGTGGGGTTGGGCAGGTTGCCAAGGCTCTCCCATGCCCGCACCAGGTGGGAGAGGGGCTGCCTCCGGGTGACATCCTCGAATTTCCTATGAAGACTTTGCTGGGAGACTCGATCTCAGACAGGGAAGAGCGGTGCCAGCCTTTGGCAACTGTTGGCAGGGGCGTCTCACTGAGTGTGAGTCTGTGCTGCCTTGCTGCTGGGCAAGTCAGAACAGCAGGCTAATTAGAGGGAAATACAAGGTTCGTTAGGCTGGAAGTGCCTAGCGTGGCGCTGTGGGAGCGGGGCAGGGCGGCTGGAAGGAGTTACCTCTGCCATTACAGCTGTTCTGGTGTGAAAATAAAAATAATCTTCCTAGCCACTATAACAGGACCCCGTGTATTTACAGCACAGGTTGTCTTTAAAGACCATGTGGTGAATTCTGCAGGTCTGAAGGGTGTTAAAATAGGGATTAACCGGATCTCGTGGCTGCGGGTCAGTTAGGAAAGGGTTTTCCTGGTGGCTCAGAAGAAATGCCTGAGCCCCCCTACAGCAGGGACAGTTGGTGGTGGAGATCTGGCCCTGCTGATGTGATTTATTGTCACTGTGTCCCTTCACAGCACAGTCCCAGCTGGTGACGGGGCGCTATGTGGCATTTTCCTTACCAAAGGAGGAGAGTGAGTTCCTCACTGGAGCTCCGGACCATGCGTGCCCCTGGCAGTGCTGGCTGGGTTGTCACCGTAGCGCTGGGGTTGCCTTTTGGTGTTGGGCATCTGCTTCTCTCCCTCGGACGGTGTGTTTAGCAAGGTGCCGTATAGTCGTATAGATTGAAAAGTGAAGGCAGGACAGCTTTGGCAGAGAAACAAAAAGAGGCTGGAGCTGCTCAGCTCACAGGAGAGTTAAACTGGGCTCATGGTAACACAATTAAAATGTCCCCAAAGGAGCTTCTTCCTTTTCTCATGTGTTTGTTTAATGGAAATGAAAGTGCTCTGAAAGTGACAAAAGGAAACATGGGTCTATAGTTCTCTGGCTGCTGCCAGAGAGTGAGATTGAGTGCTTGTGGGCGGGAGGTGAGGAGGGGCTGGGTAAATGCACGTACAGAAGGGATGCTATGGGGCTGTGCCCGAGGTCTTCTCTGCTTTTGGGGCCAGCTGAGTGCTGCTCCGGAGCCTTCATCCTCTCACCAGGACTTTCTGGTGTCTCGAGGATATCAAGAAGCGAGAGGCTGCCTGTACATCTGAGCATCAGGCCTGCCATGGGCTGCCCCATTCCTGTGTTCTTGAGCCTTGTGTGTCAGTTCTCAGGCTGAAAAGTGGCTGGACAATTTTAGTAAGAGCAGTCAATTCCTGTCATTAGGCGTTTTTTGAAAAAGAACACTTCTGCTTTGCTAGTCACTGAGAATGTGCTCGTATTTACGCTAAAATGCCTTGAATTTGGGATTGCTATAATGCTCACGCTTTGGGGGGTGCCTGGAACAGGAGGTCACCAAAATGTGACCAGGCTGCTGCCGCTAAGCAGCTCGTCCTTCTTAATGCCTGTGTGCTTATTCTGCATGTCTAGATGTTGCCAGTCTTGTTTTCTTTAATTTCAAGTAACAGGGTGTAAAACGCAGCCTCTGTGGCTGGGTGATGATGCTGGAGGGCTGCCGCGCTTGCTGCAATCGGAAAATCTTGGCCAGGGGGGAGGGAGAAAAAGAGAAGTCTGCTGGGTGAGCCCTGATTCCTGGTGATGGGCTGCAGGTCGCGCGTCCCCTGGGTATCAGCAGAGAGGCTGCCTGTCCCCTCCTGCCCACTGCCAGGAGCCTGGAGCTGGTCTCCATCCCCTGGGTGGTGGCAGGAGCTTCCCCAGGTGAGTCCGGTCCCTTCTGACGGATGCCCACACTGTTGGGGACCATGGTGGCACTTTAGCCTTGTGCTGCTCCTCTGCAGAGGGGACACATGGAACAAGGTACCTGGAGAAAGGACGTGGGCCGGGACAGCAACAGCATCTCCTGGCCTCATGTAGGTGAGGGACAAGGAGCAGCCGTGCCCTAGAGTGGGGGTTGGAAGCAAAATCATAGCTGAGTGGTGACGCCATGGGGGGAATCCAGATGCTTTCTCCCTCCTTGCGGCCCTGGAGGTGAGGAGCCTCCTTCTCTCCTGGCATGGTGCGTTTCGGGGATGATGGCTGCCTTGGTTTGAAGCCCATCACAGACGTGCTTGTGTGTCAGAGGAGGGGGATTTAAAAAGCCCCACAGCTTGTCTTCCCCAGATGCTGCCATGGCTTCCTCTGTGGGAAGGGGAATTAGCTTTACCACCCAGTGACACAGCCTTGCAGCCTGGAGCCATCCTTCTCACCCGAGCAGGTACCGGAGGCTCTTCGGCAGAACACGGAGGGGCCAAGAGGGGGCTGTAAACCCTCTTGCTTCCCTCCCGCTGCTTCTGCAATACTGCTGTAGGCTCCTGATGCGGTCTGTGCCGCGCTTTATCTCATTGATAACAGAAAGACACATACTTCCAGTTCGTTAGCGAGCAGCAGGATGGTGATAAGGGGCAGCGTATGGGGGGTGTCTTCACACCAGGTCATGGTTATGAGGGTGGGTGATGCCCTGCAGGGAACGGCCTTGATGGCTCATCCCTGTGGAAATGGGCTGTGGAGCAGAGTCAGACGCTCCCTATTTATGGTTCTTCAGAGTGACATTTGGGAGGCACTGCGAGGTTGCTGTACACACAGCCTGGCTTGGTTCTGCGGTGTTTCAGCCTTGACTGAAGTCATTCTGCTACTCACAAACAGGGATTGCTCCTTGACTGCTCTCCTTGGAGGTAAAACACTGCTGCGGCATCACGTATAACAGTGTGGCTTGGCTTCGTGTCACCTCTGCCAAATGGGGACGCTGGCAGCGGTGCTGCTGTCTCCCACCCCGACCTGTGACGCTCCGGGCTGGCGCTGGTGTCTGCGTTCAGCTGCAGCTGCCTGACCTTGGAGATGATCCTTTCAGAGCATGAGTAGAAGGTGGTGGTTGAGATCTTCTGCCAGATTGTTTTCTTGTGGAGATTGATCCTGAATTTGCTCTCGCCCGTCTTGGAGCATTGCTGGAGTGGATGGCAACACGATGAAGGGAGAAGGGGCCTCAGAGGTCTCTAGTCCAGCCCCTGCTAAGAGCAGATCCCTTAGACCAGGTCGCTCAGGGCCATGTCCAGTGGAGATTTGGGTATTTCCAAGGACAGAGACTCTGCACCTGCTCTGGCCCCAGGTTCAGTTCACTGGGGTGAACACCCTCTGGGTGAATGTTTGTCTCTGCAGAAGTTCCCTTGCTGCAGCTTGTCTGCTGCTTCTTGTCCCATCAATGTGAAGCTGCAAGGAAAGTCTGGCTCCATCTTCCCTGTAACCTCTTGTTAGGTGTCCGGAGATGGCAGGAAGATCTCCCTGAGAAGCACCAGCTTCTCCTTGTATGTCTTGCCACATGCTCGAGCCTCTGACTGTCTTGCTGGACTCTCTCCTGTGTCTTTCTTCTCCCAGTGAGCCCAAACTGGATGCGAAGTCCCAGATATGCTATTGCAGGTGCCAGGTGAGGTGTGGGATCGCTTCCCTAGACCTCCTGGCTGTGGTCTTGCACCACACAGGAGGTGGTCGACCACCTCCACTGCAGGTTTGTGCCACTGATCCGTCTTCGATCCGTCCACAACCTCCCTGCAAGACTTTTTCAGCAAAGCTCCTCTCTGACCACCGGGGCACGTCCACCCCAGGTGCAGGGCTTTGTATTTTCCTCTGTTGAACTTTGGGGCTTCCCTGCAGCCTGGTGAACTCCCTCTGAGGAGTATTCCTGCCCGCCAGTGTACCAACTGCTCGTCTGAGAGAGATGTTAAGCAGTTTTGGTCGAAATCTAGGCTCCAAACATCTCTTTGCAGAGCTCAGAATGGGTCAGGAATTAGCTTTACCACCCGAACTGGGGGAGTGCCGAGGGCTGGGTGCTGTTGCTGTTTGTGTGCTGCTGTGGGAGGCAGGCTCAGTGGGCTCGAGAGCCTCTCCTGGGACAGGAGAGCTGTTACCCCACCTGCGTCCTCTGGGTTTTGGCAACGATGCTTGTTGTTATGTGGAGATAATTGTACCGTGGTCACACCAACATCATACGTACCCAAGATTAGCAGCTGCCCTGGCCTGAGTTTGAAAAACATCCAAAGGAGGGTAGTGCTGTCCATGTGCTCAGTGAATCTTTGAGCCGTACACAAATAACCTTCTGTCTTGGGTCCTGTCTGCCTGAATCCCCCCCTGTCCCTCTTATAAATTGATGGAAGTAGCTTTTTCCTGTCATCCTGACATGTGATCCCTGAGACGGGAGCCAGCCCTCTGCTCACAGAGCGGCTCAGCCAGTCTGAATGCCAGAGGGATGCCAGGACTTAAAGGAAGGGGGGGACATATTAAAACCATGCTGCTTGTCTAACGAAGTTCAGCTTTGTGTTCAACTGCAGCTCCTTTGCCTTCGTCTGTGCTTGGGTCCTGCTGCCACCTAATCCTTGGGATCCCTGCCATGCCCTGGCCGCTTGCCCCATAGGGAAGGGGTGTGGTGGGGGGTGTCACCAGTTCAGCCATGTTTGGTGTGTCTGTGGACCCCCATGGCTAGCAGAAGGAGGATTTTCCTGAAGCGCTGGTCCTGTTTGAGGTCTTGGTGCCTGAGATCTGAGCCCAGGTGTGAGCAGGGGACATGGCATGAGTGACCGTTTCCATCTCGTTGCCTTGGTCTTGCCCTGAACGTGTGGCATCTAAAGAGAGCCTTAAATCTTTGTGCTTCCTAAAGCCAGGTGGAGATGGGTTCCCATGCAAGGTCTCAGCTTTGTTCCTCACGGGGTTTCAGGGTGAGGAACGTGTCCTTTCCCCCACCCCAGGATGGTGGGGACATGGCTGAGACCCCCCACATGTCACCAGAGCATCTAGGCACCAGCGGGCACCAAAACAGGCTGCTCCTGCCTCCAGCTCATGACTATGTGTAAGTACCCATCCACACCCCTGCAGGGAGGTGGCAGCTTTGGATGTGCCTGGCTCACAGGAGCCCACAGTGGTCTGCTCTGGCTGCTGGGAAAAGGGTTGACCTGGATCCTTTCCATGGGGATTGTGGAGCCATCATGGACCAGAAGCAAAGCCCAGGCTGGTCTCGCCAAACCAGTGTCCCAAAACCGCTGCATGGAGCACTTTGTGCTCAGCCCCTCAGGCTGCTGGGGACAAAGGGCACTGAAAGGGTTTGAGAAGCTGGGGCAAAACCTGCCTGCGGGTCAAGGAAAGAATGAGAATGTGTAGCAGATGGAGAAATGGGAAAATAGGTCAGGCTGCAAACACAAAGGGATATTCTTCGTCTGCAGTGACATGCGCGGCTCCTGGCTGCTCTGGCCTGCACGTTCCGGAAGGGATCAGTGGGGATTAAAGCAGCAGGGGCTCTATCTGGGATTTGCCAGCAGAGCAGGACTGATGTGCCGGGGCCCTGCTGTTGCTCGCCATCCCTCTTTTATTCGCCAGTCCTTTAGCCTGGCAGCTGGGGAGGAGTGAGGCTCTGGAGGGGAAGATCTTCACGTTGAGAAATGGTGTTTGGGCTGTGCTTAGTGGCAGTGCTGCTCGCGCCCTTGTGCATCCCTGTGTTTTTCAACAGCGGAGGGGTGACAGCGGCTTGTCTGCTTCTGCTGGGTCCCCTCAGGGCACTGCCCAGCTGGAGGCTGGCTCGGCTGCAGCCCAGGCCCTTGTCTTCATCGGCCAGGAGATGAGAGGTGCCCCAAATAGACCGAAAATTCCCATGTTGCGCAATTGCGCTGCCAGTAACAAGCTGGAGTGGTCACCAGCGAAAGGAGAACCTGCTCCCCAGAGGGGGATGCAAATGCTCCTTCCCAGCATCGCGCCGGGGCTGGTCTCGGAGAGGCGCCGGTGTCCCCGAGGGGAGCGGCGTGCCCCACTTCCTCTTGTGTGCGCTGGCTGGCAGCCTGGTTGCTCTGGTCCCGGGTGCCGGGAGGGAGATGAATGTGCCGATGTGCTCGTCTCCCTGGCTGGGAACGGCTCCTGTGGAGCAGACAGCAGAGCCAAACGTGCCCTCAGCCGTCCCTTATTGTTGGCTGGGCGTGTGGGCCGAGGGATGGCCTCGGCATGTCTTGGTGTGCTTGTGACTGTGGAGATGGTTCTTCCTCTCCGGGGGGGTCTGTCCCTCCCCAGCTCCAGGGGAGTGCGGAACGTGCTGCTCGGCATGGCATTGCTGGACACACAGCTGCTCCGTTGGGGTGCCACGTTCCTGGGAAGGAGGCTGTTGGTGACTCTTGCCAGCTTTTGGAGCTCCTGGCTGCCAGTCCTGAATGAGCTGCTGCTGGCTGGCGCCTTCCCCGGGGAGAGCTGGGGCCAGCTGACAGGTTGGAGCAGCTTGCCCAAACCCCAGCAGGCTGCCGCTGCCTCGTGCTCCCACCAGGGTGGTGGGTCCCCACCTCTGTGTGTCCTCCAAGAGCACTGCTCTGTGGGTGCTGTGCTTTGGGGGGCTCTGGCAGGCAAGCAGAGCTCGGCGAGGGCACAGAGCACGAGCCTGCCTGCTCCTTCCTTCTGCCAAAGCTTGCGATGCATTCGGGAATTGATCCTGTTTTCCCTTCTCCCCTCAGCTCACTCCTTCCTCCTTCCTGCGCATCGGGCAGCTGAGCAATGTGGACCTCAACGAGGACATCCGTGAGCTGGTAAGTGGCACAGGAAGGGGCCTGCTGTTACCGAGACCCCTTTCCTTTAACTAACAGCACTAAGGACTGCTTTTGTTTCCCCCCCCCTCACATCCTGCTTGTCCCATGAGGGCTCCAGCACTTCCCCCTGGGCTGGGTGACCTTCGTGGTGTGGGTGGCTGGCTGCTGCTCTGCCTCGACTGTTGCTGCTTCCTCTTAGCCGCAGCACTGGCCTGAGGACATCATGGTCCCCTGCACCTCTCTGAGTGCCAGCACCAGGCTGCTGGCACAGGAACCTTACTCCTGCGTGAGCAAATGTAGAACCTGGTGGCGTGGGAAGGGATTTCTTTCTTGTTGTGAGAGCTCCAAGCGGCTCCTCTTGCCTGCTGCCCAGCTCAGCGCGAAGGCAAGGGAGGGGACGTACAGGGGGACAGCAGCTGGGGGAAGATTTCTCAGCCCTGGGGACAGGGTTAGCAACAGACAGGGCATCTTGGGAAAACTCTGTTTTCAAGTTATTCCCCCTCCACGTGCACCTGAGAAGCTTTTCTTCCCTGGATGCTCCTGCCTCAGCTCTGGAGCTGTAGGAGGAGCAAATGGGAAGAAGGCTTTTGCTAAGTATTTCTTGTGGAATTGTGAAATGGGAAGCGATATGTCTTAACCTGGCGCCTTGGAGGAAAGGCTGGTCTGGCTTTGGCCATAGCTGTAACGTGGGGTCAGGGAAGGGTGCAGGCTGCCACTGCCCCTGGGGCACCTCGGGAAATGCCTTAATTCGGAGCTGGGAACAACTTGCACGGTCAAAGGCGTTTGGGAAACAGAATTTGGTTTCTGCCCAAAAACGCGGGCCTGCTTGAAATAGCTCCTTGCTTTCGGCTGAAGGAATTTCCTGCCAAGGTGAAAGGTTGCCCTCCACTGGGGCACGGAGCCACTCGGAGGCAATGCCGGATCAGCATGGCAGCGTGGTACCCAGTTGGGCAAACCCTCCATCTGCCCATGGAGAAATGTCCTGCCCGGGAGTGGAGAGGCGGTGGGTGAGGGTGCATGCCTCACAACCTGTTCCAGCTGCCATAAATCCCGTACATCCACCAACTGGTGGAAAATCATCCTGGATCCTGTCTTACCGGGCAGCTTGCACTAGGACTTGTGTCTCTGCAGTCCTCTTTGTCTCTCCTGAGCATGAAAGCCAGCATTAAACCAGCAGTTATGTGGCAGATAGGAGGGTTGGACTCAGACCTGGCCCTCCTAACCTGTGTATCACATCCCGCAGGAGACGGAGCTCCCTCGGCAGCATCCCAACGAGATCCCCCACAATGAGAAGCTCCTGTCGCTCAAGTACGAGGTAAGTACCTGTCTCCCTCCTTGGGCTCTGCCCTCTAGAATGCAGTGGATGAGGTGCGTTGGGTGAGGGCTTGTGGTTGCTCCTCTAGAGTGGTTTCAGTGGGGAAGGAGTGGGATCGAGGGAGGAAGAAGATACGGGGGTGTGGAGGGGCAGGGCTGGGGGTCTGAGGCCAGCCCTCCCCAGCATGGGCATCTCTTCCCCTGCGCTAGACGGTAACAGCATCTCCCTTTCCCAAACCAGAGCTTGGACTATGACAACAGCGAAAACCAGCTGTTCCTGGAGGAGGAAAGGAGGATAAACCACACGGTGAGTCTCACTGTGACCCAGCTGCCCACGGTGCCTGCAGCCGGGATGGCCCAGGGAAGCTGTTTCTCCTGCCTGGCTGCTGGGGGGCTTCTCCATGCCGGGGGAGGTTGTGTTTGAAGCAGCACTTGAGCCGGGGTGGGTTTATGGACACTGAGCAGCTTGTGACAAGCCGTAAAACCTCAGGATCAGGGACCCAGTGTAGAATGGTTCAAACGAGAGCCAGCCTAGGTGTGCGAGGTGGCATTGCCAGGAGGCACAGGGCAGGTCCCTGAGCAGAGGGACTTCTGGAGCCATGTGAAGGGTCAGCCTTGGGGGCTTTGGGAGTCAGTGCTGCAGCAAGAAGCCCAACAGGATGGGTCTGATGGAGGCAGGCAAGCTGGAAAAGCACATCTGCTGTTAGGGATCCCGCAGAGGGGCAAGGGCACTGGCTTAGAATACGTAAATTGTGTCCGTGCTTTGCAATCCTGGGTCAGCCAGCATTGGTTTCCCCTGGGCAGCTCTCCTCGGAGCTGCCCAGGCTTGGGCTGTGTTGGGGAAGGTGGCCAGGTGCACTGGAGTCCCCCCCCGGTGCTGGCGGGGGCCAGACTGCGCAGCAATGGGGTCTGATGGCTGTCTGTCCCTCAGGCTTTCCGGACAGTGGAGATCAAGCGCTGGGTTATCTGTGCCATGATCGGCATCCTCACCGGCCTCGTTGCCTGCTTCATCGACATCGTGGTGGAGAACCTGGCTGGGCTGAAGTACCGGGTGGTGAAGGGCAGTATCCTCCCATGGAGCTGTGGCCATCAGCCAGTGGGGAGGGGTGGGATCTCTGCTCCTGGTGGCCACGGAGGGGTGCTGAGGCAGAGGAACTCTCCTGGGTTTGGTGGCACAGACCCTGCTACCCAAGGTGCTGCCAAGTGCCTGGCTGCTCTGCAGGGCTGAGCTGTGGCTAGGGGCTGCCATAACTGAGGATGCTCCTCGCAGAAGCCCTGTCTGCCTGAAGCGCACAGGATCTGCACCACTGCAGCCCAAAAAGTGTTTTAGTGGCGCTTTATTGCGGTGGGAGGGGTGACACCCAACCGATACTGGTCTTTCCTTGAACCACCTCCCCAGACATCGACAAGTTCACGGAGAAAGGGGGCCTGTCTTTCTCCCTGTTACTCTGGGCCACCCTGAATGCCAGCGTGGTGATGGTGGGCTCCGTGATCGTTGCTTTCATAGAGGTAAGAGTTTGGAAGTGGCCTGGGTGGGGTATCCCTGTGCCTCCTTCCCTGGCATGGGGGAAGCAGGATCATGTCTGCAGAAAACATGCAAGTTTGTGTAATAGCAAATATATTTCTGCCAAATTGGCAGAAATTGGTAGCCCCAGTTCCTCAGCATTGGCTCCAGCTGTGCTGTTGAGTTTCTCCTGGGGTGTCAGATGGCAGAACATGCCACCCTTTGCTGGCAGCATGGGCAGAGGGTGTGCTCCAGCCTTGGGTGGCTCTCACAAGCCTTGGCCCTGGCTCAGCCTGTCCATATTGGGTGTATGTGAGCACCTGCTCGTCGGTGCCCTGGGGACACGCTCCGGAGGACAAGCCAGAGACTAGGGCCAGTTACTGCTGGGAGGGGCTGATGGCTCCCCACAGGCCACTCTGAGTCAACAGTGTCTTCCTTGTGGCTTTGCCCTTGCTCTCTCTGGCCACCAAGTGCAAGCCTTCTGCAGCACTGGACCTCCTGCCGTGGCACATGGTGGGGACACTCTGGTGTCCCCCAAGAACCCATCCAGCTCCTTCTTGGCATATTTGCCCTTAGGGGCAGCAGGTGCCTCCCTCAAGCCCACCTCCAGAGCCTGTAGATAGGCTTTGGCCTCATCTCTGAGCCTCCCTGAGGGTGTACTTGGTGTGCCCTGTGCTGAGGGACAGGGGTGAGGTGGCCAGCGTGTCCCCGTCCTGTACGTGGCAGCCACTGACACTTTCCCTGCTCCCTGCAGCCCGTCGCAGCCGGCAGCGGCATTCCCCAGATCAAATGCTATCTCAATGGCGTGAAGATACCGCACGTTGTCCGCCTCAAGGTAGGAAGTGGGAGGTGGTGGAATGCAGGGCTTCTGCCCATGATGGGGCCCCCTCCACCAGGCTGGCCCGGGCACCTTGTGTCCTCCTGGGGTGGTCCCCG
Source organism: Fratercula arctica (assembly GCA_947846985.1). Taxonomy (NCBI): domain Eukaryota; kingdom Metazoa; phylum Chordata; class Aves; order Charadriiformes; family Alcidae; genus Fratercula; species Fratercula arctica. The sequence continues at coordinate 27,220,949 of CANTUZ010000009.1, forward strand.
CCTGCGCTGCGGCGGAGGGGGAACTGGCACAAGCTCCCTGCCGGGCTCCGTAGTTGTTTTCCCTGGTGTCAGGCAGTTAAATCTGCCCTGGGATCGGCAGCTGGCGCTGGAAGAGCAGCTTTGGGGCATTTTTGCTCTGGCAGGGAAGAATAATAGAATCATTATGGTTGGAAGAGACCAACAGTTAACACAGCACTGCGAAGCCGACCACTAAATCATCCCTCAGCACCACATTTGCCCATCTTTTAAATACCTCCAGGGATGGTGCCTCAACCACTTCCCTGGGCAGCCTGTTCCGATGTTTGATAACCCTTTCAGTGGAGAAATGTTTCCTAATATCCATCCTAAACCTCCCCTGGGGCAACTTGAGGCCATTTCCTCTTGTCCCATCACCTGTTCCTTGGGAGAAGAGACTGACCCTCCCGGCTACTCCCTCCTTTCAGGGAGTTGTAGAGAGCGAGAAGGTCTCCCCTCAGCCTCCTTTTCTCCAGGCTGAACACCCCCAGCTCCCTCAGCCACTCTTCACAGGACTTGTGCTCCGGACCCCTCACCAGCTCCATTGCCCTTCTCTGGACTCGCTCCAGCACCTCAGTGTCTTTCTTGCAGCGAGGGGCCCAAAACTGGACACAATACTTGAGGTGTGGCCTCACCAGTGCAGAGTACAGGGGGACGATCACTGTCCTGGACAAGAAAGTTGGCCAACCCCATTGCCACAGCGGGGGGTGATGGGCTGAGAATCACAAGTTCCCCGGAGTCGCTGGCTCCTGCCCCTGCAGCTGGCTGGGTCTGTGTCCCCTGGGGCTGCCATGGTCATGTCCCTCTTGTGATGTTCTGTGTCCATTGTCTCTGTTTTGTAGACCCTGGTGATCAAAGTCTGCGGGGTCATCCTCTCAGTGGTCGGCGGCCTGGCCGTTGGGAAGGTGACGTATGCAAACTGCTCTCCAGCACACTCCTGGCACATTGGTACCCTCTGCTGGCATGTGTGCCACAGCCTGTCACTGGCCCTGTGCCAGGAACAGGGCACTGGTGGCCTTGTGGTGACTTCCCAGTTCTACGCCTTGGTCTGCTGGCCAAGGTGACTGCGGCGTGGCCAGGCTTGGGGAGCCCCGGGGCCATGTGGTGCCAGTCCCTGGGGCACACAGTGCCACCAAGCCAGCCCACATTGGTGACTGTCCCTGCAGATGTTAGATGGGGGACACCTGGGTGCCCCGTTGGGACCTTGCTAGCTTGCTGGGTCCGAAGGCAGGCAAGGTCAGGCCCTGTCCCCTTGGCTGGAGGGGACCGCTGGTGGGAATAGGAGGTGGCCACAGGAGCCACTCGCTAGAAGGAGGATTTAGGGGGGAAATGGCAAGCTCTGCAGAGACATGGCACTGTGTGCCTAAGCGCTGGCCTCCAGCTTTTTCAGGGCTGAGACCTGGTGAGCAGCATTCAACCATCCTCAGCTGTCCCTGGGGTTCTTCCTTCTCTGGTCTGACTCTGCTCTCCTGCCCATAGGAAGGACCCATGATTCACTCTGGAGCGGTGATTGCAGCTGGGATCTCCCAGGGAAGATCCACATCTTTAAAGCGAGACTTCAAGGTTGGTGTTGAGGGGCTGTGGTGCAGGTGTCCCTCCTGTGCCCAAACTGGGCTGTTCCTTGGGTCACACTGGTGGCTTGGGGCCATGTATAGCATACACTGTGTCTCCCCTAAACCCATGCCTGTGGCCAGCCCTAAACCTGCCTTTGCTTCGGTGTTTCAGATCTTCGAGTACTTCCGCAGAGACACAGAAAAGAGGGACTTTGTCTCGGCTGGAGCTGCTGCTGGCGTCTCGGCTGCATTTGGTGCCCCCGTGGGTGTGTGTCTTGGCTCTCTGATGCTGAGCAGTGCCTGCACGTGGATCTCGTCTGGAGGTTGCTCCCACTTGCATGGAGACAGCTGCCGGGATCTGCAAAGTGCCTGGCCCCTCTCTGAGCTGTCCTGCCCCACCACGCAGGTCTTGGGAAGAGAGAAGGGGGACTATCTGTCTTGGATCCCAAATGTTGCCTCCCTGGGATGGCGGGAAGCAGTGGAGGGGCTTCACTGCTGTCAGTACACCACTGATGGCTTGGTGGCCTTGGCTGGTCCCTTTGCTGGAGCCTGTGAGGTTTGGGCCAGCACAGGGCACCTGGGCTGGGATGAGTTTGGGTGCCTTGGCTGGTGCTGTGAGCCAGGGGTCCATGGCATGCGCCCCTTGTGAAGGTGTTTGTGTCTTGCACTTGCAGGGGGTGTCCTCTTCAGCTTGGAGGAAGGGGCTTCCTTCTGGAACCAGTTCCTGACATGGAGAATCGTAAGTGCTGGAAAGCAGCAGCAGTAAATTGAGGGCTGCTGGCTCCGGCATGAGACATTGCCTTTTCCTGATGCCCTCCCTGCCCCAGCCGGGCAGCTGTGTGTAACGCATCCCAGGGAACAGCATCCCAGCTCCCCTTCTGTGCCCTGGTCCTCAGGGGCTGAATTTGGACCTTGCTGAGCTCATCTTGCTGCCAGCTCCTTTCCAAGGGAGCTGCCTTAGGCAATGGAGAGGAAAAAGGAGTGAGCCTGTGGTTGGTTTAAGCTTCCCAGTGCTGCCACAGGGAACCTGGCCTCTTGTCCCCACCACACTGTGGGTACCAAACCCTACCCAAGGGCCTCGAGGGGGGGTGGTTTGGGGTAGTGTGGGGGGCATGTGATGAGGGATTGGGGCTGGAGGCATCTGGCAGTGACTCTGGGCTGTCTCCTTCCAGTTCTTTGCCTCCATGATCTCTACGTTCACTCTGAACTCTGTCCTGAGTGTTTACCACGGCAATGCTTGGGATCTCTCCAGCCCTGGGCTCATCAACTTTGGCAGGTTTGATAACGAGGTATGGCACAGATATTCCCCATGTAGGGCTCTGTTGTGGGGGGTTTAGAAGCAGCCCACAGCAGCTTGGGGCCGCCAGTCTGTCTTAAAACATCACCCAGGGGCTGAGGCAGGCTCTGCCCTAGCAGCCTGTGGGGTCTGGCCGGATCCCAGCTCCACCAAGGCCACCAGAAGGCTTTTGTGCAGCCACTGCTGGGTCTGGGGGCTGCGCAGTGTGCTGGGGGGACTTTGGGGCAGCTCTGGGAGCCGCTCAGCCAGCGGAGAATGATGTTGTCCCAGCAGAGAGTGACAGTCTGCGGGAGGATGGTGCTGTCCCAACAGACAGCTCTGGGGCTGCAGGTGGGCCAGGAGATCTGAAACCCGTTTCTTTCTTGCTTGCAGAAAATGGGATACACAATCCAGGAAATTCCTATCTTCATCTTTATGGGAGTGGTTGGTAAGAGGGTCCTGTGCTTTCCATTTGATTAGTCTGAATAATTTCCTCTGTTCTCTGTCTGGATCTAAAAAGCTTTGGGATCCAGTTTCCTGGGGAGAGTGGGAAATCCATTAAACTCTCGAGCAGAGGCTGCTTGTGGGGCTCACGTGGGGGCAAGAGCTGGATCCTGGCCCAGCCCTGACCCTTGCAGCAAAGGCGAGCCCTTTAATCCGTGTACTGCAAGGTCACTGAGTGGGGTCATTGCAGTGCAGCCCCTGATTTTCAGATGAGCTGCCCTTATGCCTGCGGAGTTGGCCTGTCCCTCCCCTGCCTAGTGCCAGCGCTGTGACGCCCCAGCAGTGCCGTGGCTGGTGCCGGCTCCTCTTGGTGTCAGGTCCTGGCTGTCTCTGCAGGGACAGCGTCCGCGTATCCCGGGGCTGCCCATCACACTGGGTAGCTTGTTGATGTCTACTTGAGCTTCATGGGTGCCTTGTGTCCTGGGCAGCGGTAGGAGAGCCTGGGACCTGCGTGCTGAGCTTTTCCTCCTTTGTGTTCACAGGCGGGATCCTCGGGGCCCTGTTCAATGCCCTCAATTACTGGTTAACGATGTTCCGGATCAGGTAAGAGCTCATGGGTAACTAAGGTGATTGACATGGGTTGGCTGGCGCCTTCTGCGCTCCCTCGAAGTGGCGTCCCCAGATGGAGCAAAGCTGTGATCTCACACTTAAGGTGAGCAGCAGCAGCCTCTGGAAGCTGGGAGGCAAAGATGCCGCATGTCTCTTGCTGCCTGCGGTCAAGGCTGTGACCCGCAGCATCCCACCGTTGCTCTGACCCTGATAAGTATTTCCCTTCAGTGACGTGAAGGCCCAAGAAAACGCAAACATTGTGCCGACCTGACTGTTACGTGCTTTTGAGAATAACAAGAGAACACAGAGAGCTGCTAAAGCCATCTGAGCCCACTCTGGCACAGCCAATACTTGTCACCAGCTTTTCAAACACTAGGACCAGCCTTGTGGCCTCAGGGAGGGATGACCTAGAACTAGAAAGGAATAGATTTAGATTAGGTATTAGGAAGAAATTTTTCACTCCAAGGATGGTGAGCCCCTGGCCCAGGTTGCTCAGAGAAGCTGTGGCTGCCCCATCCCTGGAGGTGTTCAAGGCCAGGTTGGATGGGGCTTGGAGCAACCTGGTGTGGTGGGAGGTGTCCCTGCCCAGGGCAGGGGTGGCACTGAGTGATCTTTAAGGTCCCTTCCAATCCAAACCATTCTATTATTCTATGACCTGTGGCAGTGGAGCAGTGAGGGATCTGCAGCAGCTTCCAGGGCATCATCCTCTTGGGTCTTTATGGGCAGCAGCTTTCTGGGCTTGGCTCTGCCCTGTCCCCCCATCCAGATCACAGCAGTGTTTCTGTGGGAGCTGTGCCCGGCTCTGTGCAGGGGAGGTGGGCAGGTCTGCTGGACTTGGCTGGGCAAAGCTCCTCTTGTCGCTGGCTTCCCACCCCAGGTCCCCACAACAGCTTTGCCAGAGGACAGTGCGCAGGACAGCCTGGCAGGGCTCTGGGAAGGGAGCAGAGGCAGCCAGCGTGTCTGTATGCCTGATGTGACGTGCCACGCCAGGCTGCGGGTGATCCTGCCCGCACCCCTGGGTGCCACCCTCGCTCCTCCGGTCCCTTCGCAGGTATATCCACCGGCCCTGCCTCCAGGTGGTTGAGGCCATGCTGGTGGCAGCGGTGACGGCCACCGTGGGATTTGTCATGATTTACTGCTCAAGAGACTGCCAGCCCATCCAGGGGAGCACAGTGGCATATCCCCTGCAGGTAGGAGATGCAGGTCCCCCTGAGCCTGGCAGCCTTCCCTGCCGTGGGGCAGCCCGTATCTGCCACGTCTAACTCTCTTTTCTTCCCCCTCAGCTTTTCTGTGCTGATGGAGAGTACAACTCCATGGCCACTGCCTTCTTCAACACGCCTGAGAAAAGCGTCGTCAACCTCTTCCATGACCCTCCAGGTCTGTGCACCCAGCAAACGGGTCCTTGAACATGAGCAGAGCAGGCCCGGGCTTGCACAAGGTGGCCGACCTGTTCCCTGGCTGCTTGTGGGATGAGGCAGGAGACGACAAGCGATAGGACAAGAAGAAATGGCCTCAAGTTGCGCCAGGGGAGGTTTAGGATGGATATTAGGAAAAATTTCTTCAACAAAAGGTTTTTTAAGCATTGGAACAGGCTGCCCAGGGCAGTGGTGGAGTCACCATCCCTGGAGGGATTTAAAAGCTGGGCATATGTGGTGCTGAGGGACATGGGTTAGTGGTGGGTTTGGCAGTGTTGGGTTAATGGTTGGACTCGATGATCTTAAAGGTCCCTTCCAACCTGGATGATTCTATGACCAGCGCAGCCCTATGAGGGTACGATGGGATCCAGCAAAGCACTGTGCCTGCTCCTTTCCTGGACTGGTGGAAGGAGGAGGGATGGATGCTGTGCCTGGTGGCACCTACGATCTTGGCCAAAGGGCTATGGTCTCGGGAGCCTATGGAGGAGGACCTGGTTTTGTTCTTGTGTGTTTGCAAGCTGCCACTTCTGAGTTGCGTGGGAGCATGTCTGACCCTTGCTGGCTGTCTGAAATCCATCCTGGAAATGTTCCTGGCTGTTTTCTTAATTACCAGGGCCTCTTGCCCCAGAATGACTTTACCTTCTGGGCAGGTTGCGGAGGTGGATCTTGGGCTTTGGCTTTGCTTGAGAACTGCAATTTGCCTTCCAGGTTCCAGCTCCCATTTCCCTTGGACCGAGTGTGCCCTCTGCCTGCTGGTCTGAGTTTTGTGCTGAAGCTGCATGTGGGCAGGGAGCAAACAGCTCTGGATTTCTAGACCCTCAGCCCAGAGAGTGCAGCTTGGCCACCTGAAGCCAAGTGATGCCCGTCCTTGTGTATTGGGGCTGCTCCCTGCAGTGCTGGGTCCTCCCTGGCTCAGGGCTTCGGTCCATTGACCTCTTGGTGAAGGGGAGGTTGCAAAGCACTCGTTTAAACTCGACTGAGCTGCTCAGCAATCCTGAAATAGCAGTAGGCTGGGTCCTGGGGACAGCAGGGTCTCACTGTGATGGCACTGCCTGTGCTGTGGGGCAGTATGGGACCAGTCGGAGCAGCCGTGGGAGCTGTGGGACCGGAGGGGGTTTGCAGGACCCACTCTGCTGAGTTGATCCCAAAGCTGGCGGTAGGACCCTTGCCAACTCACCAGCACCTCTGTCCTCCTGACCTCGTCCTCTGGCACTGGCGGTCCCTCGGGGCTTTGAAGTTCGTCACGCTGCCTTGCGGGAGGCTGGGAACCGTGGGGCTGGGCGGGGACGGGTCACCATGGGTCACAAGAGGGAGGAAAGGCATGTGCTGGACTCGGTGGGATGGGAGGGCTTGGGGTGGCACCGTCCAGCTGGCAGGGCCCTTGAGGAACAGAAACAACCTAAAGAGATGGTTTGAAAGGTTTGTGCTGCCAGGGAGGAAGGCACACCCGATGCGAGGTGCTTCCACTGCTGGGAGTGTGTCGCGGAGCTGCTGCTGTCTGTTCTCCCGTGGCCGCAGCCCATCGCGGTGTCCTCTGGGCTGCAGGACCAGCATTGACTCTCCATCCTCTCTCCACCTCAGGTTCCTACAACCCCATGACGCTGGGCATGTTTACGCTGATGTATTTCTTCCTGGCCTGCTGGACCTATGGCCTCACGGTGTCCGCGGGGGTCTTCATCCCTTCCCTCCTGATCGGCGCTGCCTGGGGGAGGCTCTTCGGCATCTCCCTGTCCTACCTGACCAAGGGCTCGGTGAGTCCTTGGTGGGATGGGGTGCTATGCGGGGGGAGCTGTGCCACCCAGCCCTCCTCCCTCACCGCTGGGCAGGCGGCACGTGCAGGCAGTGTGCATGGAGCTGCCTAAGAGCATGGCCCAGCGGTCTGGAGTGGGTTAGTTCCTCACTTGATGTCTTCCTGGGCTTTCCCACATCCCGATGGAGCCCTGCCAGCAGCTGGACTGTGCAGGCATCCCCAGGCACACTCCTCCCCACTTTGGAGGGGGTTTGGGGGCCAGGGCACTGCTCACCATCTCTGGATGCCCTGAAGCCCGCAGCTGACTCAGCTCCTTCTCTCTCCTGTGCTCAGATCTGGGCTGATCCTGGGAAGTATGCCCTGATGGGAGCTGCTGCACAGCTGGGTGAGTTCCCCACGGCTCAGTCTTGGCCACCTTCTGCTCATGTCAGGGTGAAGGTGGCATGGTCCATGCCTCCCTGGGGCAGCTTCTTCCCCAGCTGAAGCTGAGCCTGGCTGTTGGCTTCCCAACGACCCTGCCGAGCACGGGCAGCGCTGGGGCACTGGTGAGGGCTGGGCTTGTCCCTGCCCGTGTGGGTGGTCCTGTATCGCTGAGACCCACCTGCAGTGCTGCTTCCAGCTTTGGGGCCACCAACATAAGAAGGACATGGACCTTTTGGAGCAGCTCTAGAGGAGGCTGTGAAGATGATCAGAGGCCAGGCTAAGAGAGTTGGGGGGGTTCAGCCTGGAGAAGAGAAGACTCCAGGGAGACCTTCGAGCCCCTTCCAGTCCCTAAAGGGGCTCCAGGAAAGCTGGGGAGGGACTCTGGATCAGGGAGGGGAGCCATGCGATGAGGGGGAACAGTTTTAAACTGAAAGAGGGGAGATTTAGATGAGATCTCAGGACGAAATTGTTTGCTGTGAGGGTGGTGAGTGCCCTGGTCCCAGGTTGCCCAGGGAAGCTGTGGCTGCCCCATCCCTGGAGGTGTTCAAGGCCAGGTTGGACGGAGCTTGGAGCAACCTGGTGTGGTGGGAGGTCTCCCTGCCCAGGGCAGAGGAAGTTGGAATGAGATGGTCTTTAAGGTCCCTTCCAACTCTAACCATTCTGTGACTCTGTGCAGAAACTGAGGGGCCTCAGGTGCTTTGCTATCCCCTTGTCTCATGTTTCCCTGCGCCCCTAAACCTCTTGGGTGCCTCTCACAGGTGGGATAGTGCGTATGACACTGAGTCTCACGGTCATCATGATGGAGGCAACGGGCAATGTCACCTATGGCTTCCCTATCATGCTGGTGCTGATGACGGCAAAGATTGTGGGAGACTACTTTGTGGAGGTAAGGGCTGGTGTGCTCACCAGGAGCCTGGGACCCACCGAGAGGCTGTGGGTTGGGGGCGCTGAGGAGCTGCAGGAGGGCCAGGACAAGCATGTGCTTCCTGTTGGAGGGGAGCTGCTGCCTGGCTGTACCCCTTGGCATCTCGCCAGGCTTCTCCTGACAATTCGTCTGTCGTTGCAGGGGCTCTACGACATGCATATCCAGCTCCAGAGCGTGCCCTTCCTGCACTGGGAGGCCCCGGTGACGTCCCACTCCCTCACGGCCAGGTAGGTGGGCTGAGGAATGCTCGTCACTCCTGGGGCAGCAGCTTTTGGACCACACTGTTGGCCTCAGCTGGAAATGGAGGTGGTGACATGCTTTGGTCCCAGAAGCCTGCTGTCCCCTGATGCCACCAGCCCAGCTCCTTCCCCAGCAGGGACTGTGGCCTGCAGTGCATTCCCTCTCCACATCCCCAGCAGGTTTTGGGGACAGAGGAGGCATCAGGGCTGCGGAGGCGTGTATGTTGGGGGGGATATTTGGGGCGTGGGGGTGTGTTTCACACCAAGCTTTCCTTGCAGGGAGGTCATGAGCACTCCTGTCACCTGCCTGCGGAGGATCGAGCGAGTGGGTACGGTTGTGGACATCCTCAGCGACACCTCCTCCAACCACAACGGCTTCCCGGTGGTGGAGAGCAACCCTGACACCACGCAGGTCGGCTGGGCACTGCTGGCAAGGGGATGCCCTGCGAGGGCTGGCTGTGGTGTGGGACCTTCGTCCTTGTCCCCCTGCTTCCCAGCCCTGTCTCATGCATGGTGCTCTGTTGCAGGTGGCAGGACTGCGGGGTTTGATCCTGCGTTCCCAGCTTATCGTCCTGCTGAAGCACAAGGTGGGTGATGCTTCATGGAGGCCGTTCGGGCTGTGTCTGAGCCCCCATGCCCCTGTCCCACTGCTGCCTCAGGCCCATGCTGCCTGCCTTGCTCAGGAGGAGCTGGCAGAGGGTCCCTGTCATCTGCCTCGGCTCACCCGAGGAGATGGTGGGTGTTGCTGTGACATGCTGGGGTTACCCCAGCATCATCCTGCACCCCACCAAGCTCACAAACCCTGAGGCAATGGGAAACAGGCTGCTCTTCTGCAGATGGTCCATCTGCCCCATGCTCTTGCCCCCTTCCCTCCCTGCCCCTGTGTGTTGCCCTGGCCCCGGTGCCTGACAGCGCTGCAGGATGGACCCTGATGGTCTCTCTCCTCCCAAGGTTTTTGTGGAAAGGGCCAACCTGAGCCTGGTGCAGCGGCGGCTGAAGCTGAAGGATTTTCGGGATGCCTACCCCCGCTTCCCCCCCATCCAGTCCATCCACGTCTCCCAGGACGAGCGCGAGTGCATGATCGACCTCAGCGAGTTCATGAACCCCTCGCCCTACACTGTGCCTCAGGTAACGTGCCAGGGACCCCTCTGCACCCCAGCGTCCTGGGGGTCAGGGGTGGGCTGTGGGTGCTGGCTGGGGATGCCGCAGCCCATGCAACCCCTCTGTCTCTCTGCCTTGCAGGAGGCATCTCTGCCACGGGTGTTCAAGCTCTTCCGAGCCCTGGGACTGCGGCACTTGGTGGTTGTGGACAATCGCAACGAGGTCAGTCCCTGCTCACCGCGTGTGGCCAGCCTGGGCTCCTCGGGGGGGACACTGCTCTTGTCCCCAGGCTCTGCATGCCAGTGTGGGGCTGTACCCTCTCACTTTACTGGCAGGTGGTGGGCATGGTCACCCGCAAGGACCTCGCCAGGTACCGACTGGGGAAGGAAGGCCTGGAGGAGCTCTCACTGGCGCAGACATGACGCGGGGCTGTGCTGCCCAGCGGAGACGTGCCCCAGCCTCTTGGAACTGGGGACCCCCTTTTGCAGGAGGCGGGGAGAGGACTGGGCCAGCCTGTGCAGGCATCGTGGTGCCCGGAGCACCAGTACGGCAGTGCTGCACTGGCTCTCCTGCCCATCACTGCCTTCCCATGCCTCCTCTTCTCACCCCTTCCCCTGCTTCCCCAGGGGATGAAAACGCATCCTTGGTTCAGTTAGCTCCTGATGTAGGCTCTCCCTGAGGGCTGGGTGAAGGCTGGAGTGTGCTAGGGGCAGCAGAAGTGCCCTGCTGAACTGGGCACACCCCTCTGCCATGGTACAGACTCATCGACCCAGTCTGGGCTGTCTGAGATCTAGCCCTGCCCTGGCCCCTGCTGCAGGGTTCGTGTGAGGAGCAGAAGGGAGATGGTGGGGCTCCCTCCTGTCCCCACTGCCCTGTGCTCCTGCAGGCTGGGTCAGGCTGAGCCCTGGGGCAGGCTCCTGCACCTCTGCTCTGCTCGGCTGTGCAATAAAAGGGCTCCTGTGGTTCAGCAGCTGCCGCTTCTTACTCTTTCTTGGCTCCTGCAGCCCCGCACGTGGGGAGACACCCCTGGGCTTCGTGGCAGGGATGGGAAAGGGCGAGTTGCCTGGTCCTGCAGCCTGTGTCCCCAGTGTGTGTCCCTCTGCCACTCCTGCACTCCTTGCACCATTGCTGCTGCCACCTCTGCCCATGTCCAGGTCCAGCGTCACCCCTGGGTGGTGTGCTTATGTACTTGCTGCAGCTTGTTCTGCCCTGCCAGGCACCCCAAAACCCACCACCATCCCTGGATCTGGTCGGGGGAGTGAGCAGAGCCCGCACTCCCCTGGGTGATGAGGAAGGCTCCAGCCCTGCCACCTCAGCTCCCCAGTGTCCCACCATCCTTGCTCCTCACCCTGGCCTGGCCACCCCCTGCCCTGGCTTGGGGCTACTCCCTCCTCCCTCGGGGAGGGGCAACCTGATGCCTGGGTTGGGGGGGCTTTTGACTGCGGGATGATGTGCTGAAATAAAGCCTATTTGTACTTTTATTGTGGTGCTGTCTCTTGCTTCCCTTCTTTCCCCTGGTGCCTCTGCCCAGGCTCAGTGCCATGTCTGTTGGTGTCCCTCCTGGGGCTGAGCTAAGCCCCGTCCCCACTGCTGGTAGGTCCCCCCACCTTCCTCAGCCCCCCAGCAGGGCTGGAGTGCTCAAGGCGAGGGGCTGGCTGCCCCTTCCCTACTGCTTTTGCCTTTCAAGGCTAACAAAGAGCTGCCACAAAGGGGGGGATGCCTCGGCTGGGCCCTGGTAACAGCCGGGGCCATGGGGAAGGGCCAGCCCCCCTCCCGGCACCGCGGGATGGCCCGTGTGGGTCTGGTTCCCCAGCACTGCAGTGGGGTGCAGTGGGTCCCTGGGGCGGTGATGGGTCCCCAGTGGGTGCTGGCAGCCGGGCGCTTTATGAGACCCAGTGTCGCCCTTTGCCCCACGGTGGCCGAGATAAGGGGATGGGATCCACCAACTTGGGCCGCAGAGTAAACACGGGCTGCTGGCTCCTGCCGGCACTGTGCTTCACTCCATTTCCTGCTGCCAGGGCAGCTGGCAGCCCCCAAGGGCCAGGCCGAGTGGTGGCCCTTTGTCACCGGTGGCAGGGATACCGCGGTGGTGGGTGGCAAAGGACACCATGCGTGCTGGTGCCTGGTGGGAGTCATTTATTTGTTCATCCCATCGCCAGCTCTGACACGGCAGCTCCGGGTGCCCCGGCGCTGGCACCGGGGCCACTGGGTTTATTATTAACTGGATGGCACGTGGCAGGGCTGGGGGCCTCTGGGGCCATGGTGGGGTCACAGCCCGGAGAAGGGCTCGGCCTCCAGCCCCAGGTGGCCCGGCTCAGGTGGCAGCTCCCGCCCGGTGCCCGGCAGCTCCAGCCCCGGTTCCACCGTCCAGTTGGCCAGGAGGTCACTGAAGTCGGGGGTGCTGGCGTGGAGGAGGCCAGCGGGGCCAGGGCCCGGCTCCCTCCAGAAGGAGGGTGGCAACTTCCTCCGGTGCATGGGGGTGATGTGGCCATATTTTCTCTCTAGCCGCTGTGTCTTGCCACCAGCCGCCTGGGGTGGCAGGCACCGGTGCACGCCATATTCGAAGAGCTCGGCCAGTGGCCCCAGCCTATGCATGGCCCCGGGGTCACCCCGTGGTGCCACAGCCTCAGACTGGCCCTCGGCATGCCGGGGCAAGCCGCAGTCCTCAGACATGCTATGGCTGCCAGCGACCTCATCCCGGCCCCGCCGGCCAAAGTACCGCTGGATGTCACAGCTGATGAGCTCCGAAAACCTGAGGAGCCGCAGGGTGGTCTCAGCGGCGCTGGGGACGGCCAGCTCCGGCCTCACACTCTCCTCTGCCACCTCCTCTTCCTCCTCTTCCTCCTCTTCCTCCTCCTCAGAGAGGTCAGGAAAGTCACGCTCGGGGCGTATGGGCAGCAGCAGGCCGTGTGGGAAGGGTGAGGGCAGCCGCAGCTCGGCCAGTGGCTGGATGACACCCGCAGCCATGTCAGCGCGCAGGGGCACCACGGGGCCTGGACTCACCCTGGGGGCAGGGACAGCGGGGTGAGGGTGGCACCCTCCCCGACCCACCGCCCTGCAGCGGCACTCAGCCCCGAGGCAGCAGGGAGACCGTGTCGTGCCATGCCATGCCATGGCCAGGGTGGGGCTGCAGGGCAGTGGGGATGTCCCCAAAAACCAGGGGACATGGGGCAGTGGAGACGATCCCACCAAGCCATGGGATACAGGGCAGTGGAGACATTCCCCCTGAGTCATGGGACACAGGGCAGCAGGGACATCCCCACCAAGTCATGGGACATGGGGCAGCAGGGACATACTCCCTGAGTCATGGGATATCAAGCAGCAGGAACGTCCCCACCAAGATGTGGGATATGAGGGAGCGGGGACATGGCCCCTGAGTCACCAGACATGGGACAGCAGGGACATCTTCCCCTCCTACCCAAGCCATGGGACATGGGGCAGCAGGAACATCCCCACCAAAACATGAAATGTGGGACAGCGGGGATGTCCACCTGAATCCATGGGATGTGGGACAATGGGAGCATCCCCAAGTCATGGCATGTGGGGCAGCAGGGATGTCCCCACTAGGTCATGGGATGTAGGGCAGTGGGGACATCCCCCAGAGCTGTGAGGCAGCGGGATGTTCCCCTTCACCCCGGGTCTGTGCATGGAGGTGAAGGGGGCTCTGCGCTGCCACCCTGGGCTGAGCACCTGGGACACTGGTCCCCAAGCCCTGCCCATGCAATGACCCCGCAGGTTTCTCTGCGATGGAGCAAGCCTGGCCACCTCCCTGCGCTGCTCTGGTGGGTTCTGGTCATGGCTGGGTCTTGCTGAGCTGGATGAGGCCCTTCTGGAGCGGGGTTCCCAGCCCTGCCTCGCTGCAGGGCATCCCCAGCCACATGCCTGGGACCACCAGCACCCCAGCCCCATGCCTGGGACCACCAGCACCCCAGTCCTGAGAGGATCTTTGGGCAGGGAACAAATCCTGGGGGACAAATCCTGCTCCTGCCATACCAAGCACGGTGCTGAGCCCTGCCTGAGACAGCATTGCTGCCATCCCTGGGGTCACCATGCGTCCCTCTTTGTGCTGTCCCCACTGCGGGACCCCCAGTCCTGCCTCCATGCTGCCCTGAGGAGGGCAGTGGGGGGCTCAGTCTCCTGGGGCCACCCTGGGGATGGAGCCAGCCTTCCCCACCGCCACCCCGGTGCAGGAGGGCATCGCCCGGGGCCGCGGCTCGGCACTCACCTTGGCGCTGCTGCCCGGCCATGCATAGGCTCCCGCGCCGCTCCCCCTCGCCGTCCCTCCACCTGGGCCTGAAGTATTTATAGCGGAGCAGCGAGCTGACGGCTGGCAAATATTTGGTAGCCGTATTGTAATAGTAGACTCGGTAAACAGAGCTGGGGTTTGCTTTAGCACCCAGCAACGGGAGAGCGGCGCGGGGAGGGACGCAGGGACGGAAGGCAGGGCTCACCTTAATGGTTCACTAGCCAGGGGATTTTCAAGTGTTGTTCCTGTAAATTCACCTATTAAATCGGCAGCCCCAGCTGCCAAACTGGCCGCGCACTTGTGCTGAGGGCTCTTATCTCCCCGCTGATTGGAGGCGAAATCTAGCTTTGTCAAATAGGCGTAAAATTAAATTTCATGCTATTTTGACTCCTGGAGTAGGGATCTTCTGAAGAACATACTGCCTATCGAGCGATGCCTCTGCAAACAGGCGCTGCTGCCGCAGCAGGCAAAGCCTCTCCGTGGGGTCCCTCCAGGTGCTGTAGGTCTGGACCCCCATCTCCAGCCTCATGCCCCCCTGCCCTGAGGCGGGTGCGGGGCTCCCCGACCAGCCCCAGGATGGGGTTTGGCTCCTTTTCAGGTGGCAGGACACGGTCCTGATGTCACAGCCGACAGCAGAGGTGCTTTGGGGTGCTGCGCTCCCCAGGGGGTGGGGGTTTGGGTGCCCAGAGCTGGTGGCTCTTGCCAGGCAGTGCCCGCGGATGCAGAAATGGGGACATGCCGTGTGGGGACAGCCCCACGGTGGGATCAGCATTCAGGATGGCAGCATAGTCACCGCAGACGGGGCACTGGGGTGCCCTGTGTCTCTGCTATGGGCTGTGGCCATGCTGGCCCACGCAGTGTGTGAGCGACCAAAGACAGTGACAATGGTGAGCAGCTCAGGTCCCGAGGTGGCTGTGGCCAGAGGTGCTATTCCTGTTCTGGCAGCGGGATGTGCCAGTGGGGCCATATGGGCCAGCACAGAGCACAGCCAGGGGACACAGATGGCCAGGGGACTGGGGGTGGCTGGGGGGCCATGGGGCGGCCGGGGGATGCAGGACAGCCTACTTGTGACAGCTGGAGGGCACAGGATGGGGGGGGCCTGACACAGCGCCCAGACCCTGTCACTGCCTGTGCTGAGGACACTCAGGGGGTGGCACACTGTCCATCAGGGTTGGAGATAGCCAGTGCCCTGCTCCAGAGCTGCCCTGTCCCCTGCTCTGGGGGTGACTGCAGCTCCCGTCTGCTCCCTCGGAGCCTTCCCTGCCACCCTGCGCCGAGCACCCTGTGCTGGGCTGTCCCCCGGTGCTGAGGTGGGGTCCCCAGCCCCTGGCATGGTGCAGCACTGGTGAGGAGAGTGCCAGCCTGGGCACGGCTGTCACCCACCCCATCCCCGCCCAGGCTGGCAGCCCCGGGGCACCCTGCGGGGACAGAGCTGGGCACCGGCACCCCCAGCCCTCCCTCTCCCCTCTCCAAACACCCACACCGGCAACGTCAGGGTGGCAGCGCAGCCGTCCCGCCCGGGCACCGCTGGGCAAACACAGCGGGTGGCAGCTGATAAGCCGCGGGCACCCTTCGGTCCGCTCCCTGCTGCCACCCGCCACCGCCCGCCCGCCCGACATGGCCTGGCACGGCTCGGCGGGGCTCGGCACGGTGTGGCACTGCCTGGCACGGCCTGGCTCGGCTGACACGGTTCAGCACCGCTCCGCAGCCGCTGCCAGGCCCACGCAGGGGCAGCCCGCTCGCTGGGTGCCGGGCCCAGGGCAGCGGCCCAGCGAGGAACCAGGCGGAGGGTGCCCCGGGCCCGTCCCCACCCCTGGGGGAGCCGGGGCCGGCAAGGCGGGGCGGGGCGTGGCGTCTGCCGGGCGCTCGTGCGGCCTGTCGGGAGGGAGCGGCGCCGCGCCCCGCCCCGCCGGGGACTACCGGTCCCGGCATGCTGCGAGGTGGCGGGAGGGGCCGCTTCCGCCCAGCGCCCGCCGCCGCCGCTGCTGAGGCCGGAGCCGTCGCCGAGGCCGCCACCGCTGCCGCCCAGGCCCAGGCCGGAGCCGCCTGCCCCGCCGCGCCCCGCGGCCCGGCCCCGCGCTCGCCATGTCGGCCCAGGCCCAGATGCGGGCCCTGCTGGACCAGCTCATGGGCACGGCCCGGGACGGTGAGTAGGGGCGGGCGGGGCCTGCAGGAAAGGCCGCGGCCTGGCGGCCGCCTCAGCCGCGCGCAGTGCCCGGCTCGGCCTGGCCTCCGCTCCGGACCTGCGGCGCGATCGGCCTCCGCCCGCGCCGGGGGACGCGGCGGGCCCGAGCTCGGAGCCGCGGCCCGGCCCCGCCGAGCGGTGCGGGGCGGCCGGCGGAGCGGGCCCGGGCCTCGCCGCGCCTCGGGGCGGCCTAGCGAGCTCGGGCGCAGGGAGCCCCGGTAGGGGTAGGCCTGCCCGGCCGAGGAGTCCGTCTCGCCCCCGGCCCTAGAAAGCGCCCGGCGTGGGCCGGCCCCGGGAGGAGCCCGCCGCTCTGGGCCCCGGCGGCCGCCGGCAGGCGTTAGGGAAAGCTCCGTGCCCGGGCCGCGCCGTCCGTAGGGGCATGTAGGTAGGTCTGCAGGCCTGCAGGAGCCGGCCGCTGTAGTTGTTGTCCAAGAAAAGAAATGTGACAGCCTGTGCAAAATTATGTTCCCGCTGCGGTTTGTATCTCCTTTCTGCCACTTGCCCGAGTCCTTAAAATTCACTTTGGCACGTTAGCAGGGCTGTTCAGGTACTTTGCACTTTGTTTCGTAAGTGAATAAGTGCTTTTCTTTCTTTGTGTATTGAGTTGCTATTGAATTGCTTCCCATATTTTTATTTCATACAAACTGAACAATTGTGGCCCCTCTATTTTATTTATAAAGGTTCAGTGTATCTTTGCCTGCCTACATCAATCTGCAAGGGAGTTGCAGAAAAGCCTCATGTTCATCGAGCCGTGAGTCACAACCAATTTTTAAAGCTGTTATAACAAAAAAAAAAAAAAGTGTTTGCTTTTTTTTTCACAAGTAACTTTTAAAGTGTAGCTTAGAAAGAAAAAAAGAAAAAAAACATTTTCAATAGACACAACATTATTCCTGGATGCTTGCGAATCCTAAACTATATTCATACTTTAGTATTACACATACCTGTGTTGTATACACAGATGAGCTTTAAAATTGTCACATACCATTACCACTTTGCCTTTACTTTTATGTATCATTCCCCTGACTTCCTTACTGCAGGTGTGTGGGCAAGAAAACTTTTCCTTTAAAACTTTTCAACAGTGGGCATAAAATTCTGCAGCTGAGGTCTTGAAGAATGCAGATGGGTATAGTATATGTTGGAGCTCGCAGTGTGTATTGACTAACTTTGTTTCTTTTTTTATTTTTCATTTTTTTTGCTTTTCTGATATTGTCTTGTTTAAGTGGCTCCTGAGTGTAAAATGTCTTCTGAGGGTGGGACGTGGGTGGGAAGCAAGCTTCGTGTTCCAGGCCAAGACCTACAAGATTCATCTTTGCACGGCCTTGGAAAGCACACTGCATATTTGGTTTTCAAACCGAATGGACCGATGTCTTAATTATCAGCTGAGCAAATAGCAAGTGCCTATAAAAACTATTCAGCACAGCCCTGTTTTTGTGATTCATGGCCCTCTGATAGCATGGGTTTCGGTATCTCCTGCCCCTTCCTGACAGTAAAAAAGGGGGGGGAAAAAAGGAAAAAGGAAAAAAGAGGAAAAAATAAAAAAAGGTTTTGGCTGTGAGCCAGACAGTCTGTCTTCTTTTTTCTCTTCTGGCTGTGCTGTCTCTTTATATGGATGACAGGCCTTGGACGTTACTTGGCTTGCCAACACTGTGTTTAACATGGTGTACTGGATGAATAAATGCTAAAATAGTGTTTGTTGCCAATTATAAGTGTTCCAGAATATCCTGTTACCCTCTAAGCTTTTTTCAAGTAATTTTGGGGAGCAGGAACACCAAGTATTTTAATCTGCATATTGAGGCGAAATGATCATACCAACGTCTTTGTTCTCTTATCAGTATTCTAATGTCTCCTTATTTAAAACCACAAATGAATTTCAGGAGATGAAACCAGACAAAGGGTGAAGTTTACAGATGATCGTGTTTGCAAGAGCCATCTTCTGGATTGCTGTCCTCATGATATCCTGGCCGGAACAGTAAGTATATTCGCTGTAATAAGGAATTCTGGTGAGGCAGATGTTGGTACAGCTCTTCAGGGCTCAGCTGTGCATCGTAGGTAACTCCTAGGAGAGATCAGACTTTCTGTGCCCAAGGAGCAGTCACAATTTTAATTTCAGTTTGTGACCTGTGTATGGAACTGTTTGGGAGCTCTCAGAATTCACTTGAAAGGTTTTTTTTCTCTCACAGTCCCACGTGAAGTTGCAGGTTTATTCCTCTTTTAGCAGGGTGAGATGGTTAGGGCCTGAAACCTGTCCTGTGGAGATAGCAAGACCATAGCTAGTCTGTTGTCCTGGATGCTTTAGTTCACTGTTGCATCTTCAGGTTAGCAAGTTTTTTCTCACTAGCTGCAATAATCCTTAGTCCTTGGAGCTTTTCAGTCTCTGCTCTCCACCCATGTGATCTTCCCCTGATGGAATGGCTGCTTTTTCGTTGTTACTTGTTGGTGTGGTAATGGCAGGTTACAGCTACGGCCGACTTTGTTTTTAGCGTTGTTTGGTCCGAGCAGTGTGTCACTCTGCTTGACTGGTTTGAAACACTTGAGTCGGCTCCTTCGCTGCTGCCCTCTGGGGACAGAGCTGGCCAATTTTCAAAGGTTTGGCTCTCGTGCTCTCTCTGAGAGCAAAAGGTGATGTGGGCTTTTAACAGCGAGATCTTGTGAAGTACATATTCAGTTTCAGTGCCCAGATGAAAGATGCGGTCTGACTTTCAAAAGAAAACAGTGCGTGTCTTTTGTAATTGTCGCTGTATTACAGAATTGCAGGATGGAGATGAATATAGATATTTGAAATGCATCTTTACCCTCACTGTTTCACAGTAAATACTGTGGCGATTCACATTGTCCATCCATTTAACCAGATTGTTTAAAGATACCGTCATTATTTATAGCCCTTCCTGCTGTTATTTCAAGAGCTGGGTTTGACATAGTGGGTTACTGACAAAGGGGAGGGCTGGCACTCCTTCCTCCGTGTGTGTCCCTGCAATAGCAAGGTTCTGTGGCAGCACTGGTAGAAAGAGCTTTAGCAAAGCTGCCTCAGCTCTGAGCACTCAAACTTTACCTTCTCAATTGCAGAATAATATTGGAAGTTGAATACCAATCTCTGTGATCTCTGTGTTTATTTTTTATTTATTTGAAGCTCAGATGTTTTTATTTTTTCAGCAATTGCTCTGTCAGCCTCCATGTCCCCTCACTTCCATTTCAGCATTGTAAACCTGCTGAAATCGCCTTCTGCCCGCCTCCATCCTTCATGCGTGTTGCTCTGGTTAGGGTACGTTTTTTGACATGAGACTCTACAACAGTTTTTTGGGGCCCAAATGGTGGTTTGAAGGTGCAGGGTGTCTTCTACCTCTTCTGGCACCTTTCCAGGAAGAAGGTGAATGGTGAGTCGAAGGGATGGAATTAAGTGATGTGCATGACTGTTGGAGCTAGTGCCAAAGCACGGAGGAAGTTGGAGGTGTTCAGGTGGGTTGGGAGTCTCCTGAGGGAGAGAAGCACATTGAGAAATCTGTTTTCTCTTGCTTCTGTTGTTACTTCTCTGCAGTGAGTTGTCTTTTCCCTCGTGCTGTGGAATTTGTGCTCAGAAATCTCACACAGGAGCAGGAAGGAAGACCTGCTTCTGCGCAAGTGATCTTGTGGATCACTCAGACGATCTTGTGGTGGCCTTTAATTGGCTGTGGAGCTCTCTGCATCGCTGTCAGCAGCTTCTCAGGGCAAGAAAAAGTTTTGGTGCCACAGATCCGTGTTGAAAGAACATGTGATGTCTGGAACAGGAACAGCATTTCAACTGTCAGCGCTACCAGTACAGAGTGAAATAGAATTGGAATGCGCAGGCTTTCCTCGTGATCTCGGTCAGGTTCACTGGTATCTTACGGTGCTCCATTAAAGGAAGAGTTGTGTGGATGAACCAGCCTCAGCTGGATGGGGTAGCATCCATCTCGGGATGTGTATTATTGCAGAAATCAGGACCTTGGATCTTTCTGGAAACTTCCAACAGATGCTCCAAGCTTTCTGGTGCTGGTTATGTCCCCTGAAGGCATTGTTACTGCTGCATCCTTCACCTGTGCAGGTATTCCTTAGTGGGAGGCTGATTGGAGGTGAGCACGAAGCTGGATCCTTTGAGTAGCTGTGCTCAGTGAAATGTGATGGAGTTCCATTTCCTGACCTTCAGGTGCAGAGTAAGAGAAGGAGTCCAGACTTTGAGTAAAGCTCTGGAATATTCCTGAGAGCTGCAGAAGGCATGCTGATGTTTGCTTTGTTCAGTTGAGCCAATGTTCCTGGTCGTAAGAGCCTTTGACCCCAGAAACTTGTCTAAACTTATCACTAAATAAACTACAGTGGTTCTCATTTTGGTCTCTGAGGGAAAGGAGGAAAACTCTGGGAGAACACAAGTTAGTTTAATATCCCCCCCATGTGCTGTTATCAGGGCACTTGTCACTAGATTGTTAGTGGCCTCTGCAGCTAACCGTAAGCATGTTTCTGTCAGTGGAAGTACTGCAGCACATTCTGGATGGCATCAGCTAGTAATTCTCCAGAATTTTAGCTCCATTAGTAAGTCGACAGATGAGTCTGAAAGCTGCCCAGGTAAAACATAGCTTGGAAATTACATTCAGGGAATCAGGGAATTAATTGTGTCCCCACTGGGAGTTATGAGTGAGCTGAAAGTTGTAGGTTCCAGAATGGTTTTGTGGGAGTGCTTTCCTTTTTTACTTGGGCAAAACTCTGCAGCTCTGATTACTATTAAAGAGCCTTTCTCATCTTTCTGGTGAGTTAGCAGTTTAGTGGAGATCATAAGAGATACCTCAGAAAGTGGATTGCTCAGCAAATGTGAGCAGGACTAATTATCAGTGGCATCTAAATGCATTAAATCTTTGTGTGTGGGGGGGGTTAAATCTTTACTCAGGCTCTGCTGGTTACCTGTCTCAAACACCTGTATTATAAACCAGCCACAGGTGTTGACTGGAGCAAGTCACAATCACTGCTGGAAAAAACGTATTTGATGAGAGGCCTCCCTGAGATGAGAGGGTTCTTTGAGACAGAAGGGCTAGTGCTCTTACCTGAAGGGAGCAATATCCGTGAAAATCTCCATGCGCCTAGATCATCTGCAATCTGTGACAATCGCATCTAATATCACTATTTTCTCCCTGTATTGGAATGGGATATCAGCAGAATAACCGTAAGAATAAAAGATTTAAGTCACATCATGGAAAGTTACTTTTGTGGTAAAATAACAGTAGTTTGCTAGCATTTTTTGAAGAGGCTTGCCTGAAGATGAACATGATTAAGCTCTGAAAGTACTGGAACACTTTTTTTTTGGTAGGCATTAGATTTCTACCATTAGAGAGCTCAGCAGGACTATTCCTGGATGCAGTGTCTGTTCCTGTAGCCTGCTGCCTGTGGCCTCCTGTTTTGGGTAAATCTGAGCAAATTGAGGAAGACTAAATCACGGCAAGTCATCCGGAATTATTTGCTTTGTTTAAAAAAGAGAAGATAATAGTACAGGTAATTGCATTACCTGGTGGAGCTTGCTTTAGTTGCTTTGCTGCATTCTGAACACTTCCGTTGATGCTGTCTGGGTGTTTAACATAGGTGTCCCTGACACCTCCAGTCTAGTTTGTGATGTTCCGCAGGGATATTTAGCTTTTTCTGCAGTTTAGTGAGTTGACACCTGTTGTGCTGTGTTTGGGTTTGAGCTCCTCGGGACTGGTGGTGACTGGGAGAGAAGAGGATGGCTGGCTGAGGTGTTACTTCATGCGATGACATGTACCATGCCATTTGTACTGTGGCTCGCTCTTAGGCCTTTTATTATTTTGGCTTTTAAAATGTCATGTTCTTTTTCTACTTTAAGAATAAGAAAAATGTTCTCAGTTACATATTGATAATGTCAAATGCGATTTCCATGTTTTGAGAGCATAATTAACTTCAGTTCATCTGGCGCTTAAGTACTAGGTTGGGGGAAAATAACAAATTTAAATAGCATTGATTGCAATGGGAGTGAAGCACAGCATGCAAGTCTGGGAGAGGAGATGCTCTCAAGAAGTCTTTCATTAGACAAGCTTATGTATAGGAGTTAGCTTTGCTGGGCAGGTTTTAAAATCCCAGGCCACAGCTGAATGTGGGAAGGGGGTAGCTGTAGAATTATGGGTCTGCTGCTGCTGAGCCTGGGTTTGTACTTTTCTACTGGCCATACTCCTTATTCCCTTAAGTCTGTTCCTGATAGGAAGCATTCTGTCTGTGTTCTATGATTTGGTACCTTTCAATACGTTACTAGGGCTCCTCCTGGCACAGATGTGCTTTTCCAGGTGAGCTTTAAACAGGGTACAAAGCTGGGTGTTTTGCTGTGCTGTAGCTCCATAATAGGAGGCGTTTGGTGCCTGTTGAAGGAGTTGCTGTGGCAGTGTGCTGTGTCTTCCCAGCTCCCTCCCAGCAATTTAAGGCTGTGCTGTGACCTGGAGCAGGAGTAGTGCTGGACTTAAAACATTTGGGGTGTTTTAATGTTGTTCCAAGAACACCTAGAAAAGGGGTTCTAGCAAGCATGTTGTTCTTCTGCCTAGTTCTGTTACTGACAGGTTAAAAGGAAGCTCTTGTGCCTAAAGAGGCTGTGTTTTGATATGATACTGTTGGTGAGGGTTAAGTATCTGCTGCTTGTTGCCATAATGAAGGGTTCTTACATTGATTTTTCTTTTTCTTTTCAACAGCGAATGGACCTGGGAGAATGTACAAAGATCCATGACTTGGCACTGCGAGCAGATTATGAGATTGCAAGTAAAGAGAGAGACCTGTTTTTTGAGCTGGATGTGAGTATGGAGAAATTTTTGTTATTTTTTTGGAACCTGCTGCTGGAAGTTATTTGGCTGAAGAGTAGAACTCAGTGGGCGTTTCAGCTAGTCGTGTTATTTGATGTGTTATCTGACAAGAATGTGAAGCTCCTTTCCGAATGCCGGCTTGATTGCTGACTTGAAATTGAAAAAGTAATTATGATCCTGACAACCCCATTAATCCAGCTAGCTGGGAGGCTCCTCTGGCATTCCTTGCATCCCACACCAGCTGCGCTGTACCAGGTCATTGTAATCTGGTGGCCTGTCCCAGAAGGAGATTTGACATTAAAAACCGCCCGCTCTGTGATTTCACTTTTGTCAGATTTAGCTTTCTGTGATGGAACAGATCAAGTGAAAGAACATTTCTGTCTTCCTCTTTTCATATTAGTCCAGTGCTTTTGTCTTTGCACCTGTTGCTCATGTGTTGGAAGTTCCAGTTCAAAGCAGTCTTCATGTGAGCATCCTGTTATGTGTCAGAGAAAAGGAACTGTGTCAGGTTCCAGACAGATGACAGACTTAAGGGCAGTGAGAAATTTTTTTTTTTTCTGCTAAGTGTCATGTATTTTTTCTCAAGACTTCCATTCTTGAGGTTGTTTGTGCATTATACAGGGATTGCACCAGGTAGCTGTTGGCTGTCAAAGCTAAATGAGGCATGGAGAGCATCTTTATTCACAGTTCTTTGTCTTAACATGCAGGCAATGGATCACCTGGAATCCTTCATTGCAGAGTGTGACAGGAGAACAGAACTGGCCAAGAAACGCCTGGCTGAGACACAGGAAGAGATCAGTGCTGAAGTGTCTGCAAAGGTATTGTCTTCTCATTAAAGGCTTGTTCTGAAAGTCTGTGCAAGAGTGCTGGTCCTCTGTTGTCTCTGACGCTATTAATACTGGGAAGTTAGGCTCCGCAAAGGCTTTGTGGATTCCAGCCATCCTTAAATACTGGTCTTGTGACAAACTTAAAGGTTCAGAGGGCCATAGAGGAGTAAAACATGAACTCTAAAATAGGTTGCTTTAGCATGGCCATAAAGCGTTGGTTTCTTCCCTACTATTCAGTGTTAATATAATAGCTTTGAATAGTAAATCCATCCCATGATTGTTGTCTTTTCACTTAATAAATGTTCATGAGGTTTCCACTTTGGGAGCTTCCTTTATCAGGACAGTGCAAAGCATTTCTGAAGCTGGTTTTGCAGACTCTATCCTATCCTGCAAGCCAGAAATGGGCCACTGTTTGTGGTAGAATTGGTGATGTCCTCTCCATGTCCAGTTTCTGTCTTTGCCATGAGTCTGTGACTACATTGCCTGTACTTGACCCACCAATCCCCTTTTGTTGTGACTCCTTTGACTTTTGGAGATTAATGGTCATCTTCCAATGACGACTTTTGTTAAAGAATATTTTTTAGAGAAAGAGGAAAAGTCCTGCAAGCTTTAGCAAGTTTTTTGTCTTACTAAAAACTAACTATTCTCTTTAGGCAGAGAAAGTACATGAGCTGAATGAAGACATTGGAAAACTCCTAGCTAAAGCTGAACAGCTGGGAGCTGAAGGAAATGTTGATGAGTCTCAAAAGATCCTGATGGAAGTGGAGAAAGTCCGAGCAAAAAAGAAAGAGGCAGAGGTATGGCCTTGGTTCTCCTATGAATTGTAATAGCAGACTGAGCTAGGCTGAGTACGTGACAAACAGCTGTGTGGTTCCTACCTCTTTTCCTATCTTGCCAGCACCTCCTTTTTCAGTTTCAGCCATGTGCCAGCAAGCGGTTGGCAGTGTAGTGTGGTAGGTGAAGAAAAGCTTTGTGGAAACTTTTAGCTAGTTAAGATAGCTGACTGGGGCAGGGGGGATTTGTCCTCTGAAGTATTTGGTCACTAGTCACTTGCAGGGATAGACTATCAGGTTAGCCGTGCTTGCAAAGTGTTTTGTATGGCACCTCCTTTATATTGAGGGTGCTCTTTTCATTCTTGAAAGCGGCAGGGCAATTCTTTGCGGGGTTTCCCTGGAGGGTTGTGACTGTGTAAGGGTTCCCTCACATCTGAGTGGTTTTTTTGCCTCCCTTTAGGAAGAATACCGAAATTCAATGCCTGCATCCAGTTTCCAGCAGCAGAAGCTGCGTGTGTGTGAAGTCTGTTCAGCATATCTGGGTCTCCATGACAACGACCGGCGTCTTGCTGACCACTTTGGAGGCAAATTACACTTGGGTTTCATTCAGATTCGTGAGAAACTGGATCAGCTGAGGGTAATCCTCTCTGTCTTCAACCTTCTCCTTGTAGTTCTGAAGACATTCAAGTCTTCTATTAAATTCATACAGGCTTCTTTGCAGAATGCTTGTAGAAGCCTAGAAATTTCTGATTGAAACTTCAAACGGAGGTTTGAGTGGCCTCATCTTAGGTTCTGTTTTGTAATTTCTGAGTAAATTGTACCCGCAGAATTATTCAAACCAGACCATTGCTGTCATTTCTTCCTTAAATACACGTGACTCTACCATAGCTCTTTCTCATTGTTTTGGCTAAAATTTGTGGGTTTTTTGAATTTTGAAGAGCACTTTGAGACCTCTTAACAAAATGCTGGAACTGAAGTTTCACATAGTGGTGTCACTGAAGACCATCTTTGATAGTTGAAGTGATTAGAAGTTTTCTGCAGTGGTTTGTAATGGAATTGCGGTGCTGGTCTTGCTTGCAAACAGAGACCTTTAGCCTGCTTGAATAACCATTGTGATTCCTGTGCCTTATTCACCAGGCAGTATATTGAGGTCAGTGCCTTGACTGATCAATGGTGTGATCATTGGGTATGCTCATGCTGAGACAGTCCCTTGCCTCAAAGCTTATGGACTTGTCTCTTAGAGCACAGGCACTCAAAGCAGAGAGTGCTATTTCTTGCACTGATGTATATTAGTGAAGTTGAGGAAAATGAGAACCTTGACAGAGATCTTGACTAGCACATAAAATGCAATGAAATGGTTCCTTGTCTTACTGTTTTTGTCTTACTGTGCAAATAGTCTCCCTGCAGATCTCTCTGACCTGTTACTGTGTGGCTGAAATGTAATGTGAACTTTTTTCTAGAAAACGGTGGCAGAAAAGCAAGAGAAGAGAAACCAGGATCGTTTGAGACGGAGAGAGGAGAGAGAACGAGAGGAGAGAATGGGCAGACGGTAAGTGGGAGCTGATAACTGGTTTGTGAAGTTGGTTTTGAAATAGTCTGATTTCTTGCATCTGAGCGTTGCAGGAAAACAGCATCTGCTGCTGGACCAGCTTTTGCAAATGCTCCAGGTGCTGTGTGAGCACCTTGGCATTCAGTTAAAGATGAAAACAAATGCACAAAACCCCCACCTTAGAGTGATTGTATGTGTATTGTTTTAACCTCCATTGGGTGTCTGAAAGATGTGAGCTCCCTGTAGTCTTCAGGCCTATATTGGTGTAGTCCCTGTCTTTGGGAGTCTGAATCTGTATAAAATGTCCTCATCCAGTGCATCTGAGTGGGAAAATTTAATATCAGTGAGGACTAAGTCTGCTCAAGTGGTGCTAGTCATCCAGAAATTCCCTGGACATCCCTCCTCCCTTTCAGGCTTGGAGGTGACACTGGAATGGAGCTGGTGTCTGTGAGACAGATGGCGGGCTGCCTGTCTTGCTCAGAAACTTTTCTACAATGTGAGGTGCTTTTGGCACAGCTTTGGAAAACACTTCCTAGGGTATCCGAGGGATCCCAAGGAGTGGCTGCTTCTGGTGGTTGTGGCCGTATGTGTCACCTTCTGCTCATAAGTGTATAATCCCTGAACAGCGGGAGTGGCTGCAGTGTTGGTATTCTCAGGACAAGCTCTTCTGCTTCTTGCCAGCTAAACTGGAAAAACTATTTCTTCTTTACTTGAACAGGCATCTTGTGTGTAAACAGCTCAGTTAAACAGCCTGCTGGGGAGAGGGTGGTCATTTCCAATGGTCGGGCAGAGGAAGTGGCTGAGTAGGAATGCTGTTCTCATTGTCACAGCAGTTCCCCAGTTACCTCACATGTTTCTCCTCTTGTACATCATGTGTGAAGGAAACCAACCTTGCTGCCTGTGGAAAGCTCAATTTGACCCTTGGTGTAAACTGCAGAGTGTGTTTCAGCCTTCCATGTCAGAGACATGAGAGAGAGATTACCATGGTATGCTCTAAGATGATGCTAGCTTCTGGGTATACGTTGCTGGAAATGCTAGCAAATAAGTATCAGAATGGAAGCAGCTTGGTTTTCTGTGGTCTGTGGCTTGGTGATTTTGGTGTATTGGGAAGATGGAAGCCCCAAATTGTTATGCTTTCTCCAGTTAGGTTGTTTTATGTGGATTCTCTTTCCCTGTGGATTGCCTGCTGTCATATGAAATGTCGGTTCATTGCTGCAGCTTTCTCCTGAACTGCAGCACTTCATGTAGAGCCTCACAACTTCCTGGCATCCATGCAAGATTGTCAGTAATGCAGTGATATTTGGGAGCTGCAGAATGTGGAACTGGCTGACGAGTGCAGGCGTTAATCAAAAGGGACTGATGTATGTTGCTGTGGACAGAAAGATGGAAATGAAACAAGAAGTGTCTTCCCATTCAGCTCCTTCGTGGCAGGCTCTTTCAGAACAACAGTAGCACCATATCTAACCTGGACTTGGTGTGTCTGTCTCCATGGCGCCTCTTCTTCCTGGAGGTCATTTCTGTGTGAAAATTGCTCAACAGAGTTATCTTCAGGAAGAATTCTCTTGATCTGCCTGGAACGCTAGCTTTCTTCCTCCTGTGGCATGTCTGTGGTTTTGGTTTTGTGTTCTGTTTTAATATTTTTTTAAATCTCAGTTCCTGAGAGTTAAAGAGCCTCTTGTGTTCAGAGGTGGTGCACACAGATGCATCTGATAAGGGGGTTTGAAGATGACTTTTGAATATTTAATGCTTTAAAAGTGAAGGGTTTAAGAACTGCATTGAGTTGGCCTAAAGTCTGAGTTCCTGCTGGCTCCATATGTGGCACTACTTAGAGACTGCAGCCAAGCTTTTGCTCTCGCTCTTTATAGAGGCATCTGTATGCTCCTCTGTTCAGATGCCAAAGAAAAACATGTTATGAAAGATTCAGGAGTGCCGTACAGAGGAGGTCAAATTATTTGCCTTTCCAAAATGAGAACTTGACCCAAAGAAGGAAAATAATTTTCCCAGTGGACACTTAGTGTCAGAACTGGGACTAGAGCCCAAATTTCTCAATATCTCAGCACCTTCTCCTCTGGGAGCTGTGCAACACCGTGCTTACAAGGCCATTTTTCCATCAAAAACTAATCAATGACTTATACTGCCTTTCAGGCTGCCTCTGTTATGTACAGCTTGATACTGGAAGGAACCACAGCAAATATATTGCCTTCACAATTCTTCCTGTCCTGTCTTCATATGCAGCATCTTCATGGTGTTAGTAAGAGAGAAGAGTACCGCTTGACTTTGGTGGTTTATAGGCACTATGACATACTGTGGAAACCTGTAGATTCACGTGTGAAGCTCTAGCTCTTACAGACTTTATTAATGTGTCGACTAAACTGTGATTTCTACATAGTAATGAGTCAACTGAGTTGTCACCCCTACTGGCAAATAAAGACAAGTCTTCTGTCCTGTGTCGTTTTGTGTTGCCCGTGACTGCGGGCTACCCAGTAATCTCTTAAGACTGAAGTTCTGTGGAGAGGTGGCATGCTTGGAACAGCAGACCTTGGTATTTGCTTCCAGAGTACAGCAGCAAACAAGTCCGGGTGGAGTTGCCAAATGGATTTCCTTGGACAAAACACAGGTTATGAAACTCAGCACATGGCCTCTGTGATGCAGGGACAAAAAAAAGGGGAAAAAATAATAAATATACTCAGCCTCTCACTTCTCTGGACAGCAGTCGTTTTCTGTCTCCTGCTGTGTAGTGATTCAGGTTAGTAAGGGGAGTGCTGTTGTGTTGGATGCTTCCTGAATGCTGAAGTCTAGCACTAGGGAGTGATTATCGGGAGTTTATCATGCAAACTCCTGCTCAGATCATAGACGTGAAAGCGCAGTCAGGCTTCTCAGGGGATATGGAATGGCTTTATGTGGATGTGTGCACGGGTGATTCAGAATAAAGTGATCAGGAGGAAAAGAACATTAAGAACTTGGAGTAATTACATCCACCAAAAAAAAAATTCAGCTGCCTGCCAGGCATCTACAGGGGTTCCTGCTGCTCTGTCAGGTTCTATTACATGAAAAAGGTGTGTGGTTATTGCCTTGCTCTCCTGGTTTATCCGCTTTTCCTTCAGCTGGTCGTCTTGTGTGTTGCCTCAGCGCATGGTTCGTTTGCCTGACTCCAAGTTCAACTCCACCTTGTTTACAGCCCTTCTACCTGAATTCCTTTCTAAACTTTGGGGTTTGTTTTTCATTCCACTGGGATTGAACAATCCCATTTAATTGTGAAGGAATGTCAGGCCGTATTGATTCTCTTAATCTTGTTTTATCCAGGTATGGTTTTAAATGATGTTATTAAAATAGATGCTTCTCTATTGCTTTTTAAAATTTTGGCTGTGTGGCTTTCAGCTGCATCTCTTGTTATAGTGCCAGAATGTGTCTGTGGCTGTGTAACTGGAACCCTCCCAGTGAGTCTGTGTGCAGTGGGGAGATGGGAGCAGTTACTGGAATGAGTCTCTAAGGAGACTGGCTGCTTCCCAATTAAAGCAAAAAGAGCCTGTTCGGGCAGCGTGTGACAATTTGGTGTAGGCTGGCTCTGAACCGTGGCCACAGAGAAAAAGGGAGGGCATATCTTTCACGTGGAGTGGTATTGTAAGTGGTGCTGAGTAATGGCGCTTCTGAAGTTGAAAGAATTGTGACATTGTTATTTACAGGCTGTCAAGAGCTAATGCTTATAGTATTAAGGTTAGAGTGCTGTACGTGAGCTCTGAAGCCGTGGAAATGTGAGAAAGAATAGTAAGGCTTGGATGATTGTTCTCAAGCTGTTTTCCAAAGTCTGGGATGAAGGATTTTCTGTGTATTGCAGTTACTTTTCAGTAACAGTTCTTCCCTTGTGTCTGTGTCCCCTCTTTTTTTTTTTTGTTCGTCCTTCCCAAACAAGAAAAAAAACCTTTGATGCCAGTTTCCATTCAGTGTTTGTTAAATAAAAACGATAAGTGAGAAAATCCTGTATTTTCTCTTTATTAAAACCTTTTTAATGAGCAACTGCCTCAAAGGAACAGAAATCAGAAGACTGTCAAGTGTCTTTCTGACTGGAGAGAGGCACTTTTTCTTGAAAACGTTAGAGTTGATCTAGGTGATGTGAGACTGCGAAGGATAAAGTGTATATATCGAGTATGCACAGCAAACTTAAAGTTGGAAAGGTTCTTTGTGGTTTATTAACAGAGGCTGAATTGGTTTGTAAACTTTCTGTTCTGACAAGAAACAAGGCAGTCTGGTGAAGTTCCCGCTGATTGGAAAAGGGGAAACATAACCCCCATTTTCAAAAAGGGGAAAAAAGGATGACCCGGGGAGCTACAGGCCAGTCAGTCTCACCTCTGTGCCTGGCAAGATCATGGAGCAGATCCTCCTGGAAACTCTGCTAAGACACATGAAAAATAAGGAGGTGATTGGTGACAGCCAACGTGGCTTCACCAAAGGCAAATTGTACCTGACAAATTTGGTGGCCTTCTATGATGTTGCCACAGCATTGGTAGATAAGGGGAGAGCAACTGACATCATCTGCCTGGACTTATGCAAAATATTCGACACTGTCCCGCATGACATCCTGGTCTCTAAATTGGAAAAGCATGGATTTGATAGATGGACCACTTGGTGGATAAGGAACTGTCTAGATGGCTGCGCTCAAAGGGTTGCAGTCAATGGCTCAATGTCCGCATGGAAACGGGTGACGAGTGGCGTTCCGCAGGGGTCAGTATTGGGACCAGTGCTGTTTAACATCTTTGTCGGTGACATGGACAGTGAGATCGAGTGCACCCTCAGCAAGTTTGCCTACGACACCAAGCTGTGTGGCATGGTCGACACTGGAGGGAAGGAATGCCATCCAGAGGGACCTTGACAGGCTTGAGAGGTGGGCCTGTGCAAACCTCATGAAGTTCAACCAGGCCAAGTGCAAGGTCCTGCACCTGGGTCATGGCAATCCCAGGTACAAATACAGGTTGGGCAGAGAACGGCTTGAGAGCAGCCCTGAGGAGAAGGACTTAGGGGTGCTGGTGGACGAGAAGCTCAACGTGAGCCGGCAGTGTGCACTTGCAGCCCAGAGAGCCAACCGCATCCTGGGCTGCATTAAAAGAAGCATGGCCAGCAGGTCGAGGGAGGTGATTCTGCCCCTCTGCTCTGGTGAAACCCCACCTGGAGTACTGCATCCAGCTCTGGAACCCTCAGGACAAGAAGGACATGGACCTGTTGGATCAGGCCCAGCAGAGGGCCATGAAGATGATCAGAGGGCTGGAGCCCCTCTGCTGTAAGGACAGGTTGGGAGAGTTGGGGGTGTTCAGCCTGGAGAAGAGAAGGCTCCGAGGAGACCTTAAAGCAGCCTTCCAGTACCTAAAGGGGGCCTACAGGAAGGATGATGGGAAGGGACTCTTTATCAGGAAGTGTTATGATAGGACATGGGGTAATGGCCTCAAGTTGAGAGAGGGTAGATTTAGATTGGGTATCAGGAAAAAATTCTTTACTGTAAGGGCGGTGAGGCACTGGAACAGGTTGCCCAGGGAAGTTGTCAATGCTCCATCTCTGGAGGTGTTCAAGGCCAGGCTGGATGAGGCTTTGAGCATCCTGGTCTAGTGGGAGGTGTCCTTGCCCAGGACAGGGGGGTTGGAACTAGATGATCTTTAAGGTCCCTTCCAACTCGAACCATTCTGTGATTCTGTGAAACTCAGCATGTAAAAACTAATGTTTCTACAAAGTTCTTTGGTTTTTGATAAATTGCCATTCCCCCCCCCCTCCAAATTGAAGATAATTGTTTTAATGGTTTTATGGCAAGGTTTTTTTAACTGACGTATTACTTGGGGTATTGTATTCCTGTGATGAGCTGTCAGGGTGAATGGGTTGTTTTATTGAAAACCCGCTGACTATCATATCTCTTATACCTCTCATATCATAACTCTCCTCTTCTTTCTAGGTCTGGATCAAGAAATAGAGATCGTCGAAGGTGAGTGCACACTTCTCGTACAGTTCCCCCAGATACTTATTTGCATTTCTATCTAGCTACTGAGGTTTTTCCTGAGTCTCACAAATGAAGTTCACTCGGTGCTCCAGTCTCCTTGTTTTGCTCCCTGAAAGAAAGAGGAACTACAGCTTGGGCACCACAGTGGTGCTGTGCAAGTTAACGTCACCTGCTGGGCTAGAAAGCAGATGCCGGCTCGCTCAGTCAGGACAGAGCATGCTGTGTGCTCCCCAGTACGAGTCTAAGAATGTACTCGATGCCTTTTTTAATACTTTTTCAAAGTTTTTTTTCAAAACTTTCATAGTTTCAATGTCTGACAGATATTTGTTACATATATAATACCTCAGATGTAAAAATACAGAGATTCAAGATTAAAGCCCCCCACATCTCTGTGAAGAGCTTGCCTTGGTGGTATGACACCCTTCTCTTGGTGATCACCTACCTGGAGATGATCTTCTGCTTTCCCTATACGTTGGCATCCTTTGTTTTCTTTTTAGAGCAGATTGAAACAAAGCTGCTTCTAAAGTGCAGTGCTTTCGCAAGGGAGATTCTCCTTTGGCTGACTGCCATAGGGACTATGGTAATTTCACATGCCACTTCCTTTGGCCTCTCTTCTCCTTGCACAGGCCTCACTTTGAGCGAGGCACAGTTGGTAAACTGCTCCAGGCATCGGCATGTGCTTACATTAATGGTGGGAGCTTTTTATATAAGCTTCATGGCAACTCACACCTACCCATTGGCATTTTGTTGGTAGCATGAGGCCCAGGAGGGAGATGCCCATCGTGTGGGTGATCAGCCTTCTGTGCTGGGGCGGGGGGGGTGAGTGCTGATGCTCTGGATATTTGTCACTTGGGAATGTCTGAGAGATAGGTTGAGATGTACAGATCCGATGTATTGGCCCATCTCCTGGGTCTGAGGCAATCTGTGTCCTCTTCAGATCACGGTCTCGGGATAGGAGGCGGAGACGCTCGAGATCGGCTTCCCGTGAACGGCGGAAGTCTCGCTCCCGGTCCCGAGACCGACACAGACGCCACCGGAGCCGTTCCCGCAGCCACAGCAGAGGTCACCGACGGGGGTCCAGAGACAGGAGTTCAAAACACAAGTATGTATTCCTGACACAGGCGCTTCTGGAAAGGGGAGTCCTTGGCATCACAGCCTCCCCAGTCCCTTAGAGAAGCAGGAGTATGACTGGTTTCTCAAGTTAGCAGCTGCAGTGTCCTCTACCAGCTCTGGGGCCAAAGCAGGGTTTCCCAGTGGCCGTTTGTAGATGGCCTCCCGTGGGAGCAGTAGGGCAGTAACTGTATAGTGAGATCCCAACTTGAGCAAAGTCTAGGAGGTAGAACTGGCTCCCTGATTTGCAGTGCTGAGCATTGAGAAGTTGCTGGTTTTCTTGTAGCACAGCAGCACAAAGGCCTGCTCGAGCTAACTGAGCCTCCCCAGGCCTGTACAAGCCAAGGAACTGAGGGGCAGTTTTGACATTACATTTCTGTGGTTATCTTTTGCTTCCCAGCTTCTTTCTCTCAGTGCTGGCATGGGGAAAGAAGCATATGATTTGGGACCTGGGGGAAGTCTTCTGTTAGAAAGCTGCTCCAGAGAGAGAGAGACAATTCTTTAGGAATCTGCACTGGAGGGAGGGGAAAAGGAAGCCAGGAGGAGGAGTGTACCATCCTCCTGTTGCTGAGGAGAAGCGCTATAGACCGAAGAAGAGCCTTAAGTCTCTTCTGAAACTCAGCAAAACACCCGCTGTGTTGGAAGAAGGATGAGGCAATGAGCAGGAGTATTAGAAAAACTGAAAGGAATCATTATGTTTTCTTACAGCCCTCCTAAGCCCAGGAGCAAGGCTATCACCAGGTGCTTGCTGAAGTTAGATCTGGCTTTTTTTAAATGCTCCTAATTAATAGGGGAGTGTTTTAGCACTGTCTCACCTGATTAGGCACCACCACTCAAGTACAGTTCTAGAAACAAACCTACTGCTGTGTGTCTTGTGTCCCTTTAGCCAAGGGGTAAGAACAGGTTTTAAAGATAGCGGATGAAGGGGAGGGAAATAATGGTCTCAAAAAATAAGTCTGTTAATAATTGAGGGGGGTGTGTAAATACTGTTGATTCTCCAATGGCTGAGATACTAAAGTCCTTTTTTAAATCTGTCTTGAACATGAAAAATAAAGAAAAGAAGTTTGGACAATTAGGAAGTGAGGAAGACCCTGTAATAACTATTACTAAAGAGCAGGTAAGGGATTACTTCGAAAACCTTGAACACATTGATATCAGTCCATCGAGATTGTAGGGGGATTGGCTAGCTGGCAGATTTTCACAAAATTACTGAGAACTGGGGAGAGACCAGGATCAGTTTAAGAAAATGAAACAAAAATAAGAGAACAAATGGAAAAAACCCAAACCCTGTTCTCTGAAAGAATGTAGCTTCTTTTTTCACCTTGAGAATTAATGAAACCTGCATTCAGGTTCTGCTGGTCCGAGGTCTCGCTTCTAGAAAGAAACGGAGAGCCTGTCACAGGATGTGGAGATCTCAGGGCAGGAGGACTATGGGCAGCAGGCATTGTTGTGGCAACAGGAAAAGAGTTAATCTTACCAGACAGACTCCTGTTGTCTTCTGGTTAAATAACATAATTTAATGAAAATGAAATTAAATGGCTCATGTGATGCAGAAGGCTGTAAGGTTTTAATATATCAATTGTGCAGTATTTCCAAACCTTACAATCAACCTGAATGAAAGCTGGAACCTCTAAGGTACCAGCCAGGCCCTCCTCTTGTGACTGTAAATAAAAACCTGCTGCGTACTGAGTCCTGCAAGCCTCTGCCTGGTTCTGAAGGGGTACGGGCCACTAGAGCTTGTTCAGGATCAGCACCTTTTGAAGGCTGCTGGCATGAATTGTACAGGAAAAAAGACTCTTTTTTTTTTTTTTTTTTTGGACCTAACTGAAGCCCTCTGCTTAATTCTGTGTGGGCCGATACAGTGAAGCACTGCTGAAAATCTGTAGCTGTCATCCGGGCAGGCTGTGAAAAGATTTCCCCGTGTTATGGGCTATGAATATAAATCTGTATCATCCTGACTTTGAACCCAGGATGCTGCCAAGGATGCTTGTCAGGATGCAAAGCAGAAAAAGCCCACAACAAGAGCGAGCATTTGAGTCCAGAGAATAGAGTTGGCATTTAAAGCAGTTGAGCAGAAAGCCACTAGCTTAGAGCATAATGGAAAAAAAAACACTCCAGAAGACACAAACAGAGCTGAGTGATAGACGAGGAAGAAATTGCAGGCACTTTAGTATGGCCCAGTAAACTAGTAAGGGGCCCAGGGAAGACTTCAAGAGAGCCCCTGTGGCAAGAGCTTGAAAGGATGACTCTGAGGAGGGAGTAACAAAGGCTGTGCCCTGCACTCAGCGCTGCAAAGCTGGCATTCTCCTGCGTAAAGCTCGGAGAGGGCTCAGGGTTGCTGTCTTGGGGGACCACCGCTCCTGACATCGCAGTACCTAGGCACATTGCTGTAAGAAACTTGCGTTATGCTACAGCCCTGTTAGGGACAGATGATGTCATTTTTGTGCATATTTGAAAATTGCTTTAGTTGTGAAGCTTATAGCGATGGTTTACTTTGTACTCCAGATCTTCTAGAGATCGATCTTCAAGAGAAAAGTCACGAGACAGAGAGAGAAAAGAGAAGAGCTCTTCTGAGAGGCGGCACGAGAGCACAAATGGCAAATCTCGTTCCAAGAGATCAGAAGAGAGAGAAGCTGGCGAGATCTGAACTCAAACGATCTGTGTTGCACTGTAAATAGTCTGATAAACATTCTACACAAAGCCTAAATTTCCCATTTATATTTACTGAATACAACTCATCTTTTGTAGTTTGGAATTTTTATTGTTTGGCAGATAGCTGTGAGTTTGTAGAGACACAGAGTTACGTACTCTTTAACAGGATTTTGTTTTAGTAGAGGAATAAATAAATCTGGACGGATCGTTTTTCCAATTCAGGCCAGTGGTTGGCATGCTGTGTTTGTCCTGACCCAGCGAACGCGGCGGTCAGGGGCAGGGCTGTGGTTGGGGACCTGAGCTGCTGTGATGTTTGTTATGCTTCGTCCCTTTCCAAAAAGATCTACCTGACCCTTTGTGAGCACACCAGTAGCACTGGTTCTCACTTACTTAATTTTTTTTCTTCTCTTTATATATGTTAAAAGAAATTCAGAAGTGGGTTGGATTTTTCCTTTTTTTAACTTTTAGCGCTTAGCCACCTCACTTTTACGTCTCCAGCATTTGAGAGTTGCCTCACTATTCCAACTAAGCCAAGACAAACAAAATTTGGCCCCAATCTACCTATTTTAAAAGCTTCTCAGCTTTGTGAGGATGACCAAATTGGCTGGAGCACGTTTCTAAGATGGGCTCAAGTCTGGTTTAGTACCTTTACAGATCAGATACCGGGTGTCAGTAAACAAAACAGTGGAAAATCTGGACTGGTTTTTCTGTAGAGGAGTACAGCCACAGCTACTCTGCCTATTTACTGTGCACTCCAGAGTCGGAGCTTCCTCCGTGGAGCTTCCTGACTTGCAAAAAAAAAAAAAAAAAAGAAAGAAAAAAAAAAAATAAGCGTTGTATGTTTTTTAAAAGGCTGGTCAGGCAGAACTTGGCCGAATGGCAGAGGTGACTTGGGATGGAGACAACCCAGGGACAGGGCGAGGACGGGAGTCACCCGTGTGTCTCTGTGTCCTCCGGCTCCTGGGACTGAGGCACCAGCTGTGTCCTGACACCTGTGGGGAGGAATTTGCATATTGTAACTAGCTTATTTGTAACTAGGTTTATTTTACACTAGGGGAGGAAGGCCGCCTTGCCGTGCCAGCCACAGTCATCACCCCGAGGATCGGTATTTTGTGAGAATTGTGTGAGTAAAGCACTTGCCGCCCGCCCAGCCGCCCGCCACTTGTTAGCTCGGTGAGGCTGGCAGCTTTTAATTAAGACGTCTCTCTCTAACGTCTCCGGGCGGCGGGTGTCTGTCTGTCAGTGCTGTTTTAAGGCCGTGTGTCCGGTGGGGGGGTTCCGGCGGGTCTTTTTTTTTCCCCTTCCAGGCTCCGATAAGCTGCTTCACGGTTTCGGTTTCTCCGCGGCCGTCCCGGCGCTCCCTCGGTGTTAGTCCTTAGTGCATGCGAACCCCCTTTCCCTGTCCGTTTTTACAACGAATTCCGCGGTTTCACGTTATTGTTTTTTGTAACCTCCGTTGTCGGGTGAGGGGAGAGCGGGGCCCGGTGGGGGGGGGGGGGGTGTCGGCGGGGCGGGCCCGGGGGGCGGCGGGCGCGCTCTCGGGATGCCTGTACGTGACTGTGCTGTTCTCTCGCGGTCTGATCGCATTAAAGATCTGTGTTTGTGGCTCCCGGTGCTGCCCGGACTCGTTCTTGCGTCTTCCCCGCCGCCTGCGCCGCCACCGCAACATGGCAGCCGCCCGCCCACCGCAGCGCGCACGCGCAGCTGCCGCGCCGTCGTCTGCGTCGCGGCGTCACTTCCGGCAGAAGGAGGCGGAAGTGGCGGCGGTGACGGCGGGCGTGGGGGTGAGTGCGGAGCGGAGCGGGGCGGGGGTCGGGCCCGCCGGTGCCGCCCGGCCGCGGACCGGCCCAATGAGGCGGGGGGGGGGAGGGGGGCTGGGATGTGGCCCCGGGGAACCGGTGGGCAGGGCTGGGAGGGGGGAGGAGGCGCGGCGAGATCCTGGTCGCCCCCGCGGGTGCGGCCTCCCGGCGCGCCCCGGGATCCTGGGCTGGTCTGCGGGTCTCTGCGCTGGCCTGCCCGGCCGGGGAGCAGCACTACTCGCACGTGAACGGCCGGGGCTGCTCAGGGCTCCCTGCTGCACCTGTCCCCGGGACCGGAGAGGTTTGCTGTCCGCATTCGTCAGCCCAAGAAGTTGCCCCAAAAAACCATATCAAGAAGCCTGGGAAAGAATTTAATCGCTTTGGTAAAAGCCTGGGACTCTACCGAGGTAGCTTGTTGCTTTAATCCTCCGTTTGATTTGAGCTAGTTTATCCCGTGTGGTTGGCAGGCTGCGTAGGAGTCCTGGGGAGACGCTTACGCAGCACTTGCAAATGCGGGTCTGTATTTCAGTCGAATAGGAACACGCGAAGCCCCTCACCTCTGCAGAGCTCATCACACAGCCTTCAACACCGTTCCTGGAGAGGTTTCAATTCAGGTTTCTCTTTTCCTCAGCAGGCCCCAAGCCTACTCTGCAGGCATGAATTAGAGCGTTTCTTGCAGAGAGAAAAATGCTTCAATGTGTTCGATTCTGATCTCGTTCCCACCCTTTTTTTCTTATTTTGGAAAGCAAAAACTTCTTATGTGACTGCTGGGAGTCACAGGCTTCAACCAGAGGGACCAACTGCCCTGGTGGGAGGGACAGCTCGGTGTGACTGCAGCTAGCCGTCCCACATGGCGGGGCAGAACTGGGCCCCGTTCGAGGGTCTGCCTGTGGAGGCTGGAAGCTGAGAGGCTCCACGAGGTGTTGGCTGTGTGGGTGGAATGGCCTGTGAGTGATCTTCTCTCTGTGTGTGCATGTGTGTCTAAGAGGGGAAAAGGAAAATTCCATTTTGGCGGGCGGGGAGAAAGGAGGTTTTTCTTGGAGACAGCTGAGAAGCACAGCAGTGGTTGGAGGATGGCTGTTGTTTCATGCTGCCATAAACCTTGCTAGGCTGCGCAGGAAGGACCTAGTGGGCAGCACGGACTTTGCAACCTGTGGAACAAGTGCTCCGCTTAAAAAATGTACTATCTTTTTAATAAATCTATGTGAAATGACCACAGCCTCTTCTAGAGGGTTTTCATGCACTGAGATCTCCCCAGAGTGTCCCTGTTGTGTTCAATGTCTGGCAGTGTGGAGAAGTCGCCCTGCTTCTGACGCAAACAGGGGAGCCCCGTGGGTGAGGTGGGGATGTCTCTGACGTGAGAGATTCAAACCACTTGCTAACTACTGCTCCTGTCGGTGAGGGCGACTGACTGGCATCCAGCGAAACTGTAAGGTTGGGATGATAAATGGCATGGGTTTCTGCTGCTTGGTTGTTACTGCTGGCCTAACCTATAATCAGTTCCACACAGCTTTAATGATGGTCTTCACCTAAGAGAGTTTTGCTCTTCCCATTGCTCTCTTGGAAAAAGT
Organism: Fratercula arctica; assembly: GCA_947846985.1. Lineage (NCBI taxonomy): Eukaryota > Metazoa > Chordata > Aves > Charadriiformes > Alcidae > Fratercula > Fratercula arctica. The sequence continues at coordinate 27,260,182 of CANTUZ010000009.1, forward strand.
ACTGGATCGTCTTTTGCTCTTCACTATACAGATCGAGTTTCTCTACTTGAACCCCTGACTGTAGTGAAAACTGCCCTGGAAAAAGAGGGCTTTTCTCCTACAAATGACAGATGTATCACATTCTAAGGTGACACTTGGTTGTGCTCTGGAGGAGTTTCTAATTCACTTGCTGTGAATGCTCTGTGGCACATGTTGTGTCTGCACCGGAGGGTTAAAGTGTCATTCAAGAAGAACCTGGTGTTTTGAAGAGACCTGTGTTAACAGAGGCAAACCAGCAAGCGTGAGGGGAGGGGAAAGGACAGCTGTAGCAGCAGAATGTGGGTGTTTTTCTGAGCTGGGTTCCTGCGTTGTCTTTGGTGTGGTCTGGGTCACAAAACGTGTCCTTGCAAAGGCTGTAGGGACGCGAGCAGGAGCAGAGGTACCCCGGCATCAGACGGGATGGTCTTGTCGCAGCCAGCCTGTGGCTGCAACTTTATATTGACAAAGAGTTATGAGCTGCAGATGATCCAGCAAAAATGTAAGCTTGTGTACGCAGTGCAGTCTGAGTGTATTTGGAGAGTAAAATCTCCTCATTTAGGGGAAATCTGATGTGTTATTTCCTTGTGGCTGGACCCTGATGTAAGTGGGACTGCAGAAAATGACAAAACTGACCTTTTAATGTCTTGATGTTGTACCAGGTGACTGCCTGATGGGTTCACTGCAGTGCCCTGCCCTACATTGGATCAAAACTCAACAGTCTCCTCATGGGAGGCAACCATGAAGGGAATGTTGTATTTTACTCAGAGCAGAATTTGGAAGCTGTTTTGTCATTATTGATTGCAGCTTGGGGCTTCGACAGGTTCTGGCTGACGTGAAGGAAAGCTGTAAGGTGCTTAAAACAAAAAAGTACAGAACCAAAACACCCAAATGCTGTGTTTGGGTTCCTAAAATGGCCGGTCAGAATCTGATTTCATCATTCTGTGAAAAACATGAGTGTGTCGAACATCAAATCTCAGTTATGATATATTGCTAGAAATTTTCCAGGAGGGGGTGGTGCCTGGTGAGATTACAAATGCTGTGGTTTGGTGTTTTAGGGGTGGAAAATGAGTTAAACCTTCCATCACGCTGATACTTGAAAGGTTTCTGTCACCAGCCTTCGTACATCTGACTGTATGCGGTTCTCTCTGCTTGTCAGGCAGTTCTAGCTGACTGCTAATGATAGTTTGTCTCTTGGGTTTGGCTGTGGCTTGGCGCCCACCGCTTGCTGCACAAGTTTCACTGGTTTGCTTCAGATCGGATCTGTGAATCCGCGCTGTCGCTTTGGGAGAGGAGGAAAGTCAGTGCCCCACGAAGGTGAGTAAGGCTGAGGACTGTGTGTTTGTCCTAAATGCAGCGTTGCTGCTGTGGGACAGGAAAGGGTATTCATTCCTCCTTGGCTCTGATGAGGGACTGCTCCTAGCTCGTCCCGTTGCTGGAGGTAAGTAGTCTTTAAAGCTCGAGGAGCGATAGAAGTGCGCATACCAGCAAACGGAATTGTATAAGATGCAGATCCTGGTGGCACTGCAGCGCTCCCTGGGCTCTGTGGGCTCAGTTCGGGTCTGTTGTGTGCGGTCTCTAATTATTTCCTTTTCTATGAAGTCTTTCTCTCATGTTTTCTCATGGTGAGAGGCCTCCCATCCCCAAGCAGAGAGCCAGTGCTAGCTACGAGATCTGGTTTGTGCAGCCTGCGTTAATAATGCAGCAGCACAGGATCCTGTTGCTGCCTGTTCCCTTGCAAGGTGCCTGGGTGCGTTAAACTTCCCAGTGAATTATTGTGTGTCCTCTACCAGCAGGAGACAAAATGCCGGCTTCTAGAGGACAGTAAAATCATCTGAAACGCACACTATCATTTTCTGCTTGTCTTCAATTAAACTGATTACCAGACTTCTTTGTTGTTCGGAGCCCAGCTCATTTCGCATGTTGCCAGCATGTACTTTGGCAACTGCGGGTGATGGGATTTCCTGCATTGTTTGAGTCTTTGCCGTTGACCTTTGTGGTCCTTGTTCTGGCACTGCCTCTGCTCTGGCAGGGGTGCAAAGGGCATTATTCAAACCCTGAAAGAAAAGAGAAAGAATTGCTTTAAAGGCATTGAGGGCTCTTTGTAATTGGTGGCTCCTAGGGTCATTGCTGCAAAAGAAGGGGAATTGCTGGGGCTGTCAGGATAATTACCACTTTTTTTTATTGTTCTCATCCCAGTCTCGATGACAGTGGTGTGATTTAAAGTGAGTCATAAAAATACGCCTTCCACACAGCATCAAGATGGTGGCCCTTTTGGACTGAGGCGGGGAGAAGCCTGGTTTTGGTTCTTCTCGGGAAGTCTTGTAGGTGCTGGAAGTGTTTGGCTGTGCCCTGGAGGTTTCCTGGCTCCACACTGGGGGCTGCGGAGGGCTCTGTTGAGGATGCTGGTGGGGTTGTACTGGAGCCCTGTCACAGCCCATGCTGTGGACGCTGGTTACTGCAGCATTCAAGAAGATCCACCTCTCCCTGCAGCTGGAGATGGGCATGCTGGCGACACATGAGCTATCTGCCTTGTCGCAAGGGAGGCTGTGTAACCCATTCCTGCTGCCGTCCCCCTTTGCTGCGGTGGCAGTTGCTCCGCTCCGGTGAACCATTTGTTCAGCTGGTGCCTGGAGCTTTGTACCTTCAACCTGCTGAAGGCTGGGTGCTCAGCCGGCTCCAGTAGCGGAGCGGTGCTCGTCTCGCCAGCACGATGGCCAGGTTGGGGGGGGAAGGCTGAATGCACGGCTCTTCCTTGTCTTCCCCTTTCCATCTGGAGCTTTTCTACCCTTGTCAGGTGCCTGCGGTTGGTCTGGAAACAGACCTCGTGGAGGCCTTGTGGAAACAGCCTCATGGAGGTGTCTCTGCTGTTGCTGGTAGACTGATGTGAAGGGCAAATGAGATCTTTTGGAGTTAGATCTTTGGAATAAGATACAACTTCAACATTATTGATTTAATCACATTTGCATGGTATTGTGCAGCTCAAATTAAATTGTCCGGAGCGAGATCTTGTACTCGATGTGCTGTTGTAGAGTAAATGCCGGAGTGCTGGGGTTGGAGCAAGAGCTTCCTAACTCCAGCCTTATAAGTCCAGCAGACACTGAAGTTAACTAGGGGGTTGACAGCAGTGTGCCTGGCTGTCCTGCTCGCCCTGTGTGCTCGACCCCTTCCTTGCTGTAGGTCTGTCCCCTCTGTGATTTGTACCCCAAAGAGAAGAAGCCTCCACAGCTCTTCCTGCGGTGGGACAAGGACAACCCAGGGAGATGAGACCCCCAGGTGAGCCGCAGCTGTCTGAAGGAGCCTGGCCTCCCAAGGGTGACTCTCATCTTGTGTTTCTTTGAACCTGTAAATGAACTTGGGTGTGAAACCCGAGACGTAGCAAGCCCTGTTGTCGGAGTTGAAAGCCCAGGCTCGCTGCGTTGTGTGCTGGTGCTGAGTTTAAGCTATTTTCTGCTGGGGAAGTAAATTGCTCCAGCGGACAATCCAGGCACATGACTGCCGGGGCACAGTCATGGAAAATTGGCTGGGTTGTCATGTTTATTTGCTCTGATATAACTTTTTATGACACTGTCATGCAGCTTTTTCCAAGGCTACTGGAATGTGTTATTCTTTATTTCTTCCCTTCTGCTATTTTTTTAAAGAAGTACTATCAGAGAAACTATATATAACATTAACTTTTTGTTGTGGGTAATGAGTTACAGGCTTCTGTAACCGACTAGGGCTTTTTCTTTTTTTTTCCTTTTACAACAAATTAGCACAGACCCCCTCTGTTATTGTAGCTGTAGCTCAAGATTGTGATTTATAGCAGTTGTTAGCTCTTCTTCCATTCTGCTGAAGACAAATTTGCCCGATTTTAGTCTCAACTCGTGCCGTCTTTTTCCTCTGGGGAGGGGAGTAATCACTCTCTTGCCTTCTGTAGGGCTGGGTTGATGAACTTACCAAGTGGTTTCTCATCTGAGAAGGTATAGAATAATTTTGGTTTGTTCCTGTACAGAATATGCTGGTGTTTATTTATCTCTCACCCTCCTGGCCAAGCTCAAGTGCTCATTACAGTAGGGAACAGCCTTATGTTGGGATATAAAGGTCACGAGTGTTTCCTTTCACCTCTCCATCTGGGAGTCAGACTGACATACCCGAGAGGTGGCAAGAAGTCTTTGCATCAAAAAAGAAGCTTTTGGTGTGGTTTTTTTGTGAGGGAAACCTACAGCCTAGTCAGTCCATTCAGTGTAGATCCCGTAGCTGCCTTTATCCGTGTCTAGCAGAGCTGATTTCCTCCTCTGAAAAAGAAATAGTGCTATTCCTGCATCCCAGGGTCTCTCCCCGGTGCTCCATGTGGGAGACCTCCGGTACCAACGGCACATTGTATCCAGCTGTGTGACAATACACTGATTTGCTCACCTCCCATTAAACATTTCCAGCATGAATATCAGGTAGTAACAGAATATTTTGTCATTTTTTATGTGCTCCAAAATCTATTTTAACTGCTTTTTCCATTGTTGCAGGTGAAAGGGGAGAAGGGTGTCTGAATACTGATGAATGAGCTGCGATGGATAACAAAGACTCAGAAGCTGAGATCCACCCACTGAAGACTGAGGACGTAAAAGCTCAAGAGAACCATGAAAACTCTGTGGAGAGAAGAATTGTCAGCAAGCAGTCATCGCGACTGTCTCGGCTGTCCCGGTGGCGCACTGCTGCCTTCTTCATCTCGTTATTTCTGTGTCTGATAATTGTGTTTGCTTTCTCCTTTATCATTCCTTGCCCAGAGAGGCCAGTTTCAGAAAGAACGTGGTTCCGAAACTACGACAATGCAGGTGAGCTTGCTGTAGCAGAACAAATACTTACCAACAGTCCTTTTCCTTTATGTGCTTTCCTTTATGTGTTCCCTTATCCCTTATGTAAAAAATTATTCCTAATCCGAATTGTGGACCTCTACCTAAGTGCGATCTGGAGCCAGGCTCGCAGGGATGCTGCCCTTGGGAGCGAGAGCTGTGAATACCTGACCTGGATAAGCAGTGGCCTGTCATAATTGGAGTGGCCTTCCAGGAGGTGTTTACAGGACCTAATGGAGAAATTAGATGCTGCCCTAAAGCACTAACAAGGTAGCACACTGGCTTCATTTGGAAAAAAAAAAAAAAAAGAACAAGGAGGGGTGTCTGGGAGTAAATCTTTGTTGAAGTTTGGGCTGTAAAATGTTCCCTTGAAGTTTGAGCTGAGGTTTGGGGACAATTAGGCATTCTCCCTCTGTTAACTTTTCTCTCTCCCTCTGCTGACTTTTCTCCGTGGCGCACAGGAAAGGGAGAAGAGGAATTGCATCTTATTGTTTTGGGTTTTTTTATAAATTGCACAAATGTATAGTTGCTTTAGTTGGCTTTTTAGCCTGGGTACTGCTCCCTGGTGGCTCAGCATTTGCTTCAATGAAAGCTTTTCTTTATTCTCCTGCGCAGTGGGTGTGTGCTGGTTGTGCTATAAATGCTGAGATAGTGCTCACCAACGGGGACGGAGCTTTGTGTGTTAGTGCAGAAATCCCAGGTTCTGCTACTCGGAGCTGAAGAAGGCTGCTTTTAGCTGAGAATGAGAAAGATGGAATCTCTGGGGCTGGGTTTTGTGGATTTTGTTTGTTGGTGGTTTGTTTTTTTTTATGTTTCGGGAACAGCAAGCTCACCCCAAAACCAAAGTTTGTTCTTTGTTCAACATAGTTCATATTCTGGCTGCTTGGCTTTAAAAGAAGACAAATCCTCTGGGGGACAGCAAATTTAAAAAATCCTTTGGCACTAACTTCCAGTCCTCGGTACTCATGTAGATGGCTTTTTTTAATACAAAAGCCAATTTGTCCTGAAGTTACAGTGTCCAAGAGAGAGGCAGTGAGTAGGTCTCTAGGAATTTGTGTTCTGCTCCAGCTAGCTCTGCTGCTGGTTGAGGCAATCCTCACCAGCGCCTGCCTTGTCATCTCTTTTGCAGTGGCCTTCCCGTTTCTCGCTATTGAAGATGTGAATGAAGACAAAGTGCAAGATGTTGTCTTTGCTTTCAAAGCTAGCAACGGCAGCGGCAGCTTCAACAGATCCTGTTTGGATGAAGGTAGCTGATTCATAAAGAGAAAACCTTGTAGTAAAAGGGCTGTTATTTCTCTTTTAGTTCTAATTAGCGAGGCTGCGGTGGGTCTGGGAGAGAAAAACAAGTTAACTGGCTGGGGAGAGGAACTGGGTGAGTCCCAGCTCCGGGGTGGTGGGGAGCGGCAAAGGCAGGTGTAAGTAGCGCTCCCTCTGATATCTCTTTTCTTCAGGTCTGCCTTCTCCATGTGCCTTCATCGCTGCCGTGTCTGGCACGAATGGCAGGGCGCTCTGGGAGAGGCCTGCTGCTGAGGAGGTGGAGTGGATGGAGTGTGGCATCAAGCAGCTCGGTGGGGCTGAGGCCCCGGGTTGCCTGGTGGTGGGGAAGCCCGTGTCTCTTACGGCAGTTGACCTGCGGACAGGTGAGTGGGGAGCACAGCACTGCTGCCATACAGGGGAAAATGCTACTCGCTTTCCTCACCTGGTGACTTTCAGACATCGGAGGCTGGGGACATCAGTGTGACATGACTTGCTGGTACACGAACAGCGGTCACAGGGTATTTATTATCTTGAAAGCTTTGCCTGAGCCATTCGCTGGATTCTCTTAGCCTGTCTGTTCCAAAGGCAGGGCTCTGGTGTGGTGGTTTGTGCAAGCCACTGTGTTAGAAGAACAACTTTTCAACAGCTTTTGAAACTGGAGGAGCAGTCACTAACTGTGAATGTTATTTTATACTCTCAGGGGTTGGACACAAACTGTTGGACTGTTGGACTGTTTCTCAGTCGTTTGCGTGTGAGTGCTGCGACGTGCCTGCAGTGGCAAGAGGAGCGGGAGTTTTAGGCATTTATGATTTTAAAGTCATTAAGGAGAGCGCTTAGGAGAGTACTCACCAGTTTCAGTAGTCCAGGATTTTGCCTGGTTCCTCTGGAAAACTGCCTTCATTTTGGAACCTAGAGATGGAGAAATTCATCATCATCTTGCCTAACGCGGGGTGAGGTTAAGGAGTGCCTGTACCTCTCTAGGACCATCTATTGCACCCTGAACCTTCCTTGCTGATGAAGCCTGAAATACATTTCCATTTTGGGGTCACTGTTTCAAAGGTTCTAAACAATGCATGTTCTCCCTTGGAAACATGCCTAGGATCTCATCCTCTATATCTAGTACTGAACCCCTCACACCCTGTTTTCCAGAAACTGGGAGAGAGAAATAGCAGGAAGTGTAGCTCTAAGGAATCTGAGAAAAATCTAGTGTAATTTTTGATTTCCAGTGTAGATGGAAATGTAGACACACACAGAGCTGGAACGCTTCTGTACCAACGGAGATACCTTAACACCGTTTCCTCATCAATAGGCTTTAGCACAGGATATTTATAGACTATTAATGAAGTACTTGCCTTTAGGTCAAAGTGTAGAAAAGTGGCTGCTGAGCCAAAGGCATGTAACTAAAGACAGCCATAAGGAAATGGCACAAGCATGGAGAGGAGAAACCAGGCTAAGCCACAGGTCACAGCAATGATACGGTATGGAGACATTCCATTGATAAAATAAGATCAAGGGATGGAAAATTGCTACAGGTAGAGAAGTAAGTAACCCAGAAGTTGACATATTTGATACCTTTTTGTGATTAAGTAGGTTAAAAGGGGTTTCTTAGAGTAGCTGACTGTTACTGGGGGTTAGGAGGGTAGATTGGAATAAAATGTATTTAAATAGGCCACATGTATTCAAAGTAGCAAAGTCTGACTTACATCACATTGTGCTAAGAACAGTAGTCAGAACAATCTTTAGCTGTTAATGATTCATGGTGGTGGAGGATTGGTGAGATTCCAGGGCTCTGGGGCTGCCTGGCCTCTGCCTGTAGGAAGACTGAAGAAGAGATAGGCAGATTATCTTCTGAAAGCGTCTGATGTGGTTTTGATCTTTAAATGCTGATAAAGTTAGTGCTTTTCTATCAATTTGAGTTGTGTTAAATCTTGCTTTCTTCATTGCCAGAATAAGTGACCTGAGCAAACAAGAAGGAAAGTGTAGGATTGCATGCTTCTGTTTGTGTGGGACATCTGACATTCCTGCACGTTTATTTTACAAACAAACTGGGACACAAGAGTTTAAGATTAGCTGTTCCAGCTCAAAGCAAAAGTCTGCGTAGCTTCGTATTCCATCTCTGCCAGGACCAGAAGCCGAGTCTGAGGGAAGAGGAAAGGAGTAATTTCTCTTTGCCTTATCCTCCGGCAGCCTGCGTTCAGAGCCCTGTGAGCAGTTCTGGCCTCCTAAGGGATATGGCAGAAAGGGGATCACAATGATCAGATGTATGAAATTGCTTCTGTGCAAGAAATCACTAAATAAACCAGAAGTCCAGCCTGGTGAATGTGGGACAGGGAGAAATGAGTCTATAAAATTATGAGTGATAAGTGGAAGTACAGGGAACGATGGTTTTCTGTCGCAGTTCCTCATTGCTCCATGGTTCTTTTTGTCAAGTGGTAGGTTCAGAAAACACAAAAGGGGATAATTCTTCACATCCACCATACGGTGGATGTCAGGAGCTTACAAGTGTTTAGTAAACAAGTGGGCAAAGGCATGGGAGAGGGGTCTAACACTGCTGCGGGGGAAAAGCCTGCCTTTATCACAGATAGCTTGTGAGCAGGAGAGCAGTCCTGCATGTGTGTCTGGACCTCATCCAGCCTGAAGCCAGCAATCCTCCTTCATGTCCTCTGCGGCCGCTTGAAGCGAGAGCTGAACTCTAGTCATCTAAATTCTAATTTTATTATTCCTTCCGGACCAAAAAAAAACCCCAACCGTTTCACCCAGGTTAGATTTGCTGTCCAGGCACTTGTCTAATTTCCATCCTGGCTTCTGTTGCTGTTCTTCTGCTGTGACCGTGGGCTCTGAGGAGGTGCTGTAGCTCTCTAGACCTCGGACAGGATGGTCCCATCTCCTGCTGATGGAGCAGGATGGGACTGGATTCACAGTTTGTGCTGTTTGGGGATTGTGTTAGAGCATGAAAGCTCTAGTCCTTTGTGCTGAATCCGTCTTACTGTTACCTGTCTCTATTAAGTCAGACTGCTCTTTTAAGAGAGTAAGATGCTTCCTCCAAAACGATATCCCCTGTCTAACCAGCAAAGAATGGAGCCTTTTATATTGAAATGCAAATTCCATCAGCCCGGTCTTACTGTTGTAGCTTTGGACTGTGCTGAAGCCAGGATATAGTTATTTAAAACGTAAGTTCTCTCCTTCCTTTGCCTGCTTGGTTTTTTTTTGCGGGGGGGGGTAAAATTCTTTGCTTTCCCATGATTTCCTAAGGACAGTCTTTACTTCGTATCTGTTGTCATAGTAACAAATCCAAGTATTTTTTGCAGTGTTTCAGTGAAAGCTTTGGAGGAATCCTACTGCTACAGACAGCAGTCAGGTAGTAATTCGTTGGCCTTCTCTACAGCTGCCTTCCTGACAAAGAACAGATGATTATTTTGCATTCCTGAAATGGTAATTGCTGTCTGTGATACTGTTTAAAGGGGAGGGTATGCATTTCCCCTCTGAGCACCTAGTTAATCACATAAGTCTGCCTTAAAAAGAACCCCCCCCAGCAGTCTCCCCCCCCCCAACCAAATTCCACTGGAAATTCCACTGGACAGTGACTGGGAAGTGGCCAGCAGCCCTGGGCAGAGCGTATGGAGTGGAGCCACTCAACTGGCCTGGAGCTGATGAAGAGAAACCTGCCCCACACACATACTGGTTTTTTAAAAACCAAAGGTTTCCTTACAACCAAGTTTGAAAGCACTGTGCGTGCGCTTCAAACAAGGGATGCGAACTGAGTTGCGGCTGGTCTCGTCAGTGCGGAACATCTGCAGCAGGCAAGTTGCAGCAAAAAAAGTTTTTTTTCGGGAGTCACTGCGACTCTGTGGTCAGAATTCGGCTGCTTTATGGTCTTAAAACATCTGCGCAGGTTTAAGTACAGAGCAGCAAGGTTTTAGATCACAAAAAAAGGATTCTCCATGCCATGAACACGCTGGGAAGCTGCTTAACCTACAGCATGAGAAAAACAAGCTGCTCTTTGTGCCCTGGAAGTTTGGGTGCATTTGTGCAGACAGCTAGAGTTACTTTCCAATACAAGTTGAAACTGGGGATACTGGGACTCATTTGAAATGCAATGAAGTACCCCGTGATGAGCGTGTGGTGCTGATGGGCTGTAAATGGCTGGCTACTGCCAAGTACTTCGAGGAGCAGGGACATTAAAAGCCTTTCAACCTAAAGTGCGTTTCAGTGAATGTTTCCCAATATTTAGTGAATATTTCCCAATGTCTTCTAGGGGAGGTTTGGTGGAGACAATCCAGTGACTTTGGGGCTAATTATACTGTGCTGCCTCCCGTGTCGGTGATTCCAGACGTGGATAGTGACGGAGTTCAGGACCTGATAATCTTTATTGCTACAGGAGATAAGGTATGTCACTCTGAAGCTGTGATAAACCCCGTGGCTGGACCACAGGGCATGGCAGGAATGTTCTTTATTTCCATCTTGTAATCAAAGAGGAAGTGTCTCTCATATCTGTGGGTTTGGGGTAGGTTCTCTCAAAACTGGGGTCTACTCCCAAATCGATGCAAATGTTTTATGTTTTTTTTTTTAAAAAAATTAGAAAAAAGCTGGCCAGGAATCCCTCCCCCTTTTCAGTCTGCGCCCCTCACTGCCTGTTCCTGCGCTGTGTGCGGAGGGAGCCCAGGCCAGATGAGCTTGCAGTTTTCTGGGACTCTGCTCAGAGAAGTGGAACTGAACAAACCCTGACGGGTTTGGCTCTTAGAGCAAAACACAGCTGACAGCCAGGGCTTTCGTACCGCCACTGCCCTTTTCTGATAGCTTTCGTCTCTCTGCCTGTGGTCGGCTTTGCACGGCTTTCTTCCTGGCGTCACTGTGCTGGTTAATTCTGGCTTGGATTCATGTAGTGAAATAGCTGCTGTTTCCTAGAGGGGGAAAGTCATGGAGCTAAAACTGTTTTTACACTAAAAATCCGCATCCGTGATTGAGCGGTACAGCATCATCTGCACACATGGTCTGGCCTGTTTAAAGCATAGAGAAGTTATGGTTCCCCCCAGGTCTGATGGGAGGGGTGGGAGCCCCGTGTCCTCGTCGTACCAGGGCACTCCATAAGCAAATAGGGTTTTGCTCTCCCAGGCATTGTTGTTGCCAGAGTCACCAGAAATCCTATCCTCTCCGACTCCTACGTTTCTCTTCTGTTTTCTTTCCTCCCTGCTTTTGCTATCCCAGTTATCTCAAGACTTTTTTTTTTTTTTTTAATCTTAGGCGTCCAAGAAATGTTTGAGTGTAGTCTCTGTTCTGCAAGACTGCCTTTTGATTTGTTTTCCATTTAACCTCTCTAGCTATCTTGGTATGAAATCGCTTCCTCCCTCCGGACTTGGCAAGCACTCTGTCAACTTCAGTAAAAGTATGTTCTTTTTTGAGAAATCACGCAAAATTTAGGGAGCTTGAGTGGAGCTCTGCAGCTTGGAAAAAGGCAGTCTCGTCGGAAGGGAGATACAGAACTTAAGTAGATTAGCTTTGTAGCTAACAAGGTGACAAAGTTGAATGTCATGTTATACTGCTGTTCCCTGAAATGGCAGAGCTTTGAGCCATCCGTGGGGAAGGGTCTGTGTGCAGGGGGGTTAAGTGGCAGCTTCTTCTGAGAGTCATATTGACCCCTACCTGCTGCAGGCTTCAGCACAAATACATCCGGGAAAATACGACGTTTTTCAGGATATATCACCAGTAGCAGTGCATAGAGGTATTAAGCAATGCAGTGAGTAAGGTGGTGTAAATTCTTACTGGCTGCATGAATACCTTTGGCTGTTACTGTCCCGGGGCAGCTGCTGAACCAGTGCTTGGGAGTCAAGGTGAAGCTGATGCACAAGAGCTGGTATGTGTCTCCTCCCAGTGCGGGAGGCTGGGAACAGCTGGTGGATGCATTGCTCTCCCTCTCCAGCTCTCCAGCTCTTCATTCTCCACAGCAAATTATCCCGTATTCACCTGCTAGACTCTCCAGATTCACTTCAAGAGCAGCAGATTTCCTTCTTTTTCCCAGTCTCTCCCTTTCCAGGAAGAGGGAAGGGTTCCTGCCTGACTCAGCATCTCTGATGGATGCTGTTTCTCTTGGTCTGACGTTTCTCTTTTCCCTAGTGTGCATTGCTCTCCCCAGGCCGTGACTGTTGCCAGACATTTGAATCTGATCCTGATTTTAGCCTTTATTCTCCTGGGTGAAAAGTTTTTAGTGGATTCTGTTACCCCGCAGAAAGAATATAAAGAAACCTGTCAGCTCTTTTATCCCCTTGGACCTGGGTCAGCCTCAGAAGGGGTAGATTAGGGCACTTAAAATATTTAGCAGGGCTACTGTGTGAAGCCAAGTTTCCCCTGCGTCCCTATGCTGCTTTGCTTCTGCCTTTAGGTCCTATCCATTGTTGTCACTGCTCAGTAGGCTTGAATTGATCTTCGCTGTCCTTAGCAGAGCTGGGGCTTGCTGTTTGGCGGTCCCAGCCTGCAGGGGAGGTGGTTGGCAGAGGCAGTAAAATCTCGGGGCAGGAGATTTTATTTTATTTTATTCCCTATGCTGGAAGTGGTTTCAAACTTGTAAAAGTGTTCACAGCAGAGGGATCATCTAACTCCTGCCCACACCTCCAAAACCAGGGGGAGACTTTTCATCCAAGCCTTTGCAGTTCCCATTCAGCTGCTGTTCAGTATCAGGTGCTCAGAACGTTGAGTTGGAGCAGTAACAATGCGATGCATCTTTAACCTGGTTTTTGGTTTTTTTTTTTTTTTTTTAATCCCTTCCCTGTGTAGATTAAGACCTTCATCCATTCAGGAAAAAATGGCAATCAGATCGGCTCTACTGGAAGCCTGAGCGTGGATGGGAAAGCTCGTTATGTCAGGCTGAACCTGGACTCCTCCTCCTACTTCCTTTTCTATACAGGTACAGTTCTGTTTGTCAATTCAGTCTGATAAAGTGATTGTAACTGTGAAATCAGGTTTACTAAACAGTTGTCTGAAAGGGTGCTTTGCATTCTTAAAAGCTATGTCATGCTTTCACCTAGCGAAAGAGCTATTCAAGGCCAAGAGAAGGGGGGTTTGTTACGTACTGTAGTAATTTTATTTGAAAAACGCTGAGAATGTAAGGTTTAAGTAGTCATTTATAGCAAATGATTACTGTGGAACACTTGGATTATGAACAGATAAGATGTTAAAAGCATTCAAAAGCAGGCTTGAGTCTCAAAACACCACAACTCTATAATGCAAGCCCTAAAAATATAGTTCATCTGCCAGATCTGGAAAATCATAGAGTTCAGAGCAAGGGCAGGGTAACTTATCTCCCTCATTCTTGCTTTTTTTCTGTACAGAAAACTCTCTCTATGCGTATTCCCTGAAAGATCTCTACAGTGCAGCAACTGGGATGGAAATTAAGCTTCCCAAACTTGAGCAAGATCCTCAGTGGGAGAAGAACATTGACCACCTCACGCACCGCTTATCCCTTCTCAGGTGTGAGACTACGTCTTGCTTGCTGGTGGATTGGAGGGTACTGGTGCTCCTGACAGGGCGGCCTGTTGTGGCTTTGTCCTTCCCTGGCTACTTGCTTTTGGACTAGGAGCTCCAAAGCTAGGACATCCAAAGCTCAGGGAGAGGGCTGGTGTTGATGGTCTGGTGAGGGTTTTGCAGGAAAGGAGGGAAATCAGGCTGGGGTTTCCTGTTGGCGTTTACCGTGCAGGGAAAAAACCACAAACCCCACAATAAAACCATCCACAGTCTAGAAAAGTGTAATCGTTCCTCTGTCCTTGTTCAGCTCTGGAGACATTCGTTACCTGGCAAAAATTCCTGGGCAGTCATGGGAGAACATCTTGGTTGTAAACTCAGAGATGGCTACGCTGATCAATGCACAAAATCTTCAGACTTTGTGGACCCTCAATGTGTCCCGTGTTGTGAGGTAATGTCACCAACGTGGGTTGGATGAGGCATTTCCAGGCTCCCAACAGCAGCGGTGTCCTGGCAGATGCTGTTTTTTTTAATCATTTGAAACATAAAAGCCTGCTCTGTGGTTGTATCTGGATAATGCTTATTGTATTATGTGTCCTCTGCTAGCAAATGTCAGGAGCCACTTCAAAACAGAGGAGCCCAAAGCTTTGTTTCTGTGCCTGCGATATGACTGTCTTAAGCCTGGGCTTGGAGCTGGGAGTGGTACCAGGCTAAAATAACACAACAGTCGGGTCTCTTACTGGGAGAGTTACTGGGAGGACAGAGGCTGCTCTGAAAGAACAAGGTATGCCCAAGCCATCAGGGTGTGTTATGATCTGTCCGTTCTCTTTCTCTCCCTTAGTGAGCCGCTGCTTGGCTACTACAAACCTGATGTTCTTGGCATTGTCCTTGAGAGTGAAATTGGACCCAACAGAAAGAAGGTTTGAACGCTCTTCCTTTTAACTTCCCTTTTCTCTGCGTGTCTCGACTCAAGCAGGCATTCAGTCAAGGGCAGCTGGTGGGTTGTGTTCCCTCTGGCTGATTTTAGGAAGCTTTAGGCTGGGAAAGGATCTCTTTCAACAGGTTATTGAAGCCAGCTCAAGCACTTTAATTCTCTTCTGAGCAAGAGGCTTCAGTGACAGAGCTTTGAACCCCTTGAAATAGCTGCAAAACTTGTGACTTTAATGTGGCCCGCCCAAGGTCTCACAGCTCTGTGATGCTCAGCTTCAAGTATTTCCTCATCTTCCCATGTGTCAGATGCTTGTTCCTGTAGACAGTGTGGGGTAGAGACAGCGGACTTGACTTCTCTCTCATGCCTTGTTAGAGCTCTTTGGTATGAGTTCCTTTCCTTTCTTCCCTGCTAGATTATGATCGTTGAGAGTGGGTCTGGAGCAGTCCAGTGGGACCTGAAGCTGAACTCACAAGTGAAGAGCCCTGGGCCAGCCACACTTTCTACTGCTGATCGCCGCTCCGCCTTCCTCATCTGGGGTGAATACCAGGCAACTGGAAATGAAACGGTGAGCAGTGCTGCTGCTCTTGCTGTTCTCCAGACTTTGGGCCAGAATTGGATGGAGCTACCCCCTTTTCCCCGACGTTCACATTCGCATCTGTTTGTGACACAGCCTCCTGCACTGATTGTGGGGTTGCTGAAGGCAGAAGCAGGCAGACCTCTGCATGTGATTTGTGTCCTCATGATGTCCATAGCAATGTCCCCGCTAGCAGCTGGTGGTGGCACCAGGAGCTTTTGTCATCCTCAGCCTGGCTAAGTAGAGAAAAGAAACTTGAGTGGCTCTATGAACAAAGTCACTGGATTGCCCAGAGCCTGCCTAGGTGTGGTACTGGAGGTGAGGCGAGAGGGTACTTCTGAAGTTGCTGCTGTCCTGCGGCAGTACTGCATGGAGTGATCTCCCATGGCCACGTGAATATCCTCTCTCTGCACCAAGGCAGTCTCTGGCAGCCTTGATGTGCAGCTCAGCTGCGTAACGGAGCCCTCCAGGGCAGTGGCTGGCAGTGTTAGTGACAGGTTGTGTCTTGGAGGATGCCTGAGCACTGGCTGAGCTTCCTGTGCTTTGCTCGCTAACTCTACCAGCCCTAAGGCAAAAATCTGTCTCCTGCCTGTGGCAGCCAGGCCTGCTGTTTGCAGGAAGACTGGGGTGGGGGGGGGAGCACCAAGCAGTAAGCAAAATCCCAACACTTAGCACTAGTGGCATCAGACAGGATGAGTTGGGCAGACACGGACAAGTATCTGACTGGATGTATTCTGTTGAGCATGAGGAATAGCTGAGCCTGGTGCTGGAGTTGTCTCTGGGATAACATGTGAGTCTGTGTCCTGATAGTTGTGCTGTTGGTTGCAGAGATCCAGAGCTCCTCTCCAGAAGCTGTATCTTTTCCATCCTTCCTACACTAACGTCCTGTTGGAGCTCCGCAATAGCACAGACCAAATAATTGCATTCAATGGTAAGTCTTTTCCTTCCAGCCCTCCAGCGAGGAGACGCAGGAGGACACTGGCCTTCTGGTACCTCCTGGACTCCATGGGTGCATGGTGTTGGGTCTGGTGGCCAGTCTGAACACAGAGACCTTAGGCTGGGCTTTTCCCTCTGCTCTGCGTTACAGCCGCGCTGTTCGAGCGGAGCCGTCATGCCTGCTATGTGCTGTTGAGGGGGCCTCAACCCAGCGAGGAGCCAGGGCCGGTGTCTCTGATGAAGCGTAAGCTGAAGGAGGATGTCTCCGAGAGCAGGGTGATCTGGCTGAGCCAGGTGGCAGTGGACAGCGAGCAGTACGTCCGGGACCGCCTCTACAGGATGCGATTCCACAGCCGAGTGTGAGCTTGCTGAGGGAGGGGGAGAGGCTGCCCTGGCCCAGGCGTCTCTGAGCTGCCTCTCCTCCACAGCCATGCTCTTAGCAAACCCAGATCACAAATTCAAACGGGAAGCTGCCTTTCTCGATCTGCAAACCAAAGCGTGGCTGGTGGGGAAGCCACCTTCAGTGTCTGGGGACGCCCAGGCTGTGGGGGCAGCTGCTGGTACGTCTGTCCTCAGAGCTGATGGGACTTCAGTGCCTGGCCACCACTGAAGTGGCGTCAGCTCGGGGAAGAGGGCTTTCCCCTCGATCCTTCTGTGCCCGCAGAACTGTGCTGACTCAGCCCGTGTCTGGAGGAAAACACATGCTTGCTGGGGATGCCAGAGTTGATTATTTCTTGGGTGCTTGCGTGAGAAGTGGAGCTTCGATGTGTGGTGTTGGGTTTCCTTTCTGAGTCAGCTCTCCTGGCTGCGGGAGAGGTGCTTGGCTGCAAGTTGATTTGCAGTCGCCCTCTCCTGGATTTTGGGCCCCTGCTTGGGTAGTCGTGGGGTGTGTGTAGTGATAGACGCCAGCCATGGCTGACGATGTGGCTAGGTGTCACCCGGGCCAGCAGAGCACAGGTTAAAGTGTCATTCTACTTAGAAAATGGCCTTTTCTCCCAAAACAGCCCCCTCTGCCGTCACCTGTGTCTGTCTCCTCTGCTGCTTCCTTTCCAGCCAGGCTGCGCGGTGTGGGTGACACAGAAAGGGAGCTGGTCTCCCCCGATTGATGCATCAATGTTCCTCCCTGTCCCCGATCTGATGATAGGTGATAGGGAAACCACCCTGAGTCCAGGCTGGCTGGTCCCTGCCGGTACGGACACCACCTCTCCTACTGGTTTTGAGGTGCCAGGGGATCTAGGACATTTTTTCAGAGTAGAATTGCACTTGAACCTTGTCTGGGAGCTGGGCTTGCTGCTTTGGGGAGCCCTGTACGTGACTGGCAATGCCAGCTCTACTGCAAATACTCTTTTCAGCCTTGCAGCTGCTGAGGAGCCTTCTCCAAGCCCTGTCCCCTCTGCCAGGAGGTGGACAGGCACGAGCCGCTTGGGGTGACAACATGAGCTGTTTCTGCTGCACAGCTCCGGAGAGAGCTCTGTGCTCCCTCCCTGCCCTTGGAATTGATGCTGGGTGAAGATCTTCAGGTGCTGTTCTCTCTCTCCAGCCTGGTAGCCTGAGGGAATGGGACAGGTTGGTGTGTGAAGATGATGTCTTCCCTGGAGACTTCTGTAGCATGGTGTGTACGCTCTGCCCTGTTCCTTGATGGGCACCAGCGCGGAGTGTAGAAACGAGGTGCAAAGCCTGGAAAATGGTTTGAATCGGCTACTCAGTCCGTCCTGAGAGCCACAGTCCCCACACCAGCCACATGGAAACGCGAGCCCTGTCTGGATGCTGCTGGGTGTCGCTCTGACTGGTGAGAGGAAGGTGGACAGAAAACACACACCCTAAAAATAACCTCTCTCCAGTTTTACGGTGCCAGAGGGCGTTTCGCCGGTGCCTCCCTCCCTTGCTTAGTCTCAGATCAGAGATGTGTGTGTAGAATTACTGTGGGATGAGAAACTTATGCCGGGTTATATAGGGTCGAGCATCTTGTGGCAAGTACTGAGCTTTAACCTGCTGCGGGGCAGATCCTGGCTCCGGCAGCCGCTGTCACCCAGGCTCATGGCTGGAGCTTCAGCTCTCCTGGTCTTGCAGAAAAATGAGCTGGAGCATCACTGGTCTGCCTGGATGCTGGCCTGGTGGTTGCCTAAAGGGTGCCCCAGCTCCCTCTGCCCCGTGACCCGTAGGTTGGGCGGTCAGGGGAGCCGTGTCAGATGATTGCTGCTGCTGGATGCCGGTCCTGAGGCATCTGGGCAGTGCAGGAAGCTGGGAATGCTCCTGGGAGAGCACCCCACACCCCCTAAAGCACCCCGGACTCAAAATGGTGGGTTTCCCCTTCTGTTCCTCTCTTTCCGAGCTGTTTTCTGAGTGAGTCTAGGGGTGCAGGGAGCCTCCCCTTGCTTAAGTCACCGGTAAAAGACCTGGAGCCCAGCAGCCTGTGCCAGCGCCGCAGAACCCGGGTGGTGAGGGCTGGGACAGAGCCGGCAGCGGGGCAGTGGGAGCCCCAGGCTCTCGTGCTCGTCCCATCTGTGTGTTGGATGTGGCTTGTATCCCACTGAAATTCCTCGGGCAGGGAGCAAGGTGCCCGGGCTTTATTCTCACCGCTATCACAGCGTCTCAGCTCCCACTCAATCCCTACCCAGACCCGACCTTTCCCGTAGGCACACTGAATGTTACTCCAGGAGAGCTGGATTTTCAGCTTTGAGGGGGGCTTTTCTGGCTTTAAGTTGTCCATTAATGTTTCCAGATACTTCAGGAACGCAGATTTCCCTCTGGCAGCTCAGTTAAACGCATCAGTGCCAAACCAGCACCTTCTTAACAAAACAAGTCTTTTTTCCGAGTTTATTTCCCTGTGTAATTGTTTTTTTGCAGTATTTAATGAATGACTTTGTGCCTTGATTCAATAACTCAGATGGGTGATGATGGCATATATCACTGTGTTATGTATTAGTGTGTTTTTTAACACTAAGTCTGTTTGGTTTGGTTCTTTAACTTATTGCAAATTGTGCCCTACAGGACTTGGTCTAACCGGAATGGTTTCAATAAATCCTCTTTTGCATTGTTTGTAAATGGTGCCCTGCTTTTTTTGTCGCAGCTGAGGTGACGCAAGACTCCCGGGATGTTTTCTTTTTTTGTCAGCCCTTTGCATGGCTTCCCGAAGGTAGAAACCTCCCTTTTGGGGAAGGATCCAGGTGTCTTGGCGATGCTTTGATGGCTGAGCTGGCCGCGGCTCTGCCCTGGGGTGCTGCCTGCTGCCCCATCCTGCTGCAGATGGAGCGGGAGAAGGGAGCATGCGGATGGAGGCTGGAGTTAGATAACCCAGCGAGGCCAACCTGCCTCTGCCCACCCCCCCCACCGGGGGCTCTGTGACCTGGTTTTACACCCCGGATTCCCGCTGCAGTCCATCAGCATGAAAATCTCACTCCGGGGCTTGGATTTGGATCAAGCCGGAGGGAGCCGCATGGCAGATGCTGTCTCTTGGAGCATGGGGACCATCTGTTGCTGGCTGGTGGCTGCCAGCGCCGAGGTCCCAAGCTCCATCCTCTGACCGAGGCTCCCACAGCTTCCCCTGCCCCAAAGCCCCTCTCTCTGCCCACTGCTCCGTGCCAGGGGTCCCGAGCTCTGCAGCAAGGAAGGACGCTGCTGGTCCCAAGCATCCCTGCCGTTTGTTGTCTGGGATGCCGGCTGGCACTGCTTGGTCGTTGGTGGGCTGGGGACATCCAGATCCTGTGCGTGTCCCTGGGTGCGTGCAGGGTGGGCTGGAGGCCGAGGCTGGGCGCTGGGTGGGCAGCAGCCCCCCTCTCCTTTATATAACCCCCAGCATTAATCCCCCACAGCTGGGGCTTGGCTCTGGGGAAGGGAATAATCCCACTGCCAGATCCTTGGCCTCTGCTCAGATTAACGGGCCGTGGGCAGGAAGAGCGGCTCAGCTGCCAGCCCAGCTCCCTGCATGCCACTGCTAGCCCCAGGGCTCTCACAGCCTGGCTTTGTGGCCGGAGGCACCGCTGACCCCTGAAAAAAGGCCTTTTTGTTCCCCCTCGGGGGCTGTACGAGGGCACACCGGTGGCTGCTGGGGGCTGAGTGCCCCGAGTGCCACTGGGCCGTGCCAGGAGGGCAGTTGGGGCTGGGTTTTGCCCCTCTGAGTGACCAGAGTCGTGGGTGGGTGGTGGGACACCGTGAGTGTGTGTGCCTGGGGCAGGGGGGGGGGATGTGCACCCTTCCTGGGTGCTGCAGTCAGGGGAGGGGGTGGGACAGGACACCATCCAGCCCCGAGGTGTGGCCACCACCATGTGCCATCCTGCAGACACCTCCCTGGTCCCCAAAAACCACAGGAGCCCCAGCCTTTCCCCACAGGGGCTTTATTGTCGTGTGCCCGGGGGGGGATGGGAGCAGGGGGTGACCCAGTACCAGTCCGGCTGGGTGTGGGCTCCCCCCCTGCCCCAAGGGAGAGGAGGTTGCGGGAATGTGAGTGGGGGCTGCGGCGGAGCCAGCCTGGCCCCGGGAGTGCTGCGGGGGGGGGGTGTCGTATGGCTTCTCTCCTTCAGTGCTACTGCTGGCCAGGGCGTGCTGGGCAGGGGGCTCCCATGTTGGCAGGGGTCCGGGGTCCTCAGCTCTCCTCCTCGGGGACGGGGGCAGCCATGGGGACCCTGCTCCTCTCCTCAGCGTCACCCGCCAGCAGGAGCAGGGCTGGGCTGGGGCTGGAGTGCCTCTGCTTGCGCATGAAGGGGAAGACCCTGCGGGTGGAGAGGGGTGAGCGCCAGTGGGGACCACCCCAAACCTGGGGGGTCCTGCCCCTGCTCTCACCTCTTCTTGGTCTCCGGGGGGATGATGGCCTCGGCCAGGAGGTTCCTGTAGAGCTCTGACTTGAGGAACCGGGGGTAGGAGTCCTGGGCGAGCAGAGGCATCATGGCTCCTGCCCGACCCTGCCCTGCCCTGCCCAGCCCCGCCCTCGCCCACCTTCTTCATCAGCATGTAGATGTGCATCTGGGCATCGTCCATCACATAGCGGTGGGGTGTCTTGATGCCCTCCAGTGTCCGCTCCATGGTCTTGCTGTCGATGTTCACCCAGCGTGTGGCGCCGGGGGCCAGGAACTGCCTGGGAGTCGCAGCCAGTGGCAAGTGCCCAGCCCCGCAGTGGGACATAGCACTGTGATGGCCTGGGCCCCCCGCAAAACCCTGACACCGCCCCCCACCCCCCCCCACCCCCCCCAACCCTCGCCCTGCTGGCACTCACTGGTAGATGGAGTCCACGATCTCGGCGATGCGGGACTGCTCCCCGTAGCGCAGCTCCTCACATGCCTCCCAGAAGCTCAGGTTCTCGGCTGGGGAGGGGGACATGGCATTGAGGATGGGGACGTGGCCCCCCAGCCCACCACTGCTGGGCCCATGGCCCAGCCAACTATGGGGCCAAACCCCCTGGGATGGAGGCAGCTGGTGTGACGTGGGGTGGTGAGTCCAGGGATGCTGGGATGTGGCAGTGGGTCAGGAGATGCCAGGATGGGGTGGTGAGTCAGGGGATGCCAGGATGGGGCAGTGGGTTTGGTGTTGCTGGGACATGGTGGTGGGTCTGGGTGTGCAGGGATGGGAGGATGGGTTTGGGGGTGCAGGTATGGGGCCACTCACCGCTGAACTCCTTCTTGAGGAATTCGAGCAGCTGTGCCCGGCCCAGGGGGTCAGTGAGGAGCTCGCTGAAGTTGAAGCCCCAGCGTTCCACACGCAGCTTCGTGGGGGTCGGCACCCTGCCAGCGACACCAGTGTCAGGGGGGCAGCCCGGGGCTGCCTGCGTGGCCCCATCCCCTCCATTGCACCGGGGTACTTGGGGGAGACGTGGTGGGGCCTGGGGGCTGCTGGCAGGCCCCATGCGGGCACTTACGTGGGGGCGTTCATGGTCCAGTATGTGGTGTCGTCTGTGATCCATGGGTTGCTGGGCAGGCAGCCGGACATGATGGGGTCGTGGGGCACGTACTGCTCGTTGAACTTGATGTACCTGCCAGGAGCGGCAGCTGGAGGTGGCCAGGGCCACCGACCCACTGCTGCCACCAGCCCCAGCCATCACAGGGACATGCTCATGCTCTGTGATGACCACAGAGCCTCGGCTCCACTCCCCACCAAGGGCAATGGCAGCGTGGCTGCTGCGCTGCCGGCAGCCGGCCGCAGGGACGTGGGTGCCCCTGTCACCTTGATGGGGATTCTGCCCACGGCTGGGGCAGCCACCGGCCACTCACCCCTCGAGGCAGATAGAAGACTTCACCCTGGTCCTGGCCATGGCCTTTCTGCAGTACTCGATCTGCGGCCGGGCACATGGGGGGCTATGACAGGGGTGCCCGGCAGCCCGTGTCCCCAGGAGCCGCCCCTGCCCCTTGCCCCACTCACCTCCCGCTTGTAGTAATCCATGTTCTTGGTCTGCAAGAGATGCACGGGGCCGGGTGAGAGCATGGCAGGGCAGGGACATTGTGCCCACCAGCCCTGCCATCATCACCTTGGGCAAGGACCCAGGCATCCAGCCCCCCCGTCCCCACCTCGGCACCCCATGGCCCATCCCTGTGGCCTCCAGCCTCATCCCCCTCCTGGCTCAGCCCACGCAGCCTGTGGGGTGAGCCCCGGCATCGACACCTCCCCCACCCCACCCCCGCGTGCCCCATCCCTGCGTTAGTGATACTTACGTGGGCAGACGACACGGCACACGGCGCAGAGAAGAGAAAGCGGGTGGTTAGTGAGGATGGGCCAGGGGGAGGACGGGACACGGACTGGGGCAGAGTTAGTGGGGTCACAACATGGGGAAGGGTCTGGCGGCGGCTGCAGGCACCCCAGAGTGCCAGGGCTCCCGGCAGCACAGCCGCCCCACGGGGATTAGGGGTGGTGGGTGCACGGGGACCCCCAGCTCAGCCGGGGGTGGGGGGGGCAGGCTGGACACAGAGAAGTTAGCAGAGCTAGGGCTTCCACCCCCCCCAAAATATGGGCACAGCCTGTGGGGGTGGCTGGGCACCCACCAGGGCACCCCGGCACATGGGGGTGTCTGTGCCCTGTGCCCGCCAGCAGCCCCAGGGAGTGCCGCCCTCCCCCCACTCACCAGCTGGACGCGGGTGGTGTGGCAGTTCCTGCGCTCGGGCCCCTGCTCCAGCACGTTGGGGGTTCCCGGCTGCAACGACAGCACCGTGCCGGGGGCTGGCGGGACCCCCCAGCGCCCCCTCGGCCCCGCTCACTGCACCGGGGCCATGCACGGTGCCAGCATCCCAATGCTCCCTGCCAGGCCAGGGCTGTACCCGCAGCCTGGCACCCCCTTGTGCCGCCCCCCCCCCATATCCCATCCTCACCGGGGGCCGGTTGACGAGCCAGTACGCCTGCTCCTGGCAGTCGATGACGATGCGGTCGCCCTTCCGCCGCTGCTTGGCCGCCCTGCCCGTGCAAAGGCAGTGGGGCAGTGCTGGCACCCTGCCTGCCCCAGCACCCAGGGGTGCTCCCTCCAGCCCCAGTGGCTCCCTGGGGGGTGGCGGCGGGGCCGTGCCTGCACTCACCGCAGCTGCTCCCGTGCCTGCATCACCACGAAGTCCCACGTGTGGTTGATCCGCTTGTGCAGGAGGTTGTAGTTGTCCTGGGGAGAGGCAGTGGTGGTGTCACCTCCGGAGGCGCAGCGTGACACCCATCACCTCACCTGGTGCCGTGACCCATCACTGCTCCAGCACAGGGTGAGCCCAGACTCCTGGGTGGGCTGAGACCCAACCCCAGCTCATCACAGGTGTGAGGAGGGCACCGCTCACCTTCTCGTGCTCGATCAGGTCGCCCTGCTTGCGGATATTCTTCTTGGCCAGGTAAATGGCTGCAAGAGGAGCGGCGGCACCTCAGGGGGAGCCGGGAAGGGGCTGCAGCCGGTGGCACGGTGGCACCTACCATAGTCCAGCTCCGTGGCCGGCCACTTGGTGCTGGTCCAGAAATAGGGGGTCTGCAGGGGAGGGGAGAGGCTGAGGCACAGTGCCATGGGGTGCCACGGTGCCGAACCGGGGGTGCCTCGAGGCTGTGGGGGTACCCGTGCCACCAGCGGGGCCATACCTGGAACCGGTATGGTGACTCGTCTGCCCGCAGCACCAGGCTGCGGGGGTCTTTGAGGGGGTAGATGTAGCCGTGCTTCACGATGAGATTGCCGAGGTGCAGCGACTCTGAGGGAGCGGGAACGGGGAGGCTGCATGGCGGCTCGACAGCTCTGGACACCCCCCACGGTGCCACCTGCCTGCACTGGGACACTCACCCTCCTCAGAGATGCCGTACTTCTGGATGAGCCACTCCACGATGTCATTCCCTGGGGACCGAGGCAGTGTTAGTGGGGTGTGATGGGGTCCCCCAAACTGGGAGGTTCCCGGGATGGGGTGCCCTGGCACGGCACAGCGGGTACTGAGGGGGTCATGCAGGGTGACGGGGGCCCTGCCAAGGACGTGCTGGGCCACCCGCCCCGGCGAGTGCCCGCCCTGCTCAGCCAATGCATAATTGATCCCAGCTGCAGCGCAGAGCACCAGTGGGTGCGGGGAGGGGAGCGGCACAGGGGGCCACGGGGCTGGGTGCCGGGTGCAGCGCCGGGGACATCCTGGGGAGCATCCGCACGCCTCCCCCACCCCCCTGTGCACCTCGCGGGGACCCACCTGTCATAGCATGGGGGATGACGGTGATGAGCAGGCGCTGGTTCCTCATCTTGATGCCCATGTCGGGGTCCTGCATGCTGACGATCATCCGCTCCATCTGCCAGGCAAGCACCCACCATGCTCTGCGCCCCAGACCAGGGACACTGGGCACAGCCTGGCACCCCCCTGCCTAGACCTGGTGCACCCTGTGCCTGGCCTGGGGACAGCCTGGCACCCCACACCTGGCTCTGGGTCACCATGTGCCCGGCCTGGGCACAGCCTGGTGCCCCCCCACCTGGGTCTGGGGTGCCCTGGCCCTGTTCTGGGGACAGCCTGGCACCCACAGCTGGCTCTGGCACACCCTGTGCCTACCCAAAACACAGCCTGGTCCCCCCCACCCCCAACCCAGGGCACTCTGTGCCCATTCTGGGGACAGTTTGGCACCCCACAGCTGGCTCTGGGTCACCCCGTGTCTGGCTGAGGGACAGCCTGCTCCCCCCCTCCAACCCAAGCCGTAGCACCCTGTGCCCACTCTGGGGACAGCCTGGCACCCCGCAGCCGGACCTGGGGCACCCAGCCACCGGGCATCCCTGGGCCGGTGCTGCCCGTGGGTGTCCCCGCCTGGGGCGGTGCCCGGGGCCCCGCGGCGGGGCCGGGGCCGGGGTGGTGCCCGCTGTCCCGCGGTGCAGGGGGCGGTGCTGGTACCCGGTCCCCGGCCATCCCGACGCTCAGTCCCCGATGCCCGCGGTGCCCGGTGCAGTGCCGGTGCCCGGTCCCCGCCATGCCCTGTCCCCACGGTGCCGGTGCCCGGTCCCCACGGTCCTAGCGCCCAGCCCCCGCGGTGCCCGGTCCCCACGGTGCCGGTGTCCGATCCCCGCGGTGCTGGTGCCCGGTCCCGACGGTGCCAGAGCCCGGTCCCCGTGGTACCCGGTCCCCACGGTGCCGGTCCCCGGTCCCCACGGTGCGCGGTGCGGTGTCCGGCGCGGTGCCCGCTCCCCGTGGGGCCGGTGCCGGTGCCGGTGCCGTCTCACCTTGCGCAGACAGGGCATCTGGAGGCGGGGGTGCCGGCCGCGAGGGCCGCCGATGGTCATCGCGGGTGCGCGCCCCGCTCCGCGCCGCGCGCCCCGGCCCCGCCCCTGCCACGCCCTGCCACGCCCCCGGCCCCGCCCCGCGCCCCCCCCCCCCCCCCGCCCGGCGCCCGCCGCCGTCGGCGCCGGGCGCCCCGACGGGCACCCCGATACGCCGCGGCCCCGGGCCCCGAGCCCCGGCCCCGGGACCGTCCCCGCCCCCGACCACGGGCCCCCCCGGACCGTCCCGCTGGGACCCGGCCCCCCGCACCCCGCACCGCCCGGAGCCGCCGCTCTGCCGATCGGGTCGTGGAGGGGGTGCCCGGGCGGAGCCGGTGGGCTGCCGGGTGCAGGCGCCGGGAGAGGGAAAAACTGTGGCTCTTGGAACGGCGGTGCGGGCAGGGTGCGGGCAGGGTGCGGGCAGTGCGAGGTGAAGCGCGGGCAGCGCTCGCAGGGTGGGTGCAGCGTGCGGGGGGTGCAGGCAGGGTGTGGGCAGCGCATTTAGGTTGCAGGCAGGGTGCTGTGGGGTGCAGGCAGGGTGCAGGCAGCACATTCAGGGCACAGGCAGGGTGCGGCCAGTGCACTGAGGGTACAGGCAGGGTGCTGTGAGGTGCAGGCAGGGTGCAGGCAGTGCTTTCAGGGTGCAGGCAGGGTGCTTTGGGGGTGCAGGCAGTGCTTTGGGGGTGCAGGCAGGATGCTTGTGGGGTGCAGGCAGGGTGCGGGCAGTGCATTGAGGGTGCAGGCAGGGTGCTTTCAGGATACAGGCAGGGTGCAGGCAGTGCATTGAGGGTGCATTGAGGGTGCAGGCAGTGCATTCAGGGCACAGGCAGGGTGCTTGCGGAGTGCAGGCAGTGCATTGGGGGTGCAGGCAGGATGCTTGTGGGGTGCAGGTAGGGTGCGGGCAGTGCTTTCAGGGTGCAGGCAGGGTGCACGCAGTGCATTGAGGGCACAGGCAGGGTGCTTGCGGGGTGCAGGCAGTGTATTGGGGGTGCAGGCAGTGCTTTGAGGGTGCAGGCAGGATGCTTGTGGGGTGCAGGCAGGGTGCGGGCAGTGCTTTCAGGGTGCAGGCAGGGTGCTTTCAGGATACAGGCAGGGTGCAGGCAGTGCATTGAGGGTGCAGGCAGGCTGCTTGCGGGGTGCAGGCAGTGCTTTCGGGGTGCGGGCAGCGCATTGAGGGTGCAGGCAGGGTGCAGGCAGCGCATTCAGGGCACAGGCAGGCTGCTTGTGGGGTGCAGGCAAGGTGCAGGCAGTGTTTTCGGGGTGCAGGCAGGCTGCTTGCCGGGTGCGGGCAGCGCGGCCAAGCTATTGTCAGGGTGCGGGGGCTGTGGGCAAGGGGCGGGCAGAGCGCGGGCAGGGAGGGCAGCGCGGGCGGGTGGTGCGCGGGCGCGCAGGGCGGATGAGCTCACTGCAGTCTCGCCGCCCATGAGCGGCGGGGCTGGAGCCGCCGAGGGGCGGGGGCGGGCGGGGGCGGGCAGCGGAGCCGCCGCGTCTGCGGGAGCCGCCGCCGCCGCCCCGCCGGGCCGCGCCGCGCCGGGCAGCGCAGCGGGGAGCGCCGGGGGAGCGGAGCGGAGCGGAGCGGCCGGTACCGCCGAGCAGCGGCGGCGGCGGGCGGGAGGAGCGCGACCGCGGGGGCCCCCGGCGGAGCCCGCCGACACCGGCAGAGCCGCGCCCCGGGCCCCGGCAGCCGCCGCCCCGCCCGGCCCCGGGGGCGCCGGGCCCGGGCCGGCCCGGCCATGCTCGGGCTGGATGTGTGCGAGGCCGGCGGGCAGCTGCTGGAGCTGCTCTGGCTGGCGCTCTGCTACCGAGGTGAGGGGCGGCGGGCCCGGGGAGCGCGGCCCCGCGGCGGGGAGGGCATCGCCCCGGTGCCCCCGGGGTGGACATCGCCTGGGGGCGGCGGGGTGGGCATCGCCCCGGGGCGGGGAGCATCGCCCCGGGTACCCCAACAAGGGGAGCATCACCCTGGGCACCGGGTGGGTTCAGGAGTGAGCATCACCCCAGGCCCTGGGGGACCGGAGCATCCCGCAGGGGCAGGGGACCCCCCAGCTGCACCTCTGCCACCTCGCAGCCCAGCATGTGGCACCCAGCACACTGCACACTGTCCTGGCACCCCTGGGCGGGGGCATCCCCGGCCTGGGAGCCAGCATGACCGGGTGCTGTACGCTGCCATGATGGCCGGGTGCCCCGGGGTGCAGGGCCGCTGCCTTTGCTGGGGGCCCAGAGGTGCAGCAAGGCCACCGCTTTGCGCCCCGGTCACCACCGCTGCCCTGGGGACCCCCACAGCTGGCCCTGAAGCCCCGGGGGGCTGAGTGCCCCAGGCTGTGTTCCCAGCATGTCCCCAGGGATGGGGTTCCCAGGGGCTTTGGGGAGCTCAGTGCTTGCAGCCAGAAGGGTGACAGGTGCTGGGGGGGGGGAAGGAATGCAGCAGGCATGGCAGAGTCAGGGGCTGTGGGGACATCACCCGCCCTTGTGCCCCCCCATCAGCCTGGCACCCACTGGAGCCACCATTTGCCCCAGAGCTTTTTTTTTTTCTCTGCAGCCGCTGGTGGTTTGGGGTGGGAGATGGGGCTGGTGGCTGCGCAGAGGGGTTAGAGGAGGCTGCAGGGTGATGACAAGGTCCTCTCTGGGTAACGGGGTGTGAAGGCCACCGGTGGGCTGTGGGGGGCTGCAAGCACCCCCTGGACTGTACACACCACGTAGGCACCAGCTTGTCTTGTTCCATGACCGTGCGGAAATGCAGCCGGCGGCAATGCCTCGGGTCTCATCTGTGCCACCAGGCCCTGGGGACACAGAGCCTGGTGCCGTCACCACAGCCCCGAGCAGGGTGACAACTCGGCTGCCCCGTAGGGGATTGTCCACATCCATCCGTGGTGTGTCGCAGCTCAGCCACCCCCTGCCCACCAGTGCCTGCGTGTCACAGGATGGGGAGTGTCTCCTGGGGTGTCCCCAGGGTGGTGGAACTGCCACTGCCTGTCCCCCACAGACATCATGGCTGACAAGGAGGGGGTGACGCTGTCACTGGAGGAGGAGGAGGATGCCGATGTGGCCCTGGCATACAAGACGCCGGAGAAGAAGAGCCTGCGTGAGATACAGGAGCTGGACCCGGGGGACGAGAGCCTGCGGAAGTACAAGCAGGCACTGCTGGGTGCCATCCCTGCCACCGTGGGTAAGGCTGGGGGGTGTCTGCTGGGGCTGGGCACCCCGGCATCCCACCATCTGGGCCGGGGGATGCAGCCTCCGTGGGTGCAGGGAGCGCAGGCGTCCCCAGCTCCTATGGGATGTCCCCAGCAGGGAGAGCGGGCCCCAGCTGGCATCGCCCGCAGGTGCTGCCTGTGCCCCCCGCTTGCGCGGAGACCCCGGCATCCCCCTCGCCGATACCGTAAGGGCTGCCCGGGGACCCCGGTTGCCTTGGTTACGGGATCACCACCGCAGTTTCCATAGGAACAGTTACAAGGGACCGGGAAATTCATTGGGATGACAGAGACGGAGCGAGCAGCTGCGGGGGCCTGGGGTGGCTGTCGTTGCCCCGACTGTGCCCCTCGCTCCCCGTGGCATCCCTGGCAGCCACCCCAGCCTGCTGCTGCCCTCGGTGTCTGGGTGGTGGGTGCATGACAGCGGGGGGGGTGGGGGGGTGTATGTGTGCAAGGTGGTGAGGTGGATGCACATCAGTGGGGTGCAAATCAGTGGGGTGCGTGATGGTGTGTATGCAGGCTGATGGGGTTCAGGTTGGGCTGTTGAGGTGCAATTCGGCTCCTAAACACCCCCACCATGGGCACTGTGGCCCTTCATGCCATTACGGGGGGGGGCTGGGCAGCCCCCAGGTGCTGGTGGGCTGGGCACAGGTGGGTAAGGTCTGTGCCCTGCCGCTTGTCCCTAGATGCCAGTGTGCCCAATGTGCAGGTGACGAGGCTCACCCTGATGTGCGAGCAGGCACCGGGGCCCATCACCATGGACTTGACAGGTGAGCAGTGGGGGCACCCCTGGGAGGAGGAGGAAGGGGTGCCAAGCTCACAGGCCATCTCCCCATGCAGGAGACCTGGAGGTGCTGCGGGGCCGAGCCTTTGTGCTGAAGGAGGGGGTGGACTACAGGGTGAAGGTGTCCTTCAAGGTGAGGCGGGTGCATGATGCCCTGCGCCCACTGGCTGGCAGGAGACCCTGCCTGGAGTCCTTGCCCCCTGGGGTCCCTGCTGCCCTGGGTCCCTGCCCTCACACCCTGGTGTCCCTGTCCCATGGGGTCCCTGCTCCTTATGGAGCCCTTTTCCCATGTGTTCCTGCCCCACGGAGTCCCTAATGCCACCCATGGGTTCCCTGCCACCCGGGGTCCCTGCTGCCTTGGGGTGTCTACTCCCCACTTCTCACCCTGTAGTGTCCGTGCCCCTCTGGGGGGGGGTTCCTGCCTTCCTGGGTCCCGGCCACCCTGGGAGTCCTTGCTGCCCCCAACATTACTGCCACCCCAGGGTGCCTGCCACCCCAGGGTCCTTGCCCCACTTGAGGGTCCTTGGCACCCCAGGGTCCCTGCCCCTCTTGGGAATCCCGTCCACATTGGGTCCCTGTCTTTCCCAGGGGTCCCGGGGTGTCCCTCCCACCCTGGGGCCCCTGCCATCCCAGGATCCCTGCCCCTCTTGGGATTCCCAGCCACATTGGGTCCCTGCCTTTTCCCAGGGGTCCCTGCCACCCTGGGGTCCCTGCTTGTCTTGGGTGTCCCTGCCACCCTTGATGCTGCTCAGTCCTGCCCAAGAAGCTGGATGCTGGGTGGGGGGGGGGGTCCAGGATGGGGTTTTAATGGTGGATGCCCACCACCTCCCCCAAGGCCAGGGGTCCCCAGGGTGGGTGGCGCTAAGTCATGGGGCAGCACCCATGGCGTCCCTGCCCTCTGCCCGCAGGTGAACAGGGAGATTGTCTGCGGGCTGCGGTGCCTGCACCTCACCTACCGCCGGGGCCGGCCTGGTGAGTGGGGCCGGGGGGCCAGGGGTGGTGGCCGGGGCGGGGGTCCATGCCACCCTGTCCCCACTCACCCATCCTCCCTCTCCCCTTCTTGCCCAGTGGACCGTGACGTCTTCATGGTGGGCAGCTACGCGCCGCGGGCCGAGGAGTACGAGGTGGTGACGCCAGTGGAGGAGGCGCCGCGGGGCTGGCTGGCGCTGGGCTCGTACCGTGTCCGCTCCCTTGTCACCGACGACGACAAGACGGAACATCTGTCCTGGGAGTGGGGCCTCTGCATAAAGAAGGCCTGGGAGGACTGACCTCCGCACCCCCCCGCCCCCAACCCGCACCCCGGTGTCCCCCCTGCCAGCTTGGGGACGTGGTGCCCGCCAGCCCAGAGGACACCTTGCCGGCACCGCTGCCCTCGCCCCCCATCCTGTGAAGGGTGTGTGGGGGGGGGGTCCCTTAGCGAGCGGGTGCCCACGGTCGTGGTCTTTGCAACCAAAGTTATTTTTAATTGCTGTTTTTTTTTTAAATACCAATGCCTGCCTGGTCCCCGCGGTGTCCCCATCGCTGGGGCCGTGACACCGCCCGTGCCCGGCCGCCCGCCCAGTTGCAGGCTGTGCTCTTCCATCGCCATTAAACCCTACAGACTGGTCTCTTACTGGTGTGTCCGTGCCCCCATTGCCTCTGCCCGTCCCCACCCTCATTGGCAGGGCCAGGTTCCCCCACGGGGACGGGTGGCTGGAAAACAGCCACCTGGTCCCACTGCCTTATCGGCAGTGCCGGGCAGCCAGTAGCGGAGGGCCACGAGCCCCAGGGGACCGGCACCACCCGCCCTGTGGCCCTTATCTGGGTCCTTCCCCCCCCAGCCCTGGGCGCTGGATCTGTTGGTGGCACCATGCGGGGCTGCGGGGGACAGCTGGTTTGGGTGCTGGTGCTGTCACTGGCCTGGCTGGGGCCAGCGGTGGGGGGCGAGGAGGAGGATGGGGAGGTGGTGGCGGAGGAGGAGGAGGGGGATGGTGAAGTGCTCTCGGATGAGCTCGAGGAGGAGGACGGTGTCCTGGTGCTCCATGAGCACAACTTTGCCCGTGCCCTGAGCGAGCACCAGCTGCTGCTGGTGGAGTTCTGTGAGTGCCCAGGGAGGGGGGGCAGGGGTATGGGCAGGGACAGGGGCAGGGTTGTGGGCAGGGGTGTGGGTGCAGAATGGGGCACAGGGTGGGGGGGCGGTGGGCAGGGACAGGGGTACAGCAGGGGCAAAGGTGTGGGTCAGAGGGGCAGGGGCACAGGACATGGCGTGTGAGAGGGTAAGGGTACAGGGCATGGTACATGGGGCAGGGACCTGGGGCAGGGGCTTGGGGCATGGTATGGGGAGAGGGGCATGTGGCAGGGACAGGGACATGGGGCAGGGACACAGGGCACAGGCACGGGGTGCGGGATGTGTAGGACGAACATGGGACACGGCAGGGGACACGAGGCAGGGACACAAGGTGAAGGGGGTGGATCACAGGCCATGGTGCAGGGGACAGGGACACGGGGCAGACGCTTGGGACATGGGACAGGGATGGGGACATGGGACAGGGCCACAGGGCAGAGGTATGGGGTGGGGGGATGTGTAGCAGGGACATGGGACTGGGGACACGAGGCAGGGACACAAGGTGAAGGGAGGTGGACATGGGGCAGGGGACAGGGACATGGGGCAGGGGCTTCGGACATGGGGCAGGGCCACAGGGCAGAGACATGGGGCAGGGGACACGAGACAGGGACACAAGGTGAAGGGCGTGGGACACGGGCCACGGTGCAGGGGACATGGGCAGGGGCACGAGCTGGAGCCCACCAGGCTTACGCAGCCATTACGTGCCCTGGCCATCCGCCGAGCCTGGGGGCACCCAAAAGTCTGGCCAGGGCTGTCCCTGCCACCCACGCTGTCCCCTGCCCGCAGATGTGCCATGGTGTGGGCACTGCCAGCGGCTGGCCCCTGCCTTCGCCCAGGCAGCTGCCATGCTGAGGGACGAGTCCAGCCCAGTGCGGCTGGGCAAGGTGGACGCCACAGCGCAGACGGCCCTGGCCAGCGAGTTCGGCATCACCTCCTACCCCACGCTCAAGCTCTTCCGTGATGGCAACCGCACCCACCCCCTCGCCTACACTGGTAGGACCATGGCACCCGCCAAGGGGGACACTGGGACAGGCTGGGGCACAGGGGTGGGTGGCAGGAGGTGGTGGTGAGAGGATTGGCAATGTCCGGATGGTGAGTGGGTGGCAGTGCGGTGATGGTGACAGCAGGCAGTGTCACGGTTTGATGGTGCCTGGGTGACCGGTGGTGATGGCAGTGATGTGGCAGCCTAGTGATGGCAGGTGGGTGTCACGGTGGGGGGTGGCAGCCCAGCGAGGGGTGGCCGGGGTGACGGCAGGGGCCCCACTCTGCATGGCAGGCCGTATGGACGCCAAGGGCATCGTGCGCTGGATGGAGCGTCGGGCCGGCCCCAGCGCCATGCTGCTGCAGGACGCCGACACCGCCGCTGCCTTCGTTGGCTCCCAGGATGTGGTGGTCGTTGGCTTCTTCAAGGTGGGCTGGGGTGGGCAGGGGGGTGGATCAGGGCTGTGGCCTTGGCCATGGCCACTCACGGGGTGGCCACGCAGGACCTGGAGAGCAAGGCAGCCCAGGTGTTTTATGAGGTGGCCGGCGAGATGGTGGACATGACGTTCGGCGTGGCCGAGGCGGCCGAGGTCTTCGAGGCATATGGACTGTCGGCCAACACTGTCTGCCTCTTCAAGAAGGTGAGGGGGCGGCGGGGGGTGGCAGGGCCGTCCTATCCCCCCCCAGCCCTCACTGTCCCTCACCCCAGCAGTTCGATGAGGGACGGACAGACTTCCCCGTGGACCCGGCACGGGGGCTGGATGCGGCCGAGCTCACCCAGCTGCTCCGCGTCCACAGGCTGGAGCTGGTGATGGAGTTCACCAATGAGGTACCGCCCAGCCCCATCCCCATCCCCACCAGGGCCATGGCCCCCCAGCCCTCACCCTTCTCCTCCTCCCTAGACCTCTGACCACATCTTCGGTGCCAAGATCCCCCACCACATGCTGCTCTTCCTCAACATGTCATCGTCGGGGCAGCTGGCGCTGCAGGATGGCTTCCGGGCAGCTGCTGGCACCTTCCGGGGCAAGGTGAGGAGGTCCCATGGTGGGGACATGGTGGGGATGGCCATGGTGCACCTCCAGCTTCAGTGTCACCTGTCCCCTGCCCAGGTGCTCTTCGTGGTGGTGGATGTGGCCGGGTACGGAGCTGACGTCCTGCCCTTCTTCGGCCTGACACCCGCCGACGCCCCCACTCTGCGCCTAGTCAAAATGGAGAACAATCGCAAGTACCAGATGGACCAGGACGTCTTCTCGGACACGGCCATACGCACCTTCGTCCAGGCGGTGCTGGATGGCAAGGTGAAGGTGAGGGATGCGGCACCATGCCAGCTAGCACCGAGGATGCCTCCCTGTGGTGAGCAGTGGGCTGTTAACTCTGAAGCCTAATGATGGCAGTTGTGCGGTGAACACCAGCCACCTGCTCGCTGATGCTTATGCTGCCAGGCCTGAGGATTTGGGGGGAGGAAGGTGTTACGGAAAAGGAGGCAGGAGAACATCAGTGTGGAGACACATAGAGCTGGGATGGCGGCAGAGGGGAAGAGGTGGTCCAAAAGGCAGCAGAGGAGCACCCCTGGCTGCAGGCTGGGGGCCCCTGTCCCTGTCCTGCCCTGTCCCCTGAGCGCCTGAGTCCCACGGGGGCCCTGGCACTGCTCAGCCTGTACTGTGGCTGTCCCGGCTGTCCCCACAGCCCCGCCTGCTGAGCGCGGAGCCCCCTGAGGACTGGGACACACGGCCCGTTAAAGTCCTGGTGGGGAAGACCTTTGAGCAGGTGGCCTACGATGAGACCAAGAACGTCTTTGTCAAGTTCTGTAAGTGCCGCAGCCACCCGCATCCCTCCCCGAGCTCTGCTATGGGGCTCAGCCCCCTGCCATGGCAACCCCCAGCCCTGTCCCCGACCTCTCGCCCTGGGGACGCTGCACCCCGACCCCGGCAGAGCCCCAGTCCCCTGGCTCGTCCCCCGGCACTGTGCCCATCCTGCAGATGCCCCGTGGTGCTCCCACTGCCAGGCGATGGCGGCTGCCTGGGAGGAGCTGGGCGAGCGCTACAAGGACCGTGAGGACATCATCATCGCCGAGCTGGACGCCACGGCCAACGAGCTGGAGAACATCACCATCCACGGCTTCCCCACCCTGCACTACTTCCCCGCAGGGCCGGGCAGGAAGGTCAGTGGGGGTAGCTGGGGGCACCCCGGCTCAGCCAGCACCAGGGGGATGGGGTGACCCCTCATCTCTCTTCCATCCCCTGGCTCCAGATGGTTGAGTACAAAAGCAATCGGGATGTGGAGACCTTCTCCAAGTTCCTGGAAAACGGGGGAACGCTGCCCGAGGAGCCGCCTGTGGTGAGTGAGCCCCCCCCACCCCAGGGCTGGGGACCCCCCCCCCAGGCCAGGGCAGCCCCCAGCCTTCGCTGGTCAAGGGGACGGATCCTGCAGGATGGGGACGGGGACAGGCAAGGGGTGTCCATGCCTCACTGCTGTCTTCTCCAGGTGCCCAAGACCCCTGAGAACAGCACGGGGCGGGAGGAGCCAAGTCCGCTTGGGACGGCGGAGTCCCGGGATGAGCTGTGAGCCCCATCCCGCTCCAGCGCGTGCGATAAATGTCCTGGAAACGATGCGGGCTCTGGTCTGTGTCTGCGGCCCCCCCAGGATGTCTTGGGGAGCACCTGTGTGTCTTGGGGATGCAGAGTCCCCCCTGACAGTTGAACCTGGGGGGTCTCCCAGTGACATAAGGTGGCTGAGGCCGCAGAGGACATGGCCCTGGGGGGAGCCTGGTTCTCTCCACACTGGCCCTCGTGCTGGGCTGCCAGGGGGGACCAGCTGGGAGTCTCCCCATCCTGGCTCCCAGGCAGCCCCCCCACCCCAGGCCTGGGCTCCACAATCACATACCAGCCCCAGGAGCTGCTGTCACAGCAGGGGACAGCAAGAAGAGCCCAACATGGTGCTCTAAAGGCTCCTCTTAAGCCTGGCTCGCAGCCTCCGGGCCCCCCCAGCATCCCCCAAAACCCCCAGCACCATCCCCTCTCCCTGGGCCAGCTGCTCCCAGACCCTGGGTGATTCCCGCGGGGGCAACGCCGTGGTCCCCCAGGGCCAGTACATGCCCGGCCACCCCTTGAGGGAGCCCCACGGCCCCTCCCAGCCCCACCATGTGCCAGAGCAGGGCCCTTAGCCTGACCTGCCCCATCCTCCATCTGCTCCGCGGGGAAGGAAGAAAGCAGCAGGCGGTGGGACGTGGGGTTTTATTTCATTTTTATCCAAGTACCTTTGAAAAGATCATTGTACAAGTCAGCACATGAGTATGCAGAGGAGACATCGCTGGGGCCGTGTGGCCACTGTACATATTTACAGGGGACCTCCCTCCTCCCCCAAGAAAAAAAGGGGGAGACAGAAATCCCGGGCATGTTAACAACCTCACCAGACACAACACCATCAGAACTTAAAAAAAAAAAGGGGGCGAGGAAAAATGCTCGTAACGCTGTTCCTGGGCTGAAAACGATTGTGGATTTTGCTGGACTTCATGTAGCGTATAGGCAAGTCACAGAACCGTGTTTTAAAGGCACTCGGTGACATATACAACAGGCTGAGTGGTATCCCCGGGTCCTCAGCAGCTCCAAGGTGTCACCACGGTCAAGAGCAGCACCGGGCAGGGCGAGTGCTGATGGGGAAGCCCCCCAGCTTTGAGGGCCACGCCGGTTTCTATGGGTGGGCGAGGACTGGTCTCTGAAGGAGCCGGGGCAGAGCTGTGGCCGTGCTGGCGCAGGGCAGGGCTGAGGGCAAGGTCAGGGGAGCACCAGCATAGCCCCCAGCTTTCTTGCGGCCGAGTAAGCCCAGGAGGCTTCCCAGGGTGCCGGCTGCTTCGCTGGGCGACCTGGCCCTACACGAGCCCCGTGAACAGGCACCAACACCCCCCTCGCTCTCAGCAGTGCCCTCGCGCTGCCTCCCCTGAGACACAGAAGCCGACAAAAAATGTTTTACATCCTCAGATTTAGTGTCCCATCAGTTCCCTCCCCTGTATTTCTCCTAAAAAGCATCCCCTGACTGAAGCCAGAGCTTGGCACCATGGGGCTTGGGCACGTCTGCGCTGGGCACACGGGTGCTGGTGCTCTGCAGCACCCTCCTGGGAGGCAAACCCTTCCCCAGGGGCAGCAGGTACGTGGAGGGGGACAAGCGTGGGGCTGCGTGATGCCAGCACCAGCTTCGAGCTGGTCCTCACACCGCAGGAAGCCCCCAGCCCCGAGCAGCTGGCACCGACCCTTCTGTCCCTTGGGGATTTACTCGGTCACAAGAAAGCTCAGGAGGAAAAATAAAAACCATCCTACCGTGTCCAGCAGCTGAGACTGCCAGGGAGGTGAGAGACCGACTCGTTCCAAATGGCTCAATAATCTTCAGGGGTGAGCTGGGCCCACAGCCCCTCTGCAGCACAGCTGCCCCTTCCACGCCGGCAGGGGAGAGCGGCTCTGACCCCCCCGGCACTCCGAAGCCATCCACGCCAGGGGGAAGCCGGGGCAGGGTGCTGTGAAAGCGAGGAGCAGACGGAGTCTGGCGGATGGCTGTACACTTTGGGTGAGTTCTGCAGTACCTGTATGTTTTACATTTACATAAGAGCACTGTGACATTGGAAATATTTTCCTTTTATTACAATATATCAAAAATATGCAGCTTTAGTAAACAAGGTCATATTACACTTTCTAATGCACTGTACAATGCTACATTACACTTATATTCGTTACGGAGAGGGAGACTGGGCTCCCACTGGCAGGTTCGTGGGGTGAAACGGCGTCCACCGGCAACCCGGAGCTTGCCCAGGTCCGTGCCGGAGCAGGTTGCCACCCTCTGCCCTGGGCTTGCCCGGCTGCCCGTGGCAGTAGCACCACCAGCGTCCGCCCAGGCCTTCTCCTCCGGTCCCAGAGTCTTTCACAGTCCTGTCCTCACGCCTTGGCAGCCCTGGAGCCTAATCGATCTTTTCCACCTTCCCGATGATTTTCTCTTCAAAGATGGGCAGGATGGTGTCATCCTCCCGCACCTCCTCAAAGACCACACCACAGTCGAACTCGTCACTCACTTTCTTAAAGTAATACCTGAAAAACCAGAAACATGGGGGCAGAGAGGAAAAAAAGCAGGTGAATAATCACGACAGCAGCACGGTTCCCAAACCCGGGTCCCCAAATCTCTTCCATGCCCCTGAGCTTGTGGTGGATGGCAAGCAGCTCCCTCAGACATGGAGGCAACTGGGGCCACATTTCTGCCCCTCACCGAGGGAGCCAAAAAGAGCGGCCAGGATCTGTGCTGCCACGTTCAGGAGCTCCAGCTCTGAATCCAAGCCCATTCCCAGCTCTCTCAAAAGCAGTGGCTGGAGGCACCCGCGTTGGTGGAGCATTTCTAGGTAGGCTTTCCTATGGCAGCTACTACTTGGAAGGGGGAACTTGGAGAGCTATACACCCCATGCCTGGTTGCTTTGGGACTCTGGCAGGACCTAACCTCCCTGTCCTCACCAGAGGATACTTTGGGAGCAGCCAAAATGGCTCCGGCAATTGGAGGATTTCCCACAGCATCACTGAGCACCGGTTGGTGCTGCTCTCGCCAGCCCAGGACCCCGCAGAGCAGTTCAGCAGCTTCTGTCGAAGGCACAAACCACGACGCAGGACATTTCTGCTACAAAACCCAATCTCCCTCGTCCCTGGAACCTGATTCTTCAACAGCCAAGGTGCTTTGGCCGTGCTGCCACATGCCCGCCACAGCATGCCCTGTGGGACCTCTCCTGGAAGGCTCCAGGAGCCCCCCTGACCTACCTCCACCACACTCCTTCACCTTGGAGGGGGCAACACTGCTGTGTCCTGGCAATGGCATCTGCCAGGGGTCACTGACTGTCTGCCGGCACCACACCACAGGCAGGGAGCAGCCCTTACCTGTAGTTCCCTTTCTTGGTCAGCAGCTCCTTGAACTGTCCCAGAGTCACCACGCGCCCTTTGACGAGGGTGCGGTAAGGGATGGGCTCTCCGCAGAAGTAGTAAGCGACCACGATGTTTTCACAGGGCTGGGACGCGCCACTGCCTGGTCTCTTCTGGGGCTTCAACCTGCCATGGAAAAATACAAGCGACCTGCTGAGTACCAGCCCACCTGCCAGCGTGGGCAGGTCCCACTGCCCTTATCTGCAGAGCCTGTATGGAGATGCTGAATCAACACCCAGGGCCCTCAGAAGCATCCTTTGCTCCAACCACCATCTCCCTCAGCACGCTGAGGCAGGTGAAGGAGCAAACAGCACTTGGAAAGGCAGGATGGGGCCAGACAACAGCTCCAAGGAGGGGGGGTAGTTTCTAGCTCAGCCCCTTCGTGCTGAAGAAACCCATCCCTAGGCTTTGAGAGGGGACGGCCCTTCCCGCAGCACCACCGGCTCAGGGAATCATCGGAAAGCTCTGGGCAAGGCAGAGCATCCCAAGCCCGTGGCAGCAGACCCAGGTCACCATCAGCACACTCCTGGTGCGCACTGAGCACGCAGGGCTGGATGCGCGCTTGGGGACGATAACGCAAACGCTGCTCAGACTGCTCTGGATTATCGCTGTCACAGCCAAAATAGCTCAGCGCGGCTTTCCGTTGACCTACATCCTCAGGGCTGCGCAGACAGGACTGCTCCTGCTCCCCCCGGCTGCCCTGGGCACCTCTCCTAGCGCAGATGGAGGTCGGATGGGATGGAGCTCCCAGCGGGACATCCTCTGGAGGCTTCGCTGCCTCCTGTGCAGGGTGGTGAGGCAGCCGCCATCCCCAAAGCCTCAGCGACTTTAAATCTCCTGTGTTTTCTTGACTCTCAGGATGTTGGTCTGCTCTCTGCTTCCAGCCCACACACCGGGGTTCTGCTACCTGTTGCCATCACTAAACCCGAAGTGTCAGCCCAGTCCTAACCCCATTTTCAGAGGGAGACAAAAGTAGCAATAATAAAAATCAGGGTACTTTGCCCTTCTGTAAGAGCCTCTCATCTGGGGTGCTGTAAATGCTGCGCAAACATTGCAGCAGCCTACACAAATTGGTAACTTGGCATGTGTGGTCTAAGCCAGAGGCACTCTTCTCTTTCAAAGTCACATAAAACAAATTTGGCAGCTTTAAAAAAATTATTTGAAAAGCATGCTGGATATAAAAGATGATTTTGTATTTACGTGACTGGAAAGTTGCTACAAAAAACCAGAATTTGCCAAGCGCATGAGGTAATCGCAGGTTTGGAAATTACTCTGACCCTAACCTTTAAACGTTGGCTCGTGGGCACGGCACCTTTTTAATGGTGTGCCCACATAAACACCAGCACTGCAAACCAAGACTAAACACAATTTTTTCACCTCTTTCTAAAGGCATGAGAGGTCTAAAGTTCAGCTGAACAACCCTGCCGGTGCCTGCTCTGCCTGGGAGCCCTTTGGAGAAGATGCAGCATCCTGAGAGGCAAGGGTCCACTCCTGGTGCCAGCAGAGCTCTCCCAGCCTCTCCCATTGCCATATCAAAGCACAGGATGCCCTTTAGCAAAGAAAAACATTAAGGAACTGAATCATCCTTGGAAAAAAAAAAAAAAGAAGAGGCATTTAAAGGAAAAATGGGTCATAAATTCAGGCAAATTCTGTGAACCCTGTGAGCCAGAAGTTAATTGAAGGGGTTTGGAAAACCTCAAAGTCCCTAAGCTTCTCTTAATCCCGCTAGAAACGATCTGTGACTAAG
Source organism: Fratercula arctica (assembly GCA_947846985.1). Lineage (NCBI taxonomy): Eukaryota > Metazoa > Chordata > Aves > Charadriiformes > Alcidae > Fratercula > Fratercula arctica. The sequence continues at coordinate 27,300,574 of CANTUZ010000009.1, forward strand.
AGAGAGCTGCTGCATGCCCGGGGACCTGGCACCCGGGGACATGGGGGCACATCTGTGTGCCCCATGCAGGCAGCAAAGCCACTTCCCCCGGGCTGGCGTTCTCCTTCGCCTGGGGAGATGGAGAGGACCCCCCCACAGAGCTCTGCCACAGTAGAAGCGAGAGGGGGACCATGCCGGTGGCTGGGAGCCTTCCTCCTCCTGCTGCGAGCCTTCCTCCTCCTGCTGCGTAGTTCTTTCCAGAGCAGATATGTGCCTGAAAATGATGCCTGAAATGATGCCCGGAAGCAGAAACCCTGCACTGCTTCACAGAACTAGAGTTAAAAACAAGCCCCGTGGTTTTGAATCCCTTGCTTTTGCCATAAATCGAAGCAGGGGTGGATGGCTGCGGTGCCTCCGAGCTCCCGGGACCGAACAAGGCTGTGCAGCAGGACTGGATGGCTGGGAGCAGGATACACAGGCATCCCAAACCGCAGCCACCTTCTTCTAGCAGGCTGAAGGACGGCTGATGAATAAGGAATCATTGCAAATGTAATTTTCCAAGAGTTTCTCTCAGGAAAGCAAGACAACACAACTGTCTCCGCTTTTGTCACCACCAAGAGGTCTCCCGAGACCTCCATGCTTACCCAAACAGGCCACTAGGCTGTGTCTGAGCTCTGCCTCATTAAAGCTTCCAGCTGCACCCATCTCCTGGGTGGCAATGAGACCCAGAAACACAGCCAGGTGCCACCACCCTGCCCTGCTGAGATCACCTCCCTTTGCTGCCTTTGTCACAGACACAAAATTTTATCTGGTAAGGAACCGGCAGCACTCATCTGGCTCATCGCATCCCCATTCCAGGCCTGATTTCTTAGCCCTATAACCCAGTGGTGCCGTAACAGCACCACTAAGTCTGGGCTCCAGCACCAATCCAACCTCTCTGGATGCAGAAAGGAGGTGCCCAGCTTGCTCCAACTCAGCCCTAAGGCTTTGGAAAGCCTGACATGCACCCAGCAGATGTTACTTTGGGAGATGTCCCAGCGGCCAGCTCTGCTCCTCTTCCAGGCTTGACCCAACCCAATTAATTCCAAACCAAGCTCACGCTAACCTTCTCTCTGCCTGCAAAAATGTTTTCTCTGAAGAGCTGGTAGGACTCACTTCATCCAGCTGCAAACAGAAGCAAGCTGTGACGCTGAGCTACAGAAAATCACGGAACTACGGAATTTTTCAGAGTTGGAAGGGATCCTGCTAAAGCAGGATTGCCCAGAGCACGTTACTCAGGGCGGCATCCAGGCGGATCTTGAAAGTCTCCAGAGAAGGGGACTCCACAACCTCCCTGGGCAGCCTCTTCCAGTGCTCTGTCACCCTCACCGTAAAGAAGTTTTTTCTCCTATTTGATCAGAACTTCCTGTGTTCCAGCTTGTGCCCGTTACTGCTCGTCCTGCTACTGGGAATCACTGAAAAGAGTCTGGCTCCATCCTCCTTAAACCCACCCTTTAGATACTTGCAAACATTAATAAGGTCTCCCCTCAGTTTTCTCTTCTCCAGGCTTTAGCCTCTTTAGAGTCCCAGCTCTCTCAGCCTTTCCTCATAAGGGAGATGCTCCAATCCCTCAATCATCTTTGTTGCCCTACGCTGGACTCGCTCCAGTAGTTCCCTGTCTCTCTTGAACTGGGGAGCCCAGAACTGGACACGGTATTCCAGTTGTGGCCTCACCAGTGCAGAGTAGAGGGGGAGAATGACCTCCCTTGACCTGCTGGCCACACTCTTCCCTGTGCAGCCCAGAATTCCGTTGGCCTTCTTGGTGACAAGGGCACATTGCTTGCTCACGGATAACTTACTGTCCACCAAGACCTCCAGATCCTTTTCTTCAGAGCTGCTTTCCAGCAGGTCCACCCCTAACCTGTGCTGGTGCCTGACATTCTTCCTCCCCAGGTGCAGGACCCTACACTTGTCCTTGTTGAATCTCATTAGGTTCTTCTCTGCCAAGCTCTCCAGCCTGTCTAGGTCATGCTGGATGGCAGCACGGCCCTCTGGGGTGTCAGCCACCCCACCCAGTTTGGTATCATCAGCGAACTTGCTGAGTGTACACTCAAAACCTGGCTGTACATGAAAGAAACCTAATGTTGACCAGGACACACATGCTGGATCTGCAGGTCACTCAGTACTGGACGCTCAATCCTGCATTGCCTGCTAGCAGCAGCCATCTCGTGTCTATGATTCCCAGTTTCCAGCAGGGCAGCGCTGGGGTGGGAGTGGGGCTGCTGGCACCACCAGCCGGAGCAGCAGGGAAGGGCATGGCTGGCAAGGGCTGTGCTGGAGGAGAGAGGCTGGTGAGCCGGATCACCATACCAGCAAGGGCAGCTTGGCCATACGAAACTGGCAGGGTGCATTCTCCTCCCGCACCCAGCTCTGTCCGGTGCCTCAAGGACACCTCTGGGCTCACCTCCACCTCCCCTGCCCCGTGGCTTCCCCAGGGCTGCCAACTAACCTGGGCACTGGCTCCAATTTCCCAGAGCTCTCTGAAGCTCCCCACTGAAATAAATGGTATTTTCACATTAACTCCCCTCTCTGTTTCTCCTTGGCTCCCCAGCCGGCTTTGGGCAGCCCCTCTCAGAAGAGGCCTGGGGTCTGTTTTCAGGCGGACTCCTGTGCTAACCGTAGCAGGAGCTCTCTAAAAAGCTGCTCGCTCAGGCATGCTTCAGCTGGAGCACCCAATCCTGCCAAATCCCAGCAGAGAGATTTCAATATCCAGAAACCCCTGGATTCCCGGGGACCACTGCATCCATTCTTGCCTGCTACTGGACATGGGCACTATTGCTTTCCATGAGCAGTTCCCCCCTGGTGAACATGGTTCCTTGGTTTTCCAGACATGGGGCAGGCTGGGGGGATCCCTGCATCACTGGGAGAAGAGCCGGACCTTGTGGGGAGGCAGCATGAGCAGAGCAGCCCAGCACTGGCACCGCTCAGCCTGTCCTCCTGTTGCTCCGCATGGCATTTACCAAAATGCCATGGGGCTCCTACAAAAACTACGCTTGCAATACATGCCAAATTATTATTAGAGTATTAATTGCATATGCATATAGCCCCGGTCGGTGTTTCCAAAGTGTGGATCTGCATCTACAAATTTCTGGGGAAGGTGCATCAATCTAGTAAATAACTCTACTAATAAACACTATCCAATTACACCAAGATCAAATAAACTTGGCTTAACCTGACTTGGGAGAGCCCTCTAATTACCTGCCTTTCAATCAACGCTCTGACATAAATATGCAGAAGTCTGCTACATGGTCACTGCAAGCAAAAATAATTGGAGCCTGACAATTAAAAGAGCTTCTTTTTTAAATTACACTTGCACTTCTAAGTCTCAGATGCTAAAGTTTCAAGTTTTCAGAATACAGCTATAAAGCTGTGAAAGGTTTTTAATGGACAAAGTGCTTTTAGCTGTTAACAGTAATTAGCTAACACTTCCAAAGCGCTTTTCATCTGAGAGCTCCATGTGCCTTGCAAATAATCTTCCCTGAAAGATAACAAAGGAGCAGGAGAAGTAGCTCTGCAGGAGGCATTAAGCCAAGTCAGAGGAAGATGCAGTGATTTGCACGGGGCCGTGCAGCAAGTCCGTGCTGCTGCAGTGGGACGGCAGCGCAGCGCTCCCATCCAGATGCCATGGGTAGCCTTTGCCGGAAGCCTGCAGGAGATGTAGATAAAGAGCCAGTACGTACTCTTCTTCTGCACTTAATTGTGCTGCATCCTGCTGAATTCTGCTCCTGCACCGACCTCTGAAATTCTCATGCGAGTGTGAACAAGCTGAGAGTCAGCGAGTACCAGGGGCAGAGCTCTCCCATACCGTGCTCCTTCTAGACAGGCCTGCCCAGCTCCTCCTCAAGCTCTCCGCAGCCCCTTCCCCACCCCACCAAGAGCATTTCCAGCCTCTCCATCCACAATCCACAAGCCCAAGCCCTCAAGGTGGGTTTTGGCATTTGCACCACCACGTTAGAGGGACTGGGGCAGATTTCTCTGACCTCTCTGCATATGCCTCCACCCAGTTGGTGCTGGGAGCTGGAGACCAGAACAGAGGGCAGTGGACATCTCCCTCAGCTGCCCATCTTCAGAGCAGTCCCCTCCTTCCCTCCCATGTACAATCAGACCAGATCACCATACCTTTGTTTAACGGGGAGTTTTCCAGCCCTTTTTTCCTCCTCTTCCAGCCTCCTGCGAGCTTCTTCCAGCTGTGTGAGAGGGTTGGGGGCTGGATTGGGTGGCATGGTAGGATCTTGGATGAAGGGGTGAGAAGGCTGGACGACGTTTCGGAGCTGGGCACTGACCCACGGATGCACCGCAACAGGTCGCTCAATGGAGAGGGGTCGGACCATATCATGGGACAGCTGCTTCTTAGCACCTGAAGAGCTACACACAAACACAAGGTGTTACACAGACTGGTGAGCTGCTTCGGACAGGCACACAGTCACTCCTAGATGGACCTACTGCTTCTACAGCTGGACACGGGCACCACTGGGAAGCTCCTTACAGCATGGCTTCCAAGGGACAGGGGAGCACCATCCACCTCTAGAGAAGATTTCAGAACAGCAAGTCCTGAGACATCAGGGCGAGCAACCCAACCCTGACACAAAGCCCACAGATCTGTTTAAAGGCTCTCATCAAGTCCACAATACATCAAAATAAAACCAGCAAAAGGCAGCTCCACCATTTGTGACATTCCCCAGAAGATGCCCTCCCGTGGGCTGCCGACGTTCCCAGGCTGGGAGCCTCTCCATGAACCACATCTCCAGGGAAAGGGATGTTGCAGGAATGTGCTTGTCCTTCCCCAGCTCCAGCAGTAGAACCTGCTGCATGACTTCACGGTGGCCTGGCACTGCCCAGGGCTCTGTCACTCGGCCCTGGCTGTGGGCAGTGCAACCCTCCCTGCCCTCTACCGTCCAGCAAGAAAAGGAACCACCAGCAGTTTCACCACTCAGCCACCAGCGCAGCTGCGTCGCAGGGGTCGAGACCCCAGATCCCTCTTGTCAACACCCAGATCCGTGCCCGCAGGAGATGTGCTTGACTCCAAGAGAGATTCCTGAGACAGTCACATCCTCGGCTCCACTCTAGGCCATCCCAGAGGATGCTCCCAGAGAGCCAAAATGCTGGGCAACCCTGAGCCGTGCTAAACTCCTTACACAGGACCAATGGCACCAGTGCAGCAGGTCCAACGTTTCTATCAGCACCTTGCAGGAGTAACAGGCATTTACATACAGCAAATGCTTAAAGGAAAAATACTGCCTACTGTGTGATGCGTTATCCACCTTGGAACCACATCAGCAATTTGTGAGATTGCCCTGGGACTGCAACCTCCCCGCCATGGCCACAAGCCATCCTTCAGAAAAAACCTGCCCTTACAGTCCCCGAGCAATCCTCAGTCTCCAAAGGGTCTAAACCCTTGTGCCTGATGGATTCTTGTCTTCTCAAGATCTCCAGGAACAAGGCAGACTGCCGGAGAGCCTAGACACACATGCCTTGTGCAGGGGATGCAGTACAACAGAGTGAAAACCCCTTGCTCTGCCAGCCCTTACCCATGGTTTGTTTTCTTATGCCTGCTGATCTCCTTCTCTCCTTCTATGATCCACTGAAGGATCTTCTGGTTTCTCTCCACGTCTTCAGGAGATCCTGGCATCTCATAGCTGGCACCATCACTTTTCCCTGAATCGGTCTTCTTAACATTTCTTTTTGAGAGCAGACTGGCTTTCCCACTGCAAGAACAAAGCTTGAGACATTAGCGCTTTGCCTAAGCCAAACCACCGCAGACCACGGCAGAGGATGGACATGTCTATCTCCAGACATATTCAGCCCTGCCACGATCTCGTGCTGCCTGCAGTGCAGATGTGGCGCTGGCTGCCTTCCACAGCCCCCTGGTTCTACCACAGCTCAAACCAACCGTGCTGCAGTTGAGGCTAAGAGCAAGACCAGCCAGACCTGGGGACAGCAGGCTCCTCCGTCCGGCCACCTGTGGGGAAAGGGAGCTTCTCTTCTGTCCAAATGAGCCCAGCAGATCTCCAGCCATGTGAAGGGTTGTGTTAAACCCCTGGCTCTTTGTTCAGATCCAAGGTTGTGTTAAACCCCTGGCCCTTTGCTCAGAGCAGGAGGTTCATCCTGGTGCTGCAATCCATCGGCTGCCTCTCCATGCCAGACCACTGCTGGAAACCTGAGCCCTTCCCATCACCCCCCAGATTCACTGACACCCCGAACTGCTGGTTTGCCATGCTGAGCGTTTGCTTCTCACCCCCCACATCATGGTGGAAGATCACATCCTAGCGGGAGGAACTGCCTTCTACGGACTCGCGTGCCCTGGGAAGCACAGCCACCTCAAATACAGTAGCCAGACAGATGCCAGGCAGTAGCCAACATTCCGGCTTTGCTTATGGCTGTAGCAAAGGCTCCCACAGGAACCCCACTGCTCCTTGCCCACATCCATGCTCACATGCCCAGCTGGGCAGCCCCATGCTCACGAGGCCATGCAGAACTCACCCCTGCTGGCCTGTCACTGCCACAGCCTGTGATTTCATGGGACCCCCACCATCCTAATCACCCACCCGCTTTACTCCATAGGACCTCCCTGCTTCTGGTTCTGCATGCTCACTAACGCACATCGGAAAAATAACCTTAATGCTACAGAGGAGTAACAGGCCCCCAGTCAACTTTGCTGATTTTTCGGGCAAAAAAGCCTGCAGAGGGGTTGCTGAAGATCTACAAAGGCAGGGCAAATTCACAATTCATTCTCAGCTTCTCCCCACATGACGGCTACTGGGTATCAAATGAAATTCTCCAGTATCAGGTTCAGTGCAAACACACAAAAAAAAGCCCTTTTCTGCAGGCTGTAATCAAACGGCAGACATGGCCGTGGGGGGCTGGGGGGACAGCAGCCCACCTGGGTTCAACAAGGAGCCAGACAAGCCACTGCAAGAGACTGCTGGCTGCTGAACAAGACTGTTCGGATGCAAACTCTTGTCTTATGAACCCAGGGATTGTCAGGAACTGGGAGTTTGTGCCAGAGGAAGGACAGCTCTCAATGTGCCCTCTGAAATTCCCCTTACGTATGTGCTGTAGTCGGTGCTAGAAAGAAGTCCTGTGGGGGCTTTGGGTTCAGCCAGCATGGCCTGGCTCATGCTCTGTTGAAGCAACAACCCTTTCCCTACAGAAAGAGGGCAGATTTAAGTGCTTCTCCCTCCCTGGAGAGCAGTTTCCTTCAGCTGCCTCTGCTCCCAGGTTGCAGATCCAGCCGCCTGCCTTCACTAAATATCCCATCCCTGGTATGCTGCAAAGTATCACCCCAAACTCACAGCCTCAGGGAGCCAGCCGCGCTCAGGGGGAGCACAGCTCTCCGCCGCGGCTGCTCCACCACCATTTATTATCCCAGGCAGCCCCAAGCTCCGCTCTCCCCTTTGCAGTCATTCACTAACAGGACTAGCAAAACCAGATGCAGCGGAGAAGGAGCTTCACCCTCTCCCCTCAGCACGGAGGGGATGGAGGAATTCAAACAGCCAAGGGAATCACAGAATGGTTTAGGTTGGAAGCGACCTTAAAGATCACCTAGTTCCGACCCCCCTGCCCTGGGCAGGGACACCTCCCACTAGACCAGGCTGCTCAAAGCCCTGTCCAACCTGGCCTTGATGGATAAAAGCCTGTAAGGAAGCAATATGTCTGTCTTGGGCAGAGGGAGAGGAGAACATTCCCCTGGGACAGGATGCCACAGCAGCACCACAGCATCCCTGGCTTTGTTAGGAAGAGAAAGGAGCCCTCTGGTGAACGGGTTAGGCCTTGCAATAAGGAGGGCTTTTTTGTCCTCTCATAAACACCTCAGGAGACCGGTTTCTGTAACCCAGATCCCAAGACACAGCCCTGTACTTAGCAACTCCTGATACATGGGGAAGTAGACCAGCATCTGCAATTTCTAAGCACGTCCACTGCTTTAAAGAGCAGAAAAACTACTTTAAAACCAAGTTCATTAAAAATCCTGGTCAGAGGATGTTTTTCAGCACCAGATCACAGAGGTGAAAAGGCATCTATAAAGGTTATGGGGTACGTATCCATTTCTGAAGAGGAAAAGCAGTGTGAGGCCCTTAAACCATGTCCCAGCACAGGCTTTCAAAAGAAAATGTGGTTCAACCACCCTGTTTTCACTGGTACGCTACAGCCCATTCATGACAGAGCTTCCTAGAGAAGCCACGGCTCTGGGAATCCCATTGGGTCTTGCCTTGACTCACCTGTAGCCTAAAGAGTCCATGGGGACAGGGGCCATGCCCAAGTTTTCAGTGTAGTTCCGTGACTTTGTTGCATAGTTATGTGAATCTACATTCCAAGCAAAGCTGTTCTGCACTCGCTGCGTGGCCTCGGCCTCGATCTGCTCTTTTGGTTTCATCACGCTGTGGTGATGGATGTGGTGGTAGACGTGTTTATGGTGGTATAAGTTAGCTGCATCCAGTTTCATTCCTGATTTTGTTGCGTGCTTGCCATGGCCTGGGGGAATCGTTCCTAGTGTCCCTGACAGCTTTCCTAAGTGGCCGCTTTCTGGGGACCGTGGCTTAGGAGAGTGGCGGCCAGGTCCTGGAGACTGGCAGCCTGGTGTTTTCATCACACGCTGGACATGTTCATCAAGGATACTTTCTGGGTTCTCTTCATGGGCATCTCTCATCTGCATTCCAGCGCAGCCCATCTCAGAGTAACGAGGAGCGAAGTGATGAAAGGCTTGGGCGGAAGGCATCTTGTGGCTAATGACCGAGGGACCAGAAGAGATATCTGCATCCTCACCTTCTTCTTCCTGCAAGAAACACAAGGACCATCAGAGAATGACAGCAGGGTGGCGGAAGGGGTCTCAAGTCCCACCTCCTGCTCGCAACAGGACTGCTGCCAACTCTTGAAAGGGTCAGGCCTGGCTTTTTCCAACCAGATCTTGCAAACCTTCAAGACGGAGATCCACCACCCTTCTCTGGAGACCTGTCCTGGACTGTGCCGCCCTCCTGCAGTCTTGCTGCCACCTAGCAGAGCTGCTCAGGTCTCTGTACCTGCTTTTTGAGCCACCATGAGCGAGGGTCTCCACACATCACCCAAAGAGACCAAGGCCACCTCTGACAGGGTGCCCACACATCACAACCACGGTTTACAGATGCAGCTTTCTGATGGGCATAACAACTCAATCGGATGTATGAGTGGGCAGAACCTTACTAAAAAGCTCCTTAAGTCCCTTGAAGGTGGCTCTGTAACAACCAGCAGTGGAAACACAACTCACCACACTGTACCTGTGACTTCCTATGAGGCTTCAGTGAGGCACGGCTTCAAAACCCATCAGATAAAGCCCAAAGTTACAGGACACACGGCACAACAGTTCTTGAGTCAGGTGAGACCAGGGGGGTTTCTCACCCGAATGACTATTTCACATGGCAAAGCCAACAGCCGGCTTGTAACAGGAGGGAACAACTGAAGGTCGACAGCAGCATGAATAGCTTTAAAAATCAAACACCGATTTCTCCCGGGCACGTTAAGGCTGGAGTGAAACACTTCATGCAGATAAAGAAACGGGTTGGAACTAACTGCTTGTTCTTGTAGTTCGCAACGGTCTAGGATACGCTGTTAGTGACTCTTAAGTCCTTGCCAGGAAGAATAAAACTCCTCCATGCTGACAGCCGCAGTTTTGATGCTGACAAACTACTTTACGCTCCAACATAAACTCAGATATTTATGAAGTTTCTTTATTGGAAGTCAGGACTCCTATTTTTTTTAATTACATAAGCAGGATTCCAGCGAGTCCTTTAATCCCGCTCTCTTTTCCTCCTTTGGCACAGTAAAGAAATCAGTTGCAGTGCAGGGTATCTCTGCCCTGCCAGATAAATAAATGCATCTGCTAGAAAACACTGACTCCCACCAGCTTTGCCTGTCAGATGTCATCATCCATCACTGGCTAACCAGCTTCAAAGTCTCAGCTGCTAACCACACAGCGAGAAAGCAAATAACAGACTTCCTCCCAGTGTCACACCTGGGGGTTCAAACCTGCAGCAGGGACAACGCCAGGCTTTGAAAGTGCCAAAGGCGTGAGCGCTGCAAGCCTGGGGGTGCAACACCATGCCCACGTCTGGAGGGGACGCACCGCTTTCTAACAAATGGCTTTGAAGAACTTCAGAGGCACCTTTCATCTCCAGCCACAAGGCTGCAGCCTGCCAACTGCCGTCCCTGGGCACCTAGCTCACGGACAAGAGAAGACGAAGCATGTGCTGACTAAATCCCTACCACTGGGGTAAGCATTTATTAGCAGTTTGTGATAACCCAATGATGCGCTCAGCACCTGGGGGGCTTTTAGGGCTGGTACGTACTTTCTGGAAAACTCATAGCTTTAAACATCATATAATGTGCAAGGCAAGACCTGACCCTGGCACAGCTCCCTGACACATGGCAGTGCGTTCCTTCAGCTCAGAGCCCAGAGCTCCGGCAGTGCTGTCACACTGGAGCAGGGCGGCATGAGAGTGACAACCTGGGCTGGTCCAGCCAAATGGGTGCCTGGGATTTGAGAAATCCTCTGGCTGCCTGGAACTCCATTTTGCCAATAACTGGGGACCTGGTACACTGCTTGGCTCCGAGACTGAGATCAGGGTGGGCTAAGGGAAGGACAGAGATGCATTGGTGCTCTTTCAGTTTGCTTTGGCTCAGCTCATCTGTGTCATTGAACAGATCTGTGCCCAAAACAGGTCCTTAGGCAGGAGTAAATGCTGCTGGGGTTGGTGGTGTGCAGGCAGGCCCTGGGGCAGCCGGCTTTCCACCCTCTAGCACTGATCTCAGCCTTGTAGGGCGTAGGAAAGCCCCAACAGTGAGAAAACAGCAGCTAAGGAAGGAATTGGGGTGCCTACCCCAAGCTGTCCTCTCTCCTTGAGCAGGGCAGAGGCCAAAGGTTTGAGTCAAGGCTGCAGATAACAATTCTGCTAAATCTCTTTTTCTGCAGTAAAAAACCCAACATCTGGCACAAGGCCGGAGCAGCCCATGCTGGGATTGTAACGCAGGACTTCGGATATGGCAGAGTCAAGCCCTGGCATCGCGAGGTGCTCCTTGCCCGAGTCACCCGATGGCAGTCTATGCAGACAATGAGAAAATCAAGAAGCCACAGGTGAGAGGCAACAACTACTGCATTTTACACCAAAGAAACCCACAGGTCTGGGGAGCAGCCTCCTCCAGGACCCAGCTTTCCCAGACACAGGGGTGGTGTGGGCTCTGGAGCTGTATTTTGGCATCTCGCTGGGGTGAGCTGAGCAAAGCTGGGCGGCGCGGCCAGCCTCTTGTCAGGTGGGGAAGCCCCGGGTGCCATAACCACTAGATGGTGCTTTGTTGACATAATATTGTCAAGAAACCTCTTCCATCCGCTCCCAAAGGCAGCGGCAGTTGGAGAGATGCAGGCTTCAACTTTGCTGACTGTCTGCTGAGCTGTATTTCGCTCTGCAGCAAGGTCGGGGGTGCCCTTCCCTTTGAATTAGGAGTCTCGAATCGGCACTGATGAGCCATGGGCAAGCGATACCTTGCTGCAAACCCCCTCCCTCTGCCTTCTCCCAGTCCCACCCATCGGGCTGCTACTGGTCAGTAGGGCAAAAAAGCTCACCTACCCACGAGGGCGTTTTCAATCCTCATGCAAATGCTCTCCCTCTCCAGTTAGGCGATGTTTTATATTCAAATAGTGAGAATCTCAGCGCGGGCTTTGCTTCTCCTGGCTTATTTTTAATTCGCTCAGTTCAGACAAAGACAGAGTGATCCGTATGATACAATACTCGTCTGTATGATACGATACTCATCTGCATGATACGATACTGCAGCTTCCATGCACGGACATGAGGCTAAAGTAGCTCAAAAAGTAATAAGGGAATACTCATATCCTCTAATCCTCTCCCATGTTGCTCAGAATAATTAATGAATTCAAAGTTGTTTTTTTTTAAAAAAAACAGAAATCTTACTGCCTTTTCAGTGAAAGATTTTTGGCTCTAAATCAGATGCCTCTTCTTGATCGGATTCCTGCATGATGTGGCTTTGAAAGGGAACCTGCAGACAGCTCAGTATGGGGGAGAAAAACGCTTTTTTCCTAGCTTTTGCAAAATATTTCCAGCTTCTCTGCTAACCTGATAACTGCCTAGTGTGACTAATGCTTGTGGTTTTCCCTCTGCTGCTGTTCAGTGAGCCATGCAGACCTGCTAAGAGGTTACCCTGTAGTCCTGGTGTTCAGGTCATAGAAAAAAACCCCTGTGATCTATCAGGATTCAAGCTCTCCTCTTGCTGATACCAGCAGCTCCTGCACCTTAAGTGCTGACCTAAAAAAAAAAAGCTACAATTGCTTACTCTGAGTTTCTTCCTGAATGGCTAATGCCAGATGCCAGCCAGTCAATGAAATACATTCTGGAGACAGCAAAGAGGTTTAATATATAGCATTAGTGGGAGTCCTGGGCTTAAAAATAGATTAAGTCACACAAAAATGTGTTTAAACAGACTTAAATTTATTCTCTGGCACATAGGTATTTGCTGATTTTATGGTATTGCTACTGGCAGCTTCTTCAAGGAGGCAGAGGGTTGGGATAATGTACTCTGGTACAGGTGGGGGCTGCGTCGGAGCCGTGGGAGGAGGAGGAAGAGGGCTCTAGGTCTGTGTTAGCAGAAAAGGCTGCAGGTTACCTTGGCTTTGTCTAGAAAGCAATAGGTACCGGAGAGGAAAATGGACCAGTTCTAGAAGAACAGGAATCTAATCACAAAAAAGCTCCTTGCTGGCCTTTTCTGGCCGGATGCTGGACGCAGATGTGCAGGGAGTTTGCTGCACAACACTTGGAGCTGGAGGGAAGCTTACAGGTCCCTCTGCCTTCCTCACCTCTCTGCATTCGAAATACAGATGTGATTTAAAGGGAATACTACAACCTCTTTTTCTGTTTAAAGATGAACATTTAAAAATATTGGTAAATATTTAGAAATACTCTACTGGGGCTGAAGGGTCTGCCCAGGAGCCCCAGAGGCTCAGCTTCTCTGAAAAGAGAGAGCCAGCCAAGGTGGACACCAACCCCACCGCTCTAAGGCAGAGCTGCGGGTTACTAAGCACAAAGCCTTCGCCTCAGGGCCACGGCAGCTATTAACTGCAGAGACACCCAATTTTTTCACACAGGGCTGCAGTTATACAGACATTTGTGGTGTTCAGTAACACTATGATGCCCACTGAAAGCTCCCCTTTATCCCCAGCACAAGATGTGCAAGTACCTGTGAGATGCAGTAGGTCAGAAGAAAAGATATGGTGTGAATGCTGCTGAACAGGGTGTCTCACGCAGGTAATACTACATGAGCAATACCTCATTCTCTCCCTTTTGGAGCTTGTTGTGGAGCTAAAGGCCTTGCACACTTCTCTTGGTTCATCTACAAAGTCCTCGAGCTCTGAAGCGCCCCAGCGGTACCAGGTCTGACAGCATGCAGTGCCATGGGCTGGGTTTTCCCAGCCATCCATGTGGAGTCAGTGTGTTTCTCCAGCAGGAGAGGATGTTTGGATGCTACACCTGATCAGTTCCAAATTTTCTAGGGATGTGCTCAGCACTGATGGGCAAAACCCTTTTGGTTTTGGTAGGAACAGCCTGACAGCACTCACTTCCAAGCATAATATCACCTGCCATCTGGTTACCGTTTGTGAGGGAAATGTAGGTCACACAAAACCCCGCAGGGGAAGGTGAGACCCTGTTACATAGTCCCCATCCTCGCATAGAAAGGACTGCTCACAAAGTCTGTGATGGACAGGAGAGCGAGGGTGCCAAAGACGATAATGAAGAGCATCCCCAGCCCCTATCTGGTGACAGAAGCAGGTGCTGCTGTGCCATAGCTGGCACCTTACAGCAGGGAGGGAGTGCTGGAGCTCACAGAGCCCCGCGTGGACCAGGGAACAGTATCATGGAAGTTCCTGGGGCAACGTGAGCCTCCAGGAGCCCCCATGCAAGTGAAGATCGTGGCTGTTGGGGCAGGGAAGTGGTCACCCAGGTTGCTCCCACAGCAGCTGAAAGCCCCCTGTGGTGTACAGTACACAAACAGGCTGGTAGAGGAGGCAAGAAGTTTACTAACTGCTCGAACGCGTTTGAGGCGCTCCTCCAACTTCTCCTCTGCTTCACGTTCCTTTTGTACTTCCTCCAAACGATTGATCAGTTCTGCAGCAAACTTCTCTGGTTCAACGTGGATATCCTTTGGCATTCGATATGTACGCTGGAGGGAAAAACACACCAGGGGTTAGTAAAAGATGCATGAAAAAATCATGTTTATTTTGGAGGCTTTGATAACTGGAAATGCCTGTTGTTCTGGTGGGGAGTTGAGGGAAGACAGGCTGGCAGACACAGAGGTGCAGCCTAGGACCAGCAGTCTGGAAGCTGAGCCACCACCATGAGCTCCCCAGCCAGCACTGGCTCCGCACACCGCAGAAAGGTTTTCTGGAGCCATAATTCAGCAAGCTCTTTAGGCACCAAACTCCGCTTTGGGATGGATGCGCTTGGTTTCCTCCCGATGTACGTGTGGTCAACACGAATATCATGATCTGAAAGGGTGGGAAAAGGACGTACAGACAAGTCTCTCAAAAACTGTGCTTACTGTAGTGATGTTTTCACTTTGATAGAAAGGAGGACTCTTACACACACTTACATAGCCTCAGAAAGGAGGGGAAATCCTGTCACCTCCGAGACATCTCACTTCCCTCCCTCCATCTTTGGCTACAGCCCACCCCAGCCACAAAAGGCCACCGTTCCCACAAAGCCTCCTCTCTTAGTAGAGGATCCTGCAGGATTGCATCTTCAGAGCCGTGCAATGATCCCCTGCTTGCTTTATCAATACAGCAACCTTGCAAGCGCAGAGATACCACTTTTCTGTTTGCTCTGGGTGAACAAATGAATATTTATGGGAGTTCAAGGGCATTCTTGGTTCCTTATGCTGCATTACCTTGTCCCGAAATTCCTGAGCTCTCAGATAAGAAATTTGTGAAGAATGAAGCTGACAGCCACTGTATTTTTCCCCTTATTTTTATCCCTTCTGCATTATTTAGTTAAAATAGTAGAAAAAATAATATGACACAGCAGAGATAAAAATTAAATTTGGATGAAAAATCTATGGGAAATTCAACAGTATAAAAATGTGCATTCAAATATTTCAATACCAACACGAGAGATACATACATTCTATAGGACCAGAGATAAAATTAAATGTGAAGACATGAGATAATTCATAGCAAAAGAACAAATGCAGCACCAGAAGCAGACATCGAGCTTGAAGTCTTTAAATGAGGATTAGAGACCATGTGAATTTATCTTACACTAGCCAAAAGATCAAGGCAGAAGACTAAAATAGTGCCTCAAAAACTGACAAAAACATGCAAATCATATTGTTTTTCTGTTTGCTGGCTGTTGAGTAAAAGGTAGGGGAAGAAAAATACAGGCAGTAAGTATCCGACTGATGGCACTGAAGCTGAAGACATCTTTTATGACACCCAAGTTGGGTTGTAGAGGTCTCAGTTAACACGTATGAGCTGCTAGATGGCTCCCACCTTGGGATGACGAAGTCTTTGCTGCCACCAGGACCTCCAGTCCTACAATCAATGGCCTGTATTTAAAAGAAACACTGCAGAAAAAGATTTTCATCAATAAAAATGACATTTCGTCTTGAAATATTGGCACTAAGGGACAAAGTAGCATGCTTTGTGTTGTCCAGAAATGGGGCCCAGATGTGCCCCACAAGACGTGGAAGAGCTGGTCCCTGCTGTTACTCCCTGGGGAGCTTCTAGGATCCAAGTGATGTTTCCCTGTTCACCCCTGCATATTCCAGGGGAGGATTTCTGGCTAAGGGAGTCAGCTTTCACCAGAAACCCCAAACCCACGACCACCACCATCCATCTCATGAGGCAGCACCTGTGATTCCTGAGGAGGGAAATCTCTCTCTCGCCTGACAAGTCGCAACCTGTTGGGTGATGTGTTCCCTCCCTCCTGCCACCTCAGACATGCCAACTCTCCCTGCGGTTGTTTATAAGATGGCAGCACCAAGCCCTGCTCCGTTATAAACTTAATGAGCCTAATGAGAGGCAGCTTGGCGCTCAGCAGTCACCATCTCGGGTCTCCCTGTTGCAGCTACCGCAGCAGCTTCCATAGAAAAGCAGAACCGGGAAAGAATTTCCCTTTATTTTTATAGTCTTTGATGCAATGCAGCATCCCAAACCAAAGCCTCTCCTGAGCCCCCAGCAGCAGCGGGTGCAAAGGCTGAAGTTTGCTAACCAGTGTGTTTGAGACCTGTTCCGATAAGGTGGTCCCCTCCAGGCCCAGCAATGCCTGAGGTCCACAGCTCCACCTCTAATGAAGACGTGAAGACATTCACGGCCACTGCCATATCCAGGAAACTCGAGATAAAACAATTTTGGTCTTTTACAACTAATACTTCAGCATGTTTATCCACAGTTTCTTGAAGTGTGGAGATGACTGAAGCGCAGCTACAGAAATGAAAATAATCGAACCCAAGAGTCTCCAGGATGAATTCATTTTCCTCTCTCTTTGATAAGCGGCTGCATCTGCAAAGCCCAGTGCCCCATATCTGGAGCTTTACACTCAGCACAGAGGTCCTCAGCAGCCTGTTTGAGGGTACAAGATGCTGTCCCCTCTCTGAAGCCATCTCTGAAGGGTCTCCCTGACCATCGAAGTGCAATGCAACTGGAATAAACCTCACTTCCCCCCACGGATACTGGTTGTATGTGCCCTACGTTGTCCTGGTGGGTATCGGTGACTCACAGAGAGCTGGCCAGCAGGATGATGCTCTGAACTTCGCCATGGGTCTGACTTTATTCCAAGCTCAAAGGATGAGCTACACAGACTTCCCCAAAAGTAACAGTATTGCAGAATAATGAATGCAAATTCCCTGTGCTGAAACAATACAGATAACTGCTGAGGGCTCGCTCTATCTCCCTGGACAGCAAACACGGACTGCACTGACCTGGTTCAAAAGGCTTAAGACAACAAAGTGTTTATCAAAAGACGGTGCTGACTTCGGAAGGGAGACATGCTCCATCAAAAACCTGCCAGGCTGAGCCTGCGCCTGGAGGAGGCTCCTTCAGGGCTTCAAGATTCTGAACCTGCCCCAGCTTCCCGCGGGCGTACAGAGCCTACCAAGGGAGTCATAAACAAGATGTTTATTGTTCTGAAACCAGAACGGCTCCGAATCCTTTTGTTTCAAGTGAAGGGTGCAGCACTCTCCGAGAGCTGGCTGGGTTTGGAGGATCCAGTCCTCCAGTCTGGACCAGAATGAGACCTCTGGCCATTCTGGGTCAACAAATCAGAAAGGAAGCACTTCATTTTAAAGAACTGTTTTATCTACAGCTGTCTTATCTAATGTTGTATTTAATTATCTATCTACTTCTGTTCAGTGCCACTAGTTCAGACAGGTCTGCCCAGAGCCAAAACCATGCTGAGCTGGGGAGGTTGCAGAAAACAACGGATGGGAGGCTGAATGCCAGACGGGCTGGCAAGAAACTGCTTGAACTGGTCCGGATGGAACAATCTTTCCTACTGACAGCTACGAGGAAGGATTTCTTGCGGTATCTATCACCAGAACACTGTCCTTGACATGCAAAGCGTCTGAAGCTTTGGTACCTTTGGGAAGCAGCAGCCTGCTAAGAACAAGTGAGATACACAAGCTTGCCAGTAATTCCACTTAGCACCCACTGTCATGTTTTCTCCTTCTTTTCTTGGAGCCAATGGAGTGGGAGTTGCATGGATTTTGCTCCATGAGGCAGACGGAGGTCTTGGGGTCTGATGCATTTCACCTTCCCTGAGAAACTAAGGTTTGAGGACCAAGTTGCACACCAAAGCACAACTGCCATCCTGAATGTGTGGGTTTACTATGATCTATATGTGAAAAGGCAGTAAGGGAAGAATCGCACTGTGGCTTGTGGGTTTCCCTTGGGAAGAATAAACCTCAATTACTCCGAGATGAAATAGCAAGTTTTCCAATGTCATCATTGGGTAGAGGTCTCTAACCAGCCCTAGGGATCCATGGGTTGGGCTGAACCACTTCTGACCGGTCCAACCGGGCCAAAAAATTCCGTGTTGGTTAATCTGCCTCTTCTACAGCAGGTTTGATGCCTCCACGACACCTGAATGGCCGATGTTAGATCACAAGTCAGTGTCGGAGATGAAATGGAGATGGCAGGCTAGAGAACCCAAGAGAAAAGAATTTCTGAACCTCCAGGTTTCCCAGATTAATAATGGATTCCACTGTGTCAGATGTTTTTAAAGGGTAAATGGTATTTCCATACTACCAAAAACACTTGTGGCAGAGCTCATGGATAGCTGGATTTTAGCATCCACTTTAGCAGCATTCAGGGATTAGCAAGGAGTCCCGCTGTTGCAAGGCGTTTGAGGAAAAAGGCATCAAATGGCTGATGGGAATTCTGAGTAGGTTCCCAACTTGCAGGTGCAGAAAGCTCATTTAGCTGCAGTTATCCATGGCTCCTCCTGTACGCTCCTCACTTGTACAGCACTGCAGGGTGGTCACTCGAAATCTTCTGTTCCACTCAAGAACACTACGGAAGCCACCTCTGCACAGAGGACATCCTTCCGTGGAAGTTCAGCCATCAGCCTGACCCACTCTGCTGCTGCTTTCACTTTTTTTCTTCTTATGTGGGAATAGTGTAAAGAGCTGCAGCTTCCTTGATTGTGGGGCAGGACTAGAGGGAGGACCAGGACACGATGACCAAGCTACAGCAAGAACAAGCACCAAATGGCTTCTTTATGCAGTTAAACAAACAAACAAACAAAAAGGAATCCCAAGTCTTAATGCTTGAGGTTGGATTTTTCTGAATTTGTTTGGAAAAAGGAGCAGCTCCCATCCTCTCGTGGGCACACATAAATGGCAGAGCCAGGGTAAATACAGTGCAATAGCACAGATATGGCCCTGCACTCTCTGGGCTTTCACCCTTCCTTTGGGAACTTGCTTGCTTTTTCCTTCCTTCGTGCTCCAGGACTCTGCTCGAACCCAAGAGAGAGACGGAAAACCACATGAAAAGCAACACTCACCCACCGTGGAATGGCTGCCTGCGAAAGGCACAAAATGAAGGTCTTGTTGCCTGCTAGAGACCTTCACCTGTTGAATTCCTGGGCAGAGCGCCATTTCATAAAACACAACTGTTCCAAACTTATCGAGCACTGGTGAGTTTGTAAGTGTGGAATATGCAGAACACAGCCATCCACGTACCGGGATAACAGGGCATCCCACATAACCAGCATGTGCCTTTGTTATTTGGAGGCAGCACGGCTGTTGGAGCTAGCGGGCAGTCTCTTATGAACATATAATCACTACAGTTTATACCTTCTGGACCTAACTAAAAGCGCTGCTATTAAAAGCAATAGAAGTTCTTTCACAATTTTGCATAACAGCCCCATAACTCATTTGTAAGGGAATGGTAAGGTCTCTAAAGGACTTTTGAAATGACTTTTCGGAAGTAGGAGGTTCTCTACTATCACTAGGAAAACATGCCATGCATTCTGCAAGCACTATCAGCATGGACTCTGGCTACGCGGGTTAGATATGAGGCCATAAAGACCTTCACTCAAAGGCTGTAATTGAGTCATAGCTACACGTTTAAAAGCAAGTTAACCACCAGGTCCTGATGGAGACGGCTTCAGCTATGGGCTGCCAGATAGCTCAACCACTGGCTTTGGAAAGCAACCCTTGAAGAAACATTTGCGTGGCTCCCTGCTAATTAGGGAAGTTTAATTCAATAAGCATGCAGTTAGAGGTGATTTTAAAAGCCTAACTTTATAACATTTCACACTGGTGTTGTCAAAACATATTGTCTAATTACCTTCTCCTTTCTTGGCTGATTGATAAGCGAGGGCAGAGCAGTGCCTCTCTGAAGTCGATGCCAATTCTGTTGTCAGTAATTGGCTGGCAGGAGGTGCCAGAGTGTCTGAACTAAACTTTTATTCCCTGGAGAAAGACTAGAACTTACTCAACTTCTCAGTCCTCTGCTCCCATATAAATATGCGTCAAGATGCCTTTTTCCCTGGTACTTAAAATTACAGTGCAGAATCTAATGGGAATGGCGGATGTTTCACAGAAAAATCCTTGTGAAGCATCTGTGTGTAGTTTAGGAGGAATATGTAATTCTAAAAGACTGTGTAGATAAGTAGGATAATATAAAAATTTATAAGCAGCAGGTGGCCCATTTAAACCTTGTTTTTCCCCCACTTTTTAAACTAGTTTCCAAAAAGGTCGATAAAATTTAATGCTAAGTAAAACTAATTAGCCTGCAAGGAACTGCTGCTGGAATGACACTTATTCAGTTCAACAAAAGAAATGTTTGGCAGATGGAAGTTCGTTAAAGCAGAGCTCACTATACATATTTAATGCTCCATGCTCGGGAGTTTATAACCTGCAGTTCATCCAGGCATTGCCAGTGCACACAAGCAACAGAAAGCCACTATTATTTTTATCCGAAAGGTAAAGCCACTGACAAGCTTTGAAGTCGGAGAATATTCACTCAGTTGTTCCGACTGTTGGGGAACAGCAACAACAACAACAACCAAAAAAAAAAAAAAAAGGCCAAGCTTTCAAACTTCAACTCTAACAAAGCCATGCTTACAGTAAAAACGGCATCAAGTGAAATAAAAAGGCACCCAGCCAGCCTTTTCAACAGTGACCACACTGTGAAAGCAACTGTGTGAAAAGAGAGGTGACTGAGCAAGGATGGCTAGTGAGCGTCTGCAGCCAGGGCTTTTATTGTCAACCCAGTGATCAAAGCACAGGAGACCCTCTTAAATCTAAGGAAAATAATCTAATTTAAAAGGCAAAACAAAGAGTGGTGGTTTTGTTGTTGGGTTTTGTTTTTTTTTTTTAAATCAGATTAAAACAAGGGTGTATTTCTGCCGGTATTGTGCTGCTTTGAGCTGGCAGGATGAGAACAGCTGCGCCAAGTTTGAAGGCACTTCTGGAAAAAGCGGATAGAGGCTTTTTTTTCCTCCCTATTTGATTTGTGCCGGAGTCCAGCTGTCCAAAGAGGAAAGAAGCACCTTTATTCCCTGCTAGACATTAAATGTCACCTGTGTAACTTCTCACAAAAAGAAAAGAATAATAAGCAGAGCTGCAGATGGTGCTGCAGAGCCCTAGCAGGTTATGTTCATCTTCCAAAGCTGTTTGCTTACCTGGAGCAACCAGGGAGACAGTATCAGACAAATGAAACACTTACACCTGCACCTTCTTTGCTCTCCTGCCTCGTACCCCCAGGCGGGCTTTGCCGCGTCCTTGAGAACAGGTTACAGCTCCCTTTGGCTGCCCAGTGCAGAAATACCGCTTGGGACAGTTGTGTTTCTCCCCAGCTGACCTTGGCTGAGAGTTACATCAGCCTCCACGTCCCATGGCCTCCTACACCTTCCAAAACACCTCCAACTCACCCAAGGGCATGTAACCTGCGCTTCCATTCTCATCTGGGAGAAAAAATCAGCTACTGACTGAACGATTAAGAAAAATTATATGTTTTGGGCAGCCCTGGCTGATGAGTTTGGCAGAAGGCTACTAAGCCCTTGATTAGCATGGTGTAATTCCATCTTAAAACATCCCCAAATGAATACAGCGCTAAGGTGGGGGGGGGAGGTGTGTTAAACTCGAGCAAGCAGAGTAACTGCACGCTAGAGATCTCACATATTTTGCATATTTACCTCTGGGGAAGGAGATAGTGCTACTTACAGGAATGTGAGGTAGTGGCACACGTCCATTTGCTTTGGCACTTTCTTGCATCTCTCTGCGATGCTGCTTCCGGAGTCTGTATGGTGGGATCCCATCTCTGCCAGAATAAAACAACAACACGCTCTGCTTTAGTGCCTTGCTCTGATACATGATGTTCATTTAAGCCTTGCCGCCGCAGAGTGGCAGGTAGGAAACCCCTTCATGTTTGAGAAAGGCTTTGCATGCCCAGGGCGAGCGTGGCAGAGCAAGAGGAACCCGTGCAGGGAACGATGCTCGCCCAGGCCCCCGCACCAGCAGCACTCAGGCACCGGGTGCTGGGGGGACTTACACGGCGTCCACCACGAACAGAGCGAGGCAGGGCTCCTGCAACCGCTGCCCTAGGCAGAGGGCAGGGAGAAGGACTTGGACCGCATCCTGGCACCTTTTATAGTTGGTTGCTTTCTACAAAAGAGTCTGTAACGTGCACAGTTAACCACAGGGCAGGCTAGGAGGGGGAGGAGGAGGAGGAGTGGGAGCTCAGTGAGCATCTACACCCAAGGGGACCTCGGTCAGGCAACAAGGTATATATTTTTAAGAGAACGTGACAACTCCTCAAATGGCTTATCAAAGTGGAGGGGTAGATTCTGCTCCTCTTAAGATGATCTGTAGCTCAGACTGAAATTACAGGCTTGATCCTGGAGTTACTGTGTGGAAGAACCTTGCCCTTGCCCCAGAGGAGGCAGGACAAGGTTAGGGAGGGATGCCATGGCAGTGACACCCAAGCAAGCTCTGCTCAGGTTTGTGCCCTTGCTGAAAAAGCTGGTGATGGAGGTCTCTGCAGAAGAAGGAGACAGTGGTGGCAACGATCCTTGGTCCTGACAGACTGGGAGCCGTGTCCGTGACTCTGCCAGGAGCTGGGGGATGATGCAGACCTGCTCCGCTGAGCCACACTCAGCAAAGACGGGGCCTGGGTGCACGTGGGTCCCAGCGATGGGGGGTCAGAGCCACCAGGCTTCACTCAGCACTGCAAACCGTCACTGGCTGAGGATAACTTCAGGAGAAGAAAGGAACTGCATTTTTGTTCTCACCATTGCCAGCAGCAGGCTTACACCCGGGGATGAGGGGGACGCGAGCGAGGTGGAGCTCAGTTATGAGATAAGGACACAGGCCCATGTCCTGGTGACACCGGATTGTTTTGGGAAAAATCAACAAATGCAAAACCAAAAGCCAGCCCAGAGCTTGGCTATTTGGATTTTTTTTAATTTATTTTACACATTTCCCCAATTCAGTAAAAGTAATTGCTTGGGAAGGGCGTGCATTGCCACAGGAACGGGTGGAAATGAACAGAGGGGTCTGGTTTGTCACAAGAACCAAGGAACTTCCACGCACACACGCTGTTCTCCTTCCAACCCAGCACTCAGCAGCGCAAACCAGCCCGTCCCAACCCATCTCACAACAACAAGATGTTTGCACAGGCCAAATGTACTTAGCACCTACACCCCCCTCCCCAGTTGCCCAGCACAGCTGCTTCTCCAGAACAGAAGCCAAACAGTTTAACCAGCCGATTTTTAAAGTCGAAATGCCATTTGGCAAGGGAAAAACAATTTACTGCGGTGTTTTGCCTGCAAACCTCTTGAGTTACAAGCACCAGCCTCTCCGGGGATGGTCACCATCGGCAATCCTTCCCCTTTCCACTCTGGAAACGCGGGCAGAATCGCCAGCAAATTACATCAGCCGAACGCAATTTCATGCAGTAACTAACCCAGGTGTTCAAAATGAAACACCATTAAAAGAAAATAAACCCCGTGATTAAGGCCAAGTGCTTTTTTAGTAGGAAGACAAATGAGAGAAGAGAAAATTAGGCAGGCTAATTACAGCTCTGGCTAGTGGCTGCAGGTAATGCAGGAGGAGGAAGAGCGCGCCTGGGAGCATCACCTCGGCTGTGCCCGGCAGTGACACCGGACAGGAGCGGAGCAATTTCCCTGAGCGTTGCTATACCGACCGGTGATTACGATAGCTTTCATTAGGTGGCTTCATTTTCTTTAATGACAAACCTCCATTTGAAAAAGAACTCGAGAGTCCCAATGGTTAAAAGAGTTTCATCGCCATTGCGACGTGGCTTTTTTTTCCAGACTGGATAGTAACGAAAACAACTGGCAATTTTTACAGAAAAAAAAAAAAAAAAAAAAAAAATCTGGGGAATTATTTTAGCCATCACTGGTTGGCATCAATAGACAACATTTCAGTTTAACCACCGCACAAAACCCGGGTGCCAGAACACAACTCGCACGCTAAAGCCACCCGGCCATTCGCGGGAAAAGCGGCATTATATTAGAAGGTGGAATTTTTCTTTCTTTCTCTCTCTCTCTCTCTTTTTTTTTTTAGTTCTCCCCAGCAGCAGTCCCAGCGGAAAGAGCGACTTTTGTTCCTAGCACAGTAGCGAAAGGCTGATAATGGCCTCTAATCTATCCGGCTTCAAACACATGTTCAGCCCCGCTGTGCTGCCTTTGATGTCATTTTAACTAGATTCCCCAATGCCACCTCTGAACTTGGAACATTCCTTCGTTCAATGTACTGTGCCAACTCAACCAGAGGAAGCAAATTCAAAGATAAGCACTTTAATTTTATCCCAACAAAACCTTATTCAATAGATGGGGGGAAAGCAAGGAAAACCAATACCGTACTTTTGTTTTCCTTTTGTCAGGTAGCTTGCTTTGAGATATTTTCAATAGATAGAGAAATAATATATATAAAAAAAAAATCAAAACTTTTTTAGAGCACATCTACTTTTAAAATAAAACTTTCCCAAACTGTTTTTCCTTGTTTCATCACGTGATTTTCTCTAGCACCAGAAAGCTCTGCGCTGAAATGCAACGGGGGCAGCAAGAGTATTGCTATTGTTTATTTAATGGTAATGCAAATGATTTGTTATTGGGAAAATGCGGGGGGGGGGTCGTCCTCTCCAAACCCAACCGACTTGCAAGAGCCTCTGGAGGTTTTGCTGTGGCTCTGCAGCTGGACCCTTCTATCAAGAGCTGTCTTTGCTCCTCCGTAGACATCCTCCAAACCCAACCATTAAGCCTAACTAGTTGGAAATCATCACTGAAGATCTTCTAAATCAAAAAACTTGTTCAAATATAGCAGAACTCAGGGTCATTCTGGATCACTGGCCATAGGAAGGACAGGAAACAAAACCACAGCGAAGCTGATATTTTCTACCAATTACTTTTATCAAAGCACCACCGTCACTGAGAGACCTTTCTCGCATAAAAGAAGCACGATGGGAAAATCGCCAGGCATTTTGGCCGAAGGCCAGTCATCCGACGAATAATATTTAATCCGCAAGGTTTTTTGAAGGAGTAACCACTGTCCTGAACCCCTGTGCCCTGGGGAATGGCCATCCTTACTCTGGGGCAGGTTCGACTGGATTTGGGGAAGAGCATCCCTCCATCCAAGCCCACCAGCACCAAGGGCTTCCCAAGCCCCTGGGGGAAGGCAAGATAAACCAAGATAAGACCGGACACATGATAATACCCAGAGGAAGGAGTATTGTTGTTTAGTTGGACCACAACACTGAGCTAAAGAGGAAGACATTACCTCTTGTTTACCCAAGTAAGCTCTTGCAGAAATAAAGAGAAGAAAGATATGGTCCTAAGGCATTTTTGCATCTGAATTGAAACATCATATGGCAATTTAACACATTTCAACTTCTGCCCTTGCCTTCCTACCTAGATTTGCCTTAATTTCCCTTGAGTATCTCTGTTGTGACACACCCCCCCACCACCACCCAGAGGCTGTCTCTGCTGCCTGGGGAAGATGCTATCCATACGCCAGGTTATCTGAGACAGCAAGAGCAGTTCAGGACGCAGCAGTAAATGCCGCTGCGAGCCTGGGGCAGGCTCCGACCAGCCTGGTGGGGGGGGAGGCAGAGCCCCAGAGCCCCGATCCACCACCGACCACCAGCGGTGAGCGATTCACCCCACCTGCGGTCATGAGGCCAGCGCTCACCGGAGCTTTTCACCGTGTCCTCTCCAGACCTTGCCTCCACACAAACCAGCTAAAACAACACAGCTGCCATGCCGACTATAAAAACAGGTTTGAGCAGAGAGGACCGGAGCTGTTTTGCCTACAAGGGCAGAGGAATTCGTATGACACAGGAAGACTGAAAAATAATCAGCGGAGCGCAGGCATTTAAGAGCAATGTTTTTCAAGCCACTCAAAAAGCAAACTCCTCTAACAACAGGGACTGATAACATATTCGTTATATAAATTCAATCCATTACAATAATATTTACCAGTGCTTGGAAAGACATCCTGTTGAAAGTTTGTCTTTTAGGCAAGTGTGCTTGTAGCTGGTACCACAGAAGTGACTTCTAAAAACACTTTGGTGAGCTGGGCGCACCTGAAAAGCCTGTGCCTGTCTCCTTTTGCCCCAGATGCATCACCCAGGTCTTTGCATGGCTGGGCTGTGGGTGCAGCCACATCCAAACCCCGCTTTGCCGTGATCAATACAGTATCAAAGCTTGGAAGGGAGCTGGTGACAACTGCAACACATCACAGTACAAGTAACCGCTCAGCGTGTCTGCCTTCTCCACCGACTTGAGTTGGCCAACACTGGAAGAGCATGCCTTGCATCAAGCCATGCTCTCTGTGCGCCCGCCTGCTTTCCTGGTTTATTAGCACTCCTCAATTAGGCGACATTTGCATATTGATTGTCTGGACATACTCTCCTCTGATGGAGGGTCACAGAAGTTTCCGCCTTGGGATCACACCCCATTCATGGGCTGCCTTGGAGCAGGAGCCAGATTTCTTCATTATTGAGCTTGACTGCTGTATGTAAACAGCAGACCTAGGGAAGAACCTCGCTCATCAGCAAATGAGGCTTTCATTGCCATTTTCCTTAGAGGAGGCCTAAATTCAAAGCACCGAGACATGCAAGTCTTGTCAAGCTGCAGGAGTCCCTTCTATAACTCGCGTCTGGTTGTTCTTCATTTTTGGTGCCTTGAGCAATTCTGCAAAAATTCCTTTGAAACTCGGGAGGCAGATAGGTTCATCAATGCCATATAAAACCCGAACAAAACCTGGTACTGGAGTTTTAAAGGACGTAATGAAGAGCAAGTGTCGAAAGCAGACAGAGTCTTTGCAATCCAAAGGTCAAGGCTGGACATCCAGAATCCCAATTTGGGGATCAATCTGTATGCATCCAGTTTGAGATGCACAGAAAGAGAGATCACAGGTTTACACTTGTGATTTTTGAGACTTACTTAAAATGAACCACTGAGATTGGGTTAGTTATTAGCAGAAGGCAGCGCATGTATCAGCGGTAATTAAAGTCCTAGAAGCAGACTATGGTGGGCATAGAAGGGATAAAACGCCTAAAGGAAAAAGGAGAAAAGAATAAAGAATGCATAGGATGGTCAAACAGAAATTATTCTGCCCGTGAAAGAAATAAATTATGGCTACTGAAATAAAAATTAGGAGGGTGAAGAACTCTGGCATAAATGATCACAACTTATCGCAGGTATAACTGTCAGTGCAACCCCATGAGCCCGCCGGACCAGTGGAAAAGGAAGTGCTAAAAGCTAATTAATTCTGAAGAGTTCTTACATCTGCCGCTCCTGATAACAAGAGTTACACGACCCCTGCTAGCTTCAGAGTACTCCTCCATATAAATTGATGAATATGAAGAATCACAGAAGGATGTGGCAAAGCAGCTGGATTTGTATCAAACTAAGCCTTTAATTAGCGGTCCTTCACAGCTTTCTGTCCCAGGGGCATCCTCTGCCTCCCATGTCCCTTTGGCCAAGGTCTGCATGGATAAGGTGTGAGGAGCTGGCGGCAGTGAGCAGAGTGAACTAAATAGCTGCTCCTCAATAGCTCTGAGACTCCACAAAGTTTCTCCAACAAGGTCTTACAGTTCCTGACATTCACAGTGACACTAAATGAGCCTCTTGGAGGACTTTGTGTTTACAGCGCTGCCGTTAATAAAACCCTCTCCCTAATTCTGTAAACCTGTCATCTTTCGCTTGAAGAATCAAAGGGTTTCTGCTCTACAGAAAGACACTTTGCATTTGCACTACTAAAAACAGACCAAACATTGAATAATTTTGCCCAAATCCTTTTTTTTATCACAGAGATGCAGTCACAACAAAATCTCGTAACCCCTTTTTTCTCCCTTTGCAGACCATCTTGAAGGAAGGCATCTCATGGGTGAGATACAGGGTGCTGTCAGGAAGGTAGGAACTAGAAAAAAGCAAAAAAGATTTGGCAGGGGCTTATCGGTACAAGTTGTGTTAAAGTGCAGTGGTCACCAGACATAAACTAGAACTGGTCAGTCACCAATCCTACGTAAGGGCAATCGCAGACCGAGCACAGTTTGGCAGCAAAAAACCTCAAGAGAAGTATCCAGGTGAGCAAAAAGCTCTGTCTGACATTCAGAAGATACTACATCCCAAATCACTTACTGCAAAGCCAGACAACAGTTCCAATATTGCTTGCAGCTGGCAAGAAACACTGCAGGAACTCTGACTGAGCATCGTTTATTTTAGTTTGTTCAAACCATTTGATGTTGCAAATGCTCCCGAGACTGGCGAGGCTGAATAGCCTGCACAGTGACCAAACAATCCTGCTTGAAAAGAAAGCGAGAATGATCACGACCTTGGGCTAGTCAGATATTCCCCCCAACACCAGCTGCGGCAAGTGTCCCCCAGACCAACACAACAGCAGCACCGCTGCAGAAGAAACGAACATGCTGTTCGTTCATGGGATAGGAGTTACTTACACGCTGCTGTCCGTCAGAGACATCGTATCGGCATCACTGGACATGCTCTGCTGCTCGCTGTCGTTGGCACTGGTTGCTGGTGCCAAAGCGTAGCCTGTGTTGACATAGTAAGGGTTAACAGGCTCTCTCCACGACCCATGCCTGCAAGAAAAACAAGAGAGTCAAATTAGAAGGACGAGACCTTGACCATACTCTGTGTCACTGGGCAGGAGGACTCTGCCTGGAGCCCCAGCATTCACCACAGGCTACAGAATAATCTGTGTTCATATTAAGTTGCACTTAATGTGAACCATGAACAGTTTGACCCATAACTGAAAGCAACATGGAATCATGGAGTACTGAAGATGATACTGTCAGAGATGAAGAAGGGAGGGAACAAGACTATATGGAAGAAGCCCAGTTCCCATCAGGATCTATGGTGTCCATCGGCTAACTGCTTAGCATTGTCATTCTATGAGCATGGCAGGACATCTAAAAGCAATACCTAGATAATAAGACAGCATTTTTCTTAGTCAAATCAGGCTTCTTTCCACTCTTCCAACTGCGAGGGATCCGCAGCACGACTCATGCATTCTATGCTTGCTTTTATATCCCTTTCTACTCCAACATGTTTGCCAAGGGAGGGAGGTAAAGCAAGAAATGGCTGTTGCTTACAACGCAGTACCTAAAGCTGACCTCAAACGTCATGCTCGGGTACATCAAACGCTTGCAAATTGCACCAGGAAGGACCATCTAATCGCACCGGCTTTTCCAATGGACAATCTGGCCATGGATCTATGGAGGCTACTTTGTACACAACCACATGCCTTGTCCTGCAGACAGGTTATTCAAGTATACGTGCAAGCAGGCCAACCTCCTTCTCTTAAACAAAAAGAAGAGAGCCTGCCTGCATGAGCTAGCTTGGGAAGCGAGTTCCTTGCTCAGGAGGAGACCTGCATGAAGGGTGAAGCAGCCTGAGGAACAAGCAGGCAAGACTGCCACCGGCATAGAAGAGCTATGGCTGCCAATGTGCCTCCAGCTCTGCTACACCGCAGGACAGTCGGGCCACGCAGGCATCTTGTTGTCACTGCAAGTCATTTTGTAATTTTGCCAGGAGGAGGAACGAGCTGAAAGGCTCACACCAACACAGCATCATTTAATCCCCCACTACCCCTCTGCGTGAAGAGCAGCATTTGCAAGATATCCTGAAGTTTATGAATTCCTGGCTTTTCCAAGCTCTGTTACCAGCTCTGAAAACCAGAGTCCTGTTTTAATTCAGATCACAAAGCTCATCAGTATGATCTTTTATTTAGTAACTCAGTAACTGGCACCTAGTTGATGTGGTTTGTAATGGACCTTGAGCAAACACCTTCAAGGAGGACTCATTCGCTTTGTGCTTCCCTGTTCTGCTGTGAAAAGCTTTTCTGGCTGTACTGCAGTGGTCAAAGTCCTACAGACAACCGAAAACAACCCCTGCCCTGATGAGTTTACATTTAGATAAGACAAGGAAGCCCATGAGAAAGGCACAGATGGAAGGACCGGAGGCAAAGACACCAACAAAGGGAAAAGTTGGCAGTTTCTGTATATTTGCACAGAGTAGGAACGCAGGATGGCCACTGCACGAACCGGGACTAGGAGACGATCCATTGAAGGCAGAGGTCTTGAGAATGACTTATGTATAATATGGTATTTGCTGTACAAGGATGGAAGCATTACCAAAGTATTTTAAAACCCGAATTTGACAGGGCTATAGCACACCGCTCACCCAGCTCCTCTTCACCCTGCCCTTCTGCTCCTAGAAACAGAACCAAACAATTTTCCTTGTAATACACGGGGTCATGGACGTTCACTGGTCACTTAAGAAAAAATCACATTGTTTTAGGTCCATTATGGAGTTGGTTAGAAACAAATTACCCTCCTATTCTCACAAAGAGAAAACTAATATTTTGCTTGCCACAAGCCAACCAAAACTCCAAGCTACTTCTCCTTGGATGACGATGCTCAGTACAGTTGCAGAGTAATGCAAAGAGCATTCAAAACTGAGTCAACGGAGGTTTTTCACAAGGCAAAGGGAGCCTTGTGAGGTTTCTCCACGCTCGGGTGCGGTACAGACTCAGGTGGGTACAAATGCTTATGGGCACCCTGAGATGGTGAGTCACCACGGACATCTTCTAGCACGCAAACTTTCTGTCACTGTCAATGTGCACTGGAGCAACCTTATTTCTATATTCCATCAGATTTCACAACTGCTTTCTAGGGCAAATATTTAAGGCTGGAAATAATTTGAACAAGTTCACCCTAAAAAGGAAGGTATAATCAGTGAAAACCTTACCACCATCACCCCCCCTTCACCAGTTCTTCCCTTGAATAATGGTCAGTTCTGAACATTAAAGGAGCACTGTGCAGTGCAACCCTCCTGTTGCATCCAGTGTGACAGTTGCATGATGGAGGCTGATAAAACCTCTTAAATTGAGGCAGGAATGATGGATGGCTCAGGCCTTCCCTGCGGGCAGAGAGAAGGCTGTTTTTTGGACAACCCAATTAAAATATAGCATCAACTTCTAGTGGACGTTCTGCCAGGACTCTCTGGATAAAGCATGGATTATTCTAGCAATATATTAAGAAAGCACTATGATATATAGAATCAAATGCAGAGATCAATCAGTTTTTCCTTTGGAATTGCTGATACAAAGACAGAAGAGTTCGTGGGGTACAGATCTGAGTTGGCTGAAGGACCTAAGAGTGAGCAGATGGGTGTTGGGTGGTCCCTGGCCACTCCGGAGGAGCTGGGATGATAGGCTCTCCTGCAGTGCTCCATGGCTGTGGGCTTCCCGCTGAGGATGCAGGCAAAAGTTTCGTCCCAACTGTTGTATTTAGCTAAAATTACAACACTTAAGCATGTATACAACAGGGATTACTTCCATTTTAGCGCTGCCTCTAATACATCAATGCAAATGTAAACTTTCGGTAAGCGTAAGTAGATGGAAGGGGTATAGGATTTCAAAGCAATCATAACAGGTTACATTACTTTTGAGGAATCCATCTGTATTCAATCCTTCTCCTAATGTTCCCTCTCCCTGACAACTCTCTTCAGCTGGCTCGTATCACTATTTGAATGTTTTGTGCCGTGCCTCTGAAGAACGCTTTCAACATCTATTAGGAGGAAAACATTAAAGGAACATGGAGTCTAACAAAAAAAAAAACCCAACCCGGTCACTTCTGATCTGGGAGGGGAGGCTGCTTTAAAAGGGATACAGGCACACTCGGAGCAATTTGAAATGTCAGCTAAAAACCTCACATACGGAGCTCTATGTGCTGATAAGGGCGATAAAAGGAAAGGTGAGCATTTAAAGTTAGACTTCACAAAAATTCCTGCAGACTTCCGGGTTTGTTTTTTTTTTGACAGAAAGAGCAACGAACGGTTTTTGAAATGAACACAGAACTTTTCACACACTGCAGAAATGAAGCTGCACGTCTCTTCCGCAGCTCTCAGTTGCTCAACCCTCAAAATAATCACATAGGGAA
Organism: Fratercula arctica; assembly: GCA_947846985.1. Taxonomy (NCBI): domain Eukaryota; kingdom Metazoa; phylum Chordata; class Aves; order Charadriiformes; family Alcidae; genus Fratercula; species Fratercula arctica. Next base: position 27,332,555 of record CANTUZ010000009.1, read on the forward strand.
CAATTTATTATAATAGAGATCACAGCGACCCAAGTCAGTCAACCTGACCAGCTGCCTTTTCTTTGCATAAAGCCCTCCACTGATCCCTGTCAATTCTGGTAATGCTGACAAGGGCCAAAAGTGGTGTAGAAAACCAGCAAGCATCTCCTTAGGGCTTCCTTCTACCTGGTCAGGTTATTTTGCATGTTGTCTTGGCTGCATCCCATCCCCAGATACCCCAAATCTCCAGCTCCTCCAACCAAGACCAGCACCACAGCACTCTGAACATTAGCACCGTCGGATCTTGGAGCTTCAACCTAAGCGAGGGGAGAGGTGAGGTCCTCCTCGGTCCTCTTGCCCTAGCTGGAGTTCCCACTGCATTGTGAGTCCCTAAAGGAACCCTTCTCCTTCCAGGCTGGGATCCCAGTCTCCTACACACAACTCCACCCGATGGCTATTTCAGTTTTAAATCAAAGATGCAAAGTCCCCAATTTTTGCCAAACATAGGGCCTGCATCACCTTCAGAATCCACAGCGAGAGACAGACCTCACAGATCCTGCCTGCAAACTCAAATCCATACGGCTCTCCCTTCGGTTCTCAACGGTTATATACCTCCTTCATTCATGTTCTTCATCAAGCATGGAAAAAAAAAAAAAACCTAAGGCAAGAAGGAAACTTCCTTGGAGATGAAAGACCTGTAGGCAACTAACTTCTGTAGAATTTAAATGTTCACTGGAGGGAATAAATTGCACAACACACTATTGACACATCTGTGAGAAACGGTCTTCCCAAGCCTGCTAGTAGTTCCAGTGTGGCTGGAGCAGCTCCCAGTCTAACAGAGAAGCTGATCAGATCCATCAGTTTTCGTTGCTACCATCTTCTCCAGCTCTAGCACTGAATGTTTATGAGGCAGACATTTTCTGGGAGAAAATTTTTACTCAAAAGAAATGTTGTGATAAAATCGTGGCAGGCTGGCAGTCCTCCTCTTGCAAGGGTCTCCCACCTGCCTGACCCTGAGATAAGGTCTTCTCCAAACTCCATGGTGGCACGGCAAGGCACCTCCAAACCCCTGCACTATCAAGGCAGCAGCACTAGATTAGTAAGCCCAAGAGGTAAAGACTCATGAAGCTGACAACCACGAAACCCCACCACATTCTGCTAAGGTTCCCCCAAAGAGTGCTTCCAGAAGATTTCCTCCCATGACATACTCTGAACCTTTGGTGATGAGGGTTTGGGTGAGCAGCTCATTTATAATGTGGGAGAAATCCCATTTTCTAGACATCTTGAGCCATGAGGCAGCTGATAATCACCCAAACTTCATGAACTGCCTTGGAAAGCTCCAAGCTGCAGGAGAAGTGGGGTCAGGGATACATCCCAGGGAAGGCCATCCCCAAACGGGCTCTGCAGAAATTCAGGGTCTGTCACCACAGCTGACGGCAGGTCAAGTAGCTACGATACCCTCCCGCCTGCGCAGTGGCAAGGAACGTCGTGGCAGGACACGGTTCCTTCTTTCCTCTTTTGGTGGGTGGTGGCTGAGTCGAGGGATGGTGCCCAGAGACCACAGACCAGGGCTGCAACTCAATCAGACCCAGTTACCAAGTCCCTGCGCTCCCACCCTGCCTTTTCACACCAACTTCTGACAAGTTAGTTTAAACTCTGATAGCCCTGGGTTTTTCAAGATGACTATTTCCAGAACTACATTTCCATAAGGGAACCAGGACTAAGACCTACACTTATTTGGTATCTCTGGTCATTTTGTCTTCGTGATTGGGAGGACGCAGTATAATGTTAAGACATCCTTCCAGCTCATTATTTTAACATCTCCCATTTATTCAGTGTGAAAAAATTAATTTTTCCATTAAAAAAAGTTATGTACTTCCACCCAAGAGAAGAAAAAAAAAAAGCTTTAAAAATGACAGCTTGCCTGGCTGCCCCAGTCTAATACTATATTTTGGCCACCAGCTACAGATTTAAAATCAAAACTGTAAAAATCCAATTCTGACACACAGTAAAGTCAAGTCCTTCCTAAAAACAGCACGTCTTCCCTAGAATAAGACCAAACCCCTCATTTATTTAATAGCTCAATGCACAAATCTTGGCTGGCCAGCCACAATCAAGCAGAGCTCCCTTCCTTCCCATATTGACCTCTACCAACAAGCGGGTGACTGTCACATCCTTCACGCAATCCCACGTCTCATTACCACAACCAGTCAATCAAATTAAAAGGTGCACATGGTCGCTTATGATGTACAAGCCGAAGCAAATCCCTTCAGCATATTTAAATAGCACATGCTGACAAGAGTGTCCGAGCGGTGGGGTCACCGTTAAACAAGGGATTAGAACAGCATCCACCAAGAAGTCTGATTTACAAGATTACATTAATCTACCATCTGAACAGAAAAGTCTCCGTTTCCAATCCATGGTACCAACAACCACTACAGAAGTTGTGCCATACTGGGTATAAAATTTGTCCCAAAGCATTCACAGCATTCCCCAATACATCATCACGGCTATGTTTTGGAGTTAAGAACACAACATCTATGAAGATGCAAAGCTGAAAACCTTTACTCCTCACTGGATTTAACCTGCACTAAAGACGTAAAGTCTGCTCAAGAGGTTAAAATTGGGGATTTAGCTGATAATTTGATTGCAAATCTTCAGGGTTGTTACACTTAAAACTCTTCCCAATTACTCCGGGTACTCAGACGCTGCTGTGCATCTCAACTTTGTCACTGCCAATGTCAAGCTAACCACATGTGTTCTAGGCAAGGGCAGCTTCTTCAAAGATCACATCAATTCTGGACAAGTTAATCTGTTCTTTGAGGTCTCCAGATGGCTCTTGCCAAGAAAGTTCACTTCCAGCCCTGCAGCCAGCGAGCGCAGTGGCCCCGGCGCTCTGCAGAGCATTACAAAGGAACCAGATCAAAGTTGCGTCTTACAAAAAAAAAAAAGAAATCCGAAGTTTGAAAAGCAACAGCAGCCTGTCACTTGTAGGCTTAAAGACGACTTCTGCATGCTCCAGCTATCAGGGAATTTATGATTACAGTCTGGCTTTTAAAAGCTGATGAAAAAAACGACGCTCTTTAGCGCTCCTTGCCTTTGCAAATCTGTATCTTCTTCCGTGCTTATTCATCCTCCCACGCTGGAGGAAGAAGGGAAATAAATAAAAACTTAACTAGAAGTACAGATAAGGTCCCCTCTTCTCTTTTATTCTAAGGCATTCAATTCCATTTTAGGAGTACGCGGAGATTATTTTATGGGGAGCTTCAGTAATTATTGCAAAGTATTAAAGCACAGTTACAAAAGCTAAACCCAAGATCTACCAGCCCGAGTTTCCAATTTCTCACTCCTTTGCATTTACCAAGGACATACTACTTCTCAGGCGGGACTACGGTACAGAAGACGCATTACTTGAAACCAATAATTTAGATCACAGGATACGGCAAGGTGGGTGAGAAAAGCGATTTAGAATTTGTCAGAATTCTAGGCAGGAGGCCGAAATACAGGAAATAAATTGCCTTAGATGGGTTGAACATTGTGGTTGTATTGCCCTATTGCCACTGAACCTTCTCAGGCTCTCAGAAAACTGCAGAACAAGTCCCTCAAGATTTCATCTGACCCTGCATCTACAAATAAGCGCTCCCAGCTCCTCCTTCCCAACAGAGGCGAGGCTTGTGCTCATTCTCTGCCCCAGTGTAATACTACATTTTGGCCACCAGCTACAGACTTAAAATCAAAACTGTAAAAATCCAATTCTGACACACAGTAAAGTCAAGTCCTTCTTAAAAACAACACACGTCTTCCCTAGAATAAGACCAAACCCCTCATTTATTTAATAGCTCAATGAATAGCACAAGAAATGAATTAAAACGAAAGAGAAATTATGGGCAAAACTGTCTGCACATAAAGTAACAGGATGCTTGGATCATCTTCCTGAAATAAAGTGAAGGTCGCGGAACATTTTGTTCCATATCTAACAATAACAGGTATCTGCTTAGACTCGTTTCAACATATTAGTCTGAATTTATGCCATAACAGAGTTTGTTTTGGTTTTTTTTAACATGATGGTATGATTAACGTGAATACTTATCCATTATGAAAGGCTGACATCAAATAGGGACATTCACTGTAAAATATACAGGATATTTGGCTGTGTTAATTGTGATTGAACTGCTTTGGAGCAGACTGGCTCCATCAGTCATTCAAAAACCTCCGCAGTGACTTCAGGAGCTACAAACCCAGGACAAACCCAACATCTCCTGTCCACATTTCGGATATCCAGAGTATATTGCTCCCACCCATAAGCCACTCGCCTCTGTGCCATGGCCTTTGTCAGACAATACTCCATAGAAGAACTATTTTTAATATTTATTAGAAGGGACAGAATCAAGCTCGCAAGGGGATGTGCCAAACATCCCTACTTGTTGTATGGATCATCCCATCAAAGTGCATCCCGAACGCAGTGAGAGCACCTTGAGCCCGAGGACCAAACGCCTCCAGAACAGAGAGGTCTTGCCCAGGACAACACGCCTGAGGAGGAATGTCAGAACAGTAGCATCCATGTGCTTTAAGGTCTTGTTGTGCATTAAAATAAATGCAGATCTTTTCAAATCACAGGGCCCGTCTACATGAGCCTGGCAGTGTGCCCAGGAGGTTGGGTTCCCATCCCTGGGCAGGGGATGCTGTGCTCCAGCATGCTCCAGTGTCCTCCAGCACACTCCCGGTGTCCTCCAGCTGCTGAACGGTTTGGGTGAGAAGCACCCCACAGCAAACCCCCCAAAACAAGTGGGAATGCAGTCCTCACCCCACTCCCTGACCCTCCCAACGTGCTCTCCCTGGACCACGGGGCTCGCTAGCACGGACAGATACTAATGAAGTCTCCTTTCCCCTCACTTAAGCTGAGAGATGGGGAAAATTTGGCAAGAGGCTGATAGGCAGGAGCTTTCCGTTCTACTAATTGGCTTCTCGGAGTGAAATGACATCTGTGCTTAATACAGCAAGTGATTTTACATATATATATATATATGTATATGGGGGTGTGTGTGCGTGTGCCTAAGTGGATGCCCACACACAGTAGCCATTTCAGCAGTGCCAGCTCCCACATCTCTGCTTTCCCAGGTGATTCTCCCAGATAAAGTGGGGCTGGTGGAGAGGAGGAAGAGAGCTATGGGGGTCCCTGCACAGGCTCATCTGCCTTTTCCCCGTGGTTTCCCTTCCCTGGGAAGGCAGGCAGAACAGCTGGGAGATGTGTAAAGGAGTCGCAGAGGAAACAGTTCTTCCCAGAAGGGGCAATACAACCCTCACGTTGCAGATGTAAAAATACCAGCGAACCCCCAGAGTGTTCAGAGCCTTCCATGTCACATCACGCCAAGCCAGCGACCATCCATTCCTTCCTCCTGCCCTGCCGGCAGCCCGGGGTGTTGCTCCCTCCGCCGATGAAATCAGCAGCCGAAAGCATCTCCCAGCTTTCCAGCCACGGGCTGGCCATGCAGACACCCACGCAATGCGGCTTCCAGCCCAGAGCATCCCCCTCGCCTGCGCAGAGAGGGCCTTCGTCAAACAAATTACTTCCAAATGCCTGCCTCTGGGGCGCGGGGAGAAAGGGAAACCCAGGTTTATACCTGTGTCTGCTCATAACCAAAAGAAGGCAGCAGCTCCACTTAAAAACACCACTGCCTGCAAACTATCAAATTAATCCCGGGATTTCAACAGCTTTTCTTCATTATTTTTCGTCTCAACCAAACCACAAATTTACTTAATGACTAAACCAGGCGAGCGAGTACTTTGTTTTCCAGACAGCGGGAACCTTTCTAACGGGATCCAGGTTTTCAGAAAACACGTTTACCTAACGTCAGATGAGGGAGAGGGTCCATTTCTGAGATGTGTTTGATGCTTTTTTTAACTTCCCGAAAGCCGCCAGCATCGTGGTCGGGGCATCTCTGAGTCCCGAGCCCAAGGAGAGGCGCTGAGTGGGGTGAGGAGGAATACAATAAGAACACTGTGTTCCAGGAATCATTGAATAAAGGCAAGAGCATGCTTTTGGCTAGCAGGATTCAGCGCTGGAGCTCCGTCTGCCGCTTTTCTTCTCTGTCTGAAGCAGCGTTGTTTGTCCACACTTCCCTGAAATGGAAAGTATTTCCTCTTGCCTGTTCATTCCAAGGAAAGATCTGAGGAGGTCTGGTATAACCAGGCAGAACTGGGGATTCTCCAGTGCCTCCACTCTTCTTTGCCAAAATTTCTGCTCGACAAGAAAGGGCTTACAAGAAAGAAATTACGAGCAGATTTCTCTGCAAGCTCAGTAACTTAAGACCGGGGCCTGCAGGATGAGTAAGTTTTTGGATGGGAACAAAGCATCCGGCTTTGGCCACTGACTCCAGACCATTCCCCTCCTTCCTACGTAGCTACGGAGCTCCTGGAGTGTTCAAGAACATGGGATGGGGCAGGGACATCTACAGGTACATTGGGGAATGGGAGCCACTGGAATCAAAGGGCAAATAAGACCACCTGGGCTTAGCCCTTCCTTAGGTCACCGAGGCTTTTCAGGAGGGCACAAACGCCAGCACTGCAATCCGTTGTCCATGTTGCTTTCAGGGATAAATTTCCTGATACTTAAATCACAACAGTGATGTTGCTGATGGCTGAAATGAAAGGGGAAGACAGGCAACCCAAGGGGGCTCCATTTGATGAAGACTAGGGGCAGCTTTGACAGTAAACTGCTTGCCTGCCTCACTGGGCCACGTAATGTAGGCCGAGCCACACCGCAGAGTTGCTACCCTCACTTAAATCCTCATCGAAACAATGGCACGAAACCCAGTACTCATTACCAATTTATTGCCAACAAACTTGGTATCTCAACAAAATTATAAATTTGGTGGCAGAAGAAACTGGTTGACATAACATTTTGAACATCTATGAGGCACCTGATTTAGCACCTCAAAACCACTCAGGTTTGTTACCAAGGACCTTTGACGAAGCCCTACTAATGATGAAGTGGGTAGGATTACTGAGGGACTCCTAGCAATAATCCTGCACACAGAAAAATAAAAGGGCTTTATTTCACTGAATAAGGTCTGGCTCATCAACGCACATGAAACGAAGAGGTCTGCCTCCAAGCAGAGTTGCTCACTGGTGTTGTAACTCCTACAGAAAGGATCCAAGAAACTCCCCCAATTGAACAAGAACCTTTGAGGTGACCAAACTCTGACCTCAGCTGGTAACAAAACCAAAAACACAGCGGGCTGGCAAGACCTGGCAGAGATAAAGCTGAGAGTCAGGATTTAATAGTGCTCCCAGAGGGGAGATGCAGCTGATCAGAAACATCCTAATCTTCTCTCTCAGCGTATATTAAAGGTCAAGAAGTGGGATCAGCTATTGGCAGCACATGAAAAAACAACTCAGTCGAGCAAAAGACCTTCACAAAGACATTTCATACCTTCAAATTAAAAATTCCTGCAAAGCCTTATTTAGTTTTACTTCTATCTAGGGAACGCATTTAAGTTTAAAGTCAAGAGACCATTAGATCAGGATAGAAAAGAAGATCCTCCCCCCGGAGACTTCTGCCTCCAATCAGTACTTCGTAATGAGCAGGAGTTCATAAGCACCAGTTGACTGCAACCATGACAGATAAGTAGGTCTCAGAAGTACAGCACCATGAAACAGAGCTTCTCCAGCAGTCCTCCGGAGTCTCACAAGCTCCCCAAATGGGGTCATTAAAGGATACTTGTTGGATCACGTTAACGAACTGCAGGCCGTATCAACAACAAAATACTGCCAAGCTGCAAAAAGCTTTTAAACTTGCTCTATCATTTACTGCTACGCTCTGAAGAGGTGTCAGCATCGCAGTAATTGTATAAATCATAACTCAGTCTCCGGGTCTCTAGTGGAAGCCCCTAATCTGAGGTTCCCTTCTCAGCTCAACCTGACCTGGCTGATGTAACGCAGTGGTTGGGGCAAGCTGGGGGTGGACTGAGTCATGCCATCCTTCTGACAAGGTCCATTACAGGTTGACAGCAATGATAAGTCCCCAGAAGAACTGTAATAACAACAAGAAGGTGGAATGAACCACGCAGAAACTGTGTCTAAGAGAGACAGATGCTATTAAAACAGATCTTTCCTTTCCTAGGGATATTTTTTTCCCCTCTTTCAAGAGTTTAGCAGACTAACAGCACGTATCTTGCTGCTGGCCCCAGAAAATAGGCATACAGAGGGAAGTTAGTCTTGTGACAATGCTACAGACAACTTTCCTTTTAAATAAGGACTAAAGCAACTTTTTCCTTAGATGGTGCAGAATTAGGTCTTCCTTCACAGTCCTTGTTTTGGGACAGCCACTGAACCTGGCACCTCCAGCAAGACCTGGAAGCCAAACCATCAATGGCTGCATCGAGGTCACATAAAGTCATATTTAAAGATAATGAATGAAATCAGCTGATGCAGTTTCTCATTTCTTGTGGCTGTACTTTTACAAACGGATCTAAATTCAGGGCTGAGTGGCAAACCAAGAGCAAAGAATTCAGTGGTGAGACAGACGGGGATGAGCATCTGAAGCCAGCTGACGAAGGGTGGTTAGCAATCCCTCTTGACCTCTATACCTTGACCAGAACTAGAAGGACCCCGTTGGGCATGCTCCGCTCTTGAAGGTGACAACATCTCCAGAGGCATTCACTAAATAATAACCAGTTCACCTCATTTAAATGGATATTAAAACGTAGCGAAAAACAGCCAAAGGAGGCAGGGAAGGAAAAAAAATGAAAAATAATGAGTTGCTCACAGTAAATTGCACAGGAGCTCACAAGGTAGCTCCTGGAACACTGCAATACCAGAAGGTCCAGCTAAACTCCAGATCAAGGAGGAGATGAAATACCTTTGAGTGTAGCCTGAGAGTGCTAGGGAAGCTGTTGTGAAGTGTATATACGCAGGCCATCCCGTTACCATGTTTGACCACTGCTCAGGGAAATCCTATGCTTGTATTTTCTCAGTGCACTCGACAGCAGGTGAAACTTGCCTCTTGTTACGCCTTATGCAATTTTTCTGTTTTGGTTCTCATCCATTAGAAGAGGCAGATATATGGGCTTTTACCTTTATTACACAAATTCCACAGTATCTTTTCATCTGGTATGCATTATTGTGGGGATATATATGAAGTACCATGTCCATTTAAAGTGCTGTAAAAGAGCTGTTTGAACTCTCATTCCATTCCTACATATCTTTATACAATTAAAACCAGTTGATGGTTCCATTTAGGAAAAATAAGTGACAATGCATGAATGTGCTTTTTGTTCTAAATAACTTAGCCACTGTTCAGATAAAAGACAACTGTGGTTTTTTTACTTCAGTTTCTTAAAGGCAGAAGGCTAGGTGATTAAACTGTGTGTTTCTCTTCATCTTTTTTTACTCCCTCCAGAAATTCTGAGTACAAGGTATTTGCTGACACCCAACCAAATCCAACAGGGGAGGGAGGCCCCAGAGACACGGCGACAATTAGTGAAACCAGGAAGGTGTGGAGGGACTCGAAGTGCCCTGAATAATGACAAGGCTGTGGCCAGATCTCAGCAGAAAAGCTCCATGGAGAAGAGATCTTACAATCACCTCAAGTGCAAAGAGAAGTTTCAGCTCCAGCTGACACCTTCCCAGACACCGAAGTCAGCACGGGCCCATTGCAAAAGCCACATTTTGGGAGCCCCAGTGCTGAGACCTGCTTTAATCCTGCATTTTGGATGGCCGTGGATGAGTCCCAAATCACCTCCAGTTGACGTGATGTGTTGCTGTTACCATTGTCTTCTTCTCTAGCAAGTGGAGCCCAGAGCAGCGCACCACGGCTTGCCTGACCCACCGCCACATGCTGCCGTCATCCCAGCTGCCATAATTATAAATGAAATCCCGCAGATGAAGGAAAAGGCTGTTTTCTGTGTAGGGCCTGGAGCACAAGAGCTGTGAAACACAGGAGCCCATCTGAGTGACACAAACACACCATCTGCTACCGAATGTGTATGTGCCATGCTTTACATACAGGAGTTCATCGACCAAGTAGGTAATACAAAAATGCCTCGTTGCTTTAGATGTTTTCTCCTTAAGACAGCAGGGAAAAGCAAACTACAGGTTTAAAAAACAATTATCTTCTACTCATCTCTCTTGTGTCTGTGTATTACACTATTACTGATCCTGCACTACCTCTGCAGAGCGTCATCTGCTCAAGGCATAGGATAAATGGATTGATATCCTAATTTTCCCCCTCTTTGTACTTTTACATCACTCAAATCTCATGCTGAATGCAGCATTATTCACTTGGTTGGAGCTTCTTCTACAGTAGTTTTCACAAGTGAATCTTGTATTTATTTGGAATGCTATTCTGGAGGAAGGAAAAGCTATTATCCTCTTATGTACAAAAAGCCAACTGCAATGCTGAAACAGTCAAAATTTTCTCAAAATGTGGATCCTCAATTTGAAAGACTCTGGGCCTAACACTCAGCATTTTTGTAAGGCTTCTGCCGTGACGCACGCTCAGCACATCAGTAAATCTGATCTGGGTCTTAAGTTGTACACAGAGAGCTAAGGCGTGCATGACAATGCTCCCAGGGAGAAGAGCTGCCTTACAGGATGTCTCTGGCAAAAACCAGCACAGAAGCACCTGTGTTTTTCTGCTTGCATCTCCTGCCTCTTCCACTGCAAGGCCTTCTAATGATGCAAGAGGTAACGCAGGTGCCCTGTGCACCTTCCTACCTGCTCTGTTAGTTCCCCCAGCAATAGCCATCCCATCCACTGAACAAGCAAGAGTCCTAAAGAAAAAGAGTCTATGATCACACATCAACAAGTAGCTACAAGAGCAGAGGAAGTTATGAAATGCCATGTGATAGCTCCAGACTTACCCCATCCCACGTCCATGGGGCAAACGTCCCCAGCCCCTCTCTCCCCTTCAGCTTTATGGGTTCAACCAAACCGTCGGGGTCAGCTCACAGCCCCTCTTTGAGGTGAACAGGGTTTCTCTCCTCTAACCTGCCATTCCTTTGCCCAAAAGGGAATTTTATCTCATTACCAAAACTGTCTCAATGGGTAAGCAGTATCTTCCTTGGGTGTAACGGGCTTGAACCAAGGCTGAACAGGCAGCTTCAGCTGTAGCACCTGAAAAGTCTTGGGAAGCATTGGAAAACCCCTTTCCAGTTTTAACACCCTGGACAGCCTTGTCTCTTGCTAGCTCCCAAGATCACCCTCCTCCCCGTCACTGCCCAAAAAGCCTTTTTTGCTGAGTGCCTTTATCTGGAGGATGTGAGAAGAGAGCTGGCTCACCTAATGATGAGTATTGGAGACTCCAGAATCATCATCATCAACAGAAATTGCACTTTCCAGTCTCTGAAGTCTTAGCCATGAGCATCGTCAGAGCAAATACACTTTTCAGATACTCTGGCTATCGAAATTTTAAACCGTCTACTCTAGAGCTCACGCAATTTTCACAAGCTTATCATTTAATCAAATTGGAGGGATTCTCACATGGACAGCAAAAGGTATGTTCAAGCTGCCAGCGCCCCTCCCACCTCCAGCAACCCACTTGCCAAATGATACGCCCCTGCTTCAAAGTAGGAAAGCTGGAAGGTTATCAATGAGAAGTAAATTGTAAGAGTCTGACATGAGCAAAACAATGTAATTTCCTCCCCCTCTGTTTTTGCTAAAATTTGCCAAAATAATTCAGCCCGAGGCAGAGTCTCAGCGTGGAAGAAAACCAAACAACACAGTCTGATAAAGATATGAGCAACTACAACAAAGTTTTATATAATGGGAAACGTTAGGCAACCATGACTACAGCCATTGCCGCCAGCTCCGCCTATATAGTAAATGAGTGATATTTTAACACCACTATTAACCCCCCCCTGCAAAACTACAAGCGAGTCTGTAACATGACTCATAATATCCTTGGCATACATTTTGATCGCAAAGTTGATGAAAGCGCCTGTCCCTGAACCTGTGTGTGAAAACCGTAGATGAATTAATCAAAACATGCAGGAGCTTGTGACACCAATGTCTGAGCCTGCACATTTGCATCTGCAGTTGCGAGACTCTTGCCTGACACGACGTGACAGCACTGAGCCTTGGCTGCCAAATTTTGCTGCTGGTACCTTATCACATCCAGGGAAGAGAGAAGAGTATTTGCCAGCGGTTTTTATTTTAGGACTGATCTCTCTGGACTATGCGTATACCCACAGTGCGATGTGGTATATTCACTCTGTGAATTAAGTGAGCAAAGACAGACTCATCTGTTTCGCGTGTGCACGTTGCTAACACAGCAACTGCTCAATGGCATCATCTTTGCTGCTCAAGACTTTAACAGATGTCCATGTACGCTGCAGACACGCGTTTGTTGTGCAGCTTTAAGCAAATAATAAATGAATTTATGAATTTCACTGTTGGCGACTTACGGAGATCCTCCACGTGCAGGATCACTTCGTTACTTGCCTGCGGACTGCCTGCCTGGTGGGACTGCCTGCTGAAGAGCTGTAATTCCTGACCTCCAGATCTTCGGCTGCTCTCAGTCTCACCACTGGAAGCCTACCTCAGTCCAGAAAAGCAATCAGAATTATTAATCAGGCTGCTTTCTCCAGTAGCAAGGAAGAAGCCACTCCCAGGCAGCTATTTCCTGACACTAACCCTGCAAATCTCCCCCCAGGGTTTATTCTCTGGGAAAAGTTAGGGAACAGGTTGAGACGAAGAAAAATCTGCACATTTCCTTGACTGGGGCCAACCCCAGGAGATCAGGAGGCCGTGCATGTCTGTGAGCGGCTGCCCCTGGGATCAAGAAGAAGAATCTTCACTTACTGTTGGAAATGCTGTTGCCCCCAAAGCACCTTTTGAGGGTTTTATTCTCTGCTGCAAGTAGAGGAGGTACAGGGCCCCAACAGGTCTCAGGACACTGCTCACAAGGACTTGGGCTTCATTTTTGGGAAGATTCCATTCTGAGGAATGCTGAGGAATTTGCCCAGATTCCATTCTGAGGAATTCCATTGCTGAGGAAGACTTCTGTCTCCCTGATAGTTTAGGGCAAGTTCATGAAGTGGTAAAACTCTGACACTGACCTTCACTGAAAATATGGTAAGAATCCAGAAGAGTGAATATACCCCCAGAAGGGCACCTGCTCACCTGCTGGTCTCAGAGAGGAGATGTTTCCATCAGTCCTAAAGAGGACCAAGGACCGTGATTTGAATAGCAGGAGAGGATGTGCTGGTGATCAGACCCTACAAAATCTTTTCTGATCCTGATCAATACCACTTTCCCAAGCGACGAGGACAAGCAGGCCAGGGTCACCTGCCTGGCTGAAATTCAGCCCAGGAGGGCTGGCTGAACAGCCATAAGAAATTGTCCCTTCAAACAAAAGTCTGAAATGTGTGGAACTTTTAGTTCTAGAGCAAGAAAAGATTTTGACCCAGTTTCAGATTTTAAGTCCATCTCCTAAACAAAAGCAGCTGAAGTTTAAATGAGCCAATTCTGCAGATCATTACGCTGCTATTACACAATTCCTTCTAATCCCTGAAGTGTGGAAGATGTGCCAACGCCAACCCAGGCACATCTTTGTCATTTCAGCTGGACTTCCATCCTTTCCACTGAAGATTTCATTCTGCTAAACCATTCTTGACAAGAGCCAAACACTAAAATCTCCCAAATATTTATTGTAATTTCTTTGGCCACACTATCACAAGTGCCTAAATTCCCCTTCTCAGTTGGAGAGCTATCTAGACCAGAGGTCTCCAAATCTTTCAGCCTAATAAACATCACAAAGGCTCATGAGCCCCTACGAGTAGTAAGGGAGAGATTGTTTGTGCCACAAAAGGAACAAAAATGACCAGCCATCCCCTGCTGGCTATTCTCCTCCCCTAAGAACTTGCTCTAATCCCCTCCACCCTACAGCCCTTAAAAAACAATGTGCCAAGGAAAGGGAGCGACTGCCGTGCATACTGATTCCCCGCCCCCGAGCTTGGATGTGGCTCCTGGAGGACCACTGCCAGCCAAGTGCTCAGAGCAGCCCCTTCTGAGATGCTGGGCTAAGGCAGAAGGTTGCTTTTCATCCCTCTGTCTTAGGAACTGCCCAAATACACCATCAGGATGGTTGCAGCTCTCCTGGGCTCACCCAACAGCAGAACTCTTCCCGCAACCTCTTTGGGTCTCCAAAGCCCAGCAGATAAAAGGGCTGTGGAGCCCGCAGCCACTCTCGGACCCTCCCCAAGCCAGCCCAAGAAGCAACTTGGGCTTGTCCAGACCTTTTGAGAAGGCAGAGGATGCAGTCCAAGAAGCACATTCCTCTTTCTCTTCCAACGTTCAACATGCTAACACAACACCCTTTAGGTGAGGAGTTACACATGCTCCCTGACAAGCCACGCAGGGAGCAAGAGCCCAAGGAACCAAGGGAAAGGAGGAAGATGTGCCAGAGACACGGGGTTATGGCAGCTCTCAGGGCCACCCCTGTGTGCTCAAGTGTGCCGAGGACAACCGTGGAAGTATTGATGTCTAATCTTAAAGAAGCCACAGTTGAGAAGGTAACATTATAAACCTGTAAAATAAGGTTTTACTGCTGCTGACTAGCTGGGACATGCAGAACGTGTTGCAGGGAACATAGCACGATTTTATTAGCAAACACAAAGCCATTCATGCAGAATGGCCCAAGTGGGGTGGCTTGAATTAAGAGAACAATAGCAGCTCATCAGATGGCCCTTTCTTTCACATATGTCTTCAACTTACTACGCTAGCAAATACTTAAAGCAACTTGGAAATACATTTTCATCTGAAGAGCCTCACGTTATTAACACATTAGATTAAAATCAAAATAATTGAGAACGTAACCGATTCCTGATGCTCTTCATTACATGACTAAATCCAAACCATCAGCACTCAGCCAGCCTTCCCCCTCTTTGGAAAATCATTTGCGATCAAGTGACTATTTGCCTGATTGAGCCCAAGCCAGCACTTTGCAGCTCAGCTGAGACTAAACGAGGTGATTTTTTGGCACTAAACACAACACTGCCTCAGTGCCCGAGTGTGTGGGTCTCAGGAGAGCTGGGGACCTCTCAAGCCGTCCAGGAGATGATGTGCTCCATCTGAAAGGAAAAAAAAAAACCCACCCTGTTGCGTCAGAGGCTAATGCTAACTGCGTTTCAAATTCGATCATGGGTTCCAGTTCCCCAAATAACAAAACAATAGACACCAAAGAGGAAAAGTGGAAACTGCTGCTCAGGGACGCTTGCCACGATGTGCTGGTTGGAAGTGTGCTGGGACCAAATCCTGCTGCAGCCGGGCTGGGGCTCGGCACGCCAGGAGAACCCCGCAGGAGGGGCAAAGGCTGGCTTCCCCCTTTTGGAGCTGCTTGCCGGTCCATCAGCATCCTTCCCAGTTCCATCCCCAGCTCTCCTTGCAGCGCCCTGGGGATGTGCAGTATTTACGCTGCTCGCTCACCCCAGGGCAGGAGGGATGAGAAGAGCTGAGCAAGAAGAGGCAGCGGATGGCACAGAGACGGGCTTGGGAAGGAGCTTCAAAAGTCTCACAGCAGGTTCCAGCTCTCAATGTCCTTGCATCGGGCACCCCTGCAGTGACTTTAGGTTGCCCCAGTCTTATTTTATGCCTAACCATGTTTTAAGACTTTGCTTTGCAAAACAACCAAGCAGGCGAGCAGAGATGCTGCTCCTTTAAAGCTAGCGTGAGGAACAGCCTGCCTACTGTTCATGTCTTAAATTACAGATCTGCCACAGGACACCAGTACAAATGATAAGGCAGCAGCGCCCTGGCTTAACCTTTGTCAAAGAATTCCTAATCTTCTCCAAGATTAGACTTTTGTTCTTCTTAACTGCCAGCCCAACATGCCAGGTAGACTGCAGGGGGCCAGGCCCACAAACACAAATTAATTACATCAGCTGTAATTCACACCTCGGGATGCTTTAGAAGTGACTTGTTAAGTGCTTTTGCATAAGACAGTTGGGGGAAAAAAAAACCCTAGTAGCGTATGACACTGAAATTCAGATTTCTCTTCTGGAAGGAGCACTACACAGATAAAACCCTAATATCCTAACGGGTGAATTCAAGCAGATGCAGTTTGTTTCGGTGCTGGTCTGTGTGTCTGTCAACTCACAGAGTCCAACTGGGCACCTCTAGGATCTGCCACAGCAGCAATAAAATGACCACAATGCGTTCATCATCCCATCCGTTCACTCCAGCCCAGAATACAGGGCTCAGGGACAGAGAAGCTGCCCAGCTGCCGCATTCGGCCGCCCCTGCCCACCATCCTGCCATACCAAAAGGAAGCTGAAACGTCACTAAGGAAGATATTGTTCCTCCAGGGCTGGAAAATCCCCCGTCCTAATGTAAATCATATCATTCCCCCCGCAGTGAGCGAGTCGGGGGGGCCTCCAAACACCACCGCTGCGCAAACAAGAAGCCAGAAGAGTTTTGGCTGTGGCAACCGACCTTGAGGCGAGCAACACAGCGTTGCCAGCAAGTCTCTGGGGACTGAGCTCAGCATCACTGCTTTGGCCAGCAGGGAGGACCAGGCCAGGTAACTGTGCCATCTTTCCCTCCACTCAGTGCCCCACAGGGAAACTTGGCAAGATTTAGTCAATCCCAAATTGGTGCTGCACAGCTTTCAAGGGAGAAGGACAAACTCTATTTTTCTATAATTTGCTATAAAGAAATTGTGGAGCAGCTTGGTTTGCTTCGAGAAAGACAATTCCGCATCACAGCAAGGAGACCCAGCTGTGTCTGAGCCGAAGCCGTGCATATCCCAACCCTAACCCATCCCATGACAACATCCAAAGGGAAATCTCCATGCTTCCATCCTCTCCTCGCTTCCTTCCTGCTCCTTCAACCTGGGGACTACAGACAGAGAAAACCACCAGCAGGTTGATGATAGATGGGCAAAACCTTCATGCGTATCCGATGATCACTACCCGGAGGCTGATGGGGGAGATAGCAGCCCTAAGCTCATCCTGCTGGAATGGCACGTCAGAAATGCCAGTGGCTTTCTGCCTCCCAACCAGTGTGGTGGCAGGGGCAGGACAGGGCAGGGGAAACAAGTTTTAGCCATTTTTGCAAGTTTAATATTCCTACAATGACCACATGCTGCTCAAGAACAACCTCCAAGCCAATTAGAAAATTTAAAAAAAACACCCAACATTAAGGACTAATTGCTTAAGATAAAACCACCACTTATCTCCCAAATGATTTTCCCTGACCCTTTGGTGCACGGCAGTTCTCTAAATAAAAATGTGAGCTATTTACTCAGGGTGGGATTTTCATGAGGGCCCGTAGGTGTGTCAAGGCAAGGTCAGTAAGGAGAGAGGATTTTTTTTTTTTTTTTTAAATTTTTTTTTTTAAGGCCAATACCTACAGCTTGGAAAAGCTAGCTAGCAAGCTTTCAGGCCCTCAGATTACCCTCCTGGTCTGCAACAGAAGCAAGAAACTGAAAAGTCAAACACAGGCTGAGAACAAATGTTCCAAGTTAAATACGTTAATCAATTAGATAATTGGAGTGAAAATGCTGCTCAGTGTCCCCAAAGAGGCCAAGAGAAGTTAGCGGGGGTGGACATGGCAAAGGTGCAGAGAGGACAGCCGTACTCTGCGAAGCACTGAGGTTACATGGCAGTGAAGCATTAAGGTGTGTCAGAAAACAAACATTCTTTCTTGAATTTGGGATTTTTAGGAGCAAACAGAGAAATGCAGCCCCCTGGCCTGTCTTCAGAGGCATCTCCTAGGCCTCCACATGGAATCGGAGCCACTTCTTGGCGCTCATCCCCCAGAAATGCACAATTTGGATCCTGGAGCAACAACTGGGTGGGTCCCCATGGTCTAACTCCTCCAGAATTTCCAAAAGCAAGTGGCTTTTGATAGTGGGGCTTCTTTGGGAGGACACAGCAGCAAGCGCTCCATGGGTGCAGGGATCCTGCAGCACAAAACCTGGGTAAGGAGAGCGACCACCTTTCCCTGCAGACCCTGCCCATGGACCACCGCAGCTAGAACACCACCACAATGCCGACGTAAGGCCATACTCTTTCTTTGCATAGCCTGGAAAGAATCCCAGCAATTTCAACGACGGCAATCTCCCTGCCTGCCATCTCCCAGCTCCATATCCTGCACAAGCGAGTTATTTCAAACATTTTCAGCCTGTGTTGTTGTGTGCCGAAGGTAGAATCAGGCGTGAAGAAAGCATTCGTTGAGTTAACTCTGTTTTACTCGGCAAGTGGAACAAATTTCATCACCCCCTACAAGTCCATTCTGTTTTCTATTTATACCGCAGCCATTTGGTGCAGGACTCAGGAGCAGCAGGAACAGGTGATGTAATGCACTGTACAAACACCATTCTGTTCATACAGTGGGAAAATAAAGTGCATTCTCTTGGTTTCTTTGATCATGCTTAAAACAATCAGATTAGAAGTCACAGATAACCCAATACATGCTGGAGATGAAAGGACTCTGGAGAAATAAATCATCCAAAGTTAGATATTAAGCAAGATTTCTCTCTCAACAATCAACTTATCTGCGGAGAGAGGAGGAATGACCATGTGGTTTCAAAATCCTGCCAGGCATTTTATTTATTTTTATAATACCATAAAGCTACTCCACCCACTTTTTCAGAATGAACGTTGCATTACACAACACATCAAAGGGACTTTATGGCCTAAATTAAGCAATAAAATAGTTGAGATTGTGCGTTATGCTGAAAATTGGCCGGCTCCTGGTGCCTGGTGAGACGGGAGGTGAACACCAGGCGTTCAGAGCACCTGAAGAAAGCTCGGGGCGGCATGGCCTGAGGTATCAAAGTGTGTGGCACTTGCATTTAATAGACCAAAGTGAAGTTCCAGGCCTTTGGTGCCAGTTGTAACTCTCTCTTGCCCAGGGGATGGTACCAACTCTGAGAAACCCAACACAAGGCACAGAGTATCAGCGCTGGCATGAAGAGCTTGTTAGCTGGATACGGTCCATCGTGCCAATGACCTTTAAGGTTTTGTTCATAGGCAATAAGCTCTGTCGGAAGCCGTGGGCTTCATGGATGTGGTTCCCCCCATCTTTGCCAGCAAGCTGTGCCTTGTGAAAAGGAGATGGGAAAGCCGTTGGTAGGTCTGCAGCAGGGCTGCACTGCCCACCATCTGGCCACCTCCTGCTTCTCCTGCCTTGATCAAAATTACACAAAAAATAAAATTAATTAAACACCCCCTTGAAATGTTTTCTGGCTTGTATGCATTTTTAATTGAAAAATAACTAGAAAATGGGATAGGTAAGAGCGATGTGTCTGTGCTAAGTGCTTGTTTTCCAGACCTGCCTCCCGTCCTTACAGAGAAAGGTGGGAAATGAGAGGGTATCAAGAGAGGAAAAAGTTGGCAGGTCCATAACTCTGGAGCTGAGCAGGGGCTGAGTTTCCACCAGAGCAGCTCAGGAAATGCAAGAAAAGTCACCTTGCAATGAGACACGAGCTGGTGGGTCCTACACACCCTGATGCATGCATGTCCTTCCTTTCCCACTCTCAAAACAGGGGTTAAAAAAAAAGATTTAATTAATTTGGGCCCTATCATGATTTTCTGCGGCCTGACTCATCGTGTTTGATCTCCCAAGGCTGGCGAGAGGTGTTTGAGCCTGCCCTCGGAGCCCCCGGCGCTCCAGCCAAGCACCAACAATGACTAGACAGACTTGAGCGCCACTCCTTCCATCTATCAATAGAGTCACTGTTGGGCGAGCTGACTCACCGCTCTCCCTGAGAACTGTTCGGCCCCTGTTCTCCATCAAAAGAGCAAAAATAAAACAAAATAATTCTATGTTTGCGGAGAGTGAGTTTAGCAAGAAGAGGGTTTTATTTTAAGGTTTTGTTTTTAGGAGGTTCCTCCAAAGGAAGCTTGCACTGCTGCTTTCAGGCAGCAGAATCGGCAGGCGCTCCTGGAGGACGCTCTCAAGCGGCTCTTGCTTCCAAATTGTGCTCCAAAGGCACAGTGAGGAGGATATTTAAACTTATAGACCGCACATAAGGAAAACACGCATACACAGAAGTTCTGGAAACCCCCAAGTATGGGAGCAGAGCCATTCATAAACCAGTCTGTCTTGGCACAGCATCTCCCAGGGCTCCAGCGGGCAACAAGAAGGATTTTCATTTTCCCTTTATGCCTCTCCGCCCCCTTACACTGAATGCAAAACTCCAGACTGGCCGCATCAATCTATGTTACATCTTCCTCCTCTGCTCCCTAGAGCTGCGCTTGGGCTCAGCACAGCCAAGCCTGGGTGGAGATGAAGGAAGGGTGAACGTACCCAGGCTGACACTTCTGTTGCTGCTGTAAAGCACGAAAACCACCCAGAATTACAGCAAACAATTTCCCAATAACTTCTAAGTTCAATTAAGTAATAATGTTTAATGTCCCATCAAGAACAGATGCAGGAAGATGACGGCAATGAAAGTTTCAGCATAAGGGAGCTTGACACGAACCCAGGCAGACACAAGTTTACAGGTAGATCTTGGCCCCCCCCAACCAAGTCACCCCTGCATCCCACCACATTCCCACACATGCCCTGGTCCTACAGGAATCCCAGCATCAGACATGAGGACCTGTGCATACATGTTGAACTGGGACAAGACATACTTCTAGCCCACAGTAGACCTGAGTTCAGTATGGCCATTCAAGACCTATTCTCTGCTCTACATTCAGGTACTGCCACACACTGATGAGAACTGGGATTCTCTGTATCTATCAGCTTCCTTCAGGATGCTAAGCTTTAATTAACTGATTTTTCTACAGTATTCACAAATGTCAGCAAGCTCTACAACATCTTCCGATTAACTGCATTTAAGCAATTAATTCCAATTCAGTCTATTCCTCCTGAAACCTCATGCAATACATCAGAATGAAGAGACACCATCACCTTGCTAAGGCGACGTAGCTGTCTGAAGAGTGTTTTAGGAAAGAACAAGACAGACTTCTGCACAACAAGACATAAAGACGGTATTTAAGGTTTCTAGGTTCTTTGAAGGCCTCCAAGACTTTACGGGAGAGAACAGCCCCAGTACAAACAAGTCACCTGATGCAATTACAAGTCACGGTGGAGTCCCCAAACTTATCTCAATCAGACACTCTTGATTTCCTGTTTGCGGCATTGACAAATAAAAAGCTTTACATTACAAGTAATTATACTTCACAGAGGACAACAATTAAGAAATAGCCAATTACATTTTACAAGCTCAGGATAATCAAAAGCTTCCTCAAGTATCTGGAGTTGCAATAAGCCCTTAGAAATGGCAACTCCCAACAAATTGCAGGTAATTTAGAGCAATTTACACAGATGACATATTTCCCTATCTGGGCTTAAAACCTTCAAACTCGGTTCTGAAAAATACTGCAGGAGTTCCTGGAATGTATCACTACCAATTTCTAAAAATAGTGCATTGCCCATTCCCACCTTCACTGGCCTTGGAGGCGAGATGCAGGACCTCCGGTCACCACGCTGCAAAGAGAAATTCACCACCAGCAGAAGAGATTGGAGATCAAATATTTAAAAACATGGGAAGATCCTAACACGCACACCAACAAACAACAACAACAAAAAATCCATTCCTTTTGTTATATGAAAAAAAAAGCTTGATTTTAATACCACATAATTTAAGCCTTACCGTTTTTAAAGGAACAGTCGCCTGTTTTATATGTAACCCAGTGCTGTAGCTCCCACGCAGCCAATGCATGAGGACCAGGATCAAACAGCAAATTAAAAATCATTAAATAATTGGGAGGAAAAGAAATTTCTCATTTTTAAAGCTTATCCTTTCAGATGGGAGATTTAAAAACACCCCTAGAGGTGCAGAGGAGGAGAAACAGACAAGGATATGATCTAGCGTAGATGACTGTTACAGTATGGCTGTCTCATCCCTCACTTTTGATGCATTTTTTGGGGAAAAAACCCACGCTTTTCCTTGCTCATGTGGCTTGGGTTGCTGAAACTGCACTTTTACCTCATACTGTATTTCACGATTCTCTGCAGTGATGGCTCCCTGTCTCCTGGCCACCGGTCCAGCTGTTGGTGCCATTACTTCAGCTCTATGAGCATATGAATTTCTGCAGGGCTCGTTGTTGTGTAAAAGCTGATGCAGCCCTTCAGACATGCGTGTGACAGACGAGGATGTGCTTGGCAGTTAAGTGAGAACTAAAATCACAGAGGTATTGGTTGGAAGGGACCTCTGGAGGTACAGAGTAGTCCAGCCTCCAGCTTGAAGTGGGACTGCTGTCAACACCAGGTAAGGTGGACACGGCTGATGTCCACTTACTGAAAACATAAGTATTTTATGAAATCTAGTGAGAGAGGTAAAAGCATGATCAGCTGTGGTGAGGTACTGGCACAGCCTTTTCTGATCTTGCATCGTAGGGACCACAGGAAGAGCAAGGAGGAAGGATTAATGCAAGGAAACGTGGTTAAAAGAGCCTGGGACAAGCTTTAACACACTTCTCTCCAAGAAATGATGCGTGCTTGTTTCGTCTGTATGGGAAGGCAGAGATAGGATGAATAGTAAAGTGCTAGTAAGGCACTCCTCTGGGACTCGGAGGGCACTCTGACCTCATACAGCTCACACAGTCAGCAGGTCCCAAGCCAACACAGGGCCACACCATCTACCCTCTTCTCCATCCCACCTCCTCAAGCCTGGACCACTGCAGGTGGCAGATTGCAGGCGGTATTTCCCCATTGCCCTCCCACGGCACCGCCACTCCGATGCTCCCCATCTCCATGCTCACCCCAGCACCTCAGAAGGACTTCCCACCCCCAAAATCCTGCTCTCTGGTTCCAAATTCACACTCAAAATATGGTAAAACACAGAGGGACGCGATGCACTGAGTGCTAGGACAGCGAAGGGTGACAGGGTGCAGAAGGGAGCCCAGTATGAAAGAGAGAGCTTGTGAAAACCTTTTTAAGGCCCAAAGGGGTTGACTGTTTAATACAGAGTTTAAATACAACATGAACTGCTGACCCTAAAAAGGTGGAAAAATTTATTTTCAAACTCCACTGTAACTGCATTGGCAACGATATGGTAGACCTCTCTACCATACTCCATGACTGTTTTACTTTTCCTCTATGCCAAAGGCAGAGTAACCCAGTGTTATAAACCCAGTTCACACTCAGCTGTCGCTCTGGACTGAATATAATCCTGATCTATTCACTGAATATAACCCTGATCTAGTTGAAGATGTCCCTGCTTACTGCAGGGGGGTTGGACTAGATGGCCTTTAAAGGTCCCTTCCAACCCAACACATTCTATGATTCTATGGTTCTATAACCCTGTTTTACAAACCTGCCTGTTTTATCAAACTACATGAGTTAGATAATTTTGGATGTTTGCTCTAACAATCCTGATTTTGCCTACTTGGCATATCAATGCATGTATATTAAATGTAAAATGAAAAACTGTTCTTAAAATTCAGATTTTAAAGGAAGCACATCTTTCTTCCCTGTTAACTACCTTCTGTGGCTTGGCAACAGCTTTGTGGACAATAGGTGTTCCTGCCACTACTGTCCCATCTGGAACAAGAGGTTTGGCTCCAGTCCTACCCTCTTTCTTCAGCTCAGGCTTCCAGGGTGATTTCCAAAGCTGGGAAGCGAGTGGATTATGCTACTCCGTACCACCTGAGGCAACACAGTACACCCAAGTCCGCAGCCCAAGATGGGCTACCTGGGAGGGTTTCTGACATTGCTGGTGCCAAGCCACAGACACCAATTAACAAAGAAAAAGGTCTGCTCGTAGCTTGACCGCTGGCAGTGTGGTTGATGGCTCCAGACAGAAGAACCTATGTGAGGTGAGAAAGACCGCAATCCATGCGGAGCTGACTCAGGGCGTCACCATCAGGGACCAAAACCCCAACGACCTTGCTGAGTCCAAGCAACTGCTGCCTCTCAAGTGTATCCTACCACTGGGGAGGCCAATCCAGTGAGCTGTAGGATGCATTGGCCTTTCTGAGCATGTGGAAGAGCCGTGGGCAGGCACTGGAGGACTGCAAGGCCAGCAGCTTTGAGCAACCTGGTCTAGCAGAAGGTGTCCCTGCCCATGGCAAGGGGTTGGAACTGGATGGTCTTTAAGGTCCCTTCCAACCTAAACCATTCTGTGATCTTCACTATGAAATGGGTGGGATATCAGCTCGCTCACTCCAGCTCCAACAGGCCACCTCTCCCAGGCTGAGTGCCCAAGTCAAGGGACAGTTGGCTGTCAAGCAGAGGAACTCTAGCACTGCGTCAAGAAAGGAAAACAGATCAAGATGGGGCCAGATGACTTTTCTACCAAGACTGCTGCAGGATCAGAAAAGCCTTCTTGAGCTTTTCTGCAGGCAGCGAGGCTCAGCAGGAGAGGAGTTAGAACAAGCGCTGGGGTTTCTGCCTTCCTCAGATTTGCTCATCTCTTCCATCCAAGCAGCGTGATGGAGCAGTGGACCCTGAATGGTGAACTGTCCCAGGGACGGAGGGCACCCTGCTAATGGTCAGAGACACAACGTGTTGGTGTGGGCGACCCCTGCCCTCCTCTCCCAGCTCTGCTGCAGTGGAGCAATGCGAAAGGCAGCAGCAGGTGTCCGCACCGTGCCTCTTGCTGGAGAAAAAACGCACCCTGAGCCTGATGAAACTGGAAGGCGTTGGTCGCTCGGTGGTGACACCCACTGCCGTGCCGGCCGCTCTCCTGGCCACGCAGGCCAGAGCCCTGCCCTGCACTGATGCTTATCTGGGCCGGTGAGTCGGGCAGCGTGCTATGTTAGCATAAAAACAACAACCACCCCGAACAATTTCCAGCCGGTTCAGTGTAACACCTTTCCAACTTCTTGGCAATCACTGAGAGAGAAGCATGTGAAAAATGCCCTTCTCTCAGCGCAGGCCACCTTCTCCTGAATGCCGCAGGGCTGAAAATAAAAATACTGAGTTTTGACCAGTTGGCAGAAAGCACCAGCACCTGGAATGACATGAGGAAATGCACAGAACCTTCCAGCACCCTAAAATGAGTACAAGAGGTCATTGCCAGTCTGCCGCATCCCAGAGACCAACTAAAGGAACTTCACTTCTCCCCTGGACCACTACAACCCATACAGTGCTGGAGGGATGCAGAAAGAGGAGAGCAGACACAGCCCATAGCTCGGCCGCAGTGGTTGCTGCTCCCCAGCCTCCTCCCACCTCCCCACCAGTCCCACCAATGTATTTGTGTTACCCAAGCTGCTACAAGCTTTGCCACTTAAACCTACGGAGAGTAAATCCACATGGGACAGTTATTAGAACGGCACAAGCCTGGGCACCCTGCCTGTCCTAGTGCCAGCCACCCCCACAACTGGTTCCACCTCCCCAGTGACAACTGGGGACAGTGAGGCCAGCAGACACAAAGGTGTGCTGGGTTTCCCTTTGAAGGGATTTAGATCTGGAGCGCTCCACACGGACAAAGTGCTGAGCCAGGCATTTACTCAGGTGTATAAACATCACAGATGGCAAACGCCAGCCTTGCAAGAATTCTCCTCCAAAGCTTAAGAATAAATTCAACATGTTTTCAAATAATTATGGATGAATCATTCAAAAAAAACTTTCTACATTTTATCTTCAGCTGCTGACACCGATCATGCAGCTGTTCTGTTTTTAATGTAATTACATATTCCCACCTACTTGCACTCTCAGTGTGTAGCAGAGCACTCCAGGTAGCAGAAAACCTAAAGCACAAGCTGACATTTCCTTTTGGCCTTTGGAAGTGACAGAACAGTTAACACAAAACTTAATTTATTTGAGGTGGGAGGGGGAAAGAAAGGCCGCAAGTTAATTTCCCTTAGAAGCCTGATGGTCCCCACCCAGAAACCTTGCACACAAAAGAATACTGCCTTTTAAACTGGTAGGTTAGGTCTGAGACCAGAGTGAAGGTTTGTCAACCATGACAAGCTATGGCTTGTTTAACAGTCGACCGGAGGGTTGAAAAGTCTAATAAAACCAAAGGGCCTTCCATAACAAAGCTGCTGCCACTTAAGGAGAACATTCACACCCATTCAGTAGGGTTATTTTTTTTTTTTTCCCCCCAAACAGGCAAAGGTATTTGGAGCCACGAAAGTGAGCAAAGACACACCAAAACCCAGCAGCTACAAACTGAAGCTGGAAAAAACTGAAGGGAGCAATAAGGAACATGCTGAGAAGAGTGAGAGTAACTAAGCACAGGAGGAGATAAGAAAAATGCTGTGTGACCTCCCATCACTTGGATGCCTTTCTAAAATAGACACTTCAGCCTGACCACAAGTTATTGTGCAAGAATCACTGGGTGAAGCTGTGTGACCTGTTATCTCCAGGATTACCACAGGGAAGTTTTTCCCATGCCCATTTGGAAAGCTTCCTCTCTTCAGAAGGAGGAAGGTTTCTAGATGGGTTTTAGCAGGCTCCTCCAGCCTCTTCTGGGGAAGACCCAAACCCACAACTCAGGGACGGCAGGATGCTCACCCTTCCCAAAGCCTCCAGTTGGGCCCATTTCCCCAGCTGGCAGCACTCAAATCACCCCCGGGTCACAAACTTCACTGCATATATCTGGAGGGGAAAACCACAACGTGACAAATCCTACGCTGCAGTGACACATCCATGCATCCCTTGCTGCCTGTTTCCGTCTTGTTTCAAGCTCATCTATTTTTGCCAGCAGTGGCCCATCTTGAAGAAAAGAGAGGGTCAAGTGAGCCTTTTCGAAGTAGCTTTTCCCCTGGAGAGGATTCCCTGAACGTGCACATGTTCAAAGACACATTAAATATAAATACTTCCAGAACAAAGGCGGCAGCTTCTGCCCTTTCTTTTCCTGGCAGAGCCTTGGACCAAGCAGCAAAGGGGTGATGGTCTTCATCCAGCAGAAGACACATGCCACACACACCTGAGGTTGCCAGCGTACCCAACAGCTTTCTTCTGTGGCTTTGCCCAAGAAGGAACATTTTTCATTTCCTAAGAAATAAATGTTATGACAGTCACATGGACTGAATTAAAAGTACAAAGACAAGGCTTCTTAGCCAAAGACCCCAACTTTTTATTAAAAAAATAAAAAATACATGCCCTGTGGAAATCCAATCTGGGTAGGGCCATAAGGAGAGCAAGAAGGTTCCAAGGTCATGTTTTACAATCTTTTGAAGCAGGAATGAAGCCGATGTCCGAAGGAGGCGTTTCGTGCTGCAATCTGTACAGAGCTTCCCTTTCTTCAGCACGCTGCAAACGTTACAGTGCAAGAACTTGCTGTCTTTGCTCGGGCACTCTTACTTATACACAATAAAGCCCTTGTGCAGGAGATCAAGGCTGTATTTCATTGATTTGACATGATGGTTAACCTGTGAACTTTGCCCCTGCTAATAGAATAATTTCTATTTGTTGATTCCCCTTTTGGGATCCTCGAGGGTAACAGTCGCTTCAGCCCAGCTCTCATTTGCATGTCTGGTGCCAAATGGTTTTACAGCTCTTACTGCTGTGGGGCAGAGCCAGGACAAAGTTAATTGAACCCAGTAGCTCCAGCTGGATACAGAGTCCCTGCACCTCCCTCCCTGGATCCTACCTGTAATTCCCAGCAGCGCCCCTGCGACTCAGCTCGGATTTGAACTTTGCTTGTGAAAGCTTGGGGAGGTCCTCAGCTACCAAACAGTCGGTCCCACGTGAATACACGCATGGGCCAGAGCTCCCAACTTGGCCGCCTGGGCCAGGCTGGCAGCAATGGCAGAACAAGGGAGCCCCTCTTCCAGATAAATCTCATCCAGTCTGAAAAGCTGATGGCCAGCCAAGAAAAAGCCCAGAATTTATGCCTGAAAAGGGTAAATCAGTTGAACACCAAAGGCACAGCTTTCCAGCAGGGCTAACCCACTCTAAATGTGAACTGCTGGAAATAAAGGCAATCCCACCTCCCCACGCCTACCGCTTTCCTCCTTCCAGCACCACCATTTCTCTGAACACATCCTGCAGATAAATGACCAAAAAGCTAAACCTACACAAAAAAAGGGAGAGGAGAGGACTGAGAGTCTCCAGCCTACAACAGGACAGGGAATATGTGTGGGTCAGAGGGCTGAAGGAAGAATAAAACCCAGTAGCTTCTGGTCATTAGGCTCTGGAGGTAGGTCCACGGACTAATACGAGGTCCTGGTGCTAACCAATAGGTGTGACTGGAGTATTTCAAAAAGGTTTTTTCCTCTAGCTTTAGTCTTCTCTCCTTCCACTGTTTTTCATCAGGATATGCGAAAGCTATTCATGTATTAGCTATTTAGATCAGCTAAAGACCTTCTAAAAGCTGGTACTTTAAGAACAGGTTGTATCTTGGGGGCCACAGGACCAAAAAATTCCAGGTCTTGCCACAAAGGCATACTCCGGAGTCTTCAAAGGTAAAATCCAATTTCCACATGGGTTTTATAGAATTTGGATAATCTGACTTAAAACTGCAACGGTTCTACTTAAATGCATCACTGCCGTAACAACAGTGAAGAACCCAGACCAGGGCTGTGAGTAACGATGGCTTTGCTTTTACATGCAAGCGTGACCTGCTGCAATATAATTTCTGAGCGTGACTTCGGGCAAAGCAGTTTGCTCTGGCACATGGCAGAGGGGAATGAGAAGATACGTGTCTCCAGAAGAGACCTTTCCTGATGTGCCCAGATGATGAGCAGGGGATTCAGGGCCGCACCAGCGAAGGGGCATCTTTGCCCCCAATGAGCAGAGACAGTCCCTGGAGCAGCTCAACCCTGAGCCACGTGCATATGGCAGTGGGAGCAAAAACATGAGCCTCTTGACAAACAAATCACCCCAAAACCAGCTGACCACTGGGGATGGTGTATTTCCAAGAGGATTGTCTTCTTCATTGAGTCCGAAGCTGCGCTTCCTAATGAAGCAGGCAGTAATTAGCTAATTACTGGCATTAGGATGGATGGTGTCGGATCCGTTTTATCTCCTCCAGTTTTGCTCCACTTCCAAATCCCCTCCACTAACCCAGCAGCAGCAGAGCTTTGACAGCCCATTGCCATGGAAGAGGTTGGTAAGAAGGCATCAAGGACAACCGGCCTCAATGCCAGGATGGTACAACACCGGCTGCTCCATGCCGCCAGGCAGAGCAAACCCCTGCTCTCAACCAAGTGTCAGATATTTTCAGAAAGATGCTCAGAATTACATTCACCAGCAATTTGACTTTTTAATCATTTCAATTACTGTGACTAAAACCCTTCAATCGGAACAAAACCAGGAAAAAATCACCCTTCTCCTTCTCTAACAGCCTGCCTAGCTTAACAGACCATACCAAATCGTGAAGGTTTTTGCTTTTGTGGGCTTCACATATTTCATTTAATGCAGATAATTAACCTCAGTTTCTAATTTCAAATCCTCCACATAAGGAAGCGAAGTGATTGAATACACTCACTGACAGACGGAAAATTAAAATATTACTACAGCTTCTGCATGTGGCTCAAAAGACAGGGCCTTGCAAAAGATCTTTCTTCTTTTATTTGACTGATTAACTGTAATTTGCTTAATGGATTTAAGAATGAGCCTAATAATCCAATGATATTTCCAGGAACCGATTTAGGATATGAGCACCTCCGCTCTGAGGCTGCTTTTTTTTTTAAACATGGCACTTTTCTGCACTACACATACATTCTGAAACTAGATTTTTCCACCGATTCTAATAAAATCAGGTCCATGATTTATTTTAAATGCACGGTGACTGCGTGACTGGCCTCACACAGTGCTCTAACTTCTTGAAGCACCTTCTGAAGGCACAAACCCAGGGATGACCCACAACCACGGCGTGCTCCGGCAGCCAGCAACCAGGGAGGACTTCTTGCATGGCTTGGGAAGGTGGGGAAGTCAACAGGTCTACCCTAACACAAAGCCAGCATGTGTTCCCCCAGCACCCCCACACCCTTCTCAGTCTATTTTCCACCAAGAAAGCCCGGCATAACAGGATTTCACAGTCTGTCTCAATAGTTATTAAATCCAGGATCTAACAGACTATTAAAGGAAAACATCCAAGAGGTAGTAATTTTTAAAATGTCCAATGGTAACTAATTATTCAAGGGATTAGTCCATTATAGTGACAATAAAGAAACTCTTAAAACATAAAGCCAAGTTGAAGTTGAACGGCAGATCAAAACCAAGGTGTACCCAGCCCGTTGCCCACCTCCTGGGTGCACTCCTCAGCGTCTTGGGATCGGCTCAGCTCCCCATTCAGCTTTTTAGCACACAATTCTTTCTGAAACCGGGCAGAACCCAAACCAGCCCAACTTCTCCATCCCGGTTCTCAAAACACAGTATCTCATGATTTGTGCCCTCATTGTAAGCGCACATCAAAACAGGACCAGACGGGCCATGGCTCTGTCGAACCCAGCCATGAAGTCCTCCAAGGATGGAGATCTCCTCTCTTCTGGTGACCCATTACTGGGCTGCATCATGCTCCTCATGAAGGCATTTTTCTCCCTCATGTCCACTCTGCACATCCCCAGCACCAAAAAGAGGGGATATAACTCCCCTTTTCTGCTTCTAAGACAAAAGATTGTGTAATCCAAATAAATCATAGAATGGTTTGGGTTAGAAGGGACCTTAAAGGGGACCTTAGTTCCAAGCCCCCTGCCATGAGGGGGTAAACTCAATAAGGTAGTTGCCTCAAAATAAGGTAGCTGCTTGCTGGAGGAGGGGAGAAAACACTATTCATTTATCAAAAGACAGTGCTAAAAGCTTTAACTACCTGTCTTTAAAAAGAAGCCAAAGCACTGATCCATAACCAAACAACAAACAGGCCACTTCTTCATCTTGATTTGTGTAGAGGCAAAGCTAAGGGCACAAAAGGTATTCTTCTTCAAATAAAATCCATTTTAAAACTTGGCAACTGCCAGTATAAATACTTTACACTGTTAATGTAAGCATTTCCATGCAGAAGTTTCATCAGCTTAACAATGTATTTAAAAAAGCTGGCGTAACTTCTGTGCAAAAACACCATCAGTCTTTGTCTTGTGTATCTTACAGCGCTGGAGTCACTAAATTACCACTTAGCGCTATTACCATCAGACCCCACCTCCCCGTTAGACTCGCTAACTTCTCACAAGAACAATGCAGAACCAAAACCATTACTCTGTAACTTATTTTGTTTAAATTTGGAAATAGCCAGAGATGCCAAATGGGGTTGTATCGATTACAAGCATTGTTACGGGCCCAGCAATTTTAATTCAAGTTAAGTGTCCAAAACTTTTCCTTCTGCCCTTACATAGGGGTAAAACATTCAGTAGCTGGTTTTTTTCCAGCAATCCACCTCTCATGAAGCTCCAGTAGCTCAGCTCCAACATGCACATGCTGCTTCTCCAGTTAAAAGCAGCATCCATAAGACAGTAACACATGCCTTACACTTTCTAAACCCAGACTGCTCCTGCATAAGCGGTTGTGATTTTGCATCCCCAGTTTTCCACCTGTTTGGTACCAATTAACACCAATTCCTTCACCGCACAGTCTTGAGTCAGAAGCACGCAATTTAATATTTAATCATGACCAAAGCAGCAAACCTCAAAATTAGGTCTGCCAGCTAAATTTCAGCTTCTTCACAATGCAGGTCCAGCTTCTGACCGCTTGACCGCTGATGCTGCCTGAGCACTAGAGAGATCCTGCATCATCCCTGAACCAGCCCTACACCATTCCTCTCCATGGTACAGTTCCTTGTTGCATTGTCTCAGACCAGAGGGTGTCACATCCCTATAAAAGCTCCTTCAGTCGTTTCTCCACTTGCTGTCTCTGCGTACCTCATTATGAAGCTGTGTGCTGTATGTTTTGGGGAGAGCTGCTCTCACACGTGTCCAGGGAGGCTGCCAGTATGTGGGCACAAGCATAAGGACGCTCCTGGTGATTTCTACCAGCCCCGGTGGAGAACCATCCGGTGGCATGGCCCGTCCTTTCCATTTGGACCACCACCACTTGCAAAACACCGTGAGCTTAGTCAGCTCAGCACTCTGGAAATTAAAGCTTAGATCATGTAGCCAGCTTCCTTTAAAAAAACAACAAACCACATATACATCAAAGCTCCCATTGGGAAATTTCTCCATCCGTGCCAATCAGCTCCACCACAATATTCCCCGATGCCCAACAACTGGAGACCTCACCTACCATCATCTGTCCTCTCATCACCATCCTCCAGGCCTCCTTTTCAACACATCATGTGCTTCATGACACGGGTCAAAACCCAAAACGACTGGCAGAACCAACCTACATCTGCCAGCTTCCTGGTCTTTCAGAAGAGATGAAAGCAGAGCTGTTCACGCATGACACCATACGCTCTTCTTGCCTTCCACCACAGGAAGAAAGCAAAGGCAACGGCTGTGAGCGCTGCTCCCCAACGCTTTGGGAGTGGGAGGGGAACCCCTTCTCATGCAAAGCTAAAGGAACGGCAGAAGAAACCCACCATGATAAAAGACAAAACTTTGAAGTTTCCCCACCAAACACCAAATTTCCAGCTTTTTAAGACACGCGCATTTTCCTGCAGTGCTGGAAAACCAGGCTGCAGGGCAGTTCTCAGGCACAGGTTTAATTTCTGCTCTTCGGATCCGAGGAACGCTGTCCCGGCGTGTCAGAAGAAGGTTAATGAACGATTTAACCACCCTCACAACCACGTTAGTGTCACTTTCGGAAGCTGCCAGTTAATGCCCGAGATCTTCGGGGGTTACCCTCTTTGAAGTTCAGTGATCCATAACCAATGTCCAATTAATTTGCAGGAGCCTAACTATAATGACTATTGGCCTTTTCCTACACATACAAAAACACAGTGGGTAACTGCGATGCTTCTGGCTTTGGGATATTCTCACATACGCACGCACATTTGCACACCTTCAAAATATCCAGCATTAATCGGGTTGTCTTCTGCCGTTTGAGGAGTTTTTACGTTTGCTCTCCCAAGAGCAGAGCTACTGTGTCAAGATTTATGAACTTTCTGCTGCAAAAAATTTGGAGCCAATTCAAGATGCTCATTTGCTAACAGAGAAATACTCCTACTGCATTTGCTCAGATTCCTCTTTATTTAGGGTTTCCATGGAGGCCAAGGAATAGAAGTTCAATCTTGGGAAGATTAAACAGGCCCTCAGATATAATGCAAAACAGCTTATTTCAACATTCCCTCAAGAACAGAAATGAGAAATTCTTCCACACATACGCAAGGAAAAAAAATATAAAAAAGGTTTGTGGAAATTTTCAAAATAAATTGGGATCCAGCCTTTCAAATGCTGCATGCAGCCATCGCTTCTTGCTGCAAGCAGCTCCACCAGCTTCCAGCACAGTAACTCAGGTGAGAAAGTAAATGAACCAAAAAAAAGTCTGCAGGATAAAGATGCCACAGCTTAAAAACCAGCTTATTCAAGGCAGCTATTGCCATACAACATCCGGGAAGTAAGTTAATTTGACCACAAGGTCTTGCACAAAGAGGAACAATCACCTCATAAATTAGTATCTCAGCAGATTTTTTAGAATAAAAAAAATGCGGTGATTGCACAGTTTGGCAGCATCTTCCATGGTGATGCTCTGGACGCTACTAGAGCTGACATACCAACATTTAAAAAAAAAATCAAATAAATCTCTTATCTTCAGTTACTGCGGGCTGAGAAATGACTCCTGCTCTGGTGAGAATGGTAAACGTTTCCGTGCCTCCCTACCCCACAGGTCAACAGAGCGTCAGCAGCCACAATGACAGGCTGTTGGACACTACAAATTAATAGTAACGCATTTTTTCTGACCTCCATCCCCCAGGTAAAGATTTATTGCACATTGTTCCAATCTGCTACAAAAATGCCCAAGATCAAGGAACTCCACTCCAAAATACTTCAATTTCATAGTGTGTTTCTTAACCATTTTAAAATCTGGCAGAGATACATTGAGATAATGGGTAAAGTGCATTTTTTTCTGAAGCTGGAGCTGAGAAGCTCAGTGTTGCATGCAGGATTTTGGTACCTGCTCTAGTAAGGAAACTAACCACAGCTGAACCTCAAATAAGTTATTTTCAATCTTAAAGCCATTATCGCTTAAATAAAAAAAAAAATAGTTCAATTGTAGACTTTTCTAATCCTTTGCTTACGGCAAGTACCTGACCGCTCCGTGAAAACGCACTTCAAGAAACATTCAAGGTTTTTATTAACTCCACGGGAAAGTCCCAGGACCCTGGGATTTTGTTTTTCTGACTCCTGATTAAAACAGCAGGGGTCCACATGAATTCCACCCCCCCCCCCCCCTTTTTTTTTTTTCCTTTCCCGGAGAGTTTCACATGCAACATCCCCCTCCTCAAAATCTATAAGAAAACAAGAATCAAACCGAAAACATTTCACCAGCTGAAAGGCGCCGAGACCTTGCGCGGGGCGGGATGCGTTTCCAGCTGCCAGCCTAAAGGGACGGCCAAGGGAGATTAAACACAGAAATGCTTTTCATAAGGCAGGCGGCTTTGAAGAGGACAGTTCAGCTACTTCATTTCGTAATCTTCACAAAGCATCAGATTTTAGTTTAAGCAGGTCTTAAAACAAGGAGATTTTATTAAAAAAAAAAAAAAGAAATAAAAGAAAAAAGTAGGAATGTGTTCTGGCCGGGTTCTGTTGATTCAGCAAAGGTTACACACACACACGCTTATTGATCCCAGAGAGCTCCCTGCTAAGTTAATTGTCTGGAATTTTAACTGAGCTCTCAGCAAGTTTCAAAATCCATGTTGGCTGGAAGTGGGTGGGGGACCCAGAAAAAAACAGGCTGCAAAACTGTGCAACTCCTCCAGTTAAAAAAAAAAAACAAACACAAACAACAAAAAAACCCAACAGCAATTACTTTGATGAAGGGAAAAGCTGCAGCAGGGAATGGTTTTAACTGGATTTGGCGATTCTGACTTTGACACCACTCGAATTCAGTGCTGGGAATCTTGTGTGCAAAGCAGTATCATTATCAGGGAGCACTGTGAATCCCATCGCACTGATATAAATATGACAGAGGTGAGGACATCTGCAAGCTTCCTGCAGCCTCTACTTGTGGTTTATCACAACAATTTCCTGGTGTATTTACAAGAAGTTTTACCAGGAGCTGTACTCGCCTGCCTTCCTGTAACTGAACACCGAGGTTCTGCCGGTGCAGGCTCCGGCCAACCTGGAAACGCAGCTTGCTCAACTCCCTGCACGCGCAGGAGGATGTGCAGTGCCCACCAAGCCCTACCTGCCTCCAGCTGCAGTGAAGACTGCGCTGCAGGGATGATTCAGGGCCACCAGACAGGAACAGCCAAAGACACCCTTAAAATAACCTCGGACTAATATCAATTCCACCAAAGTGCCCGCACGACACCGTCCTGTACGGATGCAGATGCTCCCCACCGCCCAAGGTCCTCCAAGGCTTCCTATCACCCCCGCGGGTGGCTCCCAGCTCCGTTCCCCGGAGACACCCCACAGAAGGGACGCTGCCCTACCTGAACTCCCTCCCCTCGCTGTATCGGCGAGCCGAGGCGGCGCGTTGCGTGGCTGTCTCCAGGAGCAGCTTCTGCGTCAACCTGCTGGAGGGTGCCGAGTCCCTGCTGGCCTCGGGCTCGGCCTCTTGGTCACATTTCCACTCCTCGTCCTCGTTCAGAGTTGGCAGATAACCGGGTAGCCCTTTACCTGTCCCAGACCCTGAGCTCGGATCACTATAAATTTTTGGACTTTCCCCACCTGTCCTTGTGTATTCCAAATAAATATCTGACTTAAGGAACAAAGGGTAGGTATTGTCTTCTATCATGCACTGAATCTCCGTTTGGGCCTGGTCAAACATGTCGGGGTCAATCTGCAGTTTCATGACACAGTCTTTGATGAAGCTTTTTGTGGCCGGTTTGATCTGCCTGGACACAATGCCGTTGTTGTCAAGAATGTATTTTTTGTAAATGGCTTTTGCCAGCTTGAGTCTTTTTTCCTCATTAGACGCGCAGGGCTCCAGCTTTCTGAAGCCGCTGCAAGCAAACCAGAAGTCCAGCAGATCCGCACAGTCCTCCTGTTTCAGGAAAGTCCTGAAGAGGTTGATACCATCTTGATCATCCAGCAAGGAGTGCAGCGACTCGGCCCACTTCAGGTAGGGTGGAGTTGGCGAAGCACTGCCCTCGGGCTCGTACCCCAAATCCAAATCGGAGCGCCTCGGGGTTGCTGTGGACGTCTCATTTCTAACCACATCGCTTTTACCGGAGTAGAAACCGTGGCTAAGTGGCCTTGGATCTGTGGACACGAGTTCCCCCTCCTCGCCAGGAACCGGAGGCCTCGGAGCATCTTCAGTGAAGCTTCCTCCAAGGTCCAAGGGGAAGCCTTTCCCCTGGATATTCATTTTTCTGGTCCTCACTTGCGCAGGAACAGCGGGGGATGAGTTCAAATCTCAAAGCACTGATATTTGTAGCTCCAAGGTGAACAAGTTTGTTTGGCTGGAACAGAGGAGAAAAAAAAGGGTAACACTGTAAATAAACACTCTAAGATTACAAAGCACTAATTTTGCTCTGCGCCAGTACTGTATTAACACCTCTTTTTCAGCAGAATCAACAGCAAAGCTCTGAGAGACTTCAGAGAGCACAGAACCGGGCTCAAACCAGGCACCCTCTAAAAATGACAGTTACAGAATATCCCAAAACTTTACATCCAGCATTCGGCATCACTGATACAGCTGATGCCACACTACAACAGTGGCCAACTTCACACCAGCAGTGGTTTTACAGGACCGTGGGATCTGGCAGTGCCCACATCCAAGAGATCTACACTCGGGTACCACGTGGTGACGTGGGACACATGCCATCTTCTGTGCTGCCATTAGCCCCTCCGCACAGCCTACCTGGACAGAACACGCACCGGATCATACCAAGGCAGCATGTTTTTATCTGGCTACCGATTGAGCAAATGCTCATCCCCTAACAGGAATTTAAGGCTTGTAAGAAATATTTTGAAAGAATACCCAGTTAGCCCCGAAAGTGAGACTGCACCTTAATCAAACACAGGTGGCTTTCGTACGCTCAAATGACATACCAGCACCACATTCCTCGCAAATCTCTGCATTTTACAAATACACTGAATCGCCTCATCTAGCTCTAGGGGAATCCAGATGCATCGCTGACCCCAATATTTTGGGCATCTGGACTGCATTCTTCCTTCAGATGGGCATGTTAGCACAGGAGCTTAGGTCTGGCACCCGATTTCATAGACAGGCCATCGAGAAAAGGTTCATTTATACTAACAGCACTGCACGCGATGAGCCTGGGAAAATTTCAGGTCATCAAAGGAAGCTGAGAAAACCACCTCGAGAGGGAAATCTGATCAAGTGCAATGTTTTTAAAGAAGAGCAATGAGTCAATATGGAGGATGGGAGGGAGGTGTGGGGAAGGAGGGCGAGGACAACCCCCGGGCCGCGACTTCCGCTGCCCAACAAGGTAACTTCACGATTTTTAATTCAGTGGCCAAAGTCTTGTCTTATAGAACAGCACCCGCCTCAAAGCCCCCGGTACCACAAAGGCCCACAAATTACTCCTCGCACCGGGCTTGACCCAACAGCATGTGAAAATGCACCAGGGAAGACATAGCTTCGCTCGGTTGCCCTCCCAAAGCTTGCCCCGCTCCAAGGAACATGCCTTGGGGATGCTCTGCCATCTTCTCCCCGTTCCCTCTCCCCGGTGGAACCAAGAGCAGCCGCCTGCGCCGTGCCCATCCTTACATCCCCATGGCCATCGCCATGCCTGTCTTTACAGCCCACCTGGCCATCGCCATGCCCATCCTTACAGCCCCAGGGCCATCGCCGTCCTGTCCTTACAGCCCCATAGCCACTGCCGTGCCCATCCTTACAGCCCACCTGGCCACCCCGAACAAGCCCAGCGAGCCCAGGGGTGGTCGGGGAGCAGGGCCAGGCCCCGTCTGCCCACCCTGTGCCGTGCAGGAGCCAGCGCCGCCCTCGCACCCAGTCCCAGCTGCCCTGGCACCGGGGAACGGGGCTGGTTTTCGCGTCTTTTTCACCTCGGTCCGGATGCGAGCGCGGGGCTGGCACCCACCTCCCCGGCAAAGGTCGCCTGGGTGCTGGTGACCCCCGGGGCCCCGGCCCCACAGCCATTGTTGAGGCCTGGCTCCTCGCCCCGGCCTGGGGTGGCCCCGCGGGGTCCCCACGGGGACGAGCGAGGCGCCGGGTTGCCTCTCCCCGCGGAGACGGACCGGGGGGGGAACGGCCGCCTCTCGGCCCCCGGGGGCAGCCCCGGCGCTGACAGGGGCCCCCCGCCGCCCGCGGGCAAGTTCGGGGGAGGCGACCCCAGCGGGTCCCCCCCCCGCCTCGCCGCCCCCGCTCGCCCTCCGCGGCGCGGCCCGGCCCGCCGGCGGCCGCCCGCCCCCCCCGCGCCCAGGGCGGCCTAGCGCCGGCTCAGCGGCGCCCGGCGCGGCGCGGCCCCGCGCCTCCCGCCCGCCCGCCCGCCCGGCGGCGGCCTCCGGCGCGGCCTCGGCGCAGGGCCTGGGCTCGGGGCTGCCTCCCCGCTCACTCCCCACTCACCCGCACGGAGCAGCGGCGGCGCGGGGCCCGGCCCATGCGTCTCAGCAGCAGCGGCGGCCCGGGGCGGCGGCGGCACAAAGCGGGCGGCCCGGGACGCCCATGGCCGCGGCCGCTGGCTGGCTTGTGGCGGCGACAGGCAGCTAACAGCCAGCCAGCCCCGCACCGCTCCGCTCCGCCTGCGCCGCTGCCTCCCCAGCGCCGGGGAGAGCGGCTCAGCCGCGCCCCCCGCGCCCCCGGACGGTACTGCGGCACCGGCTGCCCGCGCCGGCCGCGGGGGCGGAGCGGCACCCGCCCGGCCCGGCCCGGGAGAGGCGGCGCCGGAGGCACACGGGGCCCGTGGGACCAGGGGAGCCCGCAGCGCCGGCACCCCGCGCTCGCTGCTAGGCCGCACAGCGGCTGCCGGCCCCGGGAGGCCTCAAGGCCCCGGGAGCCCCGGGCCGAGGGTCCGCGCACAGTGGCTACTGGCCCCCGGAAGCCTCGAGTCCTGGGGAGTCCTCAGCTGAGGGTCTGGGTACGGTGGCTACTGGCCCCCGGAAGCCTCGAGTCCTGGGGAGTCCTCAGCCGAGGGTCTGGGTACGGTGGCTACCAATCCCTGGAGGTCTCGAGTCCCCAGAAGCCCCGGGCCGAGGGTCTGTGCACGGTAGCTACCAGCCCCTGGAAGCCTTGAGTCCTGAGTGGCCCTGGGCATGTAGCCAAGGGTCTGGGCACAGTGGCTACAGGCCCCCAGAGGCCTTGAGTCCTGGGTAGCCCTGACCCGAGTGTCTGGGCACAGTGGCTACCAGCTCCTGGAGGTCTCAAGTCCTGGGTAGCCCTGAGCCGAGTGTCTGGGCACAGTGGCTACCAGCCCCTAGAGGCCTCATGTCCTGGCGAGCCCCAGGTGGAGGGTCAGGCACAGCAGCTACCAGCCCCGCAGGCCTCAAGTCCCTGGGAAGACCCAGGCTGAGGGTCAGGGCACGATGGCTACTGGCCCTGGGAGGCCTCAAGTCCCAGGGAGCCCTGGGCCCAGGGTGCAGGCGTGGTGGCTACTGGACCCCAGAGACCTCGAGTCCTGGGTAGCCCTGAGCCGAGGGTCTGGGCATGGTGGCTACCAACACCCAGATGCCTCGAGTTCCTGGAATCCCCCAGCACATGGCTGAGGGTCTGGGCACAGTGCTGGGCTGGCGCCTGGCTCAAGGGCTGAGCAGCTCCAGGGCTCCATCTCGCTCTGGGCAAGGGTAGCCCTACGGGAAATTCCATCTCAACCCGAGTAAAAATTGCTTTACTCCGAGAGTTCCAGAGCCCTGGCACGGGCTGCCCAGAGACAGGTGGAGTCTCCTTCTCCAGGGATATTCCAAACCCAACTGGATGCCTTCCTGTCCAGCCTGCTCTGGGTGACCCTGCTTTGGCAGGGGGTTGGACCAGATGATCTCCAGAGGTCCCTTCCGACCCTTGCCATTATGTGATTCCTCTGAGCATCCTGGGCAGGGGACGGCCAGCAGAAGGTCATGCTTTTGGAGACCTCCAAGGCCTGGCTCGACTCGTCAGGGAAAAGGCAGCCACCCTCAAAGGCACTGCAGGCCTCCATGGCTCCGTCCGGGATCAAACAGCATGTCTTTAGTGGAGCTCTGCCCAGGATGGACCGCACACTGGTGGTCCTGGGGATGGAGCAGCGTGGTGGCTGCCCCACCAGTGGCTCTTGCCTCTGAAAATTGACTGGAGCTGGTCTAAAAACTGCAGCTGAGCGTCCTGCTTCTCTGAGCTTGGCAACTCTGCGTTGGGGAGACATGAGGGGACTCGCCAAGAGATGGCACTGTTTGGACTGAAATGCGTCAAATGACTCCCGAGAGTGGCAGTGGGGAGCACGTCTTACCCCAAAATGGTTGGTTATGGGGAGCTTCTGGCCAGGCAGGGTACCCCAGCACTGGGACTGCGATGCTGCCCCGGAGTGACAGGGGACATTGCAGGGAGAAGAAGGGAATTACCAGATGCAGAGGTAAAACAAAAGAAGTGCGACAGGGACATGAAAGCCTTCTTCTTCCCTGGAAAGCAGCGATACACTCGGAGCCCTGGGGCTGAGACAGGCAGACCCCGAGGTGCCATCCCAAAAGCTGAAGGTGTAAACAAGCCGCAAGCCAGTCCTCTAAAAATCAGAAGTTACTCAGAAAGATTTCTGATAGGGATGCTTTCTGGCTCTTGATGCAATTATTCTACTGCGTGTGCCTGTTTCCATGCATTTGGGGAACACGTTCGGAAATGCACACCATTTTTTTGCCAGCTTTCTGTGAATGATGCTCGGAGCTGATTTACATGTAGCAGTGCAACGCTGATCTCAGGCATAATACTGGAAAAGCTGATGTGGGATTCAGCTGGTAAAGAATTAAAGGATGGTAATATAATTAATGCAATCAACCTGGTTTCTGGAAAATAGCTCTTGTCAAACTCTGATGTCATCCTTTGAAGAGATTACAAGTTTGGCTGATAAAGGTTATGGCATAGAAATAATAGACCTGGACTCTGTTCAGGCATGTGACTTAATCCATATAGTATTCTGATTAAAAATTAGCACAATACAACATCAAGAGAGACACCTTAAAGGGACTGGGAGCTGGCGAGCCGACAGCCATCAATGGGGAATCCTGGCAGAATGGGAGCGCTCTTGGTGGGTGTCCAGGGGCTGGATGGGAAGCCCGATGCTATTCAACGTTTCCATCAATGGTCTAGAAATAGATTAAAAAGCCCTGCTGAGAAAAACGCCGGGGCCAGGGAAATGAGAGGGGCAGGAGACATGGACGAGGTCAAGACAGCTTGTGGAAAACTTCATAAGCTGAGTCCTGGGCAAATAAAACCTGGTTGAATGTGAGCAGCTGCAAAAGGATCTCACAGGGCCCTTCTGCTGGAAAGCTGCGGCACGGATGGGATCGGGGGGGCCCAGGAGGCAGGAGGGACGGGGTGGGAGCAGCAGGGTCCCCATGGGGATGTCCTGGCTGGGACGGCCACAGCAAAAGGTCTTCCAGCATCCGCATTTCAGAAAGGATGCTGAGAAATTGGAGAGGAGGAGTTAAAACCGAGCCCTGCTTTGCAGGGGGGATGCCTGAGAACTGCAGCCTCCTGCGCTGGCTCAAAGGAGCCCCACAGGCGCCTCGACTTTGGCGCTTGAGCAACTTCATGGGTGAGAGATGATCAGGTATTAGAGAGCTTTTCATCTCCCAGAGAAAGGCCCAGCAAGATTTCATGGCCTGAAATGAGTTCGCATGAGAAACCGGAGCCAGATTTCTCCATGGCAAAGGGGGAGATAGAGGAGGTGATGAGTTTGGGTGCATCAGGATGCAGGTGGCTAAAGTTCCTGGGCCTGGCATGCCCTGGGGCTACTTACGGCTCCTCGGGGCCAGGCTGGACCTAGGGTAGCGAGAGAAATGCCAGGGACTTCTCTCGCACCCACCAGCTCCCGGCTGCGTTCCCCTGGCTCAGGGGACACAGCCCGGAGTGAGGAGCCAATGTGCATCCCATCCTGTTCCATCCCTTTCCATCCCGTCCCATCCCACCCACAGCTCCTGCCACACCGGGGAGTATGGAGGGGCTGGGAGAGCCATGAGCTCCCTCTGGAGCCCCCTCCCTGCCTTTCACACCTCAATTTGCCCACACCGAGGAGCCAACATCGGCTATGTCCAGATTTACCTGGGGACGTCAAACAAGTAAAAACCCAAACCGAGCATCCCTGGCTACACGGGGAGGAATCAGCCTGTGAGCTCTTTCAACAAAGGGTAGAGGCCAATGGACCGAACCAGGCCATTTCTCCCTTCTTCATCAGGTGAGAGCGTGGCCCTGCCTTATTCCTCCCCAAAACTGCCACAACCAAGACACCAGCAGTGTTTTGGTGCAGACCTGGAGCCAGGTCTTCACCGAGGCTGTTCCCTGTGCAAGCCTGGGATGCCATACACTTCCTGGTTCCCGGTGCACACATTCATTCCTGCCTGGAAAAGCCAGCAAATGCTAGTGATGTAGGAGCTGCTCTCAGCCTTTGCTCTGAAGGATCTGGGGCTGCGTCTAAGCAGCCCGATGCTGTGCACACAACACTTGTGCACTGCAATTTGAGAGCCTCCCCGCAAGCCCTTCACTCCCATCCCTCAGAGCGGCAAAGGGACATTTTCTGGTGGCACCATCACTTCCCCGCCAGGCTGGCTTGGGAGCCACAACCCTTCCAGCATCACTCCTGCAGAGGCCGAGAGCGCTCGGCTCAGCTTCAGCGCTGACAGTATTCATCCCAAATTAATTCTCCTCTTTGTAGCGACTCACCAAAGCAAGGCGGGCCGGCCCCGGCACTGATGGTGGCTGGTGGGCTGTCGGCATCCAGTGTGCCCTTCTCAGGGCTGAGATGCATGCGGGTGAGAACCAGCATCCCTCTGGCATGGGCAGTTTTGGGATGAAGTGCACTAGATGGTGCTGTTCAACTTTTGGCTGCAATTTGAAAGGACCTTGCAAGGTCATAACTGGTTCCGAATTTCGGCTTTATAAAAAAAACAAACCACCAACCTTTCTGAAACTGGAGGACAAATAGAAATACCCTGAAGTGCGAGGTCCTACATCAATGGCTCACCCTGTCATTTCTGGGGCAGGAGTCAGGGTTTGGCTATGTGAGCAGCAATAGCAGAAGGGGCTGCCAAGAAAAAAATATCCCGGGGTGGAAGAGGAGGCTGATAGCTCTCTCTTGGACCACTGGCAAGGTGATGCTTGCAGGGCAAAAGGATGAAAATGTATTAGCAGTCAAG
This sequence comes from Fratercula arctica, assembly GCA_947846985.1. Taxonomy (NCBI): domain Eukaryota; kingdom Metazoa; phylum Chordata; class Aves; order Charadriiformes; family Alcidae; genus Fratercula; species Fratercula arctica. The sequence continues at coordinate 27,375,715 of CANTUZ010000009.1, forward strand.
GTAAAAGAATTAGTGTCATGGCACCAGGAACCGAGGGCACCCCAAAGAGCCCAGCTGGGACAAGGCACCGGCAGCCCAGTGACACCAGAGATGACAAGCAAGCGGAGCCCCAGGACACGGCTGGCAGGAGAACAAGGCAGGGAAGCAGGCAGGGGTATGGATGAGATGGGAGCTGGAAGGCAGCTCCTGCCCTGCCAGGCTGGGAGGAACGGAAAACCTCCCTGTGCCAGGGGCTGGGGAGGAGAGCTGAAGCAGGCGATGCTGGTTGCAACCCTCCCAGCATCCCTTCTTGCAGGACGCACTGGTCCGAAGATATGTCCCCACCAATGTCAGCCCCCCAAAGCATCCACAGAGCAGTGGGAGCAGCTTTCCCGAGGTGCAGGTCCCGTGGGCAGCCTGAGCCGTACCTCCTTTGGATTCCCCACCTCAAAAGAGGCAAATGCACACAAGCTTCCCTTGGATTTGCTTCAGTCCTGGGCAGAAAGGATGAAGCACTGTTTGGACACCAAACTTATGCCTTTTTTGCCCAGATGCTGCTCTTTTCTGCCATTCCAAGCAGGTGAGAAGGCTGCGGGGCTCAGGTGTTCTGGGCGCTCGGGTCCTTCCCCTTCAGCAAAATCATCCCAGTTTCCCAGTCCACACCCATCCTCATGTGGGTGATCGCTTGCAAATCCCCAGGCTACGCCGGGGACCCCTGGGGCTCCCCCTTCCCAGGTGCCGGGCTGGAGCGGGTGGATGGGCCAAAGGTTTTACTGCCCACATCAAAAATAAGAATAACTCCAGTGCTCCAGCCGGGGTGGCCTCCTTCCAGGAACGCAAGGGCAGGAGGCCCCGGGCCAGCTCAGGCAGCAGTTTTGGCAGCTGCCGGCATTTTCCCGTGGTGGTACGGATGCCCATAGGGCAGAGGGAAGCCCCCGCATATTACCCAGAGCCCCTGCAGTGTCCCAGCACCCTGACCTGTCCTCCCCAGGGTCTCCTTCTGCCTTCAGCCCCGGCAGCATCCTCACCTGGTGTTTCCCCTTGTGCCTGCCCTGGCATTGGCCTCTGTCCCCCAGGTCTGCTTCACCTTCCCCTGCCGGATTACGAAGCCTCTAAACCTGGCATTTCCCCAAAAAAAAGATTACAAACAAGCTCCTGCCATGCCTTGGGAGGCTGCTCAGGATGAGCTGATCACCCAGTAACTGACCAGCTATTTCTCTCTCACAGTGATGATACCTTGGGGTAGCTGCAGCATCCTTCTAGAAAATCATCTGTAATTGATTACCTGTCTAATGATGCTCTAGGGGTTGCACAAAACCTGCGTCAAAAGCTATGGGACAAGCGAGATTTCAGGTTGAAATTCAAGTCCTTAAACCTTGAAATCACCTGGGCAAGAACCTAGCTGCTTCTGGGACCTTGCTCAGGGTGGTGGGTGACCACGGACCCTGTCCCTGCCGGCTGACAAGGATGCAGCATGTGCCCCAGCCCTGCCCGGGCAAGGAACTGGTGCTGCCGCTCTGGGCCATGGCACAGGAGAGGAGCGCAGGAGCCGACACCAGGACCTCGGTGTCCCACCAGCCCTCCACCTGGCCCTTGTGCCATTTTTAGGAAAGAGCTGCCCATTTCCGTCAGAGCAAAGAGAAGCCTGCCAGGCTGCTGTCAGACCCAAGACCCCGTGATTCCCCTGATTTTAATCAACTGGCTCTGCCAAAAGCCATCACGCGCACGCTCGGCCAGCATCGCCAACACCCAATGCTCCTCATCACTGGTGGGTGAAGGTGGGCAGCCCCCAGCAATGTCCCACCCCACACTTTCCTGCACCCACCTTTAGGGTCCACTCCAGTCCTGCGACCCGCACGCCTGCCTCTCCACGCTCCAGACCACCAGGCTCGCTGCTCCTCTCGGGGGGCCGGGGCTGGGACACCGTCCACACATGTCCCAGCAGTGCCGCTCTGCAGAGAGAAGAGATGTCAGCTCATCCCTGCTGAGGCCACCCTGCCCAGGAGATGCCTGCAGGGCAGCTGGGCCAGGCAGGGACATGCTCTGATCCCCACTCACAGGATGGGCTCCTGCTCCCATGGTCCTGAAGGACACCCATCATATCTTGGCCCTCCATGAGATGGAGGTGCCTGGAGCGGGCTCCGCTCTGCCCTGAGCCATGCTGGGACTGTCTCATCCCTGAGCACGGGGGCTCTGGAATGGTTATCGCTACAGAAACAGTCCCACCTTACAGAGCCGGGGCGGGAGGGAGCGGCGGTTTTGCAGGGACATCCCTGTGCCTGGTCCAGAAGCCCCACTGCAGAGCCAGGGCTCACCCACCTGCCCCTGGGCAGCGCCCACTCGCCCTCTGTGGCTGCTGCTCCAGCATCCTCGTGGTGGACAGGACAAGGTGGGCACGGGGTGGGCACCATCCAGGGGGATGAACGCAAGGTCTGTCTGGTGGCTCACATCGTCAACATTGAGACAGCTGGTCCTTGCTGGCAGGGTTGTCCCAGGGTTGTCCCTGTGCTAATTCAACCCATTTGATCCTGGTGGGATAGGCAGATCTCCTTTATCCCAGCCATCAGTGGTCCCGACCAGCTGGGCTACTGGGTGGTAAGGGAAGGCTGATGCCAAGAGCACTGCTGGAAGTGTCAGTTGCTCTGCTCTTGTGGATCTGTTTTGCAACACTGGGCAAAATCTTCTGGCTTAGATATGGTCACTAGCCTTGCTGGCGAAAGCGAGCTCAGTGATGCCTTGATGTCTGTCCTGCAGCCTTGCAGACTTCCAGCTGGAGTGTTTTGATATGGTCCCTATCAGCAGTCCAGCTTGGAGAGCAAGTGCTTGTCCCCACACTCCTGGCTCACCCATCCTGCAGGGTCAGCTCTCCCAGGGAGCTGGCAAAAAGTTCTGTGATAAGTAAGGTCTGTTGACCATGTTTTGGCCAACATCTGGTGACCAGGTGGTGGCCAGTTGGATGCATGCTGCTGGGTTTTCAGTTCGTGCCTAAGATGAGGCTTGCTGATGGTGCATCTGCTTTGGATGAGGTTCTTCCCAGAGATGTGGAAAATGGTCAACGAGCTCTCTATCACAAAATTTTAATTTACTGTGAGTCCACCTAGTGGACCATGGGTTTATGGTCAGCTTTGCTGGGTACTGTGAGGCTTATGAGGACATCTCAGAAACACTCATGCATCTGGGACAAGCTCTGGAAATAATTTTACCTGCACACGTACCTGACAGGTACAGTTGAGGTCTCAACTCACCATTCCTTCTCCAGGAGAGCCCCCAGCCCATGAAGTGACAATGGCGGCTGAGGTTGTGGCTGGTTTGCTCAGGTCCAAAACCCAGCCAGATCCGGGCTAGGGCAAAGGGTCCTTTTGAACACATCGTGAGCAGCTGAGGGAAGACCCATGGCATTTTCACCCCTTATTTCTCCTGCAGAGTGGCTTTCCTCGCTGCGTCATTCTTCTCAGACAGGGCATTAGATGCCCCAGATGCTCCTCTGGGAGATGCCATGCCCTGGAGAAGCCTTGGCTCTGAGTGCTCAGGCAGGCCAGCAGCCAGGCTGTGAAGCCATTTACAGTTAATTGATGATAACGGGCTCCTGGTGGCTGCCCACCGACAGGCAGGATGGCCATGCTCATGGGAGGTCACAGTCTGCCAGCCAGAGCCCTCACTGGGCTCTTCTGTGGCATGACATGCTGCACCGAGGGACCAGGTCTGCTCCGGGCCAGGGGGACAAGCCAGCCCTAACTGGGGGACCCCTAGTCCCGGGAGGGAACTTCTGGGAGCCCCCCGCTCTTTCAGCTCTCTGGTAACACAGCCACAGACCCTCCAAGATCTCTCCCTTCCTTTGCTATCCCCGCTGTGAGGTGGCCCTTCCTCAGAGCAACCATTCTGGTATCCATCTCCCCAGCGACGGCCAACCCTCTCAGCCGAGCTGGTGGACAGGACCCCACACTGCTGCATCACCAGCACTCAACCAGGACAGCCAGGGCTCGGCACAGGCAAGTCCTGGTGCCCCTTCATCCCTGGTGACCTGCCTGAGGGCTGAACCAGCTCTGGGAAAGGAGGTTTCTCTGCAGGGTTCCTCTTCCATGGTGGGAGTGACGTCCTAGGAACTGCACCAGGAAAGGCTCTGTACTGATGAATGCCAGCTGAAGTCCTGACCAGCTCAGCCAAGATGCTGGACCCAGCCCAGCAGTGACCCTGGGATTTACCTGCTTCTTTCTGCAGAGAAGATAAAAAATGCACGGAGATGTGATGAGGAGGAGGCCTTCCTGCTCCACCATCTCTGCTGTGGCTGGAGATCCAGCTGGGGACACCCAAACATGCCAGGGCTGGTGGGGCTGTGGCGGTGGGAGGAGCCTGCATGGATGGGCAGGCTCTGCTGCTCCTTGTTAGAGAACCCATGCTGTGCCCAGCCACAGCTGATGAGCTGGGGGTGCTCAGTGAGTGCCGTTTATTCATGCTCTTATGGAAGAGTCTCCAAATTGTTCTGCTGCTTTAGCTCCCCCAGCGTAAGCCTAGCCCAGGAAGTCATCTTGGTGTTGACTCATCTCAAGGCTTTCCGGCATCAAGATGTGGAGAGTATCAGAGTCATTCTGACACAGGACTGGAGAAAATTATCACAAAATCATTCACTTTGGGAGGAAACTCAGACAAGTCGGGGCGGGGGGGTGTCTCTGTCTTTGGAGCGGTCCAAGATGTGCTCCACAGCCAGGACAAAGCTTCCCTGGTGCTGGATGTCGGCCACGAGATTCCCTGTCCCCTTCTGCCACCACTTCTGGGACTGTCAGTGGCCCCTTTCTGCTCGTGCTTAGCACTTTGTAGCTCTCTTCCCCGGGGTCTCAAACCCCAGGCTGCCTCTCCTAAAATCCCCTGCCCTTCCCGCATCGGGGATGGACAGGTGAATGATGGCAGAGCCAAGTCCTCTGTGGGACAGGATGGCTGGGAGCTGGGGGAGACATGGGCTAGCGATCATGAGCATCCCACTGTCCTCTCCTTCTTGGAGAGGAGAGAGCAAGAACTGCTCAACTGAGACATAAGCACCAGTCTGGGCAGGTGTCTCAAGCTTTGCTGGGTCCCATCTGCAGGCACCAAGCCTCAGACCATCTTCCATAAAGCAGTGCCACTTCAGACCCTGTCCCCATCAGGACACAGAGGCTGCCACCATCCCCTTCTCTGCAGGGCTGGAGCCACCTTCTGGTGTCCAGCCTGCCCATCTGCAGCCATTTCACACCAGCCGTGCTTGTGCCAGCCATTTCCTTCAGCCTACGCAGCTCTTCTCCCCCATGGTGGGAGCAGACAGCAGCCCAATCCCCGCAGCCTCAGCTTTTCTGACATCAGTGCATCTTGCTCTCCTGGTCTTCTCCCAGAGGATATATTTCCCTGCTCTGACCGTCCTGCTGGGTCTTCTCTTATTAATGCATCTCTGCCAGAAGTCCTTCAATGGACAAGTGTTGGCTGGCATGGAGAACCCATGGCTGGCAAACACCAGCAAATCAGGCCTCACATTGTGTTTCATCCTCATGCTTTGTCGTTACAATTGGCCAAAGCACAAGTAATTGTGTGGCAGTAAAAGTGCAATACCAAACCTTGCCAGACCTTGGACTTAGCACCTTCCTGTGACAGCAGCTTCCCCAGCGTGCCAAGGATGTGTTGTGCAGAACATGTCTCAGATGAGGTTGACATGAACTTGAATTAGTCTTCCCACGCTTCTCTGACCCTCCCAGGGCTATGAGGTGAGGTGAGCGCCCATGGGCTGTGTCTAGAGATGACCATCTTGTGGGCAGCCATCCCACAGCACCTCAGCCCATGCTGCAGGCCACCCCAGCCCACCTGAGCCTTCTTCTGCAGCGGGACGTGGAGCGGAGGTGCCTGCAGAGGAGGTCCATGGCTCCTTTTCCCAGTGGTGAGGTATTTTCAGATCTCCAGCGCTGAATATCTTTAACTCAGCCTATTTAGCTCAGTCTCACATTCACCAGCTGTCCAGAGCCTGGCGCCTCTGCAGCCTCTGCCATTAAATTTCTGCCTGATGAAAAAGGATAATTTATCAGGAATTCTCATCCTGTGGCTCCCAGATGGTTTGTGCTCCTTGTGCGTTGGTCTGGCATGGCACTTCCTGCACTGGATGGACCATGCAGAGCAGCCAGGGGTTTTGGGGATGCCTTGGCAATGGTTAGAGCAAAGGGCTGGGTTGGGCAGTAAGGCTCCGTGAGCACCTTTCACGGGTGGCATCCACATCCCTGACCCCCATCCCTCAGCTCCCTTGGTGGGTCTCAGGATGGACCGTCCAGGGTCAGTGACTCACAGCTTTGCACTTAATCGCTCTGTTTGTGCATCCGTTCCCTGCAGAAACATTGGAGCATTGGCCAATTTAACCACATTTGAGGAAGGCTGCAGTTCTGGAGGACTCCAGGTACCTGCGAGTGCGGTGAAAGCGGAAAAGCCCAACCTGGGGCTTGCAGTACCAACCAAATCCCTCGGAGGTCATTTCCTCCCTGGGTCACTTACTCCCATCAGCACGCAATGGCTGAATGCCCTGTGCCCACCTCAGGGAGCATATGGGGGTGAGGTGACCCCCCTTCCCTCAGGAGAGGGCTCCTCTCCTCTGCTGTCCCTTGTGATGAGGCACAAATCCCAGGCAAGCCCTCTGGGCTCTTTGAAACCAGCCCTTTTGGTCCCTCCATTGCTGTGTCTTCTTTCCATGGTCTTACTGAAGATCAGTCACTGAGCTACTCAATGTGGGAATAAGGACATTTTTGACTCAATGGCATTCTGGGAGGACCATAAGCTCCTGAGAAAGTTCATCCCCACTAGAGACCCTGGTTCCTTGCCCTGCAGAGGTCTCTGCTGGCTCAGTCCTGTCCTCATCCCATGGCCACCATCGCTTGTCCAGCCAGGTGTTTCACAGCCATTTTCAATCACCAGCTCAGCCCATGGACCCAGCCTGGCCGTCTGTCCCAGTGTGGACCAGCCCTGCCCCGGAGTAGCCCCTTGCTTGGGACAGGCTGTACCTGATGCCTGAAGGAGCTGGGTGGCTGGTGTCCCCTGCTCACCTCCACTATCCACAGCTTGTGGCTGCCACCTCGACCCACCTCAGCTCAGTCCCACCAGCTCCCACCTCTGCACACCCCGCGTTGGCCAGGCTGTGGCCACATGGTCCCTGCTCATGTCCCACTTGCCCTTTGCCACCGTTGGTTTTTATTTGCTTTTCAGGTTCCTCAGCTCCGATCTCTGCTTCCCTGGGTTTGGAGGACAAGGTCTACCCACACTCTGCTCTACCTCGCCATGCTGGCCCTTTGCCACCGTTGGTTTTTATTTGCTTTTCAGGTTCCTCAGCTCCGATCTCTGCTTCCCTGGGTTTGGAGGACAAGGTCTACCCACACTCTGCTCTACCTCGCCATGCTGGCCCTTTGCAGCTCTTTCCTCACATCCGTTGAATCCCACATCCTTGTGGGAAGGTGACCTCCCCCATCCCAGGGCAACAGCACCATTCCCGGGTAAATCCTGGGGGGCCCCAGGAGCCCAGGATGGCCGTTCTGGGGGGAACCACCTCATCTGCACCCCACTGCCAGCTCCCGGAGCTTGTCCCTATGGGAACCATCACCCCCAAACCAGGCATAGGCCAAACCTGCCCTTGCAGCCCTCTGCCACCAGCGCTGCCCCAGGGGGAGGCGAGGGTCCCAGCGGGGTCCTAGCGGGTTTTTGGGGCCGGCTGACGCTGGGAACATCCCTGCCCTCTTTGTGCTCCCCCTGGTAAGTGGCGCAGTGCAAATATCAGCCGGGTTCTTTGAAATGAAAATAAAACTGATAAAAGTCAGGCAAATCCTCCGGCCCGGCCCCCGCTGCTGGCCCAAGCGGTGGCTCTTTCTGCTGCCGAGCTGGCTCCCGCAGTTATAAATACATTATGTATGCCGGTGTCCGTCGGCCAGAGCCTTTTGTTGATGCTGAATATGTCCTGGCCAACAAAAGTGGACTGGATTAGCCACAGTGGATTAAAAGATTTTCTTCTTAGAGTTTACCTAATAATATAACAATTGACATAGAAGGTCTCTTTGAACCCTACACGACTCTCTTATTTTACCATCTGTGAGTTTGCTCTCCGTGCTGCTGATGGGGCGTCCGTCTGCCGGTGGTGTTGGTGGTGGGAACGCTGCCCGGAGCCGAATTTGTTGCCGAGCAGAAGCAAGCAGCCCATATTGGAAGGGAGGCAGGAGGATGGGAAAGTGGCACAACTTCTGTCCTCCTGCCTTTGTCCTCGGCCCTTCTCCTGGTGGCCCACCAATGCCGCGGCGCGGGGACGGAAGAGACCCAAGGAGCGGGCTCGAGCAGTGGGGAAGCCACCCACTCATCTGCAATTCGAGGGGTCTGGAGAGGTCCCGGCTGGAATAAGCTCCTTTATTAATCACGAATTCTGGGAGAGTTGCCGAACTGTGAGCTGATGGAGTTTGGTTGTGTCTATTTCAGGCGTTGGACTCCGGCCGCCGGCCCCAGTCTCCATTGCAAGATGGGTCGGGCAGCAGCAGCAGCGGCACCGGGAAACATGGAGGGCAGCGGCAGCAGGGGAGGAAGGCTCCCCCCCACCATCCTGCGGCGCCGCCACCGCTCACCCCCTCCTCCGGCACACCCTGGCGTCCGGGCCCTCGGGCTTTGATCTCATACAGGGGGGGCTCCATTCACAAGTCTTTCATCGCAGCCTTTGGAAATACCCGTCCTCAGAAGTCGCGAGTAATGAGATGGGGAGAAGATGAGCAATTTAGGCACCGCTCTTTCTTGCTTGCGGCTTTTTTTTTAATCTCCATCTCCCCCCTTAAATTTTTTTTTTCCTCTTCTTTTTTTTTTTTTGCAAAGACACTTCTGGAGCAGCGCCCGACTTTGTGTGGGATCGCCGCGTCACCCCAGACCTACTGGGGAGGCGGGGGGGGGCAGGAATATGGGGCTCTCGCCTCTCAGCCGGGGGCCTTTGATGAAGCTGCTTTGCGAAATTTGATTTGAAAGGCCTACGATGGCAATTTGGGGGAGAATGGTGGAGCCTTTCTCCACCCGCCTCTCTTTGTCTCTCTCCCGAAGGGGGGTTTCATTGTGGGTGCCGGGGCGAGGGGGTCGGGGCGGCGGCGTGGGTGGGGTGGGGCGGCGGAGGGGACCGCGGCGCGGGAGAACAATGAGCCAGGAGATGGGGAGAGTTGGGATTTCTCACCTGCCCGGGCGTTCGCAGTCCGCCATGACGGGAGAAGCCGCCCTGCTTGCCGCCGCCGCCGTCCGGAGCACTTTTTTTTTTATCCCCCCCCCCCCCCCACCGACTCTTGAACCTATTTCCCTTTCTTGGCAAGTGCGTGGCTGGAAGATGGGAATCTTTACTTTATATTGCAGCTTGGGCTTCCCAGCCTGATTGGCTGCGGCCAGGACCAAATGCTGGTCCTTCCATCCCATCGTCACTATGGCAACCGGCCCCGTTAGGCACCACCGATTTACTTATAATTGCTGGGTAAATAGTCAAGACAGGCCACTTTCATCCCGCACTGAGAGATTGCTCTTCCTTGTCACCTTTTTTTCCCCTTCTTTTTTTTTTTCTTTTTATTTTTTTGGAGGAGGAAGCCCTGAAGAGCAGCAACACTCAAGGAAAACTCTTTGAAGGCTGTTTCAGAACGCGCTGCCACCCCCCAGCCAGCCTTTCCCCGCCGCACAATGCCTCGATGCCCGGGCTTTCCCACACCATCATCATCCTCCTCCAAGGAGCGGCACTGGGTGAGGATGCAGGAGACCCCGTGGGTGCAAGGATCTGGCTGTGGTGGGCCACCAGCAACCGCTTCTGCCTTTCATCAGGACTTCACACTGGTTCCTCTGGAGAAGCTGGATGGGGCCGAACGATCCTCCATCGCCTCCACCCTCCTTCCCCAGTGCTGCCATTAGTGATTCACGTTCACAGCGTGTGCCGGTTCTACTCACGCACCGGCGTTGCCGAGCTCAGCCAGCCCTTTCTCTGGCTCAGTGGGATGCGCTGGCCGGGATGGGACAGCTTGTACCTCCAGCCCCGGCCATGCTCATCCCTGGCAGCCGGGATGCTGGGGCACCTGCTCTCCCCCACTGCCTTCGTGGAGAGCGGCTCCTTGCTGGGTCCGCAGGCACAGAACCTCTTGTTACTCCTGGAGGGTGTTTAACGATGATGGACAGTGGTACGCGCAGGTTTTGTCGCCAGACCCCTGAGTGTGGACTGGGATTCGGGCTCGCATCCGGGTGGGTCCCGTAGGCAAGAGGCAGGTGGGAGCGGGGTCCCAGCTCCATCCTTGTGGTCCAGGGATGGACGCTGCAGCCAGAGAACAGCAAACGGGCGCCCAGCCCAGCCTCGCCAGCTGGGACACCCACACAGGACCCACAGGGAGCTTCTGTCCCCACCGGTCATCACTGGCACCAAAGAGCAATTCCAGGAAAATGGGAAAAAAAGGGGGTTTTTGGGGAGAACCTAAGGGCTGGAGAGATCCTGGGAAAACAAAGAGCTCGTGCAGTAGGATGAGAAAGGAACAGGGTGGGCTTGAGGGAAAGGGAAAGGAAAAGGAAGCCAAGGTCATCTTCCCATTCCCTCCTCGCAGCCATCCAGAGAGAGGAGTCCATCAGGGTGGCCACAGGAGGAGCACTGGGAGATGCTGCCCAAGCTCCTTGCTTCGGTGGGAGAATCATAGGAATCCCACCCTGCTCGCTGGAGAGCTCAGAGGAAACAGAGGTGACCACAGATGATAACATGAAACCAGCTGAGGAGGGAGCAGCAAGGAGCCACGGGGTGAGGAGGCATCTCCAGGGCTTCTGAAGGAACTGGGGGACGAACCAGCTGATCCTCAAACAGCCCTCCCTACCCACTCCTGGAAAGGGCAGCCTGGAGTCTGGCAGATGCGATAACAATTTGCCTTTTCACATATTACAGGGAGGAAAGTGCAGGCCACTAACTCTGACAGCTCTACCAGCCAGCTGGCAGAGACACTCGTCAAAACGGACGTGGTGGGCACCTGAGTAAATACACCCTACCTGGGGAACAGGAAGGGCTTGTAAAGCCTTGTCAAGACAACTTGTGAAGTTGTCTCCTAATCGCAGCCAGCTTGGAGGGTGCCAGCAGCAACCCCTGGGGGTGACACCTGCGATACAGCCCTGCTGGGTGTGCAAAGGGCTGGTGACAGTGTTGTCACCAAGGGCTTCCAGGGAAGGGGAACAGCCTGGGGAAAGGGGGTGGCTGGTGTCCGGAACAGCCACTGCTGACGCAGCCGGTCCCAGTGCCGGGCAAACAGCCTACCTGGGGCCAGGAGCTGGCCTGCTTTGGGGTCTGCAAAGCATGGGGGAGTTTGGGAGCCCTGCAAGGCACAGGGCGGGTCCAGACACCAGGGTCAGGAGCCTCAGCACAGCCTGGGGGCTGCTCTCCGGCTGTGGGTCCCACCGCGCTCTGGTCCTGCCTGGGGCTGCTCTCCTGCCTGTGCTTTCTCTATCTTAAAGGCAGCTTCTCTGTGCAGCGCTTTGGGGCTTGGCTGCAAGGGGATCACTCCCTTCCTGCGGAAGACAAGCCGGTCCCTCTCTCCAGGTCCCTGGGAGCCTTGGGCCTGCGGCTGGGCACCGGGTGCCATGGCCATGGAGCCCAGCCGGCAGAGCTGCACGCCCTCCCGAGCATCCTCTGACAGTTCCCATGGTAACTCCCCGGCTCCCGAGCCAGCACAGCTTTAGCCACACGCCATCAAGGCTTTAGCCACACGTGCCCACCAGCCCAGCTCCCACACCAGGGTCTCGGCACCCTCCTCCCACTGCTGCTGTCACCTGGGACCTCCTGGCCCCTCTGCAAGGGACCCGCCGTCTCGCGTCCTGCTGCAGAGAGCTGCTCCACAGGCCCCTCCCTACAAAAGTACCTTCCCCAGAGCCCCACAAAGGCCCTAATTCTCCTTTTCCTGCAGCATATCATGCAGAAAACAGGGAAAAACTGATAAGAGGTGAGAGGAGCACAGCATTCATGGAGGAGAGGGGAGCTGAACAGGACAAGTGGGTCCTTGTACCGGTGATTTTCCACCTACACAGCTCAGTAGGTCCCAGCTCTGCACATCCCAGGACTGCTTTGCTGGGCAGAAGCCTGCAAAACCAGTGCCTGCATCCAAGGAGATTCCCCCAGTTTTTTGGTGCCAGCTCCCAGCTCCAGTCCCATGCTTTAAAACCAGTGGTAGAGAACTGTTGCAAAAAGAAAAGGCCATGGCTAATGATTTCTAGAGGAAAAAGCCTTGCAGCAAGACTTGATGCTCGATGTCAAATAGACCAAGAGGTTACAATATGAGAGAGAGGAGAAAATACCGGAAAATACCAGAGGAGAAAATACCAAGGTGAAGCTTTGCTTTGGGACCGTGACAAGGATCAATTCCCAGAGGTGGAGCAAAGCAGCTTAAAGTTCAGAGTAAAGTCTTTCCACCACTTGAAACCTCCCAAATCCATGCATGGCTTTCAGGAGGAAGGATCTAATCAAGCTCAGAGTCCTCGACCAGCCTCAGAAGTCGATGGACAACATCCTAAGGAATAAAATGAGCAGACATGCAGATAGTGATGGGCTACAGGAGCAGAGTCACCCCACGTCCCACTGGGCAGGCGAGACCCAGCTGGGAAGGTTCACCGGGGTCTGAAGGTACATTCAGGGTCCATATCAAGGGCTGCCAAGGAAAATAAGATGCCTTGGAAGGAGAGGGAAAGTCCCCATGGGAATAAATGCCTGGTTAAAACACAAAGCGGGAATTCTACAGTGGCGTGAAGGGCAGGGCAGGCACCAAGGGGGGAAAAGGCAGGTGATCAGGTTTGCTGGTTGTACCTGGTTGATCAGGGCGAGAAGATGAGGGCTGGCTAGGAGGAGCTGGGAAAGCAAAATCCTGCCTAGAAGATTAAAGAGCAGGTAGAGCTCAGCCTTTATAAAGGCACACGGGGAAAAATCCAGCCTGGCTGTATGCACAAAGAAGAACGGCTGCTCCTTACAGGGATGAAGAATCCAGCGATAGCTACGGAACACCAGCATGGTGCTGGTCGGCTCTGGCCTTTGGGGTGAGGATGGAGCTCCCCCAAACGCCTGCCCCATCCCTCCTACCGGACCCCGAGGTTGGCTGGTTTTGCACATCCCGTCCCCAGGGAGAGCCCTGTTGGTCCCAGCCCCATCCACGTCAGGAGCACTGCTGGAGAAGCCCACTTTGCTGCTGCTCCCTTTTCCCGAGCGTTTCCCATCCTGCAGGCTTCCTCCAACACCTGCACCCCAGTCTGGGACGTGCCTCCCTTGGGGCACGGGGTCCCACAAGGACCTTCTCCCAGCAGCTGCGTCCCCAGGGGCCCTGCGTGCAGAGTCCTGCTCCTGTCTCAGAGATGCCATTTTCTGTGTTTGTCAGAGCACTCTAACCAGCCTGAAACAGCACTATTTTCAGCGTTACCATGGCAATGGCTGCCTGGAAGATGCATGCAATGGTGATGCATGCCGATGGACAGCAGAGTCCAGCCAGGCAGAGGTGCCTGTGGCCGGTCCTCAGCCAGCACAGCCACCCCTCACACCCCCCCAGCCCTTCCTCCCGCAGCCGCGGAGCCCGACCTGGGCTCACAATGAGCAGTGGATGGAGAGAACCCCACACACCCACCCATGTGCCCAGCACCCCTGGTCCCATCCCCTTCCAGCTCAGCCCATGGTAGGAGAGATTGCAGCAGGAACATGTCAGGAGTAGACACTTTAGGCAATTAATGTATTTGCATATGTAGATTTGATGAATTTGGGTTTTTTTTCTTATGACTCCTCACTGCAAAAGCTAAGCTCACCACAGATTCGCCTGTGTCCCTCTCCAGCCAGGCTCCAGCCAGCCCTGCTCTTGGCCGCAGGCTGGTCTCACCCTCTGAGCCCTGGGGCTGTGGAGCAGGAGCCACCATCAGGCCCCCAGGTTCGCTAGGACATGAGTGGCCATTGTCATCTCCCACCTCACCCCCTCCAGGGCTGGGGCAGCTGGCCAGGACGAGCATTGTGTCGGGAACCAGCAGGACTGGGAAACCCAGCAGGCACCCATGGAGAGCCACCAGGGCCTTCTGCTGGGCATGGCCAACTGGCACCAAAGGCGAACCACCCCAGGGATGCTCACACAGAGCCAGGCTGTTGTCTGCTGCTCCACGGCGCTGGGCTCCCAGTGACCCAGCACGTGGCCAACGGCTCCATCCCGCCACCCCTGCCTGCAGCCACTTCTCCTGGAGGTGATGGCTTGGCACACGAGATACTTCCTTGGGTGGGTGGGAGAAGAGGGAGTACAGCTCATGGCTGCAGAAGGAGCTTCAGGCGGGATGGTGGCTGCTCACACCCCGGAGGACGGGAGTGCGCAGAGCTATTAGACTCCCTCTCCTCCTGCCCAGAGGGCTCCTCCCCTCCAGCCAGCACCTGGTAGCTGGTCTTCAGATCATTACTCATCCCTCCTCCTCAAGCTGACGGCACTTTTGCAGGGAGCTTCACAAGGTGGAGTAGCTACTATAAACTGCATCACCAACAAAGTGAGGTTGGGAGGATGTCTGGAGGTCTCAAGTCCAAGCTCCTGCTCCGAGCAGGGCTGGCTGCAAAGCTAGAGCAGCCCACTCAGGACCTCGCCCTGTCCTTTTGAAAACCTCCAATGATGGAGTTGCCACCACCTCTCCAAACCCTTTCCCAGGACTGCACCACCCTCCTGGGGAAGAAGTTTTTCCTGATGTCCAGCCAGTGCTTCCTGTGTCTCCGCCCGTGGCCTCCTGCCCTTCCCCATGTCCCTCTGAGATTGATCTGGTTCCATCTTGATCCCAAAAACTCAGAACAACTTGTCACAGACGTTACTCACCAGCAAAGCCATGAAGACGTTTGCTGTCGTTTCCCCATCACCTCTAAACACCAGGAAGCAAATCCCCAGCAGAGAGCAAAGACACGGGGGCCAGCACAGCATCCCCCCAGCCACCATGGAGCCCACATCCAGCTTGGTAGAAATGGAGTCCTGCTGATTTGAAAGCAAACACAGCAGCGATATTGGAAAGGCGATTCCTGGAATGGCCCAAGTGAGTTTCTAAATCTCATTTCCTGATAAATGCCATAGGATGGGGATGACTTTCAGGCTAAAATTTCCAGCCGTGCTGACACTGGGTTCGTGGTGACTCACAGCGCTCCTAAAAACCACGTCCCTTTGCAATGGCTACTCCAAACTGAGAGCTCAGAACCATGAGGGACGATGCAGGCTTGCCTTTGAGACCGGCACGAAAGGCAGGGACACGCTGCTTTTGCTAATGCTCCCAAAATATCACCCACTGTTTGAGTACAGAGGAGTTTGTTGGGAATTTGCAAGTAAAATGCTGTTTAATTCATGAACGCAAATGGGTAAGAAAAGAAGTTTGTTGAGAAACGTGGCCTTAACCTCAAGCTGGTTTTTGGCTCAGTGACCATGACCACCAGTGAGACAGACAAAATTCAAATAATTGTTTTAAGATGATCAGCTAACACTGACTTTGGAATTCAGAACCGCGAAGCCAGTGTACACATCCTGCTCTTGCTAAATGGCGGAATCCATCCAGCCATCCCAACCAAGGCTTTTCCACTTTGGGTGCTTCTCCTTTAGCATGGAGAAGCCATGCTAAAGCCAAACACAACCAACACATGGACCCAAATTTCACGTGTCAAGAGGCACTTTCATATTAGTGGCTGGGACTAATTAAAGAGAAGGGCATATTTTTGTTACCTGAGGAATGAATTAAACAGGAATCTTTCAGTCCTGGATTGACCTTCTCACTTCCCAGGGCTGGTGGCTGGTACCTGCAGGCGTGCATCCCCCAACCCGCTGTTGACATTCCATGGCTCTTTCTACCAACACCTGGAAAACTGTTAAGGCTGGAGATGCCCCCTCTCCACTGACCGCTCCGCGGCAGCCTCTGGGGGAAGGTTTTTTCCCTCATCTCCAACCTCAACCTGCCAGTTTGTGGCCGTGTCCGCTCCTTGTTTTGCCTGCCACAGCCACCCCCCTCCTTTTCCATTTGAACCATGGACAGACAAAACCACCCGGTGCTGCTCCAGGTGGGTGATAGGACACCACTCCGCACCTCCCCGTGGACCACCTGGCCCTGGTGGCACTGGAAGGGCTGCCACCACGAGACATGCTTGCGGCAGGAGGCCTTTGAGGTGGCCTCCCCGGCTGTGACTCCACAGGGCGTCTCTCAGGAGCTCAGGAGTTCACAGTCCGTGGCGATCTGTGCATGCCCCAAGCCCTTCCCCGGGCTGTGCATTCACAGCGGCGCTGCTGAGCGGTGCTTATCTGTGATGGCCGAGCAGTAAAGCCTCAGAGGGCTACGGTTGGGTTTGGACAACTAACCCCATTTTCCTGCCCCATCAGAAGTCCTCCCAGCACTGGCTGTGGTCCCTGTGCAGGAAAACAAAACAACCAGGAGATTCTGCAGTCAAGATGCCAGCCAGCAGCCGTCTTGCCCGGGAACTGCATCAAGAGATGGGCACAAACCTTGGCATGCCAGTTTGCCTTGGGATTTTTCCTCTCATTGCTGTCTTGCCAAGATCATTTTTCACTGTTTCCATTTCTGAGCAGCCTCGGCTGCTCCCCCAGCCTTATCTTAAGGTGCCAAATTCAAGGTGACCCCGGGCAGGGCTCTCTGGCCATTCGGGGTGGCTGTCACTTCGTTGCAAGCTGCTGCTGGGTCTCTGCTCCCAGCCCATGTGTTGGTATTTGCCATTTGGTGTTTGCTGCGGCAGCGGTGCTCAGGGTCGCGGCGGCTGGCGTTAAGACACGCTCGGTGGCTGGCCTCGGGCCAGCAGCGGGAGGCTGGTGACCTTTGCTGAAGCCTGAGGCAGTGCTCAGGTCTGAGCTGCGCTCAGTGGCTCGGCCCTTCCCCTGACCCCGGGGTGGATTTGCAGCCTCAAGGTGACAGCACCCAATTTGTACCGGTGGGTTTGTGGCATCTATGGCTTCCTGGGAACATGTTGTCATGGCAAACAACCAGCTCCTCCGATTTCCCTTGCTAGGGCAGCAAAGGAACCTGATAATCCAGACTGAGCCAACCTCGACAGGAAAAACCCACTACCACACAAGCAGAATCCAGCTCTCTGTCCTCACAGCTGCAAAAGAACAGTGTAAAACCAGGCAGGTCTAAAACCCGGGCCCTGAGCGATTCCTCCATCTCCTCCAGGCAACCTGGCTGGGAGTATCGTAGCCCAAACTAGCCCAAATGCTGCAGAGAGGCTCCCTCCCCACCTCGAGACATTTGCTCCTCTGCCTAGCAGAAGGGCCAAGCCAGCCATGCGTGCTCGCAGCTTTGCTTTCTCTGAAGCTGCAGCACCCCTGGTCCACGAGCGGAGCTTCCAGCTTTCCTCAAGTCAGCAGAGTGTGTCCTTGGGGGGGACCTCCCAAACACATCCAACACAGGTGTAGGGAAAAGAGCACGGGGAAGGTTTCCCAGCAAATGCAGGATGAGAGAATGGAGGGCTCCAACTCAGAAGTCAGGATTTACCACATCCCCGATGGAGAAGCTCCTGCAGCCCTTATTGTGCTCCTGCAGTGCCCCGTCAGCACCCCCCGCAGGACGGGGGGCTCTCCCCCAGGTCTGGCTGAAAGCTCCCGCTACCCCTCGGCACCCACCAAACCTTCCCAAGGCAGCAGCTCTTGCCGATGGGGCATGCACCATGAACAGAGTCAGCTTCAAGGACGGGCAAGACAGGGCACCACACAACTGGAAGATAATTTTACATAACTAATACCTACAACAGCACAGAGAAGCAGATCTCAAACTGCCCCCTCACCGCTGAGGAGCTGTGAGGCACTCAGGGACCCGCACAGGGCTGAGATGGAATGCGGACAGGAGCCAGCCACGCTCTGCCGCAGCTGCACCGGGACGGAGAGGCCAGAGCCGCACCGGCACGTTCCAGTGAAGCGAGGGAGGGGGGCCAGGACAGCTCAGAGCCGCATTAAAATGCATGAGCTGTGCTAGCCCTAATGATGAGCAGAGCTGTCAAACAAGGAGCTTGTCCCAGCTAATTATCTCTAATGAGGGCAGAGTGTCAGGGTCCCCGAGGAGCTGGGCACAACTCAGCTCAGTTGCAGACGAAGGAGAAGATAAGCAAATGTCATTGTGCTGGCCTAGGTACAAAAATCATTAATTAGGCAAATGCAGCCTTCTATGCCAGTTTGCTCTTGAGAGCCTGGACTTGCTGCAGCTGCATACAGGCAGGCTGGAATCATCCCGGCTTTTGCCACCCAACCCGTCCCCTGCAGTGCTGAGCCTCCTGCCCCCGTGCAGAGACAGCGCAGCCCCAGTCTGGCAGCTCCTGACCAACCAGCCCAGGGCTGCGCAGCTGCACCACACTCACCTGGGGGCTCAAATACCCATCACGAGGGCTCCAACCCATTCCCAGGCCCAAAAAGTAGCAGAGAAATCTGGTTTTCTGGAAATGCCACCATTTAAGTCATGTTCCCTTCAACTACCTCCCTCATCCCCAGCCATCCAGCACAGCCCTGCAGAGGCTCCGCGCCTGCCCAGCAACCACCTCTGCAGCACCTCTCTCCCAAATCTTTAAGGCACCGGTAATTTCTGCTCCCCTGTGGTCCTACTTCATTCCAGCACAGAGGGGACCAGCCACGCGCTGCTCTACCAGCCCAGCTTCTCTCTTATCATGGGTCCTGTGGCTCAGAAACCAAGACTTCTACACTTATGTGCTAGAGAGGGGGAGCGTGTCTCTTCCTGGGGCGACAATCCAGAGATATGGCTCACATGAGGTCCGTCCTACAAGCTCTGTGCTTGTCCCCTGCCTCAGAGCTGAAGGGAGAGGGAGAAGAGGCTGCTTTTTCTCCAGCCAGAAACCCACCGCAGGACCACGAAGCTCAGAAACGACACCAGCGCTACACCAGCATGTGATTCTGGCAAGTGCTTTTCAGTGCCTTGTTGCCAGACAGGAGCAAAGGCTCAAACGCTCACTTCAACTACATTTTTACAAAATAAAGGGTTTTAAAAACACTGACTTCAAAGAGAAACAGTGCTGGAACCCAAGGGGTTGATGTGAGCTGTATGGCCAGCGGCCGGGGAGCTCAGCCCCACCTGCCGGCAGGCACCACCTGAGGCAGGGGGTTGGGGTCGCGCTTTCAGGGCACAACCGTCTCCACTGCAGAGGCCAGGGACTGATCTAAGTTACACCACCACATCTCACAGTCCCTGCTAAAACACACTAATGAGCAATGAGTATCAGAGAAAAGTTTACTCATATTCCCAAAATGCGTATTTCATTTTATACCGTCATCAAGCTCTCAACAGCAGCCAACTATTTGTACAGGCAGAACCACCACATTAAGTCTTACAAGAACACTTTCAGAGGCCACACAACAGAAATTCTTTCCTCAGCCCGCAGGAATGGTTCCTCAGTGAACTTAGGCGGTCGTTAGACTTTGATAACTGCAACGTGCTCCTGGGCAACCTCTTCTTGTGGCCTCTTCCACACAACCTGGCTCAGACAGAAGACTCACTAAACCCCACAGCTCGATCTGCAGCAGGCATTTTGCTACAAAGGTTTCTTTCCTTCTACTGCTTCTGCAGTGCCTGTTCTTTCAATTGGTTGACGAGCTCTTCAGCATACACCTTAAAGAGTGGGACAGGGTCCTGAAACGAAGCGGAGAATAAACCATTTAAATGGAGTGAAGCTGAGCAGCAGCAAGGGGTGAAATAAGTGAGCCCAGGGAGCCAGTACTGCGGGAGTGCTAACACTTAACGCCAGAGGAAGATGCGACTGGGTTTTTTTTCAGTGTCTGAACAAGGCAGCCTGCTATGCTATTCCTCCAGACACAGCTGCTGCGCAGCTCTGTAACCCTGCCTCAAAGATGACAGGCACCTGCATGGGACATTCATCAGCTTTCCCAGTTCTGCCTGCAGATGGGAACCACCAGTAGCGCCCAGGGATCCCTTCTAAAAATGCTTCTCTCCCTCTGCATGTTGCCCTCAGAGCCGTACTGAAGCACGTTGGGAGAACATACCCCTTGAAGGAGCTGGAGCCCCACAGGGTTCGGGGCCCAGCACCGCCTCATGCAGTCAGTGCTCCTGACACCTCTGCTCCTGCTGCAGCCACAACAGGACCAACGGGTCTGGGGGAAACGTCACCAAGAGTCCCCCCCACGCAACAAAGCCCTTCTGCCCCAGCAGCTCTCTGGTGCACATTGCTTCTAACAAGCGAGCTGCAGCAACAGAAGGTCACCCACCGAGTGAGCCCTGGGGTTGTATCCATGTGTCCCAAAGCACAAGAAGCGTAGCAGACAGCAACCAAAGGCAAAGATGTTCACGCAACAGGGCATGACTTATGGGCCACCCCCGCCAAAACACTCTCCCCCCATCAGGGGATCTGGTTTACAAGGCACTGTAACCCAGACCCAGGTTTTGGGCACCCAAATTTAACCAGGTTAAACATGGTGCTCAGCAGTTTTGGAGCACCGCTTCCACCGCTCAGGAGTGCTCAGGCTGCTCAGATCAGCTGGACGTGCAGCCTGAAGCACCTAAGACACCTTGGTGCTCAGCATTGCCTCAGGAACTCACCTTTTTTTCTAGGAGCCTCTGCTTTTCTATTGCTTCTTCTAAACTCAAGCCAACCCATTCAGCCTCCTCTTCTGGGATCACAAATTCCTGCGATAAAGGAAGGAGCAGGTGGTACATTTCGAGATGACTAAGATGCAAATCCAGCTCACACAAGGATGCGATCCAGTGGGAATGTTACTACAGACAAACCTTAAAACACTATTCCCTCATTTCTGGCAACCAAAGTCCGCTTCCCTTCTCTCCTTTTCCCTTAGCAAGGGTCCTGCTTGCTCTGATCAGCCGTGTCCACTGCTGTACCTCCCCTTTGTGTAGTTCCAGGGCTGTTTCTCAGCACAGCTCCACAAAGTGGATGCTGGTGGTGTTTCTATGCCGGCAACCATCACCAGCTGCACACAACTAAGCTGCACACAGGAAGTTTGGGCTCCTCACTGCAGCATCAGTACAAATTCTCGCTGCTGTTGGCAGTGCCAGCTCCTACCAGTGCTTATTGCAGACCCTCACTGACCTCGTTCACAGCAAAAATACAGGCTTTTGTCTTCATAAAGGATCAGTATAGCAATTAGGAGCCTGCAGAACGATGTTTAGATCTCTACTCATACCCTTAACCCTAAACACACAAGTATTAACGTAAGCTTGCACTGTGACAGGATGACTAGGACATTATCAGTCTGGACAACCATCAAACATCGCTGCAGACATGGGGGCAGGAACTGCAGGTCAGGCACCCACCCGGTACTTGTTATAGATTGCCTCTCTTTTGGCTGGATCGTCGGGATGCAGTTTTGGATCCCGCCGTGCAAGTCGCAGCAGCATTGTTCGCTTCAAATCCATCCCCAGCTTCGAGCACATATCAGCTTTTGGAGTCTGGAGAAATAAAGTCTGATGTTAAATTGCACCAAGAGAGAACACGCAAGTCTATCAGTAGACAGGCAACACCAACAGTTTATCCGCATGCTGTAGAAGCTTCTCAGGGCACACATTATGAAAGGGGAAACATCCCTTGGATTTGTTCTGGAGCTAGTTTAATACCAAGGGCTGCAAACAAGGGAGTATTAGAGGCTGGAAGCTTTAAACCTGCACTAATATATTGACAGCAGCAGACAGCTGCAAGCTGCTGAGCAAGGGCAGTGTGAGTGCAGATCTGCAGGGTCTGTCCTGCCGGGCACAGGGCCTGACCTTGAGAATGTAGAAGTCAAAGCCGTAGGCCTCGTCGATGAGGTCGAGGGTGCGCATGGTGACGGTGATGGTGAGGGTGGTGTCCAGGATCTCGCTGTAGAACTGACGCTCGAAGAGCTGCGGCTTCCACGTCTTGGGCAGCCTGGTGGAGAGCTGGGCACAGACCGTCGGCGCTTAGGGCCCGGGGATGCCGCCGCCGCCCGCCGAAACGGTCTGAGGCCGCACCAGGGGCCGGGTGCGCCGCCCAGAACGGCGCCCGGAGCCCCCACGCGAGGCGACACCGGCCCAGCGACACCGGCTCGGGGTAAGGGAAGGCTCACCTTGTCGTTACGCGCATATCGGAAGCCGCGGATCCAGCCCTCGCCGCCCCACAGTCCCTCGTGGGCAGCGGGCGGCAGGTACACAGGCACCGGCACGTCCTGTACGCGCTCCCGCTGCCCGGTGCGCGGGTTCCGCCGGTAGCTCACGCCCAGCGGCCGCCAGTGCACGGGGGTGGGCGGTGTGTCGTCCTGCAGAGAGGCCAGGTAGTGCTGCGGCAGCCGCGCACAGATGCCCTCCCGCAGCCGCAGGGCGGGCCAAAGCCGCGGCGCGTACCGGTGCAGCGGCATCGCCCGCCCGCCCGCCGCCGACTGCTTCCGCTTCCGCTCCCAGCGGCCACTGGAGCCGGAAGCGGGGCTGGAGCCACCCTCCCATTGGCTGGCGCGGAGCGGGAGGACGGATGGCGGCCGGCAAGGGCCGTGCCGCGCCCGCGTTTCGCTGCTCACCGGTACCAACGGCGTCACCGCGGGTTTGCCCCCAAATACCATTACCTTTATTAAATTATAAAATCATAAGCTTTAAAATTTACCGTATAAAATAATCACAGGTATTAACAGCAAAGGAAAAAAACCCAACAACCCATAAATCTTTTTTTTCCCCCCTAGACACCAGAATTCGCTGATTTTACCCAAAATAATTAACACCCCCCACACCCCTCCCAGGGGCCTGACACAATCTTGTGCCAGGGCCAACAGTCGCGGGGACGGGGGGCAAAAGCAGAACTTCAAGGATCGAACACAAAATTAAACAATCACGTTACGGGGATTTTTTGCCCCAAAGCTTCTCCTGCCTCGCAGGCGAGGAATTATTGCTTTTCTTGGGTAATGGCAGCACCGGGGCCAAGGCCGGAGGCCGCGGCCGTGAAGGAGCTGCCACGCCGCTGTGCAAACCGAGAGAGAAAGGGGGGGAAAAAAGTGCCTAAAAGTGATAAAAGTTTGAGGAAGGGCTGAGGGCCCTGCGTCCCCTGCTGCCGGTGGCGGCTGAAGGGCAGGGGGGGACGCGGAGACGACAGCGGTGGGCGCAGACGAGCCCCCTTCGCTCGTTCTGCGTCCACTGGAAGAGTCGGAGCTTGCGGAGGCCGGGGAGGGATAAAGTGCAGAGCTGAGCAGAAGGCTGGGCGCTTCTCCGAGCAAAGGAATAAACCCGTTTCCTACAAACTAGGAGGCAAATCCTTCATTGAGAGCTCTTTCCTGAGGGGCTCCATGGAGGGGGGCTCCACACCAGACCGACCGCAGCTGGAATAAACCAGCAAGGAACGATGCGTTTGAACCCTTACCTACAGAATAAGGATGGGCGAAGACAACTTGCCTGGTTGCCAAGTTTCTGCCCTCGCTTTCTGATGCCTGCGTGCCCTATGATAAGGCTAAGGTGAGACAGACGCTGCAAAGGAGCCCACGGCGATGCTCCTGGCTGGGGTGTGACACCGCCAGTGGCCTCAGATGGGGCTGTGACCCCACAGCACATCCATGAGGATGGAGGAGCAGGGGCCGGGCAGCTCGGACACCATCCTGGACCCCTGTGCTGCCCCGGCAGAGCCACGCACACGTCCAACCCACAAAAGGGAGGAAGACGGTGAATACCTGAACATGGAGAGCAGAAGGGGACAGTGCAGCAGCCTGCCTCCTTCCAGATGAGCTGAAAGGCGTAAAGTTAAGCTTAGACTAAACCCTGCACTGCTGTGGGTTTCACAGCTCGGGGCAAGATGCTGCTGATGCTTCTTGTACCTTCCCACGTGGGTTGTTTTTTTTTTTTTCACATTCCTGCCAAATCTGATCCTGAATCCAGGGCCCAAGTCCCGGCCTCGTTCTTGCCCCCCAGAATCAGGAGTAGGTAAAAGCAGCACCACCCATTTCACAGGGAGAGAGGCTCCAGACCCCTGCAGAGACGGCAGCCAAGGGCTCAGTGCACGCTGAGATCACCTCCCTCCCTTGCCATCAGCACCATGGCAGCATTTGTGCCCTCCCCCCTCCCCACCACCAAAATCAGAAGAAACCCCTTCTTCTTTTGGGTTCCAATGCTGATTGCAGGGTGGCAGGGGAAATCCTCATCCCACAGTCCTCTGCTGGGACGGGATGTGCAGGGAGGAGCCCAGCAGCCAAAGCCCTGGCGCCAGCCCAGTAAGGCCAAGCCTGATGGATGCAGCAGGAGGGGAGGAAGGGTTGGCGATTTCCCCCAGGGCCATGGGGAAGGTGTGGGACAGGCTATTCCTTGATCTAGAACCATGAAAAGCCTGCCATGAAAAGCAAAGGTGGCCTCAAGCTTGTCTTCACAAGACAAGCACATCATCATCCTCTGTAAACCTGGTCCATACTGTGCTCTCCTGGCCAGTGAATAAGTGTGTTTAAGGGGATTGCTGATGTGTGAGAGACAGGCAGCCCAGGCGAAGAGCAGCCCCGCCAGCCCTCCGCCTCTGCCGCCGGGAGCTGAACCATTCAGGTCACAGCATAGAGCTCCTCACGGTCGTTCTGGCAGATCTGATAGCGACAAGTGAGCTTCTGCGACCAGGCCCAGGGCTTCTTATGCTTGTCCCGAGGAGGAAGCAGGAAAGCGACGCTGGAAGCCACCAGCACGTGCCAGATGCTGTGGGTGTAGTAGTAGTTCTCATTGGTTTCCATGAACGCATATACTGAGATGGCGATGAAAGCCAAGGTGATCCCTGGGAGGAGGTAGAAAACCCAGCGCTTCCACGAGGGGGGGTAGCAGTGTCTGCGCTTCACTCCGTGGTAAACCTGGAGGGCACAGAAGGGTTAAGCAGCCAAGCAGAAGCTTAGGAAGGGAAAAAACAGGCAGTGTTGCCTGACCCAGGAGCTTCTGCCAACCTCCCAGCAAGAGGGTGTGCCTGCTGCCCCTGAGAAATTCAACCTCCCCCATTCTTGGGCCCATGTCTTGCATGCAAGTGGTGTGGCACCAGCAGGCAGGTGATGCTACAGCTCCTGCCCAGGGCAAGGGCAACAGCCAGCCATTGTGGGACAACACTGCAGCCACCAGCATGTGCTCAACTGGAGCTGCAGCAGCGGGACTGTGCTGAGACCTATAACTGGGGGATTTCTCAGCTATTGGAGGGATGGAAAGTGAATCCCTTGCTCTGCGCCCCCTCCACCTGGGTGTTTCAAGGAGATCAAGCCCTGCCTGTGGATCAGCTGGAGTCTGGGGTCTGCTCTGCCACAGTCATTCCTTGGAGGGGAGCAAAGGGCAGCAGGTCCTGCCTGGCTGCCCTTACTTACCCACGCTGCAATCATGATGACGAGGGCAAAGAGGCAGGGACCCATCATGTTCCACACCCCTCTGCGGTCCAGCTGCAGGGACATGGCAATTAACAGGGTCCCCAAGACAAAAAGGACCTGGGAATGAGACACCACCACTATCGTCAGCAGCTCGCTGGCTGCCAGAGCACAGACAGCCATGGCAGAGGCAGGGAGGACCTCACCTTCTGGCCACCCAGCCCTGTGTGCATGCGGGACTCAGGAGCAACACCTTCAGAAGGAGAAACCAGAGGACCCACAAACCTTTCCCACAAATCTCAGTCCCTCAAACCCAGTCCCTACAAGCACGCAGGTTCACGGTCCAAACTCCTGGGACAAAACAACCCATTGGTTTAAAAATTAAGGTGGCATTGGGTGACAAACAGGCTTTGTCACCAGGCTGGGCTGTGTCATTAAAATATAGCCGTGAGAGGGCTCAGCATGGCCTCCCGTGGCATGGCTGGCTCAGGTCTGGTCCTGCTGCGTGGCGTGACCTGATACTCACGTATTTCAGGATCTTCTTCACCCGAGACATGCACAGGATCGTCACCCAGATGGACACCACGGAGCCCAAAAAGTCACAGTACTGTAGTGTGTCGTAGTTCATGATGCACATCACCGCGACGCCTGGCTGGTCACACGCATGGTAGAACTAGAGCCGGGGACAAAAGCAAAGGCTAAAAGGAGCCCAGTGAAAATGACACTCCTGCCAAGCTCTGAAGGGACAGGACATGTCCATGGAGGTGCTTGTCCAACGATCCTAGAATTTCCTTGTGGAGCTCCAGGATGGACTGCTCCACCAAGGACTTCAGTCCAATGCAGCATCCCTGATGCTCAGGGGGAGCTGGCAGAGGACCCGACAAAAGGCAATGCCTACCGTGGAGAAGAACATGGTGTAGGTGTAGACGGAGGCCTCCACCAGATAGTAGCGATAAACAGCAACCGCTATTGCCGGCAGGAACATGAGGTTGCTCAGGGTTAGCAGGAGGGTGGCCAGGTTCTGTGCACTGACAGACTGGGCCTTGGTAATGTCCGTGCAGCTCCAACCACCCCAACCTGTGGAGGAGAGAGGCTTGTGTGGATCTCACATGCCCTGCCTTGTCCTCTCGCACCACCCAGCAGGAGCCTGAGACTCCTCAGAAAAAGCAACCACCCCCCAAGACTATCCCCGAGCCTCCTCTCCCTTGCTCCATCAGCCACTCACACTCCTGTTCTCAGGATGGTCTCATTACTCATCGCATGCTCTGCTGTGGAAATTCTTGGCGAAGCCCAGCAGAGCCGCATGTCTGCTCTGAGGACATCCCCCAAGTTGTTCCCACATAGCAGAGGCCATCCTACATACAGCAGGTGTCTGACCAGGCTGGTTCTTTTCATCCCTACAGTAACTCAACACACGTGCTACTTGCTGGTGGTACATCAAGGATTCGAGACTTGGATGCTTCAGATGATGGTATAAGCTGGGTGCAAGATCCCTACAGATCCCAGGAACCAGGGTGGAGCATGATCCACAGCACTGAGGAAACCACTGGGCTCCTGTCCTACCTCCTATCGCAGCAGGGCAGACTGCAAAGCCAGCTCAGGTGGCTCTGGGCCTTGCCCAGCTGAGTTTTGAAGATGTCCAAGGATGGAGATCTGGATATTATGCAAAGCTGAACAGCTTTGATGAGGGAAAATTTGTCTTCAATTTAGATGGAAAGTTCCTTGCTGCAGCCTCTTGCCCTTTCCCTCTGCTCTCCCAGAAGAGCCCAGCTCCAGGGTCCCTCTAACCCCTGTGGGAAGGTTCAATTCGATCCCCCTCCAACTCCTCTTCTCCAGGGTGAGCGAAGCCACCGCCTCAGCCTGCGGTGACATCCACCTCTGTGCAGGACAGAGGGAGTGACCGTTTCCACAGGCCACAATCCTCAGCCTGCTGACTGGATACCAGTCAGATACCCAGGACTCAAGGACTGAGCTGAGACACTCACCTGCTTTTTTTTTTTTTAATTTTAAATTATTTTAATTCAAGGTTAGGGTGCCCACACCCTCCTTTTTGGGGAAAGGAGGTCAGTCACAGGGCAGCCTGGGTATGCAGAGGCACGCGGTCAACTCCACGGTCAAGAAACAAGAGTTAAAAGTAACATCCATCCCATTCCAGTGCCACTAGAAACCCAGCCAGCAGCTTTGCCCCTTCTGCCGGCTCCCTGCCAGGCAGAGCCCAGGGAGGCTGCTCTCTCCAGTTAATTTCTGGGTCACGAATATGCAGATGGGGCATTTCGCTCCAAGTGATTCAGCGGAAAGCTGTCCTCAGCCTGATTCCCCGGTTCCCTCGGGGTGCTCTGTGCTTCCCAGAACCTGGCAACCCTGGGGGAAATTAGGATGCTGCTCTCCACCTCGCTCCTCGCCCCCCGTCAGCACTGCAGCAGATGGCAGGGACGTCCTGGCTCAGGCCCAAGGCAGCAGCAAACCACATTTTGTCTCGTCCTTCTGCTGAGAACAGGTACAGGGACCCACCCAAGCAGGGCAAGGCTATCATCTTCCCTACACCACTGACTCCCGCCCAGTCTTCTCATCTCATTAACATAATTAGCAGCTGACACCAATGTTCCACCTCTGAGTCTAAGGGCTGGCCTGTGTGCTGGCTCTTGGCAGCAGACAGAGCACCATAGCAAAGCACAGACAGGGACAGCAGTCCCATCTCGTTGCGTCCTGTACCAGGACCCTACACAACAAACCTCCCTGAGGGGCACAGGCTCCGACGCAGGCATTTTGAGGCAGCCCTGCCACCACCCTCATCTCTCTGGGGATGCTCAGCGGCACCTCTCCAAGCTGGAAGCCAAACTCCAAGTCGTCCTCAGCCTGATTCCCCATTTCCTCATGGCTGCTCTGTGCTTCCCAGAACCTGTCACTCCTCAAGAAAGTCAGGATGCTCCCAAAGAGGCCACCATGGGTGCCGAGGGCTCTTTGGGCTGGCGCTGTGACACCAGGCTGCTCCTGGCAGCCGCGGCACACCCCAGGCTCCCCTGCCCAAACACCACCACTGAAAAACGCAGCCTCCCCTTGGGAAGGATGGCAAAGCTTCCCAGGAAAAGGCACTCACCAGCCTTGCAGCTGCAGCCAGCATAGAGGTAGCCATGTCTTCTCAGGAGGCTGCACTGTCCATACGGCCCACAGTCATTGAAGCAGGGGGTGAGGTATGCGAAGACGGTCACTTTGGCTTCTGCGGCGTTACATTCACTGCAAGGAGAGCAGGAGGTCGCACTGGTACCCTGGTCCCTCAGGGCAGCCCAGGGACCACTCTCCTCCCGAGGGTCAGGCCACGCTCCTGCATGCAAGCTCCCCGCTGTTTCAGGATCTGCTCCATCCCTCCCAAGAGCTAGGAGCAGAGTTGGCTCCCTCTCCACTCTGCCAAAATGATATGCAGGAGGGAGTCATCTCTCTCCAGACCCCTAAAGCCGACCCCGGTACCCAGGATCAGCATTGCCAGTGCTGTCTTACAGCACATGCTCGGCCCCTTACGCAAGGAACAAGCAGGAAGGCAAACCGCAGGAGTACGGGCACAGCTGCCTGCACCTCAGAGAACCCTTGAAGGAGTAACAGCAACATTTTCATTAACCAATTTATCACCTTGAAATTCACCTGGGGAAGGGGAAGCTCATCCAGGCAGGCTCTGCTATCCACAGTCTGCATGAGACATGCCAGCTCGGCACCAGACAAGTTCTGCTTGGGTGCTCATGAGAAAGTCAGCATTGCCACCCACCTCCTTCCCCCTTCGCAGCCACAGTTCAGCTGCTACCAGGTGAGAGGAGCCCACAGCACGGCAGGGAGGACAGGGGCTCGGTGCTGCTCACGCCAGCCAAGGGCGGCGGGATGCGGAGGCAGAGTGCTCTGAGCCAGCCCCAAGGCGGAACGACGCACCAGACTCACCCCTGGTCCTTCGGGCAGATGAGCTGCAGGGAGAGGAACCAGTCATCTGTCTGCGGGTACAGCACAATCAGCATTGCTTCTGGGGAGGACGTGCTCACACGCAGAGGGTAGCCCTGGAAAAAGGCTTAAAGAAAAAGAGGGAGCTGTGATGCGCCAAGACTAGGGGAGAAGGGATCACAGTGATCTTGGGCTGAGACCGACTGCACAGGAATCAGATGCTCCTGTGGCTCCTTGCTCCCATCCTCAGGAGGCACCAGGGGGATGGAGAGGACCCTTGCTCCTGAGACCCTTGTTTTTTCTTTCATCTCAGCTCTCCGTACCTGCCTAGACAGCACAGGGCACCTGGAACAGCCTGTTTGCTTGGCTAGTCCTCCAGGGCACAGCTTAGCTTCTCTGCACATCACCAATGCCTTGACCACCCCCAAGCCCCCTGCCAACAAGGCTGGAAGAGCCCCAGCTGGTAACCAGACCTTCCTTTGGTGGAGGTGAACTCCCGGTGCCAGACCAGCACCTGCACCCCAGCACCCTGGGCACGTGCCAGTACGAAGACCTGAGGAGGGTTCGTGCCAAAATCAGCTTCCCTGGGACACCCCACAAAGTCCCGAGGCAGTTACCAGCTCAGGAGGTGGAAAAGCAAAGCCCCGAGGCTGCGCAGCTGAGCCAGCGTCTCTCATACCTGTGCTGCAGTTGTGCGTGGCGTTGAGGGACAGCACCGGCGAAGCAGCACTCACACACGCTACCACGGTGGCGTTGGCCAGGCTCATGGACGTCTGTGCAAACAGAGCAGTGTCCCACATCAGAGCACCGCGATTCCACCCCCCTACACACACACAATTCATCTCCCACGCTGCCCATGGTATGCGGGACCGGCAGGTGATAATAAATCCTGCAGATCAAGGTCACCCATCAATTCAGCAGCTCTTTCTGGGCAAAGCCGTGTTCACCTCACCCTGCACTGCCACCGTGTCACATGCTGGCTGAAAGGCAAGAGAGCCTTCTGAGGGACTGCCCCAAAGCTGGGACACTCAGACATCGCTTCAGCACGAGCGCAGGGTGGCAGAAGTCAGAGGCAGCAGGACATCAGGGCTGAGCCCCGCTCCAGCCCTCAGGAATTTTCACAGAATTTCAGGGGGCTGATTTCGGGGTGTCACTGGGAGCCTGGGAATCAGTGACTTGGGCAGGAACATCCCTGGTTTCCCTGCTCAGTCTCCTCTCCTGGTGGCAAGGCGCCAGGCTCCCATGGAGAAGATGGCATTGCCGCCGCTTTCCATTTTGTCTCCTCTGCGTCACTGCCACCACATGCCAGCAAGCTATGGCATTTGAATTGGAGCTGGCAGGTGGGACACGTTGGAAGTGGCTAAAACAGGCTCAGAGTGTTTTGTGACAACAAAAAGAAAGAGAAATAGTCCCACCGGTATCTACAACCCCCGGAGTCTGCTGACAAACCAGCCCAGGAGCAGGGACAAAGCCCCGCAGAGGGGAGACAATCCCATCAATCAGCCTCCGCACCTTGTTGAGCAGGAGATTGATCACGAGGGAACCCCCACTGTCCATGCCAGTGTTCAGGTTGAGGAGGAGGAGGGTCGGGGAGAGGGAGTTCACGGGCATGCTGGGACCATTCAAGAGCCTGTAGCGCACAGACACCACATCCAGGTCCTCTCGGACAATGGGCTGGTTCTGCAGACAGAAGCTCCTCTGGTTGGATGCATTGCGTGAAGTCTCTCCCGTAGACAGAGTGGGGCTCCCTGCTGCTCCTGCGCTACCCGGTCTGGGACCAGTTTGGCTCTGGTTTAGGCTGCTGAAGTTCAGGAATGAACTGGTACTGCCTGGTCTGCAAGCTGTAAAGCACAAAAAAAGGAGAGGAATCAGCACAGCCAGGATGAGCACCTCACCCAGGCAGGGCCCCAGCAGCTCCAGACCTTCAAGTGACAGCACAAACTGGGGGTATTTCAGCTGGTTCATGTACTGCAGTATTGGCTACAGCCCCTGAAAAGCAGGGGGAACTCTAGCATCAGCATCCACAATTTGGGACGCTGATGGAAGGCAGACAGTGGTACAGCGGGTTGAAGCACCCTGGAGCTGCAGGGAAGTGGAGGGGGAGCAGAAGGAGGGATAACACACAGCATCGTAACACATCGACGTACCCAGGGAGTACTCACCAGCCAGCGGCAGAGCACAGCACTGAGCTCTCCCATAACCACAGGTTGCATAAAAGTCTCTACCAACTCCCCAGACATGAGCAGACAAGGCTGAGCAGAAGAAAAAAAGCCAACCCAACGTAGCTACAGGAACAAGCCCTCACGTCATGGCAGATGGAGCTGAATGTGACACTTGGGAGTCCTACTGGTGGAGCCCGTCCATCCCTCACAGACATTCTACTGCTCCCCTCTATCACCCTCCAACACATGGGATGAGGCTCTGCTTTGCGGAGGCGATGGCAGAACCCCCAGCAGGAGAAAAACTTTAAAATGTACCTAGTTCGTGGGCTTCCAAGGGTTAAATAGAGATTATGGTCACGTAATAAGAGGATGCAAAGGTGCCTATCAGAGTCACAAGGACATCGTGACCTCCTGAGTCTCAAGGTGTCACCTGAAATGGTGACATCCCCTCACTACAACCTAAGACATTACCCAAGTAAACCTCTGTGAGATGGTTTCCTGTCTGTAGCCTGCTTATGGTCCATCGATAGTCAACGTATCATTACAGTCTGGGGCATCTACCCAAAACTATTTTCCCTATCAGATTTTCAGCCAGCCACTGCTTCCCAAACAGCCTTTGGAAAATACCATTGCCGAACTTTTCAGGCATTTCCAAAACAGGCAGGTCCAGGGAGTATCCCTCTTGAGGGAACGCTGGAGCCTTCACTTTTGACCCCAAAGCAACAACTAGGTCTCAGCCCTCAAGGTTATGCTCAGGCAACCAGCGTGCTGGGGAACGCCAGCCACTACAGCCAGCCACCCAAAGACCCAAGAGAGACACAGTAGACACAAAGTTCTCTCTGGTCATTCCTATAGGGCTGGAGGAAGTGGAAGCCCACCTCTGAAAGAAGCCAGCATCTCCACTGACACACTGGCATTGGCAGCGCCGAGACTCTCCACCATGATCTGCATCCACTTCTCCCAGGGGGGCGAATCCAAGGCCAGGCTGCAGTTTACCTTCCCCACGCAGGTGATGATCCTCTGGAAGGACTGGGGCAGCGTGATGGAGCCCAGCACTACCCGCACGGCGCACGCTTTTTGCCCGCTTGTCATGCAGTTCTGCAGCTCAAGCTGCATCACTGCGGTGTGCTTGGGAACGAAGACCCTGCAGGAGGAGGGATGAGCAGTTTGCAGAGCTTGAACTCTCAACACAAGCCAGTTGCGACCCACCATGTTCTCTGGGGTTTTGGGTCAAGAACTAGATTGCCCTGGTTGGTGTTGTGAAAATCCTTCCCAAGGGAAACCTCTTCCTTAGCACAAGAAGGATGTGGACCTGTTGGAGCGGGGCCAGACGAGGCCCCGGAGATACTGGGAGGGCTGGAGCCCCTCTGCTGTGAGGACAGGCTGAGAGAGTTGGGGGGGGTTCAGCCTGGAGAAGACAAGGCTCCGGGGAGACCTTGAAGCCCCTTCCAGTCCCTAAAGGGGCTCCAGGAAAGCTGGGGAGGGACTCTGGATCAGGGAGGGGAGCCATGGGACGAGGGGGGATGGCTTCAAACTGGAAGAGGGGAGATTTAGATGAGATCTCAGGAAGAAATTCTTTGCTGTGAGGGTGGTGAGCCCCTGTCCCAGGTTGCCCAGGGAAGCTGTGGCTGCCCCATCCCTGGAGGTATTCAAGGCCAGGTTGGACGGGGCTTGGAGCAACCTGGTGTGGTGGGAGGTGTCCCTGCCCAGGGCAGGGGGGTGGCACTGGATGAGCTTTAAGGTCCCTTCCAACCCAAACCATTCTATGGTTCTATGAAACATCTCAAAGAACTAAAATTCCTGCAGTTGAACTTCTAAGACCATCTGGGAAGTGTTGGATAAAGGCATTCGTGTGCTCCCCATGCAAACCCTAGCACTGCTGCAGGGAGCTCGGCAAACAGGCTTGGAGACCCCTCAGCTCCAGCCCCACAGGGAACACCCGTGGCTTCCCCCAAGGAGCACCTGTGGAAAATCCCACCCCCCCAAAGCCCCAGGTTTTTCCATCCCCTGCTCTCACTCACTTGACATGCAGCGCCTTAGCAGGTGAGACGATGGTTTGTGGCATGGCAACACCAGGCTCCAGAACAGGCATATCAGTGAGTCTGAGCACAAACATATCTGCCTGGAACATATAGGGGCATGGAGTGGAGAAACCCTGCAGGAGGGGAGAGAGCAGACGGGTCAGCTGTGGCGAGACAAACTGGGCAGAGTACGATGGCCGAGACCCTCTCCAGGACCCTCACCTTCACTTCGATCCTGCCCGCAGCCTCAGGGAGATGGGCAGCAATGAACCAGTCTCCAGCAGCAGGGGTGGTGACGTTCACAAAGGTGGTGTTTTGCACAGCACTGCTCAGAGTGATGCTTATGCTATAGGAAGGACGGACGGTCGCATTTGCAGGAAAATCAGTGCCCAGCGGATTAATTACGGGAGGGGCTCCGTAGCGAAAGTGCCTGTGAGAGAAACCAGAATGCGAATAAACTGAGGGATGTAAAGACACTGGCAAGAGAAACTGGGATACAAACTCACCAGGGGACACCCAGGTTGGCCAGGAAAAACCTCACATTTTCAAGTGGACCACAAGAGCCATCATTTTCATCTGGTGAGAACTGGGTGCTATTAGCTTTATCTGGAATTTCTTTAGAGATTGGTTTAACTTGGCTGCTTATTAAGGTAAGGATTTACATGGTTTCATCAAGCCTGAAAGCAAATTTCCACGCTTACCAAGGTTAAGCCCCAGCTGCCAGACTACTCCTTTTTTCCAACCATCAGCAAATTCCCCATATAGGCCAAACCGTCAAGGAAGAGGTTTCATTTTCTAGCCAAGATCTGCATCTTCCCTATTTCCCCTTTTAAGGAGGGTGGGCAGAGATAAAGAAGATGCTCACCAAGGGGGGCCCATGTGACTGACCTCAGTACACCAGCATCTGCTTTCCAGATAAGCAGCCCAACGTTTGAATTACCAGAAAAGCAGGCAGTTAAGTAATACATGGGATGCTTATTTAGGCAACCAATTCGGCATTTAATTTGCTTGCTTTTGGACTGCTAGAGCATTGCGATAGAAGAATGGAGGTTGCAGGTCCAGAAAACAAACATGACAGGTGATGTGTTATTAACCTGCTTGAGTTTAGCTGGGCTGGTCTTCATTTCTTAGGGTATCATTTAGCTGCTGCCTTGTCCTGCACATCCCCAAACTATTGGAAACCTTTCTGGGAAGCAGAAAATAGGAAGATCATCTGTGCCAGGCTGCTCAGGAGCAACTAAAAGCACTGGTCTGTGCCCAGGACAGACCAGAGAATTGCAAGCCAAGTAGCTGCAGCCACTCCTGAGACCTCTGCGGAGTGGATGCCAGAGACCCACGTGTCTCCATAGGCACAACTTGCCCAGGAAACTTGGGACCCTCCCAAGATACAGCTCAAAGTCTTGCAGGTTTTTAACCTCAAATCCTCCAAGAACTCAAGTACTGCTTTAAGTAGCATTTCTTTCACTGGCATTGAGTTTGCCATCTTCTCAGGATCCTGCATCTGCATTCCTCTGCTATCTCTGCTCCACACACAGCCCACACCCTTCACCCCTTCACAAAGTGTTCCCAGTCTCTTCAGTTCCTCTGCACTGGGGAATTTGTCTGTCTCAAATCGGTTCGGGTCCTCTCAAGCCCCTTGTAGTCCTGCCACATCCTTTGGTACCACTCGCAGGAGCCTGCCAGGCACAGAAAGGTCCAGGAACACCTTTGCTCACGAGCAGCAACACCAGTGTCACTGTGAAGCTCTCTCCAGTGTTTCTAAGGTGTCTCCTAGACACCACGTCTGCTAGACAGCCCCAGATCCACTGGTAACGTGGACACAAAATGCTCCTACTGGTTTAAACACAGATTTAGGGCTAGTACAGTAAGAAACTATGGCTGCTGCAGCTGGGGAACAGATGCCCAGCCTCCTACAAATAACCCACCCCAGCCATGAGCAACATGGACAGAAGAAGGACAGGAAGCCCACGTGGGCAAGCACAGGCACAGGGATGTACGTACACTGTGATCTCCATGTTGGTGCACTCAGGTCCTTTCCCCCGGGATGCTTGCAGGAGCCAGCGAAGCAGCACAGTGTCTTCTGGCACACGGAAGTGGAAGAGCTTGGCGTTCCCATACCAGCTGTAGAAGGAGAGCTTCTGTGCGCTCTGGGAGAAGTACTCGGAGACATACAGGGAGCCTGAAAGGCAGAGAGCACAGCAGTTGCTAGGGGGGCTGCTGGGGGCAGGCTGCAGGGCTACACCCACAGAAGCTCACAGCAGTTCTAAGGTTGTCGGAGAGGAGCCCTGTGTGTCCCTGACTTCTCATCCCAGTCCTGCTAGATAAGTGGTGGTCCACATTGTTCCTCCATCCAGAACTGCCCACAGCCTGCTACAAACCCCTCACCTGAAGCCACAGAGCACTAAAAGATGCCTTAACCATGCTCTGCAAGATGTGCTCTGAAGATGACAGATCACCAGAGACACCGAGGAGGAGGAGGAAAAGGTCAGGAGGAAAAGTTGATGGCACAAGAAAAGGCGATGGAGCAGGCAGCAGCAAACCCTGGGGCAAACAGTGCAGAGCAGATGGCAGCAGGTAGCGCAGGGGTGCTCTGGGCTCCAGCAGCAGTTTATGGTGCCACCAGGCAAGAGCTGTGCCCTTATCTGTCTCTGCTGAGCACATGGGCTGACGCTGTTGGTCTTACCCAGCTCAGGACACACGTACTGCGCAACATGCTGCTTCCTGTGATACACAACACGATGAAAATCATAGAATCATAGAATGGTTTGGGTTGGAAGGGACCTTAAAGACTATCTCGTGGGACACATCCGACCAGACCAGGTTGCTCCAAGCCCCGTCCAACCTGGCCTTGAACACCTCCAGGGATGGGGCAGCCACAGCTTCCCTGGGCAACCTGGGACAGGGGCTCACCACCCTCACAGCAAAGAATTTCTTCCTCAGATCTCATCTAAATCTCCCCTCTTCCAGTTTAAAACCATCCCCCCTCGTCCGATGGCTCCCCTCCCTGATCCAGAGTCCCTCCCCAGCTTTCCTGTAGGCCCCCTTTAGGTACTGGAAGGGGCTCCAAGGTCTCCCCGGAGCCTTCTGTTCTCCAGGCTGAACCCCCCCAACTCTCTCAGCCTGTCCTCACAGCAGAGGGGCTCCAGCCCTCCCAGCATCTCCGTGGCCTCCTCTGGCCCCGCTCCAACAGCTCCGTGTCCTTCTGCTGTTGGTGCCCCAGAGCTGGAGGCAGCACCACAGGGGGGTCTCACCAGAGCGGAGCAGAGGGGCAGAATCCCCCCCCTCGCCCTGCTGCCCACACTGCTGGGGATGCAGCCCAGGGTGCTGTTCGCTTTCTGGACCATGTGCTGCAAACCTAACTCTGCTTTCAGATTTACCTTCCAAGGTCTAACAATTTTCCCGCCTGGAAGAAAGACTACTGGGATAGAGAGAACAGCCCTAGGGTAGGCTGAAAGGTGGTGCAAGAGGACAACGGCTATTCAGCCAAAGTGCCATCAGGACTAGCTAGATCCTCCATCCATCCCTCTGCCCAGCTATGCCTACAGATCCCCCTCCAGCCTGCTGACAATTTCACCTGTAAGATCATGTATTAGCGTTTTGCCAGTAAGAAACCAGCCAGACTGCAACTCGGGGATGGAAAAGAAATGTCACGCCAGGGTTGGGAAGGGGACAAAACTGCACGGAGACAGCAGAGCCAAGGTCATGCTGCCCACCCGAAAACAAGTTCGTAACACTGAGCAAGGGGTAGAAGAAGGGGTCTTCACATCTCTGCTTTCTTCTACACTGGGATTCCCTGGAGTGGGGAGAAACCGTGGCGCCTTTTGGACACAGATTCCTCATTTCTATCAGAGAATAAAGCATCAAGCATGGTTTAACTCGCCTTCCTCCAATGCTGGGCAGGGGCGTGTGGTGCGGAAACACAGAGGACCCAACTGAGCTTAAGAAAGTTGCCAATGAAAGAGGAAAACAGTCCTGGGGCAGGACCAGAGCCTTGGGATGGATGTACTTCGTGCCAAGAGGAACCTAATCCTAGCAGAAACTACAATCTGTGCCCCAAAGCGGGATGCACACTGGCCTGCACCCACGGCGCTGCAAAGAGACAGGAAGGTTAATCATGGCTTTAATTCCCTGGCAAATTACCAAGCCAAAGCCTTCAGGCACCCTGCAAACCCAACAGGGAAAGGAAGAAACAGGAAAGCGAGAAATACCGGCCGTGCAAGCCAGCCAGAGGAGTCGCTCGAGGAGGAAGAGTGTGGCCGCCTGGCCTTGCCACAGGGGCTGCTCCAGCCCCATGCCCACAGGGTCCGGCTGAGGGAGCAGCACCCCAGTGCATGGGGCCAGAAGGGCATGGAGCAAGACAGCCAGAGGTCCCCTGCCCCCGGGCAGAGCCATGCCACTGCGGTCCCCACGCCGGGGCTATGCTGCTCTCTGGGCCAGCAAGGAGCAGAGACCACAAAAGATGCTTTTCAAGCAAAGGCTCCCCGGCTGCGACGCCAGCGCAGCGCATGGGCTACCACAGACAAGAGCTGGCTGTGAGCCCCTACGAGCCCAGTTACGTTTCACACACAGGAGCTACAGAAGGGAGCAATCTTTAATCGGCAGCGTCTATATCCCCAGCTGACTCCGCATGCACACGGTGTGTCCATTTCTGGAAGTCCACAGCCTTCCAGTACCTAAAAGGGGCTACAAGAAAGCTGGGGAGGGACTTTTTACAAGGGCATGTAGTGATAGGACAAGGGGTAATGGCTTCAAACTGGAAGAGGGGAGATTTAGATGAGACATCAGGAAGAAATTCTTTGCTGTGAGGGTGGGGAACCCCTGGCCAAGGTTGCCCAGAGAAGCTGTGTCTGCCCCATCCCTGGAGGTGTTCAAGGCCAGGTTGGACGGAGTTTGGAGCAACCTGATCTGGTGGGAGGTGTCCCTGCCCAGGGCAGGGGGTGGCACTGGATGAGCTTTAAGGTCCCTTCCAACATAAACCATTCTATGATTGGGCTCAGGACAAAGGCAGACATGGACACAAAACATGATTAGAGTTGGTCCTGCTCAACTCAACAGGTCCCCTCAAGACAACCTGCCTGGGGAAAAGCCCTTCTGCCTTG
The DNA here is from genome assembly GCA_947846985.1 of Fratercula arctica. Taxonomy (NCBI): domain Eukaryota; kingdom Metazoa; phylum Chordata; class Aves; order Charadriiformes; family Alcidae; genus Fratercula; species Fratercula arctica. The sequence goes on from CANTUZ010000009.1 coordinate 27,414,147, forward strand.
ACATAAGCTGCTGCAACCCCACCTTCTGTCAGGCTCCGCATGGCCAACAGCCATGGTCACCACCCTTCCAGCACGTCCTCATGAAGCGGAAGCACGATTTGTGTGGTTTTGGGGGAGGAGAGGCCAGGCAGGCTGCAAAATTAAAGACTCAAACAACCAGCAGTGCTCTTTATTAAGGACCGGTCAATTACCCGGAGCGAGCTGAAGCGCAGTAACAGGTCGAGGGCAGGCAGGCTGACCTGCCATCAGCTTAGCACCGGCTGTCGTTGTACCAACAAGACCCCAGCGTGGGCAAAGTCTGCTGACAAACAGCTTCTCGAAGCGCCAGCCAGCCATGCTGCACCCAGGGGATGGGCAAGCCAGCTGCCAGGGCTGACAAGGAAATATCATGGGCAGATAAACTGAATATCAACAGAGAAAAGCCAGAAAGACAGGTCACCGCAGGCGAGGCGTGTGCTCCGGCAGCCCATTTGCATCAAGAGAGAGTGCTCGAGTATTCACTGCGCTCTCTACGTGGCTGTCCCCATCCATCCAGTATGTTCTGCATCACCTGGGAAGTCCCCCTCGGCTCTCCTGTGATGTCAAACCACCCTCTAAACTGAGCAAGGGAGATGTCACACGGATGTTGTTTCCATCCTCTCCCATACAGATTTCACCTAAGTGGATTTCAAACATATTACGGAAAAAAACCCAAGTGTTTTTTAAGACAAGGAACAAAACACGGTAGAATCACAGATGCAGAGAGGAGATGGGTTATTTGAATTTCAGAATAAAGAGCCACCTGCAAGAGCTCGGATGTGTTTATCCAAAGATGATCTCATGGTAGTTTTAGGAAATGATAGCTTGACTGCTGGTTTCAGAGCTTCCCATCAAAAGGATGAAGCCCTCATTTCAAAGCAGATGCTGCGTAAAGCTATACGGACAGTGGGTCAGCCTGACTCTAGAGATGATGTGGAAGGAAGTTTGGCCATTTATAATGTAACAGAAACCCTATTCCTTTAGCCCGGGTCAAAAATCCATCTTTAGATGTTCCAGAAAGAGGACTCCTCGCTCCTCTACGGAGATGCTGAATCCTCACCGTCTCCCAGACCTAACCCTACGGAGGCATTCCCCCAGCTGGCGGGCCGGCGCCGAGAGAACCCAACCACCACACCTCCAGCGCAGGGCAGCTCTCCAGGGCTGGGAACCCCCCCAGCAGGATGCCAGAGGAGGGTGGGCCTGGGGTAAAAGGCTATCTCCCCCCTTCAGCCCCCCCCAAGCAGCCTCCACTCTTTGCAGACTATGAGGAAGCGATAACCACCATCAACAGCGGATAGCCACCGCTGGGACAAGCCTACCTCTGTGATGGGGTGAAGTAGGCAAACAATGTCACCTCCCCAGCCCTTCCCACCACCACACTCGCTGGGTGACCCTCCGGAGGGAGAGGCACGGTCCCTGGGGACCCCAGATCCCCAGCACCACCACAAAAAGCACCCCTGCTCTGCTGAAACCCCTGCTCCTGCCCAGCTGCCTCAGTGCACTGGAAGGAAAGTAACCTGAAAACAAAGCAAAACCAAAACAACCACCACCACAAATCCAGCAGAAACCCCTCTGGGTCCGGGCCTGACCTCTCGCTGCTCTGCAGCGCCCGACACCAGCGCTGCTCCACTGGAGGTGGTCCACAGAGCTCCCGAATCACTTGGGAAATCACAAAGCCACCTCAAAGCCATCCCTGGCAGGAGCTGCTGGACTCAGACCAGCTCCAGGGGTTGTGTGGCAGAAAAGCCCCCACTTGTTTAACATAACCCAGTTGGTTTCCCACCAGCACCTCTGCCCCCTGGGACCCCACCGGCTCCTGGGGCGGGAAGCGAAGCCCCCCAGCCCCGGCTCACCCCTCTGTCCCAGCCCTGGTCTCCCCTGAGCATCGCCAAATGGCCGCTGGGCACCCCTAAACTGCCACCGGGCACCCTGAGCATTGCCAAACTGCTCCCAAGCATCTCCAAAATGCCCCCGAGCCCCCTGGGCATTGCCAAACTGCTACCAGGCACCCCCAAACTGCCACCAGGCACCCCTGCAGCGCACCCCCAACTGCCCTCGAGCCCCCCAAGCATCGCCAAACTGCTCCCAAGCATCACTAAACTGCCTTCCGAGCCCCCCAGGCATTGCCAAACTGCCACTGGACACCCTCAAACTGACCCTGGGCATCGTCAAACTGCCACCAGGCATTGCCAAACTGCCCTTGAGCCTTCTGAGCATTGCCAAACTGCCCCCCAAGCATCACCAAAGTGCTGCTGGGCACCCTCAAACTGCTGCTGGGCACCCCGGGCACTGCCAAACTGCCCCCGGGCATTGACAGACTGCAGCTGGGGACCCCCAAACTGCCACTGGACACCACCAAACTGCCTCCGAGCCCCTCATGCATCACCAAACTGCTCCCGAGCATCACTAAACTGCCCCCTGAGCATTGCCAAACTGCCCCCGGGCACCCCCAAACTGCCCCCTGAGCCCTCTAGGCACTCCCAAACTGCGCCCAGGCACCCCCGCAGAGCATTCCCAACTGCCCCGAGCATTGCCAAACTGCCACCAGGCTCCCCCAAACGGCCCCCGGGCACTCCGAAACTGCCTCCGGACACCCCCAAACTGCCCCTGAGCCACCCGAACATCACTAAACTGCTCCCTGGGCATTGCCAAACTGCCGCTGGGGACCCCCAAACTGCCCCCTGAGCCCCCCAGGCACTCCCAGGCATCCCCGTGGAGCATCCCCAACTGCCCCCGAGCCCCCCGAGCACTGCTGAACTGCTGCTGGGCACCCCCCAAACTGCCCCCGGGCACCCCGGGCATCACCTAACTGCTGCCGGGCACCCCCAAACTGCCCCCAGGCATTGCCAAACTGCAGCTGGGGATCCCCAAACTGCCCCTGGACACCCGCAAACTGCAGATGGAGACCCTCAAACTGCCCTCGGGCACCCCGGGCATCACCTAACTGCTGCCGGGCACCCCCAGACTGCCCCCGGGCATTGCCAAACTGCAGCTGGGGATCCCCAAACTGCAGCCGGAGACCCCCAAACTGCCCCCGAGTACCCGCAAACTGCCCCCAGGCACCCCAGGCATCACCTAACTGCTGCCGGGCACCCCCAAACTGTCCCCGGGCATTGCCGAACTGCAGCTGGGGAGCCCCAAACTGCTGCCGGACACCCCCAAACAGCCCCCGGGTACCCGCAAACTGCCGCTGAGGATCCCCAAACTGCCCCCGGCCACCCCGGGCATCACCTAACTGCTGCCGGGCACCCCCAAACTGTCCCCGGGCATTGCCAAACTGCAGCCGGGTACCGCCAAGCTGCCCCCGGGCACCGCCGCGCAGCATCCCCAGCTGCCCCTGAGCTCCCCCCCCATCCCGTGCGGCACTCACCGGGCCCGGTGCGGTTGCCGCGGCCGGCGGGGAGCGCCAAGAGCTGCAGCAGGAGCAGCAGGAGCAGCCGCAGCGGACCGGCTCCCCGCGCCATGGCCGCCCGCCGCTACCCCGGCATCGCCGCCCGCCGCCCGCCCCGCAGCGCCATCGCCGCCGCCGCCGCCCGCTTCCGCCGGCCCGCCCCGCCCCGGCCCGCCCCCCCGGAACACCCGCTCCCCCGCAACACCCGCCCCCGTCGGGCGGCAGTGGCGACGGGCCCGCCGCCGGCATGGGGACACGCAGGCCGGGGGGAGCCTTGGGGGGATCGGGACTGGGGCTTGTGGGGTGCCCAGGTCCTGGGGGAGACCCAGCACCCGCATGGGAACCCCCCTGTCCTGGGGACCCCGTGGTGCTGGGGAGGTCCTGGAGCCCTGTCAGCACCCCAACACCCTGCAGAGCCCGATGACCCAGAGACATCAGCTGGTCCTGGGGACCCCCGTGGTCCTGGAGGGGTCCTGGAGCCCTATCAGCACCCCAACACCCCAGTAATCCCGGGGAGCCCGATGACCCAGCGACATCAGCTGGTCCTGGGGTTCTCCAGCACCTCGAGGTCCCAGGAGGTCCCTGAGAGCCCCAAGAGAGTTACTAGGGGGGGTGTCTCAAAAGCCCAGGCGCACCCTGGGCCCGTGGGAGAGTGCCCTGGGGAACGGGGCAGGGGGGTGTGGAACCAGGGTGCTGCCACAGGAGACAGTAGCTTTGTGGGTTTGCTTCTCCGTGACGCAAAGAGAATGTGAGACGGGAATTTGAGATCAGTTCAACCCGAAATCTCAAACATTAACGCGCCTCGGTTGTAAACAGACAGTAGCTGCCCACCGTGCCCTATCTCAGAACTGAAATTGTTGGGGAGCCTCAACCCTTCAAACTGCAGGGTTTTTTTATACTCATCCCTACAAAGTCCGATTGCCTTCTCAGCTCTCACGTATCTGCCACGTTCACAGGACTCGCCAGAGATGTGGCTTCCATAGGAATGGTCAACTCCTCCTCTGATTTTCTGATTGTCTCCAAAAGGGCCCAGCGTCTTCCCTCTTACATGCGTTTTTTTTGGGAAACCTTCTGATGTGTTTGTGTTCTCCAAGAGAGTAATGCAGTCCGGACGCAGTCTCGGAGTCCTTGCTTGGCCAAAATTCCCTCCACTTGCTTATGGGTCAGCGTGGTTGAGGACTTCAGATCTGCTTTCAGTCAACCACAAACTCCCTGGAGATGGACTTATTACTTCAGGAGCTCAAAAATCTTTGCTTCTTGCTCTCACGGGCCTGATATACTTGTGGTGAGTTTTCTAGGTATGGGAAGGAAATTCCCTAGGGAAGAGCCGGTCATTTTCTAGGGACTCTGACATCAGCGAAAGCCCCACAGCTAGTGCAATCAATAGCTAGCAATGCCCTCATCTAATTTATGAGAAGACTTCCTTGAAGTCAGCCCAGAAGCTTGAGCACGTAAAGCATGGGATGGGAAGGGATTGTTCTTCTAAATCCTGGCCTAGATTTGTTCACTGCCATTTGTTTGCTATCCATGGATGTTCAGAGCTCTCCTTCTGGAATGCATCCTGCCTAACGACAGCAGCAGCTTCCTCCACGTCTTTTTGCCAGGCATGAGGATATCATCCCCTTTCTGCTGTGTTGATCTTTGAGGCCATGGAGGGATCCTGTAATATCCCGGTCCTCCTCTATAGTGATAGTACCCAATGTTTTGGCCATTAATAACAATTCCAAGGCCAGGTCCAAGGTCAGATCCTACCAATAATTTCCCTCCAGCCCAATAATTCCCTTCCAACACTCCTGTTATCATCACCCTATTTTCTTGAGCTCTGTCTTACAGTTCTTTCACCAATCCATATTTTCTCTAGGCAAAATTCCATGCTTCCAGCACCACCAGCTCATGACTTACAACAAAGCTCAGAGATTCTGACCCACAACTTGATGGGTTTATCTGTTCTTGCTTCACTCACGCATATTGCGAGCATCAATCAAAGCCTTCTTTAATGGCTAGTCCTCCTCACCATTTTTCATAACCTCCTTGTTATTCCTAATATCCTTATGATATTAGGCAATCACACTCCAGTTAGGTATTATACTCTTTACCTCTTGTTTTTCCCACTCCTTTGGGATATAAAGTAATTTTACAATGTTTTCTCTAGGGAATGGCAAGTGCCTTCCACATTAGCTTTGAGTTCTCCCAGCTGATTTTGCTGTTGCTCAAAAATTGTTCTTCTGAAAGAAGAACAAACAAACCCTTCTGTTCTCATCCTATATTCATTTAGCCTTCCACTCCACTTTAAAGGTATCGGCTCATCATCAGTCATTCCTTATGAGTGACTTCCCCGCAACGCTGCCTCTACTTATAGTTATTTTCCTCTTAAAGGATAAAAAATGAGATTCAAAGTCAAAGATCTGAGAGATCTGAGCACAATTCAAACTCACCTAATGTGGTGTAGAATCTGATCAACAATGCTGCACTTGCTCCTGTTCCCCAAGGAAAGCATTCCAGTGTTCAAGGGAAGTGTTTGGGGTGGTGGATGCTGTAGGAGAAGTCACCTCCAGACTGACAGCTGCTCCAGATGCATGAGGACACTAAAATGTTGTCATCAGCTTAGTGGCTCTGTGGGTCGCTCCTTTCCCCTTTGGTAAGCGGCCATGCGATCTCAGAAGAAGGGGTGAGTTTGAACCAGGGAGGGTGAAACGCCCTCTCTCCCTTTTGCTCCAGAGCTGGAGCTGGAGCTGGAGCTGGAGCTGGAGCTGAAGCTTCCTCCACTTCCACAGGCAGTGCCACAGGTGGACCCATGCAGCCACCCACGGCTCACTGTGACCTGCAGCCAGTCAGAAGATCCAGCTGCGGTGATATCTGCCTCCTCTTGTGGTGGCAACAAAAATTGCAGTGTTTAGAAAACTGCAAAACCGCTGGTGAGCTTCTGTCTGTGCTGAAATCTAAGGAAACATGGACGTGCCGGCGCCAGGGCTTCTGTCTAGCTTAGTGACACTGAATATAGTGCAGGTGCCAGTGTAATGGTCACCACATCTGCTTCTTGCTCTTTGGTCCTCAAGCTCAGGCCCACCTCAGGAGCTCAGATGCAAGTGGGAGACCCTGCTCTGGAGAGCACGTTTCCTACAGTCTTTCAACCAGGCCCGGGGAGAAATACAAAAAATATCCCTGTTTGAAGCTACGATCTGGAAAAATAAATAACGATGACCTGTCCAAATCGAATCTGTGGAGCTTTAACAATGCTGACCCATGAATTTTGATAAATATACTTCTACTATTAATAATGGCACTCAGCTGCTCAACCATTGAAGGGGGTATAAAAGCTTTCTGCCCGAGCAGCTGCAATGCACATTTTGCTGTATTGCTTTCCATAAATCCATAGCTGGGATCCTCTTGGCCACGTGCAAAGGTCTCCGGAGAGTGCAGAGCTGGCACAGCCTGCTCCCCTATCTCTGTTTGTCTGGTTCTGATACAAGGAGTAAAAAAACCTGTATTTTAACCATCCCCAGCTAGATCCTGGTTGAGTTGTGTCTCCCCAGCAGCTCATTGCCAATTGAAGTCACTGTGACAGGGGATCTGGAAAGGAAGGGTATAATGAAGAACTGTGTCCCTGGAAAATCTGCACTTGTAGTTGCACGCTTTAGGTTTGGATAGAAACATCAGATGATGCTCCATCACTGCAGGAGGCAGGTGAAAGGCTATTTGATATGGTCCATGGAGCTGCGCTATGTACAGCTTCCAGTGTGAGTCATAAATAGAAAAACAGGAGGTCGATCGTTTCAGTGTAGATGAAGGCAAGGTGACACAGACAGGGAAATAGGATCTAAAACAGAGGAGGCTGAACTTGAACTGGCTGTTACAGCTCAGGAAAAAGACGCTGGAGTCCTCATTCCAGTTCACTAAAATTGTAGCCTTGATGTGCAGAAGTGGTCTGAGAAGCCAGCAAATTGTGGTGATATCATCAGGAAGGGTTCTCAAAAAAGGGGGAGAGGACACCTTTTGCCTGCTGTGTAACAGCTTGGTGCGGTTCTGGCCTCTGGATCTAAGGACAGAGTGTCCTTAGATCCCTGAGCAGAGCAACTGAGATGATCAAGGAGATGGGGCAGCTGCGGTACGAGGAGGTCCTGGGAGGGCTGGGATTTTTCCCTGGAGAGGGAGGAGCAGAAAGGGCCAACTTTACAAAATCATAAAGTGAATGTGGACCTGGTGCTCATCAGATTCTGCACTAAGAGGCCACTGATGAGTCTAGTAGATTGGTTTAAAATGGATAAAAGGGACTTTATACGGTGCAGGGGGGAGAATGAACTTCTGGAACTTGCTACCACAGGAGGCTGTGGAAACAAACAGGATCAGCAGGTTTATAAAAGGTATAGCAAATTCGTGAGCAGCAGGTCAACAGACAGACGCTGCAGGCAACAGGCTGGAACGTACCCTCTGAAATGGTGATTACTGCTGCTGTGGGTGCCGCAGGAGCACTGTCACAGGTGACTGGGCTCATGTGCTCTCCCCAGGTGGCATCTCCTGTTCTGAAAACAGCACTGGGAGAGAAGAATCATAGAATCATAGAATTGTAGAATGTGTTGGGTTGGAAGAGACCTTTAAAGGCTATCTAGTCCAACCCCCCTGCAGTGAGCAGGGACATCTTCAACTAGATCAGGTTGCTCAGAGCCTCATCCAGCCTGGCCTTGAAGGTCTCCAGGGATGGGGCCTCCACCACCTCTCTGGGCAACCTGTTCCAGTGTCTCACCTCCCTCAGTGTAAAGAACTTCTTCCTAATGTCTAATCTAAACCTGCCCTGCTCTAGTTTAAAACCATTGCCCCTCGTCCTATTGCTCCATGCCCTTGCAAACAGCCCCTCCCCAGAAGCGAAGATCTAACCGGCAGAGCATTTCCTATGTTTTCAGTTTCACCATCCCTAAGGAAATTCAGATCTTCTCAGGTCTGGTTGGTGTGTGGTAGGAAGACAGGGCAACCAGCAGGAAGAACGTTTTTGCATTTCCATTCAATTCCCATCTCTGTAGTGAAAACAGTCCTCAGCAGATAAAGTCAAGCAGGCCTGACCGGAAAATATTGTCGTCTCATGGATCTTAGTGATACAGTTGCAGCGAAAATCTGGCTAGATCTAACCATCAAAAAAGACGTGGTCAGCCACAAAAAGAAGGAGGAAACCCAATGCGAAGTAGGCGTGGAGAATTTTTACTGTTTAGTTGATGAATGGCTCCAAAACAGCAGTGATGGCACTGGGAAGGCATCAGTGGCCAACGTTGTGTTACCGCAGATCTGCTCCTTCTCCTCCCAGATATAAAATCCAAGACCTGGATTCTGTTGTGAACATCTCCAGGGACAGGGCATTCATGATGGTTAATGCCTTTTCAGTCCCGGGAGCTCACAGAAGGAGAACCCAGCTCTGAGGGGGATCAGCAAAAAGGTTTTCTAAGATATCACTCACGGTGTTGAACTTCTTGTGATGGCAGAGGAGAGCAGACAATGTTTTAAGTTCTGCAAATACTTGTTTTTATCAACCCCGTCCTGTCTGGAGGGGCTTGTACAGCTGTGCTTGATGTAGCTGCTCTGCTGGGAGCAGTCTCTGCTTTTAGGAAAGGAAGGAGAGAAAATATTGGAAGTCCTTCATCAAAATTGGCATTTTAGTGAAGGCTGAATCTATTTTCTGTCTTCTACGACCACTTTTCCTTTTCCCACTGGCAAAACAGCCAGTGGAGAAGGTGGGGGTGGGGGACAGATCCTGAAAAGTGTGGATTAAAGTATATTTCAATCATTCCAGTATTTTCAGACTGCTTGCCTGGAAAAAAATCCACTTTAGCTCAGCAACTGTTTGAAGCCATCTCCAAAGAGCCAGTATCTTTGGGAAGAGGTGGAGGGTGATGGGGTCACAGAAACAAGACAAGAGGGTCTCTTATCATTAGCAGGGTAAAAGGAGAAAACTAAGAAACTATAAACCAGTCAACTTCAAATCACAAAAAAAAAAACCAAAACAAAAACAGTGGGACATTTAATTGAAGAAAGAGATGAGTAATAACCATGGCCATTGCCAAGAATGAATCATTTCAGATGAGTCTGTTTTCCTTCTGTGACAGATTCCAGTCCTTGGTTCAACATCATTATTCACTGTTCTTTCATCAATAACTTATGTGTTGTAAAGGAGAATGCGCTTATTAAATTCCCAGATGTTCCTGAGCTGGAGGGGTTGCGGGCACCCCAAAGCAGTGGGTTAAAATTCAAAATGATCTAGACAAACATCTAGGAAGGAGTAACTGTCCGAATAGATGGCGAACAAACTGCTTACGCAGCAGCTTTTCAACAAAAGACCTGTAGGTTGCACCAATCAAGAGTTATGCTATTGGCATATGGGATGTATAAACAGAAGAACAGTTTGTAAAACACACGATGTTTTCCTTCCTCTTTCCAGCAAGAGGATCTCTCAGCTGGTGTCCTAAGATCAGCTTCCAGTAAGAACTCAATTCTGTTTCTTCCAACTGCTTCTCTGCTAAACTTTGAATGGGAAATTCCTGGTAAACTCGCCGTGGATGCTTGACTTCCTCCAGGAGTCCAGGAGTATGTACTTCTGTGCCCCTTTCCAGGATGCACTCTCTAGGGCCATGAGTATTTATCAGGCACTAATAAGAGTAGTACCCAATCAACCTGGACAACACTGTTTGCAACCCCTCGACAGACTGGTAAAAGTGTTGTCATGAGGTAAGTCGTGACCATCAAGCTTGTTTTCCTGATGTCCTTTTAGTTCCTCTTTCAATAAAAACGAGCTCTGAGACACGACTTGCCGTGGTGACTGTCATATAACAAAATACTGTGTTGTTCTGTGGGTATCGTTGAACCATAGATGCTTTGTCCATCAAGAATAAATATTGATGAGTAGCGAGAAAGGCCTCCAGATAGCGGAGACATCAGACCAAGCTTTTGTCTCACCTGAAGATGTTCAACTTCCTTCTTCCCCTGAAGCTGCCTACCGTGACTCTGCCTGCTGAGCGCTGCCATGGCCTGGATCAGGGGGTTTTGCGCCCAGAGTCCACCTCCTCCACATCACCTGGTGCCATTTCAGACTGCTGCTGCTGTAGCAACGCAGAGGTTGCCTCCACCTCTCTCGTCAGCACCGGGGCTGCAGCAATGCGAGCTGCAAAACCAACCTGGGCCAGCAACAGGGTAAATATTGGACCTGCTCTGCTCCAGGTGCCGCACTGCCTGCAGGTCCTGAGGGCAGGAACACTAGCTGAGGGAGGGCCAAGCTGTGGAAAGCTGCTGCCAGCATGACTGACCCCTCAGGCAGGCTGTGTCCTGGGGCACATGAAGCTGTGGTCACCAAGGGATGCCCGGTGAAGGGAGGCACGGGGTGCCCAGCTGCCGGGGCACCCAGCGCTGGAAATGGGCTACTGGGGAGGGCTCCTGCACCCCTCCATGCTGGCACCAGTGTCCCCAGCGTGCTCAGGACCTGGGACTGGCTGGAAGCCCATCCTGGCAGCCTGCCTGGAGGCTCCAGCTCAGCCCCACAGACAGGACCAACACTTGGCCCTCTGCACCCTCTGCCCAACCCTGATAAAGCACCACAGCTTGAGGTCCCCATCTTGTGGCAGAAGGGACAAATGGCTGGGCCAAAACTCACCCAGGCTCCTCAGAGCTCAGCGGTTCTTTGGCCAGGCAGAGCCCTGGAGAAGTGCTGCAGAGCCAGGACAGTGCCCATGGCCACACAACATGTCCTGCCTGAGGACACAGCATGCCGTGAAAGCCTGGCAGAGGCAGTGGGGACAACTGCCACCCCCCCTGCCCCTCCACCGTCCCCTACATTGCTCTTACTACACCTTGCCTCTCATGCACACCCCATGTGCATAAGGACCCCACCAGGGTCCTTTGTGGCCAGGTTTGGAGCATCCCAAGTCTGTGCTAGATTTGGTGCTGGCTCTTCCCAGTACTTTACACACCTGCATGTCCTGATCCCCCCGCCATGCCCCTGCTCCCCCCGACCTCCCCAGGAAGCAGGGACTCTCTGTGGAGCAGAGTTGTGCCCCCAGGTACATCTGGATGATGTTGGCTGGAAAGGTGCGAACTGTTCCAACACCCTGCTCCACGCAAAGGGGGATCAGGTTGGTCAGTGATGCCCTGACCAGCTTTGTCTTCCCCTCCTCACTGTGCCCAGGTGTGGTGGGCAAGCCCTGCGGTGCTTTGCAGGAGAAACCCTGGGGGCTGGAGGGCCTCCCGCTCTCTCCAGAGTCATTTGGGGTCTCTCCTGTCCCTGGTGCATTCACTGATGGTGACTGGAGACCACGGGGCTGGGGCAAGCGTCCAGCCTTGCAAGTGCCAGGGAGCAAAGGGCCCCGTGGCAACGTCAGCTTGGGTCCCTGCTGTGGCTGCACCTCAAGGTGCTTTCTTGAACCTTCCCCCTGGCACCGAGAACCTCCCAGCCCTGGCAGGGACCGGGCAGCCTTACTCAGCACCTGGCAGGTTGTAACCCCCCAGGACTATCTTCTGCCCCATCTCCCACCACACCCACAGCTGGAGAGGAGCCCACGCTCGCCTTTATCAGCCACCCACCGCAGCCGGCCCACTGCAGGCTGCGATAAGGGCTGGGGGCTGCGCAGACGCCAGCCCTGCGGCACCCAGCGCCGCTTCGCTGCCTGTGCTCATTTTCCTGCCCTGACACCCCCTACCCTGCTGCGGCTCCGGACCCAAGGAGCAGGGTCTGAGGCTCAGCCGCGACTGCTCCCCTTGCAGTACCCCGTGCCCACTGTCTCCCCCAGGACCCCTCCAAAGCGACACCCCAGCAATGCAGCATTAGGTGGAAACAGAAGAATTCCTCTGCTGCTGCACAGCTCTGTGTGCTAGGGATGCAGAGAAAAGATGCCCTTGCTCTCGGAGGTCTTTAGGGTGTCCTCCCTGTGCCACCAGGCAGAGGGTGACAGGCACCGGGAGCCCCTGTATCCCACTGTCTCCCGCAAGCACTTCCAGGAGGCGATGATCTCCAACAATTTGGCCTGAATGAGGGGAAGGGGTGCACAGGGCTGGTGGTGCAAGAGGGGATCCCATTGTAGTGCTCTGGGGAGAAGGCCAGGATGGGCTGGGGCTGCAGGGAGCTCCCAAGGGCCAGAGTCTGGCTGCTCTCCGTGCGTCTTTCCCCTCCACCGGTGCCTGAAAATGCTCTGCTTGCTCCTGAAAAGCAGTGTCTGCCCGCCAGGCACGACCACCCCCCAAACGCTGCCTCCTCTCCGAGACAGCAAAACCAGAGCCCATTTCCCCCATGTGCCCACCTGGCAGGGATGAGTCCCAGTTCAGACCCTCGGAGCAGATCCCTCCCGCTCCCTTCCCACGGGCAACAACCAGAGCGGGACGCCAGGGCTGGAGCACAAATGCAACAGATTTTATTTCAGATCATTTGGCTGCTCACTGTCAGAGGGCTGGCAATGGGTTGGGTCCAGCTCCAGCCACGGTGCCGTCTTAACGGTACTTGGCAGTCAGCACGTTGCCCACAGCACACAGGAACTTGTCCAGGGAAGCGTGGACCTCCGGGGTCAGGACAGAGGGGTGGTGGATGGCCACCACCACCAGGAAGCATTGTCCCAGCAGCTGAAAGGCAAAAGGAGACGGTGAGCAAGGGGGTGAGGCGAGAGGGTGGTCAAGGCGGGTGCAGGAGGGGAGCCGGGCTGGTCATCCCTTCCCAGGCACTCACTTTGAAGTTGACAGGGTCCACGCGGAGCTTTTGGGCGTGGAGGTCACTGAGCTTGGAGAGGGCGCTCGAGATGTCATCGATGTGGTTGGCAGCCTCGACCAGGGCAGCCGCCACCTTCTTGCCGTGCGCCTTCACCTGAGCGGAGCCATGCTGCAGGTCGAAGTGGGGGAAGTAGGTCTTGGTCTGGGGGTAGGTGGCGAACATCCTGGGGGACAGAGGGTCAGGGATGGATGAGACACGGTCACACAGGACAGCTGTGGATGGGGAGAGGATGGGGGCAGGTGGGAGTTGGGGACGGACAGGAAGGGATGGACACGTACCTCTCCAGGGTCTCAGCGCCATACTCCTCGGCATGGCCGCCGATTTTGCCGAAGACGCCCTTGACGTTGTTCTTGTCACTGCTGGACAGCACCATGGTGACACCTCCGCGTTGGCAGCCCCCAGCACGGGTGCCCCCGCCGGTGGCCGCCTCCCTTATATGCGGTGCCGGAGCACCGCCCGCCCCCGGCCCGCCCCGCCGCCCGCCCCGGCCCCGCCGCCGCTGGAGCCCGGCCAGCGCCGCGCCCTGCTCCGCACCGCCGCCCCCGCACCGCCTCGCACCGCACCGGCCGGGGGTCGCTGCCCCCCGCCACCGCCCGGGGTCTGGGTCGGGATTAGGGTTAGGGCTGGCATCAGCGCGGGATGGGTGGTCCATCCCCTCTGGAGCGGGCTGGCTGCAGGGTCAGGCTTAGGTTTAGGCTTAGATTTAAGTTTAGGTTTAGGTTTGGGGTCTGCGCTGGCCTGGGTTGAGGTTGGGGTCTGCACCAGAGGAGTCCGTGTGTCCCCCCTCCCGGCACAGGCTGGGTTCAGGGCTCATCGTGGGGCACCGGCTGGCGCCCCGCGCCGCCCCCCACCCCCCCGGCGCAGGCACAGCCTGTATGTGTTCTGGCAGGACGGTGGGGACAGCAGCGTGGGGGTTGTGACTTAAGTAGTGTGGTGGGAGTCTGTGGTCCACAGACTGAGCCTGTCTGGCACTCCCGGCACCCGCACGCAGCCCCACAGTCACCTAGACATACTGACCCACCCATGCACACACCTGAATTGCCCCGGTACATGCACTGCCATCTACCACAGCCCTGTACATACACATCCTTATGGAACCATAGCATCACAGAATGCTTTGGGTTGGAAGGGACCTTAAAGACCATCTCATTCCACCCCCCTGCGCTGGGCAGGGACACCTCCCACTAGACCACTAGACGGCTCAAAGCCCCGTCCAACCTGGCCTTGAACACCTCCAGGGATGGGCAGCCACAGCTTCCCTGGGCAATCCTTGCACACCCACACACTGGCCCTGTGCACACCCTGCCATCCAACACAGACCCTGTACACAGCCACGCACCCGCGCTGCCCTACTGCACCTACTTCTCTGGTTGCCTCAGAACACCCCAAAATGGTGTACCCCAAAGAACTACATGATCTTTAAGGTCCCTTCCAACCCAAACCATTCTAAAGCATGTGCCCTCTTCACCCCCCCACCCCCTGAACCACAGTCACATCACCCTTTGCATACAGACCCCATAGCTGCCCTGCCCCACACATGCTGTGCTGGCCCCAGTGCTGCGGGGGTGACCCTGGTCCCTGGGAAGGGGAGCACACTCGGCAGAGCCATGGGGATCAGCCCCGGGCACTGACACAAGCACTGGCCGCAGCAGCAGGAGCTTGCAGCCAGGGAAGGAAGGCAGGCAGGGCCCATGGCGAGCCCCGTGTGCCCCAAATGATGAAGGCGAGGAAGGCAAGAAGGTGAAGATGAAGATGGTGAGGAAGACGAGGAGGGTGAGGGGGACTGGGCTGCTTCCAGTAGGTTCAAGGGCTGGCGCAGGCAGGCAGGGGACAGTTCACACCCCTGTTTCCTCCATGGCCGACGGTTCTTATCGTTTGTGTTTGGGGGAGATTAGCTCGAGCTGGCACCATGTCAGAGGGGGGAAGGAGGGGAGGACGAGGCGGGGGGGCTGCTCTTCTGGGAAGCAGAGCCCAGGGAAACAGTGTCGAGGCGGTGTGTCTGCCTGCGCCTGCATCGGGGGGGGGCAGAAGAGCCCTTCAGACTGGTGGCACAATAATAAATGGGTGTAAACGCACATGAGGACACTGGGGTGTAGACTGGGATGTGTCTGAGGATGGAGGAAAAGCACTGTGGGATCATGAGTGGTTTGCAGGAGCCAGGGCCGGCGTGGCCCAGGGGCTCCCAGCCCCGTGTTTCTGTGCAGGCGGGATCCCCCCCAGCCCCTTGTTTCTGTGCAGGCAGGAACCCCCCAGCCCCGTGCTTCTGCACAGGCAGGAATCCCCCAGCCCCATGTTTCTGTGCAGGCAGGAGCCCCCCAGCCCTGTGCTTCTGCACAGGCAGGGACCCCCCAGCCCCATGTTTCTGTGCAGGCAGGAACCCCCCAGCCCTGTGTTTCTGCACAGGCAGGAACCCCCCAGCCCTGTGTTTCTGCACAGGCAGGGACCCCCCAGCCCCATGTTTCCGCGCAGGCAGGAACCCCCCAGCCCCTTGTTTCCGTGAAGGCAGGAACCCCCCAGCCCTGTGCTTCTGCACAGGTAGGAACCCCCCAGCCCCGTGCTTCTGCACAGGCAGGGACCCCCCAGCCCCGTGCTTCTGCACAGGCAGGGACCCCCCAGCCCCGTGTTTCTGCACAGGCAGGAACCCCCCAGCCCCGTGTTTCCGCGCAGGCAGGAACCCCCCAGCCCCTTGTTTCCGCGAAGGCAGGAACCTCCCAGCCCTGTGCTTCTGCACAGGTAGGAACCCCCCAGCCCCATGCTTCTGCACAGGCAGGGACCCCCCAGCCCCGTGTTTCTGCACAGGCAGGGAGCCCCCAGCCCCTTGTTTCTGTACAGGCAGGGAGCCCCCAGCCCCTTGTTTCTGTGCAGGCAGGAACCCCCCAGCCCCGTGTTTCTGTGCAGGCAGGGTCCCTGTCCCCGCACACCCAGTGCCCGGCTGCTGACTGCTCTCAGCCGCCACAGGCACAGCTCTCCTGATGCACCATCTCTCATTCCTCATGAACGCTTGTCTTCTCCTTCCTCCCCTGTAACAGCACAGAGCAAACCCAGGGCTAGTGTAGTATCTCATAATCCATCACCTGTGATTTAAAGCCAATGTGTTCTTTTTTAATTCAGGCTCCAGGACCCTGAAACTAGTGGCCCACTGTGGCTCTGCCCACCCCGCTCCCACCCTGTCCTGGTGCCAGGGGGCACAGGGGAAGCACAGACACCCTGGGCAGGAGTTGGGGCACTTCCCTGGAAGTCAGTGGGGGTTTGTGGCTCAGGGGCTTGTGCCCAAGAACAATGTTTGTGCTTCATGGTCTGCGGTGGATTTTTGTCACTCCATGAACTTGTCTGATTGCTTTTGGAGCTCATGCAGATGCTTAGCTCCCACAGCATCCCCAATAAAGTCCTAAACAGCCATCATGGTAGACGTAGCCAGGAAGGATTACTCCTACCCCCACCTGGAGAATCCTTCCAGGGGATGCAAGAACTACATTTGGCTTGGCACATCCTTTCCCCTGCTTCCCAAGGGATGCAGGCAGGGCAGGGTGACAGGCTGAGCTCCATTCTCCAGGTCCTGCTACCAGCATTGTCAGCATCCCAAGTTGGGGAGGTTGGAAGCAGGCAGGACTCTTGGGGGGGCACCCAGGGAGTCCATGGCCAGTGTCGCCTCCCTGCACTAGCCAGCCTTACCGGCAGCTCCCTCCCTCGCTCCGATGGGAGCACCGCAACATCACAGCCCACCCCAACCCCCTGCCCCAGCACAGATGGACATGATGCAGTGGCAAAGGTGTCTTTATTGATGACACCCGGGCGTGGACGGCAGCTCATCTGTACTTCTCAGACAGCACGGCAGCCACAGCCGACAGGAACTTGTCGAAGGCGGCGTGCACCTCGGGAGTGTAGTCTTTGCTCAGGTGCACAGCCAGCACCACCTGGAAGCACTGTGACAGCAGCTGCAAGGCAAAACAGGGCTCAACACCATCGCTACGGCCCCCGTCCTGCTGTTGCCCCATCCCCCTGTCCCCGTCCCCCACTCCCTGTCCCCTGTCCCCTGTCCCCCGCCTGCCTTGAAGTTGACAGGGTCGACGCGCAGGCTGTAGGCGTGCAGGTTGCTGAGTTCGGACAGGGCCTGGCTGAGGTTGTCCAGGCTCTTGACGGCGTTGCCCAGGGCGGTCACCACCTTCTTGCCATGGCTGCGGATCTGGTCGGAGCCGTGTTGCAGGTCGAAGTGGGGGAAGTAGGTCTTGGTCTGGGGGTAGGTGATGAACATCCTGCCGGAGTGGGAAGGTGTCAGTGCTGATGACCCCCAGCCAGACCCCCCACACCGGACCCCCCGTGGTGCTCCCACCCACTTGCCCCCATCGCCCGTGGGGTCCCTGGGCCCGGCCCGCACCTCTCCAGGGCCTCGGCTCCGAAGTCCTCCTGGTGTCCAAGCACCTTCTCCCAGATCTGCAGGATCAGCTTCTTGTCATCGGCGGTCAGCATGATGGCGGCTGGTGACGGGGGGCAGGCAGGTCTTGGTGGCTGCGGTACCCACGGGGACACTCTCTTATAGCAGCCGGCACCTCCGCCTCGGCCTTATCTTATCAGCGCCGAGAGTGGTGGGGCCGCGGCCACTGGTGCTGGGCCCAGGGAGCGGCTGTGGCGTTGCCTCGGGGGGCCCTGGCTGCCCCGGGGGGCCCAGCCCTGAGGAGGCCCCGAGGGGGCCCAGCTGCCCTGCCCTGCCCCACTGCACCAGCCCCACGCCAGGCTGTGGACACCCCATGGTCAACAGCAGCCACTGGCGTGTCCCATAGGTGCCACGGCCTTGGCCTCGCCGGCTGGCGTGTCCTCAAGCCTCCTGTCGGGATCCACCATTCCCACCAGGGCCTGGTCCTCCCTGGCTCCGTGAGTGTCAGGGTGGGTCCCACGTGTGTCCCTCATGTCCTCCAGACTCCGGCACATTCAGCCCCTCTCTGCCCAAAGAGCCCGTGGACATCGGAGCAGGAGCCACGGACAAGCCCTCCCAGGTCACGCTCTGGTCATCCCTCTTGGGATCGACCATGGGAAGCACCATCTCTCCAGCAGCCTGGAGAAACGTGGGTGGGGAAGAACCTCCTTTTTGGGCACATGATCTTCCCAAAGTCCTGCTGTGATGCTTGTCAGGCCTGGGCACCTTCCCTTCTTCCCACTCAGCGTGTGCTCCTGCCTCTCTGTAAACGCTGGGACATCCCGCAGGGCGTGTGGTGGTTGGCAACTGTCACATCCTTCGCTCAGCCTCTGTTCGAAGTCTTTGGTACAAATTTGGGGTTAGGGACACACCAGATGCTGTCCTACCATCTAAGCTGTGGATTTAAATGTAGCACAGCATCACGGCTGTCTCTGCTTCTCACTCTGCCCCCCAGGGAATAGATTTTGGGGTGCGCAATACTCTGGGAGGGGATGCAACCTGGAAGATGACCCCAACTAGCCAAAGAAGTATTTCATACCATATAACGCCATGCTCAGCAGTAAAAGGGAAAAGAGGGGTTTTTAGGGAGCTTTAGGGGGGTTATCTATCTTTTTTGTTCAGGAACTGGCTGGGCATCAGTCTACCTGTGGGAAGTGGTGAGTGATTGCCTTTGCATCACCTGTTTTGTTTTGTTTTGTTTTATTCCCTCTTTTTCCACTTATCCTTCACTTATTAAACAATTATTTCTGTTTGTTTATCTGTTTGATCTTGACCCCCAAGTTTTCTTGCTTTTATTCTTCCTTTCTTCTTTCCCTCGTCCCATTGAGGGGGGGAGTATGAGCAGTGCTTAGCTGCCCACGGAGGTTAACCCACAACTCCTATGCATGGAGCATCCCTGCGCTCCCCCCAGTGTGACCGTCAGTTCTGTACTCTTCCCTGTCGCTGCTTTCCAGAGAAACACTAGGAATTTGTGGTCCCCCAAATGCCATCAACACTGGTCTCCATTGGCCAGTTGTATTCCTAAATTTCAAATGCATGTAAAGTTCCCCATATAAAAACAAGAGATGTCAAGCAGGAGGGGATGGTCCCTTTACCAAACCTGCCTAGCAGGTGTGACAGCCCAAGGCGTTCATGAAGCACATCGGATACCTTGTCCATACCTCATGGAGAGGAGGATGAAAAGCCACTGCCTAGCATCGCTCTGGGCTGTGACGTGTTTTGGATAGGCCAAACAAAAAGCCTGGGTCCATTCAATATCCTAGAAGGGTAAAAGACAGTTTCCTGGTCAGCCTGGAAACAGTCTGTGGTGGATACACCTTTGGTGAGCAGGAGCAGTCACAGGGCTCTAGCCTCTTCTGGGCTTCTGCTCGGTGTTATGTTATTCCCACTGAATATGATGTTATTCCCACTGAATTTACACACCCTAGGGCATGAATTAGTACATGAATCCATTAGTACATGGATTAGGACATGAATTTACACAGCTTACTATTTTCCCCTCTATATTGTGTAGACATTTCAGAACACCCCCGGCCTGAACAGTAAGGTGTAGGTGGAACACACACCTGGAGATGAAAGCACAGAGACCAGAGCTCACATTTGAATTATTTATTGGGTTTTGCAGATGACCGAGCCCCTGCACAGGGGATTTGAGAGGACTGCATAGGAAGGGGTGAATACCCCGGAGCCTGGCAGCCGGGAAGCGCAATGGATGTGCGTCCCTTGCCCTCTGTGGAGGCCATTTATCTGTACTTCTCAGTCAGAACAGAGGAAACACTGGACAGGAACTTGTCCCACGCAGCATGAGCTTCTGGGGTGAAGTCACTGGGATAGCGGGCAGCCACGGAGCACAGGATACAGTGGGAAAGCAGCTGTAAGGGAAACCAGGATGAAATCCATCATAACCAGTAACAGATGTCAGTCTAGGGGTCTGCAACAGACCTTGGTCCCAGCGTGTTGTGAGATGACAACTACGTGTCCCAACCAGGCCTGATGCCATGTGTGAAGAAACGGAGTTGCCTTTGGTATAGGGCAAAAGGCACTGCTTGATACCACTCCCTCTTTGCAAATGTCCCTTCCTTCCTCCCCAAAGGGAAATGCAGCAAAGTGGAAATGTTTAGAATTTACTTTGTTCAAGACAGGTGATATAACTTGACTTGTGAGGGAGGTTCGTAAATTGCAACAAAGGCAGCAGAGGCTTGAGTCTGTCTAACACAAACCACAGGAGCTCCCCAAGTAGTTCTTTGCCTGAGCTGGACCAGATGTTTCATTAAAAGATCCAACCTCAGGTTAAAAATCAGGTGGGGAACACGCAGCGATGTGAGTTGGCAAGTCTGATCAAGCTGCCATTAGCCAATGGTCACTAATTCTGTGATGGCAGTTTTCATCCCTGAAAGTCTCTGTGCTCACTCACCTTGAAGTTCACTGGGTCCACCCTGAGGATGTAAGCGTGCAGCTCACTGAGCTTGGCCAAGGCGCCTCTAATGTCATCGATGTACTTCACAGCTTCCCCAATGGCATTCATGACCTTGGAGCCATGACCACGAAGCTGGGCTGAGCCTTGGCTGAGATCAAAGTGGGGGAAGTAGGTTTTCGTCTGGGGGTAGCTGGAGAAAAGCCTGGAGGAGAAGGTGAGAATGAGATACAGCAGTGGAAGCGACATGCATGAGATGGTAAAACCTCAGAGGAAGTGCTGTGTAAACCCGCCAGCTACAGAAGTGCAACTCCAGTGGTTGTAAGAGAGCTTTGGGATCTTGAAGCCTGCATCAAGAAGGTCTTTCTGCTCTTGAACCTCTTCTGCAGTATGTGCAGATTAGACAGTGCGCTAATACATATGTACTAGAGAAGAATGAAATGTCAAAAATAATTTTAAAATTCATGTATTGTGGGGTTTTTTTGGGGGGTATTTTAAAATAAATAATAGCCCCAAATTGTCACTACATTTTCTATATCACACTGTAAGCCCATTTGCAGGATCTTCAAACTAATATGAACTGAACGAACCAGAATTTATATGAGTGGTACTCAGCGTCCTGGAAGGAGTATCACAATACTTTACACTGAGCTGTAAATAACATTTAAATAACTATGAATAACAACATAATTTCTGAACGATTTCCAGGCCATTATCCCTTTTGTGACAACTTGCTTAATTAGTGTGAATTTTGAATTACTGCGCTGTACTTCACGCAGGGGGTCCAGTTGCCTTGTTTCCTAACAGTTTGTTACCTATCTACTGGAACAATGAAATGTGCCCAGTGAATTTAGTGGCCAGCTATTCCCTTAATGCCTAGAAATTGCAAGAGAAAGCGCAACACTTATACAGAAATTGCATCACTTGCACAATAAACTACTTTGAGTTCATTTCCCAACAGTGACAACCCTATTTCAGGACACAGAGTATGAACGAGTTGTAATTCCTCACCAGGGCTCCTGACTATGAATTCTTCTGAATTGCTATAATGAATAAAAAAACATTAGAATTACTTAGAAAATAGTGTTTTGCTGTAAGATTTTGAATCCATCTATTAGCATTTAGTAGCACAGATATAATTCCCGAAAATTATGCAGCAAACATAGAGATCATCCAGCAACTCTCACCACTCCCAGTGTGCTCTCACTCATACCAGTTTGACACGAGATGCATCCTAACAGCAAAGCCAGAGGAGATACCCTCTTCGGAGGGCTTCTGGGGGACTTACCTCTCCAGTGATTCTGCCCCGATGGCATCGGCTTGGGTAGCCACCTTTGCCCAGATGGCGGCCACGGTGGCCTTCTCGGCTTGAGTCAGCGTCATTGTGCAGGAGGGTGCAGGCTCGGGTTCCTCGCAATGAATGCTCAGAGGAGGTTTGGATTCATCACCCTGGTGGCTCTGCTTATAAAGAGGAAGGGGAGAGCGGACCTTGGCGCCTGTCCACGCTCATTGGTCACTCCAGAGATCCACCCATGGAGGTGGGAGACTCTTATCTTCTATTTCGGCAAGGGTCAGCTCACTGCCCCCCTTGCTTGCTGGCGTTATCAGCTTCTTGCTGCTTAACGTAATGGCCGTGTGGCCCGAAGAAATTGTCTGGACAGGTATTGTTACATGAACAGACAGATAATGCTGGAAAGTTCCAGTGACAGAGGGGTAGGACACATCTTTTGAGCTGGGGAGCGTATGCACTTCAGGCATATTAAGGACTTGGAGAAAAATCTGCATTTTCTGCCTTGCTTCACAGATGAGGACACAAGATTGGGTCTTTCTGCACCATATCATACACTTCCAGTATATATGGCTGCCACGTGGCTTAATATTTCATATAAAATGATTCCTAAGTAGTGGTAGGGACAGGCTGGGAGACGTGCTGTACAGTTCGGGGGGGGGAGTGAGACCCTGACTTGGTGGGAATCAGTGGAGACTTTGCCATTTGCTTCAGCACTGCCAGGATTTCACTTTGCCAGCCTCTTGCAAAGAATTAGGGACACACTCCGCAATTGATATTGTTTATAACGGCACCAGTAGTAATGATTCCTATGAACACAGGGAGAGGGAGCTTATGGAATTGAGTAGAGTCCTACAAAAAAGCATGTGTGTGTAAAAAAGCCCAGTCAGACTTTTTTATTCATCACTAAATGCCTCATAGGGCACATCTTTGATTTCTAGTCATGTGATCTTACTGTTAATTACCCCTTGTACTGTCAAATAGCCCTCAGCAGCACAGCCAATGCTGGCATGCGCTGTGCCACATGCTGGACTTGTGCAGGAAAGCCTGGTCCCAGGATAGATGGCTTGTAGCTTCAGGGCATGGACACACTTGATGGGTGAAGGACCAAACCAGCGAAGGGAAGACCAGCACAAGTCTGTAATCACAGATAAGTGGGCAAAATGTCAAAGAAATACCCTACTAGAGATGGTCGCTACTGAACCTCGGGGAATGAATATCCTGCCAGCACATGAAGCAGAGGTAAATCTCTCTGACACCCTGATAAACTACAGCAGCCATACGTGTCACCGCTGAGCGCTGGCAGCCGTGCACCGAAAGCTGGCTGGTACAGCCAGGGAGGGCAGATAGTGTCCTCTGCCCAAATAGCCTTGCACGCTTGTGCGGAGGAGGTTGATATGTGTAAGTCAGATTCGTCGCCAAGATGTGTCTGCATTTCCCAGCAGCGCTGCTGGCTGCTGCAGAGGACGCTCCCCAGACACACTTGGCCTGCTAAAAGGAAAGCCCTTCCAGGGATCTAATGCTACTTGGGTCATCCGTGCATTGCAGTATGTCCAGCCTATGGTTATCTGCACAAAAATAGCAATGCTGGTGCAAACATGCCACCCAGCCCCTCTAAATGTCCCACAGGAGCAGGCAGCAAGCTTGGAGCCGCTCTTGGGAGCCACAGGGTGGCTGTGCCACGCTGTTGGGCAGGGGAACCCCACTGTTGGCAGGTGTTGGGTTTGGGGTGGGAGCTAGGCTCTCACGTCTGCTCTGCTTATGGTGGGGGCTGCCTCACAGGGGTGTAGGTCTCTCCTATCTGAGTAGCCTTTACAGCCCAGAGGAGTTGATACACTCCTGGGGCTGTGGCTCTGCCACTGTGTCCTGGGGTCAAGTGGGAATGAACCAGTGGTGCTAGAGAAGCAGTAGGGATGGGCTCAGACAGCGGCTGCTGTATCCCCTGGTGTCACCAGTGTTCTGGTGGCTGCAGTGGCACTCGCAGAAGCGCTCTGATCCACCCCTTGGGCCTTGCACTGTGCTCTGAGTTTAAGCCTCTCTGTGTGTGATCTGTCAGATGAAGCAGGAGAAGCCTTCAGTTTTCCCAAAGGGCAGGCACAAAGCATTTGATGCTTCTTGATCTGCAAGCCTGGTTCAGTGGGGTTCAGTGGGGTTCGGTGATCCTGTATCTGCATCCCCTCTGTGGAGGCCAACACCTTATCTGGGATTTCATTAAAACCATGTCCAGTACCACAGCTCCCTCCTCGGCCCTCCTGCCCACTGGCTGGCCGGGTAATTCCCTTCTCTCAGCACCTCACTTTAACAGGGGACACAAGAGGGGACTCACTTGAGACCCAGTGAAGACAATGGCTTTAAAATAAGGAATATTATCAGAGTGCTCTTTGTATATCCTCCCTTCAACAAATGCCATACATGTCCACTGAAAACCCGGAGCTAGCTGTGTCTGGCTACACAGAGGCAGCGCAGAGCAGTGTCCCATTAAAAGTGCCTCTGATGGGATGGGCAGCAGTCCCTCAGACAGGGCACAGGAAAAGCCAATCTTCAGTTTATACAGCTTAAATGGATGGAGGTATCAAGGGAGCCTGTATTCATCATCCCTTGCTACGTGCATTTTAAAAAACTTGATGTTTTCCCATAGAAAAATTTCTTTGAAAATAAAGATGTTAAATATACATTTATATAGTGTTTTTGTCTCCTCCCCAAAGTGCTGCCTCTTCCGTCGCCCGCTGCATGGCTGCGCTCCAAGCTCTCCTCCGTGAGAGTGCTTTTAATCAGAGGTCACTCAATCAACGCATGAGGGAAGCGACGGTGACTCAGATATACCCAGGGATGAGGCAGAGACCATCAGGCCTCCATCCTATTTTGCTGCTCACTGTTTACCCTGAACATTGATCCTCCATGACTTTAGGATTAAGGTCTGTGTAGACATGAGGGTCAGAGTGATGCCCGCACAGGTTTGGTCATCACTTCATGGAATTTGAATTAATTTTCTGAGAGTTACTCTTGCACTATCACAAAAGCCAGAGCAGCCAAAAGATGACAGTGGTTTGCTAGAAGGATGAGGACTGCGCTGGTGATGGCCATGCTGGGGACATTCCTGCTCCTTAAGAATGTGCCTGGTGGGAGAAGCATGATCCTTGGTCACGTGAGGTGGAGAGTGATGGCTTCTGTCCTTGCATGGACCTCTCAGCCAAGTTCCTCCATTCCGGTGCTCCAGCTGCCCACGAGGTAGTGAGACACAGAGGTCCTGGCCTGAGTGACACAAGGAATTGGACAACATGGTCGCTGGTGTTCCCCTGGTCACAGGACCGATGATGAACAGTCCTCTGGAAACCCCACCAGACCTGCCTTCCTCTCTTGCTGCTACTGCTCACAGTTACCATTCATAAAGCCCTGGCAGAATGTCCACCCTTGTGCAGATGATGAATATTTGCCATGAACCTGTGAAATGGCACCAAAGGTGACGCCAAAAGTGATTTTTAGTATTAACGTAGGTCTTTCTTAATCCTGTTGCAAAAGCAGGCTGCCAGAGTTTCTCATTTTAAAAGGCAAAAGTGAGGAACAGGCCTATTTGCTCATTAGAAAAGTGTGATTACAATTCCCATCAGCCCTGACTGTAGATCCAGTGACTGGTTGAACAGCACACACATCTGCTCTAACTCTGAAAAATTTTGGGCTTATCAGGTTTTGGAAATCTTAAAAGCGGAATCTAAGTCCTGGCTTTATTCTTTAATTTCCTACCGACTTGCAGCAGTTTGCTTTAACTAAACCACAGCCTCCAAGAGCTGGAAATGAGAAATATGTCTGTAATTTATTATTGAAGAAAGTAAAATTATTCTTCAAAGCAGACAGGCTGGGAAGTTTTAACGTGGCTGCCCAGCGCTAGCACAGGAGGAATGCTCTGCTGTGATAACGCGACATGTCTTTAATCACCCTCAGCCAACTCTCCCCCCTCGGTGACACCTTCTCTTGCTCCAATTGTTATCGCTGGCCTTGCGGAGGAGAATGGCCCTGCAGATTACGGCCGCCCTGCCTCTGCTCATCTCCCTCTGCGGCCACCCACCACTGCCTGCCGTCCCCGGGGAGGACGCAGAGCAAGCAGGGATATCTCAGAGTGTTCAAATATCCAAATATTGCAATATCAAATGCAGGAGAATTTACATGCAAAACCCAGGACAACCTCTAACATAATTGCTGATAATTTTCTGATCTCAGTGAAACAGACAATATGACGAATGCACCAAGACAGTTGCCTTGGTACTCTTACTCATCTACAGGCAGGAGTAAGGTTACAGGAACCACAAGGCAAGTTTGTAGAATCAGAGAATCACAGAATCATAGAACCATAGAATTGCCAAGGTTGGAAGGGATCTGTAAGATCATCGAGTCCAACCATCAACCCAACACTGACAAACCCAGCACTAACCCATGTCCCTCAGCACCACATCTGCCCCTCTGTTAAATACCTCCAGGGATGGCGACTCCACCACTTCCCTGGGCAGCCTGTTCCAATGCTTGACAATCCTTTCCATGTAAAATTTTTTCCTAATATCCGTCTTAACCCCCCCTGGCACAACTTGAGGCCATTTCCTCTTGCCCTAGCTGTCTCAGTGCTATGAAGCCCCACAAGATCTTGCAATGAAGGTAAGGAACACAACCAAGCACACCTTTGCAGGAGCACAGGGAGCCAAAGGGTCCAATTATCCACAGCCTGGCTCCTGCAGGCACCCTGCAATGGCGACCGTGCCAGGGGGGGACGAGCCCTCGCTGCATTTTGCCACCAGCTTTGAGTGAAGTTCTGGACTCGCAATGGCTGAACTGGCAGAATCACTGGAAACGACCCAAAGAAATGGGACGGGGGGAGCCAGGCCTCCGGCAGCCCCCGCACCAGGGATCCAGCGCCAGCACCAGGGCTGGCGACCAGGGGGGCCACCACAGCCAGGCTGGGGGTGCTGCGCCATGCTGGGGACACTGGGCTGAGCTGGCTGGGGGGGTGCAATGTGCTGTTCTGAACTGGGGTCACTGGTCTGGTCTGGGGGACAGGGCTGTGAGGTGCTGGTCTGAACTGGAGGGCACTGGGCTATACTGAGGGACGGGTCTGTGAGGTGTGCGAGGTGCTGATCTAAACTGGGGGCACCGGGCTGTACTGGGGGATGGGGCTGTGGGGCTGTGAGGTACTGGTCTGAACTGGAGGGCACTGGGCTATACTGAGGGATGGGTCTGTGGGGTGTGCGAGGTGCTGATCTAAACTGGGGGCACCGGTCTGTACTGGGGGATGGGGCTGTGGGTCTGTGAGGTGCTGGTCTAAACTAGGGGCACTGGGCTGTACTGGGGGATGGGGCTGTGGAGTGGGGTGAGGAGCTGGTCTGAACTGGGGGCACTGGGATGTACTGGGGGGCCGGGGTGCAGGGGTGCGATGTGCTGTTCTGAACTGTGGGCACTGGTCTGTACTGGGGATGGGGCTGCACGGTGCTGTTCTGAACTGGGGGCACCGGTCTGTACTGGGGGATGGGGCTGTGGGTCTGTGAGGTGCTGGTCTAAACTAGGGGCACTGGGCTGTACTGGGGGATGGGGCTGTGGAGTGGGGTGAGGAGATGGTCTGAACTGGGGGCACTGGGATGTACTGGGGGGCCGGGGTGCAGGGGTGCGATGTGCTGTTCTGAACTGTGGGCACTGGTCTGTACTGGGGATGGGGCTGCACGGTGCTGTTCTGAACTGGGGGCACTGGGCTGTACTGGGGGCCTGGTCTGCACGGTGCTGGTCTGAACTGGGGGCACTGGGCTGTACTGAGGGCCAGGTCTGCGATGCGCTGGTCTGAACTGGGCGCACTGGTCTGTACTGGGGACGGGGCTGCGCGGTGCTGGTCTGAACTGGGGGAACTGGACTGTACTGGGGGACGGGGCTGTGAGGTGCTGGTCTGAAGTGGGGTCACTGGGATGTACTGGGGGACAGGACTGTGAGGTGTGCGAGGTACTGGTCTAAACTGGGAGCATTGGCCTGTACTGGGGGATGGGACTGTGGGGGTGCAAGGTGCTGGTCTGAACTGGAGGCACTGGGCTGTACTGGGGACGGGGCTCTGAGGTGCTGGTCTAAACTGAAGGCACTAGGATGTACTGTGGGCCCGGTCTGCACGGTGCTGGTCTGAACTGGAGGCACTGGGCTGTACTGGGCACGGGGCTGTGAAGTGCTGTTCTCAACCAGGTTATGAGGCGGGGACCTGGCTCCGCTCTGCCCGCAGCCGGGAAGCCCCGAGCCGCCGGCCCTGGCCCCGGCCCCAGCCCCGGCCCCGGTAGCTCCTCCCCGGCAGCGGCGGGCCGGGCGCGGTTGCGGGCGGAAGCGGAAGCTGAAGGCGGCGGACGGCCTTCCTGCGGGCCGGGCCGGTCGGTGCCGTGCCGGCATGGGCGAGAGCACCAGCCCCATCAGCGTTATCCTGGTGAGCTCGGGCAGCCGCGGCAACAAGCTGCTGTTCCGCTTCCCCTTCCAGCGCGGCGCCGAGCACCCCACCGCACAGGCCAGTAAGTGCGCGACGCCGCGGGGCCCGGGAGCTGCGGCTGCTCCGGGGGGGCTGGCAGCCCGCCATAGCCCCGGTGGGGGCCTGGTGTCCCACACACCCCCATCGCACACTCCTTGTGGAGGCCTGGCAGCCCCTCACGTACCTCAGGCCCTTCACACCCTCCATGGGGGCCCGGCAGCCCCTCATACGCCTCAGGCCCCTCACACGCCTGAGACCCTCCATGGGGGCCTGGCCCTCCGTCACACACACACCCCCCTTACACCCCACGTTAATTGAACCACGTTATATCCATGTGTAATTATCGACCCGTTGCCTTGGTGTTCCTGGATGAGCAATGTGAGTTTTAAGAGCTGTAGGGGAAGGAGAAGGCAGGGTGAGGAGTGAAGGCACCGATCAGGGGTAGTGGATTCAGGAGACACTAATCAAGCTTTAACTGATAATGGGTAGAAACTAAGAGACTTTAGTCCCATAATGGGGTGGAGGAGGTTTCACTTCTTCTGGAAAATGGGAACATGGGACCGTTCAGGTGCCAACTGAGGTTGCACCACTCACGTTCCTGATCCGGGATGGTGTCAGGGACCTGCTGGCAGCCAGGGAATTCCAGAGGCAGGATGGCTGTGCCTGCAGCGCTGTGGTCAGGGTCAATGTCCCACCTGGCCTCGCAGGGTGGCAGTAGTCTTGGTGGGTGGACTGAAGGTGCTGTAGGGAGATGAGGCTGTTTGGTGTGGGTCCCTTGCTAACTGCCGTATGTCACGAGAGGTTTGACACCCCTGTTCAGGCTGTGAGTCTCTTTTTACCAAGAGAGAATTGTCTTCAGACCCCTTTTGTGAACACATGGGGGTGTTTGGCTGGCTCCCGCCCCCCTCCTGCTTTTTATTGGTAAAGGATTTCAATACCTGTGACTGCAGGAGGGGCTTCTGGAGTATTATCATTGTCCTGAAACCTGAGCAATAATCAGGGGAATGCACTGGTCAGAATTTTATTTTCCACTCTCAAACTGCAAGCTATTGCCTGGCACTTGGGAGAAAAGTTGTTTCTCTGAATGTTTTGCTTTCTCCTCTTTATCCCCGCAAGATGAAAACCTTTTTCTAATTTTTGATGTGTTTTTGAGTGAGAATATTAAAAACAAGATCTGGTACCTGTGCCTAAAAAGGAAGGGGCTTTCTGCTTTTAATATGACTCTTTTCAGATCTCTGTTGTCGATAATTTTAGAAAGGGCACAGACAAGTATTCTTTTAATGCACTTATTTTAATGAACACTTTAAGGAGATTGTTCGTTGAAAAAGCTGTCTTTATTCTTGTTTCAGATAAGCCAAGGAGTCGATACGCCGTGAATAGCTCTGGTGACACCACAGAAGATCAAGATGGGGACTCCAGGTAGGGCAAAACATTTCTCATTGCCTCAGAGTTTGAAACAGAGGAGAGATGGCCTCTTGCTCTCTTGCCTTCTAGTTCAGTAGGCAAATTCGCTCAGACTGTATAGAAGACGACCTGCCAAAAAATGCTTTAATGCCAAGTTATGAGTAAATTAGTGCTTAGTAATGAGGAATTTCCCATGAGGGAATGCTACTGAATGTATTGTTTTCTGGGGAAGGTATCGGTCAGATATTTTGTGCTCATTAGAAAGTATTAATACTTTGGCAAAATTCCACTTTTCTTTACCTGCCTACCTCTAACTGGATTATTATTCAGTTGCCTCAGATTCTTCCCTAGCTCATGCAATTGTTGTATGGAATTGCTGTGCACTAATGAATAACTAATTTTGTTTCTCCAGATGTAGCTGCCCTTGTCTGTGGAGTGAAATAGTAGCTCAAAAGCAAACTGAGATGGAAAGCTAGTTTTTCAATTACAGGAAATCAGTGGGTAACAAACGCACTGAAAATAGGCAGTGTGTTGTTCAGCATGCATGTACGTACGAGTGGACCCTCTAATTAGATTTTGTAGAAATTCTGAAATCTGCTGCTTGGTTCTAAATTTATCACTATCAGATATGAGACAAATCTGGGAAAGAAAAAGGATTTTTGTCTGTTGGCTCATGGCTCAGTTGCAGATCTTTTTTGATACGTGTCTTAATCTCCAATATTAATGAAACGGGATAGTTGCTGCTGCTCTTCTCTTGTATAAGAGTGAAAAAGAAGTACTCATCATTTGCCCCCAAAAAAGAAATTTAGATCCCAACCTTGCAAAATGTAAGCTTATTCTTAACTTTATGACTGAGAATGATTCATCTGAAATTAAAATTACCCATAACCGTAAACTTCATCACATTCATATGTTTTTCCAGGACTGGGATCTTATGAAAACACATTTTGCTTGAGGTCATTCATATCTCTTGCCTCTTCTGGTGTCTTTGAAACCTTCAAATGCAGCATTCTGTCATGTCTCCAGCGAGCGCAATACGGTACAGGGCATGACTCCAGTGGGAGCAAGCCGTGGTTTTGTAAGTTTGGTAACTGGTGAATGGTGTTTCAGACTGTGCTGTGGACAGCAGCTCATATGCACATTAGGAAGGCTCCATGCACACATTTGCTGGTTATCTCAGGGACTGTGTTGGTTGCTGTTCAAAACCCTGTCTCTGGTTTTTCCCTGGACAGATTAAGACAGTGTTGGAACGGTACCAGCTTCCGTCTGATACTGATTCTTGTTGCCTCTGCCATTTTGGGAGGTTGGACAGAGGACTTAATGCAGACCTGTGTTCTCTGGATGTTGCCTCTGGTGCTGAGTTAGTGTGGTGCTGAATCAATCAGTGTGATGCAGTATGTGGTTACTACAGTGATGCAGGAAAAACTTCTATCATTTCAAATTATGGTCAGATGAGAAAACTGCTAGTATTTTTCTCAAACTGTTTTTAAGTAGATTGAATGTCCTGGCATGTAACCTACATTAAACAAAGATATAGATTATTTCATTGTAGTGGTGTCCAGATCTCTGAGCCTGAAAGTTGGTGCTTAGTCTTCTTGTCAAGTATTTGTTGTTAAGCTTTTAGTGTTTAAAAGAATTCATGCTATCTCAACTGAGCTCACTAAGTGCGAAGTATCACAGTTATGAAGCGCTGAATGAAAGAATATTAAGACAGAAATCCCCCTTTGCAGTGATGGTCTTCAGGAAAAAGAAATTGTTATTTACACAGTCTTGTATATAGCAATACATACAAATTCTGGCTGCAGTGCCTGCACCTGACTAAGCTCAGTGTTTATAAACCTTATATGTACTTAAATGAAATAGAGGTGTCAGCCAACACAGGTCTTTTAGCAGGAAGTTCCTTAATATTCTCCCGTGCATCTGTCCGTAGCTGCCAGGCAGATGAAGGGGAAGCAGAGGAGTGTTTACGTTGCTGTGAAAGTATTGGTTCCGCTAGAGACCAGATATTGAGGTCCAGCACACTGCTTGTGCTGCTTACATGGCTGGGTATCTGCATTCAGAAATTCAAAGTCTCTTTCAAAATTGAGTTAGTTTCAAGTCTGTTTATTGAAAAGCTTTTTCCCAATACCAGTGTAATCAGTGTTGTAAATATGCTGCATCCCATACAACTGATGTAGCAGCTAAACATATCCTTCTCGTCAGTGGTAGCAGCTACTAGAAGAAATCACTGATGTTCTGCATATACTAAATACTGTTAATTTATATTAGGCAAGATGAGGTTGCTGGCAGAGTTAGTGTGTTTCACTGGCTTTACTGATACAGGTGGGAAAAATACACAACTTTTGGGTACACAGGCTCTTCTTCCAGCACAAAACAAAAAGGGATCTTCAAAACTGTGTACAACATGTTGCTTATACTTTTTGATTTGTATCAGACCATTCTGGGAGTAACAGAAGTTGGTGCCTTGCAGTTGAAGAGATTCTAAGGGGAGAATGGAGGCAGAAGGGTGCAGATCTGTTGGTGAGAGTGAGATGTATATGATTTGTAAACTAGGAAAGGAAGCTTAACCATCATACGCTGTAAAACCAGTATTGTCATTGAGCCCATGGGGTTTTTTCCCTCACCAGTGTTACAAATTTTTGCTCCTCGGCTCCTGTTTGGAATGTGTTTTGAATGTTCCCATTGAATATCAGGCTGGAGACACCAGGAATGGAGTTTTGTGAAAGCCATTCCCCATGGCAGCTCTGTGCCTGTAAGCTGGTTCTTCGGCAGTGCAGTGGTGCAGGCGTTCTCTTCCTGAAATGCTCTGGTCGGTCGTCCATGGAGAGATTTCATCAGCATGAAGTTCGGTCTGTTTTCTGGTAGTGGTGATTTTCTGATTGGAGTTGTTCTCAATGAAAGTAATTTATTAAGTGGCTTCGTGTTATTTCTGGAAGGCTTCTCAAGGAGAAGCTGGCAAAAAGATTCCTTTCAATCACCGTGTATGAGTCGCATCTGTAGATGTTTTTGGTGGCACAAATTGAGGCCTTGGAGTGGGCAGACTGCTAGGCTGAGTTCATGGTATATGGCACGTTTGATGATGTTGAACGACTGTGTCTTTCTTATGGGGGTTGGATTCATCCTTTTTTATTGTGGATGGCTGTCACCAATTGTATCCTAGATAAGGTTCAGTATTGCTTTTTTCCTAACCTATTGGAACCTAGATCAATTACTTTTAAGCTGATCTCTCTTAGAGCAGTTGAGATGTATGTATTTCTTTATGGCCTCAGAAAGGACAAAATTAGGTCAGTTTAGGTGCCTTAACTCTCCATTTCCGTGTAATACTATTTGTATGCATAATTGGATTTCTTCTAGCCTTCAGACTCAAATTTCCGGGTCATTGTTATGCTTTTTGGTTTTTTATAGACAATTGTAGCCTATTCATGATGATCCTACCTCTAGGTTACTGCTGCGTGTTTGCTTATATTAATTTCTTTTCAGTGGAGCTGTGTGTTTGGGTCTCCAGAATACAGGTTTTTCTTCCTTTTAAAAGGAAGTCAAGCGTCCGAAGTGGCTGAGGTGTGTTGATGGTGGCAATGCAACAAGAAGGTATTCAGAAGAATCTGTCACTGTCAAAACAAATTGCCTGTCAAGTGTCTCTCTTTGCTGGCTTCTTCTCAGCCTTTCATCATTTGCTCTCTTCAAAAACATCCTTCAGTTTTTGAGTGCTTTACCAGTAATACGTACCCCTCACAGTTTACGGAGAGACCTGCCAGTCTCGTCTCTCTTTTTTTTTTTTTTTCCCCCTGAAAAAAACGTGAGGCACTTACTCTTTTGAAGCCAGAAGATAATGCTTTGTTAAATTAGTTTGAAATGTGTTTTGTAGGTTTTTCTGAAGGTGGTATAGTGAGCAAGCAAAAATTCTAATGAAGATGCACACAGAGTAACATATGTTACGCCAGACTTTGCATTTTTTAGTAGCACAACTGAGTAACTGAAGGAGGTTTAGCAAGTTTGACAGCATTGATGTCCTTAATTGGCCAAACACTTCTGTTATGAAAAAAAGTCAAGTTACTGGCAAACAAGGACTTGAATGTCCCTTTCTAACAAACAGTAGTTCTGTGATAACATTTCTGTATCCTCTGTCCCTCTTTCACTGAACTCCAGTGTTCTTCCTTGTATTTGTTCTGAAAGGCTTCCTTTCTGTAAGCCCGTGCTTTTCCATTCATCCATCCATCCCTTCAAACATCCTTCCTGTAATATCACCCCCTTTGTATAGTTTGTCGTTTGGGATTGCTCTGGGTTCCCTTTTCAACATGACCAGTAGAAATCTGTTGTCTTTTGGATTAAGTGTTGGAGGTTTTCATTTTGTCTCTCCTTTCTAAAGCTGACAGTATAATCCTTCTATCAGATTCATTTTTAGGAATTTTGTTTCAGGAAAAAAGTCTTTTTTTCCTTCTTATGTGGAGAAAAGAAAAAAAAAAAAAGCAGTTGACTGTTAAAATGAAAATAGATGTTTCCCTGATACAAAAGTGAGTACAGCTGTTAAGAGAGCTTTGCGCTGTACACCTGTTGTAAAGGTTTTCAGGTTCTTTGCCTTGAAAACTTTTTCAGACTGCTCTTCCTAAGTTTCTGCTTATTGCCTGGGGCAGAGAGAGATGGAGAATGACTTCATGCTTGTGCCGTGGTTCTGGCCAGGCTTGTTCCTATTGTTTAGATCCCTGGCGGGGAGCAGGAGTGCCTCTGTGTGCAAGGCCCTTTACAGAACCCTGGCTGTGCATGCAACAATGAGTGTTTGGCATCCTCTTTTTCTGAGTCTTGGGGGTACGGAAGCAACAGAACCAATTGTGAAGAGCTGTGGGTCATTTGGGGCTGCACGGGATGTTCCTTTGGTGACAACTCTAGTAATAGTGTAGAAAAGAAACTGAAGTATAGAATCTGCTCTAAATCAGACTGCAACCTCTTCTTTTTTCTCTTAAGGTAAGCATGAATTAAAAACTACAGTGTTAAGTACAGCTCCATAAATGCAACATATGGTGGGAACACATTAGAGCAGCCAGTGCTAGCGAGAGGCCTTAGCCTGTTTTCTCTGCGTTGTCAATCTAAGCCTGCAGTTTATCCCAGTAATTCACCTACTGTTAACTTTTGACTCTTCTCAGTAGTTATATTTCCTTTACAGGAGTTTAACCCGTAATAGTTCATCCTAGTTTTTAATATTATATCTTTTTTTTTTTTTTTTTTGTATTTTGTGTACTTGCCTCGTTTATTTTCTTGTGTTTTTTGTTTTGTGTTTATGGCCATGTTCCCATTTCAGAGACCAATGTCCTCTAACTGATGAGCAATTGGTTTCGGGGTAAGACCAAACGTTCTAAAAAATCACCTTTGTCTAGAATGGCTTTCTTTTCTCACCATCCTTTTAATTGTGCTTTGTTTCTGGTTTCTGTTTTACACTGAATGATGAGATAATTATATGCTAAATCACGATGTCTTTAGGCAACGTATTGCTAAAGGTTTATGCTAGGGTAATTACAAAGGTCCTACTAACATTTCTGTGCTTCCTGTAGGGTATCCAGAATGGGTGTGGTACTGTCCCTTCTGTGAATTGAGAAAAGTTGTGATCCTCCGTGAATGCAACAAGTATAGCCTTGGCATTGTAGTTATCCCAACAAGGAGCCCTAAACCAGATTGCTTTCTGATGAGCAATGACTTAACAGTACAGATCAGTGACTAAACTGTGTAATCCCACAGTAATTAATGGAAAGCTCTTTAGAGACCTGGTTTTGAGCACCTGCTCTGGTTGCTTGTTCTTGGTGCCCCAGTAAGCTAAACTGGATGACTGCATTGTACCCCCTTTTTGAATTTGTGGAGAGAAAAGTGCTCATCTCTACCCAGGGCCTCAAAAGTATTAAACTGCATCTCTACTCCCTGCTTAACATAAAGATGCTCACCTAGATACTCAGCTCCCATTATAAATTACTTCAAAGAAGTATTCTTTATAAGAACATTGCTTTGAATTCCTGTGGCATATTAAAAGTCATTGTCTCTTCTTGGGGAAAAAAAAATGAATTTTTGTTTGAGATTCTTTCCCCCTCCTTTTCCATGTGCTAAAGCAATTGCTGTTTCAGCTGAGTTTCCAGAGGAGATGCTGGTGCCAGCAGTCGATCTGTACTAATGTGGTTTGTATCGTACTGCTGGATTGTCTGCTGTTGCTGCCACGTTTAGCTCGTGATAGGAGTGGGAGGATATTTTGGGCAAATCAAAGCTTTTCTTTTTTGTATTTGGTTTCCACCTGCTGGATTCCTTAGTACAGGAGAGGTTTGCTTCCCTCTGGAAATCACAATGCTCAGACTAATCTCATAAAGGAAGAAGGGACGGTTACTGCCCATACTGCCCAGCTGCAAAACCTAATCTGCTTCTTACAAACTCTGGGGCTCTAAAAAGTCCGTATTTTTAGGTCATCTTAATAACATCCCAGAGATAAGAAAATTGGTAGTAAAAATCTAAAGTGAAAGTGTTATTTTCAAAGAGGAGATGATGAATTGAAATGATGGGAATAACATATCTGCTGTCCCTCAATCTCCTTGTTATCCTGATGCCTAACAAATATATAAATGATGTAGAGCATTGAGGGAAAAAACCCCAAACCAGCAAAACCAGTAAATCCAGGCTGTCAGACGAGGAGAATGGGGCTGGAGTCCAGGTTACTCTTGAGAGACCCTGCGGTGATACAAGGTGTCTGTAGCCATGAAGTAGCACCGGCATTATCTTTCTTGGCTGCAGTGCAGTACTCTCCCAGAAAAAGAAGTCTCTGCTAGTGAGAAGATACTGAGGACTTCACAAAATCAGCCTTTTAATCTCCTCTTCCCCACAGGGCCACATAGAAGGCAGGGCAGACAGAGCTGCTGGTGTCACGAGCTCTCCTCGGGAACTGCCGAACTGTTACATTCAGCACCACATTTATCTGTTAAAAGATCTGCTGGTGTAATTCCTTGTAAAAGTCAAATCTTAACAGTGGTGAAAGTCATCATAATGATCAGTTTCCCAGCTACCAAGGTATCCTTTGCCAAGGCTGGGGGAGGGAAGAGTAACTCATTTCTTACCAGCAAGTCGGCATTTTCTAGTTTACCCTCCTTCTCCTTCCACCCCCCCAAAAACATATGCTCATTTTAGATCCATCACTATTGCAGTCTTCTTGGCTCCATGATGAGCCTATTAACAAGCACAGCTGAACAGGGCAAAAAGAGGGGGGAAAGCTCACTGCTGTCATGGGGACTTTTTTTCCTATTTTGAATGTGATCTCCAAGGATTGTCAGTCCAGGTCCTGTTTGAGGACACTTTGCCCTTTCTTCACAATCTCTGTGTGTTTTGCAGCCCAGTGCAGTGCGGTGGCTGAGAAGCGTGGGCTCAGTGGCCCCAGGACTCTCTGGCTAGTCTCCCCATCTCTCTGCTTGCCCTTAGCTGTGTTCAGAGCAGAGCAGGCAGAGATTTGGAAGTTTTTACAGAGCTGCTCCTTCCATAAGCCAAATGTAAGGACATGCTGTGGTCAGGATGATCTGTTTGTACAAACACCGGGGGCTTTAACAGCTCATAAAGGCCCTGTGTTGTCCTGCATCTTCAGGATATGTAGGTCTAATAAAAGAAACGCCCCCTGGGTCATATGCAGCTGGATACACAAAAAAGATCTGGCTGTGTGCATTCGTCTTAATTTCTGTAGTACTCCATAACTCACTCAGAGTGAACCAGGAATATGGAACATTAATTCCTTCTCTGTGCATCGAGGGCTTACTTGTGGCCAAGAGATAAGGTGAGCGCAGCACACACCCAGGCCTGCCCTTTTCTCTGAGTGATACTGGGTTATCTGGGATACCTGCCTGGTGGAGGGGGATGGTCTGACAGGGACGCATGCTCCTGACTGTAAATAAAGAAAATGAAATAAACATTTTCATTCTTAAAAAACTGTTCTCATCAGAAACTGGTTTGAAATTCATTTGGTTAAACAGGAGCCTCCGAGAAATCAGAGGAGGAAAGAACTTGCTAATATCAAACCTTACATTGCTCCTGTTCTAGAACAAGTTCCCTCCAGCAGCTAACTGAGCTCCCCTTCCCTGTGGATTTGAGCTCCACTGTCTCAGGGGACACCCTGAGGAAAACAAGCATTTGTAGAGACCAGGCGAATGTTGCAAGGCCATCGGTAAGAGCAGTTGCAGAATTTCTCCCTCGTCACACTATTCTTACCCATTTTTGCAGCAGTAGCT
This sequence comes from Fratercula arctica, assembly GCA_947846985.1. Taxonomy (NCBI): domain Eukaryota; kingdom Metazoa; phylum Chordata; class Aves; order Charadriiformes; family Alcidae; genus Fratercula; species Fratercula arctica. The sequence continues at coordinate 27,452,006 of CANTUZ010000009.1, forward strand.
GTATTTTCTAGGGCAGGCTCCTTGTAGATACTTGTCCTGTCTCGCAGCTGCCTTCTTCCCACCACTGATCCAGAGCAATCCAGTAACACCATGGTCGGCGCTGAGAAAGGTCTGCCCTGTCACAAATTGGTCTCAGTTTGGTTTATCAAATGAGAAGGTGCAGGTGAGGCCAGGCAGCTCTCAGAAGGGTACCTGTGGCCTGTTGACCGCAGGTTGAGATCTGTTGAGTAACTTTGAGTCACACTGATGAGATTTGGGAAAGGAGGGACACGCATTGGATGTATGTTTCTTCTAGTTCTAGAATCAGCTCTTTCTTGCCTTCCCCTCTTCCATACTGGGTGGCTTAAAGATCTCGAGTGACAGGCTGTGTCAATATGTAGTTGCTTAATAAGTTCATTAACCTGCAGCTAAATCCAGGCAATGGCTAACTCGAGCTGTTTTTATATTTAAGTGAACTGCATCTAATCTTTCCAGTGTATTTTGCTGAGCATGTAATTAAATAAGCATGACCCTGCAGTCTTTGTTGTGAATGCTTCCTGTTTTATAATTGTGATGATCTGAGACATGTAATTAAGGGGTTCTTAATTTTCCATAATTGGTGGTACTCCAGATACAGCAATTTAGACACAATGTACAATCCTTTAAAAACTCACAAGTTAAAATATATCTGTATTTGAAGGAATAATCTGTGGGTATGCTTTTTGAAAATTGTAATAACTTCTATCTCTGCTCTTCAAGGTTTTCAGATGTCATCCTGGCAACAATTTTGGCTACCAAGTCAGATATGTGCGGCAAAAAGTTTGAACTGAAGATTGATAATGTTCGCTTTGTTGGCCACCCCACCTTGCTTCAGCATGCCCTTGGGCAGGTATGATCCGAGGTCCACTCTGGTGACTGGCCTTCTTTTCAAACTGCCTGGCTTTTTTAGGAAACTTAGAATTCAGAATGTGCATCTTTGCTTTTTAATCCTGTTTTTAGTTCATGATGCTCAAAGCTGTCTTTTATTTCCAGATAGATACCGTGAGTGGCAAACTGAGGGAACTGTCAGTGTTTCACAGAACCCCCCTCCTGGTTAGCGTAGGAAAGCAGTGTGGGTAAAGAGAAGTAACACTAAGCAGTCCATCTCAAAAAGCTGTTTCTCATCACATTAGTTATTGCAAGTTAGCTTTTTAGCACCTCTAATTAGTATGGCAGTTAAAAAAAATAAGACCCAACCCCACACTAAAAACTTTCACAAATGCTAGAAACTACGTCAGCCTTGTTTTTAACTCTTTACTTTTAACTCTAACTGGTGCTGAAGTTGATTCACAAAGCTCAGTGAGAATAGGTAGCGAGTTGAAAGAGGTCTAAAATTTTCTTGTGGACGAAGTCAGGCTGCTGTTTGCATTGAGACCTTGCTTCGTGGCCTGTGTTTTAGCTGCTTGGAATGAAAGCAGGTGCCGCCCAGGCTATGGAAAAAGGACCTCCTTAAATCTAGGAGAGAATTAACATGCTTCTATGTGCAAAATATTCCCTGTCCCATTCCTTCTTTCTGATAGACTGCAAGAATGAACTAGACTTTGGTAATTTCTGAATCCTACATTGATCTCTGTCACTGAACTGCTTTGGTCTTCTCCTTTTTCATCAAGTTTACTAAGTCGTTCATTTTTTCAGGAAAAATAATCTGCTTGCCAATTCTATCATCCTTTCTATCTATAATTAGAGGTGCAAACAGATTGTTGGCAACTGCTGCTTGATATTTAGAGGACCAGACTGCTTTAATCCAAGTGAGGAGCTGGCCTCAAGCATCAGAAAATGCTAGTGTTCCAGTTTTGAAACTCAGTCGTGAGTCTACAAGAATTGTGATGGAGGATCACCAAAACTCAGTCCTTAAATGTTTAAGCTGCTTTGGAAGACAGAATTCGAGTGTCCCCAGGGTGTGCAAGTACATCACCAGCCCCAGACAAGGCAAGCAATGAACTGGGCCCAGGGTCCGGCCAGGGACCCCAGCCAGGAGCAAAAGGAGATAGGACCAGAGACAGGGCTGGAGGACAAGGCTGCAATGTACTTAACAAAGGTCCATCCTGAAGACAAGCTACCTATGATGATGTATGTCGAAGGTCCGTCCAGGAGACAGGGCTGGAGACAGGCACACCTATGGGCCCAGGGCTCAGCTTTAAATGGGGCTCCAGGGCTCAGCTTAAATGGGGCTCCTGCGTCCTGGGTAAAGGGGTGTGTGTGGAGACCCAGCTAGGGCTGGTCAAGGGCATTATTAAGACCTTTTGGTGCCCTCAGGGCCCTGGTCTCTCACAGTATCAGATTTCTTTATTTTGCTAATCTCCTCTGAAAGGCACAACTTCCTAAACATGGTGTAAATGAGGTTGAAAATTTGTTATTTATGTTTTTTCACCACGTATGATTATACGTTCTCTCCACTTTCCAGTCAGCTTTATCCTAATTGCATGAAATGTCCCTTCATTTTCAATTTGTCTAAATAAAACTGCATCTAGGTAAATAAACAAAGTTCTAAAGCGCTGTAACCGCTTTTGTGGTTACTTCTTGTAGGATCTTCTTTTTGGGTGTGTCTTATCACCCCAGAACTTTCTAGTGTCCAGAATGTTCTAGACGTGGCAGCTGTCTCTGCTAATGCACTTGAGCCTAAATCTGGGACCCTTTTGCAGTTAGGAGGATGGAGCTCCTTTCCCATGGAGCAAAGGCAGTGACTGGAGTAACCTCTCAGTCTCTGGTTTGGGTTTCTTTGGAGTTCACACTGCAGTAAGTTAATCCACAGGACAGCTCAGCAAATTCTTACTCGGATGAGATTCAGGAGTTCCAAGAGCACAAATACGTAATCCTGTGTGCCAGACCACCTTTTATGTAGCAATATTCTGAATTCTTCAAATTCCTTCAGCATTTTCTTTTCCAGCTTAGTCTTTTCTTCTTTTTTCTGGACAAGAGGTGATAGGAAATCTAGCCTCTATCCCAATTGATGTTAATGGTGGTAGTTTCTTTGATTTTAAGGAAGGAACAGGATCACTCCCTACCCTCAGAAATGCTTTTGAGCCTTTATTGAAGTTCACAAGACATCCTGGAACCTGTAACTCCAGGGGAATAAATAAGCACAGTAAATGGGCTTTACCACCCTCCCATCACTGCCTTTTTGATAGAACTTCACTTACAGTTTAGAAAAAATCAAAAATGTGTATCACTTCTTTTAGTTTCTCTAATTTTTAAGACTGCTGAGTGAAAGCACTCAAATTTCAGAGTTCACTGCTGAGCAGTTTGTTGCTGATGCTCGGGACCTGTCAGGAAGGGAAGATGCAGCGCTGCTTTTGCCATCTTCTCTGGGTTTGCCCTGTCTCAGACCCTGCATTAGCAACGCATGCACATATGTTGGGTAGAGACCGAATAAAAGGTGAGCTGGGTGTTTGGCCCAGCAGGTTATAGCTGGTTTCACTGGGATTGGATGGGTGTTCAGCAGGGAGCTTCGGGGTGGCAGGAATGTCCTCTGGATTTGTGCTCCATCTTGTGGCGACACTTGCTCCGTTCAGAGTTGTTAGGCTCAGATGTGTGAATTCAACTCGCTAGTCCTGGCTTCCACTGTTCTCCGCACCAGAAAGTCTGTACCTGCCTTAGGGCTGAAACTCTCTGCTGCAGAAAGAACGGGGGGGGGGGCGGGGGGGGGGGGGGGGGCTGGAGGATGTGTTTGAAGTCCTGCAGGAAGGGAAAATCGAACCTTTTATTTTAGTGCTGCATTTCTATAGCATGTTTTTTTCTGATAAAAGCAGCAGTTTGTAACATGACACAATCCAAATGGGGATTTTAGGAAAGGCAAAAATAGATGTGGCCTGGGATGAGAAATCTATGGATTTCTTTTTAGTTAACAATATATATGACAATTGTGCTAAGGACTTTAAACCTAGCTTCCCTAATGATGCTAAAATGCAATAGTAAAGACACCTTGTAAGACTGTCTTAACCGATACTCATTTCCATGGTCATGACCAAAATGCTTTGGTTTAAGCCTTCACAGCTTCTCAGAAAAGGCAGTGTTGTACAGTAACTGTGACACTTTAATAATAAAAAAAAAATCATAGTTTTATTTTTTACAAGTCAAATTTGGTGATGTGATTTGTCTGCTCTTTTTCCTCAGCAAAGCTCTTATTTGACTGAGGTAGGCTTTCTTTTTTTTTTTTTTCTTTTTCCCCTTTATTACTGGATCCAACTGATACTAGCCTATGGGATTTTTTTAAAAAAATATTTTTCAGGTATCCAAAACTGATCCCTCACCAAAGAGAGAGATGCCCACTATGATTCTCTTCAATGTGGTGTTTGCACTAAGGGTAAGTCTTCATTCCATCCAAAAGTGGAATGCGCTTCGGATGTATAATAGAATGCAGTAGGCTCACGTTCCAGTAATCTCTTGTAAAACATTCAGTGCCTGATTTCATTGGGATATTTTAATTTGAAACAACAAACCTAAACAATGTAGAATACGACGCTGACAAGTGGGAAAGTTTTCCAGGCAGTGGAAAACAGGTTCAGTTGTCCAGTGTGTAAAGGCGTGCAAGAAACCACTTTGCAAAATAGGTGTGAACCCAGTTGCAGGTCCTGTATGTGTCTTGTCCTCTGTTATTAGTGAGCTGGTAATCTGCTGTGATTTTTCTAGACCCTGCAATTGAGGCTTGTCCAACTGAGCTGTGCATGAAGCCGGCCTGGGCCTGACCCTCCTGTGTGTCAGATGCCGCTCTCTGTACGTCACTGCTCCGCTCCTGCCCAGGATAGGACCAGATCCATACAGCTGCACTGGCGCGTTGCTGAGCCCTTGTAACTCCATGCAGCCTGGAACTGGGTGGTCGGTTCTGCTCCAGAAGCGGAGGCAGCAGGCTGCGTGGTCAGTGGCTCATGCTTGGCCAGCCTTAAGAGTCAGGTCCCCACCATGGCCTTGGTCAACCCAAGTGCAGAGTCATGCAGAAACCTACTCTGGCTCAGAACAGCATGGTTTTGAGCCCTTACTCATGCTGTATGGTACAGAGACATGTGCCTTTGCTCAGTGCCTCTAGGCTTTTTTTTTATAATTAAATGGACAGTGTTTGAAAGCTGTGTCCTCTTAGCAATGAGATCGTTGCAAAGGGAGAATGCCAGGGAGCAGCGGCTCTAGCACTGTGAGTAAGAAGAAGGTACAAGTGAAGAATAAGTAGGTTTTGCTGCTCAGCAAGAACCTGGAGCAAATATATTGTTTTTCTTGGAATTTTTTTCAGGCCTACTATGTTAAGGGATCCTGGCTTGGCTAATTTGGTGATACAAAACCCTCGAAATTTCATTATGTTCGAGCATTATTTGCTGTCTGACCTCCGGCTTTCTCTTCCCAGCCCACAGGTTGCATCTGTGGAGCCATCATATTATTTTCGTGGCATGTACACATATGAAGAAGCATTTTAAAAATGAAAGATGGAGTTGGAATAACTGTCTTTATGGAAGTGGTTGATCTTTTTGCTTGACCGGATATAATGTCATGATTTAAAAGCCTCCGGCTCCCTGCTTGTGAAATTACGTTGGTTTTTTCCTTTTAGCACTAGTACTTTTCTTACTGCTGGCTTTCTAGTGGCGACTAACATGTACATGGCCACAGTCTAGATGGCTTGTCCTCAGTTGAAAAGCAAGGTTTCACAAAAGACAATTATCTCAGCATTCAGTCTGAAGCAAGAAAGAAATGATTCGGTGAGTTCTGATAGGGATCCAGTGTTGTGCCTTGAGTTCTTAGGTGTTCTTAGGTCAGGAAGTGCCGAATTTGCAATACTGAAGTTGATTTTAGATTTCACACATTAAGAGACATTAGCTTCAAGAGTTTTGATGTTTTGGTGTATTGGTAAAGCACCGTGCTTCGGTTGTAGGTAGGTGTATGTAGTAGATGCACATGCAAACACGAACATTGATGCACATTGAGTCATATGGAATGCAGAATTGTCGAAACCAGTGCTCCTTCATTTGCAGTATTGCAAGAGCTTAGTGAAGTATAATGAAGACTATATCTAGCCCGCATTTTTCTAGAATGTAATTTCTAGGAAAACTTGCTTTTTTGCATTTTGTCACTGTGATGATACTGATGTGGTTGTGTGTGTAATGCAGCACTAAATCATGTTTGCCAAATGAGACACTCTTAGTTCATCAAGAGCTGTCAAGGTTCTGAAAAGTGCTGTGCAAAAAGCAAGTGGAAATTTTTTCCTAGCGCACGGTGGAGGGTGGGTGAGGCATTCTGAGATAAAGATGAGAGTCCATCTGGAGTGGGCAGACAGAGCAGGCAAAGTCCCAAATGTTATAATCAGCGCTGATCCTGCTGTGTTTAAGCTTCAGGGTTACCAACGTGTCGTGACTCAGCAAGAATAGTGGAATCCAAAACTGATGACTCATGGTTTGCTAGTTTACATGCCAAGTTATCGCTTGCTGGAACTGTAAATTCCTTTAAATGTCTTAACAAACATGAGGCAGCTGCTTACTCAGACTGGAGCCGAGTCTCCCCCCCCTCCATGTCAGCTGTACTTACACGATAGATTTTTCCAGCACTTTCATTCTGGGACTTGCACGAATGCAGTATTAGTAATAAGCCATATTTGTGAAACATTTGGAAACTTAAATCCAAATTCATTCTGGTTTGCGATCAAATTACTGATCATGTGCTGGTAATTCTTACCTAGTTACTGTCTTGTCAGTATATAGGACAATCCTCAGTATAGCAACGTGGAGCAAATGGGCTAAGTTAAAGGCCCTGCAGTCCTTATGCTCCCAGTGAATTTAACCTGCACATTGTGATATTCTGCCTTTTCAAATAGCTTGACACTTTTCTCACTGTGTGAAATAGAGTTCTTTGGTCTCTCTGATAGCAAAAGGCCTGGTAACAACTGGAAAAAATAAAACAGATAGGAGTGTCATACTCCACATTCTGTGTTCATTTGATGCACGTGGACAAGCTTAGAAATCCCTGAGTCTTCTCTTTAACTTTGGCCATCTCTGAGATTCTGCTTTGTTGCTGCTAGAGGAAACTCCTTTCTTTTGCTGGTTGCAAAAGAGGCTGACTTTTTATATCTACTGAAGCTAATTATTTTGACTACTTATCCATCACTGTAGTTCCATGTATGTTACTGTGACTGAATGACCGACCTGTTTCTTTTCCGTGTTGCCTGTAGGCCAACGCAGATCCATCTGTGATAAACTGCTTACACAACCTCTCCCGAAGAATCGCTATAGTCTTGCAGCATGAGGAGCGCCGCTGCCAATACCTGACCAGGGAGGCCAAGCTGATCTTAGCTATTCAGGATGAAGTGTCTGCCATGTCAGAAAGTGAGTGCTGAGCTTAGCATTGTGCAGGAATATGTTTGTCCAGGAGCACTTTTTCAGAAAAGTGCTGATGGTGCCTTCTTATTTCTGTTGTGGCTGGGATCAGTATGAACAAGTTTTGATGCTCTTTAGCATTCTGACAGCTTTTGACTGCATTTTGCCTCATCCAAGATCACCATCCCTGCTCAGAGATGTCAGCTTTAGAAGTGAAGTAGCTTGTTTACTTTCCTTGCTAGCTCAGTTCAGTGGAATCCCTGGCGAATGTGCACTGAACCATCCCACTTGGATCTGCCTGTCAGGCTGAGATGGAAGAACTCAAATGTCGCCTGCTTCACTCAACCTAGAGCAGGTTTCCCATGCTTTAATGCTGTGTGCTGAGTCACCAGACTACTTCTGTGGATACCTTACTCTTATATGTTGTTACCATGGCTAGCAAACAGTTACAGATCATTTTTATAGACTGTACTTTAGAGCAATTTACTATAATAATATGCACTATTTAAGGTGAACTCTGTCTGACAGCGATGCATCACATTGCTGCAAGCATTAAAAACTAAAACTAACGTGTATAAAAACAAAAACACTTAAAATCATCACTTGTCAAATTCATGGTTACGTGTGCTTAACTGAGTTGAGGTTTAGGAGAAGTTGGCAATAATTCATTATTATTATTTTAGCACGTAATGAGTTATTGTAAAAGCTTTGAAGGATAATTGTAGATTAAAAAGATACAGATTCTGTCCCTGAGATATGGGTTCACACCTAGTGAGGGAAGAGGAAACTCTCTTTGCTTTGAGATCAGTTCTATGCTTTTTTGTTCTGAATTTTTCCGTAGCCACAGAAGGGCCACAGTCACCTTTCCATCACATCCTACCAAAGTGCAAACTGGCCAGAGATCTCAAAGAGACATATGACAGGTAAGTGTGATTTCCTTTCTCGCTTATAGTATGCTGCTTCCCACTGAAACCTCTTGGTCTTGTTCCTTGGGGTATTATCCACCTCTTCATGCTGACAGCTCACTGGGATGTGGGTTTTAGACCAGGTCGTGCAATGTGAAGGCTAGCTGTCAAGTGAAATGTTTGCAGAATTGCTATCCTAATCATTACCTTGGTCTCCCTTGGGGTGTATTACGGTTCTTAAAAGTTGCTTATGTCTGTCACAGGTTTAAGAATTACTATTTTCTTCCTTAGCACAGAGCCACATAATGACAAGCAAATTGTAGAATTGAAAAGTGTCATAAAATGAGTATCGTATCGCTATAGAAGTACTCTAAACCTGTAGCTAAGAGAAAAATGCTGCATGTAGTGCTGATGGCAAGTCAGATACTGCACTGTCTTCATTTGGTTACACTGTGCATGTCTGGACAGTGAATTTGGATTAGGTGGTGAGACTTTCAGCAGAATGGAAAGTGTAACATGCTGTTTCTTGACTGGATTAAAAGTTCTGGCAAGGATTTCAAAGGAGTGTGGAGTTAGTGTTGAATTTCAGCAGGAGCCAGCACTGACCACCTACGGCGCACTTTTGCTTTGACACCTTGTCAGTGCTGACTCCTCGTGCAGAGCAGACACCTCTGTTCAGGATCTGCACTTGGTGAAAGACCTCGACAGAGGAGCACAGAAGGTTTTGGTGGAGAGGAAGATGATGAGCCCCTTGGTTATAGGGTGTTTGTCAGGGCTTGGGAAAATTACTCTTGAGTTCCTTGATTGACTGTAGAGCACACTGTATGCTATTAGACAAACCCTTTAGCCTCCTTAGATTGTGGTTCCCCTTGTACAAAGGGAATAATTGCAAAGCCCTGTAAGGTAAGGCACCGAGAGCCTAAATAATTTAATGATTGCAAAGCACACTAGAAAACTTCTAATAAGCAGTCTTTTGTTATGTTTAAGAGCTGTGAATTTGAGCCTGTTTGGAAGCAATGTCGTGTATTGTTCGATACAACTCTCACAAAACCTGTACTAAAGTTTAAAATAAGGCACTTTTTATGTAACCTGTAATTCCAATATTAAACTTCACCTACTACTTACTTTTCTCTGTTCCTCTAGGGCTATGTATTTGTGACTGCGCAAACCCTGACCTTGTTTCCAGACATTTTAGTGACACAGTGACATCTTGTGGCACTGAGCTGTGACTGGAGGAACATACAGCCCAAGCTCATGGAGTGTGCTGATAAGACCCTTCCATGAAATAAGGGGGAATAGCCTGACCACAGAGAGACATCCATTGGTGCTGCCCCCCAGATGTAAAATAAGGCAGAGTCTCCCTCATTTAGGCATTGTGAGTCAGGGAGAAGCGGTGCCAGTTATATTTTGGCACTGTTGCATGACATCATTGGCATAAGCAAATTTAAGAAATAAGCTGTTGGTAAAAATATAAAATGTCTGTGCATTTGATTGGAAAGCTCTATTTGAAGAGTAGTTAATGTTGTTGTCATCTGTCTGTATAATAAGGTGGTGTTCTGCAGTATTTTTCCGTTAATGCTTTGCATGAGAGAACAGGAAATATGCTTATTACACCTGCAGTAATACCTTGCCAGGCAGGCATAGAATTAAAATAATTTTTTGGTCAACTAGAAGAAATGGTCTAGAAATAGGATTTTTATTCTGCAGCTCCAAGATGAAGAATTCCTGAGTGGCAGCAGCTCTGGAGTGAAGTCTGTGTGGTCTTTTATGAAATGAGGGTTAGTCACAAGTGACGTGGGGTTGCAGAAAAAGCAAATACATAGGAATGCATAAAATAAAAGCCTTGTCTGTAAGATGGGAACCAACCCTGCTCAGGATTGCAAATCCCCTGCTGTAATGAATACTGCATCCAGTTTTGGGCACCACATTTCAAGAAGTTTGGGCCACCTAGAGAGTGTGGAGGAGTGAGAATGACCTAAGAGGAAAGATTGAAAGATTCGGTCTGTTTCTTTTAGAGCAGAAGAGACTGCTGGGAACAGCAAGTTTTCAAATGCATGCAGTGACAATGTGCTGTTTTAAATTTACAGAGATTTCTGGCATAGCCTTTGGTGTAGGGGCACAGCGGAGTAAAGTGGAGAGAGCACTTTGAATTGCAGATGTAAACCCGTCTCTCCAAGATTCGCTCGAGCCAGCATTTCCTAGTGTCTGCTGATTTCTGCAATTCCAGTCGAAGGCCTCTCAAATTATCACTGTAGCTCCAGAGGTGCTGTCTAGCCCTTGGTTTCCTGTAGATGGTGCTGAGGTATTTCAGGCAAGACCCGACATGTCCCTTAGCAAATTGGTTCGTACAAAAGCACAAGTGCACGAATCCTTTTATAGTTCAAACTGCCCCTTGCATTTTGAATACAATGCCCGTATTTTATAAGGTAGGAATCAATAGCCAGCATCTTGACTGTAACGCTATCGCTCCTATTGTAGTGGAGTATTATTAAACTGACAGTTTAGAGGTAATCAACATCTAGTTGATCTAGTTGATCCTAGGACCTTTTTTGACTTTAGTGGGGAAAACCAGAATGTTTCTCTTTGATCAGTTCAGAAAATAGATTTGGGAGTCTTTATTCATCTTTTCCTTAAAATCCAGCATTGGTATGGAACAAAAAGCAATGGCTTCAGGAGGAGGAGACTCCAGTTGCTGGTACCTCCAGTGCTGACAAATCAACCGGTGTTACAGTGGGTGTCTCTTTTAATCCAGTATTCAATTTAGGGAATTAAGACTGCTTTCACCAAGTTTTATCTGCAGCTGTAGATATGTTAGCTTGATACTAGCTATCTATCTGCTTGCCTGTTTTTAGCAAACTTAGCTTTATATCAGAATAAAAGTGAAAGTATGAGGAGGTTTATAGGGAGGAGAGGATTGATTGTTTCTTTTCTTTTAATACACAAAGAGCCTTTATACATTTTTAGCCTAGTGGGACTTGAACTGAGTGGTAGATCTAGCTTGTCTCAGCAGCTCAGGGAGAAGTGGCATAATTATATGAGACTTAATGAATTATTAGATGTGACTTGTGTATCTAAGCCATAAAATACAAACCAATTGCAGTTATTTGACCAAAGGATGGTCAATCTGTCCTTTACAAGGAAATGTGAAATAATTTCAAAGCTCTTAAGGAGTCACAACCTCTAGCAAAATAAACTCCAAAACTATAAGCTCACCCCCACCAAACTGGGAATTTATTGATGCATTATTAATTTCAGAGATAAATAGGATAGTCATAAAATGACATATGTGTATGTAAAAATTCATAACCCTTTTATAAAATGAGGTGAAATTGTCTTTGTTTGCCATTAGTAATGAAAAAAAAAGGCTGCAATTCTGTGCACTACTGGCCAACGTTTGGGTTCCCATTTTGGGGCAGCGGCTCACAGTTGCTGTTCAGGACAGAACAGAAGAATAAAGCAAAAGAGCAGTGATATTCCCCCAAATATTCTCCAGCTTCCTGCAGCTTGCAGCTCTGGAGGTGGTTTCTGTATTCAGCAGCCTTCAGCTGATCTCACTTCCCGGAATTAGTCCACAATCCTTTGAGCCAGAGTAAATATTTAACAACTACGGCATCCTCTGATAAGGAGGGCCATGGCTTAACTAGTTTCTGTGTTTCTTTCTTTCTATTTCTATTTCTTTTTGAACTTTGCTCCTTCTAGTGCCATTAGGTCTTCTGATGGAGAGATGTTGAACAGCTTTTTCCTATTTACTTCTCCCTCTCAATTTTAGACTATGATATCCCCCCTCAGTATCCTAATCCCTCGTCACGTATCCCTCAGTATCGCTCATCATGTGTTATCTAACCAGAGTTGGAAAAAAAAGTGTTGAAACTAAGTTTTTGTGGGATAAAATGGAATGTCTTTGAGGGTTTAATAGCCAGTTAAACTATGGGGAATGAAGCTATTTTTGCCCAGTGACTCTTGAAGTCCATGGGAAAAAGGAAAAGTTGCAGCAAGGTCTCTGGATACCAGTTAACTGTCTGATAAAACAGCAGATGAAATTCAGAATAGATAAATGTAAAGTAATGCGTGTAAGGCTGAGCAACCCTTATATAGTACGTAACTGTTCTGAAAAGAGCTTTTGGAACTACAGCAGATAGTTCAGTAAAAAAGCTCAGGGTGCAGTAACACTGCAAAAAATCCCCATAAAATGTGAAGAGTAGTTAGAAAAGAAGCAAAGAGCAGAACAAAGATTTACCTTCTGTAAATTCCTGGTGTACCTATTGCACCTTTGAATGCGTTGTGCAGTTCTAGGTTTCCTGTCGGGGACTATGTAAACTGGGTCCCTGGGGTTCACAACATGCACTGCATCCGATGCAGTGTTCTCACCTTCGCACAGTCACGTGTCTTTCTGGACTGTTTGATCCACAGTTTTAGTTGGTTAAGAAGAATAAAGTAGAATTGGAGCTAAGTGACTCCCTAATGTGACTTTGAAAACTTAGTTTTTTGGTATTCTCTTCTGTTGCTGGTTTTTGCTGTTCTGCCTCTGCCCCTAAAAGAAGGTGGCTTCGGGGTTTGCTGGTCCCCAGCCAAAGAGCTTGGGGCAGGCTCATGGAGATTTGCGAGGCTCACGGTAAAAAGCCTGCTAAATAGATGACTTCATGGAGAATCTGTAAAAATGAAGGCAAATGTGGATCTGAACTGCACTTTCTGTGACATGACTGTATTTCATGTTGCATGAATCTTTGCGTGTATATTGGTGAAATCATTTAACTTTGTTGGCTGGCTAAAGGCAGTGGCATACACTGCTGCTGGAGGGTGTAGCTTCTTCCTTGTTAGATTCCTAGAGACTTAAATTACTTTCCATCCAAGGAGGGGCAGGTGAAGGAGAAATTATGTACGTAAAGCTATAATGAAGGCTTGAAATTGTACAGTTGAATGCAAAGGTAGAAGAATGAAATTAAGATTCAGATCAGAACTGAAAATCTGTTTTTCTTCTTGTCTTTAATTCTAGGCTATTGTTGTATAGTGCACTGTAGACAAAATTACGCTGAGGAGAGTGTAATTATGTAATTAAAGCTTCTGCCTTGGTGCACTTGGACCAAAGAATGAAAGGAACTAACTGGTTTTTTTTTTTGTTTGTTTCTTGAATGTTATACTATGCAGGGAAAATATCCCTGCGTTTCATGTTTTCATGTATCACTGCTTCTTTTCAGTAAGCTGTTTTATCAACCCCGATAGCTTTCACGTAGTCTCTTAACTCGCTTGTCCTGCTCCTTTGTTGTCACGTTTTCTCTTGTGAGTGTTTGACCCGATAGATAGCGTGGGTAACTACTGCTTCAAGATGCCTTTTACCGTGTATTTTGAGAGAATCCAGCTTTATCTGTCAGTTGGCGTATGGCTGCTGGGATAAGCAGCGTTACTGGAGCTGCAGCATTTAATGCAAGAAGAATGGAGGCGTTAGCCGTGCTTTGCATGTTCCTTGAGGGTTTGGAGCCTCTGATCAGATGTGAGCTGGTAATGCCAGAGAGAGTGGATTCATCCTTTCAGTTCCTTTTTTAAAAAAAAGGAGAACATCTGTAGTACCTGCTCCATTTGCAGCTTGAAAAATCAATATTTTTCAGAGGTCACTGCAAGGTTTGAGAACAAACCCATGGCCTCTGCTTTTGCAAAGCACTGTCTGCTGTGAGATTTCCCCTAATGAGTCTGATCATGCACGAGGCGGGATGGGATCGCGTTTGCTCTCTTGCCACTCTGTTGTGGTTTGGTGAATAGTTATACCGGCAGCCAAAGCTACCCAATGTTTTTGTTTTAAAGCTGAATTTTCAGGTCTCTCAAAACCCTGTATGCAACCAGATCAACTTGAAAAAGAGCATGTTAGTTTGTGGCCTACAATTGAATGCTAGGTATAGATGTTTAAATCGCCACATAAAGAGTTTCCAAGACATTTATTTGTTCCTGGCCTGTTCCTGGCATGTGTTTATATCTGTTTTGTGTAGAGGGGAAATTTGTGGGCGTTATCGACACAAAAGTCATACCGTGAGTCTCAGCACACTTGAATTTAAAATTCTGACTGGAATTTTCGAGTGCAAAATTTGAAATTTTATTTTAGGCCCCAAAAAATTCTTTTTGGATGAAGTTTAAAATCAAAGGACACATTGAGAAATTCAGCTCTCCAGTGCAGACAGGATTAGCTGTTGCTTAAGACTGATTTGCGAGTTTATGTTTGTGCCTAACTCAGTATACATGAAAAGATGCTCTGACCTTGCCTCTTCCTCCCTGCTGGGTCCCACTCCCCCTAGTGAAGCTGTTCCCCGCATTTCCTGCCTGTGGGGTGGGCAGCGTTGGAAGGGTTTGCACGGTGGTGCTAACTTAGCTCCCGATGCTATGTTAAGCTTAGAGTATCTTTACCCATTTAAAAATAAATATAGTTGCCTGCCTAGGTATATTTTATCTGTCATCTAGATTTACAGACTTCTGTAAAACTACCTGAATGACGTTCATTGCTCTAATCTCCCAGCTTTCTGGGTTTTTTTCAGTAAAAGAGGCTTATAGTTGCTTTCAGACTGAACACAAGGGCCGGACTTCATTGTCATCGCTGACAAGTCCATCATTTCCACTCCAGTCCTGTTGTCTGAAGTCAGCTTAAAGGCTTAGCTTAGTCCCTGTGGTTTCCTAGAATGAAGAAAGCATTTAACAGGCACATTTGTGATTTCATGCGACAAGCAGGAGCGGGTTAGTAGGAAGCAAACAACCTAAGCAGAACTGAAGGAATCGGTTATTGTGGAAGCAGGCTGCTCGTAACACTCCTTGCCCAGTATGGACATTTCCTTTTCTCTTCCCATGGAGAGGAGGGTAGAAATTGGTGATGAAAACATTGTGCCCAATTCATCTTTGCTCTTTGCAGCTGTGGTCTAGGGAATTTTCCAGTACCTTGCAGTAGATCTTCAAGAAACTCATTTAGCTTGAGATACTGCTGCAATGTTAAGAGCAGAGGAGGAGAAGATTAGTGGGGTGAAGTCTTTCAAATCCCCCCAAATCCTCATAGAGGATAACTCTCTCTAAGTACAAGTTAAGGAAGGCTTGGCAGCTAGGAATCGGCTGGTCCTCAGCCAGTCTGGGGATAGATAGGGTACATTCAAACTCTTTTCTCATCCTGATGCGATTCCTGTGCAGGGGTGAATCTGGACCACCGTTTACGTTTGTTATACATTGTAAATTCTGTGTGTATTTATTTTCTTCCTATTTTAGTCTCTGCACAACAGGGGTGGTCCGTTTACATATCAACAACTGGCTGGAAGTGAGTTTCTGCCTGCCTCATAAAATCCATTATGTTGCCACAAACTTTATACCCCCCGAAGCAATTGAGAGAAGCCTGAAGTCTATCAGGTAAGAGCAAGCTCTGTCCCTCAGAGTGTGGCTGGTCCTTCCCCCAGTTCCAAGCGTGGTGCTGCAAATGTCTGTGCTGGCGCAGCTGGGGGGTGATGTGACACTGAGCTGTAGTGGTGGTGGGGCCGTGGGCTGAGACGGGACTCCCTGAAGCTGGTGCAGAGGTACCACAGTGCTGCTGTATTCGTGGTGGTGTGAAGCCACAGCCTTTGCGTTAGCATTAGGTAGTTGTACTGAAAATGGGAGGTGATGCTGCAAGAGAGGTCTGCGCTGTTTCCAGTCAGAGGAATCACGTGTTCGTTTTAATCTGTTGACTCAGAATTAATTTTGCTTTTAAAAGAAAGACAGCCCAGGCCCCATGATATCTTATTTCCTGCTCTCACTGTTTGCAGCTTTTTACCTGCAAAAGTAACCAGTTTTTGCTTTCTTCCTTTCTTCTACTGTATTCTGTATTTCAGTAATGCAGATGAGCAGTTTGCAGACTAGTTCTCCAGCCTTAATTGTATGCCAGCACGTTTTTTTTTTCTTAGTCACTGGGGCATCCAGTTACTATATAACCCTCTAACCCCTTTTTATGGGGAGCATCTTATCTTGTGACACAAAAATAAGCTTATTCTGCACCCACTTACAGCAAAAGGATGATATTAGAAGTTCTTTTTTACCAGTAGATTGACCAGGTATAATGGTCTGGGAATAACTAAGCCTTCAGGAAAAGTTACAGTTTACTGTGCAAATGTATTCCTTTTTCCTGCAGGCCGTACCATGCCTTATTACTTTTAAACGATGAGAAGTCATTGCTTAATGAGCTCCCGTTGGACTGCTCTCCTGCCCTTGTGAGAGTAATTAAAACTACCTCTGCTGTGAAGAATTTGCAGCAACTGGCTCAAGATGCTGACTTGGCATTGCTGCAGGTATGGGGAACTGTCAGCGGCAGCTGAAATTCTTTAAATTCACAAGGTGTTTTCTTTCTGTGTGCCAGTGGGTTTCTGCGGCCCAGGAGCACATCAGTTCTCTCGGTGTGAGCAGAGTGCACAGAGGGAGCTTGAGAGTGAGGAAGGACTGGAGAGATGAAGAGCAGTGGTGTGGCGACAGCACTCGACAGTCCCACGGCCACAGCTGAATCACAGATTGCTGTGGGGTAGCAGGGGTGTCTGGAGGCCTCTAGTCCACACCACGGCTCAGAGCAAGTCCTTTACAGCAGGCTGCTCAGGAACTTGTCTATTTGATTTCTGAATGCCTCCAGGGACACCTCTCACAACATCTCTGGGCCCTGCTCCAGCATTTGACCACCATCAGAATGAAAAATTTTCCTCATATCTAATGGGAATTTCCCATTTTTCACCTTGGGTGTGTTGCCTTCCATCCCTGTGCCCCCCTGAGAAGAGTGGCTCTGTCTTCTTTGTGCCTTCCTGTTTGGTAGTTAAAACCAGAACAAACAGTACCCTTGACTTATGCCACAGTGGTCTGTCTTGGTTCTGCCACATTGATGTCTTTGTGCAAATGGAGGCACCCAAAATACAAGTGAAAGCTTGCAGCTGCCATGGCCAAATACTGCTGCTTTCCCTGGATCTGCCAAGATCTTTCCTGCTAAAGAGCTCTGAGAGCCTGTGCAAACCTACCTATTGATTTCCCTTAGTACATTAGTGCACAGGTTTTGCAGAGTCCCAGGAAGAAGCTCTGGTTTAGGCTTGGGCAAAAATTTTGAGCCAGTCTCTCCAAGCCAGCAGCTCTTTCTGAATGCCTTTCCGGTATGGACAACCAGATTTCAAACCTGAATTGCTCAGGGTGATGTGACAAGCCATTGGAAAGGGAGGTTTGTGCAATGGAGGGAATGAGACTGTGGGAATCCCGTGAGGCATGAGGCCACTGAGAGACCACTGCAGAAGACCGCAGTCATTGTGGCCCTTTGCTTGAAGGGCCTGATGATTATATTAGATGATACAGGAGAGGGGAGAGCCATTCCATGCTTTTAAGGGTTGATTCAGACCCGGGGTCACGATCTGTGCTCTGTATGACAGGGGAGAAGAACATGGCTTGTCGCCTCAGATGCTCCTGATCATAGGTCTGTGCCTTCTCTTACTTGAAGGGAAAGGTCCTGTTTTGTAATAAAATTTCCAGGTCTGCTTACAGTGGTCTGTGGTGTTACTTGGCATTATACAGCTATGGGATGAACTCTGGAAATTCCCTACTGCTCCTGTAGTTTTCTTCTCCACAAAAAAGCAAAGTTAAACACATCTAATGATACAGGCTGGATTTTAAGTCTCGTAGACACTATTTATGTGGCTCTTCCAGAGCCATTAACAACCACTGACTTGTTTAACACATTAAAATATTTTGTGTAACTCACTACCGAAATATCTCAGTGCATTAAAAAGGCAGTGTTGGTTTCCTTTATGTTTGTGTCATAGTAGAGGCTGATTATTTTGTTTTATTTTTCATGTATAACACTTAATGCATTTTGGGCGTAAACAAGAATAGGTTTTTGGGGCATGAAAAGTAGCTAAACTTCTATTGATACAGTTTGAAGAAATTCTGTTAAGGCAGGAAATAATAAGTTGCTTAGAAATGTGAAGCGAACTCTGGAAATCCGTAACCTTGTCAAATGCTTTTTGATGTGCCACATGTTTTATTAAACCCTGAATTTATTCTGAAGGCAGGGTGAAAGGATGGAACATTTTTCTTTCATTTCAGCTCAAGCAAGACTTTTCTTTCATTGTATGGAACTCTTGCTGAGACTTTCAGTTTTGCTTTCTTGCTCTCCTAATTTTTCCCTGTTTTCTCAATGCAGGTTTTCCAGCTTGCTGCACATCTCGTTTACTGGGGAAAAGCAATTATTATTTATCCGCTGTGTGAAAACAATGTCTACATGCTTTCTCCAAATGCCAGCGTCTGTCTGTAAGTAGAAGGAAAATGAGTGACTGTAGCAAGAAAATGGTGAGAAGTGCAGTTGTGCTTTCCTGCTCAGTCTTACTGGGTACAGGGTAGGATTTTTATTCACATAGGAATTTGCTGAGACTGTACAGAAGACAAACCATGACATGTGCCTGAACTTGCAGAGCCATGTAGGAGTTTGTGTGCGGTAGGAAGGGGCATCAGAGCAGATCAATATGGTTGTGCAGTGATATGGGCCTTTGAAGCGATATTTACCCCGTGAATCTACTTTTGGTATTTTTAATGTGCTTGCTCACTGAATGGCCATGTCAAAAAGTCTGCATGAGCCTGATGCAATATGGAAACATTTACAAAACTAAATACTTTAAGTTAAATCAATGAGTGTTTCATCTGGCACACAGCATCACCTGAAATTAATCAAAAGTATCAAGTCAGGGTTGCTATCACTATTGCATTGTTTCATGTGATGGCATTTTAATTTTTCATATCCACATGCCTCCTCGCAGACAGAAGGCAATGCAGCTGTTTTGAGAGCAGGCAGCGGCAACACAAGGAAGAAGTGGAGGCAGTGGGGTGGGTATTTTTGCTCTGCTGAAGGTTGGCAACCCTTTCTGTGTTGGATTTTGAGATGTTTTTAGAGTCTGTGGTGGAACTCGGTTATAGGAAAATAGTTTTAAATCAAAACTTCGGTGATGGAAGTATAAAAATAGGGCAGGAAGGGACCTTGAGGTCATTCAGGAGCAACTGTGCCTGTCATATATGGCAGTGCTGTTCTTGAAGACTTTTGTAGATGGAAATCCTAACTTCTGATCAGTCATATTGCTTGTCCTGTGAGCATGGGCAGGGAGAACAGTCACATCTGCAGCTGCATTTTGCATATTCAAAGATTTTGTGTATTTCCTGCCCATCCCTGGCTTCTCTTGACTGCCCAATCCCTGTTCCTTTGACCAGAGACTGTGCAGGTCTAGACTTTTTACAATTTTTATTTTTCTCTCCTGGATTCCCTCCACACCTTGAATAATGTGCTGGAGCTGAATGTAACGCCAAGATGAAAGTGCATTTGCTTTTTGCTTACTTTTGCAGGATGCAACACGCCATAAACTATCCTTACGGTTTTTCTTGATCACGGACTATGTTTCATTTGGGAATTGGCACTTCTGTAATGCTTAAATGGATAAATGTTATGCTGACTAGCAATATAGAACTGATTTCTGCCTTTACTTCTTTTCTGCAGTTATTCTCCATTAGCAGATGCATTTTCTTGTCAGTTCCGGGGCCACAACCTGCCGTCGATGCTTTCCAAGTTCTCCCTCCCCGTGTCACTCTCAGAATTCAAGAATCCACTTGCACCACCCGTTCAGGAGGTGAGATGGGGAGTGCACGGGAGCTCCTTGTTCTCCTGCTAATGAGAACAAGGAGCGGTGTTGCTTTTGGAGAACCTAGTCAGGAACCTGCTATTGCGGGTTTAGAAGTTGCCAATTACTGTGTTTCCAACCATACGATTCGTTTTTTCATATCCCCATGCCAAAAAGCTGTGGGGATGTTCAAGGTGAAGCTGTGGGGATGTTCAAGGTGGAGCTGTGCGGATTGCTCTGTGCTAGCGAAGCACAATCCTAAAAGAAAAATCAGAACATTTCTTTTCCTTGAGTGATAAAGTAGGGAAAACTGAAACTCCATTTGGTCTGTTGAAACCTGTCATAAATTAGCATGGCTGAGTGCAAGTTTGTGGATTCCTCACAATCACATTCAGTTTTATTATATTCCATCTGCTTGAAGTTCACGATCTACTTTTAAAAGCGGACTGTCTGTTCACTGAGCTTTTGATTTGAAACTGGAGTTGTTTAAAGGCTGTTGCAGGAAGTAGACTCAGCATGTAGTCAACACAAGTCCCTGTGTTACAGCATTAGCATTTTAATGTTCAGATGTGGGGTAATAATATATGGATTTTGGATTTGTATCCTGTTGTTTTGCGTACACCTAGATCATGGCTTGCAGCGTTTCTGGGAACTGGTGAAATGCAAGAAAGAGCTCAATAATGTGGGGTCTCCTGGTGACACTATTATGTTCCCAGATGAAGAAGCTTGGACCTCTGAACACAGCTCATTGTGGCAAAGGGTGCACACGCAGATTTCTCCACCTGATTTCTTGTCATGTTGTTTGCTAGCCTTCATACTTTGATGACTTGCTGGCTATATGAAGTTAGCTGCTGTTCATATATCTGGAAGATTAACATCGGTTGCGCACACAGGCACAATTGTGAGAGAAGAATTTGTTGTAATTACAGGTTGGCAGAGATTATGATCAGAGATAATGATAAGTAATGATGTAGCGTCTAATTCCAATAGTATGTACTGGTCAGCTGACACCTTGGGAGGCAGGGGAAGAGCAGCGACTACTATTGTGTCAGTACTTCATTGTAGTTACAGACAAATCTGTGTCCTGAAAATTGAAGCTGAATTAATAGTGTTACTTTTATTCTAGCTGCAGTAGCTTCAGGAAGCATTCTTATTCTCAGTACTCCTTTTAAAATTAATTACTTGCCTTAATACTTCTCCTTCAATACTTCTAGTTGCTCTCAGACATCCTGCTTTTGTTCAAAATACCAAATAAAGTCTGCCGCTTAATGCTGCAGTTATGCCTTGAAACACCAGTGCACAATCAATGTTTGCCAGAGCTGTTGGAGTGCTAAAATGGCTCTTGCAGAGTGTGCGTGTTCTGCCTGGTGCTCACCTGTCTGTGGTGGGGTCTAAAGGTGAACAGCACGGCTTGTTTTCATCATCCTTTCAGCGTGTGTGGAAGGATGAAGGATGATCCTGAGAAAAGCTATGGAAGCGCCTTCCACAGTCTGAAAAGGGGAGCTGAGGACTGGGGTTGCAGAAGACTCGGGGCCACATTGGCAAGACACGTGTGTGAAGGTGGAGCAGCCCACCACACACCGGTGGGCTGCTGTCAGTCACGGTGAGCTTTTTGATAAAGCTAATTGTGACAGTTCTTGGGGGAGTTTAGATTAGAAACAGTTTTTAGATGTTGTCATATCAGTACGTTAATGTAGGAAAAAAAGTATTTTCTTCTACTCTGATTTACATATGTTGAACTCTTTGTATTACTGGTTTGTTCGGAACTAGCCTTTTAAGAGAGATAAATCCAATCCCTATCCTGAGGTGGTCAGGCTCCAGCTGTAATTAAGAGATCTAGTCGATAGAGCAATTAATCTGATAAAATGTGGGTGGGTTTTTGTTCCGCTGTGCAGCGATAAAAGATGCTGTACTCTGAACTGTAAATATTGTCAGATTGTATTTGCTTTGCCCTTGAAAAAAATTAACAAATTTGAGACCTTTCACTGTAATTTTGTTCTTTGTGTACATATGAGGGGATGTAGGTTTTTTTTTTTTTACCTTTGAAGATTTTCTCCAGTAGTCTGTTATCTTGTGCTTTTCATCACAGTGACAGTACTGTCTCTGTATTTCTGAAGGTCATCTGTGCTAAAAGGTCAGGACTGTGGGAAGGGCTGTATTTTCTGCAGAAACTGTTACAGTCTCATGGCATCCATCCCATTTGATTCTTGTCTTAAGCATGGGATTGTCTTCCTCCTTTTGGCACATGCTTCTGGACAGGCAGAGAACAGGGAAGGCATTAATAAAGTCCATGATACAAAATAGGAAAGCTGTTAAAGAGCCCTTCCTCCTGTTTTATACCAGGTCGTACTGCCTGATTTGAAAGAGGACACAGTTATTTTTGTTTGCTTACTGTTAGATGGGTGGAGTTGCTCCATTCCTTTGGGTAGATGAAAAAACTGTGACACTGGCATTTTTATACTTGGGGTGCTGAGGTATTTTTTGGCTGATAGGAAGTAAAACCAACCTGAAATACCCTGAGCAAGGACGAGGGCAAGACTGCCTTGAAAGATGGAGTGCACGTCTACATTCTGCGTTTGGTGTCTCTCTGTCAGGTAGGTGGGAGATGCCCAGTGAGTGGTGTGTGCCAGCGCTGCCAGTGCTCTCGGCGTACCTTGTGCTAGAGGCAAGAATTTTTCTTGAGCCCGTCTTGATCTCATTTCTGGCCTGTGCAGTATATTGTAGTTGAACACTGTGGTTGCTGTATATCTGTCAATGGTCTTGTGCTTATAATTTGAAAAGATTTTGTTATTTGTATAGTGATTCCTATGCTAGTTTCCCTTTCTCTGTGTTGCCTTGCTTGGATAGCAGTGTTGCAGCACCCTGAGGATGAGCCCACGTCTACAGCTCAGATGATCTGGCGATATCTCGGTGCTGCTGAGAGGAGGCCCTGTTCTTCCTTTCTGCTCTCCGATGTATGCACACACGCCTTCCTCCTTGCCCTCTTCCCTTTACACTAGAGCTGGCTCCCGTCCAGCTTGACTCTATTCACTTCTTTCAGCTGCACTAGTTTTCTGCCAGGTTAGCAGGTGGAATTTGCTCAGGGGGGAGATCCAGCAGGCTCCAGGGCTGGCACAGGAGGAGGGAGGCAGTTCTGCAGCTGGGGATGTGAGTGAGGAAAGCAGAAGTGACTTTCCCCTTTGCACAGTGGCGAGTTGTCTCTTAGCTCCCCCGTGCTGTGTAGCTCACCTGGACTTGCCACAATCCAGCGTAGCCTGAGACTGTCCTGAACAGCAACCAGTGCAGCTCATGCTGCTGGTGCTGGATCTCATCAGGGTGCGACCATGGGGTGAGGAGATCCTGTGAGCTGATACAATAGGGAAACTCATCTTCCCTTTGAGTGTTTTTACTGGAAAAACAGCAGTTTGCATCTCCTCTACCTCAACCCCAAAGAAGCTGTCCTTCCTTCTGCTGCCTGTGCCTGTTGGTTCCTGTCCCTGTCCTTGTCCTCTCCTCTTGCAAGTGTGGCACAGCCTTGATGTGGCCGCAGAGCACAGCAAAGTGGAGCTCTGGTGGTATTCAGGGTGGTGCACACCCCTCCATAGCCTCCTGTGAAAGCACAGAAACACTTGGTGACCTAAAACCTTTAGCTCAACACAGTTTCATTGACAGACCACGTGTACTAGGCACATGCTGGAGAAGTGCAGTTGCTGCGTGGGAATGCTTTAACGTGCTTTTCAGTGCGAGGCTTTCTTCGTACAGTATCAAAGTTTCTTCACCCAGCTACTCTGTGCTAAATTTCTTTGCAAACCAAGAGACGGGGATAATGCTTGTGGCTTCCCCTCCTCTGTGCATTATGGCCTCAGCTAGTTCATCTGTTTCAGAAGAAGGTATAACATCCCTCTGCCCTGCCTTGAGGAACAAACGTGGACTAGCAGGGGGGATCTTTCCGCCCATAAGGTAGGAGGAGTGTACTATGTGAATTACACATTCCATTTCCTCCCTGCGTCCTCTTCGCTACAATATTGCTCTTTATCATAATGCACATTGTTATTATTATTGTAGTTATCTAATTCTCCCTTGATGAGACTAGAATAACTTTGGAAAAAAAACGATGGGAAAGTATGACAGCTGCGGCTGAACAAAATACGTTTAGTTTTTCACTTTTGTTTTAATAAGTCTGGCCATCCTGTTGGGAGTAAGGCACTGGTAGATGAGGGCTGTGCCTTACGCATCCGGAAAACGTGCCGTGCTTTGTGTAATGGCTCAGTGGAAAATGGGGGCATACGTCAGGGGATGGGAGTGGGAGGAGAGCTGCATGCAAGTACTGAACAGGCAGTTGTGTCTTCTGAGAGACGCGCTGCAAATGGGACTCTTCTGCTGGGCATCTGGAAGGCATTAAGAGTCACAGGAGCTTTTGTTGGCAGAGGTATGGAAGTAGTATTAAGGTGCATTTACATTCAGTTGGACTAGGTATAAAATCAGGGTTTTTCAGTGTGGCAAGTTAAAATCAATATGGCTTTCTAGGCCTAAACAGAGGGAATGGTTAAGTGCTGTCAGCAAAGTGAGAATTCAAAGCTATTACTTAATGATTAAAATGTCAATATTAGACAATAAATGTTTTGTCCTACATTAATAGGAGTCTTGTGTCTGTTTTCTGTAAAATAGGGAAAAGTTTTAATAGCTTATCTTTGTTTCATAAAACAGTGTGGTTTGAATGATAAAGAAACAATATATTTCAGCAAACATCCACCCCAGCAACTTTGAAGGTGCTGTCCTACTGAGCCAAGGCAGCGCTTAGTTCTCAAATCAGTCCTTGAAGTATCCACATGTCAAATAACTAGTTCATCCAGGCCGGAGAAAGGAAGCTTGTATACTTGGGTTGGCAAAACAAGCTGTGTTTTAACTAAGAGTGTAACCTTATGTAGTGAGAAACTAGGATTGAGTGCTTCTGGGCTGCTGTTTTCCCTTCCCTTTCCTGAACCTGTTGCTAGTCCCCAATAATCTTGGTGTTTTCTGTAGCTTTTTAGACCCAGGAAAGAAACAGCCTTAAAGAATCCTTGCAGGAAATGCATTTTATTTAACGTGTTACTCAAAGAGTTTTACACATGCTCCCTTTGATTCCCAGAGGGAAGAGAATAACGAATGCTGGATCTTGTCCCCCCAAGACTTGGGGCTGAGCTTCCCTCTGCCTGTCCCAAACTGCCCAGACGGGCTGATGTATAGTGCCCATGTTTTCAGAAGCCAGTATGTCTTCTCTGCTTTTGTCAATAAGCACAAAGCAATGTATTGTTACCAATGCCTTCCGTGCCGCCTTGCATGACAACATGCTGTAACTTCACCCGGGGCCTGCTGCGCCGCGAGATGGGGGGAATAAGAGGATGGCTGCGGGTTGATCCGTGCCAGTGGGAGCGGTCCAGATGCTGCTGCAGACAGGACCCCTCTGGAAAGAGGCTGCACGGGGAGACGGGAAGGATTAAAGGAATATGGATGAAATTTAGAGTTGATTGTTAGTTAAATTAAGCAATGAAAAATGTTTCCTTTTATATTTCTGTCACGGTCCTGGTGTTTCAGCCAAAAAAGGCTGGCTGTGGCTTCCTACAGTGCCAGATGCTGAGTGAGGGACCGGAGGCAGTCCGAGGACTGAAGTGTACCCTTGCCTGGGAAGCTACTCAGCTCTTTTTGGCTTCATCAGGGAGCCCAGCTAATCAGGTAATCTGAGACCAAGCACCAAGATAACCCTGTATCTCTGAGGGAGGAAGAGCATTTCTGACAGCCAGAGCAGCACAGATGGTGCCGGGAAGCCTTCTCTCCTGCAGACCTGTCTGGAAGCTCCATCAAGAGGAGCAGATGGAGAATGGGTGTCAGTTCAGTGTTCATGTCCAGAGACAAGCAGCAAAACATAATAGCAAAGCTTCTGCTAGACTTTATCTGTGAAAACACTTGCTGCTTTTGATAAGAAATAGGTTTAAACCTGGAAAAGGTATTTATGTGGGGGCAGGACAAAGTGGAAATGGTGGTGTGAGGCATGTTTGCAGTGACGGCACAAAGTGCGCCACTTCAGGCATGGTGCGGGCCACTGCAGCGCTTGGGCTTTTTTCTAGGACTAGATTTTAAGAGGTACCAAATTCCTGCTGAAGTGCGGCTTATTATAGATAACTGTCAGTGATCACCATTCTCTCTTATCTGGGAATGATTGTTCAGGCTCAATTCAAGAAGGAAGAAGAGTTTTCTCTAGTTTTCACGTTAGTCACAGCCGATCTCCATCTCTCCCGCTTACGGCACAAGGGCATTTGGCAATACAACGTCACGCTTGTAAAGCTGTAACACCACTTTTGCCTGGCTTCTCGTTCCACTGAGCAATAGCTGCTTTCTAGATATTTGCACAAGAGCATAGAGATGAAGGTGCGTATGCAGAATTAGAAAGCGTTGGATAAGACTTTCCATGCACATGGAGTTGTAAGGAAAGCAGTAGAGGCTGGTGTAGGTCAGGCCCTCCCCGACAGGTTCTGCCTGTCTTACTGTCCCCTTGAATTGCCTTGGATTTTTCCAGGGTTATTTTCTGCTGTGAAATGTGCAGACCTCTTTCATTTGATGTGAAACCAGCTAATCAGACGTTGCTGCCTGCCAGCAGGTTGGAAATTTAAGTAAAATATATGAGACATCTTTCCATCCAGGCCTGCATCTGGAAGGAAGGTTTTCAGCAGTGTAATCACCGGAGTAAGCCTCTTCCCTCTTCCAGGCTGATTTCAGATGTTAGCAAAATGCTATGCATTTGGTATCTTTTGCCAACCTTCCTCTTGTGTAGATTTTCAATTAAACATGTAAAATGAATGATGGCTTTTCTGAAAAAGATACGTTTGAAGGTGATCCCAGATAATATGTTTTAAGATTAAAATCTATTCAGCCTCCAAAAGTGGTAATCCCTGAAAAGACACGGTGTGGGTCTGTCTGCAAACAGAAGATGTTTCTTTTGTGATTTGATAGCACAGGAGGAACTGAAAATTATAAGATTTATGGAAAAAGGAAAATTATGTGGGCTGATGAACTTCAGTTTGGGGCTTTTATTGAGATTTGGCCCGTTATCCTATGATTAATACAGCAGAGCTAGCTTCCTTCGCAGAGCCTGAGCTCATTCTGCCTGTGTTTCTCTCACCAAAACAGTGTTGGTTGCTATGAAATCCCCAAACAGCTTTTGTCAATGAATCAGTGTTTTCAGAGCTGTTGGCTACGGGAAGGGTTTGCCTACAGTGATATGAAAAGGCTTTTTGTGCAGAAAATCAGCCATGATGATGCATTTTGAATGCTCCTCCAGAACTCCTGCAAGTGGGACATGCCAAGAACCTACAAATGCTTGTCCCTTGCTCTGTCCCCTGCTTTCAGCATCACTCTGGGGACATTGTGCAGGCCTTTAGCTGCTGTAACACAAGGTGTTTTGCCTGTTTGTTTAATATGAGCGTCATCTCAGCACTTTTGAAACTTGTGTCTGTCTGCACCCTGAAAAGCTATGTGCCTTTATAAGCTTGGCCTGCCCTGTTGTTGCAGAGGGATGGTGAGCAAATGGGGGTATTAACCCTTTGCATTGAGGGGGACTCGTGGCAGCGGCAGGAGCTGCTATCTCTCGCCAAGGTTCCTGCTGCTGTTAGCGCTGTGTCTGCATGGCTGAGACTCTGATCTCCGGAGTCTCTCCCATGGCTTTGCAGCAATTTCCCGTCTGACAGCAAACAGCTCCTACTTCTGGGTACCTCTCTTGGTTGCTTCAGCTCTGCCCTGTCACCTTGCCCTCTCCCTGGCTTTCTAGGGAAACCTGAACTTTAACCTGACTGCTCTGGGATTAACCCTTCGGTGATCAGTGATTTTAGTGGGTCTTGTTTAGAACCCAGCAAACTGATCTCAGGGCTCATGCTGTGCAGCTGTGGGCATCAGGGCCTGTGTCTGCTTGACCCATTTCCCATGTCTGGTCTCTCAGAAGGAAGACTATCCCATCTTTTTAGCACCTACTCAACTTGTTTTAGAGGACCAAACAACTCCAGGTGGCATGGTATGGCTACACTTGTAGGGCTGAAGTGTTACGTGGTGAGGGCATTTGGCTGCTGTGCTAGCACAGAGCAGGTGCTGCAGCCATGGCAAGGGGCAGGGCTGGCTCTTTTGAGGACACGGGCTGTGCTGGTCAGTGTTGCGTAAAGACATCTTGGTCATTAAAGGTTTGATCACAGCCTAAGCATCCACAAAGGCTTTGGGTGTGATGAACACAAGTGCTTGGTCGCCTTTTTGTGATTGGAGAAGAGATAAAACTGGTGTGTGGGGTGGAAAGCGTTTCTCCTTGTGACTTCTTAGTCACAAAGCCTAACCTTTGTGCATTATTTTCCTCCTGTATTTTAGTTCACGGGTGTTTAATACCTCATTTCTCACTCTGCAGACTCAGCTCATTCAAATGGTTATATGGATGCTCCAACACCGGCTTCTCATTCAGCTTCACACTTACGTCTGTCTGATGGTGCCCCCAAACGAGGAGGATTTCCGAGCCCAAGATGAAGACATGCCCTTCACTGCCAGAGTTGGAGGCCGAAGTTTAAGCACCCCCAACGCTCTCAGCTTTGGTTCGCCAAGTATGAGCACGCTTTTCTCTACTTTCCAGACTACAGACCACTTCAAGAGCTTCCCTTAGCAATGCCTAGGGTAATTGGGCCTTGGTGACAAGACAACTCCTCTTAGCTGGAGTGCTTGCTAACTACATCCAGCCCTTCTGAAATTTAGAGCTGGGTGTTGGTGAAAGTCTTAAGGGCTAATTCTTAAACCTTAAATTCTTGTTTTTGAAAACAAATACTGCTTTGTAATTTGCCAAGTTCTCATTTGGTGATGTAAAATATTTTTATCAGAGGTACTTCTATTTTATCAATAACTTTCTACTTTTGGAGTAACCACCATATTCCTCTGGCTGCACCACTGTTACTGCACGAGCTTTGGTTTTCAGGAGAGGAAGAAGATTGTGAGAATTGTTTCAAACATCATTGGTTTCTGCGGGCTGTGGAGCCACCTAAAGAGATGCAGAGCTAGCTGTCGTTCTCACAAATGGCTGATTTCTGGTTATGTCTCCTGATTTCTTTAATCTCCTTGGTACCATTCTTCAGGGTGATTCCAGGAAAGCTTTTTTTCAAGAGTGTAAATCAGATACAATTCTGAAATCCCCAAACTTTCCTGCCTGTGCTGGTATGAGCAGCATTCTCAGAACGCCACTGAGGTTGGATATCGGGAGGGATTCTCTGTACAACTTTCAGCTTTACAGAAGTCATGAATTAGGGCAGAAATCTTGGAACATGAGTCAGATAAGTCTGCGCTCTGCATATTCTGGCTCACTCACAAGAGGATATTGCTTCTTGGCCTTTATTTCTGCTTGCTCCCACCTTCTGTGCTGTTAGGCTTTTCATGTTCCCACTTCACGGTATTCCAGCAGAGCTGGCCGGGAATTTTATTTTCAGATGTTTTTTATGGACTGTTTATGGTCTCCAGAAGTACAATTTTCCACATAAATTGATGACTTTGTTAAAACATTTGACTTTCCCATTGAGAAAATCGCTGTGTTGTCATATGACTAATTGAAGATACATGTAGCATTTCGAGAGGCGCTTTATTTGCTCCACAAATCTGAAGGGATTATATGGAAAGACTGTATAGAAACAGCCTGAATTGATAATCTTTGCATCATTATGCTCAGGAATATAAAAAATTTGTGTCTCTTTTTCTCTTCCCCGATAGCTAGTAGCGACGACATGACTTTGACAAGCCCTAGCATGGATAATTCCAGTGCTGAGTTGATACCTGGTGGGGACTCACCCCTAAATAAAAGGATGACAGAGAATCTTCTAGCAAGCTTGTTGGAACATGAGCGGGAAGCTATCCTCAATGTCCCTGCTGCCCAAAATC
Organism: Fratercula arctica; assembly: GCA_947846985.1. NCBI lineage: Eukaryota > Metazoa > Chordata > Aves > Charadriiformes > Alcidae > Fratercula > Fratercula arctica. The sequence continues at coordinate 27,481,736 of CANTUZ010000009.1, forward strand.
CAGAAGATCTTCGCATGTTTGCAAGGTAGGAAATGAGGAGTGCAGAAGGTAATCTTTTTTTCTTATCTGTGCTGTTTTATTGAAGGATTGGTGTGGACTCTGAGCAAATCCTGTTAGCTTAGGATTTTGGAGGATAAATTCTCTTAGATTTGTTCCCCTTATACCTATTTCATCTGTGCATATCAGTTTTTAACAAAACTAATGTATGTGTGACAAGAACGCTTGTTAACAAAGAGTCCTGGATGTGCGCAGGAGCAGCAGGGAGTATGGTTGGACAATGCGGACTTCGCTGTTTGCCTGCCAGTTTCCCTGTGTCCACACATGGTAGATGTAAAACTGTGTAGCCTGAAAAAACCTTCTAAGCGTGCAAAGACAAGACTCAGTCATGCTGGTGCTGTCATTTTGTGTCCATTGGTATTTCCAAGCCAGCTATCCTTTATTTTAAGGTTTGTAAATTCCATGCAAATAGGAGAAAAAGAGCATCAGACACAAAGCCAGCCTGAATACTTTTACAGACCAGACTGAAAAGGTTTCAAGGATTGTTTTGCAGAGATGAGCTGCTCATTTGGTTAGGTTAGTTAGGTTAAAGTCATTAGGATGCGTGATGAGGAGCACCCAGTTTTGTTGTTACGAATTTCAACACAACAAAAATATGCAAGATGTGGTTCTGCACATGGTAAAAAGCCGAACGACTTCCTAACCAGCCATCTGGGAAAAAGGTGGGGGGGAAATACTTTTTCTTCCTAAGCATTTCAAAACACAGTGGCATCACTGGAATGCAACTTTCACCAGTTTTCATACTTGTGGAGCAGAAAACCACCCGAGGCAAGTATTGCAGTTTTTGCTCTACTTCCCAGGTTCAGTTGGTAATCCCCTGGAAACCTGGTTCTCGCCCTAGGATGGATATAGCCGAGTCACCTACAAAAGCTGTAATAGCAAGAAAATACTTTCCGTGTCTGCGGCAAAGTTTGCTGCAGGTATTTTCACAGAGCTCTCCCAAGCTTGTGGGTAGTCCCTGCTCTCTGAATTGCTCGTCTCCTTCTCCATCTTCTGTAAACCGCTCAGAGGATATTCTCTGATTGAGACACAACACTTGGGCCATTTGAGAACTTTGAAATGTTTTTTTTTCCTCATCACCAGATAAGTCGTTACAAAACCAGTGAGAAAGGAAAGTGAAAACAAAATCATGGAATTTGGACCAGTTTCATGGCAATGCAGATTCTCAGTCACCCTGGGGAGAAGAAGGGATTTCGTGATTGCTCCCCTGTCTGGGTAAAAGAGCCATTTAAAAGCTTTGGAATTGCAGATGCAAAAAAATTACTTTGATTTCTTCATGAAATGAGCTGTTGTAACCAGGCAGCTGTCTTAATGATGTTTATTTTGCAGTTTGCTCGTGCACCAGGTTCTTTTGCAGACCCCCAGGATGGCTTTGCTGTCTGAATTTCCACTCTGCTATAGATTGAACTGACAACTGCATAGCTTACTCTCACTCAGCAGTGAGGAAGAGAGACGATACGATAAATAAATGGGTCCTAGGGGTCAGATGCTGGAGTGTACAAATAGAAATGTTTATGCAAGATGCTCTTGGTTACTGGTGGTTTTATGAGACACGGTAATTTGGAGGTTGTGGGTGTATTTTCTCTCTTTTTGTGCCATAAACAATCAGAGATGAGTGTCTCTGTAAACCTATTGCTCTTAATGAAAGTGTAAACAATTGTGGAGAAGCCGCTGCAGTGAATGAGCTGATCTCCCCCATCACCGTGATACAGCTTACAGCATCAGCTCTTCTTTTTGCTTCATTTTGAGGAAGAGCAGGCTAACGAGAGCTGTGCCATGGCAAACAGCTCTGCTCTATCAGCGGCCTCCCAGAACAAACTCCTGCTGTAACTGCAGAGTTGGTGCACTGAATATACTGCAACTGCCCTTCCAAGTGTAGTTCTGTGTGCACAAAAAAGGATGGGCTATTTTCAGCAGAGCAATAAAGTTCAGCCCAATACATTTTCTTGTGTCTGTGCCTCCAAATGCCTGTTATTCATTAAACAGATGGCAGAAAGAGCTTGTGCCTGTCCATTGCTATGCACAGCCGGTATTTGCAAGGCAGAAACCTTGAGGGGAAATAAGGAATACTGAAGCTTGGCTCCAGCTTTGGCTGCATTAACCCTTGTAACATTGAATGGGAATTGAAATCCAAGTTCTTTCCTTAGGTGCTGTCGGAGGAGGCATGGCATGTCCTTCCAGAAATAAATTCAAGAAGGAGACAAGCTCTTTTTGAGCTAGGTCTTCCGTAACGTACACAAAGCATTCCTCGCTGCACATTAAGTAGTGCTTTTAAAGGCAGTCTGAGGCTTCACTGATGGCTTCTCTCCCAAGCTATGGGTGTGGAGTCACGTTCAGGAGTTTTTTTCTTGCTCTTAGACTGGGAGATGGAGGTCCTTTACTCCACAGAGAAATGCTCATTGGTGCCACTAAGCTGCAGACAGTTCTCCGTTTTCAAGCAGTGCTGGTGGAAGGGATATCTCCTTGGCCAGAAATAAGCTCATTTGATTTGAATGACTAGTCTAAGATAATCCATTATTTTTTTTTAGCATTTAAGAACACTACACTGCTGTTAGAGGGGCAGCTCTTAGAACCTGAAGAGGGGAGAACGGTGATGAGCAATGGAAAGCAATAATCTTCCATCGCCACATGAGGATCTGGAAGTGCACATCTGTCAACAGACATACTTGTGCAGCTTCAGAGGGACTCAACTGCAGTGTTACGGCCCCAAGAAGCACCATCTTATGTCCCATTTGGGTCCTGTAAAGGGTCACAGTTCAAAAAGGCGAAGGTAGTGCCCGTCTGCGATGGAGCTGTGAGCCCCAGGTTACAGCTTTGTAGATTGTAGTTGGACTTTTGGGAAAACTTCTTCCCTGGGAGGGTGGTGCAGCCCAGGATGGATTACCCAGGCATGTGGGGGGATCTCCATCCTCAGAGGGTTTTGGAGCTTGGCTAGAAAAAGCTCCAGCATTGGCAATAGTCCTGCTGGAGCAGGATGCTGGACTAGACTTTGGAGGTGTCTTCCAGCCGGCATTTTTGTGATATTCTTTAATATCCTCTCTAGCTTTTATTGGAGTGGAAAGTATTTCATCTTGACCAGTTACAAATCCAGACTCTTTTTGAATATAGGATGGATTTATTTATTGGAAAGCTCCTGCTTAGTCTGTGTTGCTGTTGAAAGCTAGGTTGTAATCATTTGCGCAGAAGACAGCTGTGCCAGGAGATGAGAGCATGGGCAATCACAGCGAGCAGCTTTATGGAAGGCAGAGAATATGCAGCTTTTAAAATCTTCTTCAAAATCACTTTTTGAACAGTAATACAAGTTACAAGATACAAAAATTACTGTTAATACCTCGGGGAATGGTCTGGTTTTGACACAAGCACAGACAAACCCGCACTGTCCCTGCTAATGGCCACTTCTTGGTGCATGCTGGTTGCTGTCGGCCCAGGGGAGGAAGCCAATTAGCCTGATTTAAACACCCAGCGGGAGATGCTGCAAAAGGCAAATGCACAGCCCTGATAGCGGAAAGGTAAATACGATGGGAGCTTGTCCGTCTGTTGTTTGTTTGTACTGCAGGTGCAGAGATGTAGCAATTATTTTCTACATAATGGTGCCAATCTGAGAGCTGGCAGGTGAACATCAAGGCAGAAGGGAGTTTGCAGTGTGCTGGGGGCTGCCCCACATCCCTGCCTGCAGGGATGGGGCAGGGAGGTTCCCTGCTCTGAGCTTACATTTGGGAAACGAGACGGGGGTGAGAGGAGGAACATGGCAAATTGGGGAGCAGAGAAACACAAACAGCAGCGGACTGGAGGTAAAACCTACTCTGTGCAGAGCGAGGATGTGCTGGAGGGACACTTCTTGCGCAGTGACTCCTTTCCAGTCACCCACAAAGGGCAATGGGGGACAGGAGCGCCAAGCCTGAGCAGCAGAAGGCAGCCGGGCAAGCGTTGGTCCTTCAGGGAAGGCCTGAGAGGCGCCATCCTGCTGTTGTGTGAAAATAGGCAGGAATGCTCCAAGGGATACTTGAGTCTTTCGAGGGCTGTTCCTGCAGGAAGACTGCATGAATGAATTGGAAAACAGATCGTGTCATCTCCACTTGGTTTTACTGTCAGTTGGTATGAAGCAGCAGGCCGGCATGTTCCTAAACTGCAGCCGGGTATGGAAAGAGCAGCAAAAGCTGATGAAGCGCAGAGGGGAACGTGATGTGTAACACATGTGGGTGCACATCTGTCTGCGTAGCTGGGGAAGCCATTCTGGCATATGCATTTGGGCCTTGACGGGTAGGAGCGTTTGAGTGACAAGTGCAGGATGGCTCCTGTGTTTGGAGGTTGTTAGGACAAATAAGAGACCGAGCAGCAAACTCGAGCTTTGTCTGGAGGGCTGGCTCGGCATTTCGGCTCTGAAGGATCCCTGGGGAGCAGGTCCTCAGCAATCGGGGACTTGCTGCAGGGGTTTGTCTTGGATCTGACCATGATTGACTGTGCAGGGCTGAGGTTGTCCACTGTCTGTAGCATGTTGGTGGCCAGCAAAGGGGTGTCTATGCTCTCTATTTAAAGAGAACTGGGAATTTAAGAAGTCAGTGTGGTTGTAGCTTAGACTTAAGGGTTTTGGGGCTCTTTGGGGATTTTTTAACTCCCAGAGCTTCTCTGTGATGCCCGTCATCAAAATTTCCATCTCCCTGTTGTGACTGTTCCACCCATGCCGAGCTGACTAAACCTCAAGCGTGCCTGACCTGTAGTTACCAAACCCCTTGGGCTGCTGGGAGGGAAAATATGCTCTTAATTCTAAAAGCAAGTGTGGGCACCCCAGCCTGTGCTGCCGAACTGTGACGAAGGGCAGCGTAGACCCAGCTAAGAGAGGGCAGAAGTAAATCTGCCACCTCCTGACTTCTCAAGGCTTGTTGGCAGTCATGGTTTTTTGCTTTCTGGAGTTAAAACTATGTTGAAAATTGACAACCTCAGGAAATGTGCCAGGCTAGGAAACCTTTTGATACAAGGAGAACCTTTGCAAAGCCCCGAGGCGGGCAAGTCCCCTGCTTTTCCAGGGGATTTCTGCACTAGGCATGCCTAAGGTAAGAACTGATTTAATTCACTTTTTACCTAAATGGGGGATGCAACCGCAGCACCTTCTCACTTGCATCCCATGGGAGAGGAAACCTTGAGGGTGGCAGTATCCGTTCTTGCTGCGTGCACTTGCTTTTGGCTCACATGCCTCCCTTGCTCTCCTTCCCCACAGGCTGCTGCACTATTTCCGAGGCCGACACCACTTGGAGGAGATCATGTACAATGAGAACATGCGTCGCTCCCAGCTGCTGATGCTGTTTGACAAATTCCGCAGCGTGCTGGTGGTCACCAGCCACGAGGACCCTGTGATTTCAGTTTTTCAGTCCCTCTTAAAATGACTCTACTGGCAAAGGAAGGGAAACTTTTGATACTCTTAGTCTGAAAGAGGTCTAAAAACTAAAGGAGGTGAATTCAATTCCTTCTTGCCATGTGATATACAGCAGGTTTTCCCCCTCCGTGCCTCAATTTCCCATCTGCTCCCCGTGGTGACAGCTGAGGACGGTCTATGTGAGGGCTCTGCAGCCTGCAGCAGGACAGCGTGCGCTTGCTCAGCCTGGATTCCTGCTGTGCCACATTCAGAGCACGGGAGCTGCTGGTTCACAGCCCTTCCCTGAGCCTGCTCCCTCTCCAGGACCTGTGGGAAAGGGCCAAGAACACTTCTACTGCAGTGTGCCTCACAGCACTTCACCCTTGGGTGGACCCTGGTGCATGAGAAGTGCTTTCCTGCTCTCCAACATGACTGCTGGGTGATTCAGCCACAAGCGCCACCGGTGAGCAGCCCGGCCCCATGGCAGAGTGCGCACGGGCTCTGCTCCAGGGCGGAGAGGTGTTGGCCTGGCTTTTAGGGAAACATCCCTGGGCGCTGAGGAATTCTGTTTGATTACCGTTATCTGGCAGCGGTGAGGACATAGGTAGGAAGGCAAAGTATCACAAGTAAACAGTTTCACGAATGAGAATGACTCGCTCGCTGCGTTACGGCTTATTATTTCCTCTCCCCAGTATCCTTATTACTTAGTACCTACTGGGGCAGGGCTGTCGCCAAGCAGCCACGTGTTTGTGGGTTTGCGGGGTTTCCAGTTTTTGACTGGGGATGGGGAGCTTGGTTGTTGAGCAGGACTGAAATTGGCTGGCCAAGGGAACCAGGCAGGGAACCAGACTGGGAACCTGGCCTGGGTTAAAGCTATCCAGCTGAGAAACAAGAGGTGGCAGCCCTGTTCCTGGGGACAGAAGGAGCTTGTGCCAGCTCACCCCTGGCCTGTGCGAGGCCACAGGCCCCCGCAGCTGCTCACTGCTCTGTACCTGGGGAAGGGGAGGGAGACCTTTACCTCCATGGTGGTGGCTTCCAGGGGCACGTGTTTAAAGACTTGTCAGGCTCTTCCTTAAGACTTTCCCTTACACCACCCAGACAAGCTGGAGTTCTTCCCAGAGCTGCAGGCTCTCCCAAACAGCTTCACTTGCCCACACAAACTGGGTGAAACTGTGAGCTTCACATAACTTATCTCCTAACAGCAAGGGACAGTCGTGCAGGGGAGCACCGCGTCCACAGGGCACCAGATAGGTACCCAATCACAGCTTCTTACTCGGGGTCCTTTCTGTGAGTCGTCCCCCGCAGCTGCAAGCAGGGATGTTATAGAAGAGAAAAAGCAAGGCCCAGCCTAAAAATCACATCAATGTTGCTGTAGGGCCCCAGCAACTGCATCTCAAGGTGAGCTACTGAGATTGGCATAACGAGGGCTGTTCAGAAGGGGCCAAACAAGATTTTTTTTCATATGATGGGGACAAGGGTTTTGAAAAACTTGAGCTTTTTTCTTGCATGTGAATCCTAAGCTGAGGGGGGTGTGCATGTCCCTGTCACTCTTCAAACTGCCAGCATGGCTGCAGTTCTGCAGGTTCTGCCCTAAATCCTAGAGGTATTTTGCTCCCTGTACCTCATGGCAGGCTACAGCATCACAGAAATCTCAGCATTGATGCTTTCTCTGGGTTGGGCTTCACACACTGATAAGTTTTGAACCGGTCTCAAAAGCAACTGGGAAAACAAACAAAAAACATTCTTGTTCTCCAAGCTGGACGTTATAGACTGGTTTAGGTTGGAAGGGGTCACTGGAGGTCTTTTGTCCAAATCTCTGCTCAAAGAAAATGTGTTAGATCAGGTCACTCAGGAGCTTGTCCAGTGGAGGTCTGAATGTCTCCAAGCTGTTCCCAGAGCTTCCCTGAGCCCCTGTTCCAGTGTTCGACCACCCTCATGGTGAAATTTTTTTCCATACAGCTAATGAGAATTTCCTGTTTTCCAGCTTGTGCCCATTGCCTCTCATCCTGTCCAACAAGTCTGGCTCTGTCTTCTCCACACCCTCCCACTAGGCAGGTGTAGACAACAGTAAGGTCCCTCCTTTACCTCCTCTTCTCCAGGCTGATCTAACCCAGCTCTCCTCCTTTCATTCAACCCTGCTGCCATCCAGTTTTTTGCCTATTCCCCTGCAGCAACCAAGCGATGGCCTCTACTGGGGGCCAGGCGTGCTGCGAGCGGCACAGCACGTCAGAGCTGTGAACCTTCACCACTCGTCCACCTTAACTGAGCCTGGATCCGTTCACAAGGGAGAAAGTGACCTTCAACATTCAAAACCAACCTTGGTTCTGGCTGTGAGACCCACATCAGTCTGTCCCACAAATAAAATTCCACCTTGCCTCATTCATTGTGATAAAGTACATTTATTGTTAAAAACCCCCAAGGTACTATGTGTGCTCTTGCTGCTACCATGACGTAGCTTGAGGCCATCATAGAGAGCACAGCTCGAGTCCTGGCCCGTGGCACACCTGCAAGATTCATCAGCTGCAAGAGATTTGTCCCATTGCTGCCATCTCTCTCTCCATTTTCTTGTCTACAACACTTACAAATTTGTTTCCTCGTAAATAAAACCTGAGAGGTTTCTGTGCCCACTCTCCCGTGTTGCCAATGCCAATCCTTGTTGTGGCTACCACATCCTGCTCCCCTGGTAGGTCGTGTCCAGGTATCATCCAGATGGCTGCATCTTCAGTCAGGTCCCTTTGGTCAAAAGCTTTATCAATCCCAAGTGCTTGGCAGAGCTTGGAGGGCCCGTTACACAGCTGCCAGTCCTTCAGCGGCTTTGCGGGTCCTTTCCTTGAAGCACTGCGCAGCTCCCTCATCACATCTAAACCTTGAAGAGGCTCCAGAGAGCGAAGTAACACCGCAGCCCCTTCCCCTGTGCAGAACAAGAACCATGTGTTAGTACAGGGTTGTTTGTCAAGAACATCTCAGCTTTCAGCCCCACTGCCAGCAGGAGAACTTCAGCTCTGGGTCTGTGGCTCAGCTTAGCCAGGGCCTGTCCTTCTCTTGGGCCGCTTTGCTTCAAGTGCCAGACTCCAGAGTCGGCCACTAACCCATGGTCAGTGCACTCCCTCCCCTCTTCTGAATGTCCCGTCTCCCATAGCTCTGTGTCCTTTAGTCATCCATGCTGACTTGCTCTTCCCCAACCCCACTTCTTGATGTTACTAAGTCTAGCTGCTGCTCCAAGGCTTGCCAGAGGGCAAGAGGTTTATCTTATGTCAGCACAACGTTCAGGAATACACATATGGTTCGGTTTTGGCATAGCTATCCAAAGCTGCTCCCAGACCCAGTGGATTTATAACAAACTCTGATTACAAGAACTCCAGCTAACAAAGGAAAGGAGGAGCGAGTGCGGATGCTGCCAGCAGAAAGAGGCAGCTTGCAGAGTCAGGCTGGACAAAGAGAAACCCGGGAAGGAGCCGTAGGCACTGGGAGCAGCCGCTGTCTGTGCTGCTGCTGAGGGAGCACTGGCTGCAGGCATGGTTAATTCAAACACCCAACTGGAGGTGCAGCAGCAGGCGGGATGACCATGGCTTTGGGTAACTGCAGAGCTACAGTGGAGAGCGATCCGAACCCTTGCGCCAGGGGAGCTCTCACAAGGCAGGGAGCTGGGGCAGGACAGGGCTGCACTGTCTCTGGCTGCAGGATGCACGGCCCTGGGAGCATCACTGCAGCACAGACCTTTCTATGACAAGAAGTGAATAAAGCGGAAAGATTCTCTTCTCAACTGTGATCTGCCACCCTGTCAGGAGCCGCAGGAAACTCCAGCCGCCCACAGCTGTTGTGACCAACTGCCCTCCCCAATTTTGGTGACAGTGAAGCAGCTCTGAGCACAGACATTCCCCTGTGACAAGGATCTCCAGCCTAATGGGACATGAACGCTTCCTTGGTATTTTCCACTAGACAGCAAGGAAGGTCTTCGCATGACCTTGAGTGGGCGAGGAGAGCGCCTGGTGAAGCGGTCTGTGTGCTGCCCCACACAGCACCCCTTGTGCTGGGGCCGCCCACGGCATTCCTCCCCGCCAGCATCTGCGTGCTCGGTGCTGCCGCTCCACAAGAATCCCCTCTCCCTCTCCAGCCTCAAACATCTGGAGCCACGCTCATGCCTGGCAAAGGCTTTTTTTTGTAGGCACTGACAGATCCCTAGGGACCTGCGATTTCCAAAAATAGAATCCCCCTCGTATTTTGTACAAATCCCACACTAAATTACCCTCCCGGGCTCCCAACTGAGCCTGTCAACTGAGGACCTGGTTTCTGGCTTGGCGAGGTGTGCCTGTTGCCCTGGACCTGCTCAGAGCCCCCGCTGCCCTCCGTACAGCTCAGTGAAGTCAACAGATTCACTTCCAACAGCTGTTGGCAATCTGGTCCCAGGCACTCCCTTCTCTAAGGAAGGGGATTGATGCTAATCTGGCAGCCAAAAGCTGCTTCCCTCTACTACAGTGATTTAGAGCTCAAAGGTCACTTTAGATTTTTAAGAACATGCTCCGTGGCCAAATGCTGCTTTTCATCCGTGCACAAAGAAACATCCTTCGCATTGGGATGCTGCCTCACTCGCCAGGAACAACTGTGGGATTCTGAGCAATCACTAATTACACTATTTGCTTTCATCCGTCACAAAGGCAAGTGGATACTGTAGACTTGAACTGACGCAAGTCCTTGGGAGTTCATGTGAAGAGACACAAGCACTCAGAGAAACCGCAGGGGCTCCCAGAGCATCCGCAGAGCCGTGGCCGGGGGTAGCTGGCATTTCTGTCTCTGGCTGCTGTTTTTGCATTTCCACCAGAAGGTTTTCACACTCTTTCTAGCCCTGTGCAATGCAGACACAGTTCTCTGCTCTAAGTCAGCAGCCACGAGAGCTTTGGGAAGAGGTGGAGACATCAGGCAGGATAAGAGTGCAGGGATGAGCTGCTGCCTTCTCTGCTCCTACCTGTCCCCACACCCCCAGGCTGATATTTGGGTCCTCCTGAGCATACCTGCACATCAGAAGTTTTATTTTGACTGCCAAAGAGTAGATGTGAATCATTCTGGCTCATCTCCTGCCTGCCAGGGCACTCCAGCCTGCCTTCCTCCCTCTCCGCAGCCTGCGGGAGGTTGCTTGCAGGGGTTATCTGGCTTCAGCATCTGCCTGACATGGATACGGCCACTGACACACCATCAGCGCCAGACCAGAGATGCTGAATATCCACCTCCCATGCCTAAGAGTCACTCCATATAATGAGGAGCATTCAAAGCTACAAGCTGGGATCTAACAACCACGCAGAGGCCAATTCTGTCCCTGAAGAGCTAGAAATCATAAAATGATAGGGAAGTCCTACACTCCCACTGTGCAGCTTGCTGCTCCTTCCCTGGAACGGCTCCAGCTCTCATTCTTGGAAACAGCTCTTGGCCACTGGAGAGAAGAAAATTTTCTGCTCTCTCCACCCGTCTGACTCACTGTTCCCAAAACACTTCCTCCAAAGTCCTAGTCTAGGATCCGAATGTTAGGGGGAAGTCCACGCAGTGTGGCCCTGGGCATAGCATCACTGGGATCTCCATTTTACAAGCTGTTCTTTCAGATCTGGCAGCAATAAACACACCTTGGCAAATTCCAGAGAAAGAAATAGCAGCAAAGTCAAAGAGACGCTTGACTGGCATTTACCCTCTTCCCAAAGTGAGGGAAGCCCCGTGTCCCTCTTAACCCCAGGGAAAGCTCTTTGTGCTGCCAGGATATACTGTAGGATTCATGGTTATATTTTTCTATAAACTCTTCTTCCTCTATCATCTATGATTTCTCAAAAAAACCAACGCAGTGATGCTGGCCGTGGCTTCAGGCAGCAGCAGTATTTGACCCAGTGATGGGAAAACCTCTCACAGTAAAATCCCGCATAATGCAGCTTTATCTCAGTGACATGCACAAAGATTTCCCCTTCCTCAGTGACAAGAAGTATTGGAGACCACCCTTCAGCTCATTATGGTTTTCTGAACACCAAGATACAGTCAGGTGAACTTGACTGAACATGCTGACAGCCACCATTTCTTGCCCCAGCAAAGTGGCAAGGCAACAGGCTACAGCTGAAGTGCTCCTGGTGTCTGTTGGCAGCACCAGGCTGGGGTGGGGCCATGCTGCTGAGGACACTACAGCGGTGGTGGCTCTCAAGGTAAAGTCTGTGCTTTTGTAGCTGCTCTCTCAAGCAGCTCTGCCAGCGCAGCTCTGCTGGTGACACACCTTTGCCTATCCCCAAGCAACAGCACTGACCCCGAGGCTAGCATAAGCCAAATACAGAAAACAGAAGAGAAGGTTTATTCCACCTGGTATTACAACAGATGATGCTACAAGGTTACACCTCCAAACAAGAGAGCTCTGAAGAGCCAGAGACTCACGAGCCAGGTACCCCATTTTGACAAGCTAAGCAGAAGGGAGCAAGTAGGAGCAGCACATAAAGCTTTGCACATCTCATACAGGCCTCGTATCCTGAGCTGGTTAAGGACCAAGGCGGCCCCAGCATGATTCAAGTCAGTGCTAAACTACTTTTTAAAAGGAAGTCTGCTGCAACAATCCAATTCACGCTGCTTGTCTGGTCCCACCAGCGTGTCTGGGACAGCCCCGTGCAGTGTCTGTGCCAGGAAGGCAGCAAAACACAGGCAACCCAGGGACAGGCCAGCACTCTCATCTCTCTCCAGTAAAAGGACAGCCGCTTTCATCAAGCTGTCGGCTCCAAATCAGCTCTACGGTCACTCAGGTCAAGTGTCTGAGAAGCAGCAGGACAGCAGTCACTGCCAGTACTGAAGAGGATATACTGGTTCTCTGAACCGCTTGCCTTCCTCCCACCACAATCCTGTAATTTAAGCAGCACAAGGAATTGCCTGCACTACAAAACTAGACAGTTTAAGGCAGCTAAGAATTTGTTTGGGATTGTTAGTTTGTGCTAACTTTAATAAACCACCTAAAACCACACTACATCCTCAGTTAAGTCTACGTGCTTGTTCCAACAGTCTCCAGAAATAAATGCTTTGTTAAAAATCACCATATGATTGCATAAGTATTTTGATGCAAACCAGCCGGTGGCCAAACAGAAACCTCTTTCAAGAGTAATTTGGAAAATCTCTAGAACCGATTTCTCCTGAAATCAACCTCAGGTTTTCCCCTAATTCTCATGTCATTCCGTATGAACTTTGCTGACATGCATCTGGATCAAAACTGAAAGGGCTTAAGACGGGGTCAATTTGCGCGTGTTTGAAGATGTTGGGGAAACCCCCAAAGACCCTTCCCCTTCTCCATTGCTCCAGTTTGCTGCAGCAGTGCCACACAAAATTCGCAGATGTAAACCACAACTACTCATCCAAAGCAAGTTGCTTGGCTGTCCTGAAATTTGTGTGCATGTCTAGACTTGTTCTGCTCCTCCCTCCATCTACAGAAAGGCGTAGCAAAATGAAGAGATTCTGGGACAGGCAACCAGGATGATAAAAGTTACAGACTGGCTTTCGAGCAAAAGCCTAAGGAAGGAATAACTAGAGTAGATGAGAAACCTTCAGCTTCAAAGACAGCTGAGAGGGGAATATGAAGGATCCCAGGAGATCACAGGAGGCAGAAGACAATACATGTTCTCCACTGTTTAATTCCTGCTGCTCTACAGTTTTGCACTGCCAAAATCCAAGAAGAGACTGATGCAGCTCTGGGACATCACTGGAGATGCGCCCTTTGAAAAGGAAAAAGCATTTGGTGTTCTCTCAGTAATTTGTGTCAGTCTTTCCAAATGACACCTTCAGAAATAATATATTCCTATTCCTTTTATAGTCTCCTGGTCAGTCACTCAGGTTTTCGCAGCATTCCCAGGGAGACCCTGAAGTACTTGGATATTTTGCATCAAATTCCCTGCACACAGATGATGAAACCACTCACATCAGAAGTTCACGCTATACGCAGAGCGTGGTCTGTGCTAAGACAGAACAAACATTTCTGTTGCCAGTGTCTCCTGTTTTCTGCACAGCCAGAACTGGATTCAAACCAAAGTTTCCAAGATCTGTACCTTATCCACAGAACAAAATGCTTTTGCTTCTACCCAGGTGCATAAGTGCCATCACGAAAGACAGCTTCCTCAGTCCTTCCCTCAGACCAAACGACAGGACAGGCTTCCTCTCCATCTACGTTAAGATGAGAGCATCTCAGGTATGATTCCTCCTCAGATTCTTTCTTTCAACACATCTGCACATGGGTGAATACACTGAAAGAGTAAATCCTACTCATGTAGACACATCTGTGACACACAACGTGCGCAGCCACGCTCGTTACTTCAGCGCGTTCCTGACGAAGCTGTCAGTGACAGCCGTGCTCCATGTCAGTGTAGCTGCATGCATGACAGCTAACAGAGAATTAGTTCGTAACAAAAAATCCAACTAAATCCATCACAACAGTGAGCTCTTTAACTGATTTGCTGCAAAACTAAACACAGGAAAATTTCACAAAGTATAAATTTCAAAGAAGTCTTTCTAGAATTCAAAGGCTAAGCGTGGTTTTCTTTTTTTAAATAAAAATTATTATTCCTAATATTTCAAACACTAAGAAGCCCATCCTGAATAAAGAACCATTCTGCTTTCATTATCTGAACAGATTTGGCAGAGACAAGCTAATGAAATCCGCATGTGTTCATCCACCAGACTCCAGACCTCCATTTAGGAAGACGGGCTCTTCGCCCGCAGTATAACCTGGCCCTGGTTTTCTGCCTGGCTCCTGTCCAAAGGCCAAAACCTGAGGATTAATGGCCACTGTTACAAGATTTGCTTTCCACTTAGGAATATACAAGCGGTGGGGTTTTTTTTAAAGCTATATCTTTGAAATGGCGAAAAAGAAAAGACATTATTTTTGAGTTTTTTTAAACAAAATGAGTATTTATCTAAGAAATACCTGCTGCCATTTCAAGGTGTCTAATTAACCAATAGCCTGATTGCAAGGCAAACACTGTCATTCTTACAGGAAAGAAAAAAAAAAAAGTTTTAGAAGTAACACTTGCACATTAAGAGGAGCTGTGGAAGGAGTGTCTCAGTAAATTCCAGCATCGTTTGATTAGGGTTGATTACATTATCTTGAGAATAATAAAAGACTGAAGATTCTGTAACAGTCTGGGTATTTTGATTTGCTGGGTGTTTTTCATTTTAAGATACAGCAAAGCAGTTTAATGCTCCTGGAGTGACTCCTTGCTTAAGCATAGCACATCTCAGACCTTTTTGTTTTCCCCAAGATTTACAGCTTCTGAAGATAAAAGTAGGAGACAGAAGAGTTTTTTGTCATGACAACAGACACCGAGATATAGGCTGTCATTAGACTGCACCACCTTTGAGGAACAAAGTCCACCAAACCCCATGAATAAGGCAGCAGCCCAGGCCATCAAAACTGAAAGCTCCATCCTATCAAGATTATCCTCCAGTCCTTGATCTTTATTTCTGTGCCTGAAAAGCTCACACAGCTGAGATGGGACAAAAACCCCACCAGGCTGGTGACTGTGCAGCTGGAGATGGGCCTTGCTGGTAATGTTGAAAGTTAATGTGCCGTCTGTCCACAGTTACTGTTCACAATGGCAAAACCCAGCTCCCAAGGACGGATTGTCACAGCAAGTCATTGACTTCACAGAGCCCACAGGGAGCTCAACGAGTGACTGCAACATGGCAAACATTAAACCTCTTTCAGAATCAACTTACCTTGGCTGGAAACATTCACGCAGAAATAAATCCCGTAGATCTGATACACGTACAGGGTTCCTGGTTTCATGAACATTGCCGCGTTCCGTTGAGTTTGTTTCCCACCTTTCGAGTGGGAAGCTTCATCTTCCCCACCCAGATAAGCTTCTGTTTCAACAATCCTCCCCCAGAGTTCCCTGCCATCAGGAAGTTTGCGAACTAAAATCTGAAAGAGAGGTCAGAGTGCATCAGTTAGCAACCCTCTGTACAAAATAACTGGAGTGCAAGAGCTGTGGAAACAAAAGAAGTCAGAAAAAAGGACCTGATGGTACTACGAGCTCTCCTCTCCACCTAGCAGTCCAGGCTGTAAGCGAACGTGAACTTTTTCAGCTTCTACTGTCCAGGCCACAGGCCAGTACAAGAAGTTCCTACCTGCCATTCGCCCCACAAAATGCCTGGAGTGTCTAGATGTGGCAGTATCACAAAGAACCTGTTTATGATCCTAATACAGTAAAGCCCACAGAGTTGCTTTTCTAGTGATGTTCTGTATTCTCCACCCCAATCCACCAGGGTTAAGGCAAAAAAGCACCACCATCAACCTTGAAGCATCGTGACTGTATATTCTTTAGACCAGAAGAAATATGACAGCGGCACAATTAAATAACACCTATGATGAGATAGTCTCTCCCTATAGAGATGTTTCAAACAAGTCCTAGTCCCTAACAATAGAGATAATCGTGACCAGAGTATTGATGCCGTTTCCGTATTTTGTGCACCACAGCGAGGGGCAGCGCAGGAGAGCTGGGAACTGGCTTCAGGCAGACGACACCACATCTTTTTATTACAGGGTGTTCCTTGCTGCTGGTACCTCCTTAAATAAAACAAAGCAGATGCAGGGAAAAAGAAAACCACAATATGACAGTGAAAATATTATCTTTAAAAATGAAACAATCACTAATTTTCCTACAAAGTTTCTTGTGGTTTGACCTGATTTCTAAACTTCTTATTTTACTTAATGTGCATTTAAGAAATACTGCAGTGTAGTCTCATTAGGCAACAGCTATCAGTTTAATTATACTATATTCAGTGCTTCTATATTTGAAAACTAACCATTCCAAAATGACCTTCAAGAAACAAAGCTTAATTCCTAACAGATGTTTGTGCTGGATTGCTAATGCAGTTATTGATCTGGTCCAGTACGGATGCTCCAGAAGCCAGTTTCAAATGTTGTTAACTCCGGTATATCATGGTTTCCCTACAGTGCTTCTCAAATTGTTGAAAACAAATCAGTTTATTATTTTTATGAAAAATGCAGTGACTTCAGAAAAGCACTGGTGTTTAGCAACTGCCTGATGAAACGCAATGGTTAGGTTATGATTTTAAAAGCATGCAGGACTTTCCCTGACCAAATATTCACAGTTAAAACAGTTAAAAATGGTCATCATTCACAATATCTCACAGTAATTATTTCTTATTAAGGACATATCTTGGTGTTATGACAGTTCATTTTGAGAGGCTATTTATTGTGTGTATGTTTTAGGGTATTTTTGTGTTTCTAAGAACCCAAGTATCATGTTTAGGGTAAGCAATATTAATATACCGGGCACCTCCAAAATTTGATAAAATGAAGACAATGAATGAAGCATGAAGTTACCGTTACAGTTATAATTCTAAGAAAATGAGAGAATAGACTGGGTCATGGGAAACTAGGGGTTATACTTTAAAGACAACCTAAAATTAACATCGAAATCGCCTGGCTTGTAATTCTATGCCTAAATAGGAAAAGTATAGAGTTAGGACTAAAATATCATCTGCCCAGAGTAACCGAGTGCATAAGGATGTCAGAGTCATTAAGATAAAAAATGCATCAGCGCTGGGAGACGTCAGGTATCCTCATCGAGAGCAAGTAAATATCACAGTGGGACAGGACAGAGGCTATATTTTTTTAGACACCATCAAATGCTTTGCAGAGCGAGTAATCAGGGATCTCACAGGGAAAGATGAAACTCTCAAACCGATCCAGAGCAAAATGCAAAGTCTTTTCCAAAGACTTATCCCTGAAAAACAACTTTGTGTCATGACCATGAAGTCAGCGTCCTTTCACAAGCATTAAGGTCCAAAAATAATCCAGCAGAGTTCTGCTTACTAGCAACAAGGGGAAACTACATAAAGTAAGGAAGCTTGTTAGGAAGAACTTAAAAGAGGCAGCCAAAGGTTAAAGCTGGAAAGGCAGGATGTCTAGAAAGATAGCAAACATACACAATTATCAGACAGAGGTTAAGACAGACCAAAAAAAAACCCCAGCAGGGTTAAAAAGCAGAGCAAAGAGGTCCATGACAAGCAAGACAATATCCCTAGAAAATAATAATAAAAAAAAAAGCTAGACACAGCAAGACAGGCCAAAATCAACAGTTTGTGGAACAAATTCCTGAAGTTATCTACACCAATGAGAACCCAGAGAGCCTGTTCACCCTACAGACAATAAAGGTATAAAAAAGACTCAGAGAAGATAAGACCATAGCAGTGAAACTAAAAACACGTTTTGCAATGATTTTTAGGAGGTCCCAGACTGGAACTTTTTATAGGGAAAACACTGGAGGAACTCTCTCCCATGGAAACAGCATGAGAGTTTTCTGAAGGACTCACTAAGCAGAAGTTTGATCTCCCCCACTCAGATTTCCAAAGGCTTTCAACAAGGTCCAAAGATTTCTCAAAGCTTCTGCAACGGGATAAGGGAGAAGGTCATTTTGTGAACAATTAACGGCTTGAAAACTCAGAAACAAAAGATAGGAATAGCATTTTTCAGAGTGAAAAGAGTTTAACTGCGGGATTGTGGAGTCCCAAATGTCTCCACAGCCTGTGCTGCCTCGCAAATTTGCATTAATAACCTTGGAAAGGTGATCATTAGAGAGCTCAACACAATATCAAGTTATTCAGAACAGTAAAAATAAAAGCAGGTAGTGTGAGATACATCTTTCAAAGCGTACAGGGCAGCATCAAAGAAAGTACCAAGTGGTCTGCTGAACTTGCAGATAAGAATGAAATATTTGAGTACACTATGACAGGGGATACTGGACAAGAAAGGCAAGGGCCTGCCATGCTATTAGCATCCCAAGAAAGTAAAATGGAGGCAGAGAAGGAGATGTTGCTGACTTTCAGAGCGTTAATTTCCACTGGGCTACGCAAGAGCCAAAAAGAAATAAAGGAATACCTGAAAGGAAAATAACAAGCCTGAAACAACCTTCAAACCACAAACAGCAAAGTACATTTCAGTAAACCAGAAAGAAGGGAGGAAAAAATCCACCAAAAACTAATTCTGAAATGTGACAACAAACTAAACCTGAAAATGACTCCCCTGACTTTGTCCAAAATAGATTTGGCTACTAGTCTTTAAATTCCACTGAACTTAACAAGAGAAGGAACAAGAGCTGTATTCCTAAAATAGCAAAGCCCCTGAGTCAAATGGCAAAAAAAGAATTTCATCCTTTTACACGTAGTTATTAGTTAGCACATGCTCCAGCACAGCAATCTCAGCGTTCGTGTCTTACCTGTCCCAGAAAGGACTTGGCCAGACTAATACAGGGCTGGTTGAAAAAATCTGCTTCTAGCTGGGAAGATTTTTTTTTCTCTACTGCAAAATATTTGCTGCTTTTTGGAGCAGAATCCCCATCAGATGTAGTGTTCAGGTTCACCAAGGCATCAAAAGGAGGGAAGCTGGAGTTGCCTTGGACAGCACTTAATTGAGCCAACAGCTTTCTTTTTCTTGGCATAGTTCTAGAAAAGTGATTTAAAATAATTAGGAATATAAAGTTTATTTAAAAGTAACTCATTTCTACAAACTCTTGTTCTTACACATCTCTCCACAGCAATGAATCTGAAAGCTATAATAATCGGACAACCTTGGCAAACTGCAGAAGCAGGTGACAGATTTAGCTGTGTCTACATCAGGCTAGGCAAATATTGGGCTCTACTGATAAGCAAACGGAAAACCGCAGTTTGAGTATTCATCTTTTAAGAACCATAGATAAAAAGCAACTCTGCTCCACGTAGTAAAAATAAGTTTGCTGTTAGGTTAGGAAACTCCAAAATTGAAAACAAAGATGAACCAGTGCTATACACTTTTTAGCTGGAACTAATGTGATCTGTTAAGCAGACAGGAAGCAACCACCTCAAAAATTGTGCTGACTCAGAAACTCTATAGAAATGATGTATCGATCATTTCAAACAGTAACATAACTGGATCAGGATTCACAGCTCCATGGGACACAGAACATTAGAGTTGGGAGATGCCCTATTTACAGTCACAGTAACAAACTTGAGCAGGCTGTAGAAATGTTTGTGTTAGAACCTCCACAAAATAAGCTTGGAATTCACCTACCAGAAAGATGAAGAGCAGAGTGTTCCAGTCAACAGAGTGTATTTGAGGCAACTACGTAACCTGAGATTGTTCTTCTAGGTTTGTCACCAATTTACTACGTAAGCTTCAAAATCTTAATCTTTCTTTTTTCTGTGCTGCAGCCCTTATACCTGTCGAACAGGAACAAACTTAGTTATTCACTGTATAAAGCACTTTGAAATAGGCCAAGAGATTTTGGAGCTGGAGATCGTGGTCCCAACAGTGCATCGTTAGCTCAAACGCAGGAACAATTTGCATTCTTCTATTGGTCTAGCAAAAGCCCACCTCCCAGTTGGGGCATTGGTGGAAATGCTCTTTAGCCTTTTTTACACTGCATACATAAAAAGCTGAAACCAAACTTTTTAAAATCTCACATTGGCACTACATTTGGGAAGCGTCAGCCTCAAAAAAGGACTCTTACAAGAGAGTGCAAAGACACCAAGTTTTAGAAGACGTCTCATCAGTTCTGAAATTCAACCACATGTAGATCTAAGGGAAAAAAGCAAAGGTTCAACATTATACATAATTAGAAATGGAAAAAGAATCCTATATACAGCTGAGCCTGCAAGGGAAGTATATACATAATTAAGTAGCCGTTGCCACCCATTTTTCCACCAGATCATCAGCTTTTAAAAATGACTACAAAAACCTTCACCATCAAACCCAATCTTTATCTTGCTCTGATGTTTCTCACAAATAAAAATTCACCAGCAATCGTTTCCTTGAACTACACTGAAACAAATTCAGCATTGCTACACTCTGGATCACCAGTGCCAATTCTCCAACTTCACTTCAGAAGAATCCAGACACAAACATATAAAAATAGGCAGGGGAAAAAAAAAAAAAATCGCATTGGCATGACTGGCAGGGAGGTGGGATGTTTTTATTTTTTTTCTAAACATCTAATTCTTTATTGCAATAATTCAGTGTTGTCAGAGACTTGCTGTAGAACAGCTGTCACCTGGTGGAAATTCCTAAAAATTTTGTTGTAAGTCACCAACCTGCCTCAAACAAAATTGCCTGGTGGCTTCACAAATTACAGTCCTGTCTATGAGAACGGGTGCAAATAGGAAAAAGGGTTGCAGGGAGGAAGGGACGGAGGAGGAGCACTCCCCCATACCAGACTGACCCTCTGCAGGACTCAGCCAAGGGAATGGTCCACGCTGAAGACAGTCCCTCCAGACTTCTCCGACAGTATTAACTGGAACTTCCAGTTCATCAGCCATACATAAAACCGTGCTGAAAACATGGCAAATTTGAGTGGAGCATTAACTCGTTTGGTAATTTGTGCTCTTATGGAATGCGACATCAGCAACAGGATCCGCCTGGCACCTATTGCCTTTCCAGTTAAGTAATTCTTAAAAGCTGCAAGCGCTCTCATGTAAATGTTATACTGGCAGCCTTAGGGCACTTGTAATTTCATTGCTATGGGCTGATCCTAGACAGATCTCAGCACTTTCAACTCTCATTAGAAATAGCAGTAGGATACTACTGCCTTATTGTCATGAGAAATGGGTCACACGCAAAAATGTGATTGCTTTAAAAGCAAAAATGCAGAATGAGGGCACTGCAATACCATCTCAGAAATCCAGAAAAACCCCAACCTACCCTTCGTCTCCCTGCTTGTTCATACCAAGATATGAAACATAAAACCCTATGCCTCAAAATCTATCTACACTTTCTATAAAGGATGGTGCTTGTACATAATAAATCCCTTCTTGCCTGTGAAAAAGCACACTGTAAAAGACAGCACACATCAAGTACCCAAGCCCTATGTATTTGGGAAGAGACACCATCTCTTAACATGTAAGTCTACAGAAAAATTCTGCAACTCTTCATTTCTATCTAGATTTTCTTGCTTGTAGAGTAAACAAATTCTACTTCTGTGCCTCAAATAATAATCAGCTGCAGGTTTAATTGCTTTTTACTACTCCTGTTGTAACCAAACTAGCTATAAGTTGTTAAGCACATGTGTGTACACATGCACAAAAAGAGTATGGAAGTCAGAAAAGGAAGATCAAGAGCTCAATAGGTCTGCAAAAGTGCCTAAAGTGTTCAGGGCTGCTGGGCTAGTCTCCAGCAAGTGTTTAGGGACCCTGCAAGCCAGAATCAGAAAGACACTGAAAATCTCTGTAAAATACAGATCAGCGGCAGATACACCCTGTAGTCCAGGCAAAACTGAATCTACATAGGCTTCTTCAATCCTGATAATAAAACTGCATTTGTAGGTATTTCCTTATGAACTTAATGAACTTTCACTAAAAGGAGGTAAAAAAGAAAATCCCACCAGTAATTTGCATGTACTTTTGGCTCACAGATCCAGATACCTGCAGCTACAAAGTTTTCCTCACGCACATCTATCTTCCTCATAGCAGGATGAAGAAACGTACGTAAGAGCATAGTGCCAGTTCTGGAGAGACAACTCCTCATACCAGTTCCCAGTCGTACAGATTTTATGTGGGAATATGTAAATGGTCAGTGCTGGGTCAGACCAAAGGACACGTCTCCCTGTATCCTGCTCTCCAGCACAGATGAAAAGCAGGAGCCTCGGGAAGAACAGAGTAAGCACAGTGCTTCTCCATGCATCCTCTGCGTCTCCAGGCAGGAACCTTCTGAACCAGGCACAGCTTGTGTGTCCTTAGCAACTGTGAGCTTATGCAGCCTTCCCTGAGCCTGTGAAAAACTATCCAAACTGAGGCTTTACTGATGAAGAAAGCTTCATAGAATTAGTCATTATGGCTCCAAAAACTCACTTATTTTGTGCGTGACATTAGGACTGCTCCCCACCCACATGAATCAGTTTACATTTGCAATTCATCACCGTCAGCCCTCTTCTTTACCACCTCAAATAATGTAAAGCCAGCTGGAAACATTGTTTTTCCAGGTCATTTACAAAACATCCCTGCGGCACCCCACTGGTGACCTCCAGCCACCAGGAGGGCTGCCCATTTACTCACATCCTCTTTCCTATCTTTGCATCAACTGTTTATGACAGGGAACTCCCTTATGTGAGGGACTGCTCAGATGAGGGCTCCTGTTTAAGAGCTTCCTGAAATCTGAGTACAAACTGTAAGCCAGACCTCTCAACGTGCTTATTTAGACCTTTAGAGAATTCTGACATTTTTTTAAGGCATGACTTTCCATTACAAAAGCCACATTGGCTCTTCCCCACTACATACTATTTATGCAGGTGTCCAATAATTCTACCTTGCTATATTTTCTACTCGTTCAGTTGATAGTGATCAAACTTCTTGGTCTGCAGCCCACAGATTTCCTCTAGAACCCTCTTTAAAAAGTAGTGACACATCTGCTGCTCTCCAGTCCATAGGTATTAGCTTTCAGTGACAAGGGAGAGGCCATCATTAGCAGCACTGTCCCTGGGGGCTTCATCTGGTTTGGCAGCTTGTTCCTGCCTCTTGTCTATTTGTTCCACAAACTCTCACACTTCATTTTAAGCCAGATCCTTCAATGAGTTCTCAGCAAGAAGGACTTCCATCCACCTTCCCTGCCTAATCTAACCTATTAGTAAGTTAATAACATCTAGCTTCCTGGACAACAGTGTGAGAAGCAGGCAAAAAACCTTGAAAGAAGAGTGCAGGCAGGAGCCAGTACATTATAACTATAAATATTAAGTCAATCTCTCCACAGAAACTCTCTGTGCAATCCTACTAAAACCTCAAAAGTATGGCAAAATGAATGGTTTTATTCACCTTACTGAATGCTGGGGATGTCGTTTCCTGCAAGACGTCCTTGCGATCTCAGTCCTCGCTCCTGCTGCCTACTGGACATCTTGAGCTTTTGACAATGAAACTTACTCCTCCTTCTGTAAAGAACAAGGAAGATAAAAATGAGGGAGAGTGATGAAAAGCCATGGAAAATCCAAAAAGCCTTCACAGTAAAATTACGCTCCACTTTGGTTGACGCTCGTAAACCATTTTGTTTTGTTCTGCTTTTGTCATCCCCCCCCAACATTCTAGCTGCTATTTTTAATTGAGTGACAAACTTGCATATTAAATGAAAGCAAACAAGTTAAATATAATACTGACAATGGATGTTAGCTAGCTCAGCCTCCTGAGATTTGCGTTAGCCAAGCCAGCATTTAGCTAAGCAAGGCAGCATTTACCAAGGCCACAAACACTGATCACAAAATGGATACAAGGATTCCAAATCATCTGCAGTTTAGGTTTTTCCCTTATATCTATATTACTTGTATCAGATGTACGTTGGCTATATTGGGCTAATCATCCCAGAGCTGTAAGTCTTATTTTTTTCCACCTATATGACAGCAAAGGGAACACTCCTGATTTGTAAAGCACACAGAATGAGCCACATAAGGGGATACAGAACTAGTTAGACTTAAATCTTCGGTACCCATCTTATAAAACAACCCTAGAAAATACATTCCTTCCTCAATCTTAATATTACACAAGAAACAATTTAGTTCAGGCATGGGTATTTGACTCAGTGACCAAAGATGTTTCACCAAAGCCCTCAATGCGCTGTCAAAAAGGAAAACTTATGACTCAAAAGCTCAAACATCTGAACAATATCCACACAGTGAGCTCCGCTAAAGAGTTCCTGTTGAAGTACCAGTAACTCGAAGACCAGAAAAAAAAAGCATAAGCAGCAAAGACACAAAGATTTACCTGCAAAAGGATCCTGGAGTTAGTCCCTGCATGTGCATGGAAGCAGAGGGCTCTCACACCTCCTCCTGAGAGGTCAACCCTGGGCTCAGGCTCAGAGAAAGGACCTGCTCCACAGCCAGCTTTACAAAGGAGGACCGTGTGAAGTCCTATGTGAAGCCGTTGACTTCAAAAGAGAGAGAGATTATTTCCTCCAGATTTCAGGCCAAGCTACTCATAGAAAGGCCTTAGTATTCACGCTTCGCACAAAACCTGAGCTCTCCAACAAAAGCGTGTGGAGGGAATCACAGCCACACTTTGTCATCAGCCACGAGACAGTAACAGCTAAGGTGCTGCTCAAGGTGATTAAATTGTGAGTGATTCAATGCACATGCTACCAGCCTCTCTCTTTAGTGAGAAGGTCCCTTTCTTCTGTTTTCAACCAGAGAAAAGGCTTGTCCTATGCTTAGCAATTCAGGATGAATCCGTACAGCGTATCCTTGTGACAGAGGCATATTTGTGTGTACTTTGCGTTCTGTTACTAGACACTGTTAAACAGTTATAGTAAGAAAACAGAACACTGGATCAAAGCCTTAACAGATGACAGTCTGCAGAGATACGAGTGTAAATGCAGGTGAAGATAAATAGCTGATGTAATGTCCACCACTATCGTGGTTCAAAACACTAGAACAAAGCCTTCAGGCCCTATACAAACAAAGAAGGATCTGAGGAGAGAGGACCATTTCCCGCACAGCTTTGGGTAATGTGCTGTATGTAACAATAGCTTGCTAATAGTGAGTGAGACAAAAAACTTCTGATGACAGAACAGAGGAACAAAAGCAGAAGTCTCTTCTACAAACAGATGCTTCCAAGAAAGCAGCAAATCACTGGTGACTGAAAATCTGAGTCAGACCCGGATCTGACCCAGGAGAGCCCGGAGTCGCTCATGACACAGCAGCCGTGTTTCTAACACAGCAATCTTATTTAGAAAAGCTTCAATTTTTTCAAAAGAGGTTTGCAGTATGTTTCCATAGGCTGGGTCCAGGGTCCAAACCATACCGCTTCCTGTGACACAGCGGCTGCTCTTCCAGCATTTGTGAAATCGCTCTTCTCCCAAAATCTCTATGGCATCTATTACCAAATCCATAGCCTGTTTACTTACTTATGCACAAAAATGCCAGAGGATGCTGTCTACAGAAGAAAAAAGTGACATGGGAAGCTAGGAAAATCACAGCACAACCTTATTTATAGTGTGTTTGTACACCTCATTTAACCGGCTGATCACACGCCATTTCCCCCCATATTCTGAACTATGCTCAGAAATGAGGGCTTTATACCCCATATTTATTATAGGGTCTTTGCCACATCTTTGATCCGCAACGTACATAAAAGCCGTTTTTATAGTATTACAAAGGGTCGTTTCCACAGGCAGGCCTGTTACACGGTACACACAGCATCGAAAGCCATGAACGCAGCACAAAATCCCTCACAGCTGCCCAGGGGCGGTCCCGGCACCGCCCGCCGCGCTCGGCAAGGCCGGACGGGTGCGCAGGTGCCCGTCCGGCCTTGCCGAGCGCGGCGGGCGGTGCCGGGGCCGCCATCATTCCCGTGCCTGGAAGCCCACCGTTATCCACCGGAGCCCCCTCACACCGCCCCAGCCCCGCCAACCCACCTGCCGGGACCTCCCCGGCCGCTTTCCCGCTTGGGCCGGGCCGCGGCCTGTCAAACGGCGGAAGCCGGGAGCTTTCCTGAGGGGCGGGCCCGGCGTGGGCTGAGGGGAGGCGGGCCTGAGGGGAGGAAGAAGCGGCGGTGGAGCCGTGCTGCCGCTCTCCGGGCTGAAGAGCCTTCTTTCACCTTCACCTGACAGCTCGCTCTGTAGATGGCGGTGGTCTGCAATCGCGTTGATTTACAGCTTTTTTTTTTTTTTTTTTTTTTTTTTTTTTTTCTTTTCTGACCTGACTTAATCTACTGGTTTTCTGGAGCCCAGATCCTCTGCAGGCCGTCTTTGAACTCCCCCTGGTTTTCAGCATCCCCTCGCACACTCCTTGCTGTTTCGTATTAACAATATTCAGAAAAAAAAAAGGGTAGATATACATTCTGGTGAATACAAATGGACACAAGCTGGCTGTAGAGAGAGCTGTGTTAACTATTCTGCATTAATTATTCCCTCAGTTCCCCAAGGAACGAGTATCTGGCCTGCAGAAAAATATTTTTGGCTTCAGCTTTTAACCAGATGGTGCATATGGTCAAAACAGGGTCAAAATATGATTTTCCTCACAACTTTCTGGAGACATACAGTCAAGGACATTGATTGATGAACAGGGGTTTGCACGAAGGGTATGAGGGAAAGTATGATGGATCAAAATGGATTTATTCTCATTTGTATAATAAAATACTGATTCCAGGCTAGCACCAGCTAGGAGCCAGCCACACAGAGGAGGAGCACTTATTGTCTACCCCATTCATAAATTTGCAAGGAAGAGGAATATATTACTGAACTGACTAAAATTCTAGGAGACATCGGCAGCTTTGGAGGTGCAGCATGTGTACAAGTGGCTAAGGGTGGCCTTATGGAGGCAGAAATGGGGACTAACAGTTCAGTGCTGAGCTCAAATGTGAGGAAGCCGGATAAAAGCTTTGATATTCCTGTAAACCCTGAATTGAACCCAGAGTTGCCAAATTTTACTATTCCTGTTTAATAAGAAGATGTAAAAAAATCCCCAAACCAACCATGAATGGAGCAAATGCAGAGTCTGTTACGCAATATTCATTCTTTTTGACCATGAAGAAACAGCTAATGTACTTTGGAACCCAAAGCGAAACGAAGAATGCAGTGAAAAGCCCTTAAATCGTTGTGAATCCTGATAGCACTGCTACGGTAGTGGTGTAAAAAGAAAGGGAAGGAAACATGCATACATCTTAAAGTTATTGATACTTTAATTGGAGATCTCTGTATGATTTTTTTAGTCAAAATGGACAAAGATAAACTCACAAGAGTTAGGATTCCCTGGAGAGATGTTACCTGCGGCTGCATGAACGTATTTAGCTCCAGTCTGAAATCAGCCATCTGTGTTATTAGCAAAGATGACAAGAGAAGTTTTTAAAAATCATGAACAATGTTGACGGAGTGTCTCCGAAAGAGCATCTTGGACTTCCTGACTTGCATGGTTCACGTCCCAGCTTTAATGTGGTATTAATATAAGAAAGGAAGACCAAGAAAGTGCCTGAAAAGGAAGATAACCAAACATCAAACTGGCCTTTCAGCAAATTCTGAAAATTAAAGGAGAAACTAAGCAAGAATGAGAGATGTGGGAAGTATTTCCTGGGGTCAGACTAGTTCAGCTCTGCAGACTTTCTCCTGTGGGAGTCTGTGGGACAGGCACTGTCAGGAATGCTGGCTTCTTTGACAGCAGATCTATTTCATGCCCAAAGGAAGTATTTAAAGCTTTTAGCACCTGAGGAATGCGAATTGCTCCAAGCTACAGCATATGCCATGTTCTTCATTTGTCCAATAACTTCACTGTTACAGAATCAACACCTAAAATAGCCTCCTGTAAAAGCTTATCTGTTTGGGAAGGTTAAAGTTTCCCTCTCTACTGAGCAAAACCTTTTTTTTTTTTTTTTTTTTTTTTAATGTGAGAGGAATGACTTGGAACCTGTGGTTAGAAAATCTGACTTCTGGAGACCCTGGGGCCTGTGACACACTGCATGCATACAGCGAGCTAGGCTTTTCTTGGGGCACAAACTGTGTTTGCAGAGTGGTTCCCTGCAGCTTCCAGGATATGCAGAATGGAACCTTTTACATCCTTTTACAGTGAGGACAGCAGATCAGCATAGAAGCAGAAGAAAGCAGAAGGGACAGATTTTCAAGTTTTCTTAGTGTAAAGTACCAAATTAAGCTTCAGGGGTATCTGCTGAAAGCCTCCTCTGTCCAGTAGGAGACATGGAGTCAGTTCCCAGCAGTGGCCATTGCCTGGCCACTTCACATGGCCACGCTGCTCTCGCCAGCATTTGCAAGATAGCTGCAACACTTCATGAGCCAACTATTGAAGAATTCCCGTGGATGAAACGCTCCAAACAGCACAGGGATTTTATGACATCCACTCTTGGCCTCTCCTGACATCCAGTCTTGGCTGCTGCTTCCTACTTATCCTCAACTGCCAGTGTGTCTTATTCAGAGCTATTTTGAGGTACAAAAGTTGGTTCAAAGTACACACAGCCCTCAAATTAGTACCAGAACTAACCAGCTACTAGGAGGGAGAGGTGCTCGTAGCTACTTTGGTATCTCCCACACCCAAGCTGAGCCACGGATTAAATGTCTAGTTCTGTGACCCAGGCCCATTCAACTCGTTATGTAAGCAGATGTGTATGTTTTATTCTAAATTTGACAACATCCATGGTGGATACCATTCCACCCGCTTTGCACTCAGGGTGCAAGGAATCCTAGCGAGTTCACTGCATGTAATGGGAAAACAGTAAATTAACAGACCTCCTGGGAGGCTCAGCTCTGGACCAGGGAGGGCAGGCAAGTCCTATTTAGTAACATATTAATGGATTCTACTGAGTCTCTTGTTTTGTATGCGAGACATTTTTGTTCTCTGACAAGACAGAAATGCTTGGCTTTCCAGATTGCTCAGTGCAGAGAAACAAATGCAAAAACTGAGTGAGAAGGGCAGATGGCTGGGCTGATGGGCTCTGACCACTGTGTCTACAGGACTGATAGCTTGTGTGGTATCCCCCAGTGAAACTGGTTTTGGGGTGCTGTAAGCACACCCATGCCTGGGGTCTCTCACAGCTGCATGGGGCAGGAACAGTGCGAAGCTGGAGACCGAAGGCTTGGCTGAACTAGCGGCAGGTTGGGAGGCATGTGATGGAGATGCCCCAAGCCATCAGCCAAGCTGTTGTAAACACAGTAGTTTCTCTTCGGAAGGTGTTAAAGACAGTTTATTCAGTATTTCCTAAATCAACAGGAGTGCAAGTTATGCCCGACAAATCAATCAGAACAGAAAAAGAGCATACATGAGAGTGTGGGGTGATTTTTGTGTTTATATATGTATGTGTGTGTGCATATATGTAGAGTCAGAGCATTGCAAGCCTAAGAGCTATTAGCCACCTCCAGCACTGCCCCTCTGCTGAGTGCTCAGAATGCGCTGGATGCAGGGAAAAAGCCAGTTTAAGAAATTCCACTGGCTCTTTGTCCCCACCTGCTTATTCTTGCCTCTCTCCTTCAGAGAAGTTTCCCCTCCACAGTGCAATAACTTGCAGAGCTGTGCTTAAACCAGCTCCCTGAACTGGTTGAGGTTAACATCTCTTCCATGTGCTGTTGCTACCATGTCGATGCTCTCTGGACAGAACAACAGATCACCTTTGACATGTATAGCCTAGAGCAGTAAGAGGAGAAGCAGGCACAAATGAGGTCCATCAGCAAAGCTGAGGCCAGGGTAACACCCCAAGGAATAACAGTTTTTCTGCATCCTGTGCAATGTCAACACGCCAGCTGCTAGCAGTAGTTCAGATAAGCTCCACCGATGTCTCGTAACAGATGAAAAATGTTCAAATTAGGATGCAGTTGAGCTGATAACAATCATTTGTTTTTATAGGAGTAATCTTGTGCCCTTTGCAAATACAGTAGAGCTGCTGGGAGTCATTTCATTATATACCTACCTAACCACTGCAGGGAATGTTGCAAAGGTGATGTTTCTATTGTATGAGTGTACTCGGGTAAAGACTGGTCATCTACTTACTAGCTCCCCTGGGAAAACAACAGGGTGTTTTCCAAAGGAGACCAGAAGTTATGCCCTGAATGGGACCCAGTCACTCTCTGTCCTCAAGGATCAGTACAAAACTTGGCATGGGGAGGGTGAACAAAGACTGAAAAGGAGAGGAAGTGGCTTGGAAAGTGGCAGAATCAAAAAGAAAGAGACAATTCACACACAGACTGAGGAGCTTATTTCTATAGGACACTATGAGTACTAAAGCATTGTGGGGGTTCAAGAACCTTTTGAACAAATACCAGGAAGAAAAGTCTGTCCAAGCTATTAAACACACACACCATCTCTAGCTCAGGAAGTCCCTGAGCCACAAACCACTGGGTCTGGTGGAGTATTTAGGAGAAATATGACTGTATACTTGACCTGGTTTTATACTGTCTGTAAGCTTTTGCATTTGGCCGCTGTTGGAGGTAGATATCTTCTGCTCAGTGTCTCTGTTATCTGACTCATCCAGCTCTTAGAGACATTCTGCAGGCATCACAATTGTTTTCCTTATCTTGCGTAGCTGATCTCTTCTAAAAAATCTAAATTCGTCCAGGCAATGCTCAGAAGGTGAAAGAAAATGTTCAAAGAGCAAAAATGCCCCCAATCTTCTCGGGTGAAACAGGACTGTTCACCCAGACTCTGTTGTTTGCTATCACAGACATCCAAATTTAGGAAACACATGGGCGTGGGCATATTTAGAGTCATTGACCACAGGCATGACATAGCACTGGTTACTAAAACTGACCTGGAGTTGTTTGCCTTGCAGGATATGGTAAGGAGGCTTGGATTGAATATCATTGACGAAGGTCACAAGAGTTAAGCCTGAAATAGCAGAACTTGAGAACATTTGGGATGTAAACAGGTGACTGGAGGGAGTAGGTCACAAGCTTTTTGCAAGGGATAATCATTGACCAGAACTGTTGGCATGTAGGACCCAATCTGAGAAAGGCTTTACTGCCTGTGTAACAGTGCTGGCAACAAAAAGATTAGCTCTGCATTCACTACAAGTTAATTATATTCCTAGTAATTTGTAACTCCATCTCGCTTATCCTCATAAATTAAAAGAATGATTATAAATGCTGCAAGAGAGAGACTCATGTTAGGGCTCACAAGCCAGAACAAGAGAGAGAGACCCATTCTCTTGGGGTTTACATTTCAATTTAGTTGTTGTAACTAAAATTGCTGTTAACATTTCCCTTTTACCCTTCTTTGCTGTGGTAAGAAAATTTGTGTGCTCACATTGTCTGTATATCTCCTTCCCTTTTGAATCTGCAGGCTGAGTTCCTGTAGATTTTATAAAACCTGGTTTCTAGGTAGAGGGGAAAGGTCTGGAATCACGTCCCTCCTTACAAAAAGAAACAAGAATGGACTCAGCAATTCCCTACACTGTTTGAAGTGGTGTAGGTGAGGAGAACAGGCGTACTGGCCAGCCAGTGCGTGCTGCTTATGGGACACATGAGGTAGATGCTCTATGGTGGTGGTGGTGGGGGTGGGAACGGGGCAGCTGGCAACATTACAAGGTCCTCAGGAGGACAAGAGGAGACAGAGGTTATTGTGGAAAGGCAGGGAAATGGGACACAGGAGCCTAGGAAACTGCTTTATTCCACTGCTCAAAGAGCAACTTAAACATGATGGATCTCCAGTTTCTTCTGAGGTCCCATTTAAAAAAAAAAAAAAGTGTTCTTGAACCCTCAGATCTGTCTTCAAACACATCCCTTAGGTTGGATGTGATTATTTGCTGCTGCAGGATTTCCCAGAAAATCGCAGGCAACCTGAGCTCCGGGGTGAGAATTCAACTAACTGGAAAGCAGCGGAGTGCACCCTCTGCATATCAATTTTTCAGTTGGCGTTGGACTTAGTGTTCCAGTTCCAAGAACTGCCACTGAAAACAAGCTCCTTCAGTTGAAGAGATGGGAACTCAGATATTCCCAGGGAAAAAAACGGTTGGGGGACATAAATACAATATAGGTAAAGTTTGCTTTTGCATGTAAATCACTAATGCTTTCTGCAGTGCTCATTCATTTTTAACATCGCTGTCCTTACCCACTGTTCAGTCAAGACAGGTCTGTGTTGCAGCTTTGCTGTGGCTTTTACTTTAGGAATGTAAAAGAAAAAGAAAAAAAAAAGAAAAAAAAGAAAGAAACAAAAGGAAAAAAAAAAATCATACCCTAATCAATAAAAGTATGTTGGGAAAACCCCAGATTTAATTAATAATGAAAAAGGACTCCTTTGCTAAGGGATCTTACTCTGAGGTAGTAATTCCTGCAAACTAACAAGGAACGCTTTTTTTGGCAGCATAAGCTGGATCTCCATGTAAGTGTTTTTTAACAGGCTTTGAAGGGAAATCTGTGCTTAAGGAATCATCTCTGTGGAGCAATGGCTCCTGAAATTGGGCAAAGATGGTGATTGAGCTCCAGCTCTTCCAGGACCTCCAGGCCTCTCTGCAGCCAATTTTCAAATGGCCTTTGCTAGATAACCAAAATTAAATCCAAGATACCTTCTCTGCCAAGCAATGCTATTGCTAAGGCAACGCCTCCTGTCATTCCTGTAGAGTTTGGGGGTGATTGTACTGAACTCAGCAATCCCCTAGAACATGTCTACCTTAACCAAAGGTCTTGCCCCTCACAAAGCAGCAGATTTAACTAGCGCTGCTGAACCTGCTTCTGCCCCTTCTGCTCGCCCGCCCTTCTGCTGTCATGGGTGGCCAAAGAAGACATAGAATCATAGAATCATAGAATGTGTTGGGTTGGAAGAGACCTTTAAAGATCATATAATCCAACCCCCCTGCAGTAAGCAGGGACATCTTTAACTAGATCAGGTTGCTCAGAGCCTCATCAGGCCTGGCCTTGAATGTCTCCAGGGATGGGGCCTCCACCACCTCTCTGGGCAACCTGTTCCAGTGTTTCACCACCCTCAGTGTAAAGAACTTCTTCCTAATGTCTAATCTAAACCTGCCCTGCTCTAGTTTAAAACCATTGCCCCTCGTCTGATTGCTCCATGCCCTTGCAAACAGCCCCTCCCCAGCTTTCTTGTAGGCCCCCTTCAGGTACTGAAAGGCCGCTATAAGGTCTCCCTGGAACCTTCTGTTCTCCAGGCTGAAGATCCCCAAAAGACATGCAAGAACTGAAATCAGGAGCAGATTGTATTCCTATAGCAGAATATATACATTCCCATAGGGGACTGTAAACTGTGCTCTCTTTCCAAGTAGGACCCCCTTTTCCCCTTCTTATTTCACTTTCTAGTGTGGGAGCTGGTTGGGATACACATCGCATCTGGTTGCAATGATCTCAAACTTTCCTGCCCTTCTCCGGGCAGTCTTACTGAAGGCGAGTTACGTGCGTACAATGCGCACATCAATGTCGCTTTAGCTGGAATATGGATCCCTTTTGGCTTCATGTTAAAATGCGTCGTCACGTGGTAAGAAACAGAATTTTGACTGGAAAGATAGGAGCACACAGCCAATATAAATATTCACTGAAAAAATAGGAATTACTTTCAAAATAGCTAAGCTCCCAATTTATTTCTTCCTACTTCCTGAAAATTACCACGTTTGCTTAGCCAATGGCTTTTTCCTAGTTATCTCTGTTTTCTCTCTGCTGATGTATTTCTGAAAGTGCAGCAGGAGCTGTGTCTTGCTACATTTTGTGGGCTGTAATAGTTACTTCAATTAAAACTTGCAATTGTGTCTTCAGTGGGATTGTGGGTTAGCCAGGTCTACTCTTAACAAATTTTTAGTGATACGGGGTAATCAGAGATACTTCAGAGTAAGTCAGAATTCCTGCATTCCTCCTTGTGTAAATAAAATGACCAGAGTTGGGGTTTGGGGTTTTCTTTTTTGGTCTGAGCTGCTGGAGAATTCCTCTGCATGTCTACAGAGGGAAAAAAAATAAATGTTGAAAACTGCCTTAATACAGCCAACGTATTTGGTTTGGTTTTCTGTCCACCTTTCTGCACAGTATTCCAACCAGTACAAGAGAGACAAGGACAGAATGGAGAGCCCAATGAAGAGCTGCTGTGATTACTGAGAGAATGGCTTTGGTCACCCTGGAAGAGGTGACAGAGGGGGACCAAATCGCACCCTGTGCTGCTCATGGGGGTTACAAGGACACTGTAAGGGCAGGAAGCCACAGGCAGTGACAAGGGAAGCTCTGGTTCCCATGCACCATGACATGCAGCCCTGGGACTGTATGCAGAAAGATGGTGGGACCTCCATCCTTGGAGATTTTCAAAACTCAGCTGGGCAAGGTGCTGATCAACTTTCTCTGTCTTTGCAGCCAGACCTGCTCGGAGCAGGAGGTTGGACTGGAGACCTCCAGAGCTCCTGTTCCACCAAAATCCTTCAGGAATTTTTTTGTGTGACTTAAGGATCAAGCAGTCCACTGCTGCTGTCAGTCACAATCACCACTTTTCCCAGCTCAATCCACACAAATTTGCTGGTCTTTTGCTGCAGAAATGTCAACAACAATGGTTCCCTTCATGATTTCACCAAAAGAGATAAGTGTTGCTCTAGCAGTTCGTCTTTAGCAGTTCATCTTTCACAAGCCAGATGAGTACAGATTTCTTACAAAGAATGCAGAGAAAATCTGCTCCTTCTTCCCACTGTTCAAAAAGCAGTTGCCTGTTCCCTGAGCCTTTCTTTGGGAACCTGTTCCTTAAATGAGGTCTTCCTACCTTCTCTGCCTTTCTGCTTTTTGTCCAGCTTCTGAGACAGATGCTGAGACACCCACAGACAAAACCTCCATTCACCATGTCCCTCTATGAGCCACTTTGCCTGCAGTCTCATCTCTTGAGAAGGCTAAAACCCCAAAATACCATGGAGGATTTAGTTCAGGTGTACTTTTGTCTTGGCAGAAATGGCTCCAAAGGGTGAAAAGATGGAAGAGGACTGGGGCGGCTTAGCGAGGATGTTGGAGTGAGGAGCAGAGAGGGGCACTGGAGAGATGTTGACTAACTGGGGGGAGCAGGATTTCAGAGAGTGCTTCTTTCAGAAACTCTGTCTGGCCAGATGTCATGTCTCTGCTGGGGGAGCGGGCTCAGCATAACAAGGTTTCTCCCCTTTTTTTGCATTAGGAAACCATTGACAGGCACTATATCACTTAGTGACTTGCATCTGAAAGTCCATTAATTTTGTTCTGTCACTGCATTTGCATTTCCATAGCATATCCCGTATTTGGCCTGCTGATGTGTAGCATTTCTGCAACATCACTTCTCCAGATGTCAGCTTCAAACTGGAGATAGAAACATCTGGGGAGAAAAAAAAAAAAAAAAAAGCAGAGGATTTGCCAGCTGGGGTGGTGTGTGTGATGACAGGTCTGCAGGCAAAGCATAATAGCTTGATGCATTTGCTACAGTGACCTACAGACAAATAGCTATGGTGTTATTTACACATGCTATTTACACACCTCACACAGGCATCACTAAATTCATTATAAGCCTGTTCCTATCGGAATTGAGTTTATTTTTTTCAACTAAGAGGGTTAGAAATCAAATGTTGTATAATATATTTTTGGAGTCAGTGCTGTCTGTCTGGACCAATTTCTGTGGGTTAGATGAGCCCTCGCGAATGCTTTCAACAAGCAGTTAGCTGGACAGTTAGAAGAACTGCCATACCATTTTCCCAGGCTGACTGATTAAAGTTAAATAAAACACCCCTTTTTTAAGCAAAGATAAACTGAGTGATCATGAGAAAGGAAATGCTTCTATGAGTAACTCCTCTGTCCTGCCCTGTCATCCTGCAGTGTGCTGTTTGTCTGCCCTTTCCCAGGAGAAGACCATGCACATGGCTGATCCCCCTATTTTGGGATAGTGTATGTACCCGGGATTCAGTGTGATGCTGAGCTCCCATGCCAGCACACTCCCATGGTCTTGTTCTAGAAGAATCGTTTCCCGTGGCATGGCAAGGTGCTCCCAGGGTCTAGCTTCATCCTCTAACTTTGGTACCTGGGTCTCTGCTGCCAGGAGAAACTGTCCCCGCAATGGGTTTCGGGCCTGGCTGGCCTGTAAAAATGCAAAGAAGTTAAACTATTTTTGGTACTGATGAGTCAAAAGGGTTTCAGAGCTATGGGGAAGGTGGAGGACACTGGCACAAAGCGACATGGGATTGCAGCCATAGACCTGGGATATGGAGATGTTCCACAGTGAGGAAGAAATGAGCCACTGGCACTGGCATAGTGGGCTACAGTAGCCAAAAACCTGGGGGATTAAAGAAACTGTCTGCTGAGCAGCATTTTACGCAGCTGGTGCGCGTGGGACTGGTGTTTCCAAAGCTCAGCACAGATACCAAAGTGGCAGTGCATTTGCAGACCACGGAAAACTAAGCAAAACAAGAAAATCCCAAAAGCTCCAAACTTTGTCTTTAACCATCCCAGTGCTGTCAAAATTGCTTGGTCCCCACTGTGGCTGTGTGCAGGAAAATCCCTTATGTCAGGGACCCCCTACGGGCTGCACACACAGCAGGCCAAGGCTGGGGACTTTCCAGGTGTGCTCTTGGTTAGCTAGCAGATGTTTTCTAAGAGATGTATGGAAAATGCGCACCACAGGCCAAATGGCTGCGCAGTCACCTCTTGTACAGCCCTGAGATCAAAACCTGTTAGTCCCCTTGAAAGAAAGCATTACCCTGCACAAGTGAGGGTAACTTGTCTGGACAAAATATTTTTTAAATTCCCATGTCTCTGCAGAGAGCTGTGCTCAAGGTGAAGCAAGCTTCATGCCGGTGAAATGCATGGGACCCTGGAAGCTGACTGCTGTGGGCTCTTGGAGCTGGGCATCCCCAGGGGCTTCCTCAAGGAGCCTCTCTGCCCAAGCAGCGCTGGGAACCCAGTTGTGAAGGCTCCCCAGTGCCAGGGAGCTGTGCTGGGGGGTCCTGGGGGAGCAGAATGGGCACGTACCTGCTGCTCTGTCCAGAAAATTCATCTACCATCACAAACTGGATGCAGGTCTTCAGCTGGCATGTTACCATCGCTCAGCTGACTGTGGGGGGAGAGCATCTCTGTGCTTCCTGGGGAGGACCAGGCCCCCACGTGAAAAGGGACAGGGTGGAGGGCATCATATGGACCTTGGGGGACAGCACATGGGTTTTAAACTGAGCAGGGATTCTACGGCTGTGAAATAAGCTCTAAACTCTGTGTATGGTTGGAGCTAAGTTTAACTCACATCCTTCCAAACCTGTGCTCATGTAATTGAGGTCTGCTAGACCTCTGCTGTAGAAGATGTGTGATATTTTGGGACCAAGAAGGAATTTTTTTCCCCGGAGATTTTGCCAAACCTCA
This sequence comes from Fratercula arctica, assembly GCA_947846985.1. NCBI lineage: Eukaryota > Metazoa > Chordata > Aves > Charadriiformes > Alcidae > Fratercula > Fratercula arctica. The sequence continues at coordinate 27,518,872 of CANTUZ010000009.1, forward strand.
GCTTTCTGAGTGTGAGGACGTAGCTCAGGCAGCAGGGTGCTGGTACAGGCTTCTGCTGCCTGGCCCAGGAAAAATAAACCTGGGTCAAGCCCACCAGTGTTGGATGCTTTGCAGGTCCACAGCCGTCCCAGCCTTGCCAAGCTGCTCAGCGTCATAGTACTGCAGGACCATGGTCAGGCAGGACTTGATTGCTCCATCCTGGTCCCAGCGTGAGTTGCGAGGGAGCCCAGGATTCCCAAGCTACTCTGGGCACTAAGCCATTGGCCTCCTTCCCATTAGCCATAATCACTGGTTTGCTAGAAAATTTATGAGACCTGCTGTAGTGATATTAATGAATATAGAAGCTGTTGTAAATGTAGTTTGTTTACAGGATTTGACAGTGTTTTAGCTGAGTGACTTCAGCCACCCATCATTCACCGTGGCTATGACAGTGCTTCTGCTGATGGACTCAGATAGCCACGAGCTTCTGTCAAGAATTCCAGTTTTGCCCCTGACTCTCCTGGTGTTCAGCTTGTGCCAAGAAGCATGGCAGTAAGTCCCTCTGGTTTAGCATTATTGTTGGAAATGTTGTTGTTAGCCATTAAATTCGCTAACCCTATTTTCAAGGTTATTACAGTATTTAACTTGGCTGCTCCAGTGTGGTTTTAAAGTTGTAGTTCCAACATATGATATGGGGTAAAAATATCCAGTGTCTAATTAGAATAATCCCTGGAGAAACTCAGATTCCTCAATTTCACAATGAGTTGTTCTCCTCGCAACATGGCAAGCACATTTCAGCTCAGTGACAGATCCTTCTCCACCAGTGTGGGTCAACCTAGACCTCCATCAGCTGGGAAGACGCCAGGAGAAAGCTCCTGAGAAAAGCCCTGAGAGCATTTCACATCTCAGGAGACAGCAGCTTCTCCAGGCTGGATGCTTAGGCAGGGCTTAGGTGATCACCACCAATAGCTTCTGCATTTGTATTTAGCTTTTCTAAGTTCCTGTGTGGGTGTGTGAGAAAAATCCCTTGCCTCATCCTTCGCTGGAATTTCTGGGAATTGGGCAGACTCTGCCTGCAGCCTTACGGTTTGGGGTTTAGGCTGGTGATGGTGCCAGAAATAGTATTTTGCAAGCAGCAGTGCGCAGGAGTCTGCCGGCCAGTCAGATTCCATGCGGCTATCATTATCCCATGGAGCATTCCTGGGGTCTGCAGTGGGGCACGGGGAGGGGCGTGAGGGCCAGCAGTGTCCTTTAGGCTACCCACCATACCAGCTCCATCCCGCAGAGGGAGATGAGTCAGGCCCTCAGCTCCACTGCTCCAGCAGCTGGAGAGTGGTCCAGGCCCTCCTATGCTGCCCAAACGGCAGCCAGGGGCTGTGCTCCAGTGAGCTCTGATACAGGTGATGAAGTCTAAGAGGCATGGATGGGCTGCTGGTGCTGCTGGGCAGCCCTCTGCTTCACGCGTGGCTCCCAAAGTTCTGCTAAATCCCATGTGTGTGTCCTGAGGGGCTCCAGGACCCCTTTGTTGGAGAAGATGGAGGAACTGGGTAGTGGCTTAGCTTTTCCTCTCAAACCCTGCCAAGATGGGCTTACCATGGCTATGCCCAGACACACTGAGCAAGTGCTCTCCAGGGTTTGGTCTTGTTTCATTTTTTTTCTTCAAGATTGAAATGAGATAGAAAAACAAAAATGTGAGGTGGATGCTACCAAGTCACCAGGCAGTTGTCCTGGGGCTGATGGGACATCTCCTCTCTGTGCTCCCCAGGACACTGGCACTGGGAGGTGTCCTTGTCTGGCCAGGACCCCCTGTCCTTCAGGAGCATCATGACCCCCCTGGTGCTCAGAGCCAGGCTGGGGATAGTGCTCTGTGCGGGACACGTATTTCCTCTTTCTCCCAAATGGATGGAAATATTTCTGTTTTCCTAAATTAGTTTCCAAATGTGTTGGAATTTCCTTTCAGTATTAATTCTTGAAAATCTGGTCCTCATTGTGAAACTGAATGGCAAAATATAAACGCCCTTCTCTGGAATTCCTCACCCAAAGCAGACGGCAGATATCAAGCATTTCTGTTCACAGGGCAGCTCTCAGGATTGCCCTGCCGAGAGGCTGTGGCAGGGGCTTGCTGTTTGCTAGGTGGCTGATTGGATTTTCCTTCTGTTACAGCTTCAGAAAATCACTGTGCTGGTTTAGAAGATGCTTCTCATCTCCTCCAGGGAGACTAGACCACTTGAGGACCTGACTGTGTTCAACCCCATGGACACATGCAACCCTGCACGAACCCCTCCCACTGAGCACAACACCCTCTGTTTGCAAAGGACTATAGACCTATGGGTCACACACCCAAACTACATTAATACAATAAGAGTACTTTACAGCAAGATAGAGTGTCAATAATCTTATTTAAGAATGACATATCTTATTTTCCATGTCTTCTGGTACCATCTGGACCTCTGGGGAAATATCTGGAGTGGCCTGGCAAATTCCCAATCGCACATCTGAAAAGAGTTATTTTCAAAAGGCCAGAAAAACAACTGCTTGCGATGGCTGATTTCAGAGTCTGACTTCACTTTGAACAGTGGCTCCTCATTGGTTTGGTCACCAGGGTCGTGCTTTTTTGAGATATATGACAAAACTCAAGCTCCAGACAGAAAACACAACTGCCTTTCAATACTAAGATGGACTCTTTAGCCCTAAACAACAAGGCAGATAATTTTATTTGAAGCTCTGATTACAGAAACTCTTTGTTTGAAATTCTTCTAGAGAAGCACTATCTCATTGCATCAACCAAACGGCTTCAGCGAGCACCAAGGAAGCATCTATGCCCAGGCCTATTTTAGAAGTCTGATCCCAATGACTCTTTTGCTCAGAAGTAGGTCAGATTTTATTCCTTTTCCAGAAGGAAAATTAAGACCAAGCTCAAATACAAGATTTCCTGGAAACCAGAAGAAATTGCTGCTTCTATTTCTAGAACCCTGCCAGAGACAAGCTCCTTTGTACTCAGGCTAACTCCTCTCTTAACTTTACCATATGATTGATGACTCAAATTATGAGGTTTTGTTTCCCATTTCTACCTGAGATTTCCTGTTTGGGCTCTTCCCAGATGCAATGAGAAAGGTTACCACAAAGATATTTATGGACATATAACTCTAGCTGCTAAATTTGTAATTGCCCAGCCCCAGGGCGGAACATCCTTTTAGCTGAATCAGTGGCTGTAAGAATACAGCACACACCGTGGAAAACTGGCCTTGCTTGCAACACCACTCACCTACTGTGCTGGCTCCTCTGGTGTGATGATGTGCAACAAATTTATATTAGACTTTGTGATTGCTGACTCTGAGTCAGCAGCACTGAATACCACGGTCTCTCCGTCTTCCCTGGTCCCCGGTAGGCCCAGCGCTGTGCTGGCACCCTCCTGTCCTTCTAAAGCTTCTCCTGGAGAGATTTAAACATTTGGGTTTGATCCTTCTGGGGATCACTGAGAATTTACATTGCCAAAGGCATTTTTTGTTTGGAAATGTCCATTTAGAATTGGCACCAGTGGTCCCTGCACATAGCACAGCCTGTGTACGAGCCAGTGGGTTATATATAATCAGTGCGTAAGATGCTGAAGGTGAATCTCACCTCAGTGCCATGCTGGAGATGTGTCTGGTCAAGGAGCTCTGCCCAGTAGCTTGGGGTCCCTCCCACATGTCCCAGCCGTGCCACCGTTTGGATGCCAGTGGGGCTGATGCAATGAGCCCAAAGCGTGTGTGCAGACCTGGGACTCGGAGCATTACCCCGTGGATCGGCCAAGCAAGTTATTGAGTCACCTTTGTGAATCAACTCCACTTGCAGCTAGATTCAAACTTCTACTTAGTCATGGCACAAAAACATTTGTGTTCTCCACGGCAACCACATGGAATGAGAAGATGATGGTGGGGATAGGTCCATTTCTAGAAAGTAAGGATCCACACTTTCCAGCCTAACCTGGCGGAGATAGCTCCCCTCTCCCAGGGCAGCAGTCCTGGTCCAGGAGATGTGAGCACCAACATGCCTCGGCTCCCTGCCTGCAGTGCCCATGTCCTTCATCTCTGGTGTCTGAGCCGTCAAATCCTTCCACATTCCTGCCCTAATCCACCCTCGGTAGCGCTTGCTGCTTCTGCCAGAGGCATTTCTGACCTTGGTCTCAGGAGTGCACCGTGTCAGAGTGTGACGCAGTCGTGCAGTCAGGCGGCTGTCCCTCTCCCATGGCCCGTGTGGGGAGCCCAGCGCAGGTGGCCACAGCCCCGGGCTCCTCTGCCACCATTGCTGCTGCAATAAAGCAATGTTTATGGCCTGCAGCCAGGGTCGGGTGTGAACACTTTTGTTCACATACAAATAGCCTCAGCTGAAAGAGCAAATGCTCCATGAACAGAAAGTGTCCCCTTGCTGCCAGGAAACCACATCTGAGCTCATTCACCACTGACCTGCCACAAACGATCATTTGTGCAGTCATTAGGCAGCTTTGGTGGTCAGCGTATCAGCACGTTGCTGAGGAAATAATTCCAGTTGAGGACAGTGTGAGCCTACCAGTGTGGTGTGTGCAACTGTGAAAGACCATGAGGCCACTGGAGCAAAATCCTGCTGTCTCGTACCACCAGCCTGGAGGGAAAGGCCATAAGGACCCAGCTTGGTCAGTTAGAACACATTGGTTGAAATGATGGTGGCATTGTGGAAGAAATATGCCTATATCCATTAGCACAGCGATCCTTCCCCATAAGTTGTGGCATGCTCTTGGGAAAGCTGTCTCTTGTATGAGACAAGTAATTTTACTGAAGGCATCATGGACACAAAGATGTTCTTGGTTCCTCCCTGTGGGCTGTTGCACAGCAAGCATGACCGCAGGGATTGCAGGCACTACATGGGCGTTTTCCGGCAAAAGGCCATGTAGGATTCCAAAAGGAGAAACCATACTGCTGGCAGTCATGCGGAAGCCACAGATGGGGAGGAAACCACATAACCAAAGGCTGGCCTTGAGAAAGCATCCTGATCACATCCCCCTACAACCAGGAACCACCACTGACCCGCTCATGGCAGACACTGGTTTTCCCGTGATATTGCACAGACCTAGGCGTTTCTTTCCCTTGGTAAACCCATGATGTCCCCAGGAGGGACACTCTACCACCCCAAAACACTCGTGGGAGCTCAGCTCCCAGCTGAAAAGCACTTGGACAGTCCTATGGTCTTTCCTACACTTCCCCAAAGAGTGACAGAGCTGAGAACATACCAGGAAGGATCTGCGGGTGCCAGTATGAAGGTAGCATTGTGTTGAGCAAAGTTTGTCTATTTTGCCTAATTTCCCTGCTATAAGTGAACCTAAGAGCTGAAGGGCAGCTTTGTCCCTGTTCCCCTGGTGTGTTCCTGTATGTTTTTAGACAAGACATTGAGTCTCTTGATCCCAGGGAGAATAATCGCTTCCACGGCTGTTGGCAAGGGTGGGAGCTGGCTGCCCTCAGTGCTCAGTAGCTTGAGGCTGAGTATTTGCTCCATTCCCTTGGAGAGAGCAGGAATTATTTACTGGGGAAAAGATCCTCGTTACAGCTGGAATGTGTCCCAGGGACCAGTGACCTCAAGAAAAAACAAATTTGGTGATGAAACCAAAAGCAGAGGTGAAAAGGCCAGCCCGGTGATGGGGTCTTTGCCCAAGCTGAGCCCCATCAGTAACAGTTGATACGCTGGTAGGCTCAGGGACTGCTGGAGGAGCAGGGTGTCCCCACGGCAGTGTCTGTGGTGTGGGGGCTCATACCCCTGCTCCAGCCATGCCGCTCTGCAAACAGGAAGCTGGCGAGCAGCTGCTGAATAAGTCATTTTGGAGAGTTTGAACCAAACTGGCTTTCAACTCCTGAATGTGTAGGAAGGAAAAAGCCGTGAATACGCTTTTGTGACCAAGTTTGGCACCAGCCGCACTCTGCGAGCGGGACAAGAATGCGGCCATTTAGAGGGGAATCAGCTGCCCTTTAAGAAATGAAATGATCCCTTCCCTTTCCTGCGAGGCTTTATTCAGGGGAGAATAGGAACGAGACAGTGAGCAGCTTCTTTCTCTTGCTGGCACTGAGGGCTGAGATACAAACTGTGGATGTCGGAGTGCAGGAGAGACCCCACTCCAGGGAAGCTGCACAGCCCAGCGCTGAGTCTGGCTGGCTGCTCCCTCTTGCTGCAGCCCATCTGCTCCAAGAGGAATCGGACTGGGGCAGTGAAGCTCCAGATCTGCCCTTTCCCGGACGATCGCGCACGCCCTGTGGTGATTTTGCTGGGACTCCAGGAAAACATCTGTCCGTCTTCTCCACAGGGCTCGGAGGGGTTTTGGAAGCAAGCAATTTGGAAGGATTTGCCCTTTTATGAAACAATTCCCCACCCAGTTTTTGAAAAGTTTCTGTACGTTACACTAAAAATGGACTGTGTCCAAACACTTGCGGGTTTTTTTTTGGAAAGGCTTAGACATTTTGTACAGATCTTTCCTTTGTGGATAACTTGAAATCCAGGGCCTTTGTAGCAATCTGGAATGGAGACACACTCGCTTTATCAAATCCTTCAGGAGGCTGGCCTTCTGCTTTCTGTCTAGTTGAAGCTTTGACCATATTCATTGGTGCAATTGTCACGTCCAGTGAAATAGGAAACAGGTCTCTGGGGCAGACAGTCTGCCTTAGCTGTGGCTCGGAGAGGACAGCTTGGCCACGCATATACCCAAAACTTCTCCAAAGAGTGACTTAGGAGTTTTCTGAATGACTGGCTTTGGGATCTTACAAGTCCTGAAGCAGTAGGAAGCTCCAGATGATTTCAAAATGCTTCATGTGCCAGGAAAAAGGGAAAATAAGTAAGACAGATATTTGTAGGTTGGCTAGTGCTAAACTGTATTGCTCCACTGGGATCGTTTGCTCCAAGTGTAAACTTTTTGTAATAAATACTTGTAATAAAATGTAAAACATGCAGGGGTCCTGGGTGGGAGTCAAGATTAACGGTTGCTTTCTTCTTGGGTTTCATTCCTTTCTTGCCTTCCTCTGGTTTGGCATCTTATCACAAGCATAAACAGAATATTGGTTAAAAACTTTGCTGGCAGCTTCCTCTTTCTACGTTTATACCATGTTCTGCAGAAGGTCTGGAAAGACATCGACGCTCCACCAGTGCTTCCTCATTTAAGGTCAGCGGTGGCTTCTTTAGTTCCTGCACTAAAAACTCTGCTGGAAAACGGGGAGTCTTTACAGCTATGTGTGTTTTGACAGATGATTGCAGACTCACTGTTGATGGGGTTTAATTACAAATCTGTTCCTGTTTGCACAGCGCCAGTGTTTCAGTGTACATGCATCGCCCCATCCCATTTTGGATCCTCAGAAGAGGCAGAGCAACTGGAGAGCCTGGTGAAAGGCTACTGGGATGGCCGGGGCTGGGAAGGAGAGGCTGAGAGAGCAGCTTTGCTCACAGTGGAGGACGAGGTGGAGGGGATTGAAACCCACCTTGCATGGCCCATGGGGGCTACAAGGACCCTGCAAGGGCAGGAGGCCACAGCAGTGAGAATGGAAACCTGCTGCACACAAAGACGCGGCTCTTCCCTGTGAGAGGGGTGCAGCCCTGGGACAGGACCCAGAGAGGTGGAGCCACCTCCATCCTCAGATGTCTTCAACACTCAACAGCAAGGCCCCACTCTAGACATGCAAGACGCAGAGCTCATAAAACCTTTGGAAGCTGGTAACCCTTCCATTCCTCAGCTCCTGTTTCAACGTGAAAAATCAGGAATAGCTCAGAAGGACCAAACCAGCAAAGCAGTGACAGAGCGGGAAGAGGAGCCATCTTTCCAGCCATACCTTTACCCATTGACCACACATTGACAGCACAAGGGGACCAATAAAGTTTAGACCAGAATCCATGAAATCAGGTTGTTTGGAATAGTTTTTACATTACATATTATAGTTCCATAAGCCTAACTAACTGCAGTATTTCTTGCTAAACATTGACATGCTTAAATTCTTTGTTGCTGGAGAGCAGATCTGTGTCACTGAAACAGGGAGAGTGGATTTTACTCTGAAATTTCAGCCTCTTCTTTGTCTCTTACTTATCTATGCCAAAACCATTCCTAAAGATTTGTTTAAAGATTTACTGGATTTGCACAAAGCCCTGTTATTTCAGCTGAGCAAGTTCTTTACAAGGTTATTGTCAGTAACTGAATTAATTTTTTCTCCAATTACTGAGTTCATATTTTACATCAAGGTAGCATATCTCTGCTCTTTCTTCAAAAATGTAGTTTATTTCTGACAGACCAACCTAAATGCCTCAGCTCTTTTATGAACTCTTTCAGTCCATTTATAAGCAACTGAACTGGAACTCTTTTGTTTGGTTGTTTTTTTAAATTCAATTCCCTTTTACTTAATATGGGAAGTTACAAGATGCTGAGCTTCATTGCGGCTAATGCTGGGTTTGAGTCCTCTCCCGTGATGCTCTCCTTTCTGAATGGAACTAGACCACTCATTATTGCCGACTTTCAATGTTCCCTCAAGAGGCTTGTTTCTAGCAGTAGGTTAGAAGCCACCTGGGCTAGCCTGGAGGGATGCAGTTACTGGCTGCAGGCTAACAAACCTTGCTTCTCCACCTGACATCACTTCTCACAGTGCTTTGGGGATGAGCTGCTTTGGCATTTGTCAAGCTGCTGTGCTGTGTTCCTACCACTTCTTCATCAACACGAGTAATGTTTAGTACTGGAAGCAAGTGTGACAGTGGTGGCTGCTAACCAGACCTGGCAGGGGGCAAGCAGGGCCCCCATACACCACCGTGACATTCAACTACTGGCCACAGAACTCACACTGCTTGTGGCTCATCTGTCCCTTCCAGCATCCATTCCCCATTAGCAGAAGTTGGACATTTAAATGAAAGTCACCATTCAAAACTCAGGCACCCCGCAATTACAGTTCACCAACTAAAAGGTAATTTGTGCGATTTCCATTCAGCCTCTTCCATGCCTGCATTCCGATAGCAAGGTTTGAGCGCACACTTGGCGACTACGCTCCGCATTTGCTTTGTAAGTGTCCTCGTGTGCCTCTTGGAAATAAATCTGTCCAGTTTTGAACTATTCATCTCTTGCCAGTAGTGGATTGCAAAATGATAAGAGTCTTTCAGGCTACATAACAGATATTTTGGGAGTTTCATCTTACTTCTTCCATGTCATTTTTATTCCTTTCATATGAAACATACATATATGTATATGTTATGTATATATATATATATGTTAAAAGTTCCTTTTTTTTTGGAGTAAACTGGGGGGAAGGAAGCTATTTTGCTAAGTGACATTTCCTAAGTATTTTGGAAGTAATAACCTTCTTTACACATGGTTTTTTTCCTTTTTTTTTTTTTTTTTTTTTGTGTTTGTCAATTCCCCCAATGGGTTGGCCAAAATGAAAATTGCCATTTTGATCCAAAAGGATTTTCTGGGTGAAATACAGCTTAAAATAAATATTTCTGTAAGGGCTGGCCATGAAATCCTAGTTTTATGTTATTTCCACTCCTCCACCTCCTCCTGGCACCGCAAACACACACACTCCCTGCGGTTAGAGCTAGGAATGATCAATTGCAATTAATCTGGGCAGAAAATGAAGGGGTTGAGTTTTGATGTGATTTCCTTGTGCTCAGCTGGGCAGCAGCTCCTGTGGCTGTGAGTGGTCTGGGGTAGCAGCACCTTTCCAGATCCACAGCATTTTGGCTCCTCGTCTTGTCTCCTGGTTTTGGTCCCCAGCCCCACACGGACTTGCTGAACGTGTGTGTGAGGTGAATTATCCGTCTTGGTTTGGGCTGAATATGCTATGGACTAGGATGATGGGACTTGGTTTTATTTTTGGGCCTCTTCCCTGGGCTTTAAGTCCTGGCTTAGCATCCCATCCCTGCTCTATGAGCAGCCCTGCTGCCAGCTCAGCCTGCAGCACAGCCAGCACCTTGCCAGGTGCACAAAATTGCCAGGCACAGTCACCTCTGTGTCCCTCCTTGCCACTGCATGATCCCACATAATAACATCTGCAATGTCTGCTGGTGCCTGAGGGTGACAAAGGCTTCAAAAGACTTTCTGCCCAGTGTTAGGTTTTTGAACTTAATGTAAATTGAGTGGATTATAAGAAATTCAAGTTGCAACATAGCTGCTTGTTAGTAGAGTCTTTTTTTTTTTTTTTTTGGAAAGCAAAAGGTATTTTGTTTGCACTCCAAAAAGTGTCAATATTTTTTTTTTTTTGCAGGTCAGCAGCACCATTCTCTGCTTGGCATCTGATCTGGAGCGGAAGCATCTGCACTCCAAGCATTTTGTGCCAGCACTCCAGATCGATGGACCGTTAGCACCCGTGGCGTGGGAGGAAGGGCACTGCTGGGGCTCGGTGCTCAGAGCAGCCAGCGCTGCTCTCTCTGGCGTGAGGCTGGGGCAGAAAGCAGAAATACCAGCTGCACACAGAGGAGCTGCAGGGTGGCAAGGAAGAAGAGGAGACAATTTCTGTGTCAGCTCTGGTGAACAAATCCCATAGTACCAACCTCGCTTCTCCTGTCTGCAGGATCCTCCCTGTACATGGGGCTGGGGATGAAAACCTGACCTGCGCTGGTACCCAGGAACCTGGTTTGTTCCCCAATGAGGGGATGCAGGTGATCTCTGATCCACCCTGGAAATGCATTCCCCAAGGGGAATCCCTGTCCTCTCACTCCTGGCAGTTCCCTCTCTGGCTCCTGGCCAGGCCACCTGCATTTGAAACTCCGTGGGACTTCGCTTGGGTTTCTGTGTTATTAATCCTCCCCAGAAGAAATCCCAGGCCTTTCTGGACCTCTTCACTGTTTGCTAGGACAGCTGCCAGGGCTGCGCCGCTGCTTCATGTCAGCACAGGAGGCACTGCAAAGCCCGTGTATTTCTAGAAGGCAAGGGGAACTCTGCTTTCCCCATGAAGGCTGCAACCTGATGCTCTCCGCTGCGCTTGCCGGATACTGGGATGCTTTCTTGGCCTAAACCCTGAACAAAGCAGGTCAAAATCAAATCATCTGTCTAGATAACCAGATAAAAATAGACCTCTGTGCTCCTGGTGTGTCCCAGCTATGCTCACATAACTATTAGGCAACGCACGCAGGCTGTAAGAAGGTAAGGAAGAAGGGGCTGCGCTGTCTCGGAGCATTGCATGGCTCCCTGGTGCCATGTGTCCAGCTGTGGCCGTAAACACATGCCAACACCACCGTTTGCCTACTTGGATGTACAGTCAATATACAGCGCAGCCCGATTTAATACTTGATGACACAGGATCATTGCAAACCCATGTGCACGCAGGAGGGAGGACTGCGGGATGCTGATGAAGATGAGGCATTGAACAAACATGTGAAGTACCCACGGGCCGTTCTGCCCCACTCCTGGCCGGTGCAGACCCACCAGTGCCTGGCTGTAAGTTGGCAGGCGTGGGGCTCACCAAGCTTTGAAGGAGCAGTTTAAGTGAGCTGCAGCAGTAAAAGTGCTGCACTTCCCATGCTAATGGATATCTCTTTCATTGGGTCTTAACCCTGTCTTGTGACAAGATCACAGTTTCTCATGGGTTTCAAGCAGAAGGGAGGAAATTCCAGTTTCCAGCAGAGAAGAACGAAGCAAATTCGTGTAATCACATGTTCATGTTAAACATAACAAGCACCAGAAGACAGCTGTCCTTCAGCTGGTCCTCGGAGGCCACGTTTCAAACAGAAGTACTCCCTGCAAGCATTCACAAGGGAGAAAACAAACAAGGCTGTCGGGCTGGATGACCTGCTTGGGACCAGGGCTGGCGGGTGACGCTTGGCTCTGCGTCCCCCGTTCGCAGCCTACAATTGTCCCCTCAACACCAAACTGCTGCTGGGCACCAGCTCGTGCTTGAGAGAGCAGCAGGCAGAACCTGGCCTTAAGTCACCTTATCCCATGTATTTTTGGCTGATAGGACTCAGTGCACTGAAGGAGAAACATCCTGGGTGGCAATGGGAGCAAGGAGACTGTGTTCTTCACCGAGAGGCCAGGTTTTATCTGATTAAGTGCAGATGCCTGCAGTTTTGTTAAAAAATCCCACCCCATGGACCCAGGGGCTCTGGGCAGGGAAACACTCGGGGAACGAGTGCTTGTGGGATGGGGTTAGCAGTGCTGTCTGCAAGAGCATTGTACAGGAGCGAGAAATCACGTTTCGGTGAAAGAACTGTGTTTTTCTTGCAAAATGCACGTACTGTTGGCAGGAGGCTAAGAAAGAGCAGGGGTGGGTCAGAGTCACACTCCGGCTCCAGAGCATTCCTCCTGGGAGATGCTGAAGGGCCTGCGAGTTCATCTCGGCTCTGTTATGTTACCGGACACTTCTTTTCTTTGTTTATGTGGTAAAAACATCTGAAAATAATTTGTTCCCTGTTAAGCTTTGCGGACAGTCAGGGTTCTGCGTGCAATTTGGTCTCCACCTCAGCCAGGATTAGCTGGGGCCGATCTGTGTTTGCTCATTAGCTAATGAGACGCAATGTAGTTAGCGGGGCTCTCTGGGGGGGCTGTGTTGGATGCATGGATGCTGTGGCCGTGCGTGGGCACGCGCCGGGGTAGGTGCGGTGCCGATGAGCTCACCCTTTGCAGGGAGCGCCAGCGGCTCACCCGCTCGTATCCATCGCTCTCGCCCGCAGGTCGGCAGGGACGACGCAGAGAGATGGCAAGAAATATGCGCCCCCCCCTGTTATTACTAATATTAAAAGCATCTGCAGCGGCGGGTTGTGGACCTGCTGAAGAGGGATGTGCATGCTGCCAGCCTCGCTGGAGCTCCTCTGCCTGAGCAATACATGCTGACTGATGCTCTGGAGAGGGTGGATGGAGAAATCTTCAGCAACGGTCCCAGGACAAAGGCAAGGACAGCTGAGCAATTGAGGTGGGAGGATGCCATCCAGGAGGGGGAAATGTTTGAGCTGGGAGGAAAGAAAGAGCTTAGGGAGGGGATCATAGAGTCACAGAATGATAGAATGGTTTGGGTTGGAAGGGACCTTAAAGCTCATCCAGTGCCACCCCCTGCCCTGGGCAGGGACACCTCCCACCAGACCAGGTTGCTCCAAGCCCCGTCCAACCTGGCCTTGAACACCTCCAGGGATGGGGCAGACACAGCTTCCCTGGGCAACCTGGGCCAGGGGCTCAGCACCCTCACAGCAAAGAACGTCTTCCTCAGATCTCAGCTAAATCTCCTCTCTTCCGGTTTAAAACGTCTTATTGCTCCACTCCCTGATAAACAGTGCCCCCCCCCCCATCTTTCCTGTAGGAAAGGTGATACACTCGCCACATGGCTGGAGGAGGAGGTGTAAAGAACTTGATGGGAAACACAGAACTAAGTGGGAAGGCATGAGGCAGGGAGCAGGTAGAGGACAGTGAAACAGCACGAAGGAGTGAGATGACTGGGAGCAACCTGTGAGAGATGCGGGAAGCAACGGGGCCGGGGCCTAGCAGCTCCGCCGAGCCTGAACTGAGTGACTCTCGGCCCCGGGGGTCCGCACATGGGCATCACCCCGCTTCCCCCCGACCACAGCCGCTGCCAGAGCCGAGGGCTCCCTTCCAGCGCCGCGGGAGCACCCCGGGGGTTAACGGGACCCGGAGTTAGACGGTGCTGGGCTGGGGGGTCGGCGGCTGCGCGCCTGAAAGGCGATGCCCACCCCCGAGGCGGACCCCAAAAGGGAGGCGGGGGCTTGCGGGGCCCGGTGGTTTCCGCCCCGCCGCATTCCGACACCGTGAGTCAGGGGCGGCGGGATGCCTCGTCCCGCGGCCCCGGGCATCTGGCAGCTCGCCGTCGGGACACGGGCCGCCGTCACCGTTCGGATTCCCGTCTGCCATTTGCATGCCTCGGCTGTGAATGGCGTGCCCGGCCGGCCGGCCCCTGGCACGGGGGAGGAGTCTCCGCTCCCTACGCGGGCCGAGCTCGGAGGCGCCGGTTCCTTAAACCGCACCGTGGCCGGTGGGGTGTGAAGCGAGGGGGGGGGGGGTGGGGGGGGTTGCCCCGACCCCGAGAGGCCCTTCGCCCGCCGGCACGGTGAGTGCGGACCGGGGGGGGGTTGAAGGGAAGGGCGGGGGGGGGGGGGGGTGAGTTGAACGGCGAAAAGGTGAGGTGCCGGCTCCCTCCTGTCCCGTCCCGCTGCCTCAGCCGCCGCTCGGCAGCCCCCTGCTGGCGGCTCGACCCTTGGAGGGGGGGGGCGGCTCCCGCCGAGGGCCGTTCCCTGCCCGGCTGAGGCGGCGCGGGCCCGCGCCGCCTCAGCCGGGCAGGGAGCGGCCCTCGGCGGGGACCGCGGAGCGAAGCCGACGGCCTGAGGTAAGTACCGTCCCCGACCCTCCCGTCAGGGAAACGGTGGTGGTGGTGGGGAAAGCCCTCATAAAATGGCCCCCGCTGCGAGGGGATCCTTCGGTGCCTCGGCCCCTGTCAGCTCGTCCATGGTTCTTGTGGTGCTCGGTCACCCCCCTCGGCGCGTTTGGCAGTAGGTTGGAGGTGAGCGCTGATGGCTGGTTTCGCCTCATCCAAATCCATGAAGGTGGAAGGCTCCTTTCTCCCCCCCCCCCCCCCGCTTCCCCTGGTGTTTTGTGGGAGAGGGTCTGGTGGGAAACGTATCGCCTTTTACACAGCAATGTCAGTTTTCCTCTGGATCGAGCTCCTGAGCTCTTTCCACGCGGCGCTGCTGGCACAGAGCGGGGATCGCAGCAGCCCAATGGGCTAAAGCTTTTGCAGCATTGAGTCCCTTCGGGCTCCTCAGAGGGCAACCTCTCCTTCCCCCCATCACAGCACGCACACAATTAACTAAACCTGCTCTGCCAAAGTGCCCCTTCTGCCTATTTTGTCCCGTGCTTTTCTCTCATGTAACTCAGGCGAAGGGGAGCGGCAGCACACATGGATTTTGTCCGGTGCTGGAGCATTCCTTGTGCACGACTTGGTTCTGGCTGCTGATTCTCTTACAGGTTAGCTTGGCATCGTGTTGGTCAGGGATGTCTCCCGGCTGGGTCTGGGAGCGAGCAGGAAGTTGTTTCCTTTCTTCCTGTTTTTGTCCCCACAGCCGCTAATTTCCTCTGGGAAGAAGGCTGTGCATTCTGCAGTAGAGGAAAAAATAGTCACACGTAACGGGAAGGGACAAGGTAGCAAAGGCGAAGGCGCTTCTGAATGAAGTATGGGAGCAGGAAGGAGCGCGGGGTGTTAATGCTGACAGAGCAGCAAAGACAAGTAGCTCCCCTTGTGCCGTGAATGCAGGTGTAAAAAGCACCCGCTTGGGACAAGCTGGTGAGAAGACCCTTGGAAGGAGAATTGGATCTCCAGTGCATGGGTATGTGTTGCTCTCCAGCTCTTCTATCTCAGTGGTGCAGGGTTTGCAAGAGGAGGTGATAACTCGTGTTAGATCGGTTGATATAGTTGGAGGAAAGAGATGAACTTTCAGATACTTCCTTCCTTCAAGTTTTGATGGTTAAAAGGACTTTATGAAAGGCCTTGCGTGCCTGAAAGCTTGTCTGCTTTTTTTTTAACCCTCTGCTTTTTTTTTAACCCTCTAATAACAGCTATCCTCCCTCCCTCCTGCCGCATCCCTCTTGTGTCCTTAGATCCTCATGGCTATTGCTGGGCAGCCCAGGTCTCCGCTGTCTGTGTGTGGGCTGGTGGGGAGCCGGTGCCGTGCCCGAGCTGGGACCCTGCCAGCCTCCTGAGAGGTGCTGTGGAGTTGGAACAGGGGAACGAGCTTCATTATGATCTCTGTGCTCATCTGTCCTGAGCCCCCTGGGAAGGCACTGGCTCTCATGTGTGGCCATGTGTCAGCGGTGCGCCCGCTCCTCTGTGTTCCCATGAAAGGAGGTTAATGCTGTGCAGCGTAAAAGCAACTCCCACAAAACTAGTTCTGCTCTGGGACTTCCCATCACGGGCCTGTGTGGTTTTTTTGTTTTTTTTTTTTTTTTTTTTTTTTAAGCAATACACTTGCAAGCGATCTGCCTACAAACTGGCTTTTCAGGTTCTGGGGAAAGCCATGAGCTGGCCCCGGTCTCAGGAATGTCTTGTTCTGTGCTGGGTCGGTCTCAGCCAGGGTGACGAGGAGCTTTGGACGAGGAGAGTGCTGCTCACCTGCAGAGCAGAGCAGGCACCTCTTCTCCAGCAAGCTCATCCTTCCTGTGGCTTGGTGCTGAGAGCGTGTGGCCCTGACATGTTGCCTCAGTCGGGAGTTACGTCCCTCGCAGAGGGCCAGCGCCTCGTCACTGGACTCGGCAGATGGCTCGTTTCACTTTTGTGGTGGGGACTGCCACGAGGCTGCAGCTGAGCGAGGTCTCGAGGCAGGAATAGGAATTCTTTTTGGGGTCATCAGTCCTGTTCCTCTGGAATCCAGACCCGGAGAGTAGCCAGCAAGTCCCAGCATGTTTCCCTGAAAGAGGCAGGGTCTGCTGAGTGTGGCATGATAGGACAGTTTATTCTGGGCATAGAGCCCACATGCTCAGTTATAATTAGTAAAGATTTGATTCCATTCAGTGTGTCAGATCTCTCTGTTGTGCAAACAGAGCCTGGCTAGTGCTGAAGGCCTGAGATGGGCAACATGACCAGGAGTCCCAGGTTGTTTTCCTTTTCCATTCAGTGCATCCAGCAAAAAGGTTGGCAGAACACACCCTGCGCTGCTGGGGATGCTGCCTGCCGAGTGTGACCGGCTGTGAGCTGAAGGTCCTGACGTTGCTCTATCTGTATCTCTAGAGCTCTTATCCAGCAGAACAGCCTTTGATAAGATTCTTCCCTTGTGGTTGCTGTTTTTCTTACTTAGTTATCTCTTGAGGCTTTGGCATCCTGTGGAGACTATGTGCCCCTCTCAGAGGTTCCAGCATTAATTGTGACCCAACATGACACTGCTATTAATTGCTGTTCTGCAGCCACCAGCCTGTCGCTGGTATATGACCCATTTCAGTAGGAATACTTAAAAGTTAAGGATGGGTTCCTTCCCTCACATTTTCCCTTGACCTTAGTTGTGGATTAGTTTCCTTTCTTTTCAGCTGAAGAGGTGCTGGGCTCCAAGTCTGACTTTATCATCATCTAGTTGGAACAAAATAGACAAGATATGTACAGATCTGGCACTGTTATTGTAAGGTTACCTTACCTGCTGGAGTTTTAAGTAACTCGCAGAAGGTACGTGTTGCCTGCCTGCTCAGAGAGCTGTGTTGCATTATCTCTGCTGAGAATGTGACAGCGTGTCAACTCGCGCTGTGGGAGCTGCAACCTGAATTTAGTGGGACTTGTGTCTGGGTGATGGGTAGAATGTCCCAGGGCTGCTGGAAAGTTGAGTGAAGATGGTCTCTGTCCTCAGAGGAGGAGGAGTCCTGGTGTCCAGGGTCACGCAGGTAGTTGTCTCCCCAGTAGTGGGGTTTTTTTTTACCTTTGTGGTTGGTTTGGTGGGGTGGTTTTTTTGATCTTTTTGTTTGTTTGTTTTTTGCCTCGTTCAGAACTAGCAGATGAACCAATTGAGCTGAACAGACACCAAGATCTGTTGCTTACTCCGTTAGTGTCCAGTGACTCCCCTCTGAGGTTAGCACCCTCCATGCAAGTAACAGAAAAATATTTTGGAAGGGACAATCCCAGCCCTGCAGCTATTAGTCCCAAGAGATTAGGGAGGCAACAGGCAAGATTTAACCTTGGAAGGAAATGGATCTATTAGACAGTATTTCACATGGTTGTGCTGGCAGCCCTATTTCTGTGTCCTTGAAGGACCCAAAACCGATGTGGTGTGTGCTCTTGCCATCCAGGCCTGCTTGCACTGTGTCATAAACACCCTCGCTCCAGCACAGTGCGGGGTGGGCAAGGCTTGCCTGCCAGCCCCTCTGTTTTCACAGACAGGCTTGACCGTGCCATTGGAAAGGTCTGAGGGCAGCCCTGAGAGAGTGAGGTTTCCACAGGGAGCGGTGGAAGTTGTATCTGCGCTGAGACCGCCTATTGTCGTGTCCTTGTTAGTTGAACTTCAGGGGTTTCCGACTGCTTGCTCCTTTTTTTGGTCCTGCTCCTCTAGCTGCTGTCAGGACTGGTTGAAGTCCACTTAAGATCACATCTCTCATACTTGTTCCAGTCCATGCTACTGTAAGAATGAGGAAGTGGGTGGGTTTTTTTTTAATGTGTGTTGGGATGATGCCACGACAAGCAAATTAGTAGCTGAGTTTTTTGAACAAATCATCCAAACTATGGTCAAATCTTTTTGAATAACAAACAGTGTGTGTTTGCTGCTTGCTGAAGGCAGAGAGCTTATTCTTCACGTTAACCTTAACTGTGAAATCTCCTAAAGCTATAGAGTGCAAGTTTCATTGGTTGTGTGCTCTGTTTGCTGCAGAGACAGCAAATGTCAGATTGACATGAAGTTTGTTCTTGCTGAAATTTCCTTTGGGTGCCCTCTTCAACTATGTAGATACACCATTTGTTTCAAATAGAATTAAAGCTACTTTTTGCATACTATAGAAAAGTTAGAACCGTTGCAATACAGACCTGAGCAGCAGATATGTTCTCAAATTCTGGGGCCTTTAGCAACAAACGGACCTTGCCTTAGTAATCAGAGCATCTCTAAAACTCAGTGATTATTAAAAGGAAATGTAATTTCTTCTCAGTGAACTAAGAAGTATCATTGCAAAAGACTTCCCTGGTGCAGTACAGCCTTCCCAGGGGGAGAAGAGATATCAAGACGTGCCTGATCTTGCCTTTTCTGGAAAGACTACCTTTGCCGCCTGCCGCCTCCTCCCCTTCCTGTTTCCACTTCGCCGAGAGACAGCCCCTTGCTCTGCTGGTCAGCAGCAGTCCCTGCTTTGAAGGTTGGGTTTTTTTTTTTTTTTTTTCTTTAAAAAGGAGCAATTCGCATGAGGTCATCCCGAAGCTGTGCAGGACGCTGCTTTTACTGTTCCGCAGGTCTAGCACTTACTTGGCTTTGGCTCAGTGAAAGCTATAACAGCTTGAATTTTAAAATCTCGAGGGCTCAGATGGCTGGGTTGACAAATACAGCTTCCGTATTTCATGAGTTATTGCCCTGTAGCAATCAGCACATGGGAGGTATGTTTCTCTGTTGCTTGAATTCAAAGCCCAGTGCTTTAAAGTGAGCTGGAGAAGACAGCAGGCTGTGAGTTGTTTTGCTAAAAAGTGTGAGCATACCTTCCTTTCCTCTGACTGCTCTGGGGCTGTAATTTCAGGGAAAGCAGTGAGAGAGAATGTGCCATCCACTCAAATTGAAGAAATATGGTTCACTTAGATTTTAATTTTTTTTTCGGTAAAACAAAGTTAGAATTTGGATTATTTCTATTTGCATTATAAATGAGTTGGTGCATTGGGCACACATGAACGTACACATGTGTACACATACCTGCAGAGCAAGACAAGCTCTTCTTGCAACTGCTTTCCAATTAGACAAAGTTGGAGGTAGCGTGTGGCCAGACAAGCACTAGCAAGACTAGAAATTAGAGCATCATAGTGGCCGGATGGCTCTCCTGTGTCCCTGCTTGTGTCCCCAGCTAATGCTTAAGAAGAGCAGCTCCAGCCAAACCAGCTCTGCTCCCAGTCCTGGGCTGGGTAATTGTTCTTTTGAAGGATCTCCTCTGGGCCTCATTGCTGTGGGCACTGCTGGTGGATGCAGGCTTGTTCTCTCACTTGTATCCAGGTGAAGAGAGCTGTGGTCGTGTTGGAGAGAGCAGATGTGTGATGGTGAGTGAGGATGCTCTGAATTTCAAAGGAACGGGCAAGGAAAGCTGGCCTGAATGGCTCGGATGCTGCGGCTTCCATCCTTCCTGAATATGGAGTGTATTCTGGTGGCTCCAGCGTTTGTTGTTGTTATTTCCTCTAAGATTTTTTTTTTTTAAATTGCTATTCAGGGTGGTTTTGTGTAACTTTCCATAGGAAATGTTGTCATTTGTGTCAGTTTTGATCTCGTTTGCCAGTGAGGCATTTTTATTTAGCACAACAAACTGTGATTCTTAGCTGCTTTTAGTACTGTGAGTCTTTGCCATAGAGGTTGGTTTGGCTTTTTTTGGTTTAGGGTATTGTGATCTTTTTAGAGGAGGTTGCTAGTTTTGGCAGTTGCTTTTCCATCAATTGTTTACTGATGTCATATTTTCTAAATGAACAATGTTGTAGTCACTAAGAGGCTTTACTTTACCAAGCAAATTGCTCCTGAGGTAGGTGCACGGGCAGCAGCTATTCCAAAAGCAACCAGAGCTGGTGTTTGCTGCTGTCTTGAGAGTCATACCAGTGCTGTGTTCCCAGCTTTCCTTGTGCCCCAAGCCCTTGCGGTGCTTGTGATGAATATGAAAGCTGGTAGAAGAAACTTACAAATGGAGAATTTCAGTGAAAAATGATACCTTTGTTAAAATACAGTGGTAGGTGTTGGTTTTGTCTTTTGTTTTCTAATGTGGGGTCATGGCTGTGCTGACAAAAGCATTTTCATGACTGTTACCTTGCTGTATAATTGAGGCAATGACTGTGCCCATGGTACTTGTGGATCAGTCAGTACTTTACAGGGCATCTATTTTACTAGTAATGAAAATAAATCCGGAACAGGGTCTTCTGGAGCCCCATTGAATTGTTGCAATGGGTTAAATGTGTACTAAAATAGTTTCTGTGATCACTCTTTCCTGCTTGTTTGTTAACGAGGCACTCTAGTGATGATGAAGAACATGTAGACCCAGGCAGAGTACCGAGACAACCGTGCATTGAGGCTCCTGGGGACCCCGGAGTGAAGGGGTCTGCCAGCTCAGTGTGGGGACTGCTAACCCAGCTGTGGTTACCTTTGAATAGGGTGCAAGAACAAGGCTTGCGTAGATGGTCCGTCCTCTGGATACACTTCCAGTGCTGGCAGTCAGTTGTTTATAATTGGAATTGTTAATATTTGAGTTGTTAATGTGATACTTGTCATCCATTCTGGCTACGTTCACTGTGGCACTGGACCAGCAGTAGTATCCTGGCTTCCTGCACAGGCATGTTGAGATGCATCAGCCATCTGGTAGCTCATAATGGATCTCTAGGTGGAAACCAGCTCCTTTTGAGGACCAGGCAGTGCTGACTCTACTGGCTTCCCTAAGGAATGGGAGTGCTGGTCAGCGCTGGCTTCTCGCCCACTGTGCTTGATGTACTGTCACTGGAGCTGTTAGTGGGTATCATCACCAGTCCATGCCCAGATGTAGCCTGTAAGTGGTGTGTTATGACCAGAGCATTAGGATGTGGCTTCTGGAAATATGGCTACTGCATGTGGTGCCGGGCTGGTGTTCTCTGTGCAAAGCTGCAGGGTGTGTTCATGGAGAAAAACAGGATGAAGATGCCAAAGTACTCCAGAAGGTTTCCCATTGCTCCTCCCTCTTTGTTGATTATGTTTCGTGCTCAGACTGTTCCCTTGCTGGTATCTGGGTAGGTTGTAGATGGCTCTGTGTTGGATTTACTCTTGTCAGGTGGAGTTGGATGCTGATTGCTCATTGCCTGGGCCCAGCGTGTGCTCTGGGGCGCAGCCGTGCTGGATGGTGCTGTGAACCTGCGTCTGTCGTCTGGGTCACACATGCTTGGGAGGCGTAAAAGGCAGCCCCTCTGCCCAGTCTGCTCTACTTGGCTCCCTTCCACCTAGTTGCTTTGCAGGTGCCACAGGCCATAGGTGAGCAGAGGAAACTCATCCCTTGGGAACCCTTCTACAGAAGCTGCCCGTGCGTGAGGCTTGGCTGTCAGGTCTAGAGAAGGTTGTGGATGGTTTGGATGTTTTCCCATCCGATGACCCCACCAAAAAGTTGCTCTGCCTCTGGTAATGTAGTAGTATTTTATTCCTGCTGCACTCAACACCTGCATTGAGGACACTTCTCAGACGACTATTTAAGCCTCAGGAGATGCAGAACCCACCACCTCCCTCGTGATAATTGTTAGCTTCCCACAGTGCTACAAGTGTGAGTTTTTGGCCATGTTTTCATGATTGTTTTCAACTGTGCTGCCTTGAGAAGCAGTCCAGTCATCTGTCTCCAGCTGCTCTTTTTGTTCCTGCTTCTTCCCCTTTCCTTCTGCTGGCACAAGTGTTTATGGAGCCATGTGATGACTTGGATCGGGGAAGAAGCTTGGGCTGGAACAAAACCGTTTTCTTTGCTGAGCTCATGCGGGTTTGTTCCCAGTGTGGATCACTGAACAGTTGCGGGGATGCTCATGCCAGCACGAGGAGGGGAGTAACACAGAGGGCTGGGGGCACTGCTGCTTCTGTTGGCTTGCATCTCTTTCAAGTGGCTGTGAGATCTTTATAGCTTGAATTTTGGGCATTGGCTTCTGTGTTCTTGTTACTATTCTGCCTTTTGTCTGCTGCAACAAAAGGACCTCAAAGATCAGTCTGCTGCCTGTGTGAGTGTTTGCAGGTTGCAGTTGGGGGTCATCTTTTAACCTGTGTTTGTAGAAGTTCAACTACAGATCTGGGCACTAACAGGAATCAGAAGAGTTTTTTGAGCTCCCTGTTTTTCCTCTCTCTTCTATACAAGGGCACCAGACCTGGATGCCCTTCAGGTCCCATGTGAAGCTGGTTTGAAAGCTTTTAATGCTGGCGTTCCAGTAGGAGCTCATTTATGGTTGATTTCCATCATGACCTGCATCTTTTTCTGAAAATCAAGAAAATTGGTTGCTCAGAGGGACCCCAGGTCTGCTTTCCTGATCATGGGATTGGCTCACATACATTCAGACTTCACTGG
Source organism: Fratercula arctica (assembly GCA_947846985.1). Taxonomy (NCBI): domain Eukaryota; kingdom Metazoa; phylum Chordata; class Aves; order Charadriiformes; family Alcidae; genus Fratercula; species Fratercula arctica. The sequence goes on from CANTUZ010000009.1 coordinate 27,541,496, forward strand.
CAGATGTTTTATTACCTATATTTAAAACCCTCTGGCTCTGTATATAGCTGAGCCTTCTCCAAGTTCAGTGGCGAAGCTGAAGCTTTGCACTCTCAGTGTGCTTCTTGCATACCAGTATCATTCTACAGGGCTTTGATTGAAATCCAAACCTTTGGGTTTTTTCTAATGTAGCTTCCCTTTTCCTGTCTAGGGATCTACCTGGCCTCTTCCAAGCCGGGAAGTTTCCACTGGTATTTTTCAGCTAATTAAATTAAGTGGCTCACAGCGAGATCCCTCAGTGCTGCCTTGGTTGCTTGGGTAGCTGCAGAAGTTAAAGACCTTCCCCATAGCATTTACCCCACCTTGATGGGTTCCTGCTGGCGTGGCTCTGTGGTGGTGCTTGCGTGCTGCTTTTCCATGGTCCGCTTGCATGCTGCTTTTATGGCCACCTGCTCATGTGTGTAGCTCCTGTTCTAGCTCTTTCTAGAGCACTGGTTGAAAAGAAAACTCTTGGGAGGAAGACTGTGTGCCTTTTAATTCATTCTCTAAAAGGCAAAGGCCTCTGTTCCATTGGAGCCTATGCAAAGGTTTTTGCTACCCCAGATCCATTTCTTCCATGTTCTACTTCGACATAAAGTTTATAAGACAGTTTGGGTAGGTAAAAGACAGGCCTTTACAATGTGTCAGACTGTCAGGAAAGCTCTCTCTTTTCATAAGAGGTTGGCTATTCCCCAGTCTTCCTGTCTGGTTACGCTCCAGAGGAGAGTGCAGGGGGTCGGTGTGCTGCATGCGTGTTGGCGGGGGCAAATGCAATTCCCTGAGCACTGATCTGCCAGGCTGGGGACGGAGGAGCTCTGTCTCATATAGGCAGGGCACAAAGACTCAGGCTGTAGTTTGATGTTTCAGCTAAGCTGCTATCATGCTGCACTATCACTGAATAGACTGGTCCTACCCTTCCTCTGTCGGGTTGCAGAGCTTATCTGAAATTGACTGAGAGTCTTCAGGATGCCAAATCAACAGGAAATAATATACTAAGGTTAGTTTTGTGCTGGTAAAACACCTTGAAGTGGCTCACTGGAGTAAGGCAAGACTGCTCTTTGGACAGCAGCTAGCTGTCAGATTGGTTTGCCTGCAGGCGCAAGGCAGGGCCTTGGGGAACCGTTGCCTGCATGATTTGGTGCAGGCTGTTGTAAGCAGCATCGGTCTCTACCCACACTTGAGCAGAGGTTGTGCATGGCAGAGGGCAGTGAGAGGGGCAGTGTGTGGGAATGGTGGTCCCACCAGCTCCCTGATGTATGGAGCTAAGAGGGCACTGTGTCTGCCTCGCTCGCTGCCAGGCTTGTGCTTGGAGGTGCCTGGATTGTTCAGACTCCAGCTTCTGCTTGGCAGCCTCTGGGTCTGCAAAGCCTTTCCGCATCTTCTCTAAGCTTTGCAGTGAGGGTCGGGAGACCAGGAGAGAGCCCTGTGCAGGGCCGCTGCCAGGGCAGTGCTGATGGCCTTGTTTCATTTCTAAGGTAGTTTGTTAGGGTGGGACGTGGTGGTGGTCTCAGCCGAAGCCTGGGTGTTGCTGTGCTCTCAACAGCTTTCCCCAAGAGCGCAGGGTCACAGGGCTCTTCCACCTTCCCCGTCCCCGTCTGCCCTCAGCCCCTCCATCTGGCTTGTTTTAAAGGTCTGGCTCGCGCCTGGTATTTGAGATATTATTTGTAACTTGTTGGGTCTGATCCATGCTAGATGGTTTTATTGGCAGCCACGAGACTGAAACCCCACTGCTCCTCTTCTTCTTGGACTTCCTGCCTTTTCCCTGCTGTGCCAGCAGAAATCCTCCTGGAGAGAGAGGCACAGCCAGCAGCCCGCTGTCTCCCCTGGTTCACTCTGTCTGGAGAACACATTTAGGATCCAGGTTTCTTTGCTGTGTCTCCACCCGGATGCCTGCCGCTGTGCCTCAACCGGAATAGCTGGATGGGCAGACCCCTTTAGGTACACGGGACTTGCCTGAGACACTGCAAATACAGCTGTTGCAGTGATGGGGGTTTGAAAAATGGAGGAAAACAGCTGGAAGCTGACCACAGGACGTGGTGATTGGATTGCAGCAGAATAGCACCGGTGTCTGTTACCTCCTGGGGGTGTCTGTAGGAACATGCACACGCTGTGCTGGAGAGGAGCAGTGTTGTTGGAAAAAGCAGATGATGTATGTTTGTGTGGTAGGGTTGAATGAAGTTGGTTTTTTGTTTTGTTTTGTGGTTTGTTTATTTTTTTCATTTGGAATGTTTGTGGGAAAAAGCAGCTTTATTTTAAATGGGAATGCTGGTAAAATGGAAATTTTGGAAGGAAAAAGTCAACATGGGAATAGCTTCAGTTGTCTGTTAAAATGGAAGGATGGTCTGTCTTTGAAATGACTGTGCAAATCTCTGAATGTATTTGAGATGCCTGTCCATTCTAGGAGCATGCTCAGGCTTCTGTACAAGGCTTTTCCTTCTCTGTTTGGGTCGGTGGATTTCACTAAGCAGCTTTTCTTGATCATGTGCCAACTTTGGAATTTAATGCTTTCTTAGCCTGACCCACAGCACAGTGGATTTGGCTTTCATTCTAGTACTGTGACCTTGCTTTGGCGTGGAGCTTTTGAAGATGACTTTCTCAGAGCATCTGCAATATACAAGTTTTTTCTTTTGCTTGTTTATTTCAGTTGAAATTGACTTTATTAATCATTTTTGTGCTGCTACTGCAGTTGTACATGCAGCTGATCAGTTAGAAGAAGGGAGATTTGTCAATGCCGTTCAGCCTGTGTGCTGGAGAAGGGTTTGGATTTCCAGATTCCTCAGTTTTGTGATGCTGAGGGAACAGCTTCTGAGATGACTGAGCAGTGCAGGTGGTGGAACCAGTACTGGGAGGAGAAGTCCAGGCGGGTATTGGGCCATTCCACCTCTTCCCAGTCACTTCATTCTCCTTGCCTATGTCTCCAATGGCTCCTACATGGTTTTGGTAATAGTAGAGACTTCTCTTTTGATGACACTTGTTGGAATGGCTGTCCTGATGGCTTACAAAAGTTGAGTTTCAAGCCCCTATGACAGTTCACAAAAGCTTTGAAAGCATGAATACTTCCACCTACTCAGGATGAAGATATTTAGCTGATATCTAGGCTGGTGGAGCATTTTCTGGACTTTGGGAGATGCTGCAAACCACAAGCACAGGTGAGAGGTCTGCAACAGCTCCTGTCTGAGGACTGAGCAGCTGGATGTGGATCCTGCTCTGTTTGTGGGAAGAGAGGATGGTAGGAAGGGCATGGAAGAGATCTGTAGAGCCAGGACTGGCATGGAGAAAGAGGACAGGGAAAAGCTGTTCGCTCTTCTGGACAAAGAACTATGGGGCATCAAGTGAACCCAGGAGATGGCAGGTTTAGAGACAAACTGAAGACGGTGGTTTGTCATGCAGCACGTGTTTCAGCTGTGGAGCTCTTTGTCACATGCAGTTACGAATACTAAAAGTTTGCTTGGGTTAAAAAATGAGTTGGATAAATTCTGGAAGAAAAATCATTGGATGGATACAGAGATGGGTACAGAACCATTAAATGCAAAGACATCTCTGGCACAAGAAGCCTCTGGGTTATTCATAGCACATGCTGTGACTCTGTCGTGGGAGATATGACTGTCGAGTGATCCTGTACTGTGCCCACTGGCAGGCATCCTCTGTTGGAAATGAGATACTGGCTTTAGACAGACGCTTGGCCTGACCTTGCATGGCTGTGCTGTGCATGCTCCTATGCTACTGCTGTCAGGGATCTCTTAAAAACGCTTGTACAGTACTGAGAAATGGAGACTGAGGTTATGGGACCATTCAAATGAAATATGTGTCAATGCAGTCAACTTAGAAACAAGGCCCATTGGCCTGATTAAATACATGGACAATGTATCCTCAAACACTAACCCCTAAAAATAATCAAGGGGTTACTGTGAAACTCAGCATGTGCTTTTAGTGCAGTGCTGAGGCAAAAATTAGTGACCGCAGCCCTTTGAGTGAGGACCAGGTGTAATAAGTCTTTACCTGCCTTGCAAAGACTACGTTCAACCATCCAGCTGTACTTCTATGTACAGCTAGTCTATACATCTATGTGTACACCTGGATCCACATTCAGTCTCGCTGTTAGCCTCCTGGAGACCTGCTCTTGTGTCTATACCCCAATCTCTTTTGTTCGCCGGGTCAGAGGCAGTTGGCTGACCTGAGCTGTGGCCGTGTATTTGCAGCGTGCAGAGAACCAGGCCCTGCTAGGGCAAGCACTGCAAGTTTCATCTCGTGTGTTTTATTCTTGGCTGCTCCAAATGCACATGGGCTGTCAGGAATGCTGAACAGCTCTGCCTTCACTGCACTCTTTTATTGGTAAATGGTAAATGGACATTTTAGTAAGTAAAAAAGGTCAAACTGGTAGAAGAATTTGCTCCTGAGTTAAGTACTCTGCAGTCACACTTGAAACTCACCTGGTTTTTCAATACTGCGTGCGCTTGCCCAATGCAAGCATTTTTGGTAGCATTTTGATCCTTTGCTGTTTTTATAAGAACAAGGAAAACAACATATATTTATGTGGCAAATGCCCATTTTTCTTATTGTTTAACATCATTCTGAGGCAAAATGCTGCTTTCTGTAATACCGGGCCTTATTCTTTTTAGTAGAGCATTCATGCATTGTCTGCTTTCGAAGATCTTGATTTTTGATTGCTGTGCCCTCAAAGGAGGGTGGCAGATGTAGGTTCCAACTCTTCAGGCAAAGGAAAATGTTGAAATAGGGTCCCCAGCCTTCTCAAGAAAGTGTTAAAGAACTCTTTTAACTGCTGAAGTTTGGGAGAAAGCAGTCCATTGCCTCTGTCAGCTCTGTGAATCTCATCTAGACATCTTTTTCTTGCGTAAAGTGCAAAGTTGAGTCAACTTTTGGGATAATGGTAAGGCCGTGGGCTTGACCCCATGTGTGTACATGCTCTGTCCTCTTCTTTGTGTGTGGTGTGGGTGCACATTGCTGGAGGTCCCCATGCTCTGGTCTGCATGGGTCACAATGAATTCAGTGCTGGATACGTGGACATCCCTGTCCATGGCAATTTAGGAAGGGAGACTGGGAACAGATTTCATTGGAAAGTCTTTCATGGAGCGCAGAGTTGTTGCAGGAGCTCTTGAGCAATACAGGGGTGATTCATTCATTGCCTTCCTGGCTTGGCCTCATCTTTTGATAAAGCTGCAAATCTTACACATGTTTGTATGCTTTATACCCAAGGCATCTGCTCACAAAGGCAGCTCTGTAGGTGGACAGGAAGGAAGTTGAGCGATATCTGCTCATTGAAGAGATGCTGGAAGGTGAAGAGTTGCTAGTTCAGAGGAGGAGACTCTTGAGTTGTGTTGTAAGGGGCCTATGTTTGAAATAAGTTGTGTTTGGTCACGGCAGAGTGGTGGTGTCCCTCTTGACTGGTCTCTGATCAAAGCATCTCAGAAAGCCCTGGTGTTTGTGACCCTCATGGGGTAAATGCTCTTTGCATTGCACCGAGGGAGTTTTTCAGGTATAAGAAATCTGCTTTGCTTTCTGACCTCACCATGAAGACAAGTTTGCCCATTTTATATGCAAGACTGAAAGCTGTCACGTAGTGGATTTACCCTTACCAAGAGCAGGCGGGAGTTCCCCTAACACTCTCGCTATTCTCATCTTATAGGAAGTTAGAACAGATGCATTTAGTCACCCCTGTGGCTAGGGGTGGAGGGAAAGAAGGAATTGTGTTCCTCTAATGCACAGCACTGCGTCTGTGCACACAGGACCATGGTGCATGTATGAAGGGCATGTCTGTACAGGCTAGATTGTGAATTCCCAGACTTTTGGGGGCCTGTGGTATTTGCTGAAACCCAACCTTCATCCACCTACAGCTGAGTCCTCCCTTTCTGTCGTTCCGGCTCAGCTGAGCACAGCGCTTCTGGCAGCCAGCCCAGCTTACATGACTGAGCCAGCAGCTGGTCTTCAGCTCCTTTTAGATGAGATTCTCTTCTCCTAACCCAATCCGGATCATCCCCCACTCCCTTTTGTTGACCTATTTCCCCCCACCCCACTGTCTATCTTTCGCAATGGTAAGCTTCAAACCAGGACAACCGTTTGTGCAGCTCCCTTTCCAGAGCAGCTGCAGTGAGCTGTGGGAATATGGTGGAAATGCCATGAAAGGCAGCACGTGTTTCAGAGAACCAGTGCCTAATTTAGGCTGGGAGGGACCTTTGCAGGTTGTCTGGCTCAGCCGCTGTGCAAGGCAGGCGTAATTCAGGCCTTGTTTAGTAGTGTACCAAATGTCTCCAAGGATGGAGGTCCCTCTGCCTCTGGTCCTGTCCTGGGACGTGGCCACTCTCAAGGAAAAGTCCTTGCATATTAAACTCATTGTGCATTTAAATGAAATTGACTGTGTTAACACTGTGAGAGCACTGAGTTTTAATCTAAACAGAGAGCTTTTCTCCAGCTCCCTTTCAAATCATGCATGCCTGCTAAGATAATGCTAGATGCTTATTCCATCTGTCGACCAGGGGAAGAGGCTGGGACTCTTGATTTTTTTCTTTTTTTTTTTCTTTTTTTTTTTTTTTTGTCCTATATGGGATCTGTGGCCTAGAACAATGCAAGGAGGGAGCTGGGAGGGAATTGGATCTGTTGTCCTATTTAGCACACATGCTTCCCATTGCTAGCTTGCGGTTGTGTGTGTGCTAGGGGAGGAAGAAATATGGGCTTGTAGAATAGCTCAGGTTGGAAGATACCTGTGGAGGTATCTGAGCTGATGTCCCTCTAGTGAAGTCTATCTTAATTGTTTCTCTGAGTGTGCACAGTAAAGTAGGTGCTCTGCCAGCCTGAGGGAGTCCCATGGTCCCTGTCCCACTGTGTGCAACCTAAACAGGAGGAGAAAGTTGCAGTATAGCAGAGTGGGCAAGATGTCAGCGCGTCACTCTAGTTACTTTGGTGTTTTGGTAACACAGCGGTTTTTATTTAAATACCATATCATTATTATTTATGTATGAAAACCACTCTTAGTTCAGGATTAATGCCAGTTCTCTAATGTTCATGCTATACTTGTATTACTCTGCTGTGTTTCTAGAAAATGACTACATTTAAAGGAGATTAGAACCAGCAATAAGAAATGGCCACTTGCTAATTGCTAAGTAGTAGTTAGGTAGGAAAGCGCGGTGCTTGGCTTTGGCTTGGCAAGGGTGCCTGTGTGAGTCACAAGCTGTTTTTAGAGGAAGGTCAGTGGCTTTTGGTACTGTAGTTCCTTAGCTGGTTGGACTGGATCCAGATCTCATTAAGATTTAATTCACGACTGGCTCTTAAGGAATCTGGATCTCTCAGTCATCTCAGCAAATCTTAATGGGAGGTGACTCTCAAACTTGTGACTGTGGTCTCTGGCACCTGGCTTGAGGTCCTGCAGGCCTCAGAAATGCACTGTGTCTGGTGCTGGCTGACCAAACTGTGACGTCTGAGCCCTCACAAGGAGCTTTGGAAGTCATGCAATGTAGGGCTTGGGTCCCACCAGTCACAGCCTGGAGGAGAGCGCTCTGCTCAGCCCTGCTGGTGTGTGCCATGTCAGGGATGAGCCTGGCCCCCTCCTGACTGTCATTTCTCCCCTCTCCTAGGCTTGAGGACAAACGTGGGACGATGTCGGAGGCGCGACACGATAGCACAAGCAGTTTACAGCGGAAGAAGCCACCATGGTTAAAACTGGACATCCCGGTGCCAGTGCCTGTGTCAGTGCCAGAAGAGCCACAGCCTGTGCAGGTACAGAGACTAGGGGCAGGAGGGAGGGTCTGCAGAGCCATGGAGAGGGTGTGCAGAGCCCCACTGTGTGAGAGCATGCCTGTGCCCATGGTCTCTGGCAGTCCTGGCTGAAAGAAAGGCAGCATGCGAAGGCAGGTCATGAGGCCACATGAGAAGGGGCAGAACCATTGGGTAAACTTATGATCAGGAATTAACTCCCCCTTGAAGGGGGTGTGGGAGGGATGAGGGTGGGTTGGTGATGTGCTCAGATCAGTGGATGTGACTGTTTGGATGTGGGGACTGTCCTGGCTGGGGGATATGGGAGTGAGGTATTCAAACAAGCATTTCTTAAGGGAACTGGAGGACTGAAGGGCTCCTAGACAAACGTGGGGACCTGGAAATGCTGGAGCTTCTGCTGAAATGAGCAGAGAATGAATCTGACTTATGAATAGCCAAGATAATGGTGGGCTTTCATCACTAACAGCAGAGAAAGAACAGTTACTGGCAGCACAAAGCTATTCCCAGCATGAGGAACATAAGAAAATCATGGGTGATGAGAAGTAAGTATAAGAAGTAACATTGAAGAGTGGTGAAGTAAAGATAGGGTGATAGGTTAATAGGCACTGTGCAAAGTATGAGACTAAAACATCCATAGTTGTGCTGGGAATAGGAAGAATAACAGTAATTTCTGCTACAAGGTGGTAAAAACTCTTATGTACAGGTGAGACCTGGGTAGGGTGATGATTGCTGGCTGCTCATGCGATCTTACTGCAGGAGCAGAGACTACCGGCACCAAAGGCAGAGCTGGAGGGTTCTTACTGCCCAGCTCCATGGGTGGGGTGCAGTGCCTGGGTTCCATAGCTTATATGAGAAAACAGTTTAGCCATCAGAGCAATGGAGAGTTTCTACAGCTTCCCTGGAGGGGAGTTGAGGGCAAGCTTGTCTTAAGAGGGAACTTATTTTGTGCTTGGAATACCAGTGACTGGGTTCTTTGCCATTCCTTGATCCAGGGACTAAAATGCACTTCAGTTACGTGACAGCTTCTGGCAGTTAAATCTTGGTCCTGGTTTTCCCTTGGAAGGAAAGTGAGTGGGGTTCAGTCTGCAGGGATTAGAAGTGGAATGCAGGCTTTTAACAGTGCAGGTTGAAACCTTCTCAATCACTTATATAAGGCTTTGATGGATGTTCTCTTACCTGAAATCTCTAAATCCAGCTGGGCACCTTCTGGAGAGACACTCTGTACTCATGTTGGAAGCTGGTGGAGGTGATGTTCTCTGGAGTTCCGGTGTGCACAGCACAGGATAAGAATGCATAATGGGCTCCTTTGGCTTATAACCTGAGTATCTATGCATTGATTTCACATAAAACATAACAAAAATGTTAAGATTAGTGGAAATTATTAGCTTTCTGGCTAGAGGGCCTGGAGTAGCAAGTAGTCTTGAGACAGAGACAGTGTCTGACCAGAGGAACAGGTGATCAGAGCTTCGCTTGCCAGAGGGACAGTCTGCTCAGCCTGCATTTTACGAATGGGAGATGGTCTTTCTGCCAAACTGATGAAAAATTAATCCAGAGCAGCCCTGGGGAGGCAGTTTTATGACCTGAGAACAGTCTGATGAGTTGTGTCATATTTGGTAGGTGACAGTCATCCAAGACATGCCAGGAGCTTTCAGACCTGAGTGCGTCCCAACGATTAGGTTATGAACAAAGCCAATGTGGCTTTCCCAGCTTGCTTAGCCTGCACCAGGCAGCAGCTACAGCACAGACTCACCCACAGCTCTTGCAGGCTTTTAATGCAGATCCAGAGTCACTTATGAAGCAAATCTCACTTGCTGTGCTTCTCTTCACATTGTGGGGTGGTCTAGGAGTGTGTGATGTGGGTTCCTTCTGGCTAGAAAAAAGCCAGAATATGTTGCAGGAGCTCATGTAATACACCTCATCTACAAATGGACATCAGTTCGTGGGCCAGCCTGGAGCCAGTCTGAACTGAGACTCACCACAACATGCAGGTGCTGTGTCCTTGATGCTGACTGTTCTTTTCTTCAGAGCCATTCCTGGCTAACATGAACACAGTCCTTGTTAGCCTGATTTTCTGCCCAACTGCATGCGCCCAGCTTTTGGTTGGGGTGTTGGGCAGCTGTTGAATTGCTGACTAAATGTTTCACAACCTGACTGGCCTTGTAGAGCATCACTCTGAGAACACTGACTCCCCTTCTGCTTTTCTTCACAGCCAACGAGGCGTCAGGCCTTTCTGCGAAGCGTGAGCATGCCCGCCGACAACACCCGTGTGCCCTCCCTGCCTAACGAAGTGCGGAGACCGGTGCTACAACGACAGACCTCAATCACCCAGACCATCAAGAGGTGAGATGCTGAATTCCAAGGAACCTGCTTTAGTGGATTCTGCCATCCATTGCCACCCTTTATTTGTGGATTTATGGTCCTCTGTTTGTCCCATTGCCTGGCACTTAAGTGGCACGCTGTCACAGCAGGATTAGGTTGTCTCCATTATCTATCATGAGATTTCAGAAGAGGGTGGGCGCAGATAGGTCCCGGGTGTATAAACCCAGTGGTGTTACATAGTCTGTCTTTAGAAAGTGAGGAGACGAGGCGAAGATTGTGATGATCAGGACAATGAATGGTTCTTGCCATTTAGAGACAAATTGTAACTGCCCCCATGCCCCAGGGAGCTGGCTGCTTCTGAGTAACAGGATACCTGAAGCCCTCATGTTTAGCTGGGACTGTATGATGTGGTGTGCTGGGCTTGCTTTGGTGCATATCTGAGAGCATATGATTGCTGGGGGAGACAGAAGCCCATCCTGAGCAGTCCAGGGCTCTCAGCAGCCTGGATCCTAGGCACTAGCTCGTTGGCATGTCCTTGAGATGACTATGGGGGGTGATGGAGTGTAGGGAGAGGCTGCTCTGGTCCTGTCCCCCACACCTGGACAGAGGGTTATAATTTGGCCCCATGACCCAAGTGTCTCTGAGACATGGCCACACAGGAGCTGGATGCTCCTTCCCTCCTCATGGCAAAAGCTTATCCCAGTTTGTCCAAAGGGAGTGGCTCTCCCAGCTGCTCTCCTGAGATGCGTGGCTTGTATCCCTGGCAGTGTGTCAGACCTGCCTGGATCCCAGGAGCATCCCTGGAGCTCCATAGGTCAGGAGCACTTTCAGCTCGCCAGGCTTCGCCCACTCACAAAGGAGCAGCTTTCCAGCTATGGGAGAGACTGACCTCCCACGCACTGTTTTCCTTTGCCTCAGACGTTCCCCAGCTGCTTTCGTGGTGAAGCTCTCCCGCAGAAGCTCTCTGTGATCCTGCTTCTTGCGAGGTTGGGAGGGCTGAGCCATGAAGCAGAGTCTGCTCTTTTCAGGGCTGTGGGCAGCTTCTGGGCCTGCCTGAGGCTATTTTTGCACACTTAGACTGCCTTTTCCCTCACCTCCCTACCCTTGTCCTGCTCCTTGCCAGGACAATTAGGCAAGAGCATGTCAAGGATGAGGGGATATCCTGGGAGGGTGCTGCAGAGGACCTGACAAGAAGCATTATGCAGGAGGGCCAGGGTAACCTTTCCTAGAGATCCTCACAACATGCAGCTTGTATGTATGGTGGAGAGTTTGGGGAACTGCAATCCACTTTGGTGCTGGGGGAATAAATTTGCCCCCAGTGCTACTATAAGACAGACAAGGCATATGGAGCTACAGTGAGCAAGGAGGGAGTGCTGGGCAGTGGCGATGAAACTCCCACACACTGAGGGACATGCTAATGTCCTGCCTAGCACTGGGGGCAGTGGGCAGACACGTGTGGCTGTTGTACCAACAGACCCTGTGACATGTCTTCCTCTTGCCTGCCCAGGCTGTAACGGAAGTGTTGGGGCTCAGGTTGGTGGCTGCATCTCTGCCAGTGCTTAATGGTGTGTGTAGCCATTTTGTACCTTGGGAGGACATGCAGTGCCACAGGGAGTGGTCCAGAGGTGCACAAATGGCTTCGGAAGTCCTGGGAACCTCCTGCTCAGAGTATGGATGTGGGAGCTTCAATGCTATTTTGCAGTGCTGAGTTGTCTCACGTAGGCTGTTGTGCACAGCACGGGGAGTGGCCAAGTCTCTGCCTTCTGGAGGACTTGCAGCTTGTGGGCGACTTCTGCAGAGCTCTGGGGGATGTGGGCAGGAGAGCAGGTGCAGCAGTGGGAAGGCCTAAAATCCTGTTCTCCGTTTGGCAGAGCTAGGGATGCAATGGAGAATTGCAGACCATGCAGCCATAAAGGTGTTTTGGGGATTTGTTTTGTGAGTCCAGGGAGGCTGACTGCCAGGTTTTCTGCTTAACACAGCCCCCAGGATGCACTGAATGTGAAACTGTTGTGGCAGCAAGACTCCACACCATCCTGTTCCTTGGGGCTTGGAGGATACAGATCAAGTGTGAGCCTAAGGTCAAGCCTGTGTGGTCCAGAACATGGCATGGGAGTGATTCCATAGATGCCTATGGCATCTAACACCACTTCCAGTCTCCCAGGGTGTCCGAGATGTCCAAGGCAGCAGATGTGGCACAGATAGACTTGTGCACCAGGAAAGATCCTGCCAAGGCCAACCAGAATGGGCCCAGGGCACTGACAGTGGCATCAGACACTTGTATATAAGCAGATCATATCTTGGCCTACTGACACCTCCATGGTTTCACAGTCTGGTGTCCAAAGCCAGCCAGTGGGATCTGTAGCTCAGCATCTGGGCAGAAGGCGGCAGATCACAGAGGTCTGGGGGCTGAGCGGGATTGCAGTATCCCTGGTGTCTTCATGAGCAATGGAAGACAAATGTCAGAGGTGCAGATGCACAAAAAGGATTCAGCAGCCTCCTGGGCTCAAAGATGGTGTGTGGCTTCATTCTCTTAGGTCATGCTTTCAGCTGGAGGCCACTGTCATGTGCAGTGCGGTGCAACTGCTGCCAATGGGGCTATGGAAGGAGATGGGGAGGTGTCGGATGCAGGTTGCTGCTTCCCTCCACAGCCCTGTAGGCTCCTTCCCTTCAGCTCTCTTTTCTTTGCAGCAGACAGGTACGGTTTCAAAGGAGTCAGACCCTGCCCGTTCACGGGCACCGGGTGGGCAGGAGTTCCCTGAGAAAGCGGCAGTCCCTGCCCCGATCATTTTTCAGGTACTGGTAGCACTGAGTGTGAAACTCACCCCTGCATGTGTGTGCCAGAGCCATTGTGAGCTGCACAGATTCTGGCTGTTGCTGGGACCACGTTGCCTTCCCAGGGCTGGCCAGGAGGCCTACAAACAGGCAGGAGTGAGAAAGTTCATGTGTGCTTCTAACAAAAAACAATTGTCACTCCTACTAAATACGTAGGCAGCTGTCAATACATAGCATGGACTAACAAGCTGTCCACCTGCCACCCTCACTCCCTCATGCCTTTCCTAACAAGCTGTCAACCTCCTGGTGTTCACTGTAGCTGGAGTATCTCCTCAGGGCAGCCATAGCCCGGCCTGCCTTTGCTAGCATCTGCAACATGTGGCGTATGCATATGTTGGCCCCAAAGTCTCCTTGGGCAGAAGGGGAAGGAGAAGAAGGAGCACTGAACAGATGCTAGTCATGTTGTTCCAGGCGGGGCTCAGAAGCTGGTGAATGTAATACAGCATCCACTGTTTCCCTGTTCACATCATGGCTTTTTCTAATCCAAATATGACTGTCTTCTTTTTGAGGTGGAGGTCTTCGTTTACTTAGTACCAAGGAGATGAGCCACTCTGGGAGTGGGCACAATGGCCCATCGACCACCACCCCGAGACTGGAGCTCAGTAAACTATTAAATCAGGCAGACAATGTGACTTTGTGTGTGGCAGGGGGTGGACCTAAGGCCCAGGAGTCCATTCCTGTCCTACCTTCCTCACTGCTGCCCTTGGCCAGGTGCCAGTCTGGCACTGTGTCCACCTTTGGCGACTACTTGCATTTGGTCTTGGGCTTTCAGGGCTGCTCAGCTCAACATGATAGAAGAGTGAGAGCTGACCTCTGATGTTGGTTCATTGCAGTGAGTCTGTAGGATGTGATGGGGCTCCCCAGCTAGACAGGGGCATTCAGCATCTTCCCAGGGTGCTCCAGGTACCCTGAACTGTGTAGTCAGCTCTCCTGGGCTATCTTGACTGTGATCAGAGAGTAGGACAGCTCTTTACCCTGGGTCTGGACCAGCAGTGGTTTCTGGCAGTTCAGGAGTGGTCCTCACAGTGCCATATAGCTGTGGTGGTGCTCATCCTTCCACGCTAGCGGGAGCACAGTTTCAGAGGCCTCTGAAGTGCTGCTGTTGGCGCAATGGGCCATTCATCAGCAGGCTCATATGGACACAAACAACCCTTGCTCCTCTCCCTTTGAGGAGTCACCCCATGTATGGGCTTGTCACCAAGGTCACCTTGGTGTTGAAATGTTGGTTACAGCAGTCTGAGAAGCCCTCTGAGTTGTAAGGCTGTTTGGTGGAGTGTTGTGCCCATGCCTCTGCACGGCCAGAGCATTACCTCTGTTCCATAGGCTTTGTTTGGGTCTCAGGCCGGATGCTGACCCTAGGCTCTTCCACTCTGAATGGAGATGAAGATTGCTCTGACGAGATGTTGGTCTGTGGGAGCAGAGCAGTGCTCTGAGACATGCAGGGAGCTCCATCTCCGAGGTCTGGCCCCTCTTGGCTTGCTGGAGTCATTTGGAGACATTTGGGTCAGTGAAGTCAGGTGAGATCTAGGAACGTTCCATGTGAGCTCATGCCTGCCAAAGGGTCTGTTCTGGGTTGTTGGGAGAACAGGGAAGGCTGAGGGCAATGCGGTGGTGGTTTGCATCTGGAGGTTTTAGCTGGAAAGGGTGTGGGTTTCAAATTGCATCTTTTTACATGGTGGCAGGACATCTTCACCTGTTTGATGATGTTTTTCCTTGGCAGGGTGCAAAGCACAGGACTAGTTTCCTGTCTCCAGTGCACTGACTCAGTTCCCCCGTGTGACCTAATTCTAGATTTAACCCAGCCTTTACTGCAGTGTATGTTTTAATACTCCCTTTGCGACCTTGTGAGGTCTTACTTCTGGAAATCCTGCCCCTGAGGTCTGAGGCCGGGGATTTGAGTTTGGCTTGAAAGGACTTTCAGGTTTCAACACCTGGGCCAGAAAACTGTAGGCTGACACAGGTTGTCACCTTCTGAAGAAGGATTAACCACAGTGGGAAGGGCTTGGCAGGGCTGCAATGATCTTTGTAGGTTTAGGGTACTAGCTGTCCTGCAGTATTAGAAGTAGGTTGTTAGTCTGACTTATCCCAATCCCTCTCCACTTTCCTTGGGATTTTGCTGCTGATCCACTGCTTTTCTGTGACAGTAGCCACTTGGCAGCAAACCTACCTCGTGGTTGCAACCTTGTGCTCCTGCTTCTGCAACCAGCAGCTGAGAACTGTGTGTCTGCCTTAGCAGAGAGAGGACCACAGCAAACATTTGCCGTTAATGTTACCTTTGAGAAGGATAGAAATCTTGCAGCATGAGATGGTGAAGTTAGGGATATCCTGGGAGTGTGGGGGGAGGCTGGGAGAGAACGGTGAATTCTGGTGGCCCTTGGGAGAAGCTACAGAGCCATGAAACAGTACAATCCCACAATGTGGACCTAGAGCTGGCCTGAAGACGGTAAGTGTTTTCAATAGATGGTTTTTAAAGAAAAAAACCCAACACCTTTCACCAAGTTCTTTTCTGAATTTCTGTTCCATCTCTTTTTCTTTCTTTTTAGGAAAAACTCAGAACAAACTGTCCTTTACACACAGAGAATCTCTCCTGTCATTTTTCTTCTGTCTTAAGAGACAGAGTACTGTTGATGGTTGAACATTTCTGGCCAGCATCTGTCAGGTTGCTAAAACCAGCTGAGAACAGGCTGTGAGATGCTCATGGGGAAGAGTTCTGCCTGTCTTTGAATTGTGGTGGGCTGGAACTGACCACCAGGGGTTTTGCCTTTTCATGTGCATAGTCCAAGCAAACTTAATGCTTCTTTACTGGCATCTTTCAGAGGCACAGCGGACTGGTTTGGGGTGAGCAAAGACAGTGATGCTACTCAGAAATGGCAGAGAAAGAGCCTCCGCCACTGCAGCCTGCGGTATGGGAAGCTGAAACCTCAGGTCATCCGGGAAATGGACTTGCCCAGTCAGGACAATATTTCTCTAACAAGCACAGAGACCCCTCCTCCGCTCTATGTTGGGCCCTGCCAGCTGGGCATGCAAAAGGTGAGTAACCTGGGACAGAGTCAAGGCCATCCTGAGTTTCCGGCACAGTATCTTTACCACTTTGGCAGCTGTGACCTATCTGTGGGCTTAGCTCTGCCTGAACATGTCTGGGCTCCATGCTCAGGTGTTTCTCAAGTCTCAGATAGTTTGGCAGATTCCCTCCTTCAGCAGCCTCTCTCCAGTCTTGTTGGCTGGGATCCCTCAGCTGTTTTGGTGATAGGCTCAGGGCCATGTTTGCCATTTGTGACTATGGTGGTGATTAGGTGTGTGTGCAGCATGTCCAAGAGCTCTTAGCTTGGGCTTTTTGCTGCCATTTTGCAAGGACAAAATTCTGTTGTAGATCCTGACCCAAATGTAGAGTAACAGGCCTGGTATCACTCAGGACACTTGCCTAGTGGATCCTTGTCCCAAGCAGAATCCAGGCAGTAGCACAGCTACTGTCATTCTAGAAACCTGATTACGTTTTAGGGCTTTGAAAGGTGTCTCTTGCATCAGCATTACTACAGCTCTGTTCACAGGTCCTCAGAAATGGGTTTGAGTGCCTGCAAAAGCATCTGTTAGCCCCCTATTCACTACCTTCAAGTGTCACCCCAGGGGACAAGACCCAGTCAAGCACATCCAGTTACCAACTAACCCACAATATCCCAGCTCTTCCCTTTGCTCCATTCAGCAACAGTAATTGATGTGATTGATTACTGCACGTTAGTGAGTATGACTGCAATGTGGGCAAGTGAGGAAACAAATGCCTTCCAAAGCAGGTTAGTCTGTGACATGAAGCCTCACTGAAGCAGAGGAGAATATTGTTCATCTTTTGATCAAGTTTCACCTTTTTGTATTCTCTCCTGTTTTCTTACTAGTTGAAGTGTCTTGCAGTTAGTCTTTGGTCACAGGAGACTCAGAAATATTGTTGGGCTCTGTGAGGGCTACATTAAATCAGGACATGGTATCAATAGGTGTAAGTCCATAAAGCTTCCTGTTGAGTGTTCAACTGTGGATTAAAAGAAGCTCGTAAAACATTAGGATAAAGTATAGAAGCCTTATGGAAACCACAGCTGTGATGATGTAAGGACAGAGGCAAGGTTTGTAGCTGAAGGCAATGTTTTCATTAGGTTGGTGCGTTTGTTTGGAAGAAGTGAGAGCTTTGGCCTGAAGAGTCCCAAAGAAGGGGTTGCAGTCCCAGAAGCTTGCCTGCTTTTTCCAGCTGTTTTAGCTTTATTAATGGAAGCAGTGTAAATATACAGTTAAGCTTCAACAGGATACTGTTTAAGTCCTGAGCTGTCTAGTATCAGAAAGGAAACCAGCTGCAGAAAGGGCATGGCTGTTTTCTGGGATTTCTCAAACTCCTGTTCAGACAGCACATTCTCTGACTGTAGAGCTCACTGGCACAGGAGACGAATGAAACCAAGAGCTTAGGATGGGCTGAAGGAGGCTTGGAGTCTCCTGTGAACATCAGGAACATTCTGGATGAAAACAGTCAATCCCAACATCCAACGCAAAAGAAAAGGGGAAAAAAAAAAAAAACCGGGGACGGGGAGAGGTTTGAGGACTTAGGTTTGAGACTTACAACTAGGGCTTAGCTTGCAACAGGTTATTCCATATCTCCCTATTGTAGAATTGCTTGTTGGTCTGTCCAACCTGGTTCTTGGTCAGTCCCAGGAGTCCCAGGCCACTGTCATGGTCTCAAGATGTATGCTTGGAGGGAGGAGAGCATGGTAGCGAAGGGTTTGGGGGTAAATGGACTGATAGTCTTCTCTCCACAGATCATAGACCCCTTGGCCCGTGGCCGAGCTTTCCGTATGGCTGACGACAATGATGGCTACAGCATCCCCCACACGCCGATCACGCCAGGTGCCACATCGCTCTGCTCCTTCACCAGCTCGCGCTCAGGGTTCAATCGCCTCCCACGACGGCGGAAACGGGAGTCTGTTGCCAAAATGAGTTTCCGAGCAGCTGCGGCTTTGGTGAAGGTACTGTCTGTGGGAGGACAGGGACCAGTCTGGCAGCAGGATGGGGCTCTGCCCTGAGAGAAGGGTGAGAGGGAGGGAACTGCTGAGCAGAGAGGACGGGGAAAGCAATGGTGGAGGGGAAGAAACAAAGCCATCTCCTGTTCTGTTTCAGCCATGCGTCTAGGAGGCAGGATTTATCAGAAGCAAAGATGATGGCTAGATTTTGGTACAAGTCTTGCTTTCCCTTTGTTGGCCTGGGGGCTTTGCCAGCAGCCTCAGAGAGTTCCAGGAGATCCAGTTCAGGCTGCCTGAACCTCTAGGCAATCCATCTGCACCTGGTCAGCAGTCATGGAAGAGTTGAAGTACCTGAGGCTCTTAACTTATGCAAGTCTCTTCATCCTGCCACATGTTTGCTTTCCTGTGCCCAGTGACCTTTCTGTGGTGTCCAGTACCACCCATCACTGTGGTTTGGCCGGAGACATTGTACAGTACATGGTAGAGGAGCATGTTGCAAGCCTCACCTGCCCATGGGAGATGGGCACTGTGGGCTAAGAAGTGGGGTAACATTTGTGAGTCTCACCAGGAAGGTGTGACACATCAGCAGGTCTGCTGTGCTCCACACACAAACGTGAACCAGCTCAGCACTTGGGCTCCCTGTGCGCTGGCTGGGGTGCATGTGCCTGGAGTTTGGGTTTCTGGCAGTGACTCGATAACACTTTCTCTGGCTACAGGGACGCTCTGTGAAGGACAGCACCCTGAGGAGAGCTCAGCGGCGCAGCTTCACCCCAGCGAGTTTCCTGGAGGAGGACACGGTGGATTTTCCAGATGAGCTCGACACTTCTTTCTTTGCTCGGGTGAGTGGCAGGGCTGTGATGTGGAGCTGGCCCCAGAGGCAGTGCAAGACTGTAGGTCTGGCAGGACTGTGTGCTGCAGAGAGAAGCACTGCTTTCTGCTGGGGCTGGTGTCTCAAATGTGATGCTGGCTTCTTCTGATGGGACTTCTGTTTCTCTGCCCAGGAAGGAGTTCTTCATGAGGAGCTCTCTACTTACCCAGATGAAGTATTCGAGTCGCCATCAGAAGCTGCAGTCAAAGATGCTGAGGTGAAACCTCTGGATCAGACAGATCTCACAGGAGGTGCTTTAGACAAAAATGAGCTTGAAAGGAGCCACTTGCTACTGTGAGTATCTTCCTGGAAGCTGCAAAAGCCTAACATGAGGTGGTCAACCCATTCAGTGCAGGACCTCCTGCATGGAGGAAGCCAGATCTGAGTGCTGTGAGTGCTTGGTGCAGAGCCCAGAGAGCAGTGCAGTGATGGGTTTTTCTTTAAACCTAGCTTAAGACCTTCTGCCCCAGCTACCCATGCATGTGAAAGGTGACTCTGAGGCCACCTCTGCGGTCTCTCCAGTGAATTCTGGCCCCACATGATGTGTTTTGGAGACTGTATCATGCCTTGAGGAAACAAAAGACACTTTAAATCAGCTGTGAGGATGCTGGGGGCCCAGCCTTTGGCTATGGAGAACATAGGAAAGACAAGAAGGCTGTTGCCATTGCCAGTCACCAGGAACTGTTGTCGTGCTCCAAGGAGCAGCGTGAAGCATTGCTGAGTGTCAAGCTGGGCTACATTCCTCACTTGAAATGAGAGAAAGGTGTGGCACTGATGCTGAGAGCCCTACAAATATGTGGGTGGTACTGTACTGTATGCCTAGATTTTTTCCACCTGAGTAACTGGTACTGAGTAATTGCTCTGTGTCGTTTCCGAGTCAGTTCTAGATTAGCTGGCAGCTCACCCAGCAGAGAGCTCTGCTGGGCGTGAACATGGAGCAGACAGGGAGGTCCTTGTTGTGGTTCTGCTGCTCATGGCCCATCTTGCTGTGTCGGCGCTTTCCCTTCAAGTGTTTCCAAGAACTTGACTCAGTCTTAACATAAGTGGAAGCATTAAATGGTGGGAGTTTGTTGTCACTCCTCTGAGACGGTCTCAGTCTTCTTGGCTCCATTTGGATCTCCTTAAATAGTTCTATTCTTTGAGGAAAATGCATTTCTGTCACAGTTCAGAGAACTGTTATCAGAATCATAGTCGGTTGTCCTTTTAGGTGGCCAGGTGTTTATTTTGGCATAGACTGATAGCCCAGCACTGGAAATATTGGGAAACAGTACGTCCGTAACACAGAAACAACTTGAACTCTTGGGGCAAGAGCAGGCTGCAGTGGAGTCTGCACTTTCTGTTGGAGAAGGACTTTCCAAGGGGAAGATGGGACTTTCAGCTTTATAAAAATGCATCTTCTGCAAGGTGCAATATTGAAAATAGCTGAAGTTTCACAGCAGTGTTTTTGGCTAAAGCGGTTCAGATTCTCCCTCATCCTGTTACTTATCCATACTTCAGAGCTGGCATGATCTCTCCGAGATGCTCTGGTGATCTTTCAGAAGAAAGTTTGTCAGCTGGTTTCTCTGCCCACTTCTGACAACCATTGTCTTTGTGCAGAGGGCGTCATTTAGGAAGCCAGAGGAGGTAGACTAGACTAGAGCGTGTGTCAGGGACATGCCTACTACAGTGCTAGGCAGTGAGAAAGGGTGGGCAAGGGTGAAAAGGTAGGTAGGTTTTTTTGGTCAGGGTCTGAATGCTGCAGACCTGACCCTCCAGACTGCTGTTTGGCAGCAAAGAAACACAAAAACATCTGAATATGATGGAGACTTACAAAGCAGGTACTATTAACCGGTAGCTTGTGCAATATTCATTGCATACTCTATTTTAGTAAAAAAGCCTTCCTTTAGACAGTGTTGCTTGGGGTTTTTATTGTGTTATTGAAGCCTGGTTTTGTTCTCCTCCTGAAGTATGCATTCATCAGTGCAAATAAAGGGAGGAGTGGAAGACAAGACAGATCATGAGAGGTAACTGGCACAGCTTGCAGCATGTGACAGTGTCACTTGCTTAGTCCAGGAAGCTGCTTGGATTCCTGGTCTTCTCCTCTGTCCGATTTGATGGGCGTGGGGGTTTGACTTGCCAGTCCAGTCACAGTAAAGTGCTTTAAAGGTGGGGATTTCCAGTGAGCTAAACTACACTTCCATTTCGTAGCAGAGAGCAGAGTAAGAGGAATGAAGAAGAGGAGGACACAGATGTGCATGAGGCTGCGGACATGCCTGGCTGCAGCCTCCCCATTTTAGCCTGTTGCTGGAACACTTCTTTAAAGCTTTGAGAGCTCCTCATCAGTGGGGCTTAGTTTGGTACAGATGCCTTATGCCTCCTTCTGTGTGTAGTCCTGTGTCAGCTGGTGCTGCGTAACCCTTTGAAGTTTCTACTTCACCTTGTCTTCCATCAGCTGCTGCTCAGCCCAGCTGTGGTGGGACAGACAGAGGCTCTGCTGCCACCAAAGACCGGGGAAGGGCTGGTCCCCATTGCTGTGCCATGCAGAAGGTAACCATTACTGTCTGTCTTTTTATTTCAGCCCACTGGAGCGAGGCTGGAGGAAGCAAAAGGATGGGGCCCTGGCACAGCCCAAGGTCCGCTTGCGGCAGGAGGTGGTGAGTGTCAGCCCGCAGAAGCGTGGCCAGCGCATCGCCGTCCCTGTCAGGAAGCTCTTTGCCAAGGAGAAGAGGCCGTATGGCCTGGGCATGGTGGGGAAGCTGACAAACCGTACATACCGCAAGCGCATCGACAGCTATGTCAAGCGGCAGATTGAGGACATGGATGATCACAGGTGAGAGCTGCAGTCATAGGAAGGGTCCCAACAAAACTAGCAAGTGAGTGGTTGCTGTTACCCTTGGTGACTCAGGTCACTGCCTTCGGGTAGTTGAGTGAAGCCTGGCTGCTAAGACCTCCTAGTCTGTACCCCTGAAGTACAGTGCAAACTGCACAGACTGCAGCATGTTAGCATCACCGTGCACTAGGAGCTCACCCTGCTCCTCACGTTGCTTTGGGTGTCTGTATCTCGGCTACCTGGAGGGACTGCAGATCTCTGCCCCACCGCTGTCTTGCAATGAACAGGAAGGCTGAGGTATCCCTGCCTCTGATCATTCCCTTAAAGTCATTATTTCAGACACACAGCACACTTTGACATCAGGCTTATGTGTTCTCATGGATGTTTTCTTGGGAAAGGGTGGCTTGCCCAGTGTAATGGGGGAGTCAGAGTAAACAGGGTCTGTCTGCCAGCAAGACCTGTCGTTGCCTCCAGTCTTGTACATCCCTAAGTGGTCCTGGCCCTCTACGCCAGATTGTGCCAAGGTGTCTGGGGGAAAACCAGCAGCTTTTCTCCTGTGTTCTGTGAATAGATGTAATATGCCTGGGTTTCTGATTCTGATCTTTTCCCTTTCCCTCCATCCAGGCCTTTCTTCACTTACTGGGTCACCTTTGTGCATTCACTCATCACCATCCTCGCTGTGTGCATCTATGGCATTGCCCCTGTGGGGTTCTCACAACATGAAACTGTTGATTCAGTAAGTAAATCCCCCTGACTTGCCTGAAGTGTGATTGTGTTTCAGCCTTCAGCTGCTGGCTCTTGTGTCATAGTCTTCAGCACATTGGCTACTTGCCTGAGGGCCTTGATGGCTTGACGCTGGTTGTCCAGCCTTGGGGGGCTGCTTGCAGCATCTCTGTGAGCCCCTGTGCTGCCCGCTATCTGTCCTTCGGCCACATTGCTCTTAACGTCAAATTATATCCAGTACAAAGTATGGTGGGGTTGTGTCTGTGCTGGGAGCCCTTTCAAACAACTTGTTCCCCTCCTGGTGGAGACCAGAAGGATGTTCCTGGCAGGGAAGTATTTCAAACCTGAGTTAAGTTTTCACCACAGCTGCAGGATTTTGCTTCTGCCAGGACCAAAACTGACCTGTCTGACTTTGAGAGCTGATCTTGAAGCTGTAGCCTTCCCACGTGTTGTTAAAGGTCTCTGGGGTACATATCTGTACAGCCATATCCCCGCTCCATGCAGGGAATGCCCTGGGGAGCTTCTGACCTACGTGTCTGACGGCTTTCGGAACACTGTCACCAGCACCTGAGCCTACGGTGCCAGTAGGTGCTGCTTATGCTTCTGAGCTGTGTGAAGTTTTTTGCAAGGGTCTCCAGGCCCTGAGATTTCTTGAAAGTTGAGGCAGCCAGAGATAGACATTTAAAATGAAATCTTAACATGAAGGTGCCTATGCCTTGATGGCGTTTTACCTGTGATCCTTTAGAAGACCAGTTTGAGAACCGTGTGCCCAGTCATTGGCTGTGGGAATTTCTGTTCATCCTGGATGCTGTTTTCACCAGCCCCTGCTGTTTTCCCTGCTGATGCTGTAGGCAGGAGCTCATGGGCCTCTCGCTTTCTCTCCTTGCAGGTCTTGCGAAACAGAGGGGTTTATGAAAATGTCAAATACGTTCAGCAGGAAAACTTCTGGATCGGCCCCAGCTCGGTGAGTGCCATTGTCTGGGACTGTTGTGGGCTGATGGGAGACTGCAGCCATGCCACCCCAGGGACCAGGGCCCTCCGCTGCTTGGAGCTTGGTGCTAGCAGCTGCCGTTGGTTGGAGTTCTCCATGGGGCCCTGCCATCACTGGCAGGGTGCAGCAGAGCTCCCGGCCCCAGCCACCCTGCAGAATGGGCTGCCTGGAGGCTGGGATGGACCTTGGCATTCCTGCTTTGCACCCTGTTCCTACGAAGCCAAACAGGGGGCTAGAGAAAATGCAGGATTTACATGGTGTGTGACAGCTCTCCTGATGCCATTTCCCCTGGGAAAGGCTGTGGTGTCTGAAAGTTTCCTGGCCACAGTGCTGGACTTTCTGGGGCCATGGGCAAGGAAATCCCTAAACTTTGTTCTGGGCTTGCCTTCTTCAAAGCAAATATCAAGAGTATGTGATATGTGTTGGGCTTCATCATGCAGGACTTGTCCCTGGTCCCTTGAGCCCTGATAGGGGTACCCCTTGCAGTTCCCCCAGCCTGATCTGCCCCTTGGCTGAGCTGAGTGTTTCCATCTCTGCAGGAGGCCCTGATCCACCTAGGGGCCAAGTTCTCACCGTGCATGAGGCAGGACCAGCAAGTGCACAGCTTCATCAGTGCCAAGCGGGAGAAGGAGAAACACTCAGCTTGCTGTGTGCGGAACGACAAATCAGGCTGCGTGCAGACCTCAGAGGAGGAGTGCTCAGTGAGTGCAGTGGCCCCTTTCCATGCTGTACCTGCAGGCTCAGGGCCACTTCTGTTGATGCTTCTCCCACCCTGGGCTTCACAGTGACACCTCTCCTCTCTCCTGCAGTCCACGCTGGCTGTGTGGGTGAAGTGGCCCCATCACCCCAGCACACCAATGCTGGCAGGAAACAAGAGGCAATTTGGGTCTGTCTGCCATCAGGACCCCAGGTAGGTCCTGCCTAGCCCAGCTGCCATCCAGGAGGGGGACAGGGCTGCTGTGACAGTAGAGTCAGAGAGGCACGGAGTTGCCTCTCCGGATTGCCTCTCTGCCCAGTTGATTGCTCTGGAAACCATGGGACATGGGGACAGTGATGTCCCTACCCGCCCCAACAGCTGCAAGGGAGGCAGAGGCAGAGTGTGATCATATTTTTGCTCACCATTGTTGGCTGCCCACCTGCACAGTGGCCCTTTGTGAGCTGTGGGTGCCTTCCTTATCCCTCTATCCCTTCTCACCTGCTCCCCACACAGGCTCCCTTTTTGGGGTACAGGAGTCATGTTCCCAGGATACTTTTGCCTCAGAGCTCTGCTAGCCTCTGTGTGCCACAGCACACCTTTGCCCTTGGTCACCATGGGCTGATGTAGAGCTGAGACCAGCTGAATGCCCACCTTTGGGGTTGTGTCCTGGAAAGGAGGCAGTGAGTTGCTGGGCAGCTGCGTGCTTTCGGATGGCTGCCTTTGTGCGGAAGCCGTGATCTCTGCTTACTGGGAGGAGGCTGCAGCTTTGATCAGCGCGGCCTTGGCTGATCTGATGTAGTGTGTCACTAGCCCCTTGCCAGGGACAGAGGGGAGCTGTGGGACCACAGCCCGGGGGCAGGGACAGAGCAGTGGCTCCCTGGGGGATCCTGCCTGGTGCTGGGGAAAGTTATTTCTCAGGTTGATCTCTGCTTTCCATTGCTGCAGGGTGTGCGAGCAGCCAGCCTCGATGGAGCCGCATGAGTGGCCAGATGACATCACCAAGTGGCCGGTGAGCACTGCTGGTGGCACAGAGCCTGTGCGGGCAGCTGGAATATGGCATTTGCATCCCACTGTACAGAGCCACAGCTGTGTTTGTGGCAGGGGGAGCATCTCTGGTGCAGCCTCCTGCTTGTTGTCACAAACGCCAGATCAAGGCATCCATGGCTTTGTCTAGTCAAGGCTCAAAGCCCTTCAACAACAAAAGTTCCCCTGTGACAACTAAAGCCCCAGGCTGTGCCAGGATAACAGGATGATGGAGACCCAGTCAGCCTCGGGGCTGTTGTCGCCCCTTGTCAGAGCGGAGGTGTTGGTTGAGGCTCAGGCAGACGGGGTGACAGGCACCATCCTGTCAGAGGGAGGCCTTGGGAGGCCCGCGTCTGCACAACTGGCTTCTTCCCAAGGGGCTGCTTTGACTTTACCCAGGCAGCAAGCAATGCCATGGCTGGCTGATTGCAGCCTGTTGTCGTTTTCCAGATCTGCACAAAAAACAGTGCTGGGAATTACACCAACCACCTTCACATGGACTGCGTGATTACAGGCCGGCCCTGCTGCATTGGGACCAAAGGAAGGTAATGAGTTTTACCTGCATGGAGAGGGGCTGGGTGTTGGGGTGAGACACAGGGGGACCTTTTCAGGTTGTAGACACAGCCTTTTGTCCTTCCCATATGCAGCCCGGAGCTGTGCTGGGAAGGGGAGCTGGACAGGGAGCCATGACAGGTCTTCCAGATTGAGCAGCACTCTGGAATGAGCAGTAGATAACAGACAGCCCAAGTCTTTGATGTGGCAGGGTATCTCGCTCAACTGGTCCTGCAGTTTGGAGGGACTCAGATCCCAGGGGATTAAATACTTCTGCTGGGGAGTTCTGCACTTCTCCTTGGGAATGGCCAGCTTGGTCCTGACAGGCTACATTGGCCCCAGCCTGGAGCCCCTGAGCACTCAAGGAGGTGTCAGGAAAGGACCTGCTCTGGGTTTGCCAAGTGGGAAGATGCTGATCTTCCTCATGTTGCTTCTCAGCTTGAGTAATTGCCCAGTGCTTGGGCCTGGTTTTCCCTGCTAGGGAGAAAAATCAATGCTGCGGCAAGGAGTTTCTCTGCCCCTGAAAGTCATGACCAGGACACTCTTGGCCTAGCCCCCCCTTTCCACACTGTCAGCTATGGAAGCACAGACTCCCCCAGCCCCAGAGATGCAGCTTTCCAGACCTCTGGTGGTTCTTTCTCAGCTGTAAATAGCTCAGCTTTAGCACTTGTTTTGGAGCCCCTGTGTGCAGAGCATTAGTCTGTGGTGGGGACTCGGTCTGCCTGTGGGAGAGAAGCCAGAGGGGTGTATGGAGGGTGGCACTGGCTCAATGGGGATGTTCTAGTGCATCTGTTGCAGACACTACAGCACGTCAGGGGCAGCTGAAGGCATCAGTTCTCAGGCAGATTTGGGATAAGACAAGGGGGAGCGGGTGACCTGGGAGGGCACAGGATGGTCCATTATGCCTTCCATGCATGACTTGTTCCTCGTTTTGATTACTTGTGTCTCCCTCAGGTGTGAAATAACTTCCCGGGAGTATTGTGAATTTATGCGAGGCTATTTCCATGAGGAGGCAACCCTCTGCTCTCAGGTAAGTGCAGAGCTGGGGGTTTGTATGGCTGTCCTTCTGCCTTCTGTTCCCCTTAGCAGCTTGGCAAGATCAGGGGGTGACTGTGGTGCAGTGTAGGTGGGAGTCCTGTGTTCTGTCCCACCCTGAGCGCAGGGAAACCTGCTGATCCACACTGTCCCTGAGCGACAGAGCTGGCTGCATCTGTCGCTCTTTGGAGACCAGTTTAGGACCTGGGCTTGCAGCTGTGAAAGCCCAACACAGGACCACTGTGGAAGCAGCGGGTGAATGCCATCTTCCCGCTCCACTGCCGAGCAAATGCGGATGTCTCAGTTATGCATGGGCTGGAGTAAAGAATGAGGGCATAAAGCTGCCACAGGGAACAGGAAGGGTCATCTGTAACTTGGTGTTGGAGACAAGGGTTGGGACTTGATGCAGCGGAGCAGAGGGAGGAGAGCCCCTCTTTCAGAGCTAACTGCAGTCTCTGCCCTGGCCTTGGTAAGGGGCCCGTGCTGGCTGGCACACCTCACAGCCCCACTTCTGCCCCAGGTGCACTGCATGGATGATGTCTGTGGACTCCTCCCTTTCCTGAATCCAGAAGTCCCTGACCAGTTCTACCGCCTCTGGCTCTCGCTTTTCCTCCATGCTGGGTAAGCACAGCTGTAAAACTTACACTGTCTGGGTGGGGGAACTCTGAACCCTGGGACTGCGGAGGCTTGTTCTGGTGGTCCCTTCCCTGGGGGACACGGGCGTGCTGAGCTGTTGTCCCTGCTGGGGTTTACCATGCTGCATTTGCTGGGAGGGATATCAGAGGCGTGGGCAAGGCCAGACCAGGAGCTCTCCATGAAGGCTCGGAAAAGAACACAAGCACAGGGGTGACTTCAGTGGCTGCTGCTTCAGCTCCTGTACTCTGAACTTGGCAGGATCCTGCACTGTCTGGTTTCAGTCTGTTTCCAAATGACGATCCTGCGGGACCTAGAGAAGCTGGCAGGATGGCATCGCATCTCTATCATCTACCTGCTCAGTGGCATCACTGGGAACCTTGCCAGTGCAATATTTCTACCCTACAGAGCAGAGGTGGGTCTCCTGCAGACCAGGGTCCGGGTAACTTGCCCTGAACACAAGCCTTCTCTACATGCCTGTGCCTCTCTGGCAGAGGCAGAGAGAAGACACCAGAGCTGGGTTCATCTTTGCAGCATGTGCCTTGGGCAGATTTGCAGCTAGAAGATGGCATCACACCATCATCTAGCTGCTGAGCGATAACGTTCCCCAGAGTACCCTGGGCTTTCCAAGTCACTGGCATGGTCTGGCTGCAGTAAGGCAGCTGCTTCTCGTAATGAATGGGGGGTTTGTTCAACCACAGTTTAAGAGAGGCTGGGAATTGAGAACTGTAGCTGATACCAGAGACCCTCTGCATGTGAGCAGCAAAGAGCAGAGCTCACTTTTCCCACGGACTGTCCAAGACTGTCTTCCAGGTCCTTCAATGAGGAAAACTGCATGGTGGGTGGGGGGAGCCATGAGATTGCCTTCAACACCTTCTTCCCTCTGGTGACTTAAACCACAGCTGCCCTCCTTAAATGTAAAGTCTGTTCCAGTGATTGCTGGCCTCACGCCTACTTTGATCCTAAATCAAACCCGGCCCCTTTACTCCTTGAACCCCATTACAAGGATGAAGTTGCAGGCTGTGGCATCTCTTCCCCAAGAAACACTGAACAAGGAGTAGAATAACTAACTAAATAGCTGTAATGCCTGGAGCTGTCTGCAGAAGCCAGGCAGATGGGATGTGCCTGATGTTACCTGTAATGCTCTTCTTCTGCAGGTTGGCCCTGCAGGATCCCAGTTTGGGATTCTGGCCTGTCTCTTTGTGGAGCTCTTCCAGAGTTGGCAAATCCTGGCACGCCCATGGAGGGCTTTCTTCAAGCTGCTGGCTGTGGTGCTCTTTCTTTTCGCCTTTGGCCTCCTGCCTTGGATCGATAATTTTGCTCACATTTCAGGATTTATCAGTGGTTTCTTCCTCTCCTTTGCCTTCCTGCCCTACATTAGCTTTGGGAAGTTTGATTTATATAGGAAGCGATGCCAAATTATAGTTTTCCAGCTCATCTTCATTGCACTCTTCTCAGGACTTGTGATTCTGTTCTATTTCTACCCCATCAAGTGCGAGTGGTGCGAGTTCCTTACCTGTATACCATTCACAGACAAATTCTGCGAGAAATACGACCTGGATGCACAGCTCCACTGAAAGGCAAAGACTGGTTTCTCGAGCAGGCACTGGAGATGGACTGTCTTTGCGTTTGCTGTGCCAGTTCCATGCGGACAAAGCCTCTAATCCAATGACACTTCTAACCCTGCCCGTGGTTAATTTAAACTGTCTCCTTAGCACTTGGCAGGCATGTTTTGCCTTATCTCAGAAGACTCTGAAAATGGAACATTTGTGCCTTGTTCAATTGTATTGAACCTTTTCTGCTGCCATTATTTTTATTACACTAGTTTCAATACTACATTTTTAACCAGAGTTGTTTACTACTGCCAAGGTGGTGATTAAACGGTAAGGTAGCGTTTTAGCTACTGTTAATTGTTCTGCATAGTCTGTGGCTATGTTTGTTACTTTATTTCACCTGTGCTGTTTCATGTACCAGTAGAATTAATCCTTTTCTAGCACCCAAACCAGTCAGACACAGATTTGCAGCTGGAAACAAGGGCCTTAAAAGCCTCAGAAAACTAGAGCGTCTCTTTAATCACTGCAAGTGAATTCCACAAACAGCTCAGAGGCCGGCATTTCAAATAGCAACTGCAAAAAGCAAGTGAGAATGTCCGTTCAACTGGAGTTTGTTTCTCTTTGAAATGTTACAACCTTTTCCTCAAGGAAAGTGATGAATACACAGTCTGGTCACGGTAGAGCTGGATTCTCTGCTCTCTCTGTTAAAGAAAGAAAATGTTTGGCAGTGACAACAGTTACTGCATGCTGGGCTCTCTTATCAGCGCATTATCACTCCCAGACAGGCGCAGGGGCATGGGCTAGTGCCACAGGTGACTGCTGGTCACAGGCTGCATAGGGCAGATGGCTTCTGCCATGGCACATATTTTATGACACTGGATGTTGCAAATGTGGCAGCATTGAAAAAAGAAAAACAAAAACGTTCCTGTGGTCGCAAAGCAACAGTTTCTAACCCAGCCAGCTGGAGCCACAAAACAAAAACCCAAGCATTTGGAAAAGCTGGTATTACCACTGCTCTTCAGACACTGTGACTGTGTTTTTAGAAGTGGGGGGGAAGCAGGCATAATTTTAAACTTACTAAGACTAAGAATCTTGGCCACATCTTCTGTTTGTGTGCACAACTTTCTAAAAATAGCAGTATAATACCAGAATTATGTCTCCATAGGTTACAAACAGGTAAACATACATGCTACTCATGCTTCCTATGCTGGAAGTGTTCTTAAATGCATCAGTTGCACAGAAATATCATGACCAAAAGTTGTCTAGTAGTGTGTCCTAATTTCTGAGAACAATGAATCTGTTGAACTCAAGTTTCTGTAAATCAGAAAACGGAGAAACTGGAAGTCAAAACCCACAGGATAGGTAAGCTGAGCTCCCTTTTTCTAACTCTTTAGAGCTTGCAGTAATTGACAAAAATGGCTCCAAATACACCCACTGTGTAACAGAAAAGAACGTGACGTGTTTGCTTTGTTGTGTTTGCTCATGTGCACCCATGGGCCATTTCTGTTAGCTGCAGGTGCCCCAAATGGTACAGGAGCCCTAGAAGCAGGGTGGGGGAACAGTCCCTTGGGTATGAGACTCTGAGGCACACAGAAGGTCCCAAAAGGGTGATGTCAATCGCCTGTAGCACAGAGACCTCCCTCCTTTTAGGGCTTAGTGAGCACCCAGCCATGTTCCTGACAGTGAGTGCCAGGCATTCAAGGACCCTAAAAGCAAGCAAGTTCCTAGAAGCAATCACAGCAGCAAACAAAGGAATGCTGCATTTAATGAGCCTCAAAGACATTGTGGGAGCAGATTCAGAGTCTAAACATGAAGTAAGGGGCCAGCACTAAGACGTTGCTGCTGCTCCTGATGTATGTTAACTGAAATAATAGCTGAATTGTCATTCCCTGCCCCGAGAGAAGCACTGACACCACAATCAGGCTCTGGAAATAGCCCACAGCCAGGACACAAGCCTAATGCCCGCACAGGCATTCAGAAATGCTCTGCTACGCAGCAGAGAGCGGCAACACCAGCTACTGTGAGCCTGAGCACTAAGGCCTGGGAAGAGGAGGATGAATTGGTAGCTCTCACTGGATATTCAGGACCTACCTGACAGGTTACTTTCGAAGCTTTTTTATGAAGCTGACCTCATCCCGGTTTCTGATGCCGTACCTGAACAGAGAGTTATGCTGTTATATGCCAGCTTCCCAGGAACCACAACCTTTGAAATCCTATAGCCTCTTTCCCAGGGGGAGACGGACTCCTATGATCGCGTGCTGTGCTCTAATGCAGGACAAATTAAAATTCTCACTTGTGTATGTAGAACATGCTGCCAGCACTGAAGGATCCGATCATCTGCCTTTTTAACTGCAACATCCCCTTAAATGCAACATCTATCACCCATGTCTCAGTCTTTCAAGGAGAGCTTTGATTAGGGCTGTCTTACTACATTTTTAATACTTCAGACAAACTGTATGCAACAGCTAGAGTGCTCAGAAACACCTCCTGCCTCCTTGCCCTGACAATGAGTGTGGAAAGGGGGGAGTCATTTGTCAGTGTTGTTATTAGATTATCACTGATAGGTGGCTGAGCAGGTCCAGAGCCCAACACACTTACCGTTGGCTTGCTCTTTGCTTGCAATTCTTCCTCTCTCCTTTCTACCTCAGCAGCTCTGTGAGGGTGCTGCTCAGGTTGGACAGAGAGGTTGTGCAGTCTATGTTCTTGGAAATACTCAAAACTCAACTGGATACAGCCTTGAGCAACCAGCTCTAGCTGACCCTTCCAGAGGTCCTTTCCACCACATGATGTGTCCTGACTCATCCTCTGCTGAGTAGCTGCTCCCCAAGTGCTCCCAGTTTCCTTGGAGATGAGATAATGTGCTTCACATGCACAGTGCCATCCCTGACCTTCTCTGTGTTCTACTACCCTCACATTCATGCTTTTTCTCACTAATCTTGACTCTGCAGAACACCTCAGGTACAAGCTTAGTAAACATAACCTATTTTGATTATGTTTGGCATGGACGGCCAAAAGGCAATGTGTCTGAGTGCCCTGAATTGGATGAACACACTCAGCACAGGACGGTTGTGGCTGAGGAACAACCTGAAACCTTCCTGTCCCACTGATGGGCTCTCAGTCTGCCAGGACAGGGCCTGTCCCACCTTCCACCCTGTTTCAGGTGCAGGACCTGTCCAAGCCAGGGCCACGAAGATGATCAGAGGGCTGTGAGGACAGGCTGAGAGTTGGGGGGGTTCAGCCTAGAGAAGAGAAGGCTCTGGGGAGACCTTAAAGCCCCTTCCAGTCCCTAAAGGGGCTCCAGGAAAGCTGGGGAGGGACTCTGGATCAGGATGGGGAGCCATGGGACGAGGGGGAATGGTTTTACACTGAAAGAGGGGAGATTTAGATGAGATCTGAGGAAGAAATTCTGTGTTGTGAGGGTGCTGAGCCCCTGGCCCAGGTTGCCCAGAGCAGCTGTGGCTGCCCCATCCCTGGAGGTGTTCAAGGCCAGGTTGGACGGGGCTTGGAGCAACCTGGTCCGGTGGGAGGTGTCCCTGCCCAGGGCAGGGGGTGACACTGGGTGATCCTTCTATGATCCTGTGATTTCCAGTCCCAAGCTAGCCCTGCCGTGCACATGCTGTGTGGATACAGCAAGGCCTCCCCCACCTCCTCAGCAGAGCCTGCATCACTCACTCTCTCAGCTTCTTCCTGTCATCTGCCAGTTTCTCTCCGGCGTAGGTTAGGTGGTACGTCCTCCATATGTACTTCCTAGGGGAAAACGACTTAGTGGAGCGGCAGGGGGCAGGCCCGCTTCCCCGGCCGGCCACGGCTGAGCGATGAAGGTGGGGGTGCTCAGCCCGCCCCGCCCGGCCCCAGCCCCGGCCCCGGCCCCGCTCACCAGCTGAGGTGCTGGCACGCCGCCCTGCCGTGCTTGCCGCAGCTGGACGTGCCGCCGCAGCGCCTTCTTCAGCTCCAGCACCGAGGCGTTCTGCACCACCACCACGGCTGAAGGAGAGCGGGGGGGGACAGAGCCCCGTCAGCGCCCCGCGCCCGGCCCGCCGCCCCCCGCCGGGCCCCCGCCGCCCCGGGACTCACGCATGGTCTCGCCGTCCGCCTTGCAGACCCGCACCGTCATGGCCTGCCCGTACTCCAGCGCCACCTGCGAGCCGATCTCCTCCGCCGTCACCTACGGGAGAGACCGGCGGGACTGACACCCCGCCGCCCGCACACCCCCCGTCCCCCGGCCGGGTCCCCGTCCCCATCCCCCAGCGCCCCCGTCCCCACCTGCGGCGGGAGGTCGCAGAGCAGCGGGTCCTGCACCAGCCGCGCCAGCGCCGCCTGGAAGAGCTCCAGCACCTCGGCGTGCGCCAGCTCCTCCTCGGCCTCCGCCGCGCCGGCCGCCATCGCCGCGCCGGAAGGGGCGGGAGGAACCGGCGATGCTGCTCTTCTGCCCGGCCTGCGGCAACGTGCTGGTGGCCGAGGAGGGGCCGCGCTGCCACCGCTTCGCCTGCACCACCTGCCCCTACGTGCGCAACGTCACGCGGAAGGTGCCGGGGCGCGGGGGCCGGGGGGGCCGGGGCGGCGGCGGGGCTCCATCAGGGGCGGCGGGGCCGGGCCCCCCTGACCGGCGGCGTCCCCCGCAGGTGACCAGCAGGAAATACCCGCGGCTGAAGGAGGTGGACGACGTGCTGGGCGGCGCGGCGGCCTGGGAGAACGTGGACTCAACGGCAGGTACGGCCGGGGCGGGGGAACGGGGTGGGGGGGGGGTGGGAGGGGAGATACCGGGCCTCGCCTCGGCTGACGGCGCCGCGCCTCGCCCCGCAGAGCCCTGCCCCAAGTGCGAGCACCCCCGCGCCTACTTCATGCAGATCCAGACGCGCTCGGCCGACGAGCCCATGACCACCTTCTACAAGTGCTGCAACCCGCAGTGCGGGCACCGATGGCGGGACTGAGGGACACCGCCCGCCCCGGGCCGCCCGCCGCCTGAGGGGCCGCCGGGCCCGGCCCGGCCCGGCCCGCTGAGGGTGAGGGGCCGGGCCCGGCAGCGCCAGGCCCGCCGGGACGGGGGTCGGGCGTCCTCTCCTGCAATAAACGTGTCAGTAACCGTCTGTGTGTGGGTGATTTAAAACCCGACCCGGGACAAGGCTGAAAACGACAGTCGGAGCCTCGAAAAGGGTGTTGGCCCTGTGCCATGATACTGGGGGAGAGCTCTTCACACAGGGCTGTGGTTCTGCTAAAAACACACATAACAAAATAATGCCATGCACACTAAGAAAACAGCGTTTAAAACTATAGAATCACAAAATGATTTAGGTTGGAAGGGAGCTTAAAGATTATCTTGTTCCACCCCCTGCTCTGGGCAGGGACACATCCCACCAGACCAGGCTGCTCAAAGCCCCGTCCAACCTGGCCTTGAACACCTCCAGGGATGGGGCAGCCACAGCTGCTCTGGGCAACCTGGGACAGGGGCTCAGCACCCTCACAGCAAACAACTTCTTCCTCAGATCTCATCTAAATCTCCCCTCTTTCAGTGTAAAACCATTCCCCCTCGTCCCATGGCTCCCCAGCCTGATCCAGAGTCCCTCCCCAGCTTTCCTGGAGCCCCTTTAGGGACTGGAAGGGGCTTTAAGGTCTCCCCGGAGCCTTCTCTTCTCCAGGCTGAACCCCCCCAACTCTCTCAGCCTGTCCTCACAGCAGAGGGGCTCCAGCCCTCCCAGTATCTCCGGGGCTTCCTCTGGACCTGCTTTTACAGGTCCGTGTCCTTGTGCCGAGGACACCAAAGCTGGATACAGTACTCCAGATGGACCTTGAGATAACTAAGCTAAAGAACAGTTACCAAACAGCACAGAGCCAGCTGCTGTGCAACAGAAGAGAAGGCAAAGCAAAAAGTAAAATGTTACCACTATGGCCTTAGGATGAGAAAAACGGAAAAGGGTGCCTTTGCTATGCCCTGTGAAAACCACGTAAGATAAAGCAGAAACCGTAAACTACGTGCTGTACAAATAATTATTGGTAAAAACAATAAAGTGGGATCAACTATTATTTGTATCTCAACATTAAGCTTTATTCTCAGTTTAAATACACTCAAAAGTAAAAAGGATAAATAACTTAATAAAACATTTAATCTGCATTAACACTCACTCCTACAGGCTAAACCAATTTAATATGACTCCGCTTTACCTCTTTTATACAGGGATAATCTGCACCCATTTATTCCAGTTCACTTCAGAGGGGAACACTCGTCCCAGCCTGAGAGTACAGTCTATCGTAGGCTCGTAGTATATTGTTGGGCTTTCGCTCAGTTTGGGATTGTTCACTTGTTCTTCCATAACTGGCTGAGAGAACAGCGACACCGGGGACGGCTTTTTCATGTAGAATCGTCTGATGCAGCCAAGAGTTTCCAGGCCCTGCAGAAAAATTCACATATTTTGGCTTGAGCAGTTGTGATGACGAAAAATATGCACTGAACGCTGTTCTACCTACAGTGTTCTCAGAAATGTTAGACAATTTATACTAAAAGTGGCTTCAGTTCACTCCTTCAGGAGACCATGGGGATGGCAAAGATTACAGCACAACAGTGCAAGCTGACATAGCTGGGTATACGCTCGTTTGTTACTTTCAGCACAGTGGCTGGCCAGAACTCGTGTCCAACAACAGATCTCAACGTTTACGACCAGATACAAACCACTTAAGGCAGGAATAGATGTAATTTCTAGACTCCTGGGTCGGTTCTTGCTGATGGGTTATCGTTTATTCCCACAGCAGCAGCCAGCAAGGCAATCGGTTGCGCTGTTATGTGCTGAAAACAGGCGCTGTGTATTCAGTAATCTCACACAGGTACGCTTCTAGATTTACTAATAATTGGTATATTGCAGATACAAGCTCTGTGTATGGTTTCAAAACTAGTTCTTACCAAATTTATTGGTAGAGAAGTTAGATTCAAGTTCAATTACCTGTAAAATGTACAGGTAATTCCTTGACGTTGGGGATTTGAATAGAAGTAGCCTAGGAATCTGTATTTCTCTCCCACATGTGCACGCCTCACCACTATACACTCTGTACTGAAGTCTTAAACCTGTCTGCTGCTGCTCGGCCTTGTCCCCTGGTCCCAGCTCCCCTCAAGGGGCTGCTGCTGTGGCCCAGGACGTAGGGGCAGGCTGTGCTGGGACAGCCAGGAAGCAGGGTGGTAGCTCAGTGCACAGCCGGTAGCACACACAACCTGCATTGTCACCAAAATGCCCGAGCCTTTGGACAGAAGTGTGGCATAGGTACACTAGAATATTAATGACCAGTGCTAGTAAGGGAAGTCACACTTAAGGGAAGGACTGCAATATTACTGCTCTACTTCAGATGCAGGGAAAAATAAAATCGTTGCAGGGAAAAAATAAAATCAAGGTTTCATTTGCAAAGTAGCAATGGTGGCAATCAAACTTCAAGGTGTGGGGAAAAAATAGGAGAAACTCACATTTTCTCACCACATACTGTTTTACAATTAAGGGTATATGACTTTCAGCAGGTCTGTCAGCACAGGAGGACTTATTTACAGTACCATCTAGCACAGACACATTTCAGTCTGATTGTTAGGTCAAAGACTACCCATTCAAAGGTGTATATAAGAAAAAAACTAAGATAAACTCTATGGGTGATTAACGCTGCATTAAACATCCCAACTTAATATTTCACAGTGACAAGCCACCTCTCTTCAGTAACCAACTAGAATTTCAACTGCATGTATATCCATTTCAGAAGCAAGTTCAAATTTTAAAATCAGTAATAGAGTAATTTCAAGGACGGGTAAAGCAGGCTTGCTTCCTTCCTTCCTCATTTTGAGCAGTAACTTGCTCTGGCTTTGGTTAATTTACACTAAAGGGAGAAGGTTGTTTTTCATGCTTCCTTCTCAATCCCGTTTTCCTGGGACTTCCAGCAAAGTTGTTGCTGACTCTTACGTGTGGAAGCTGAACCCAGTGAAAGCTCATGCAGCTGATGATTCACACACCTGCAGGATCTCTAAAACGGCGACAGGCTGCAGCACCCCCACGTAATGCTGCAGCAGCGTGCCTTCCGTTACGCCTGGCTTCGTCATGATGTGGTAGAGCACAGCTTCCATCATCCCCTTACACACGGGTTTATTCAGATTTCCATCCACAATCCTCCATGGTCTCCCAATGAAGCAGACATTCTCGCAGGCCCTGCAAAAGACAGTTTAAGTTCAGCTCTGTCAGGAATTATTCTTCCAGCTAGATTTGCGTAATTTCTGCATAATAGAGATTCTTACTAAACCCATTGCCAGTATGCTCACATTTTCATTTACACATAGGTGTAAATTCTGCAGCTGCTCTGAGAATGGGCACAGAGTGGTGCTCATCTACTAGACACTTCCACAGACCTGAAGCATTTCACACTCAGTGTTCACCAACCGAGGAGCACTTTTTGCACCATTATACCAGCCAACAGTTACCTTAAGTCCACGTCCAGGAAAGCTTTGTTTCTTGCTAGCTCTAATATCCTCCAAAATTTATCCAAGACCTGCTTCAATCTGCAACATGCAGCAACAGTGCTCAGAGAAGAAAGAAATTCCTCATTTTTAGCATTTTGGAGTCAAAAGGCAGACCCCACAAGGAAATTCGCATTTCCCATATTGTAGTTTCTCCAGGCCTTTCCTGGGCACGTGGAAGCTGAGACTTTCTGGCAGTGGGCTTATTTGTGAAATAAAAGTAGTTTCGTTCCTCTGATATTTGGAGCTAGTTGGTTTTGTGGAAAAAACATGCATCAGAGAAATTTTTTCAGCATGCATACGAGCGTGAGTAATATTAACAAGAACAATGGAGGAAAACACGGGTTTTTTCCATCACCAATGCTCTCTGCCCATCGGAGCATAAAAGTAAAGTTTCCAAAGCATTTACTTCCAGACATTATTTTGGTAGTGCTAAGCATTTGGTTATTCTGCAGACATCTGTTACTCACCGGTCCCTGGCTGCCTGGGATACTTCTGTCATAGAACTTCCTGGAAAGAAAAGAACACACAGTTTTTAATTAACCCAAATTCCTTATCTAGTGGAAGGAGAGTAAAAGGTGGCTACACTGTAAAATGCAACAGCTTGTGCTAGATAATTACACAAGCAAACCATGCTGCATGTTGTTCTGAGCGGCATGGGGAGCTCTAAGCTTCCACCCTGCCTGCCTTTACCCGTCTGCAGCGTGCTCCTTCCTCCCACACCTCTTCTCCCAGCCACATCTGCCTGCTCCAACCACACCTTCTGTGCTGCCATTCCCAAATCACAGCAAGAATTTTCGTTCCTGGAAGTCTGACGACATGGCCGAACAGATGGACTGAAACAGCGGAGTTTCACAGAGAGAGATGTGAAATGCAGGGTCTCGGCTTGCAACCGCTCATACGGGTTTATTTAACGTAATGCTCCTGGTGACCATACGGAAGTTGAGCAGAATCCGAGTAGCTGTCGACTTAGGACTCGAGAACGCAAACTCAAGATTTCAGCAGGGTTCAGTGAAGGTTGTCTCTGCAGCTTCCATTATGCATTATGTCATGTGTTTTAATTACACAATTACTTAATGTAGGTACTTCTACCACACCCAGAGGCTAACAGCTTTGGCTTCAGCACATGTAAGCCCTTCAGCTGGCCTTCATCACTAAGAACTCTGCTTGATAACGTAATTATTGTTTTTTCCCTCCTGTGTTACAAACAAGTAGAGGAAGTTAAATCCAAAGCAATACTTCAGTAGTTCCCCGTTAAGAACTGCTGAAGTCTTTGCTGTTCAGACAGCCCTGAGTCTATTTCCTGCAGGAAGGCTCCAGTTAAACAATACCGAGCTCTAAGATGCTGCGGATCAGCCTGCACTGATTCACATGGCTGGCTGCAGCTGCAATGTGGGTAACGGCAGATCTTGGCAAAATACCGCACAAGCAGTTAGCTTGTGATTCAGTCTGAAATCAGAGCTGATAAAAACAAAAACAAAATGAAATTCCCAACAACCTACTTAATGCAAAGCTTGGCAAGAACGACTAGCTATTAAAAAAGAAAACTGGCAGTAAAAAGGAAATGAAAATGAAGTCAGATTGGGTTACAAATGAGGCTATTAATCTTCTCACTGGCATGTGCTGCTTTCTGGTGAATGGTTTAATGACTTTACAACTTTCAGTCGTGGCCATTCTAGTTAAATGTGTACACCAGTAGCGCTGCGTTTTCTAGGTTTAGAGATGTCTAGCCTTTGGACTGAAGCCAGAGATGAGAAACTTCAGCTCCAATTATGTTTTTGGAGAAGAGCAAGACATGGAAATGAGTTTCTAAGGAAAACACATTTCTGGACTAGGCATGAACGTTCCAGCAATAGGCATAGGAAGGAATCTTTGATGTATTTGAAACCTCCAAGACCTTCCAGATCAAGTACTGTTATGCCACTTCATCTGTGAGAAATGACAACCTCTCTCTCTGGTAAGGTTTCATGAAGAACCTAGTATTGGCTTATGAAATGGAGCTACCTGTTTGGGATAACTGATGATGAGCTACTCTCTATTTCTCGGAGGTAGAGTGCTCCTACATACCTTTAGAGACTCCCGGGTTCTCCTGTAAGTAGGAAAGGTCATCATCCTGCTCACTGGCTGATTGTTCAAGGCTAGGGATCTGCTTGTTGTGCTCAGTGCTGAGCTCAGCATTCTCTACTTCAAGTTCTTTGTCCTCAGAGCAAGATTCACCTTGTTCCTTGTAAGCGTCCACACTCACAGCATCTGGAGCACAGACTGGGTGTTCAGTGAGGTGTTCTGTCTGCCCTCTCGGGGAGCCTGTTTCTTCATCCATGATTAAAGCTTCCTTCGTTGTAACAGGATCAGTAAAATTTGCATCACAGTTACTTTCATTTGCGCTTTTCAAACCACTCTGGGAACCCTGGCAGAGCTGACTGCCATCTTGAAGGACATCATTTTTAGTCTTACATCTCTTCCTCGGGGGCTCTTCATCGCTGACAGATTCCGTGTCTTTTCCCAGCTGCTCCTCCTCTCTCGAACATTCCTCTCCCTTTGGTTCTGATGGCAGGCAATCCTGCTGTACATCTGGGAGAGCGGAGTCCGCACCTTGCTGATCAGAATCATCTGGTTTATTCTTCAGACAGACTGAATGTAGTAGCCACGGCTTGGCAAACACTATTGCAACCAGTCTTATGGCATGGCCTCCTACTTCTAAAATCTGCTGCATTTCAACAAGGTCCTATAAAAAAAACCCAACAAACCAAATACAAAAATTATCTCAGGAGCTTTCACCGGGAAATGTCAGTTTAACCAAATATCATGGAATTGCCACCTTTAACTGGCAGCAAAGAAAGAAGAGCTTAGTAGAATATTGAATTTTCTGTCCTGCTGCACTGAAGTTGAAAAGATGCTTTATCCCTTAAACTTTTCTGAAGTTACAGCACAAGGCAGTTTTGTTCAGCTTAAATTAAGTTAAAATGTAACTGGGAAAAAGTATTTTGCTTCCAAAGGTGAATGTTCGTTCCTCTAGGTTTCTGAAACAGTTTATTCCTATCTTTGATTAAGTGCTGCTTTAATTTTTGGCCTTCCTAACTTTAAGGCAAGATTGCTATCAGGTATTGCTATGTGATCTCTTGCCTCTCTCTTGCTAACAGATGGCTTTGTTCAATTTGTATTTGCTTCCTACGGTCTGGAAGATTGTCCTATTCAAGGAGAATAGTAAACATGCAAACATGTATGGAAAGCAGCTGGCTGTAAAACCACCTGAATGTACTGCTCCAAGCTCCTTGTGCATTCAGGTTCCACCTCTTCATAGTTGCAGAAACGTTTGCTCAGCTCAGTTTTGCAAATTCCAAAGTGGGAAGTTTCCTCTATTGCGTTACGGATCTCCAAAACAGCAGCTACATCTCTGGGATTATAGCCATAACCTTCTGTACACTCACGGAGAAACTGATCAACCTCATACTTTTCTTCTTGGACATTTATCAGCCTGGTAAAAGTTTCAGGGAGGCAGGAGACTCCCACAGGCATGTTATCAAGCAGAGAAGAAACTGCAAAGCAAATAAAAAACAAGTGTATAAGCTGTGAGACAGTTATTACTATGCAATACACTACAGAAAGATAAGTATTCTGAGACAGACAGATTAGAGGTACTATAGACTGTTCCAATTAAAAACAGAGCTCAGTTTTCCATCTTCATTGCTGCAGTTTCCTTTTTTCTTTCTGCCTTACATATTTGTCTCTGAAGACTTGTAGAGGAAGAGCAAGCTGGTTTACAAGGGCTTGCCCTCATATCAAAGTGAAGTATTGCTGAAAGATAGCGTAGACTTACTGGTTTTCTCTCTAACACTGGGGCAGCTTAACTCAAAGTTAATGAGGAAATCAGCTCCTTTTTTCTTGAAGAAGGTCAAGTGAAAAGTCTAGGGCAAGGAAATGCTATGGAGGACCCTATTAATCGAAAAATTGGAAACGGCTGATCCGTGGCAGAAAGATATTGGCCAAATAGGGCATAAACTACAAGTTGACAATGTCAGTTGTTAAAACAAAGCCTTCTCTGTGTTTGGAGACAGGTCCATCACTGCACAAAACTGACCCCCGCTGTACAGAGTACTCAGAAGTTGAAGCAGCGTTACACCTTTTTCCAGTCCCGGATGATTAGAGGGCAGCTTTGGCACCGTTCTTACCTGCTCCCCACCCTTTTATCTGCAGGCTGCCTTTCCATCCTGCCTGCTGAGACACTCGTACGACAGCTGTGCTGCTCTGACAGCCAAGGAAAAATGAGGACTGTAATGAGCCGTCAGCTCAGTAGACCTGGAGGGCATGTGTGGCAGCAGAGATAGGAAAAAGTATTTCTATTTTAACTTTAGCAGAACCGTGACAGGAACGGGCAGGGACAGCACTAGACCTTCCAACTAGAGAGCTAAACAACTAAAGGCGTTCCTGGATACATTCACATTACAGCTGAAAGGAAGATGCTCTTTAAGAAGGGGGAGTACTGATAAATTGCAAATATTCAAGCTTTAAATATTATCAAAATGTTTAAATTATCGTGGGTACAAGGCCAGAGATTGCACACCACTATTTCAGGCACTTGCATGAGACAAGTAAGTGTGAATTTCCATTGAAGGAGCTCTGAAAGATTTTCTTTTCTCTTCACAGAGGAGAAAGCCTGTGTGTGACATAATAGGGTATTTTGAGTTGCAGAAGGGACTGAAATAAACTCCTGGAGAAGGGATGACAGAGCAGAGGACAGACTTCCTCTTTGGATTAATAGCTTCACACAACGTGAAATGCAGGCAAGGACTTGTTACCAACAAATGGTGCCTCTAAGTCAACCACCTGTTTGTTTTAAGTCAGAAAAGAAAGCATTACAAGGCAAACCGCATGTGTAATGAAAAAAGAATATTCCTATTAAGAGGCTTTGTTTGAATCGGTTCCTTGGCTTGAGAGTTCACTATTTTTCCTGCTCCAACCCACTTCTGTGCAAGTTAGGCCAAACAGAAACTAACCTGGAGAGCTGAGTCTTCCTGGAACCGGCGTACATCGCAGCTTCACCTTCACCTGGCAGGAATTGACCACGATATTGTCGCTGGGACTCAGATTGCGTGTGCTCACAATTCCAGGGGCATAGTAGCCTCTCATCAGTAAGTAATTAGTATGAGATGCTTGACGAGCTTTTACTTCTATTTTCCGTTTGCCTCCAGAGCTGTCATCTAAGTCATCATCATCGTCATCATCATCCTCAAGTCCTTCTTTTCCCAAACTACAGCAAATAGAGGTGTTTTGTTTGTTGATTGGGTTTTTTTTCCAAAATAAGAAAGTGACTCACTGCAGTGAGCAAAGCAATAACACATTCAATTCTGCATTCCAGTATTTAGTCATGAACAGCTGTGGGTATGTCCATAGCAGGCTGATTTAAAGTGCTGAGAACAAGCAACTACACAAAAGAAAATGCACTAAAGGTCCCTGGAAAAGGAAACTCTCTTTTTTTGCAAACACATTGAAATGAACCCAAAATATCTCAGCTTACTGTGCTGAACCTCTTTGGTTCAGCAGATACTTCATTATGAGGGCACATCTGTCAGAGCACAAAGGCTGAGACCAGAAG
Source organism: Fratercula arctica (assembly GCA_947846985.1). Lineage (NCBI taxonomy): Eukaryota > Metazoa > Chordata > Aves > Charadriiformes > Alcidae > Fratercula > Fratercula arctica. Next base: position 27,584,331 of record CANTUZ010000009.1, read on the forward strand.
GGACACCGCAGTGTAGGGCAGAGAGTGTTTATTTTTAAGGGAGAAAAGGAGAAAGAAAGAATTACAGACCAAAGACTTCAGTTACTTTACAAAAGAAAAAAAAGCAAACAAAAGACCAACACAAAACAAACTGCAGACAGCCTCAAAGTAAAGACAGAACAGTAGCAGCAGCCAGGATAAATTTCCCAGAAACAATCTCAGTCAAACCAACGCTGTCTCTTTCCAGGACACGAGAAGAATCATTATGGATAAAGGCGAAGGCTCTCAACAACCTGATCTAATTCTGAAGTTGCCTCTGTTTTAAGCAGGTTACACCAGAGACAACCAAAGGTTCCTTCTAACCTTTTCTAAGATGAGACAGACCTTAAGTACCTTCTCTTAAAACATATTTAAAACCAAAAGGGAACACATCATATTTAGGAAAAATAGTGTGAGTACATAACCAGTTGGAAAACTGGACTCGGATGCTTGTACTCAGAAGTGGGACTAACCCAGGTTCAGTGTATTTTTGCTAATGACCTGGGTGATAAAATAGCTTATGAAGTTTGCATAGGATCACCAAACTGGAGAGGCTGCAAGTATATGAGAAGACAGGATTTGCATTCAGAATGTTTCCAGCAAACTGGAGACACAGTCCAGAAAAAAGCAGGAAGCAATTTCATATGGACAAATGCGTGTTATTTATATTATAGTAGGATGCACCTGTTCCCAGCCTGAGGGGGAACAATTAAGTAGGTAAAGAAACTTGTTATATTGAACGACAGGAATCATTTTTTTGGCAGGGCAAAACCATGGCCATTCATCAGTTTGGGATGTATTATCAGACGTATCACCTCTATAACGTGATGTAATTGGCACGGACCTGCCAGCAAGAGCATGGCGTTTGGCTTTTGACGTCATAGTTCAGTCCAGAGGAAAATTATGAGAAAGACAGAGATCTAGATAACATGAATAACATCCCAAAAACGCAACTAGAGGAACTGAGGCTGCTCATTTTAAAGAATAGCATATTATGGGAGGAGGACTATGACAACAATCTTCAAATAGGTAATAATAGGTTCTAAAGAGAACAAAGTATTTTCCACATATATTGGCAATATAACGGGAAGCAACAGGTTAAACTACAGCAAGAGATTTTAGTTGCACCCTAAGAAAACACATAATGATTTTAAAGATAAAAATATTCATAGGATTAGACTGCCTAGGGAGTTTCAATTTCAACTACTGGAGGTTTAAAAATAAAATAAATCAAAGAGGAGACAAGACATAGAACAAATATTGTGGAGACAGGTTTCACTGATAAAGCTGAAACCTTGTTGCTAATCCTTCTTAGTCCTTGAAATGGGAAGGTACAATATTGATGAAAACGTTCATCTAGCACACACTGCTCTCCTTTCCACATCAGCTCTGATGGCAATGAAGTGCCTAGCAATTTAAATGTCACATATGTGAAGACAAATGCAGCCCAAGGCTGTAATGACAGGCACTAACTAAAGTGTCATTAAGTCTTCAGAACGTTCCCTCAGAAATAAAAATCTAAACAATATCACAGTAAAACATGCCACAGTACAGTGCAGAAAATGCTAATACCTGTCCAGTTTCATCTAAGTTACCCCTAAACCATATTTACAGATAGAAATAACAGTGTTTACCTTTTTATCACTTCATTTTCCACCATAGTGCTGTCCACCACAACTATCTGCTCTGGGATTCTCACATTCACAGATACGAGTCCCAGGGAGAACAGGGAAAGCATCGCCACACACTGGCCACCAGGTCCATCCATAGGGAATGCAATCATGCCTTCTGATGCTTTGTTTTCTTGATCTTTAAATGAGAAGTTATCTGGCTGGTCTGATTTTTCGGCTTCCTTGAGCTTCTCCAGGAACTGAAAGGACTCAGTACAAATTGTACTGGGAAACCGCCATGTGAAAACTCTGGACAAAAAGACAAATTCAAAGCACAAAGCTTTCATAATCTGTTCTTACTGTATATAAATTTTAGACTCAGGCTAAGACAGAGCAGCCAAATAGTTGAAGTTCCATGCTAGAGCTAGTGACCAAGTACTTTCTACGCCTGCTTTCACAGCCCTTCTAGTTCCAGAACATCAGGTATTTATGCACCATGTAACGGTCAGGTACTATATAGCAAATACAGAGCAACGATGTCGTCGTCTGCTTGAGCACTGAATACATTTACAGTTAAACTCTCCTCCCCCGCCCCCAAAATCCAGGTACAGCGCAGCACAAAGTAACTGGAGAGGAAAAACAAGCAGCCCTCAGAATGGAAAGAGTGCTAAAGAAATATTTCCACCACATCTAGAATTTGGTGCTACCTCTTCTTTCCTCTGCATATGTCTTTGTAAAGGCTTGCCCAGCAAACTTGGCTCTATTCCCTGTACACACCAGATAAAGGCCTAACATACATACATGTTACCTTCATCTCTTCAGTGTCAGCTATGCCAGGCAGGTTCTTTGCTCTAAATACTTCATGCGTATTCTCTCCTCCACACCAAGCATGCCTGGGTAGATTATTTGCTCAAAACAGTGACCTTTCTGACACCCACCTGTAGTAACTCTGAGACAGCTGATAGGACATGGGTACAAAAGGCAAAGCCCGGCTTTTCTTTGGACCCAAGGTGTGGTTTACTCGACGGCGATTGACCAAGCTTCTCTTCTGACACTCTAGGAAAGCCTTCACAAGAATGTCATCCCGGTACTCCCGGTACAAACGAAATGTCTGCAAAAAACCCCGTTCAACGTAAAAGGCAGTGTTAGCTCTGAATCCACTGTGAGACTCATCTACTTGAGGTTTACATTAACTAAATGAATATGGAGCTACAAGCCAGAATGTAAATGATACATATAAATTTACTTAACTGCACTATTCTATTCCTTTTATGGGCTTCCAGGCTTTCCACAGTAAATGCCAATTAAATTAACTAAACACTATAAGAACACTTGATATTCAAAATTAAATCAGGCTCCCACTAGAATTATATATGTAAAAAAATTCTCATCTGCAACACATTTTGGTAGATTCTTACCATCATTTTACCAGGAACACGTGCTGCTGTGAGCTTGGCTTTCTAGTGCCTGCTGAGGAGATATGAAACTCTCTTTGAACATCTAACCTTATTTTAAGTGTCTGCCTAACAGATGATATATTTTTGTGGTCCCCAATGCTGAAGGAGAGGCTCCCCAACACCAGTGTCAGCTGGATACCGGGACTGTCCTCGTGATATCTCCTCCAGAGCATAATTCTAACTGCTCAAGTGGTCACTAAATCATGATACAGTTTGAGCCAATGGAAGGGATGTGGAGTTGATTTCATATGGTTTTTGGGGATTGCTTCAACCTTGTATCTTGCAGTCTTATCCTCAGAGAGAAAAGCAACATACTGAAAATCTGCCTTGAATATCTAATTCCCTAAAAGCAGAAGAGAATAATCCCCACAGAATGGGTACAAATCTAAGTTCCTGGGTTTCTTTCCTCCCATTTGAAAAAGGCATATATCGAAGTAGGAAGGAGAAACTCTTTAGGGTTGTATGACCACGTGGAGATGTGGTGCTTAGGGACATGGTTTAGTGGTGGACTTGGCAGTTTTAGGTTTAGGGTTGGACTCAATCTTAAAGGTCTTTTTTAACCTAAATGATTCTATGATTCTATGACCAGTAAAGTTTGGTCCAGATACTGTACCTGAAATGACTGGCAAGATTTCATCTGGTTATCCGAGAGTGCCAATGTGCTCTGAATCAGATTCTGTAGCACTAGAAAATGAATATCATAGACACTGAAAGAAAAAGAGAAAAAAAGAGTTTATTCATGGTGATTTTTGAGCAGGAGGTACCTGGCTATCGAACTAGCACAAAAATATACAAACTCAATCACCTGCTTCTGAAGTAGATGCATAAAGGCAGGAGATTGCTACAGCTGAGGATCATTCATGTAAAGGAGCCTGTTACATTTTCCCTGAACTTCCACCCTGAATTTTTGGATTAGCCCAGATAATCTGATACAAACAAAGTTCTCTTTGATAACATCTCCTCCTCTTAAGATATAGCACCCACATAGAAAACATACTGTTGTCCTAATAACAGACCACCATTCCGAGGTCATTGCTGCTGTCATTTTATTCATCAAATCTATAATCTGTGTCAGAAGTCCCTACAGCCTTGTGAAAGTATTTTTTTAATTAATAAATTTATACACTGCAACAGACAGATGTAAAACGTACTGAATTAGAAGACTGTATATGACATTGACAGATGTGAGGGCTGACACGACCTTGGAGTCCTAATGGGAGAAAATCGAGCTACTGCTACTCACCTGCTTAGGCTATCCTCTTTTGTGTTTTGATTTGTGTCTTCTCCGATAGCCAAAACTCGAAATCTAGTTCAGGGAAGGGAAAGGAAAACACTGAATCAAAGGTAACTTTCTGTGATTTTTTATCAGCCCTGAAACCCAGAGGCTGACAAGTGCAACTGCTAATAAGGCAAGTGTTGAAACAGCGCAGGGACACTGTCTGCTCCAGCGGCACTCAGCACAGGTGACAAAAATTAACAGATGTGTCCAGACCCATCTCCCTCATGCCACTAAGATATCTGTTGACAAGGAGATAAAACACATGGACAGGAAACAGTACAGAACTGTAGGGATTTCCTATTCTGTTGAGGTTTTGGACTTCCAGTTACTTTCGCTGTAACGCACAGTTCTTCCCAAAGTAAGAAAATTTGCAGAGGTGCTAAATTTGTTATCATAAAATGGTTCGAGACCCAAATTTTCACACTTCTCTCCAATTGTTATTTATCACGAAAAATCCTGATGATCTGGGGCTGAAGAACATTATACAAGGCTGAATGCTCCTCTGTATCAACAGTTTTAGCAAGACTCGGATGATTTAGCTGAGCAACCAGCCACAAACCGCAATATAAAATGGGGCCAGTTAATCTGGAAGATGCTAAAGGGAAGTCTTCTATTGCATTAAAATGTTCCACCTGAGCACCAACATCTCTAATGGCAAAGTTGAGGATTTGTCAATTTATGAATATCTGACATTGTAAATTTCTGGATTAAAAGTCTCATTTAGCAAAATAGGAATAGGTTGTAATAAGCAAGCTTGTGCAAATAACTGAAAATCAGTTACATGTATTTAGGAAGTGTGGATTTAAAAGCAACGTTGCTTGTTGTATTTACTGAAACTTCTTTTGATACTAAGAGTACAAGTAAGAGGGTGTAAATCACGCATAGCAGAGAAGTTTCTACTCTGAATTGCCCTCCTCTCTTGCTGTCTCAGCCCATGCGCAGAGTGAAAAGCACCGTAATAAAATACCTGGAAAAGAGTTCCTGCAAAGTATCAGGAATCTCAAGTTTGGGATTCCCCAGCGTTGAACTGAATTTCTCTTTCAGTCTTTCCACAAACTCTTTAAACTCCTTTGCACAAACCTTAGAAAAGAAGAGAGAGAAATGTTATCAACCTCCATTTCTTAGAGTGGGAAAAGACTCTCTACTTCTAAAGCATTCATGGAAAATTCTAGTAGAAATAGCTCGTTGTGAATTATCAAGTCAGAAGCAGTACAACAGACAAGAGAACGCATCAAAGCAGCTTTGTGGAGGTTGCATTTGCTGATTTACTTCACGGTTGCAGGTTCTGTCTGTAATCACGCTCACAGCTACAAGCAACCCACCATGAACATATGTTCTAAACCCAATTATACTGAACTAACAGCATAAGATCTCTTGCTTTGTTTAAGCTTCTGCTTATGTCTTTTTTCCCTCTTCATGCCCTTCAGGCTTTGTCATGTTCTCCATTAAGTCTGTTTGTACAATCATGGCTTGGAGGACACCTGTTACACCAGAGGAATGGTCCTGTATCTCTCTGGAAAGAAGCTTTTATTTGCTTCCAAAGAAAGACTTTGGGGATGGGGACACATGCGTTTATTTCAGCAGCATCTCATCAGTGAGATTCATGTAAACAAACATGAATCTAACGACAGAAATGACTGGGGTTTTCTGACAATAATATGAATTGTCATTCCTGGATAAACACGAAGCAAATCTTGCCGTGACGTTGTTGCCAGTTCTGAAAAAGTTTTGAAATTCAAAATGGAATTGTTTGCACTGAAACTGTAAACAACTTTTCAGTTTGAAATTGTGGTTGATTTAAGCCATAAAAAACTCAAAAATTAAATAAAATCTTTTGACTGATCAAATCAAGGATTCTCTCATAAAATTTGCTTGTATTCCTGCACCCATCCACAGAAGCTAAGGCAATATTTCAACATGCATCAGGAATAAAAAAAATACAAAATTACAGAGCAAAAATGTTTTCTTGGTCAGATAACGAGAAGGCTGAGAAGATTAAAAAAAAACCCCAGAAAACAAAAAAAACCCCAACCCCAGTGCATACGTCATGGATGCTCAGTCATGGATGTTTATAAACAAGCACATTGAAAGAACAACATTTTTGTTGCACAGCAGTGGTGTTTATGTGCCTTCGGAAAGATGTCTATGTCCACTTTACTCCCCAACTAGCAATGATGCTGCATTTTTACAATGATGCTATTTTTAAAATAGCTAAGGGTAAAAGGGAGAGAGCAAATACGAAATTACAGTAATTGAAAGAGTGCAAGTACTCAGTAATCCAAACAGCATAAAGTACTCTGTCACCTTTTAGAATACTTCCCTCCTACCTGTGGATCTTCATAATTATTTTCTCTATTCATGAAATCTTCAATGAGGGCTTTATCTTGGTAAACCTCAGCAAGGCAAACTCTGCAACAGATACAATTGAAGGTGTTGTGCACAGTTGAAATTTTCCCAATTTAATACAGATTTGATAGCACTAGGGTTCAAAAAAGTTGAAATTTATACGTCACATGAAACAGGACAAAAACATAATTTCACTTCACTTAACTTCAGGAGAATTTAGCCTACACCTAGTATATAGACAGAAACATTCTTACTTATAATTAAGATAGGTCTGTGGATTTCTGACAATATAACGAGCTCTTCGTCCAACGGAATGAGAAGTTTTATCGAGGGACTCCTCAAAGCTGGCATGCATGATATCCCGAACCACTTGCCACGGAACAAAGGGCCCTTTCACCTGAGTGAAGAACAAATGTTTTTGCAGTTAAACTTCAGCTTTTATGTACACAAACGATGGTTAGAACCAGGATGAATTCCTAGGACTGATGAAATATATGTTCAGTATATAGGACCTCTATTTAATGGGTCTATTAATACCTTTGCGTTTAACACATGACTAGCAATTCGGCACAGCATGAGCAGACTGTCTTCTTGCACTGTCCAGGTGACACGCAGGCGTGTCATTCTCTGCAGGGCACTCTGGTCAGCTTCATCATGGTAGCGGAGTCTTTTGCTTTTTTCTACAGAATCCTCTTCTAACAGGAAAAAAAGAAAAAAAAGACAGTTATCTCAGCCCTACCTATTCTGATTAATTCAAACTCCTATCACAGGCAGTATCAGCACCAACTGGAGTTCGTAAAAATTAAAAGCGGAAAAGGAAGTAGCAGTTCAGAAAGTAAAACGCATTAATACCTCTCCCAGGAATGAGGAAACAAGCACTTTAGTTAGCAAACTGACTACCCAGAGCATCATACCATGAAGAATCTTTAAGCCAGCTACCAAAATTTGGCAGTGAATTGCCAGGAGTTGATCTGGCGCAGACACAATTAGTTTGTAGTTTGTAGTAGTGCAATTGTGATTCCTGCACAGACAGCAGTTAGACCACGCTGCTGTTTTTCTGCAGAGATAGTATTACAGCCTGGGACATCTGCAGCTCTTCACCAAGAGAGGCCACCAAAAGAGATGCCCAGAGAGTTTCCATTTCCCACACTATGTGACAGTCACATCAGCTTTCCTAAAGCACCTTACAGCAGGCCTATGCATGAAACAGAATGCTGCTTTTTCCTGATGTGTTACTTACTTACCTTTTTTCTTCTTCTTTGTCTTCTTTCCAATGTCTTTCCTAAGTCTCTTCCTCTTTTGGCTTTTTCCACCTCTCACTCGTTTGGTTCGATCCTGGGTTGGTTCTGTACTTATTTCAATACATTCCTCTTTCTGGACAAGTGACTCAGATCCTACCTTTGCTTCTCCCAAAATATTAATTTTGTTACCTAAAATGACAGATATTTACAGTAGCCGAGTTTTATAGCAATTACATTCTACAATATTAAGGTATAAAGAGCAAATGCCAAAGTTTCAGTATATTACGACAAATGCCCTCTCAGACTTGCCCTTTGTTAGTCATGTCATTTCATGCCGCTTCTCAGCGGCTCACAGAATAAAATCCCACTTAAATGAGGACCCATCAAGTAATTACTAAGCCTAGCGTACAGTGCACACATGCAAGGGAACTGAGATGAAGTTTTATATTCAACATGAAGCATTTCCTCCTCCTCAGCTTAAATGTTAGGCTATGCAATGTTAACAGTGCCTAGTCATACAAAACATCGCTCCCTCTAGACTTTCTCCAAGCTGCACATCAGAAATTACAAAGAATAAAAATTATTGTTCTATAGGAAATTATTTCCGTATCTATTTTACTGCCCCAGAAGCACCCTGAATCATTGTAAGGAGACAGGAACAACCCATGTCATCAATACTGGATAAAAAAAATTATTGTTCCAGAAACAGGGAAGGAAATTATTTATCTATTTTACTGTCCCAGAAGCATCCTAGATTAGTGTAAGGAGACAGGAATAACCCATATCCTCCGTACTGGGTTTGACAACAACAGTAACAGCTATAATACAGTTACAGATGCCACCAGCAGCATCACCACCTTACCTCCGGTGCTGAGCGGCAGGGGGTGTTTTGTTAAGAAGGTCTGGAGTCTCACTGTCAGTCCGTTTTCAGAAACTGTACTTTCCTAAGACAACACAGCTTTAAAAAAGGTGATATGCAAAAGGAGTGCACTGTACATTATATCCTTTGAGGAGTGTCAGAAATAAATTTTCAGTATAAAGGGAAAGATCTCGGTCTACAGTGAAGAAATAATTTGTCTTATTACTACCGCATGGCTCTAGAGCTTTTCTTAAATCATACTGTAATGATGGCCAGATCATGAAGGTTAGAACTTCAGCAAATCTCAAGTTTAAAAGAAGTCATCACTGCAAAGAAATGCTCGATTCTTTCATTGCTACAGAGGCTGAGCAGAATTTTCTGTAAAATGGTATTTTTTCAAAGCATTTTACGTTCCAAAGGAACATCTAAAAAGCAAAAACCAAAACGCAAACACAAACATTGAGTAAATGCCTCCTACACCATATTCTATCCACCTTAAATCTGCGCCAGAACTGATTGCAACGTATTAGGAGTTTTGCCATTCTCAGAAAACCCATTTCTCTTGTGTGGAATTCATCGGTGACAGAAGTTGGTCACAGACGTGGAGAGGAAAGCTGAGACTGAAGAATTGCTGGAGGTCCTGTTAATGCTGAACAATGAGGTGACAGAACAGCAGATGAAATTAAGAGTGAAATGATCCTGCCTGAGGGAAGAAACGAGCAACTCTAGTTTTACATATACACTGACAGGCTCTAATTTGACCACTAGTTAGTGTAGGGTAATTACAGCCAGTCCTGTGAATACTTCACCATTGTCAAAAAGCAAAGCAGATGTAAGGACTTCTTAAGAAAGGAAAGCAAGAAAACACAGCTGTAAAAATCCATGGTTGGCCACAGCCTGAAAGCACTATGTGATTCCACCTTAAAATGGATATAGTAGAACTAGAACAGGTTAAAAGAAAGGCAACAAGAATGATTAAAGGCAGAACAGGATCCATGCTGGGTAAAGTTAAGTAGATGTCAGTCTTTAAAAAAAAAAGAGATGATAATAGGAAACATGAGAAATGTTTACAAAATCAAGTGAAACAGAAGGGTAATGGAGAATGGTACTTTTCACAGCTTCCCTTCATACTACAATTATTAGGGAGCTTAAACCATCAAAAGGAAGTGGTGACACACAATACTACTTTGAAACACTTTGCTACATGAGGTTGTGGATACTAAAGATTTACATGTGTCCAAAAAACCAATCAGAAATATTAATGCTAGAAGAAAAAGCTATTAACCACTTTGAAACATCACCCCCAGGTTTATAGTGGCCTTGAGCCAAACTTGCAGAAAGCTGGGAGAATATTCTGAGAAAACATCACTATACAACTTCCTTGCTCTTACAACCTTCCCTACAAATCTTTTATTGTCAACCATCAGAGACAGAACATTCTGATTTGCTTATGTTGAGCTTCCTAGTCATTTTTTTTCCTGTGTATATTTCCTTGTTCTGGATGTTTCAGTTTTCATCTGACAACTTGTAAGTTCCAGAAAGGCAAGACGTACCACTAAGTAATCTAAATCGCTTGCTTAAGAAAGTATTTCTCCTTTGGTTGAATGTACTGTCAAATTCAGTTCAGGTAACATTTATGTTCAGTCCTTTCATTCACTTCCGCACCAAGATTTACCACATTTGGCATTAATTTCTCTCCAGCAATGCAAAGCCTTAGAGACACATGACTGAGACAGCATGCAAGCAGTAAGATTTTGTTACCGGTATCTCAACCTTAAGAATCTTAAAATTTGGAAAAGTCATTAGAGTATATAAATTTTAAAAGACCCACCTTCCTAGTCTTATTGATGATGTAGCTTGTCCAGATCCAGTTGCGTTTTAGATGCCCGTAAAAGCTGGAATCCAGACCTGCGGCTCCTAACCCATCTCCGGGGATAGTTCCATCATCAACCACCTCTCGGCTGCCTCTAACAGAATGAGTAACAAAATAGATAGTAATTATTTAGTAGGGAGTGCCTTCTCAGCTGCTCTTAAGTGATGTGTGTGCAATGTGCCGAACTCTCCCTTGCCCTCCCAATTTAAATAGGGCTGGGAAAGCAGAGGATTCCCTTAACCCTCTTCCAGAAGCAGCACGACAACAACGCTTTTCCATTAAGTTTTAATGCCTGATATTTAAAGACTGAGCTTTCAGTTTAAGGATTACACTCACAGCAATTTCATTATTGTTAACGAAGTTCCAATGGCCATGTTAAACCCTGTTCTCAGCACTATTCCTGCCACAGGACTAGAGAAAATACCTGCGCAGGTGAAAAGCTTTCTCAGGACTGGGGAAAATCTTCCACAGGAACTAAAGGCAATCATAACCCTTTTTCACACTGACTGTCAAGCACTGGTCTCTCCAGTTTTCTAACAAATACATTAAAACAAATACGTTAAAACTCCTGTAATGGATGAACTGGTACCCTTCACGAATAAGCCATTTAATTATAAGTGTGGTGTTACAGTATAGAATAAAAAAAAAAAAAAAGATATTTTTTCATCTTTATAAATACAACACTTTGCAAGAAACCATTGAGACAAACCTACTTCCTAAAAAAATACAATAATAATAATAAAAAAAATCAAACTATGAATGAGCTTTGCATATGCAGTAGATCTGAGAGCTCTGACAGTCCAGTAATAACACCAAAGAGTATTTTTGAAATCCTGTTTCACCTTACAAAAAGACTTTTGGAAAGCCACCATGAAAAAATTATTTCCGTCAAGCTTTCAATAGACGGCTCTTTCATTATAACATTACACCATCAGTTAAATCCAGAACCTGTTTCTTGACCTTAAAGATGTTGCAGTGCTCTCCAGCCTAACTGCAGGTCAAGCCCAGATAGCCAAATTAAAAGATTTCTTACACACAATGGAGACCATATGCAAAAGCTGAACAGAATTTTTTTCTATCAGCATGGATCAGTGGAATTAGGTTCCCCAACTCCATTTTTTTTTTTAAGATAACTTGATATATCTACCTGTAGCACTGAACTAACTGAAAATACTTTTAAACAGACTGTTTATCTAAACAGAATAGAATATGGACAAAACTAAACCCCGGTGCACAACAGTCAATCTAACTGTCATCCTGCGTGGCTGCCCCAGGCTGCAGGTACGCAAGCCTCGCAAGGATTCTGCTTGTGATTGGGCAGAAGATGAAGTGCTCCAGAGAGCACGTCCAGATTTCACTGGTGTACGCCAACACCATATTAGAAATTATCTATAAACGACAAGCAGCAAATTGCAACACTGAAGGACAGATTTCAGAATGTGACACTGAGGAGCTACTGAAGCTACAGGGTACTTGACATACCATGATACAAAGCAGAGGAACAGAGAATCTTTAAATTTTTCGCTTGCATTAAGGGTACTTAGGAAGTACTCCTTCCCTCTCAGCTTTGCTGTCCCCAAGACTCTTGCAAACACGTATCTGTGCTATTTTGGAAGAAAAATCTGAATCTGTTTTACCCATTCCTCTAGCATGAAAACTTGCTTGGTAGACAAGTTACTTGTAAACATGATACATAACTACACATCTTTATAGTCAGATAGCCTCTGAATTACAAAAAAACCCCCACAACCGACAACTGAAATGCCAGCGTCTTAACTGCATTTGCTATTGAGTAACATCCTCAAAAACAGAACAGTTCTTTTTGCCCACTCTATTCAAGCAACAAAAGAAGGATGAAGATGACATACGTGGTATATTCCAACATCGCACACTTCCGTTCCAGATTGTGTTTATCCACTGCTGACTCCTGCTCCATTTCAACATCTAGTGCACTCTCCTCCCCTTGAAGGTTACTTTTCTTTGAACGAGGGCAGCGGACAACTCCTAGATATAGAAATGCTTTTGACTATCAGCATGAGAAGTAAGACTTCAACCCATTTTCAATCCGCCCTGCTATGGCAAACTACTGCTCCCAAACAGCATGAATATTTTTACCACTTCTCAATAAAACATGCTACCTTCCTACAGAGGCAGGGTATAGCAGAGGAGTCATGTGATGGCTTTATAGTAACAGAACTCAAAGGTAGGGAAAACCCCCCAATTTCTGGCTTACTTCTGCTTTTTGGCTGCCCATGCTACAAAGACAACAGGGCAGGACCAGATCTCAGGCAAGCATCGGATCTAGAGGCTCAATATAAATGTAAATCCAGGACAGAACAATTTTCACCTCAAGGCTCAACATGGAAAACACTTAATTGGAACACACCAAAGGTTCCATAAACATGCAAATGGGTGAAACAATATCATTGCCATATTTTGGGGGCTAGGAGAAATCCTGGTCTGACCAGCCTGCAAAAGCTGCAACACTCACAAACACGCTACCAGCTGAGAAATGTGTAGGGAGCCTTTTGTACGTAACTGCTTCAATGCAAAAGTAAGACAATTTACCTGACTAAATTACAGACATACAGAATAGCGTTGGTCTAGGGGTTTCAGGAGAAATCTCTTACCTCCAATTTTATTTTTAATAAAGTATACTTGTTGTATCTGTATATCCTATTTTAAACCGTAAAAGGACCAAGCACAAAAATAAACTTCAAAAACCTGGGGGGGGCTAAAATCCCTTAACTTTCCTCATCTTACTCAGGCCCTCTATTAGAAGTTTTAGCAATACCTTTCTAAGGAAAAGGGACCTCTGTTTAAACAGGTAGAGAGCTATGGTGAAAACAGACTAATTATTTTCAAAAAGGCTTTTTCACAACTGGATTCAAATCTAAACAGGGCTATTATCAAATTTGATGCTTTTAACAGGACAGCAATGTTTTTCCTTTAACAATGCTCTGAAAATTTCAAGTGGATCTCAACTTCATCGAATTATACAGAGAGAACTTCTAGCTTTTTTTGATGCACAACCAGCCAACAGAACAAAACAGTGGAAGTGACCAAAAAGAGCCTGCCTTAAGCTTTAGGAGAGGAGGAGGAATTGTGGTATGAAGGGAATAAACAGTAAAGGTGATAAGAATGTATGTTTATACCATACCCAATGGTGTATTAAGGCAGACACACTGCAAATCAAACCAGAAGTTTTCCACATCCTGCATGGTGTTCAGGACATACAGGCGTCTCTCAAACGGGCGGCTACTTTGAGCCAGGTTATAGTGGGGGTCACAGATAGTGGTATCAACAATCACAGCGTTTCTCTTCATATACACAAAGACCTGTCAATACAGTACATTTCCGGCTGTTAGGTAAAAATCATTGAAATTGCCTGATTTACAGGACACAACTCAATCTAGCTTAGGCCTGCTCAGCATTTCTTTCAGTCTTTGCTGTTTTGAGCCAGTACTGATAGAAGACACATCCCCACCCTCATTGCATTGTATTCCCAAACTTCCTTTGCCAGCGATCCAGAAATTTCATTCTAGATTTAGAACAGTTTCTTTTCCCCTCTTGTGCACAGGATATTTCAAGTTTCCACAGAGCGACCATTTCCTACAAGCTCTCATTCATGATTTGAATAGATGTATTTTGGGGACTAATTATCTTTCTTATCCTCATAAAGTATATGTTGGAACTGCCTTCTTTACATGTGCTCTCAATTTATAAAAAGATGTGTATGAATGTCACTATTTTCCCCTGATCAGTGACTTTATTCTGTGTCAGACATCCAGTGCCTAACACCTTGATGGAAAAGAATGTGGCAGGCTCGTTTTTCATAAAGCGCTGCCAGTTTGGAACCTCCTAGATCATTACTGTGTGCAAAGTTCAGCATTATACACTCCAGAAAAAGAGGTAAAAATTATCTGCACATCTTACCATATGTCACTTGAATCTGGAGGTTTGTGTATACATCTGAAACATCAGGATTTTACTTAAGAATTTAAGGTAATTACAAAGCCTAAATGTTGCATTTATTTCACAGGACAGAAAAAAAAAAAAGAAAAAGAATGGCTAAATGTTTTAAAAAATTACCTGGTCTTTGTCTTGAAACTTCTCTGTTGGGCCAAACTGTATCAGTCCCATATAACATAATCTTTGAAGGTTTTCTACCACTGAAAAGATGTACCTCCTGCAGCAATATTAGGAGTATTACAATTAGCACTCATGAAAACAGTAAAAATGATACCAGAAAACATGCCATTTTCATGCAGCGACCTGAAGCTTCAGGAAATCACTGCTTTATTGAACTACTGAGTTTTAGAATTTCTGAAGTGGTATTTTTGTTTGATTTGTCAGCCTATGGAAAATATACAATATCCCAAAGCTCCAAATTTCCTTTCCTCAAATCACAAACACAATATTAAAATTTTGCTAGCAAAGAACAAAATTAGCCAGAAATATCATATGTAAGAATGAATTAAACAAGGTCAGAACACCAGCAGATCTGCAGACAATTTTATGTAATGAAAAGATGTAAGAAAACATGACTGTTAAATATAAGCTGATATGCTTTCACACGTGTATGTATAAAGAACTGGGCAACGATCCTTGTAGTTAAGGTTGTTTAGAAATACTGCTCCAAGAAACTGCTTTCAGTTGCTTAGAGCTTTGGCAGAGCAAAAAGTGCAACATTTCCCATGCTGTGTATCTACTTATATGGTAAAATTCTGGAAGTTGTGGGAAACTTCTGCAAGATCTAGTTTCTGAGAGAGAGTTTGTAAAAAAAAAAAAAAAAATTAGCTTTGCCCACATTTAACTTCACTAAGGTCTAAGTTTTGCTGTGCAGTTCGATGGGAATTTTACTTTGGCAGGAGTTTTCTCTGGGGCTCAGAAAGATCATTTGAGAAGCCTAGAAATACTGATGCATATTTGGCCGAGTTAGAAGTTTTAGTGAATTGCGGGAGCAAAGAGGCAACTTGGTTACGTGGCATACTGTTCTGCACAAACCCATCAGATGGAGCCTACAGACTTCAGAAAATACCACAAATGCAGCTTCCTTGTTACTAAGATTCAGCAAGTAATAGGTTAGGAACTGCAAACCTGAGCTGACCACAGGTTTGACAGCTGATGTTGTTCACTATTCATTCACCAACGACACATTTGCAGGTTTGCAAAATGCTGTATAAGCCTCCAACCATCCAAATCCACACCATTTAGTGCTGACTTTCTGGGGAAACTAACGTGGTGCTGTTGATTCTACATATTCAGATCACTTCAATGTTGCTTTCCCTTCCTATCTTCAGTCCAATCTCAACTTGAATGGCAAAAGGATCAAAATCTCAAAAGGAATGGCAAAGAATGGCAGACAGGCCACTGAGAGCAGGAGTAGAAATTGACTGGTAGGTATGACAGGCAGGAACTGGGAAATGCGGCATCTTCTGAAAGATTTATGAAGGACAGCAACATTTAGACTCCATTAAATTCTGAATTTAGCCGCAGTCAGGAGTGTGTTTTATAAAGAAGTAACATCCTGCTGATGAGTTATGAAGGACGAACCTCCCAGCTCTCAAACGCTGCCTGACAGCATGCATGAATGTTGTTTATTAGTTTCTTATTACCTTCTATTTGGGAGAGAAAAATACAATTTGGCACACTGTCCTTAGAAGATTGACGATCCTTGTCTTAAGTAACAAAGTTCTCTTTGACACAAACAGGAAATAACTGAGAAAACAGTCCACCGCTGTTGTTTCCTCCCTAGAGCCATGTACTTTGACTTATCTGCTTACCTTTTGTAGAGGAGCTGCTGTCGGACTGACCTTGGAAGAAATCTGATCAGAGTGTGCTTTTTTAGGGGATCATTTAAAAAATCTTCCAGACCATCCACCTAGAATTATTTTCAAAGTTAATCAAAATGCAAAATATAACTATCCTTTAATGTATCAAGCACTGCTACCAGAACTGTCTACTGAAATATTTTCTAAGCAAACGTTACTGCTTTTGTAAAATGCTTAAACATTATTCTTGTTAATCAACGAGGCAGAAGATTCAGTGAGATTATAAAAAGCTCTTTGCAAAATATAAGCCTAAGAATTTGCAGTATTACAGAGCTATAAATTTTTTTTCAGTGTGACACTAAAAGCGACTAACTTTTCTGTAAAAGAACTAAAATGCCTACTCTTTGATGGCTAGTTTTGTTAAAATAGACCGAGAGGATATTTGTTACTGTACAGTTGATATTATCACACTGTAAAGTAAAACAAATGTAAAACAAAAAAAAGCACTGTACCTTGTAGCTGACTTGTACTATCTGAACAAAGATTGAGAGCGGCAAGCAGAGAAGAATGTCACTAACAAGAGCCCATCCAAATCCAAACTCTCTGTGAACCGGGAGAGGAGGGACATAGCGCATCCAAGACACATCATCTACATACACTAGGGACAAGAACACCGGCTTAGACTCAGACAGGACAAACCTAGCAGTTATACTAACAGTTTTACTGCGAGTGTTCAAGCAGAACACATTTAGCAGTTCATAGTGTGGAAATCTGAAAATCTAAAATGACCTGAAAATAATCTAAACCATTGATTTTCAATCTTTTTTGAAGTAGACTTATCTTTTTTTCCAGTGTTGAACCATGGCAAAGTCAGGACGTGCCACTTCTTACCTGTATGATTAGACAACTCTGCTTCAGTCTCCTGCGCAGAGATCTCAGGATTCACCACAGCTGTCGTAATTTCTAAGGTCCCATCTGGTTGCGCTTCAAGCACAGCTGCAGTCCCATCCTGCCCTTGTTTGCTGCCTTTCTTCTCGCCATCACTGCCTCCTTTTTGCTGTGTTCCATTTAAAGGGTGTCCATAAATTAAGTACCAGAGGAACATGTGGACCATTCTCAAACGGGGCATTTTGGGAAGAAAGCCAAGAGAACGCCCAAGGCCTGGCACTGGGAGGGAAGATTAACCAAACAGAAATAAAA
This sequence comes from Fratercula arctica, assembly GCA_947846985.1. Classification (NCBI taxonomy): domain Eukaryota; kingdom Metazoa; phylum Chordata; class Aves; order Charadriiformes; family Alcidae; genus Fratercula; species Fratercula arctica. The sequence goes on from CANTUZ010000009.1 coordinate 27,601,988, forward strand.
CCAAGATTAGAACAGGAGAAATATTCACCTCTGCAAAAGTGATGTGAAGAAAACTGGAAGGAAAGATGGTTGGAAGTAAATAGAAGTTACAAATATTATTGCGAGTGGTAAAAAAGTAGTAGTGAATACAAATACTCCAGTTCACAATTGTAAAGAAAATAAGCAGCTAAGAAAACATTGGATAGTGAGACTGCTTTAATGTAAACTCTATTTTTCTTCTGTAAAAGAAGAAAAAAACCCATTTGCGCCTTAAATGAGCCCAACATCTGAAAGCGATTATTAATAATAAATGGGAAAGTGAAAGATGACAGAAAACAAAGTTAGCTGTACCTGTAACAGGGTGATAGTTTTTTAGCTGAGTTATGCCCATTTTTTCATCGGTTTTTCTTGCCCGACTATTATTATCAGCTTTACATGAGCTTTCTTGCGTTTCTCCTGAATCAGGAACTGCCTCTTGCCCCAGGTTTTCTTCCTCAGCGCGGTCCTGGGATGTTGGTGTCTGAGGAACTTTAATCCTGTATTAAAACCAAACAGCATTTTGGTAAAAATTAAGCAGACGCTCATATTTTATCCAAGTTGAACAGAGATGGCATCACTAGGGCTGGTAACTAAGAAATGCAACTCTCCTCTTTGTTAAAGGAGAGTGACCTTGAACACTTGCTCCTACTAAATGATACCGAATAAGAATATTTTGATAGAAAAGTTGCTTTTATGGGCAAAAGATAAGCTGGGCAATGGAATTTAACACACACAACTCTATTCTCTACTGATATGAAATTCCTTTTCTTAAATTAATCTTTTCAGGCAGAAGGTGCAAATGGAAGCTTGTGATTTTCATTTGAGAATGCATAAATAGTCCCTAAAGAAGGAACCAAAATCCCATCCTAGAGAAATGGTCTCCTTATGAGGCTACCTGATCGTGTTTCTTTTTTATGTTTTGTCTCCAAAGCCACAAATCTTATGTTCTCTGCTGCCCAGCAGACTTGCGCTTGGGTGACAATCTCAGCCTACACTTATGACTAAAGTGTTGAGATGCAGAATTTCAACGTGGAACGCCCTCAGATTCTCCTCCTCTTAAGAAAGCCCTCAAACAGCTGGGTATCAGTGCCAGCTCATTTTCCTTTATCAATGTTTTAAAAGGTAAAAGGTGAGCCAGTCTTGTGTAAAAGTTACCTAAGGTCTGCAAGTTTGCCAAAAACTGAAGTTCAAATCTTTTGCAAATTAAGAAGTCTATGCCTATACTTCAATTAGAAGTCTCCCTCTAATGATTTATCTGCCCGTACCTCACATACACAAGAAAGTGCTTAAATCTCAAAAAAAGAGTGGGAATTTCTCCCTAATTCCCATCTCTCTCTCTCTGTAGCTATGGCGAATCCTACATTTCCTTCAAACACGGCACCAGGATTACAGGCCTAACCTGGGCCCAAATATGCTACTAACCAAAGGCTGAAAATTAAGCATTTTAGTGTTGCCCAGGAGTAAGCCTCATTCTCCATGAACGGGGGAAGCTCTTTAAATGGGGCTGTTCTAGAAGACCAGCTGGGGTTGTGACACCACGTGAGGACAGCCTTTCCGAAATGCGAAGCAAAAGGAGCATGGAGAAGTCAAGACCTTGAAGCTAAAGCTTAAAGTCCAGCCAATCAGAGTTCAATTCCTTTCTTCCTGACTTTAAGAGATATTCAGCACCTTGCTTCATCTTTGTGCTTTGATTTCTCTATTGCTAAAGAGGCAGCTAAATTTTCTTTTGTTTACTTTGTGTTTATTTCCTCTGCATATTTTTTCCATGTGCTGGATAAGCCAAGCTCCCCACCAACCGTACAAACCATCGTTGCAACTTGCCTGTTTGCTGTACTCGAATTGGAGATTCGGAAACGCACCTGCTCAATGGCGCTTTTTACAAGGGGATCATTAGGACTCACTGAAGGATGCACAACAAACTCTACCTGTTCAGAGCAGCAGAAAACAAACAAGAAGTATTTATGGAGATAATGGCTCTTAATCAGATGCATAAATTATCAGATATTAATAGACAGTTAATTAATGGTAGTGACAATGGTTAAAACCTATGAAGGTTTACTAATTTACAGAATATTAACATTTCTGGATCAAAACTCACATTGCTAGTTTGTAGTAAGCAACAGGCCAGATCATATGGTCTCTGTACCAATAAGGAGTTAATTTCATTTCTACAAACCTCAGGTTTTTGGGTTTTTAAAATCTGAAATAATTTGGGGAACAAACACTTCAACTTGCAAATATTAGGCTGAAAGGGATAAATGAGAAGCCATACCTCATAAGGCCAAACTAATACATATTGTTGCTGAACATACACATACAATTCAGATTAGTAAGATTTCTTACGTGCTCTACAGTAATTGTGCAGCAGGTGATTTTCAATAGATTCTCTCCCTGCTTATGAACGTTTCACACTAGACTTACAATGACAAGTCTGAGCTTTACAGCCACAGACATTTTACTTCCATAAACCTCAGTAACAGTGGATTTTTGTTTTTAAAAAAATAGATCACATTCTATAAATTTCAACTCAGATGCTAACATAACGATTTCTCATACACTCCTGGCTTTCAAAAGGGGATTAAATAGAATTGTGTTGCAGCCTGACAGCGCAAGGAGAGAACCATGAATTGCATAACTGACAGGCAGCAGCAGCTCTCAGAAGGGAAGTTCTGAGACTTTGATCTCTGGACTATTCCTTGGTCTCACAATTATCTGCAGCACAATAATTGAAAGCACTAAGCTGGTTTTCACAGTTTGGGACATGTAGCTTCTGGGCAGCTTGACTGTGGGTTCTGCTACAAAAAATAAAGTCATCCATATATTTCATTATAACAGCCTGAAATATTTTGATAAATCAGAAAGTTGTGAGAAAAGCTGCTTCTGCTGCCAGGGTTTGTGCAGTCACCTTTTTACTAATGCCATCTTGAATGACTGTAGTACGGTAGAGTCTGAGGAGTCCTTCTCGTGCAAGTTTCTGTACCAGCCGTACAATCGACTTTTTGCAGCATTTAGTGGAGACACCTTCTTGCTTCTCTTGATCCATGACCATTTTCTGAAGCCTAAAAGATGGAAAAAACACCTTGCATTTTAGGCAGTTTGGAGCATGGCTGGACTTAAGCAGTTTGTTAGAGGATGTGGGGTGAATGGGTATTTCCCTCCTCCTAGCAATTACTGCTCACCTTTCCTTTTTGCTGTAGATAACTGATAACTTAGCCTTACATTTCAGCTGTGTTTTCTTTGTAATCAAGCATATCCTTTTTCCATGAGGACTGCTGTTCTGATGGCAGCGAATGCTCAGTGCCAGATTTCTCTGTGTATGGCTCCAGTGCAATTATGAATCCAGCCTCCCTAAGGTCAGGAAAACCTACAGCTTTTTTTAAGTGGTGATTAAACATGTCCCTGTCCATGGCAAGGGGGTTGGAACTAGATGGTCTTTAAGGTCCCTTCCAACCTAAACCATCCTATGATTCTATGATATGCTGCAGTCTATATTTCCACTTGTGAGCTTAGTTCAGCTTGGGGCAGAAGGAGTCTACTTAGTGGCGTTCAGAGCTCAGACACTACAGATGCACTCACAATACAGATATACACATCCCATCACTTGAAGCCAGCTCGCTTCTTCCCTTGTAGCAGTTTACAGGAGCGCACTCACACCCTACTCTCCTAATGCCCGTTTTCATGCACTTTTTCACAAATGCCCCAAACCCTATTTCTGACTCTTTCATGCCTGGAGAGTCAATTCTGAAAAAGGGGAGGGTATTAAGGGAATGAGGGAATAAGTGAATGTACACATGGACTTCAAAAGACTGCTGCTCCTGGTAACTAATATAATTGCAGTGGCAAGACCAGCAAATTTCCTTGGCAGTCTCTGGAGGGGCAGAATTTTCACTGGTGCTGAGCGAATCTGAGAGCTACCTGTGGCAGCACTGAAGGGGACAGCCGAGACCTAAAATATCTTCTGAGCCTGCACTTAAAAGTGACTACACGGATCAGCGATAAAGCAGGTGCCAGAAGACGAGGCTCTAATTTTACAACACTGCAACTGAACTGTGACAGAAGGCTTCAAAATTCTCAAACCAGAGGAGAATAAGGACACGATTTCATACTAAATTCCTGTAGCAGGCAGCCCTGTGTGCATTGACATGCCAGGATCTTATGTGCTGACACAGAAGATGGATGGTGCAATCCCATTTGCAACCACACAGCCCTGCCAATTTGGAAGCTGGGACTCCAGGAAAGCACCAGAATTTCCATTTCTCTTTGGAGGTGAATCTTAAAAGGCTGAAAGACGTTATAACATTCAGGAAGTATCTTTAGTGCAGGCAAGGCGTCAGCAGAAGACATGTAATGATACCACATAAAACTGCAAAGAAAAGCAAACTTCAAGACTCTGCTAGAATCCTGGTGACCAATGATGACTGACATAAAGAAATGAGTCTCTACAGTCCATGACAGAACAACACATGAGCAATTTTTGAAACGACATGGAAATAAAACTTATACAGATGAAAGAATCCTCAAGCAGGGAAGCGCTGTATCTTATTATGTGGCCCCAAGCACTGCCATACTGTGAATGGTGAAAAAAGTTCTCTGATTTCTATTTATGGGACATAAGCTGTATAAAAACTCACTTGTGTAATTATCTGCAGAGAACTTCCAAACAGCTGATTAATTTTTAAAATTCTGTATAACTGCAACCCCCCCCACCTTCCTTGTGCCATCGTCTCCAACATTATCGCATATAGTGCCATCAGGGACAAGAAAAGATACCAATGGAACAAGCACACAGATTGCTTGCTAAAGTAGTGTCTGCTACCAAAATGCGTCAGGGTCCTAGTACACCCTTTTTAGATGGACTCACGTGAACAAGCTTTCAATTAGCCGGAGGTTCCGAACAGCTTCCACGATGAGATTTCGGCGCTTCAGCAGCCTGTATGTTTCATGAGATCTCTCCACTGCTGTAGCTTTGGAACGCTTTTCCTTCTTTTGGCCACCCATCTGCTAGTGCACAGTACAGACAAAACAAAAGTTTTACATGTACTATTCAATGTCTTCACCCCAACACTGGTTCCTCACACAGTAGCATCTGAGGAATTCACAGTTTCAATGCATTTATTTGTAACAAACTAGTCAGATGGGGATTATATTTCATCTCCCCTTCACAGGCAGGGAACCAAGGCAGAAATTACGATATCCATGTAGTTAGATGCAGAGTTTTATGCACTTTCTCTGTCCATCCCACATTCTGAGCCATTTGGAGTTGAGAGTTTTGGCCTAGAGAGCTGTTAACTGCCTTAACATCGTGCTGAGTCCAAGCCAACATAACCTCTTTCAGAAAGGCTGCTTCTCCCAGGCTCAGCCCTGCAGCAGTGAGGCTACACAACTTTCATGTTGAAGCCCGTTTATTCCTCCTGGTTTAGAGCAAACTGACCAGATGATATGCAGCACTTGTGTGCACAGACAGACATTAAGTGATGGCACACATTAAGTCAACACAGGGAATCTGGAGAGCACCAAGGAAGTAACCCAGAACTGTATTTCAGACACCTACCTTCCTATCTCCTGGAATAATCTGTACTTATACAATGCAGCCAAAATATAACTGTACTTTGAAATTAAATTTAAAAAAAACCCAACAAAATAATCCCATAAATTAATACAAAAACTATAGCTTGGAGTTTTGCTGTAAAAGTACATAACTTAGCTCAGACAGCCGTACAAACAAGAAAATATTAAGACATGTGATCTTACCTTAGGGTCCTCAAGTCTGACCTCCTCCACCACAGCCACATCCCCATCTTCATCAGTGCACTGAGCACAGGTGGGAAGACTGGACTCCTGCTTTAGAGTTTCTAAAGTAGAACTCTCCCCCGAAAGGTTGTCTGGGAGCTCCTCGGGCTCTTCAAGAATTTGAGGGGAAGGCAGCTTCCTTCCCTGAGACTTCACAGCTGTTGGCTTTGAGCCTGGTTTAAGAGTAAACAGCCTTGTAATTGTTCTGCTCTCAGTTTCCTGTAAACATTCAGCTTCTCTCCCTATAAAAGGCCTTCCTCCCCCATACACCCAGGTAGCTGCAATTAAAACCATTCTTATACATTTTTCACGTATTCTTCTACCCTGCTGGAAGCAGTAGTTTGATTCTGAATGACTGCATTCAGTCTCCAAAAGTAAAGATTTTTAAAAAAGTGAACTCCCTGTCATTAAATAATTCTCTCCAAGCAGAAGCCTCTTCTTAGGCAGACTTAGAAGACCTCCAAGTGCCAGATTAGCTTATCCAGAAACTGCTGCCTGAAGAAACGAGAGTTCCTATCAAAAAGATTCTCAAGTTCTGCCAGAAACCTGACTTTTCTAATTCAAAGCAGAACGAGAATAAGGATTTAGTATTACTCCAAAGATAATCTACATAAGAAATGGAGATTTGTTCGCATCTCTTCCCTTGGAGTTTATCAGAGCAGTTGTAGGAGCATTCAAATAGTTAAAATAAATAAATAAACCAACATATGTGCTTTTAAAACATATCCCCAAAAGGCTATTAGCTTTCACATTAAGATGCTCCAAATAACTAAAGAAAAAGATGAAGCAATTGGCTTTAGGAGACAAGACATTTTTGTTACAATATGCTTAGATGACTAAGGCTGTGGATTAAGTCATCCCAAACCTATTGCTGCTTGCAAGCAGTTAGTTACCATCTTCTCTGGCCCCAGATGAGAACTCAGTATTACTCTACGTAAATTCACCCCACTTGAAGGTTTGCACCAGTATATAAACAAAGATATTTTACACAGACTCTAAGGCTCGATACCAGACATTTCCAACTGAAAAAAAACCACTGCTAAAAGGGGGAGAATTTTTATATGTTTCAATTAACTGGCGGGTCTGTCAGCTCCTGTGCTATTTGCCACACCTAAGATGACATTTACATCTCCAATGGCATGAAATGATGCATTTTAATGAGGCACAGCCCGCCTTTTAAAGAAGAAATATTTCAAAAAATATTTCAGTATTTCAAGAAAGACAAAGTGTGTTCAAATCCCTTCTGAAGTCTTCAAGTACTTTTTTTAAAGCTCAAGCTCTACCACGATGGTGCTCTCTGATGGGCACAGCCTGAGCTATAAGATATTATGAAAAACAGAGACTGTGACAGATTCTTTGTCAGTTCATCATAGAACATCCAAGGCAGATACAAAATTTACCCAAGGATGCTGTTTGTCTCAGCAGTTTAAGCCACCCTGCCTGCTAGGTACCATGGGCTCCCCACTGCGCTCTTTTTTAGCCACAGACTCCTGCCTCCGTCCTTGCAACACTTTAGGAATCTGCCTGACCCTCTGCAGAATCATTTCAGCTCTTCAAGCCACCCAAAAAATAACTGAATATCCCAGGAGTAAGGGGTGTGAGCCCACTTCATCTGCATGGGGAAAAGGGGAGAAATGATGCAGGGGTAAGGAGGAGCAGACTTATTTTCCCAGTGATCGGTGATAGTCAGAAACATTCTTTGGCGCACACAAACACCAGAGCACACTTCAGCCCTAAGAATCTCCAGAGATAACCATACCTACAGTATTCCAAAATATGACACTTTTGGTGGAAAGAGAACATCAAAAAAGCAAGGAAAGTAAAAGTAAATATATGATCAAAAACTTCAGTGGAAGCTAATAGCATATGATTTTTTTCTTTGATAACAGGATCCATAAGAAAAATGCAAGGTTCTTTCCAAATTTCAGATTCATGATCTACCTTTAGCTGGTGTTGACTGATGGGTATCATCTTGGAAACTTAATTTCAACAGAGAACCAGAGTTGGCCTTCTGACCTTTTCCTCTCTTCTTGCCATCTTTCCCTTCTTCTTCATTGTCAGACTCTGAGACCAAAGTGTCATCTTCTCCAGGAGACACATCTTCCACAGGTGGGGAATCTTCTGGCACTAGAGCCAAAGTAACTGTAGCTAACTGCTCACTCCTGGCCTTCTCTCTCTCAAACTGACGGTTTAAATCACTCTCCTCTGCAAAAATGTATGAAATATACTTTGTTGTCCTTTGCCGACCTTCATCCTCCATAAAACCCTAAAGAAACAGTTGGAACGTTATTTTATCACCTCAATTCTCCATTCTTGCAGTCTGTTCTCCAGCATCAACAGTTGGAAAATTTTCTAACTGTTCTCCCCTCACATCAAAAGATATCACGTTATTATCCATTTTTTCCTAAGTAACAAAAACTTTGACTAACCTTAACATATAGAAATCAAAAGAAATACCATGCTTGAAAAATAATAAAATTGCCTTACCCACATACTAGAATGAAACGCCTACATTATGTGGGATGCAGAAAAGTCTAAGGAAGAACAAGCTATATGTATTCAGACTGGAAATCAATTTTCTTTTCAGAAAAAATTTTCTGTGAAATAACTGCAATGCAGAAATTACCAGAGTGAATCAGACTCGAGTGGAACCGCTGTTGCCCTGTCTACTACAAAAGGTGCTTTCAAGTATCTAGAAACTCAAACGGACTATCCATAAGGGAAGATTTCATCTTCACAATCGACTTAGGAAAAAGCAGGTTTAGATATATGGCTTATATAGTTTGTTTGCTTGTAATTCTATAGAACTTTTTACCAAATGACAAGATCTTAGTAAAAAAAAATCTCTATGGAGGAAAGAGTGCAATTATCCTGCCTTTGTGAAAAGGGGCAAGTGCGCGCATGCGAGAAATGACAGCTGAATTTTTTTGTCTTGTTGAAATGGAAAAAAAATGAAATATCTGGAAATAAGGAGTTTAATCACCATAACCTCTGCAAGAGTAACTGTTTTTTTTCCAGAATTTGCTGGTATTTTAGACATACAGAGGGTCTCCAACAAGATCCTTCAGTAGAGGATCTTGCAAAATAGAAGTTGTCTAACAGTCAAAAATGAAGCAAAGTGGCTATTTTGAGTTGAAAGACATTTATGTTCATCTCCGTGAAGTACCAGCCCCCAGGTCACTTGGGTTACCACTGACTGGGTAAAGTGGTTGAGGCCCATTTCTCTGCCCTGTCTGTTTTTGGAGGGCAGTTCTGTGTCACAGCGCTGGGAACAGTGTTTCTCCAGAACGCCATGAAGCGTCGTCCGGCAGAATCCCACCAGCTGGTGTGGATCTCCAGAACGTGCTCTCAGTACAGACAGCCAATATGAGGCCATGTGCATTTTTCCTCAAAGCTTTATTACTTAAGCCACAAACCAATGTAAAATACTCGCACATCTGGGTCAGTGAACTATTAAATGGCAAGGCAGCTAACCAGGAAGCAATAAAGCAAAGATATGCTCAGAGAGCAGATATGTTACATTCTAACAACTAGACCTAGTCCTCAGATTACAGTAGGTTAAAATTTTAGTACTTTTTGAACACTTCTCCTGTATACTTTTTCCTCAACTGAAGTAATACCTTTATCAATCTTACCAGAACTCTTTCACTGTCAGTTCTCAAATCCCTGCCATTTCTATTGTCTGAGGTTAACAATGTTATAATATCCTACCACAGCAACCACAACTGTATCTCCAGTTTGAATAAGGACTTCAATTATTTTATTTTAACCTTACCTTGACAACTTTGTACCTCTCCAGAAGGCGACACAGCATCCTTGCTTCTAGCTTCCCCACGTTCATAGCCAAGCGAATTTCTGCCTGAGAAATACCTTTGGTTCCCCTACTTTCAACTGTTTCAAAAAGAAAAAAAAACGAAAATATCTCAGGGAAATAATCTGAATTACACATACATACATTTGTATATACATTCATATTCGCTGTGAATAACTGTATATGTCAGACTATAAAATTTAACATTTACCACTAACAACTAAAGACATTTTCACAGAAATATACAATATACAGTCAACTGTCATAAAACACAATTTTACGTGAAGCAGTGCCCCAGGAGAATAAGCCTTGGCAGTAACAGCTTCAGATTAAAAGCAGGGTGAATTTTTTCCATGACAGCTTTCCAGAGTCAGATATTTTCTCTGTTATGAAAGGAAAAGAGGTAGGAGAAGAAGAAGGAACACTGTTTTCTTCATCACCTTTTCTCATCCCACCACAACATCCCATTTCTACCATGCTGTCTTATTTTGGTGGCATTGAATAGTCAATAAACTTCCAGGGGTGGGGTAAGAGGTGGCAGCACCTATAGCTCCAGTCTAATCTGGAGCTAAAGCTCACCTTTTCCATGAAAAATTGGACACTTTCTGATACACAAAAAACAATCAGAACTTAACGCCCCCGCCCCCAATATATACCTTTCCTTTATATATACAAGGAGTAAGAAGACAATGAGAAAAACCTTTAGCGTGTCTTACTACATCACCTACTTAGCTCGTAAGCCTGGGTGAGCATATCCCTTTCACAAACAATATCCACAGGCGGAACAGCTTTTGTGATGATCTCTTCTTCATCATCATCATGATAATCTTCCATTTTCTTCCGGAATTCCTTTAGTAACTTAAGGCAACGGACCATGACATCAGTGCCTGTGAACACGAACGTTAGTAACAACTCCTAACAAAATGCAGGGGGGGTATGCATATTTAAAGGATTTTATTTCTTTCAGCAGCACGAAGTAGTAATAGTGCAACGAGGAACACAAACGACCAAAGACAACTGCTTATTTCTAGGAAAGGTTTGCAAGAGCTTTTCCCTATATACAAATCTGTCAAAATACTGACTTGTCTGCATCAACATTAGGATTGCCCAATACAGTGATTTATGAGCAGAATGGAAAACACTGCAATAACAGGAGAATTTCAATAGTACAAGTAAATCGATGAAAGAACTAAGTGCTGATCCACAGTACTACTCCTCAGAACACAGATTTGACTGTGAGATCACTCACTGGGGATAAAATCCCTCCTTTTTTTTCAACAGACTCAAAGCATTTTTTTTTAACTTTCTATAAATGCAAATGACATAACAAAAGAGAACCATACATTTGAAGATACAAGATTTCTTGTCCAGAGTCCTGCTCTCTGCACCTAGGGAATGGCCAAGTTTATTAATATGTACGGTGTACTATAATTATGTGCAATGAAAACAGAGATACAAAATCTAAGGTTGTTGTATACAAAGACAGAACAGGCTGCTGCCCACCAGCCACAAGAATCTCAAACACCATTCAATTCCACATCTTAACATGTTACTGTGCGCTGGCCGAGCTGCAGTAACTCTCCACCTACTCTACCCTTCTGGGATCTCAGAGAAGAGCAGGGACAGATGACTTCAAGAGAGCTCTAACGATCCTGCTCCCCGATATAAGGATGACCCACTATCATCAGTGTCATTCAGCTCCTGCTGAACGATTTAAGAGACCACTGGTAAGCTGGAACTAGGTTAGTGTACGCTGCCAGCTTCTAAAGCCTCAGTGATTCAGCAGCTACTGCAGAAGTAGCCAATGCAGCAGCGGGTGGGAACGTCTACAGCCATCTCCACTCCTCTGGTACAGCCCTGCTGTGAAAAATGCCAAGTGAAAGCTTTAGTTGAAACCATTAAGGTTTCAGTTAATGAATTTTATCTTACGTGTATGTACAATCAGTAACTGAAGCCCAGCAGACATGAAGTTAATCCACAGTAACTTAATGATGTGACTGAGCTCCAGGCCAGCTGATTCCATTATTTTTGCTCAATCTGAATCCTTTCCCTGCCAGTATCCTCAGATACTGCTTAGGATAGTAATTAAGCACTGACATTTTGGTAGGGCTGCAGGCACTGTTATCACATCCTCTGTACTTCTACAGCCCATTAATTTTCACTTGACGCGCTATTTAAAAATGAAAAAAAACCCCAAAATCAAAAACCAACCAAACAACCAACCAAAACCCAACCAATTCTTTTTACTTTAGCTCCTGCTGCCCAGTAACATACTTCCCATAGCAGATGCTCTGGCTTCATCCTCAGTGATGATCCTCCACATATTTCTATCTGCTTTCCTGTACAACTCCAGAGATTAAACTACCTTGATCTCCAATGAAAATCAGCTATTATTAATTCATCTCAGTTTAATACCTAGTGTTTTTGAAGGCATTAATGTGGATTTTCAGCTTTTAGGTCTGTAAAATGGAATTATCATTCAAGTGAAAGATTCATCAGGTGGCATTTTTCATGACAAACTTAAGTAGTAAGTGCAGCCGCCATTGTGCCAATCTGTGACAAAATATGAAACATCTACTGCCTTGTGGACTGACACCAAGTTTATAAAGGGCTTGGATTTTCTTGTCTTACAAGTAAACACTTTAATTGGAAGTTAGATGCTTTTGCTACTGATTATAAACTCCATCTTTCAGGAACACTATCTAGTATTTTGGGTTTTATTTGCAAATGTCTTCAGCTCATTAGAACATCTCTGAAACTTAATTTGGTGTGAGGGAGTAAAAACAAATACAGCCTGGTGCAACATAACCTACTCAAAGACGGTGTAAGAGAGAATCTAGGTTTGTGTCAATGAGAATGACAATGGTGTGGCTACAGGTATCCCTCTCATACAAGCCACTGTATGTTGAGACACATGCTCAGACCAGAAAATGTACAACGCAGATTTTGTAACAGTTTGATGATCATTTTCCCTATATATTTTATTGTGTACTGACCCATTCTAGAATATATTTGAGGATCGCCACTGCCTTCTTGAAACTCTGAACTTAAATGAATTCTTCTGTGCAAAACTCCCTCTCATATCCTTATGGGAAGGAGGTGGACACGTGTATTTCATGACAATGAATTTGTTCAATCATTCCTTTATTTATTCAGTACAACGTGGAAGATTTGTCTCTGAACCATGCTAGATGCTGTACCTACTTTTGACCACTGCTTCTCTTAGTTCATAACACAATTTCCCTACAGAGAGATTTCCTTCCCCCAGACTAGAAAGATTTGAGGAAATCTGTTGTTTTATCAAGAGCCTTAATCCAATTTCATGCAACTGGCATTCACTTTTGTCTTCTGGAATTTCTCACTTTTTTATTGGCTCCTTCACTTCTTCCTTCATGATCACTCCTATTCACAAAGACTATATAATTTGCAATGTTTAGGTCGTATCACATATTTTTGCCCACAAACAGTTCACTACATCTCTGAAAAAACACACTGTTCATCTTTTAGGACTATTTAATTCTTAACCCTGGCAGATCTGCCTCTTAGGATTTTCTGTGATTAAAGACTTGGTTTAGATTTCCTTAAGCACTTGCATTAATTCCATTGGTGATACTATCCTTCCTCATACTTTCTCTTATTACTTCTTGTAGTTTTTTTCCCCACACAAGTTTTATCTGCATCTTTTTCTGAGAGCAGCCGCTTTCTTTTGTTCCCTTTCTTCACACAGTTCTGCTCTTCTTTGTCTTCCCACTACAGGTTTGGAAGTTATCAGCAGTTCATGCAAACCTATTAACTTTGAATTCAAAGGTGGTTATGCATTAAAGTAACCCTCAGTAGACTATGGCTTTTTTGAATAGTAGTTGTTGGCTGTCTTGCTTACTGAAAGAATTCCAAGGTAGTGCTGCAGAAGCTTACTTTCATAATTTGACATGAAACTTTCCAGAAAAAACTTTGCATTCTGATAATATTCATCAGAAGTCATAATTTCAGCAAAAGGCATAACTAAGATTACCTGTTTCTTTAGCTTCTTATTTCATAATGGTCTTTATTGTTTTATATAACTTTTTATATATTTTTTGTCAAGTTTATTGACTTGGCATTCAACGTGACAGGTCAGCAGACTGCTCTTTGTCCCTACTCTCTTTGTATTGGCTTGAGCAGTCTTACTAGGAGTCACACTCCACTGCAACAGCTTACATTGATATGCAACAAACTTTCCTGCATCCATTTCTTAAAGACCTGGAACAAACGCTTAATTCAAGTGGGCTGCAGCAGGCTAGCTTTATTAACACACTTCTCCACATAATTGCACAGAGTTTCCTTTACGCATATTTTAATTGCAGATTTGAAGCTTATGGATAGAATGGCATCAGTGTAATTACATAAAAAGAAAACAAAAATACAGTTTTAGTTACCTTTCTTTGTCTTGTAGGGTCCTCCATTGGGGTGTATATCTTGTAGTGGGATGGACACTACCTTGGCTAGGCCAGCATTCATCATATATTGATAGAGACGTTTGAAAGTTCTCTCACAAAGACCCTAACGCAAAGAGAAATGGTGGAAGTCATTGTAGCCCAGTCACCTCTAGGTGATTAGCATCAAAAGCATTCATACTGCCTGTTCTTAAAACACAGTATTTTGGGATACGATATCAAAAAAGGATCTTAAAAGCCTGCTAGTGCAGACATCAGATAGAGCATGAGATGCTTTTGGATTGTGTTCTATCTCTTCAACTCCACCATCCAAACAAGCAGCAGGATTGTGCAAGTAAGAATTGTATGATGATATCCATTAATAAAACAATTCTAAAACCGCGTATCAAATAGAACTCCCTGCTTACCATGAACAGCAACAGTAACTTGATCTAGTGGGTTAAGATCCTTCTTCTGAGACCCTACCCCAAAATACTGTGCGACTTTAAAGGCAGTATGAATGACAGCCTTTGATACTAATCTAGATTCTGAGTGAGTGAGAATTTAAGAGAGAGTAATAAATCTCACCAATTCGTCCCTCAAGTTTCCTAGTGTTTCCATCTGGTTTGAACGAGCACTTAGCATACTTGAGAGCTTCTCCATCAGAATATCATATTTGCTCCTCCTAATCAAGAAAAAGAAAGTTATTTTACATGTAAGCATGCATATAACTTTATAAACATGAGTTGTACCTTTACGAAATGTCAGCCACTAGAGAAAGTATGCTGAAGTGTTCTCAGATTGTTTTAGGAATTGTAGTTTTCTTTTCCTTCTGTGAATAGCACGTGAGAGAATTTGACACTGAGACCCCAACTGAGGGAACAACGAGTTACTTCATTGCCAATCCACAGAAGCACAAGTTCTAACCATAAACAAGATAGGAAAACAAAAAAAATCTATTGGAAATGTGTTTGGAGCGAGAACACTCAAAATTAACAGCATGATTAGTGCTACAATAGAAGAGTTAGGCTTCTCTAGGCAAGTGACAGGCGCTAGGATACCCTATTGTTTACAGCTCCAAGATAAGTAAGCTTTAACTGTCCAGCATCTGGAAGAGGACTTAATAAAGAAATCGAGAAGGATCTCAAGGGTCTGTGACAAGAGAGCAAACTTTCCTCATAGTGAAAGGTCACAGTCTACCCAGGAGATCTGTAAAACACCTGAGTGGCACATACCTATCAACATGAAAGCGAGTCAGAAGCAGAAGAATTGAGTGTTGCTGTGCTCCGCTTGGTAGTCTTATGACATGGGACTGCATTGTTATGAGACCATTTCTGTCCAATACTCGTCGGTGATAATGAATTTTTCCAGCATCCACTCTAAAGAAAAGATACCAAGATATCTATAGGCATAAGAACTTCTGCAATTAAATTCCAATTATCCGGTATCCCAAAACACTTTTCCTAATTTACCTATGGTCTTAGCGATATATGTTAATTTTCAAATTGACAATCTCAAAATTAGGAAGTGCCCAAATTAAGAAAACCTGTGAAATTGATTTTTCATAGTTAATCCAATTAAACAGAGCTCTGGTATACATCTCACTCCTTGGTGAGCTGACTCAGGCCACTGCAGTGACAGAAAAGTATCCACAGAAGATTTCCCATCCGCCCCCATCATCTCAGTTATCTACAAGAGCTTTCTAAGTGGCAAAAAGCAATGCCAGTGTGGTTTGCGAGCTACATACGCTTCATCTCCTAAAAGCAGCAAATCCTTAACAGGAATGCTAATATTGTCCAGCACTGCAATACAGACCCAGAAGTTCCCTAAGAGGCTGTGTAGTGCTCCTCCATCAACAAAATACGTGGTCTAGTTTGGGAGCTGGTAACTCAGGCTCCCACTCAGGTCATAAAGAGGAAGAGGTCACACAGGGCAAATGCTGGGGACAAAAGGTGGGCATCCAAGAATCTCTTCAGAACTTGTGCAGGATAAGATGCTTACTCAGCAGTTCAGAAAAGGAAATAAACTCACCGTTCCATCCCAGATTTGAAGCAAGAGTGATTTAGAGAAAGCACGAACTCCCACGAATTAGAAACTTATGTGTTAACCCCACAGACAATCTCTGGTCCCATGAGAAAATATCAGGAAGTATATAATGAACTCAAGGAAGAGACCAGAATACTTCTGGCAATACAGGCTCCAAGAACCAAGTGCTCCTGGTAGCAAGACTGAGACACTACCAATACTGATATGAGTTTAAAATCAATACACAGAAATTCTTAAGTGGACGGACCTTTATAAATAACCGGTGGAAACTTCTTAGCTATGATTTAATTCATACAGCAAGATATAAACTTACTTGAAAGCCCCGCTGTGAAGGTCCCTTTGAAGCTCTCCTTGCCACCTAGCACGACCTAAACGCTCCAATATACAGTAGGAGAAGTCGGGGAGTTTTAAGTCAGGATCCCCCTCCCAGCCTATTAAAGCTCTGTAACGCTGGTCTTGGGAAGCAACAATGACCAGTTTCTCCCCCCATCTAAGAAACAGAAGGGAAAGTAATAAATTATTATTAGTTCCGTAAAAACAGAGAGATCAAACACTTTCTCCCCTCAAACACCATTCTTGATATAATCTGCACAAACTAAGTGAAGACTAAATTTTAAAACTTAAGTTGAAAATCTTTCAGTGCCAGATATAAGGATTTCACTCACTTTTCAATGGCTTCTATATAAGTATAACATGGCTGCAAATCCTTCCTCCTTATTTGATCAGTAATATCTACTCTCTCTTTAAAATACTGGCAGGAACCTTGTATGCCATCTTTATTATCCAGGATCATGTGGACAGGATAAATATCATCTGAAGGAACAGGATCCCTTTTGGTTTCCAGTATGCCTGTTTCGAGGTCTATTTCTTCATATCTGAAACAAAAGCAGAGCACCAACATTTAACCAAGGGGAATCTGGAACTGAAACAGAACATTGTCACAAACAATGCTAATACCTCTATGAAATATGTTGGAAGAATGAGAAACCTCTCAACTGGAAAAACATAAAGAAGAGAATTGCACTCCTCAAGTACAACCAAAGCTTATCAGCAGGCAGAGTGTATGAGGCAGGAGAAGGCAAATAAATTATCTGATCTTCAAGAATTCAAGGATATATTGAAGTGATGAGAATAATATATATAAATACTAGTTTACAGGAAAGGAAAACAACAGGTACATCCACCCTGAGGAACTGGGACATATAAGATCTGCTTGTGCCGAAGCGGTAAAGTCATTAGAACAGAAATCTCGCCAGGAATCCTATACAGGCTTCAAACCCCGCTCCGCCTCGCCTATCGTCAACCGGCTGCTTTCAGCAAGGCCCGACCGGCTCCTCAGAAGGAGCGAGGGCGGCGGGGGGCCACCGGGGCGGCTGGAGGACCAGGCCCCAGGCACCCGCGCCCGAGGGGCGAGCCCTCCCCGAGCCTCCCGCCCGGCGCGGGGGCGGCTGAGCCGGGCTCCGCTCGGCGGAGCGGCCCTCACCGGTCGTGCAGGCGGAGGGGCGGGCGGGCCCGCGGCAGCAGGTAGAAACTGATATCGGGCTGGGCGCTGAGGGCGGCCCAGAGGAGCTGCTGCGTGGCGGGCTCCAGCGGCAGCGGGAAGGGCGGCGAGCGGGCGGCCAGGCGGTGCCACAGCGCACCCGGCGTGATGCCGTCCAGCCCCTCCAGGGACACCTCGTCGAGCAGCGCCCACAGCGCCTCCATCCCTGCCGCCGCTTCCGGGTGCGGCCCGGCGCGCCGGAAGTGAGGTCACCGCCCGCGACGGGTAACCAAGGAAACGGCCAAACAGGGCAGCGGCGGCGCGGCCTGTTTCGGCCCTTCCTCCCCGCCGTCCTGTGAGGGGTCGCTCTCCGGCGGGGGCTCTGCCCCCGGGTTTCTCTTGAGTCCAGCGCCTCACGGGAGGTCGTCCCAAGGCCCTGCTTGGTCGCTGGGGAGTGTTCCAGAGTTACAGAGAGGTCAGCTCCAGCACCCCTCCCCTCAGCGAGGGCGCGGGAAGGGGCTGTGTTTTAGCAGAGAGACTCTGCAGTCGGTAAGAGGCAAAACATGGTGTTTCTTTTCTTTGTCACAAAATGAAATTAAACGTTTGGGTGGCAAGTTTAAGCATTTGAGTACGTGAGAGGGCAGCCTACCATAACATGCAGCAGCGGCTCTGGGGTATGTGGTGCGAATTGCTGGAAAAGTTCATATTTCGTAAAAGGCAAGCAAGGTAAAATGTTTAATTAAACACTTTAAACGGATACAGCCTCTGCAGTGAATAAATTCAAGAATTAACTGACTTCATGAACAGTAGCAATTAAGGGATAAAGCCCTACAGGTGGGCTTTGGGCACGGCCCTTTCAGCCTCTGCCCCAGAATCAATTTACTTTTCAGTTCTTGGATTATAAACTCATTATAGCATATGCCTTCCAGTTTTAGTATTTTTAGGCTCTTCAGTAGATTGTGAAGGGTTCTGAAAAATAAGTAAAACAAGTAATGTTTCCTCTGTTCTTCAAGAGCTTTGCTGCAATGACAGTTTTATGCTTTGTTGAAGGAGGAAGTTTTTTCAGCTTATAGCATTCTTGTGTATCGAGGTTGCAAACCCAGTATTACTCTATAATAAAGCATTTTTCTACTTCAGTGTGACAATTATGTTCTCATTTCAGCTTTATATTAAGGATATGGTGACTGACTTTGATGAAAAACATGATGAATACTTAATATCCCTTCAGCAGAGAAACCGGTAAGATACAGAATTATTACCACCATTGAGTATGAAATATCTGTTGTTTACTATCTAATATAGTATCTAATCTCAGCAGTTGTGAATATTAGTTTTAAAACTTGGTTTTTAGACTCGTGATGCAAAGTCTGAGTTGCCATGTCTTAAAGCGTTCAGGTGACTTTCTCTTCTTCCTTTTGTTTGCCGAGTACGTTAGAGTTCTTATTTCTAGAGGAGATCACAGTATTTCTTCATCATACTTTAAAATATAGATAAATTTATTCATAAAATAGTTATTTCTATGGCTTACAGGGGAGATTTTTGTTGACAGAGCAAGAGGTTCTATATTCAGAAGTAATTTGCAGCTCACACTGAGGATGTTGTTATGAGGCAAGGCTTTTATGTTGTCAGAAATACAGAAAATTGCATGCAAAAGTTGCTAAAGTTAAATGTGCAAAGTCAGGTTCTGTTAAGGTGGGAGATAAGGACATGTAGGTTGCTTTTGCAGACTTCAGTATCTTTCAAACAAGTTTAAAACATTTCTTTTAATGTTGCTTGTATGAACCTTATGGTCGTTATACCCTAGGCAGATGAATTTCATAGGTTGATTCAGAAGGGCTTACAGAACTTTTTTGCTGGATTCCCTCCTTTACCACAAAGCATAAGATTTTTACTCAAATTCTATAACAAACTACATGGTTTGGTGAAAACACCAAAAAAACCTACAAAAGCCACAATTATGTTAGAAGAACAGCCAATTTTTGTGAACACAGGTTTCTTTCATATATTATCTCCTAAAGCGGCTTTAGAAAAGGATAAAAACATTATTTAATGATACACACCCCTG
This sequence comes from Fratercula arctica, assembly GCA_947846985.1. Taxonomy (NCBI): domain Eukaryota; kingdom Metazoa; phylum Chordata; class Aves; order Charadriiformes; family Alcidae; genus Fratercula; species Fratercula arctica. The sequence continues at coordinate 27,621,610 of CANTUZ010000009.1, forward strand.
GGGGACTTTGGCCTGTGGATTGACCCACCCTGGAGTCAGAGGGGAAACCAGGAAGCAGCGTGCAGGGGCAGGCGGAATTTGTCCCCCACGTGACCCCAACCTCCTGGCCTGCATGTCATCTCACTGAAGGAATTAGGATGAACTGAGCATAACCCATGCTGACAGGAGGGAAGATGAGACTTGGAAGAGGGAGGGTAGGTGTTGCACTGAAATGGAGCCTGGGGAAGGGTTTTTTTTTTTTTATATTATTTTACCCAGACTTTACGTTTCCGGTATCTCTAACTGCATCATTGACTGGGGTTTTTTCCCCCTCAAGTTTCAAAACATTATTTTTTTTTCTCTCTTTTTTTTTTTTTTTTTTGCCCTTGAAAAAAGCTTGACCATTTTTAAGCTATGCAAAGTCTGGTGAAGGTGTTTTGATGGTTGAGTCCCCATCCCTGGAGGTATTGAAAAGATGGGTAGACTTGGTGCTTAAAGATATGGTTTAGTGGTGGGTTTTGTCAGTGTTAGGTTGATGGTTGGACTTGATGATCTGAAAGGTCCCTTCCAACCTGGACAATTCCATGATTCAAAGTAAAACTCTTAAATATTCTCCAGAAGAAAGGTTAACTATACTAAATACCAAATGGAAAAAATAATGTGAAATGAGAAACAACATGGAAAAAATCTCAGAAGGGAGAGGCTTGGTCAAACTTAACATGTCACAGTGTGCACTCATGCAGCCATTACAGAATGGGAACAGGTCCTTGAAGTTATATTCTGAAATTGTTGTTTGAACTATGAACGTATTTTTTAGCTTTGTGACATTGAGTGTTTTTGTATTTATCACTAATCTGACATCTGTGTATGCTCTGCGTAATGATGAATTATTATCCTTTCTACTTCAGGCTACTGAGACGTTTAAAGAGAAAGGATCCTATACAAATCAAACTGGAGCAGTTAGAACACGGATTTTCTTTGTATCTGAATGGAGCTAATTCAGAGCTGAGAAATTACCGCAGAAAAAGCAATTCACATGGCAACCTTAAAAATGAGACAAAGGCCACCAGGACAAATGGTGAGTTATGTGAGAGTTTTACAGAGATTGCAGTCTAGAACTATTTTAAACATTTACTCATGAGAGTTGTAATTCAGTAGGCGAGGTTACTGGTTACTCTGTGGTAAGGAGGCAGCAGCATTTCAGCCTGGTGGAATGGAATTCCATGGGACTCATTCATCAGACTATTTAAGCCGTTGTGTGTAAGGAATGGTCTCTGCAACACCCTATCAATTTCTTAGTTGATCCCTTAGTGGATCCCCCTTCCAAAGTTTAATTTCCTCGCATTTCCATTTGTTAAACTGTTATAACTAAAACTAGATTAGAAATGTATATAAATTGTCAGTGTAAATTAATGGCATACCTTTGTCTGATACGTAACACTGTTAATAGGCTTTAAAATCTGATGGACTTTAATGTTATCTAAGTCTGGTGTCCTGTAGACAAATGACATTTGATGACAGACTGTAATCAAATTATAGCTGGTAATAGCTGCATTAAGCTCATAAATTATGTTTAAGTTGTAATAGTAGTCTTAAAAAGACAGCTAATCTTTATTTAAATATTTGAAGTAAAGAAAATTTTTACATTTTCTGCAAGTGATTAGCTGGCTTTATTTAAAAATGTGTATTTTGTTTCTAATTTAATTCTGTGATTCATAGAGAGCAATGTAGTGACAGGAATAATTTTGCATGTATAAAGGTATAAAGTGTGGGCTTACTGGCCTTCTAATCTGTTTAGCATAATGAAAATAAAGTTGATTTCACTAAATCCCTAGCAAAGCACTTTACCAACCTTAGTCTGTTATCCTCATGCTTGCTATAACCTGTCTCTTAGAGTGTATCTTTTTAATCTGTTGCTGTGTAGATAGTGTCTGCTTAAGCTTTATTTTCACTTAAAAATGAAGACAAAGACTTTTAAGAGTTACTTAATATTATAATTTACTATGATTGAATTTTATTAATCTCAACAATACTAGAAACTAACTTTTCTTTCAGTAGCTGTTCTAACCATGACCCTAACCTTGATCTCTTTTGTCTCTGTTTTCCTGCTACGCTGGGTACATATTTGTTTTCAAATTTGTGTTCAGGCTTAGCCGTCTACTATATAATTTCTTGCAGGTTATATGGGATGGTGATGGGGAATCAGCTGGTCACCTTGTTTCACTGTTGTATATGAAAGTAAAAACTTGTGTGTAATGATGCAAAAAAGTTCATGTTCTTGGATACTGGAAAAAGAAGGAAATTGTGTGCTCTGTCACGCTGGGATGATATACCTTTAGGTAGCTAAAGAGGATGTAAAGCAACATCTTTGGCTTTTTGGTCCAAAAACTGTGCAGGGGTATTGTGGCAGCAGCTGTAATAGAACTCTGTCAAAAGAAATTTCCTCTGAAGTTCTGTTGCGCAGCTGTTACCTCTAAGCTTAACCAAAGTTGTTTATTTTTAGGGTTGCTTAATGCCATTTGATTCAGCTTGTCTTAGGGACCTGTAAAGACTTCAGTTGCACTCTCTGTTCCTTTCCTCAGCTCCATCAACTTAGAGACAGTAGAATTATCTTTGCAGAAAAGAACTCAGTGTTTTGCTGTTTCTTAGCTATCCAATGTTGTTGTTTTAAACGTGTAGCTGCAGTGAAAGATACCGACTGAATCGTCATCCTGTCATTTTTCTTCTTCCATTTCATTTTACCACTAAAGTCCAGAGTGGGAGCCATTGGTGATCTGTATAAGCTTCTTGCCCAGGGGTAGTACCTTAGCAATTTTGTGGTCTGTTCATTTCTAGGCATTTCCTCTCAATGATTGAATGTGATTTTACATACAGAAATGATTTCTAGCTGAGATACAGCACTGAATTTTCTTCCCCATCCATCTCCCGTGAGAGTTATTGCATCATTTATTACTTCTAAAGCATCCATCTGTGGGATTAGTCTTCACTGGAAAATTAGGAATGTGGGATACTTAATAATGCAGAATGGGCACAAATCCCTCTTTGTGGTTCCTGAGAGTGTCATTGTAAATCTCTTTGTCTGGACTATTTTCTTTGTCTGTGTTCCCTAGGAGTAGTTCATGATAATAGTGACTGATAAACTTTTAACACTTGGGCTTGGTAAATGAATTAAAGTAAATGATGGGCTTATAAGGTAGCAAAGCTGGTCTCTAGGTATACTGTTATTTCTTTGGGTGTATAACCCAGACACAGTTTCACAACCATGTATGTACTTCCAGTGAATGTCATTGTGGTCACAAAGATGTGTCTTAGGGCTAGCATGGGGTCTCCTTTGATTATGACAAATATATTGATGATATACTGCTTAGTTTTTGGCTACTAGAATAGGCATGGTCAGCTGAACTCTCCAAGGGAATGACACCAATGGACCTATTTGGTGTGCCAAAACAGGTAGTGGTTAGTATTCACATCCCATCCATCCCATGAAAAGGATGTTTTTCTTCTAAAGTAATGTTTGTAACACAGATGACTCGCTCAGCTGCATCAGCTTCTCCCTGGGATTTGAACTACTGTTTTTCCTGGTTTAGAGAGACCTAGTCACATGAATCCATCACAAAACACTGAGAACCAAATACTCAGCAGTGGTAGCATGAGGGCCTGCCCCTTTTCCTACTTACATTTATAGCATACGTGAGTGGCTGCCTGGGCAGTTGCTTAGAAGAGATGGATTTCTTAGGATGTGAAAGTGAAAGATGCTTCCAGTTCTGTCCCAAAGCAGTGACTGAATCAGAGTACGCTTCTAGCATTGTAATGTCAGGACAGTTCACCTTCAATGCCAGAAGAGTCTCACAGCAATCAGCATCAGTGCTAATGACTGCAAAGTATTTCTGGAGTTACTTAAGAATAGCCTGCTGGAGTAGCAGGAACTCTAGTTGGTTTTTGTTTCCTTGTAGCAGTCCATTCCTTTTCCCCCTCTGTTCTTAGTCCTGTTTCAGGCCTAAGAGACGCTGTCCTTGAAGCAACAGAACAACATCTGGTTCTTCTTGATCTGTAATTTTATGATCGCTCTGAGTTGACATAAGCATACACTCTTGCCCCAGGAACAGTCCTACCCTGTGCCTCTCCTCTTGTACCAGCATTTGTGCAATCTCATGGCGAACCAGACTGCACAATTGACAACAATTAAAAGTAATCTTTCTTTTATGTTTTTCCTCAGTTAAAACTCGCCCATATCGATTCTCTGAACAGTTCACTGCACAGGTGCCTGTAGTGTTGTCCAACCCCAAAAAGAAAATGTGGTATTGAGAGTTGTAATGTGCAACCTGATCTAATTTTAAAGTAAGCCCTGCTTTGAATGGAAAGTTGGACTAGGTGACCTCCAGAGGTTCCTCCCAAACTAAATCTTTCTGTGATTCTATGACCTTTGTAGGACAACTGCTTCTTTTATTGGTAGTGCCAGTTTCTGCTGGCTTAGGGTGACCATTAAATTATGGCTTACAGAAAAAAGGTTTTGCATCAGCTATTTTTCTCCACTGAGAAGAAATGGAAGCTATAAATCTGTCTTGGACAGAGGAAATGAGATGCTTTTATTTAGGATGCTATTGAGAGTGTTGGTGATGTCCTTGCTCCATTAAGGATGCTGATGTGACCTGCAAGATGTTTGTCTCAATCAAAGCACCTTCTCAAAAATCCATTGTCCCACTGTAAGTCAGAACCATTTCCAGCACAGGAACCTGTAGTTCTGCTTGACCATACACAAAATTTTTGCAGAAGTTCTGGAACCAACTCTTCCTTGCCTTAGAAATGAAGGAAAACAATTGTTTGTCTTTCATTTATGACTTGGAAATGAAGAATCCGTCTCTGCACAGTATGTTAAATACCTAATATATTTTGTTTAATCTGCCAATACCTTATGTTTCCTTAGTTTGTGAGTAAATGCACACAATTCCTTTGTAAACCCAGCACATCACCTGTTGTTCACCGACACCCTGTCTATCAGAGTCTGCCTTCACTAGTATGGGTTCTGGGCTCAGTTGGCTTCCTAAGACAGCTTGCTGTCTACCCAGCTAGGAGTTAGAATGATGCGTGCCCCTATTCTAGAACATATGTCTATACTTTCATATCAATGAATGTGGAGCTTCACTTGCTGTTAAGCTAATGTATCTTTAAACAATTTATTCTCTTGAATACACATGATGATGACTGTCCCCAAAGAGATTCAAAACTCCTGCTACTAATACAGAACTAGCCAGTATCTGCAGTTGAATGCCTTTTCAATTGTTGATACCATTCACATGTCAAAGACTTACTCTTCTGTCCTCATCTGGGGACAAAAAAAACCCAAACAAACTGCAAACTAAGGTGTATATCGTCAAATGCCGTACTTCTATTTGCTGTCTTCTAATTCTTGTCTCTATCTTCTGAAAAAGCAGTCCAGCTAGAAGAGAGTGAGTTGCAAGGATGCAGCACACAGACTGCACGAAGCAAAACACAACGCAGAGGCTGGCTTCAGGTGAGAAACAGTTTGAAAGAATGTATCATTGAACTAATTCTTAGATCATAAATAATTTTAGGGGAAATTGGTTGCAACTAGCAGTTGGGACTCTTGTAGAATCTGAGTCTTGGTTTGGTCTGGATACTGAGTGACGATGTGAAATGATACCCTGACCAGTTTTTTGTCTACTTTGAAGCCTAAAGAGGCAAATCTCATTGAAAGGGTCTGGTTTCAGTGGCATCCATCACAGAAACTTTTGTAGCCGTGACATGATTGGCTTAATCTGTCCTTCAGCAGAATAGCTGTTGCTTGACATCTCTGATGGCAAGCCTGGAGAGCTTATCTAGCGCAAAGGATGGAAAATCTCATTTTGGAGATACATCCCTGGCTGTCACTGCTTTTCTCCACCCTGAAATAGTATTAAGGGACACAGAGGTATAATTTATATTGCTTGAGTTATAATCTGTGACAGATTCTCCTAGATCAGAAGACAGGAAAATGCATATAGATAATAAAAATAATCTGGCGTATGAGAAATTTGGAGCCATTAGCTACATAGTTGTTGGTTCACTGGAGAAACCTCAGTGATCTTTTTATTTTCTTCTAGCCTAAAGAAGGATCTGACTAACCTGTCAAGGAGTATGACTTAACTAACAGAACAAATGTGAATTCTGAGCCACTGAGACATGTCACCCAAATAATTACCCTGCTTGATTAGAAATTGCCCTGGCTGGATGTCCAGTCTGTGCTTGAGTGACTGGGGACCAGGGGTCTGTGTCACTGTGGATCATGTGTTCATGTCATGCAGCTTTTCTCCTCCCTCTCCCTCTCCCTCTCCCTCTCCCTCTCCCTCTCCCTCTCCCTCTCCCTCTCCCTCTCCCTCTCCCTCTCCCTCTCCCTCTCCCTCTCCCTCTCCCTCTCCCTCTCCCTCTCCCTCTCCCTCTCCCTCTCCCTCTCCCTCTCCCTCTCCCTCTCCCTCTCCCTCTCCCTCTCCCTCTCCCTCTCCCTCTCCCTCTCCCTCTCCCTCTCCCTCTCCCTCTCCCAGCAAATATAGCACATTCAAGTTTTAAGGCTGCATTACTTTATTTATCACCCTTACCGCTTAGTTGAGTTAATTTTCCCGGCTGCTATTTCCCTCAGTACATCACTGCTTACATACTGGCCTGACAGAACTTGCTCGCTAAATTTGCCAAATGTGTGGCTAGTCATAACCTACGTCATTCTAATCACAAGAGCCAAATGAAGAGAGAGGTATCTCCTCTGGACTGGATTGGAAAGTTAGCCAAATATAGGTAGCTTTACTGCTTAAAACAAGCTACTACTTGAGACTAGCTTAGAATGACACCTTAAGTCTTTTGTCCAATTGGATGGGAGGGTAGCAGATTTATAGTATCTTAATAAACAGCTGGAATTATTTAGCTAAGGAAATGTGCAACCACTGAGTGAGATTAAGGTTGTGCCAGACAGCAGTTTACTTTCCCAGTATTTTTCCCTGTGGGTTTTTTGGCTAGCTAGAGGACTTAGAAATTCGTGTTCAAAACTGTCCAATTTAGACTGTGCTAAGGTATGCTATGAGGCGTGAAGATGGACTTATTGAAAGAACACATTCTGTCAAAAGCCAGGTTGCTTTAGGATATTCTATCTGGGACGTCTCTGCTCCTGGCTCTTACAAAATGGTAGAGGAGTGCATGAACACCAGCATGAACTAACTCACATAAAGGATGACAATTCCTTCTCCCCTTCTCAGCCTGTTTTTCTTAAAGAGCCTGTGCCTGTATCCCTCCATGGCAGCACTCCAGTCTTGCGGGCTATCCCACTGTATCTCTGTGATTCCAGTGAGGTCATAGCCCTGTAACCGGATACAAGCTTTTGCCTCCTCCTGTTTGTTCCCCACGTGTTTGTTCTCCATTTGTGTAGATGCATTTCAGAGAGGCACTCACGCATGCTGATTCCCCAGAAGAAGCTTGAGACCTTTTGCCATAAGGTTGTTCCACCAGCACTTCTTGCAGCGTTTCATGCCTGCACTTTAAGTGATTGCAGACTTCAGCTGGTTTGTTGATTGTTGTATCCCTCTCCTATTTTTTCACTTATCTGGTGAGGTGAGGGGGTGAACCTGCTCACTTTGGTGCCAAACGTGTGATGCATGCTGGGCGTGACCCACGCTGGGGTGGGTGGTTTGATTAGGGCAGTTAAACCATAATGCAGGGACCCAAAAGTGAGCTCAGGGAGGACAGAAACCTTCTGTGGAACAGAGGGAAAAGGGTTGCTCGATCTAGATATTGTTATGTAAAATGTGACGATTATTCTTTTTGTACTGCTGATAGCACAAAAGATGTCTAATTTCTTTGAATGCTGCTTTTAACAGAAAACTGTGGAGATTAAAACAGAAAGGGGGCCTAAACTCTGCATTAAACCTCCTCTTGAGTATTCTGAGGATTTTGAACCTTATGAAAGCTTGAGTGTGGAGACAAATGGTGATGATCCTCTCCATTACTCCCAGGTACAATTGGCAGTTGCCTTCTATTGTTCATGGTAGTGTCACTTGAAATGTGAACGGGCCCAGGTATCAGTCTTGACTAGTCAGTTGATAATTTCATGTTGATGATGTGTGATATAAAGAAGGAAAAAATGATAAGAAAAACTACTTTGAAAATCTTATCTCAGTCAGCAACGCTGTAACATGTTCAGTCCTGATTTAAAGAGGTAGAATATTGTCTCTTGGATAGAACCAAGGTATTTCATGCAAGGAGGCCCAGTTCACTTAATGATTATCCACATGAATGTCACTCTTGTCTGTCAGGTTAGAGGCTTAAACAATGACTTTTTCAGGGTTTAGGTTAATTTTTGAATTATTGTGCTAAAATTTTTGCATGTCATTATTTTACCTAACAGAAGTTAGAGTAAAGTTTTAAAAACATAATCAATACAGTTGCTTTCCATCAAGGGTTGTTACTGTATTGACTCCATTGTTTGACAGTTCAGCCTTCCATTTAGTTACTAATTGCAGTTTGTTCTAGCACACTTCACAAACGTCCTGTCATTAAAAAAATGAAGAAATAAACAAAAATTCATGAATGGTTTTCTGCCTAACCAATTAGTGACATCAGTAAAGCTTTTCTGGGTAGTGGAGGAGCATCTGTATATGAAACTGTCTACAGATCTTACCACTGACATCAGACAAGCTTCCCAAGCATATTTTCCTAGCTTGCATCTTTCTATCTTTCCTATATTGCTTTTGAGATTATGATTGTTTTTTTTTTACTCTACAAATCAGTAACTTTTTTACAGTGATGGATATTTATAATCATTTATGTGTAAGTAGTAAGCTGATAATTTTAAACAAACCCCCCTATTTTCTTTGTGTCCCAAATGGAAATACTTCTGATTTTCCTGAAGCTGTAATTTGTTTTCTTGAATGTCTTGTTAAAATGAGGTTTCAAACTGAAAGAAAGCCTGTACAATTCCCTGTCAAATAGCTAGAAATATTAGTCTTGACTGTTGCAAAGACATGCTCAATATCAAGCCTCAGGTTGCTTATAGACCTTCTTTTTAACGGAAGTTTGCCTGCTCTTTGTAATATGTTTCTGTCAACATGGATTTCCTAACAAGTGCAATCTGTAGCAGAAGAGCAGCTTGAAGCTTTTCATTGCAAACTGAACATACACTGTCACAGTTCATTTGTACCTAAGATAGCTTCAGGTTTTCATTTTACGCATATGGTTTGCTTACCTATACTTATCGCAAACTCTAATACCAACAAAGTAGGGGAAAAAAAGCTTTTAAGATAGGCAAGGTCTTTTCTCTTTGCATTCGTGAGGCTCTCCAGCATCGTCTATGCTGTTTCTGGCATATGCTGAGAGAGGCAGGGCAGTTTTTCTGCAGTAAATTTCAAAATAGATTAATTTTTGTATAAAATCCTGCTATGGTGTGTCCACTTAAAAAAACCTGTGCAAAGTGGAAGCTTAGTCCATTAGACCACATCTCTCTTCTACTGTTTTTTTGAAGAACAGATGTGTATAAGACAGGTCTATTATCATCTCTCTAATTGCTTATAAAGAAGTTGCTGTTACATCAGCTTTGCAGTCTTGTGAAGGCATTTGGAAAATCTGGATTGCAGCTAGTCTTCAGACAGCAAGCCAAAAAGATACAATAATCTGAGTGAGACTGGAAAAATATATTCCCTTGCCCTTTCCATTACTTACCTACTGTTAGTAACTTATTCCTAAAAATTGGTTTTGATCATAGGAATTCCTTGGCCTACAGAATTTGTCACTAAGTTAATGAGAAGATTTTTTTTTTTCCCTCCTAGGGGAGGAAGAGGCAGCCACGTTTCTTTATTTTAAAATGCGTGTTTGAGCTTTTCTGACAAATCTGTTTGAATTGTACCAGAAATTGAGAAGAAGCTTGCAAGTCAGTATAGAAGAGAAAAGAATGGAAGAAGACTCTCATAGTGATGACTATGACTCTGTTGAAGAGGATGTGTTTTCAGAACCATCTCCCACTGAGAAAACAATCACAAGCTTTGCAGACCTTCAGTTGAATAGCAGTAGATCACTGCAGAAGGAAGCTTCTGAATGTCAGGATACTGGGAGATGCTCTAGCCTTGATTCTGGTGCCCTTACTGTGTTGGAGTTCAACCAGGATCAAAGCAGTAAGTTTCTGTGTATTATGCACTCATATGGTACTGTAATAATTCTTAAAGAGCATTACTTTTAAGGGAATTGCTGCTGGTTAATCACTGATGGTTACTCCATGCTCTCATGAGTTTTCTTGCTCTTCAGCAAACCTGTTGTTTTAGTCTCCTGATTTGCGAGACTTGCATCCTCTTACTACTAGGTTAAGAAATTTTTTTGCAAAGACAAAGATATAGCCCTGGTTTAACCCGCTTATCACCAGGTATCACCAGGCCTAGACAGTTGAACTGAGATTGTCTCAGACTGTCTGAGATTTCTCAAGAGATTATTATCTTTTTTTTTTATTTTTGCTTTTCTTGACAGTAATGCTGGTAAATATCTGGTACAGATAAGATATATTGGTACCTTATTATGATATATATTATTTTGTGGCACAAAGTCAGCGCAAGCCGTGCATATGTACTTCTACATCAATAGAACGGTATCAGTGAAAAGGAGGCAGTATGGAGGTTATCATTTTGCCAGCATAATTAAAATGGCAAAATTTTAGCAGTTAAGATCCAATAAGTTTTCCCTGACTAGCTGCTCCTAAATAGCTCTGAAGTTGATTATTTCTGTTCCCTTACTATCTTGCAGACGTGAAGCCACTACGAGTTCTCTCGGCAAAAAGAAAAGATAATGCTGAAAAGTACATTCCTGTCAGACCAATCGTGGTAAAAAATAAAATCACTCGGCCACTCTCTGCTGAGTTCTTGCAGCAGGAAAGACATGAAAGAATTTATTCTAGTAAGAAATAAAACTATCTCATGTCAGTAATGAGACTTTTCATGCTTTTTTTCCCCTCTGGCTCAGATGTAATTTCAGCACACATCTGTCGTTATGTGACTTTGCTTAGCTGTTGGTGGGGTGGATGGTTTTTTTCTTGTTGTTTTTACCATCTCGAGTATTTTGACTTAAATAAAGTTGTGAGAAAGTCCAGAGCCCATATACTTTGTGTACTTTAGTTTTCTGCTACATCTTTGCTACCTTCCTTCTCTTTTGGCTTCCGCTGCATAAGACTTTTTCCTCTCCCTTTCAGTCCTTGTGCTTGCTCTGTGTTTCCCACTTTCCTTATGGAGATCTGTTCCCTACGGTATTAGCAGAAGAGTGTCTTCTCAAAAATCAGCAATTGATGCTGTGCTGGAAGATTTTGAACACAATGCGTTCATAGCAATAAAGGCAGAGTTTTCCACAGCACAGCAAAACTTGCTCTGTTGCTGCTTGGGACTGTACTTGAATTGCACCTTGAACACTGCAGATCAGTCTCCAGTGCTGGGTAGATACACCGGTATCTAGTACCATACTGGAAAATGTGTTTTCCTGGGCTGGAGAACACCATTTTAAAGGCACTGCTACTTATTCTAGAAGTCTGCTGCTAAAGTGTGATCTCTACCGGCACTAAAAAAAACAAGCCAAACCCCAAATCTAGGGGCTGAAATCATGGCTGCAGTTGTTATTTCAGCACAGTCCTTAATTGAACAAGTCTGATGAACTTTTGTTTTGAGAGGTCTGAGAGAAAGTTTTCAGACTTACCATACCCTGTGGTTAAGACGCTCTTTTCAAAAAAGTAAAATCCAGGTGTGTCCCAAAAAACTAATAAAGCTAACGGTTTTGAAGAGTCCAAAATATTAATTTCTTAATTGGCAGAAAACCAAATTGAGGAAAAGAAGCTAATTCTTTTTGGCTTCAGAATAAATTCTCTTTGTAGCTTCTGAGACCCTCACCCACCATCTGTCTGAGCAGTTGCTCGCTTTGAGCGCTTTCCAAAGCTGCGTGTTGCATTTTCTCAGGTTTTATTAGTGCTTGTTAGAACTGTTTCTGTCCAACTACCACTTTAAATCCTGAAGTGAATTTCATTTCAGGGGGATGGTATAGTACAGAAAAATAAAAAGGACTGTATTCTGTCCCCATATTTGCAGAGATGACTAATGCTAGTTGAAAGTTTTTATGAAAGTAGGTGGCATAGGGCTTAAAAAGTGTGAATGCATGCCAATCTCAGTTCAGTTTTAACTTACTCTCTTTTCAAGGTAGACTTCATGTCACTAGCACCCACTGCCATTTTACTCTCCTGCTTAATAAACCTCACTGCAGCATCATGAGCATACTTGCATATCAGCATGTTCTTCGCTATTTTCCCTTGATCTAAATGTCTGTACAACTTCAGTCTCTTTTCTTTCCTTGACTTTTGAAGTCCTTGAATATAACCATGTGCTTCTCTTTTTAGTTCAATCTCAGATCCTCTATTGTTAAATTTTATTTCCTTTCTTTTAAACCTGTTTATAGGCTGTGACATTTCTGTTTCTCCGGGATGTTTGGGAAGATTGGAATGCATATGGGCATTTTGATGACTACTTAAGTGACAAGGTCATTTATTTTGTCTTGCAAATAGCAACTCCTGACTCCCCTTGTTTTGCTAGAAGTCTCTGGAGATTCCTCCAAAATAGCTGAACACCCCAGTTACATTGAAAAATTCTTATGTGCTTAAATTATAGATTTGTTTTTTTCAATGAACTATTACAAGGAGTTTCCATTAAATACTGGAACAAAGCAAGTACAAAGAATCTTAAAGCATAAAAATTATGTTTCTCATTTGTCAGTTTTTCTCCTCTTCTGATACTGTTTCAGCTGTTGTCTGAAGCAGATGTGACCTGGAATCTTAATATAAAAACAAATTGGAGCAATTCAGTCTCACTTAGGAGGGTTACAGACTGCTAGCAAAGCCCCATGTCGGTAACTGAATCGTATGTTTCGTATCTATGGTGTTGTAATGTCCCATACTTGTATGTCCGGACTAATGAATATTCTTTCCTTCTTTTGGTGGCAGGACCATTAAGCCGACCAGAAAGACCGCTTTCGGCAACTCGAAAGAATGTGTGTGAGAAGGATCCTGATCTCTCAGTTTCAGCTGTGGTTAAAGCAATGCAAATTGAAAATGAAGTCTTGCAGAGAGATCTGCAAAGGCAGACAGTTTCTACAAGCCCTCAAAAGGTATGGCAAAATACAGAAGAGGAACCCCCCCATGAATTACAATCTCTTATACATTAGGATTGTGTATGAATGAATGGTGATGCCTCTTAAGTGCAATTGAATTTGCATTATTTTTCCATAGGGTGGTTTTCTTTAATCTGCTTCCTTAGGATAGCATCCCACAACTCTCTCTTGATTTCAGGGATCACTGCACAACTGATAGACCAGGTACATGAAATGTCTATACAGTCACATGCACAGCTGCAGGCCTGGTTGAGCCATTTCCATTCTGGAAGCTTCTTAAACAAGATAATATGTGATTTTCATACCAATAAATCCTACCTTTCTACTGGACTCATTAATATGGGCGCTGTTGCCTGTTAATACATGCTCTGCTTTTGAAGACTACCAGCTACTAGTGAGGAGAAGCTAGTGTGGGTTTTCTGCACCAATGTGTGTACATCTCTTATCTCCAACAACCATGTTTTAAAAGCAATTAAAAACTCATACTCAAGGAAATCGGCAAAAATCCATTCCCTTCTGATTCAGGTCAGACCATTATTCCTTGTTAAGTTAAAGAATGAGGAGATCTGTGTTGACAATCCTGGCTAAACTTTGAGCATAACCAATAATTCAGTTCTCCTAACAGAAATAAAATATGTAAAGAAATTTGAACATAAACTGAAATTTACAAAACTATCTATCATGAACGGTGTTCGTGGATTCAAAGTCTGCTTCCAGTTTGGTGTTTAGGAGACTTTTTTTTTTTTGGAAGGAAAAGAGATGCCTAGACATTCTTGGCATTCATTTCAATTCTGAGAGTTTCCAAGACAGCTGACTATTTTAATCTAAGCTGATGCTCCCTGAAGTTGTGAGTTGATGCTATGATGAACATGTATCCACTGTCATCGCTGAGCCAGCATTAGGTTTCTGGGGAGTTTGGGTTAGGAGCAAAGGTGAAAATGTTCTTTTACTATAGGTAAGTACTTTATATATGATTTCACCATCTGGGTCAACTTTTCGATCTTACTCCTCTTGTTTTTGAGATATTTATAGCTTTGTGATTGAGAGAACAAATTCCACTGAATATTCTTACATAATGTATCTTTCTGCTAACATTAGGACTAATTTTAATATTGTTGTGCCTAAATGAAAAATAATGAAATAATACTTAAAATAGACATAATTTTACCCTGACATTTGAGGTGGAGTTTCAAAAACCCATTGTGAGTTCTCAGTCTTAAAGCTGACCTAAATGATCTTCCAGAAGTAATTTAATTTTGCAATTAAGGGATTGTGGAACTTGGCCTTTGATATTTACATGTATAACAATGCAGAATTTTTAATACTAAAAAAGTAATTAACTTCTAAGCATTTTAAAGTTCTCTTTCTCTTCAAAAAGTATAGAAATGGAAGTGACCTAAGAACAGGACTGACATTCCTCATCTAACTAGTTGTTCACTGTGCTGAGTATTCTGTCTCTGACAGAAACTACCAACATGTTTTTGAGAAAAATAACAAAGGGAGCAGGGTATACTTATAAAGTGGGGTACAGGCAGAGAAAGAGCCCAAAGCGTTGTAAGAACTGCAGGACTTTTACTCTGTTTTCTCTTAGATAGTCAGTCACTACTGATAGTTCTATATTTAAAACAATAAATCAAGATTTTATTCTAATAAAACTGAGCTTTTTTGGGTTTAAAATCTGTATGATCCTTTTTAGGAGAAGGAGAAAGTCTGTGCAGACTTAGTTGGCTTTGGCCAATTCTGAGTCTTACCGAATGTATACAATGAGATTTCAGACATATATGTATATATTTTTAGTAGTCATCAGAGAATGCTTTTATGTTACTCTTGTTCCACATAGAAGATAAGCTCCAAGCTCAGCTCTTTCATTGCAAATCAAAACCAGTTCTGTTAAATGGGCTTTACCTCAGTCCAGAGTTACAGATCAGCTAAGGTTAGCTGAGACCAGAGCTGGGACCAAACTCTCATTTATTCCAGAGATGCAGACTGATACTCGTTATGTGGAGAACAATGTGAATGAAACATGTTCATCTTTTTCTTACTTAGAAGAAATTTTCTTTTTCATCTGTTGTTTCTGCAATGGCTGAACCTCCAGAAAAAAGCCAGGCAAAGACTGCAGTGACAAAAGTTGTTGAGAGAATTTGTCCTTCTGGAAGCAGGTATTTACATTTCCTTTAAGCTAGCTTCCTTTTTTGAAGAGATATTTTTCAGTATACCACCAGGTGCAGTGTAGTACCACTGCACCTTATAACCTTTAGATACCTGAGACATCATGCAAGTAGTAGGAAATCAGGGAGAGGGTTCCAGCCTTGGGCCAGTATCTGAGATTGTGGAACTGCCAACATCTCCCTCTGTTTGTCTCTTTATTACCTATGTATTACTTTCTCAGACTGCCTCGGACCCAGCTGAGAACTGGAGCCCAGGCTTTGAACCACACTCGGTGTGTCTAAGGTGGGATGCTGCAACAGTTGTCCTTCAGTGTGGGGGTACATGGGATTCTTCTGTGGGGTGTTGTGGGTGCATCCTGTCATCTCTTCACCTTTGTACCAACAAAACTATTTCTTAAAAATACAAGAATTATGAGGAAGTAACAGATAAAAGAATATGTATGTTTCAGACAACAGAAGAAACTTCTGAAAGTCCTTCCGGAGTCTGAGAGCCATACTGCCTGTGCTAATAACATATTCCTGTCTGATGACAAATCTGAAGTAGATTCCACGTTGAGAGAGAAGGTTTGTGTATACATGCACCGTAACTGATACTGCCCAGTATTACTGAAATCAGAGTACATTGAGTAATCTGTATTCCTTCGATTCTGCCCCACGTCAACTAATAAACCTATGTCAGGGTAAGAGAAGAGAATTTATCACCGTTCCTTTGTTCATCAGAATGACAAAGGAATCAAAGAACAGAGCTGTTTTCTTCTTAAGCTTTGTAAGAGGCTGATAAGTTAAATTATCTTCTCTTATCCTGCCGTAATTTTATTAGTTGATGTGGGGCAGAATTCATGGAACCCAGCATGATTGAACGTCATCCAGATAGCCTTGAGTTTGCAAGCTTTTTGCTTTTGACTCGTCAGTATTTATTTTGTTCCACGTTTTATTCTTTTGTCACTTATGTTTATGCCTATATTTCATTTCAATCCAGATGACAACCAGTATGGAAGTACGTGATGCCATTTATGTGACTATGGAGCTTCTTTCTAACTGGGGAAATCCAGTAAATGTAGGCCTGAGCGAGGTGGAATTCTTTGATTTATGCAATGAAAAGATATTTGTTTCTCCTCATGATGTGGACATTCGAAATGCTGACAACCCAGGAGATTTGTGCTGCTTGGTCAATAAGAACTTAAATGTAAGACAACTTAGTCCTGGATGTGACAATTTCTCATTATAATAATTCTTTAATTAATTCTTTAAGGTCTTTGTTTAGAAACATGATTGCATTTTGAACCTGACTTGTGTAACAACTATCTGATAATTCAAAAAAGGAGTATATTATTTATTACTAAGAAATTCAGTTTTCCTGTGCAATATGTTGGTATTTGGTTATAATTTTGTTTTAGGACAGATTTTGATTAATTTGCCTCACAATTAATGGAGCAACTGGAAGGAGGCAGCTTTAACTCTGCCTTCTTTCATATTAACTCTCTGGTATTGTGTTGGATGGAAGAACAAGTTCGGTTTTTTGAAGTACTGTAATATAATATCTGTAGAACAAGATTACAAAACTTTAAGGACATGGAATTTCACATTTTTACAGTATGTTTGCTGATGGACTTAAGTAATTCTTGTGATCTGAAGGTATGGGAGCTTCACTGCTAACCTTTTCCAGGTGTTTAATATTAACTTATGTAAACTTAAAGAGAAAACAGGCTTATTTTCTCCTGTCCCCTTGTTATTCTTTAACCTAGGGAAGGATCATGGAAGAATAAGAATGGGTAGCTAGGTAGTTTTGGACAAGGGATTAAGAAAAATGTGTGACATGATAAAAGTATTTCACGTCTCTTCTGTGAGATAGTAAGATGAGGAGACATGAGGCACTAAAGACAGTGTACAAAAGACAATAACTGGAATGAAATCCTGATGCTTCTGAAGAGATCAGCAAATGTCCATCGCCCTTTGTACAGCCATCGTTTCATTTGTGCTGCACGTTCCCTCTATATCCTTTGTCTCCACAGGCCTTCAGAGCTAGGATTCTAGTAAAAATTACTCTCATTTTAGTGGATGAGGATACTAAATGACTTTAGTCTATTAAAAAAATATAAATTCTAACTTATTTCATGCTAGTGATACTTCTCTGCTTGCCGGGTGAAGGAGAATAAGAGGAGGGCAAATATGCAGTATTTTGAAATTTAGCTGAAACTCAGTATGGACTGTTATTTCCAGACAAATATTTTTACTTGAAACATCTTTCTTACCGTCTCCTGAAAGTTGTAGTTTGGGTGTCATAAATACCCATTCTCCTTTATAGGCCACGCTCTCTGGCAGATGACACTCAGCAGTAGTAGTAGTGACTCTCAGACTTTCTAGATAATATTAAATTATGTAGTAATATATTCATTAATCCATTATAAACCTGTTATTCTCAGCATTTCTCATATATTTATATATCCCATAATTCTTGAGTAATGAGGTTTTATATTTCATTGATTAATATACCCCTTTGATTTGTGACACTAATCTCACTTGAAGCTGGAAAGGGATTGCAGCAGAAAAGATGCAATCTGGAGAGGGAATATGGCCTTAGAATGTGATAACTGAACTGCAGGACTCCTTCAGAAGTCAAAGCAGCATTTCCAGTTTCTGTACGTTTCAGCTCATACAGGAAAGCTTTTGGGTGTATTCGGAAAATGAACAAATTAATGAATCTCCAAGCAAGTAATATTTTCAACAGAATGAAAGCTAACATAAAAATTTACTTTGTGGAAAATTCACTTTACTATGGTTAAAACACTTCCGTCTTTGATCATTTAGGTGTACATTTGTCTCTGAGACATACTCTTACTGAAGATCAGGGATTTTATTTATTTATTAGTGTTATGCTGTAAAAGAAGAAAATGCCTGGCAGAACATCAGGTGCTCTCACCGGAGGAAATAGTGCCTGATGGGATATAATCCTTAATAAGACATAGATTTGGCATTTCATTGAAATTGTTTTCTGTAAGCCTTTTTGATTCTGGGATGCATATATAGGTCTTTTAAACTTCAGAATAACAAGGATAGGGAACTCTAATTTTAGAAATATCTAACAAGGCATTTCTTCACAATGGTGAACCCTCAGACCCATGTCATTCCTCTTCACAGTGCTCAAGCCTTCCATTTCTGAATGCGTAAGAGGTAACATTTCTGAACAGTGTCCAGAATTAGGCATTCTTTGGTAGTTTAAAATGTCTTGATTGTCAGTTGTCTGTAAAATTCATGTTGGGAGTTTCTGTGATATCTTAGAAAACTTCTTATAGAATTTCAAGTTGGGAGTCCTATATGTAGCTCTAAGGAATAGATCTGTAAGTGAAATTAATTGTCTGCAAAGCCTGATTAAAATAGAGGCAATGGAATAAAATTCTATAAGAGTCCCCTCTTTAGAGGGCAAAACAGAAGCGTAAGCACTTTAAGAAATTGTAAAATGATTATACAGTGTCTGTTGTGCTCAGTGATCCCCTCTAGTGCCTGCAAAGCTGATTAATTTGATTAAAATAAACTGGGCTTGCTTTGACCCTGCCGTTACAAAGCATGGCAGACTGCCTGTCATTTGTGAGCATGCAGATGTCTTACTGGGACAGCAAGCAGCTGACCTTTATTTAATTGTCAGGTTGTTGAGAGCAGGCAGGAGGGTCGGATTTACTGTTTGTGGAAATGAGGTTAAGGTTTTGCTCTTCGCATAGTAGATTTTAGTAAATGGTTGCTTTTCTAATCGATGTATATTCTTCTGTGGGATGGTGAGTTAATTAAAATATGCCGCTTTAGGAGAAAGAGCATTAGTGACAGTCTGCTTTGTACGTGTTTTTAGACCACAAAGGAAAGCTTCCTTTGGATGTGCCCTTTCCATCCGCCCGTCCAACTTTACTTTGTTATCCGCAATCCCACCCAGTCACATGACTTTGGTATATCCAAGATCAAGATTTGGAATTACAACACAACAACTCCCCATGTAAGTAGTCTTTTCTCAACTCCTCTGTATGTGTGCTTTACTTTGCCTAGGGAAACTCGGTTTGATCTTCTTTCCAAAAGTATGAAATCAAAGTAGATACCATTTTCTCTAATAAAATACGGAGCTAGAAGGGGTCCATGTCTACTGTGAAATTAGCTTTTGTCTTAATTGTAAGTGGTAGCCATGTAAGTGTTAATGTTTTCAAAGGCACAATTAACATTTTCTTTCAAAGCTAATAAAGATCTCGAAAGACGTAATAAAAGGCTTGCACATTCTGCCAGTTAATCCTTTACTGTAGTGAGAAATAAAGATACAAAGGTAAGTACATCTTAATATTCAGGACTTTCAGTTGTTCTATCACAGTATAAATAAATACGTGTTTAAATACGTGTTTTCTCATGTATATAGGTATAAGTAGGCTGACTGTTGCTCGATTTGGCTTTGTCACTTTAATTAAAAAGTATACTAACTGCGTTCATAATAAAGCAAGTAATCTAGTGTTATGAGAAAGACATATCATGGCAGATGGTCTCTTGTTTGTGTGTTTGAATGTCACCATGGAAATTATTCTTGTTTGTACACTGCAATGTTAAGAAAAAAATCCCAGGTACTGGATCAAAGAAGATTTGCTGTCCTGGATTATAAATAAGAGGCTTTATTCCTCTGGTTTTGCTCTCATCCATGTTCTTATATAAGCACATATGGTAATTTATACATATGGAAATGGCCATGGAAGGGACAACTTCAACAAATTTACTATAACATGATTTATATTTATTTTCCAGAATGTTAATAGCTTTTTCTATTAAAATGCGGGCTACAGAATGTTCCATCATCATTAGAAAGTGCAAAAGGGACTGCTGTTTTTGGAGGTAATAGTGTGATTTGTTACCAAGTCTATTGAATATAATGCAGGAAATACACATAAATGTATTTCTGCATTTCAAGGCACTATTTTTTTAATAAACCACTATGAGGCAAGCTGTAAAATCCATTAGGAGTGTAATCCCATGGATTTAGGTGGCAGTGCAGCCATCTACGCTGACTAAAGAAATGTCTCGTTATCCTTAAGATGAAAGAATAATACAAAGCAGTTCTGCCTAATTCTGTAATTTGTCATGAGGAAGTTTTGTCTGAGAAGTATAAAACCCCAAAATACAATTAGCTAACAATTTTCTTGTAGTGTAAATTCAGAGCTAGATTGCAGAGTCATTTTTTGGTAATCATTCTAACCCCCTTCCTTCCCTCAAAAACCACATAAGTGAGAGATGCCCTAGTACTTCATCAAAAACCAGACAAAAAAACGAATTCAGGCAAGTACTTCTGGGTTGTTGAAAATGTTTGGGTTTTAGAACTCGAGTCTGGAAGTAAAAAAAAAAATATGTCTGAAGGAAGCTGTAAAAGTCAGATTACATCATTGTCATAGATGCCTTGAGTCAGTGTATTACAAGGAAGGTCTCAGAGAATGCTTCATCTTGGCTTTATTTCAGATGAGCTCTGCGAAAAAGGAGGTCGTTTTTGGTCTTCAAAACCAGATAAAGTATATGTGAGGGCACCCAGTTCTTTTCAAGTCTGCCTGAAGTATTCATGCGTTTTGTAAATAATTGCTACAGGCTTGAATTTGCATCATTACTTGATGCTATTAGAACTCTTTTCATAAGATCCAGTATAATGTCTCTTGTATGTCTTCACAAATCTGTGGATGGATTTAATACTTAAAAGCATTAATGTCTTAGTTGCCCTCCAATTGGATCATTTTCTCCTTTGAGTGATACCCCATATGTGTGTTCCTCCTGTGTATATATTCATGTCTGCTCTTTTGAGTTGGAGATGTTTTTCAGTGCGGGACTACCACTGGGGTGCATTGTCTGTAAGGGTGCAGCAGCTTTCTTCCAGCGGACTTAGGTTTATAGAAGAATTTAGTTCTTTTAGTTCTTGACTTCTTTTCTGTTGTTCCTTTTTTTCACTCTTCTGTGAGAAGTCAGGCAGAGGCAACTTCCATTCCTCTGTCTGGGTGTAATTTGCAGAAAAGTGCCTCTGGTTTTAAGCTTTTTCCTTTGCGCACAAATATCACTGAAATGGCCAGAAATACCATTCCTGTTGCATTATTGGAAAGCACTATCCCGGCAGACACTCTGGGAGGGCTAAAGGGGCAAGCTGGGAAGGAACATCAAGAGAAGCCATAGAACTTTTTCACAAAATGTTTCATTTTTTTCTCTGAGGTTGATTATACCTACATGCTTGCTCTGAGAGATTGTGCTATTCTAATTACTCTTCTGGGAGGAAAAAAACCTGCCTTGGCTGAGGTATTGAGTGTTTGTTTACAGAGTGGCTTCTTGATGGAATTACTTATGAGGAAGGCATTTCTTCATCCTCCTCCTTGAGGAGAGTTAAGCAGTGGTGCTGGAAGAAGCTAACCATTCAGTCGATCTTTCTCACCACATCTGATTGCTAAGCAACTGGAAGCTCAGAAGAGGGGTGGGAGGGAATGAATAAGAGCAGTTCATAGATCATAGAATGGTTTGAGTTGGAACAGACTTTAAAGATCATCTCGTTCCACCCTTCTGCCCTGGGCAGGGACACCTCCCACTACACCAGGTTGCTCCAAGCCCCGTCCAACCTGGCCTTGAGCACCTCCAGGGATGGGGCAGCCACAGCTTCTCTGGGCGACCCGGGCCAGGGGCTCACCACCCTCAGAGTGAAAAAATCCCTCCTGAAGTTCTTAGTCTTGTGTCTGCACATGTTTGATTTTGGAGTTCCTGATATCTCCTCATATTTTTCTGCCTGAGCCTCAGTCTGCTTAGAATTTTAGTGCAAGAGATTTTCATTAGCTCCTTTAGTGGTTCTTCATGAATAGATGGTTATTCTGTGCTATCAGCTGTTATTAATGCCTGCCCCAGTTCACTCTGTCGCTATTGTCTTAGAAATATCTGTAGCTTTGGTTGGTTCATATTGATACAGTCCAGGTACCACTTTTGGGTGAGCTTACCTATGATACCTATCCCAGACACTCCAAAACTTCAGAGAAAGGAAGTAATTTCCCACGGACTGGAATAGTAATTTTGAAGTGACTCCCCTCTTCTCTTTCAGGGAGGACAAGCTTCACCATCTCACTCTGTAATGTTTTCTCAGCCTACCTTGTCCTCCTCCAATACTGGTGGGTGGAGTGGGATTCATTTAAAAACATTTTGTTCTTAAGAGGTTGGTGATTTTGATTTAAAAAGATGAAATTGAGAAATACTTTTCAAAATATGTATGTGTATATTTCTGTGGTTTCATGCAGTTTATATCTGTTCCCAGGTAAAAACGCAGAACTAAGGTTTGAGTATTCATAACATCAGTAAAGGCTAGGATATTCTGTAGAAATGTTGCTGTTTTCCCAAATTCAACTGTGAATATCCACTGTCTCTAGCATTTAAGGGAGACATTAACAGTCCAGACATACCAGGATTCAAAAAATAACATTACTTGGGCATCCTTGCTCTTCTTGAGCAAGACTTGGTTCTTCCCCATTGTAATTTCAGGCAAAGCCATGTAGTTAGTTTTTAATATATATAATTATTAAAGTGTTTTGATCCCCAGTTAGCTTAATCTAGCAGTGTCCTTGGTCAAGGGGAAAAAATATCATGCTTTATGGCCAAATGCATCAGTACAGACATATAACGCTTTATGATACTCGAGGAGTAACACAGGCAGCCATGACATAATGGCCAATTAAACTGGGTTTACAGCTGTTCTCTGAGAAGCTAGTGAAGGTTATCTTTTTCTATCAGGAATGTGTCTTGCATTCCTACGCCTACTCCCCTCCCTCAACTCTAGCTTTCTTGTTATGCCTGCATCTTCTGTTGTAGGTCTATGTTATGTTTTTTGCCTCATACATGTTATTATTTGAAAAGCAGTAGAATGGAACTGTGAAGACTTGTAAGCTGTAAAGAGTGCATGCAGGAGTGAAGAACCAGAGATGCTTGTACTTGAAGGTGATGGAGTAACTGGTTTAGGCTAGGAGCAGAGGAAAATTTAAATCAGTATTCAAGGAGAACTGACATCCAGGAGATATGCAAGAGGGATGAAACTGAAACTTCTTACTTTTCATGAAAAGCTTCTCAGTTTCTGTGAAAATAAGGAAAGAACAGAGAGTCTTTAAAGACTCCACGTGATGGAAAGGTTACTGAAATTTAGAGGGCAGACAGGATTTTGTCTCATCTTCTGTATTTTCTTTGGAGATACCAGTCTTTTTGTCAAGAGGGTAGACAAGTTAGGTGGAAATGATAAAGAGAATAGAAAGAACGTTAGTTCCATCTTCAATGGAATGAAAAAAACAGGTTTCAGTGCGTACCACAGAAAAGGAGAGCATAGAGATAAAGTTGTGAGTGGCAGAGCTGTGTCTGAGATAAAGGCCTTCTATTTAAAAGGCTAGTTAAGTGGTGGAATAAGCCATCAAGACAGATCATTTGAAAATTGTTAAAACCAGTTTTCTTCACAATGGTATAGGATATTTTACTTCCTTTGGTGGAAAGAGATGGACCAGATGATTTTTCTTATGTCCTTTCCAGCCCTGTATTTCTATAATTCTTCATAACTCTTTTTAACTCTAACGGCTTTGATCTGGATCATTGTTCGCTGTGGAACATGTCATGAAAGTGCTGAATCTTAAAGAAGCTGAAGTAAAATGTGCCTCTGGAATTTATATCCTGATCAAATGTAATTATTCTTAATCTAGGCTTCTTTACTCAAGCTTTTCTAAATATTTAAGCCGTGTCAGCTAGAATGGTTCATAGCAGTTTTTACCAGGGTTTTTAGTCCTCTTAAATAAAGCCTTAAATATTCCACAGTATTTTTCAGTTGTTTGAGCTTTTTATAAAAAGTAGTCAAAGCATGTTACTGATATGGGGGTCTAATAATTTTCATCTGTTTATTGATTAAGTGTTCAAATGTCAGAGTTACGGAACAGTGATATCTAACAGTTGAACAGTTTAATTGAAATCTTCACACTTTCATTTTTGTAGGACCTTGATGTTGGAGCAAAGAAGGTGAAGTTATATGTTGATGAGAACCTTGTATTTGACGGCGAATTAGAGAGAGCCTCTGGAGATCCCGTCGCTGACCATTGCACTACAATTCACCTTACAGATCACAAGCAAGATACCTCTGCATATTCGTCAAATGAAAGGAAAGAAGTAAATGCACCTGCAGTCACAGAGAAGAAAGCAGACCTACATTTTAAATGCTTACAGTCAAACAGTACTTCACCAAACTGGAAATCTCTGCCAGAAGAAAATCTTCTTGAGCATAAGATGAACTCAGTCAGCTTTACAAAGAAAAATTTGTCTGAGTTAGAGGATGATCCAAAAGTGTTACCATCTCAGATTTGTATAAAAGATGCCAAAGAGAATGCAACAGTACAGGCAGTTACGGAGCATGTTCAATCTGATGATGAACTTACTTTGGGTGAGCAAATGGAAAAGCTGACAGGAAGAAAATTGTCTGATTCTACAGGTGCAATTCCTTCTTGGTTACAGTCATCTTCCCAAGTAACAGAGAATAATCAAGTTACTACCAGTAAGCGGAAGCCTCCCTGGCTTGCTACAGAACATTCTTTAGGCTTGAGATTTCAAACACAGTCCGATGGAATCATGAAAAACTTTTCAGGTCTGACTAATGAGGATGTCAAATCTCAGAGAAATGAACTGGGAAGATCCAGTAGTAGAAATGCAAATGGGGAGGAGAGATCACAGATGCTAACCAGAAAGGATGGTGATGTGGGCTTGGACATTTCAGAGCAACTTTCTAACAAAAATTGCTGCAGTTTACAGTACCCTGCAAGTGGAAGGAGAAGTGTCAGATGTGTAAAAAAGGCAGGATTGAACGCTATAAATCTTGGAGAAGATGATTCCGCTCTCAAAGGTAAGAGCTCATAATAGCAACCTTAGTGCAACTGCTGAAATGTTCTCCCTTTTGCAGGTGCACGGAATCATTTGGGTGGGAAGGGATCTCTTGAGATTTCTGGAGATATAGACAGGGGGATTTTACTTTTACAATTTTCAGTATTCAGTTTTTCTCGTTCACACTGCAACAATGCTCAGAGTCTCTCTCTTTGTCCTACACCTGATGTGAAATGCTCTTTTTCTGAAAAATGTACGTTCTGGGTTAGTGGTTTTAAATTTATTTGGAGAAGATTGAAGACTAAATTTCAGTAATACATATTCTAAAAATTAATGGTCCTGCAGACAGCAAATGTTTGCTAATATCAATGAAAATCTGCAAAACGATAAAGAAGAGTGTGACCTCAAGGTAGAGAGTAAATTTACAGAGTTTATTTGTGTAGTAGGTTCATGTCTTTCTCAGTGAGAATATATACTGAATATATTTATTCAGAGCGAATGGAAAACTACCCTTATTTTCCCTTCTCTGCTTATGACATATACCTCTTTCAAACCTCTCCCTTGGACATCTCTGCTTATTTATGAAGAGTTTTCTAGTAAATTGAGCTGTTATGTGCTCTGTGCTTTTGATTATCCTCGTCATCCTTCTCCAAACCTTTTCTTAGTTCGACTGGATCCTGTTGGAGGTGGAGGATCCAGATTTGTGTGGCTGTGTTCTGCCTCTGGCCATAGCCAGCAGTGTGTCCCCAGGGAAGACTGTGAGAACTGGACAAGTTCTGAGGCTCCTGCTTTCTCCCAACCTCTGGCAATCTATGGCTAAGAAATTTTCTGGGTGTGGGGTAATACTTTTGTGCTTAACAGCTGTAAATAACACAAGAATACAATTTCTTACCCACAAGATCTACTTTGTCTCGCTTTTAACCAACTTTTTTTGGATTTCCATTGCTGAGGATATATTTTTAATTTCCCCTTTTCAGTTTCAAGCCATATGTCACTCTGACTCTTGTTTTGGACCCTTCATACCCCTTCTTTAAGCATTCTGTGATTCTTCAGCATTCAATGACTTGTCTCAAATGAAGAGAGCCTGGCAGAACAAGGACAACAGGGCCCAGAGGGTTGGAAGAAGAGGTTACAAAGATACAAATTGCAATTTTGGGAGTGATTTAGCATCAGAACAATTTACATGAAAGTGTAGCTTGCTGTACATTGTATTTGGGTGTGGTGTTTGCATTAAAGTGATGGTCATAAGGGGCAGGAAATATGCCTAAATGCAGGAAAGACAGTTCAAATTCTACAGCAGGTGCTGCCTGATTTTTTTGGACACAGGTGAGGAAAATGCTTCTTTCTAAACTTAGAAGGTCTGAATTTTTTCTTCTCTCCCCCTCTGTGGAGAAAACAGCAATTTTATAAGTATATCCGAAATTTTACCTCAAAGAAGAGAAAAGTACGAAAAGTAGTTGGAGTAACTGCCATCTTCCCTTCACCCACCCACTCACCGCAGCCCGGTTACTGTTTCACACGTTTTACACTATCTCTGTTAGATTAAAAACTTGTCAACATTATGGAAACTGTAAATAAATCCCACCTTAGTAATTCCTGTTCAGTTGTAAAAATGGTAACAATTTAGGAGTTTTAATGTAAACTGTAAGATGAGGGTTATCATGATTCTAACTATAATGTCTTCTAATTTTGCTCAGAGCAGGTTTTGTCATCTGGTGCTTAAAACTCCCAATACGTGTTTGTCCTTGGGAAAATTGTATGCCATCCAGCCGCTTTTCTTCTCTCTGTACTGTACTGTGCGGGCTAAAGCCATCTTCAAAGTGGAGCTGAGTGAGCATTAACAACAGGGAAACAGTTTTAAGTGTTTCCCAAAGAGTGGGGAATTTTAATTGGTACGGGGCTAGGGGAACAGCAGTTTCCCAGTAGCAGTATGTGACAAAAGGGAGGCTGCGCAAGCTCATATGCAATGTCACAGCACGCCTTTGGTTGCTAAATGAAGAATAACAAGAACAACGGAAATTAGAAATGGCACGTACGTGCATACTTGGCTCAAGTTAATGTTGCTATAAAAACATACAATTTTTCTTTGATAACTGGTTTAATATGCAAAGGAAATGATGGAAGTGTGCTGATAAGATTTGCAAATAGCATATGATTTGGGATATTATGAGTTAAGAAGATTAAAGAACTGCAGAGAAAGATGAACTTGAGGACTGGAGTAATAGTGACAAAATGCAATTCAGTAGTACTGCTTGCAGGGTCATTTGGGGACTAATAACAAAAAATTAAGTTGTAAGCTGAGTAATCATCAATTGCAAATGACCGAGGAAGAGAAGGATCTTAGTTGAGTAGTTGATAACAGATTAACTATGACATGCTAGTGTGACGCAGGCGTGATTACAGCAATGCACTCCGAGGATGTATCAGCAGAGGCATTTCAATTCGTTAGGGAAATGTTAATATCTCAACACAGGCACTCGTGAGACGTCAGTTGGAAAACTGCGGTTCTGATTATCCACTTCCAGGAAAGCTGATTACAAAGCGGAACAGATACAGCAGAGAGCTTTTAGAATGATTTGGGAAATGGAACGTGATTGCAGCATGGAAATATGGTTGCTATTTATAAATGCAGGGAGTAAAAATGAGATTAACACAACAGAGGTAGAAGAAAGGTGGGGTTTTTTTCAAGCTAGTGTTGCCCCAAAGTGTAGTTTACTAAAGTTTTGAGAGGAATTGTATGGGGTGTGTTGCCATCAGAAGCCAGACAAGGGACTTGGTGATTCAAGACACCCCTCCTAAACCCGC
Source organism: Fratercula arctica (assembly GCA_947846985.1). Classification (NCBI taxonomy): domain Eukaryota; kingdom Metazoa; phylum Chordata; class Aves; order Charadriiformes; family Alcidae; genus Fratercula; species Fratercula arctica. Next base: position 27,649,584 of record CANTUZ010000009.1, read on the forward strand.
AGGGGAGATGCCTGTTTGAGGTGTAATTATTTCTGGACTCTGTGGTAGCATCCATCATACAATCCTCTTGGCCATGCAGAAGGCTGGGAATGCATCTGTAACATCTGCAAGTGGAATACACTTTATCTATATGCAGAGTTTATTGTTCATATGGCTCCAATAAAAATAATAAGTTTTAGATTAAAAAAAAAAAAAAAAGCCAAACCCTGTAAGCCTGCAGCTGTTGACCTCTGCTTTTGGCCTATTCTCGGCTCTTTCAGAGCTCCACTTCTGTTGTCACTCCTTAACGTAGCTAACAAACCTGTTAACCTCCCAGTGAAATCCCTCCTATTGAGCTGCTGTAGAAGTGCTTCAGAGCACTTACAAATCTCTGTACTGCTTGAAGTACTTAACATTAAAAAAAAAAAAAGATTAAAAAACCTCCAGGAAAGCCAATGTCAAATACTCTTGTTCATGCTCATCCTGAAATTTTCAAGCTTTGACATTTTAAAGTGGTAAATATATATAAAGTATCTTCGTCAAGTAAATTGTGAGGCTCTGGGAAGGACTGTTTGGGGTCACCCTCTGCGTGATTATCCATGTGGATAATGGTTTGAACAAGAAAGTGACTTCCAAATGACTGATGTTCTCTGAAATAGGTGCCTTTGCTTCCTCTCTGTGTTTCCCTTGTGGGGTGGGGAGGAGTGGCCAGGTTGGTCTCCAGCCTTTCATTCTGGAAGACAGCCCTCTTCCAGGTAGTTTCCCGTCTGCTTTAAAATTCTTCTTTTTATCTCGCTTGTCCCCGGCATAAATGATTATTGGCCATAGATAGATTAGGAACATTGCCTCTTTGCCAGTGTTTCCGAAAAACAAAGTTAAAAGTTAGTCTTGAGCAGTCTTTTGGGAAAACATTATTTTGCATTTTACTGCAATTGGCATTTATTCTTGATAACCATTTGTTTTAGTATCCACTCAAGGCCATTGTACAGAAGTAGAATCTAGCCCATGGGCCTGTAATTGTTTAGCACTCCACTTGCTTTTCTTCATTTATTTGAAGAAAATACATAAGTGACAGCTTTATTGAAAATCTTTGTTATTATCTGCTCTTAATTGTTTTGAGATGGAAATTAAGCAGCTCCTCAGTGCAGTCACAGGAGAGCAGGCTTTGCCCCTCCGTGCCCCTCTAATTTCTCGCCCACACTGCATTCCCATTAGATACTTTGTCATTATCCCCCTTCTACATCTCACATTTGCTGAAAAGTGAGAAAAATGTTTGGATGTTCCCTGTGGAGAATGCAACGCTCACCTCATACTCCTTGTATCCTGAACCTCCTTCTTTTCTCATCACTTTTCTGTGTATACACGTGGCTGATTTTGAGAGGAAGCAGTAGCTTTTCTCTGTAATGCTTTAGAAACTTAACCAGCTCAACCATTTCCAACTGTATGAAAGATCTTCTGCAGAAATGCTGACAGACGATTTAAACTATTGTGACAGCCACACAATAAGTATCGCTGGGCAAAATCCCAATTTCTCTGAGTGTTGAGTCAAGAATTCGCTGTCTCAAACTTAGTTGCGTTTTTGTATCTTGGCACGTGCTCTGCTCTTCAGTATTTAAGTGATTGTTTTTGTTGTGTCTGAATGGGGAAGGGAAATTGGGACATGTAGCCCTCATAATAGAGAGGCAATACAGAAGTGCTAGTATAACAGAATTTCGCAGTAAGGGAACATGAATACGACCAGCATAATTCTGGAAAGTCCTTGTTGTAGTGGTTTGCTTCCAGTCCTTTCTATGTATTAAATGTGGATGTTATGTTGTTTTCAGATGAAGACTTTTCTGTCAAGGACATAGCAACCTCTAGAGCAAAGTGGCACAGTGAACAAGAAGACACTCTGCAGGAGTCATGGAAATCCTTGGTAAAGTTTAATTATTCCCATCGTGGCCGAATCTCTAACATGGATTTTCAAGGGGATATCTTTGATGAGTTTCTGCATCAACAGAAAATCAACCGGCCTGGAGAATATCAGCAAATGAGAAAAGAGGGACTACAAACGCTACCAAAAAGGCAAGAAGAAGAAAATTCCGTGGAGGCACATGATGGAAATGATTTTAAAATTCCTGTTTTACCTTATGGGCAGCACTTAGTGATAGACATCCAAACAACATGGGGAGACAGACATTATGTTGGTCTTAATGGAATTGAAGTTTTCAGTTCTAAAGGAGAGCCTGTTCAGATTTCAAAAATAACAGCTGAACCACCTGATATAAATATATTACCAGCTTATGGCAACGATCCCAGAATAATAACAAACCTAATTGATGGGGTAAATCGGACGCAAGATGATATGCACCTCTGGCTAGCACCATTTACCCCTGGAAAACCTCACTTTATCTTTATTGACTTTGTGAATGCCTGTCAAGTAGCTATGATTAGGATTTGGAATTATAATAAATCTCGCATACACTCTTTCAGAGGTGTGAAAGACATTATAATGGTGTTAGATGAACAATGCATCTTTAAAGGAGAAATTGCGAAAGCTTCAGGAACCTTGTCTGGAGGTATGCTATCATTTCTTATTTCCTTTGTGGAAACAACACTACAATACAAACAAGTACATTTAGCTTGTTTGTTATCACTTTCCACTTCAAAGCAAGTTGGCACTTTATATAGTATTTAGTCCTTTGAATTTCATAACATAATGCAAAATCCACTAATGTGTTCTTCAATGATATTGTGAATTTTAGTAGCATGTAGAGCTAATCTCTGTTCTTAACGATGTCTTAGTAACAAGATCATATTTCAATAGCATCAGATAGTCACTAGACATTAAAAAGCTGCAGATTTTTAATTCTTTTCACAGATACAATCTTTTGGAGAATGTGATGGAGAAGCTTTTTTTGCATTTTCTTTTATATGTATTTGAAATTTGACTGAGTTCTCTAAATTTTTCTGCTGTGCAGTATAAGTTTGAGAATGAACACACTAATTATATCAGTAGTCAGTATCAATTTACCATAGAATATCTTTAAACAGTACTGCAAATTAAATGTAAAGAAGGACTGAAAATATTTATCACTCTCTCTCTATATTCCTTTGTATGGTTTCTCCATTTAATTCTATATGTTGTCTTCAGCTCCAGAGCACTTTGGGGATACTATATTGTTCACTACCGATGATGATATTCTTGAAGCTATATACTGCTACGATGAGACATATGATGGAGAAATGGAAAATGTCGGCTCCTTGAGACACGAGGAAGAGCTGAAGAGGCCAACAACTGCTGATAGGGAGGGAGATGAACGACCTTTTACACAAGCGGGATTAAGAACGCAGGATCAACAGGTAGGGGCCTCTATGTTCAGAACTCTCTATAAATATCTTTCTGAAACATGACATGGAAGTATTAGACACTGATTTCCATGATGGAGTAAAGCTCTGCAGAAGAACTAATACAGCTGTCTGTCTCTTTTGAAGATTTAATATTTTTTTCACCAGCTCAATAATTTATGTGATTTTTTTTTTTTTTTTTTAAGCCCCAAAGGTCCTCCAAATTTTGGTTCCCCTGATTAATTACTAAGATTACAAGGAAGACTGTACTGGATTGTTTATATTTTTTTTTTTTCCTTTACTTGGACAGAGATTAGAGGGAGTTCTTGATTTAGGCACTCCTGAAGGTTTATGCCACTGTCGGTGATTTTTACCATAGAGTTATTAATTTAATGAGTAGCTGTGCTCCCTGTCACTCCAAAACAAAGATTTTTCCATATTTTCCTCAGAGGGTATACTCTTGCTTGTTCCTTCCCCCACAAATTAAGCGTGTTATGTGAGAAGGATCTCGCCCTCTCAACCCTCCCTTTATTTTTTCCTCTTTCCTTTCTTGACTAGCATCTCCACAGGTCTGTGTGTATTTTGCAGCATAAAAATGCCCCTTTACTATTCCATACAGTAGGTATTTTACTACTTGGCGGAAGGCTGTATTTTCAAGCACTGGAGTCTTGCCTTGTACCATTCCAGCCCAACAGTCCAGTGTCTAAGCAAAGATTTTCTGCTCGAGGTGGTGTGGGGCAGTCTTTGATCTGATTTCCATCAAATCTTCTACCTTCTTAGAATGTTCATGAGCACCTGCTGTTGTTTCAATGAGGCTATCTTTTTCTAGGGGCCACACTCTTACTGGTAAGTCTGTGAGGAGATCCAAACTGAATCAATCCAAATTCCAACTGGTTCAGCTAAAGGGCTCCCAGTGCTATATGGTTCCTAATGAGCCTTGTGCTGTTATCAAGCCTTCCTGTCCTGTCTTGTCTTGTCCTCTTTTGGTGGCTTATAAGACAAAAGGCAATGTCATGACATTAGAATTTGATCTTGCTGTTAAGATTATGAGTCACTGACTGTAACCAGTGCTAGTTAACACAGGAACAGTAATTTTGTTCCCCTCTTTGCTTGTGGTATCTTAAACTGTTCAGACAGCTTATGCAGTCCAGGATTTTATGAACGCAAATTGAAGTTCACCTTTCTTTTCTTGATTGCTTGTTTATTGTGAGCATTCACCAGGACCTCTTCCATTGCAGAAGCTCCTTTCTCAGAAACTCTGCCTTTTATTTTGCTGTTCAGCTGTGATGCTCTTCATACTCCTTTTCTAACTGAAATGTGCTGTATCAGCAATGCAATAACAACAGCTATTGTGACTGAGCCATTGATCTCCCTGTCATTCTTTATTTGCTGATACCATCAAGATTTTGCTGATGGATGCTTATACTATCAGAATGATACAGATCTACTAGATGACTTGTCTTCCCCAGCACAACGTTGTCATTCAGACTAGTGTTGGGTTTAAACAGTCTCTACCTGTTGATCATTCACCCTTTTTTTCTGGAGCATGTTCAGTGGATGAAACAGTGTTTTACTGCACTGACTACAGAACTTTTCAAAAGCTCTTATGAAAGCATCTTGCTTTCTTGTCAATATTATCCACAGTCATCTGTCTTTCATATAAATTCATTAATCCTCAACTTTTATAGCAGGTCAGACCTGTAACTAGTGCCCTTGACCCAACTCTGACCATGGCCAATAGTGGATGCCTAGGGAGAATGTAAGAATAAAGCAAACACGCAGTGGTGTTTCTCCGAAACACTCCTCCAGCCCCTAGAAATTTCTCACAGGGACTTTTTGACTTAACCTTTGTGTTTATTATCCTGCTATGGATTTTTGTTGTGTTAATTCATCCACTAGCTTTTTGAACCCTTGTGCACTTTTACACCGTACAATGCTTAGAGGTAAGTTTCTTGCCTTAACTTGCATAGTACAAAGAACCTCTTTCTTTTTGTCTCTAGGCTCATTTAATGTCCCCTAGCTTTTGTGTTGGAAGAAACTAAACAATTATTTCACATTCCCTTCTTCAAGAGATCTATGCTCCTGTTTTAGAATCTCTTCTAAATCCTCTTTTCCAGAATGGTTAGTCCTACTTTAGTTATTCCTCACGTGGAAGGTGCTATACAGTATGGTCAGGCATAGGAGCATGCTAATACTTTCTGCTTTTTACTGCTTTTCCAATAACTCCTGGCATTTTGTTCTAGCCATAAGGATCTAAGAATACAGGTAGGATTATGTTCACAAGCAGAAGTAGTTGAAATAGAAAATTAAACGATACCTGAAAGAAAAGATAGTGGGCACCAGTGGAATGAAGGGATCTGAGTAGCCAAGAAAGGAAGGAGAGGGAGAAAAGGGGTGATAAGGTCACTTGGCGCAGACGGTTTATAGCCTGCAAGGGAGGGCATTATTCTGCATTCTATAAAACCAGTAGCTTTATTGCGTCTAAGAGTTTTGATACTCAGTAGAGTTACAAATTTTAATTCCCAGTCTGGTCTTTCAAAGTTGTTCTGAGGAAAAGGCGTCAGACATCACAGAGAGAGTCACTGTTTTGTGAGAAACGTACCCCCAATAGGAGGTATTTTTTTCCACCTTCTGAGATTATCTGTGGGTGTTGATTTCAGTGGAGAGTTCTTGTTCAATTTCACCTACTTAATTACCAGAAGGACATTTGCTACTACATGAAGTATCTTGCAGTCTGGGAACACACACATAGAAGATTCAGGATGTCAGGTGTTATGCTGCAGAGATCTAATAGAATAGTAGGAGAAAAGTGTTGACAAGCCTTTTATATTGTTTTTAGGAGCAATATAGGTCCATTTGATGTATTCCAGATGGCAGGAAGTGTAATGATGAATGAAACTACAGAGAATGAGTCTGGACTTCTAATTTCCTATTTGGCTTTTTGACTGCTAATGAGGATTGAGCTGAAGGGCCACAAGGATGATCAGAGGGCTGGAGCACCTCTCCTATGAGGACAGACTGAGAGAGTTGGGGTTGTTCAGTCTGGAGAAAAGAAGGCTCCGAGGAGACCTTATAGTGGCCTACCAGTATCTTAAGGGGGGGCCTACAAGAAAGCTGGTGAGGGACTTTTTAGGATGTCGGGTAATGGTAGGAGTAGAGGGAATGGATTAAAACTAGAGATGGGACGATTCAGACTGGACGTTAGGAAGAAGTTCTTCACCAGGAGGGTGGTGAGACACTGGAACAGGTTGCCCAGAGAGGTGGTGGAAGCCCCATTCCTGGAAGTTTTTCAGGCCGGGCTGGATGGGGCTCTGAGCAACCTGATCTAGTGGGAGATGTCCCTGCCCAGGGCAGGGGGTTGGAACTAGATGATCTTTAAGGTCCCTTCCAACCCTAACAATTCTATGATTCTATGATGTTTTTGTAGAACTACTTATAATAATGCCACGATTTCATTCTAATCCGCTATTATTTTGGTTGGAGCCAAATACTGTATGTATAAACCCTTTGCAGTTGTCCTTTGTCTTTACTACCCTAATTGTATCAGCAGCAAATTTCGTCAGCTGTTTATTCACTTTCTCGTTTGCCATGTTGAATAGCATAGGCTATCATTAATTAGTATTAATTAGTCAAAGAAGAAATGCAAGCTTTTGGACAAGTTGGCTTGTTTGTTCTGCCCCTTGATTCTTCAGAAGAAATTGTGGTGGCACTCTCTGAGATCTTAACTTCCTTCCAGACTTCATGTCTCTGCAACATATTTGCAACGTGTTGCAAATACAGCATATTATCATTAGCTAACAGCAGTCTGCAGGTAAATAAGAGTAACTTAAGAATTTCAGCCTCTTTGAGAATATGTGGCCCACATCAGGGAGTCTCCCATTTAACGCTCGTTTATGCGCTAACAAAAAACCCCACCGTAATAGTCTTGAATTTCTAACGACCCATATGATCTTCTACATTTTGGGGCATGTTTTTGCAGTACAGCCTGGGTGGTGAGGCAAAGGGGAGATTAATATACAAAAGGCTGGATGTAAAAGAAAAAAAGAAACCAAACAAAAAAAGGAAATAGAAAAAAAAACCACCAAAAAAACCCCACTATATAAACAGTATGTCTGTAATGTATACATGATATACATGTTCATTGCATCTGTCCGTTTACTTTTTAGGTTCAAGAGCCAGACCCTCTCTCTGAATGTATACCCAAGGAATCAGGAATATTTACTGGGAAATGTAAGTTCTTACATTTACTTCTTGCTTAACCACCCTCCCCCTAACAAGTTATCAAGGAGGATCTGATTTGTCAGATCTGTACAGAACTTTGTGACAGATGTCAGGTCCAGAATACAGAAGAGTAATTGAATATTTAAGGCAGAAGCTTTGTTTGCTATGGCATTTAGAATGTTATATCATAACAGTTGGCTTTGAATCTCAGAAAAATTACACTAGCCATTTGCCTAGTCCCTGAATGGGATTTGTAATAGCTGTGTCCATTACCCAGTAATCCTCTCCCAATCCTATGTATTTATGTAGACGGACTGAATTTCTCAGATCAGATTGATAATAGAAACCCTACAGTAAAGCTAGACCAGAATGTTACATCTGTCCTTAAAGTACCCTATTTCTTTATCCTGTACAAAACCAACTCTCTGTGGGCCTTTAAATTATCTTCCAGAGAGCTTCTGAATGGCCCAGAAATTTCAGTATCAGTTCCTGGTCCTTTGACCAGCACAAGAGAAATTGGGTTCTTGGGCCACATCTCTGTGAGCTATAACTACCATCTGTGATCTGTCACCTATGAACATCTCTACATCTATGAACTTTATCTATGAGCATGTCTACGTTCAGTTCCTGTCTATGAACTTAAGATGCCTTTCCTTCCTCCCATTTCTCAAAGCGGGTGAAAAAGATAGCGAGGGTGTGCTTCAGAGCTCAGCAGATGTGGTCTGTTGCACTGACAAGATATTGTTAATCAGCTGGTGGGCTAATTTATCTCTGCCAGACAATGAGGTCCTGATTCCCATGAGTTCTTGCAGGGAAAGAGCTGGAGAAAGCTAGTTACATTTAAGGGAGGCTTTCCATGTCCTATGAAATGCAAAAGAAACTCCAATTTAGTGTCTTACACAGGAAAAAAATGTCATTAATTGCTACAAGTGACTGTCTTTGTAAATGATGTTGCACAAAAGCAAAAAAAACAACTACAAGTTACGAGCTGACTTTTGCCAATGATTTCTACATACCCCTTCCTGCCTGTGTATATTGTTCCTTGTTCTTATGCTGTAGGGTGGTCCCTTAGACCTGAAGTGAAGAGTCCTCTTGCTGCTTCTTGTTTTGCGAAATTACTGGGAATTGTGCAAAACTTAGAATCAGTACTGCCTTTTTCATCTGGGAACCCTGGTAATAAATTGTGCATGGAGTCACTGAGGATTTGTATCCTTGACCCTGTTGTAGGTAGTTTTCATCTCTTTTCATCTCTTTCATCCTGCTGCCAGTCACAATGTCAAGGAGAAATAGTGCCTCAAAGTGTGATTATCACTGGTACAAAGTCCAGCTAGTGGCTAGTTACTAGAGGTGTTCATCAGGCATCAATGCTATAGTCTACTCTGATTAATGTATTTTTTTAAAGAACTTGGATGATGGGATAAATTAGAATCTCAGCAAGGTTGTGGATGATACCAAACAGAGGAGAGTGGCTGATACGCTGGAGGGCAAGGACCTCAACAGGCTGAAGAAATTAGAACCTCATGATGATACCTAATGCCACCTCATGAAGTTCAAGGCAAATGCAAAGACCTGTGTTCCGGATGTAATAACCCATGGCACAGCAAGGCTGGGGGCCAGCTCTCTGGGAAAGCTGCTTTGCACTGAAGGGCCTGAAGTCCTTGTAAGACCACAAGTTGAACAAGAGTCAGCAGTGCAGCCTTGCAGTAAAGGTGGCCAGCTGCCTTCTGGGATGTAAAAATCACAGTGCAGGCAGAAGGACAAGGAATGGGATTCTTTCCCTGTGTTTGACGCTCATGAGACTGTATTTGGAGTACGGTGTTAAGTAAGGAGCTCCCTAGGACAAGAAGGAAATGGACATCCTGGTGCGAGTCCAGTAGAGGGGGGTGACCAAAATGGTCAGGCAGCTGGAGTACCTGGCACGTGAGGAAAGCATGAGAGAGCTGGGTTGGTTTGTTCATCCTGGAGAAGAGAAGGTGAAGGGGAGACCTTGCTTGTCAGAAGGGCAAGAGAGGACAGATCCAGGCTGTTCTGAGGGATGCACATAGGGGTGGGTTGAGAGGCAGCAGAAACAATAAGGTAGAAGACAAGAACTTTCAGCTGGATATTAGGAAATCTTTTTCACCCTGAGGGCAGTCAAACGTTGGAACAGTGGTTGAGAGAGGTTTTAAAATCTGCCAGCCTTGGAGGCATTCAGACTTTCACTGGGTGAGCTCCTGGTACACCTGATCTAATGGACTTGCTCTGAGCTTGGAGTCGGACTAGAGACCTCCAGAGGTCCCTTCCACCCTGCATCATTCTGAGATTCTCTGAAGGCATTGGCATGGTCATGTGAATATTAAACCTTGAAACCTTGTGTGGATAGCTGCTTCACCCTAGCTTTTCCCTTTTGTTTGAAAATATACTCTGGTTTTGCCAGAGAACTCTCGCATGCTTGTACACTAAGCAGGTTTAGTTTTAGCAATGGCCTTGGGAATAGCATCTAATATCAATGTAGCCATATCTCCAAACTTGTCAGCTAATAGAACTATTTATTTCTTCATGTCCTTGCAAATGCTAAAGAGATCTCACACCCAAGTGAATTTATGTGTATATCAAGACTTAGTCTCGTGTAAATTGCTACGGCTATTTATAGGTAATTGGACTGGATGGCTTAATAGCTTTAATGCTTGTTTGTTTTACAGGGCATCGTGACTGCTGGTGCTTCTTTAGACGTTATCCAACCTGATTATTTCTGGGCTTCTGTAATGTGTGAAATGAAAGATATTTTTAATTTACAGTGATGGATTTTTATGGAACCTCATCAGATTGGAATATTACTTGTATTATCTGTATATGCTATTTATATTTTTTCAGGATGGCATGAAACAGGTGGATCTGAAGATACACATGCAATCTGTTGTCTGCCCAATTTTTCTTTCCTATTTATTTTCTGGAGATGCAGGCTCATCAAAATTGCTGCTTTTCACTAACACTGTCCCATTAAAATACTTCCGTGTGTCCAGTTCTAATGTGAAGATAGTAACTTAAAGTCATTAGTAAACCAATTTTTGGTTTAACTATGAGTTGATGTTCTCTAACAATTTATGGATTTATGAGAGACTGGATTTATACGAGTTTATGTAGCCATTTGGCTGGCAAAAGATGATAGATAGACTTCAGACTAATAGGTCTTCTCTGGCTCTGCATAATCACAAAATCTGTCATGTAACTGCTTAAATGTACAGTTTAATTACTGTCAGTCTACAATCTATGTAATGAGACCCTTGATAAGGTGCTGGATCAGGGGTTGTATAGTTAAAAGTGAACAGGATGAAGATGTCTAACGCAGATTTAGAGAAAATACTACACTATTCCACGAAGGTAGGCGTGCAGACCAGGAAATATCCAAATACAGCATATAAAGTTATTTAATCTAAACAAAATACACATGCTGGTAATTGTTGGGACTTGCATGCATGCTTATATTGGCTCCTTGCTTCAAATTAGTAAGTATGTATATAGGTATATTATATGTGTATTCTTTTGTATAGGCCTGCAACTGAATTTTACCATGACCTGGGGAGACTCTCATTACCTCGGACTGACAGGACTTGAAGTGATAGGAAAGGATGGTCACGCATTAAAAATAAGTACAGAGCAGATTTCTGCTTTACCTCAAGACTTAAATGATCTTCCAGAGTACACAGGAGATACCAGAACACTAGAAAAGTAAGTAGCAAAAGAATAAAAGAATTGGATTGTCACAAGCGCTTTCTGCAGGGCTTTTCCCCCCACTTTGGGCCTGTTGTTTCCACCAACAATTTTGGAGTTCATCAATTTCAGATGCATTTTACATCAGACTTTATAAAAAGTGACAGATTTATATAAACTTTTATTATGTTAACACATGTTAACGTGAACGTGATTTTCTTACTGTCACTGCTCATTCTTGGATTTCGCAAGCCACCCAGGAACAGCTTGTTGTACAAACATGAATGAGATGTTTTCAAAAGATGGTGTTTGAGTTCAGAGATGATAATGTGCCTGGTTGGTAGCTCTGCTAAAGACTTTCCAGGCAGAAGTGTGGGTGTTCTGTAGCATCTGTCTATGCATATGTGGTGATATGTATGCAAGATTAATTTCAAGGAAAATTTTCAAGTTACGAAAGGGTGGGGATGTATTAGGTAATTGCACAAATAGGTGGCATTCTTTTGGCAATTCTGCTTTTTTTTTTTTTTTTTTGTAACTCCAATGAAGTTTTATTCGTTGACAAGTATACTTCCTCAAATTAACTTGTACTTCCTAAATGGTAGCAGTATAGAGATCATAAGGTAGAGGTCTGGAGAGGACTTGGCATTTGGTTGTTATTGAAGCTGCATCCTGTTGTTTCTGAGTCATATCTCCCTTTCAAAGGGTATTTTCAGTTGTAATCCTGTCCTCTGGCATGTTTATGGTCTGGTTTATGAATTAGGACTTCTCTTTTCAAAGTCTTTGTTGAGTCTTCCTTTAGACTCTTGCATTTATCTACACGTAAAGTAATTCTGTTTTTTGTAATTTCTGCTAATCTGACTAATACAGATGTCAAGCTTACTTGTATATAATTGCTCAGTTCTTCTGCCTATTTGTATGAAAATCTCTTCTGTATGCATCAAGACCTAAGAAATCTTCCCATGAGATCCCCTGTGATAAAGAGATTCTGGCGGTGGAATCTCTCCATAGTAGATGGTCCGTCCATCCACTGTGAGGGACTCAGATGCAAAGAGTTCATTTAGCTTTTCTGTTGCTGTTTTACCTTCTCTGAATGCTCCTTTTACAGCCTACTCATCTGTTGATCCTACAGAATTTCTGGCAGACTTTCTGCTCCTGATGTATTTGAGGAATTTTATTTATGGTACCTTTTCCTTGCTAGCCTTCACACTCCTTTTGGCCTGTGCATACGCATTTCATCTTTCAGAGTTTATGATCCTATCAATTTAGGGTTTTTTGATCATGAATTTTGTTGAAAAATGGCTTGTGATAACTTTCTTTATCCTGCCACTGAGCCAGGCTGGCTTTGATTTTTCAAGTTCTTCCTCTTTCTAACATCTTTCTTAGTAAGTACGATACATTTGTTCTGTGCTTCTGGTATGATATCCCTTAACAGTCTCTCAGCTGTGTGTAATGATTTTATTTTATTTTGTTGCTTTTTTTTTTTTAATGTATTTCATAATTTTTGCTTAAGAACCTTCTTGGCCTCAAGAAATAAGGGCTTTTTTTTGGCTTTTGACATTTCTGCAAGTGTGTTGAATTTGAGTACACTATAGTGGTTTTCAACTGTAGCATTTGGAATAGGTCCTGTGTATTATTCAGGACCAAGTCACGGATTATATCTTCTGTCATGGGCTCCCTAATCAGTTCCTCTGTGAAAGAGTCATTATTCAAATCTTTTCCTTTAAGGAACTGCTAAGTCTGGCACTCATTCTTCCATTAAACTTTTAAATAAATAGTAAGTACATAGGGCAGCGTACCAAAGTAATTACAGTGGACAATTAGTTCATATTCTCCTTTACTCCATTTTGTATGCTGTAGTTTGTGGTAGAAGAATATAAAGTCAGGATGAGGAAATAATGGAATTAACTTTATCTACTCAGCCTGAAGTCTGTGCTCTTATGAAAAAACTTTCATGCTGGTAGAAAAGCTTTTTTAAAAAGTCAGAATGTGCTGAACTGCATGAAGAAGGATGTGAACAAACTCTGCTGCTTCTCTAGGTTATCCAGCTGCCATCCAGCTCCTTGTCAGATTCCGTATAGTTGTGTTGGCATAGTAACACACTGCTGAGTGCCAGATATACTCGTTTAGGCATGGAACTATATTAATAAGTTATATTGTGTCTGAGCCTTAGACTTTTGCCTTTGACCATTTTGGTACAAAGGTAGTTGAGCTTTCCTCTGCCTGCCCCTGTTCACACAGGGAAAACCTAAGGATTTTTCTGGTTTTCCTCAAAGGGACCCAACCAAATGAATACTGTTTTTCCTGCCCCCAACTATGTATAATTGAACAACTGCATATTATTTTACTGTGCTTTTTAATTGTGTACACATGGGCACAATAAGCCCTAGAAGCTGGAAGTGGCATCTAGAAAAAATTAACGCCTAGTAACGTACCTGATTTTCATGAGAAAAGCAAGCTTTCCCTTTTTTGCAGCTAATGGATTTTTCTCTTTGTAGGTTAATAGATGGGACTAATATCACAGTAGAGGATGACCATATGTGGCTCATTCCCTTCTCTGTTGGAGAAGATCATCTGCTCACAATCCATTTTGATAAAACTGAAAGTATTGCAGGGCTTCGCTTTTGGAACTATAATAAATCTCCGGAGGATACCTATAGAGGGGTAAGTAAAAGAAAAGGAGCACTGCCAGCAAAAATATACAGCAGTGCATTGGAAAATTGGTACTGTGATGAATGTATATAGCTGCCTAAATGGAACGCCATAAATCTTTCTAGATTGTCTGAGTCTGAATTTTGTGGCAGGTATAATGCATTTCTGTCTCCACAAACAGCAAATATTGAAAAAAAGCCAGAGATAGTTTAAAGAAATCTTCACAGCTGATTTTTCTAAGAGACACATAGAATAGCACATATTATTTTCAAGATGTATGATTCTGAAGTGGTATCCTCTCAGTATCTAGTATTTAGGCCTACCATATGATTCCTTATTTCCTGGAACACAGGAAATGGTAGAACAAGGACACTTCTGCAACTGAAATTCGGTTTAGGTAAGTTACAGGAGGCCAGTCAATCAATACTACCTTTTCCAAGAAGCAAGAAGAGGCTCTAGAATCGTAACTTTTTTTAGGGAAAGTCGACAACTTAAAGCAGTTTGGCTAAAGTAGTTTAGCTAAAATTGTGTAACATACTCCCTCTCTTCTTTTCCAAATTGCTTGTTTTATTTATTTTTTTTCATATTAAATACTTGGAATTGACTGGCAATTGACACCTGCTGGAGATCATGCTACATCTTGCTGGCACGCTGAGTTTGGCAGTCCCTCGTTTCCCTGTTTTTTCTGAGAAGCTGTACATGCACTTGTAATGACAATGAAGAAGCAGTTGTTGTTCACCACACAGAAAGTTTATGAATCCATTTGTTTCCAGATCTTCCCCTTCACATATAACTGTTGCATTCGTGATGTCCAAACTCAGTCAATAGATATGAAGAAAAATGTGTTAAAGTAGAGAGAGAAAGGACAAAAAGGACCAGCAAAGTTCTGGAAAAACTTCTAGAATTGAAGTTGGAGGCATGGATCCTTCATAGGATTGGGCAAGATAGTGGCAAAAGTTGCAGAGGTGCTTCTTTGTGTAAAATTACCTTACAGGAATTGCTTCAACATGAACTCTGCATAACAGGAGGTGTTCCCTCTCCACATCATCTTTTAATATCGCGGCATCTTTTAATATTAGCATGGGGTATTGTTAAGTGCCAAAGACTCCCAGGGGACCAGAGCATAAGATCTTTCATTTAAGCCACAATTATCTAGAGATTTTAATATGCGGCACGTCATTCTGTAATATGTCACATTAACCCAACATGTTTGACATGTGGGAGGGTTCAGGAGCATGTTGAGCTTACCATCTAAACATACCCCCTGTATAGTAACTAGGGTTTTTTAGTAAAATCTGTTGCTTGATTGATATGATCCAGCATAAAGAAAAGACTCTTCCCTATGAGAGTGGTCCAGCTCTGGGACAGCATGCAGTGATGGGAGACTTTCAAAACGAAATTTGACAAGGCCCAGAGCAACCTGATTTTGCTTTGGAGGCTTCTCTGCTCTGAGAAGGAGCTGTGATTGGAGACAACCTAAATCTTTTTATGATTCCATGTACAAAATGCAATACAAAGTGGTGATGTGGAATGTTTTTCACCACTGTTATAAGCCCAAGCTTCTCCAAGGCCACGCGGGGAGAAAAGTTTGAACATGATTTTTCATACCAAATCAATTCCTTGTATGTGTGTCTGTTATTAAAGAAGGGAAAGAAATAGCTAAATCCTTAAAATATAATATGGAATTCGGTCTTTGGAGGCCAAACCAAGAAGGAAAGAAAGGTAGGTAGGTGTGTTTTCACAGTTTACTTTGCTAGGTAGAAAAAAGAGGTGAGACTGATAAAGTATGCATGCAGGTGGCACACCTGTAAGTCCCATAACAGTGAGTGGGTACAATTTAAATGAGGAGTTGATACCTGCAGTCCTGTAAAAGGATGAAATAAATTATTTGGAAAACCAAAGATGCAAGGTATCCGCTGTGTCACAGTGAAGAGGCTTTAGACTGTAAACTTGGGGCATCATGACATTTGTCTCTTGAAGTATTGCTCTTCCTTCTAAGAAACAGTCCCCGGGTATGAGCTATAATGATTTGCTAGGCAGCTGTAGACTGGTGGATTCTATTCACAGCTTTAGTATGAGAGGGTAGCGGCAATGAACTGTCAAAATGAAGGCTGGTGTGCTATTTCCAGCTCTCTGAAAAATTACCTTGTGAAAGCTTTGTTATGCGATTTGTAAAATGCTATGTGTGATGGTTGAGTGCCTTCTCAGATGATGAAAATTACTTAGAAATGAGGGCTGTAAAGGGCACATAAATATAAGCAGCTGTGGTATAATAGGTAAGATTTCATCTCTAAATCTCTAGACTTCCCATTCAATACGTGTTTCCTAAACTTAAGCGTATTTCAGTGGATTTTTCACCTCCTCTCCTTAGCTTGGCAAACTGATCCACCTGGAAAGCAGCATGCAGAAGAGTTTCTGATATGAAAAGGATATTTCTTTTCTCTGCTCCCAAGTGTATTAAAGATGAAACCAGAAATAGTTCTTTCTCCATACTTGGTACTCATACAAACATTCCCTCCTAATTAATCTTCACGCTGTTTGGAAATGAACTGAGCACCTCCTCTAGTACAAGACCCAAGATTTTCAAATCACGAAATGTTTGTGTAAAAAAAAAAAAACAAACAAAAAAACCAAAAAACCCCACAAAAAAAACCCCCCAAAACCCCCCAACAACAACAAAAAACCCAAACCCAAAAAAACCCTTCCTGAAAATTATTTGCTTTTGGGATATTGCATGTGTAACTTACTGAAATTGTAATTGAATAAAAAGTTGTTTACAAATATGAGAATTGTTATGAATATCAGGTCACTGATATATACAGACTTTGCAGAAAACTCTGAATGTTTTTAAGTTCTTCTGAGATAGACACCTGAAATAGGAATTTTAACTATAAATATTACATATATATTTTAAATGGAAATGCTAATAATGAAAATTAAATATTTGCATACAAAACTAAATTAACTTCAAATTATCATAAATACATCAGTCAGTATAAAATCGAAAGATGAGAAAACTGGCTCACAGTACCTTTAGACTAAATTGTCTTTTTGTTAACTAGATGAATCTATTTTTGGTTCAGTCTGTTAATCAGCAGGCTCTAGTGCCAGTTATAAGGCCATCGTGTTATATTTTACAGGGTGCAATAAATGCCGTTTGTGATAAACGTGAAGTTATATTTAACATATCTCAGGGCAAGCAGGGAATTTGAATCGTGATGTGACTGGGATCATGTATACAACACCAGATGGTGCTAATGGGGGAGGGCGAAGGGGCCAGGACTCCTGCATCATCTGAATAAGTATGCCTGAATTATTTAGTTTAATCTTCAGAGATTGTGTAAGACGTGCATGCATCTATGATGTGGACATGGCTCAATTCTTTTCTGCCTGGTACAGGTGCCTCTTCTTTATTCATATGCCCTTAGGTTACATCTAGCACTGCTTGGTATATGAGTTTGCATGATCCTGGAAAAGTCCAAGTGCCACCTGCCACAAAGATAAATAAAATTGGTGAAATATAGGCTTTCTATAAATGCAACAGACACGAGTCTGCTCTCAAGAGAGCACCAGGCTATGTGATTTCTTAATGGCTAGCTTCAGCCAGTGCTGGGCAATCAGGCCTGATCTAGCAGGGCATTCAGGTGCAGGATGACTAACTGCCTCCTCAAATCACCTTTGTGACATACACTGATGTGAAAGCCGAGTTTCTCCATTCTGTTGATTCATGTGTGTATTGCTGCAGGCTCAGGAGTCACAGAATCATTTAGATGAGAAAAGATCTTTAAGATCAAGTCCAGCTCTACACCTAAGCTGCCAAGTCCACCACTAAATTATGTCCCTCGGTGCCACATCTACCCGTCTTTTAAATACCTCCAGGGATTGTGACTCAACCACTTCCCTGGGCTGCCTGTTCCAATGCTTGGCAACCCTCTTGGTGTAGAAAGGAAGCTTCAGTTCTAGTGAGATGCAGTAATTGAAGGATCTCTTCAATACTTTTTTTTTTTTTTCCTTTTTTTCCCTCCAAATCCTCACCTCTCCCATCCCCATCAGTGTCAGCTATAATGCTCTGAATTGCACACTATGCGTTGCAACTGGTATCTGCTGGCTTAGACTTTCTTTTGCCAAAGAATGTCATACTATAGGGGAATGAAACAAATACAACAAAATTATGGAAATTCTTTCAGCCTCTGCAGTGAATGCAATTGTTTTGGATCTATTTTTATTTTATGTGACGTAATGTCATGTCATGTAATCAATCTTATGTTCTGTTACTTTAAACAAGGCCAAGGTTGTCCATGTGTTGCTGGATGGTCACAGCATTTCCCCACCGGAGGGCTTTCTTATCCGCAAGGGACCAGGCAACTGCCATTTTGACTTTGCCCAAGAAATTCTCTTTCTTGACTATCTGCAGCCCCAGCTGATTAGTAATGTACCAAGCAGGTAAAGTAGGATATTTTCGCTATCTGAACCATACAGTTCTCTTAGCTGTTTAATCTTCTTTCGTATTCTCTGTTGAAGCCAATTGTATGAGGCACCTGGATGAAAATGTGAAGCACTTAGAGCAAAATGTTTCACTGGGTTTTAACTATATTCTGTTAACCAGATTTTATTGAGATCAGAGGACAATCTAGTCCATAATCACAGGCAGAGGGGTTGGGGGGGGGTGTGTTTGTGGAGGCTTTATTCTTTAAGTTTGTTCTCTTCTTTCCTGAATGAGCCAGGGGTATGTGAAGAAAGTATTTTGTCTTGTGTTTTTTTGGCAGGACCGGTTCAAAGAGAATGGAACAAGCTAGTATGGACTATGAAGCACCGTTAATGCCGTGTGGTTGTATCCTTCTCTGTCATTTTCTTATTTGTCATACAGAATATTTTAGAGTTATATGCTATAGTTGTGAGTCCCAACCTTTTTAAGTATGAAATAAGAATAAATAAATGGAACATAGTATATGAATGTGTGACCTGTTTTCAGATACTCTGTTAGCTTTTTCTCCTGCCTTTTATAATCCATCCAAGCTGGAGCTGGAGGTCCATTAGCACAGCATCCAGCCAGCCTATCAAAGCTAGAAGTAGTCTTTGTATTTTTGCATATCTTTGAATGTTTGTCTCATTTTATGTCTTTATTAAGGTTGATGAGAACTGTGTAATATTTTTGGCCATTTTTCTTAACGTTTGTGGCTTTTTAAGCTTAAGTTTTCCCAGATAAGCACAGCCTTTTGTGATAATACTTACTGTCATGCCATTTGACAGGCCTTTGAAGTCCATTAGGCTTTTCTAACTGAGTCTAGAGACAATGAGGTCTCAGCAATACCAAGTTCTTGCTGGCTTCATGAAAATCAATGTCTGGGTAGAGCAAAGAGACCCAAATGAGTGCTCCATTAGAGAAATGGACAGCACAGACTCCAGCATTACATTTTCTGCCATTCAGGTTAGGGGTATATTTGCTGGACAGTTATCACTGGTATAATTCAAACCCAGGCAAAGGCATATTCAGGAAACACAGGAAGGCAATAAAGGCTCTAAAGAGGGGCTGTAGTGTTAATAAGTTACAGTGCACAAGAAGGTAAGACACACTGTAAAAAAAAAAAATCAGTAGTTCTTCATGTGATAAAAGAACACATATGAACATATATATGTGAACATGTATACATGTAAATGTATATAGATAGACTTTTTCCTACTTATGCCACCTGCAGATGTTCATTTGTGTGTGTATTATTAGTCATAGAAAAAGCAGGCTTCTTGTCCTAAAAGAGAATAGCTTATTCAGAGAGGTTTGACGTACTGAAGTCATAAGTGAAAATGAGATCTTTTCTCACTCTCCTAAACCACAAATATGTATGTCTGATGTTGGGATGTGGGCTCCCCAATAATTTTTGAAACTGCAAATTAAATGGTCTGTTAGGACAAAGCATCAGTATCAGAATTTTCCTTAATACCTTTTTGCTTTTTAGTTGTTTTCCAGTTTCAGCTTCTGACAAGCTGGGGTGATCCATACTACATTGGTTTGAATGGACTTGAGTTGTTCAATGAACATGGAGACCAAATCTTACTACATGAAAACAGTATCCTTTTCCCGACCAGATACACAGTTTGCTCCCTGGCAAATTATCATGTGGCATCACTTTTTACTTCTTCCAAATTACCAGTTTATCCTGTATGATTACTCCGCTTGTATTTCTTGTTTGCATATGTTTTAATGTATTCTATATACTTTCAGAACATTTCTTCTCTGAATGGGGTGCACCAACAAAGCCGGAGGTTAGAGAAGGGAAGGCTTAAGAAGGATATGGTACTTTTTGCTATGAACATTTATTTCTTCTATAGTATGAAAGGACCAGAAAGTTTGATGAGCTATAAATTCATAAGAAAAGGTTGAGCTCAGTTCTTTGTTATGGAATCTTTCATTGTGCCACAGGAAATACATTTTTCATAAATCTTGTTCTGGAGCCTTAGGCTATTCTAGACACCCGATCCTGTTGTGAAGATAAGGGCTGAGACTAAATTTGATTCAGTGTTCCCTGGGTAACCAACAGAGGGAATGAAGGACACGTTTGAAAGATTCATGGTCATCGGGGTTACACCTCAGTGCTCTGTATCAGCTGAAGTCTCTTAAGAGCTGAAACCTTCATACCCCAACCTATAATTCATGTAGTTCAGTCACCTGTAAGAAACAGAGTTTCTTAGCCAACTAGATAAAAAGCATGGAAGCTGCATGAATTGTATGTCTCAAAGGGTCCTCATTGCCTAAGAAACAGAGGATACAATGAAAAAGGTAATAAAGGCTCTTTCCTGAGAGCTATTTTTATTTGTATCTTATATGATGCATGATGAACTTGAAACATCAGTAATGGAGAAGCATTTTGAAACTGAAAAGTGATAACAGGTTGTTTTTAAGAACAGGGGATCTTTGACTTTTAAATGGTATGTCTCTGCAGTAAAATGCAATGCCAGGTAAAGATACCTCAGCTCGTTTTGAATGATCGCCTGTTTCTGCCTGTACAGCAGTGTTGCTTGAATATATTAGGGTCCCAAAACAAGCATATTTGTCTTAGTGCAGTACTAAATGGAATAGTTCAGTACTGAGTCTGCAGCAAGCTTTTCTTAAATGACTGAGGCATTGCTGTGTTATTGCTTAAATTCTGTATAAATACTTAGACTCAGGCTTTTTAGAAAGCAAGACAAGGGGCGATTAATGTCCCTCAAACTGGATTGCTAGGGATTTATAATACTGAAGACAGTGCCATCCATCCACATTTCTTTGTATGTCTTTAACATACATATGTTTTTAACATAAATGTTCTCTTATGGAGAAAATCTGGTTACCTTAGAAAGCCTGTTCAAGAGAAGGTTTAATCTTTCCTTCTCGAAGAACTGAAAGATAGGCCTTATTAGACAGTTCCTTATTTTTATCCCAAACCTTGAGGAACTCGAGCAAAACCTAGTCTGACTGATGACTACCTCCTGCAAGGATACTTTTCTTGAGATATATTTCATATGAGGAACTTTCATGAGTTCGTGCTAAAACAATGGGGCTTTGTCACAAAAAAGCTGGGAAGTGCCTATTCCTGATAAGGGAACTGTATCAGTGAAGTCATAAATACATATTTGAAAATAAATTAAATGCAGATAGTTAATTTACTCCTATTTTTAAAATAATTTTGAATGCCAGAATTTGTAAGGGTTATCCTGCTTTTAAAAACGTGCCCCCAGGTTCCTCAGCTACCTGTGTGAAGTACTCAGGGTATTTTTAAGTTTTACTGCTATAGTGGCGAATACTCACTCATGGAATCTGAAAAAGGAAGCATGAACTTTTAAATATGGTGTTTCTGAAATGGATTTTTTTGTTAGTTACCCTTAAAGGTTTTTTTTCAGATATTGCTGCTTTTCCAGATAGTGTCAACATTTTAGAAGATGTATCTGGAGACATCCGGACGCCAGACAAACTCATTGACAGAGTAAATGACACGACCGATGGCAGACATATGTGGCTTGCACCAGTTCTTCCTGGTTTGGTATATTTTCCCTTTTCATTTCATTTTAGTGATGTGCATAGATGTAGCTAGAAGCATAAAGCAAAGGGGAAGCATACATAATTTTAAGGTAAATTTGATATTAGTAAATGAAGCTAAATCACTGCCTTTTAGAAGTTTTTTTTTTTTATTCCATTTTCTCTTTGCACAGATAGCAGCTGTATAGATTTCCCAGGTTTGTAATCTCCTGTCTCCATGTGCAACAGCAGAAGAATTTCCAAGGCTAGTGCAGAAGTTTTTTCAGTTACTATAAAAAAATCCTGACAAAGGAGTTTATTAAGCGTGTTTTGTGCAATAAGCACCTTTCAAATAGGAGCAGACTGGGATCTTAGATTCATTTTTACAAAAAGCAATGAATGTTGTTCCAGCAGTGAGAATTTTTTTAAATCTCATTATCCATGTTGAATTCAAACTAATAAATTAGAGATGATAGACTTAGTGTTGCATGTCCTAAGGCCCTAAGTGATTCAGCCCTTTTAGAAGCCCCATGTTTAAAATATGGGGTATCAAATATCTAAACAGGAAAAGTAGATAAACTTAGATGGGCTCTGACTTTGTTTTGGGAGAGGACATTTTTTATGGGCCTGTTATGAAGATCATTAAGATGTATTTATTTCTTAGAAGAGGGTGGATTTCAAAAATAACAAAATGTAGACCTGATGTGTGATATTTTGTAGCTTACTGTGTTGCAAAAGTCCTTACTCCATATGTTACAGTTATTAATTAGAATATTAAAAGCAAAGAATTAAGTCAATCTTGAAAATATTTCATATATCATTATATGTGGTAATGCAGTGGGTATAATTAGGATAAAGCTTTTAAGTATACTCAGGAATACTGCCCACTTGCATTTCTTGGGAAAATGGAAGGTCTGCGTAATGCTTGAGGCTCCTGCTGTGTAGATCCCACATCTTGAATCCTGGTAATTAATTTGATGGGCTGCTCAGATATCCATTATAACATCATGAATGATTGATTTGACAACCATCTGAATTTGCTCATGTCCTTATAAAAGACATGCTTGCAGAGACTGTTTCATTTTGGTAAAAGGAAAATAACAGTACCAGGAGCTGTAGCCCAGAATCATACGCTGTTTTGTGTCTGACACCAAAAATGCTGTAGAATAACATAAGATATCATTAATAAAAGGGCAAGTTGATAAAGTGTGATACGCAGACGGGAGGAGTAAGCAATTTAATGGCGCCTTCTGTCTTTAAACTGTAGCAGGTTACACCTTTTCAAGATCCGCGTAGTACTCTTCTCTCTTCCATCTTCCACGGTATGGTTGTACAGCCAGGAAGTGCGGAGGGATTAAGCAGTCGGCCTATTCGTGATCCTCCTCTGTAGCTGCGATGCTGAACCAAAGCTTGTGTACACTCACATCCCCATCACTAGGCTGCTTTGAAACTTGCCACTTGCCTAGAAAGCTGAATTAACTCTTTGCTATATTGGAAGGTTTGAAAGCCTTAAGGAAATTTTATATCATAGCCTTTCTTTTCCTTTCTAAATATCTCTTTCTCTCTAATTCTAAAAGGGTTTTTTGTCCTTTGCAAATTTACTACTAGTGCAAGTACAATTTGTTCCTCTATTACTGTTTGTCATTTTATTTATTTTTTTCCATCAAACTTATCATTCACTGTGAGACTAACAATTGCTATCAGAGACTATGTCCAAATTGTCTTCTGTAAAATCAGATATAAACATTTCTATTGATCACATCTACCGTTCTTTCTTCAGTAAAAAAAATGCATAGTGATTTAATACAACTAGCAATATCTTCTCCAGTGCATCAAAGGATTAAGACTTCAGAGGATGCTAGAGATGAAGCTTAAGATATTTTGACCCAAAGTTGATATAGTAGCTCATAAAAGGAATAGAGGTAGCATAGAATTAACTGTAACAGGCAAGATTGGTTTCCTACAGCCTAGTCTTTGGTCTTAACATCTTCACATTAATGTCACTA
Organism: Fratercula arctica; assembly: GCA_947846985.1. NCBI lineage: Eukaryota > Metazoa > Chordata > Aves > Charadriiformes > Alcidae > Fratercula > Fratercula arctica. Next base: position 27,673,446 of record CANTUZ010000009.1, read on the forward strand.
AAAGTAAAATGAACAATACCTCAAGCAATAACTGCTTAGCATCTGGAGAATTGTCCCTATATTTCTATTAGTGTACCTTAAACAAAACTGGCAAAATTTCTGCAAGAGCTTTCGAAGTCAGGGGATATAGGAGACATTTTAGTCTTGCAAATAAAGGTGGATTCCATTCATTTTTGGTAGGAATGGAATGGAATAGGACACCAGCTAGACTTGTCCTGAGGCATGTGTCCATATTTGGTTGATGCAATACTCACTAAAAATGTCCCTCTTCCCCTCCTCCACTTGACTAACAGTCCAGGGCGACAAGCTTAGGGGTAGATGTCGTCTTCTGATGAGTTATACGTATGTTTGAGAGGGCAGCTCTGGGGCAGAGACAACATCTGTGAATTACCAACAGAGATGACAGCTGAACTTAAATCCTTAGCATCAGTTATCTGTCCTCGAGCTATTTCTCTTTAAATACGGACCTCTTTTGATGCAACATACATGAGAATTTCATTTCTTTGGGGAATTTGTGCTGTTAAATATAAATTAATTCTCTTTTACAGGTGAATAGAGTATATGTCATTTTTGATGTACCTACTACTGTGTCAATGATCAAGTTATGGAATTATGCCAAAACACCTCAGAGAGGTGTGAAAGAATTCGGTGTAAGTAACTTTCGTATGCATTTTGTATGTTCTGGTGAGTCAGCTTGCTTGATTTCTGTACTTATTTTTCACAGTTTACTGAAGTGTGATTCCATATAATCTCAAAGGATGGGATTCATCTCACTTAACTCTGCATTTAGTATTAAAATGACTAATTATGCCAGTCATCTGTCCTCCCTTTCTTGTCCGGGGAAAGAAAACTTTATCTGATTTTTGTTCTTAGATAATTGTCTTAAGATAGGATAATGCCTTCCTTTTTCCAGTGACTATAGAGCAGGCCTGGAAGACTCGCTTAAACTACAAACCCAAGTTTTAGACAGCTGAAGTGAGGTGAGATTCATTAATTCCTAGATTTAAGAGTGATTCACTCCAGTTCATAGAATGGCAGTTATGTAAAACACGAAATACATTTTTAATTACATCCTTGAAAGCTGCATTAGAAACATCAGAGAGAAGACAAAAATTTGGAAAAAAAATAATCAAACCCCATCAGCAAATAGAAGGAAATAGAAGTTTTAAGGAATAAAGGCTAAACTAATGACCAGATTTGTGAAACAAATAGGGTAAAATGATTTCTAGTTAATTGATAGATTTCTTAAATATTTTTAGCTTCTGGTGGATGACTTGCTTGTCTACAATGGGATTCTGGATATGGTGAACCATGTAGTATCAGGCATCCTACCAACCTGTGATCCAGTGGTCCCGTATCATACCATCCTCTTTACAGATGATGAGAAGATTTGCCGTCGGGAGAAGAGAACCGTTATTAGGTATGTGAGTGGACCTTGATTGGAAGAAAGAATCTTGTTTTCAGAAGATGGTTTTATGTGACTAATCTCAGCAATATGTTCTTTGCTATAGAAAATTCCCTTCCAAAGCACACTCAGCCTCACTTAATAAGAAATAATCAGTAGTTTTTTAGATATTAGGACCAAATTACCAGCTTCATTTGTAAGCATTTTTTAGCGCTTACTGGGATTCATGATTCATATTTACATATGTTTTCATGGAAGCCTATAGTAATGAACACAAAAGAAAGAAGTTAGTCTTCCTTAGAGAAGAATAATAAATCCCAATGATATTACATGGAGGAAAAAAAAAAGAAGTTAATGGAAAAGAATCAAACATCAAAGGTAAAGAAAATAAAAGAAAAGTAAGTCCTCTGATTCGTCACAGATACTAATTAAGGAACCAGAATTCTACTATTTTATAAACGTTCTAAAATAATAAACTTCTTAAATGAGAAATGAATTTCGTTCAGAGGAATGACACTTTGAAACCACTAAGTTGGCAATCTCATAGAAAATATGATGAAATGCAGTGAAAAATGCACCTATATTTAGAAGGTCAGAATTGATAGGGTCTAAAAAACAGTCCCTAGCAAGGAAGGAAAATAAAGATTGAAAGAATAATTTATTTTAAATGAGATTGAAAAGTGAAAAGTCAAAAGCTTATAGAAATAAACACTTTCTTATACATTGCACAGCTAACAAATAGAATGTCTTGCACATATATTACTTGGAAAAAAAGGTGACAGTTTTGCATTCAAAAATGGCACCTGATTCGTTCAGTAGAATATTCAAATATTTAGAAATAACTGGAAAGAACATAAGCTGTCCTGATTAAGAACAGGAGTTTGCATTTGCCTGTGGGGTTGGTTTTCCAGTGTTTCTCTAGAGCATTGGCTGTTGGCCGCTGGTACTGTCAACTGTTGAAATAAACTATTAGTGTTTGGATATATTGTGTTAGACTCCTGTTTCTGTACAAGTGACTGTGTTGTCATGGTAAAACTTGGAAGTAAACAATTTTTCAAGTGCAAAAGTTACTGAAATGAAAATGTCTTGAGGAAATAAGTGTTTTGAGAATTTTTTCAGCGAGATATAAAAAGGAGGAGGAAAAGTGAACCTTTACTTTCTTCAGCTTAATATCTTTCTATGAGTAAAGTTATTTTATTGGAAGCAGAGAAGCACCAGCTGTAATCATAGATCTTTTTCACATAACTTCCTTTGCACTTATTTGTAAGACATGTATCCTTTGATTTAGTTTTAAGAGGGGGTATACTTCTGGGGTCACGCAAACTGCATGATCTGTTTTCCAGTCAAGAACGTGTGGAGTCTCTTCTCTTCTAGACCTCTGTGCAGGAGCGGTCTTGGTCTTTCTTCTGCTGTTTTGCAATGTTCTTTTCCCTTTTTTCACTTACTACCCTACTAAAATATAGGACACTTCAGCAATAGAAGACAAATCCCTTAGTACATGCTGGATAATATCCCTCCATTTTAAAAATGCTCTTGAGCTTTTATATATTGTTGCTTCTGATTTTGGCCTGTTCTTTCACATGTCACTGTTCAATATTTTATGAACTCTGAACTTGAGTCTGATATTATCATCAATAGCAAAAGTTCTGATTTGCTTCAGTATTGGTTCCCCTGTTTCGCTCTGACAGTTTGGGAGACATTACATTTTTCTCCAGAAATAGAAACCTATTTTGTGCAGTATTTGTAGAGGAAAGAAAAATACCCTTCTTTTTTCCAAAGGCATGGATGTTTTGTTTTTGTCTATGTGAAAGGGAGATGTTATTAGTGATGTTTTCTTTAACTTTCCGTTCAGCTCACATTTTTTTTTTCTGTAATTTGTTTAATTTAATTTAACTTTGAAGTTATTACTTCTTTCCCCAAAAGAAATTGTTAAAATTTTGCAGCAGCCTGCAAACAAAAGTTGTCACAGTAAATGAATTTTGTTTTGTTCAGAAAATTTTCAAATAATGCTATACCAACATTGCAAGACTGTGTTAAGTTCCGTATAGGGATTTTTATACCCTCTTTGTACAGTGCTGATGTGAAAACTCACTTTGGTTAATGTGGTTCAAACTGTGTAGGCAGGCAAGAAAATTGTAGAGTGAATATAATATTCATATTTGAATACGTGCCTGAATGAATGCCACTAATTAAAACTGGGAAGAAATCCTTCAGGTGGATGCAGACAGAATGCCTTTCCTTTCTAGTCTCATATAATGTGGCTGTGCTTCATAGCTTTGATTAGCCTCCAGGACCTAAATAACTTATTTGGTAACCTTTGCCATGACTCTCACAACTTTTCACAATGTTGATTATTTTGGCTGTTGTAGTGATTTTAATCTTTTCAGCAATCATGTGGGAGATCAGGATGTACGAATGATGAATGAAAATGAGATTGTCACCAACAGCAAAAAGAAGCACGTTGTGGCTGATCCAGGTTGGTTCTGTCTTCTACGGTTTTCTTCTGCTCACTTTCTAACAGACCCAATATGGATAATGAGCATTGTTATAGATCTGAACTGGGAAAAGTGGGGAGACTTACACCTCTTTTAGATATTTAGCTCTACTTTTTCTGCCATTGGAAGGCAAATCCAGAAAGTCATACTTTGACGTGTGTGGCATGTAGTCATAGCTTATACCAACACATACACAGAAATCCTCAAGAAAGAAATGGGCTGAAGATAAACTGAAAACTGGTGTTAATTGTGCAGGTTCAGAGATAGCTTTTGGAATAATAGGCTCATTGCATCTCCATTGGCCTTTTAAGCAGTTTTAGAGATGATACATATGTGTCTCAGAACTAGCTGCTTGCTGCTCCTCGAGCAAATCCAAAATCATGGTAAGTGTAACAAGGGGGAAAACATGTTGACTTTATTCCTCCCACTGTCTTTCTGGTTGGTCTTTTCTCTTACAAAGTGATAATTAAAAAGACAACCTCTTTTTTTTTCCCCAAGGAGACAGAGTAGATTGTATTTATAGTCTGAAGAGTCCTAGTCATTCATTGTAAATTACTCAGAACAGCTCCCCAAATACGTTACAAATTCTCAGCCAAGCTGGTATATTCATGATTGGTTTTCTCTCCTGAGCATGACACTTTCTGCAATCAGTTCCTCTAGAAAGTGTTGCAGAAATTATTTGATGGCTTTTAATAACGGTTCTTATGTTCTTACGCCATTGCCTGTACAAATACAGCTTCAACGTTATTAGTATGTTAGCATTAGCTGCGTCAAAAGTATTTTGAAGATCTCTGTGTCTGTTGTAACGACATCCTGAGTTCCAGTGCAGACATACCCTATGTCCAGTAAAGAATAGCTGTCGTTGCCATGGCCATGACGTCTATTGTCCAAGCATTAAGGACACAGAATGCCTCTGAAGTCCTAAGTTGAGGGTTGCCTATTGCCATCTGCCCCATGTCTCCTCTGTAGTACTTACTGGTATTGGCTGCAGTGATTGATAACGTAGATTCATAGAATGATTTGCGTTGGAGGAGACCTCAGGGGTCCCCATCTGAGGGAGGGTCCAGCCTCCTACTCAGAACAGTGTCAACATTGAATTCAGACCAGATTCCACAGGAAAGCAGTTCCATGGGACTGTGAAAAAATTGGCAGCGCTCACTGCTAATGTAAGAACTATTACTGAGAAGTGTAGCTTAGCTTGCTTTCTTTCTGGGATGGAAAGAGAAATGGGCATGTTTCTTCCTTATTTTAGTCTGTGGCTTCACTGCTAATACAGGTACAGTCTGAAAACAGCGCTCTATTTTCCCTAACAGCTTTGCGTCCAAAAACCTGCATATGTGAAAAAGGACTGCAGAGGAGGAAAAGATAACAAGGGCTTGTGATTGGAAAGTCCTGAATACATCCGGCCCTAAATAACTGCAATCTTAGATCTCCAAGATATGTATCATCCAAATGGAAGACTTCCCACGTCTGCTGCTGCTGAACCACCTCCTGTCTTATGAGACCAAGTTTTATTTGCTAGAGAAAACTTTCTTCAGTAATGAAATTTAAAGCATGAATTCAATTTTCTGTGGTTTTTTAATTGTCATTATCTGTCTGATTTTCCCACCCCCTTAATTGAAAATCCAGGGAGGAAGGAACATAAAGGAGTGAGTGAGAACCTTATTGCTAACTGACTGCTGGTCCTGCCAAGTACCAAGAACTTGGGTGAAGCAGGATGGGTATAACGAGAGATCTGTCAGAGCATTTCTCAGGCTGTAGTTCCTAAGTCCTAGCTGGATGATCATGAAGCTCCTCACAAGAAGAAAGTGTTTGCTTTGTTTCTGATGCCTGTAAATAGTTCTTTGGGAAATGCACTTATTAGAGTGCATTCTTTATGTCTCGGTTTCTGGGCTGCCACTGTGTGTTTTTATGCCATGGCTCTGTCTGGGGGCTGATGCTGTTTCTGACATCTGGGGAGATTCCACTGGGTATGGAGAAGTGTGATGAATGCTTTTAGAAAATGGAGATCAGGAAGTGGGTTTATCAAGATTTAATAAGTAAGTTTCAGCTGCCACTTCTGTCATCTTTTGCAGGGAAATAATTATTTATTTCATTATTTCATTAGTATGAAAAAAGCAAAATAGGTGTTTTGCCTGCAGTGCCATTGACAGGCACTCTACACGTTCTTCAGAGTCCTGCTACAGAGCAATGTTCTTTTCTCCTGTTTTGCCTGAACATGGTTATGTGAACAAGGAGGCCATACCTCTGTGCTGCACCAACCAGATCTGTTGCCAGCTACGTATCATCACTTTTGAGAAATGGTAAATGTATTTTAAGTAGAAGAAGGTAAGGAGTGAACTGCATTTTTAAACACAAAATACCCTGCATATGTCATCATTTAAACGAAAACTCTAACCGAATAATTATGCTGCAGGATTTGTAGCTATGCAAATGTACTTTTCACTGAAAATTTGTTGGTTGTGACAACCTGTAAATCTCTTCCATAGAAGATTCTTCCTTTCTCACTTAGAACTCTCTCATTGTTTCATGAGAGAAGTGAACACTGAAGTTGGTATATGCTTTTAGACATAAAACAGAGATATACTATTGCAGCTCCTGATATAGAATCAAAATGTGCTGCTTCCTTCCTGTACTAATGAGGAGTGTGATATCTTGTGTATTTGCTTATAAAAAGCGTGCTTCTTAACTGTTGTTGGCTAAGCTGAAAAGACACAGGACAGCAATGCATTTCCCAGATTTCTGTGTATTGATGGAGCAACAAAATGTATTTTGTACCAAATACAAAACACTTCTAAATGTAACATAGTGTATGTGAGTATATTGTACCTTGTTTAAAGGCTCTTCCCAAACTGCACTGACAAAAGAACCCTCTGTTGTTCTGAGAACTGTCTCCACTAGTGTGTTCACCAGTGTAGCTCTACCAAGAGCCAAGTTTTAACTTTTGCTCCAAATCAGGTAACCGTTACATGCAACTCCGAATGAAGAAGAGGAGGAGCTGAAAGGAGGGTTACTGGTAGGGCTAAGAACAGATATAAATGTATGCGTTTGGAAGAGGAGAGGCTAAGGGTTTAAGACTTAAGGCACAATCACAGATCAGTCTTGTAGGCAATCTCTAGATGAGGCCTGTTGCAGTGTTTGTTCTTCAGAGAAAATTGCATTGAATGTGAAGAGGAATGAAACCTGTCATGTTTCCTCGCACAGAATAGTATCCTTCTTATTGATCAGAAAAGCTATGAGGGGGAGAGGACTTTCTGTGCTCATCTGTCTTCCCTGTATCTGTCTGGAGCATCTCAACTCCTATGCAATGGACTAATGATTTTTCAATGCTAATCCTTTGAAGTAACTCCAGGTTTTGTAAATTATTGCAAAATACTTGGTCAAACTCAGGTGGGTCACAGTTCTATCTATTGTCTGTTTGTCTGGTCAGTTGGTAATGGCAGCCAGTTTTCGCATCTTTTGCCTCTGGAAGTCTGTATCTAGCACAGCTGGTCTGGCACAGAGAGCATTGGTTTGTACCTTCTGCCAACCTCTCCTAGCAGCTCCTTTTACTCGTTCAAGAGATGCCCCACAATTGGCACACTGCGGAAAGACCATGAAAGTCTTTAAAATATTTCCAAAAAATTGTTAAGTTGTGGAACATCCTCCTCTGCACTGTCTCTGTTTGAAAGAAGGGTTTGCCAGCCTGCTCTCTGTTCTGGGATGACACATGCCACCAAGGCAAGGCCTAATGAAGTCCTGGATTGTAGTCAGTCATATATAGAAAGTAGCATAATGTTTAGAAAATACTTTATGAATCTCTGTGGTGTAGGAGATGTCAGCGTTTGCCCTCCTAATTGGAGCTGAGATATAATAACCCTTTATATAACCAAAGATAATTGTCTAGTCAGCCCTATATGCTCAAACATAGATAACTCGACGCATTTCCATAGTGAATCATGGCTTAAAAAAAAAGGTTTTATTCCATTTTTCACCTTTTTTTAACTAACTAGTCACAAGTACATTCATGTCAGACGCATTTACAGAGGGGAAAAGAGGAAGAGTAAACATGCCATCAAGAAAATCCCCACGGAGTACTTCAGTCAATGTCAGGCACAGTTTCAGCAGGAGTAGTTCAGCAACAATGTGCACGGTAACATCATTCGACATTGTCAAAAGCATGAGGAAGGAAAAGGAAGGATTAATATGAATTCTTGCTGAAGCCTTTGAGGTAAATTATTAAACTTTTACCCAGTTCCAATATCTGTGCTGCTCAGAAACCTTTATGTCATAGTTGCTCACCTTTACCTGTAGTGACTTGCTTTAAAGGGGTTGGATCAAGATAACAGAAATGAGTTTTTGTCCCACAATGACACTGAGAAGGGCAGAGGATAAAGAAATAACCTGTGAGAAAGTACCTGTCATGCTGTCTACTTTTTCATCTTTAAAAAGATATTTTTATCAGCCTTCACAGTGTAATCTGAAAGCTGGGATGCCTGGGAAGGCCTGCAACTTCTGTTTTCAATTTCTGCCTTTTTGTGGTTTAATTCAGTAGAATTTAACCAGCAGTGAGAGAAGCACCTGTCCTGTGGACAAGAGAGCAAGCAGTGGTGCAGGCAGTATAAAAGACAGCATAGAAGGCATGGAAGCTCATGTATTACTAGGAGACTCATCGTTATTTTGGAGGATGAACCCTTAAGAGCTACATGAGGAGCTACATACAGCAGATGGATTAAACTGAGCCTTTCTCATGGCTTAGGCTGGACTTGGACATAAAATTGCACCACAGCATCCTGCTTAGGTGATGCTGTTTTCTGCTGGGCTTTTACCATGTTCCTGGTGTGTTGGGCGTCCCCCATAGTGATGTTTGGTCCTGTCATTTCAGGGACGTTTGCCAGACTGGGAACATCTGCAAGAGCCCCAGAGTGTCAATGAGTTGACTGGGTGTTGTGAGATTGGATAGAGGTCTTGTATACCAGGTAGCAGACCGGAACGACCAGAGAGAGGACTTGCTGCCAGTGATGACGTGAGGATTAGAGCAATGGGTGAGGGAGGTTGAATGTTGAGTCTTTAAACCCTCTTACAATACCAGGAAAAGCTCACTTCTCAGCTGAAGTCAGGTAAGAGCAAACATGGAGTGCTGTATTGACACCTGAATTCTGGCTCATGCAGGGGATGAAATCTGCTTTCCCTTCGATTGAGGTGGGGGCTTTTACTCTGTAAGACAGAAGCATTTGCCATTCCCTCCTGCTATCTGCTTCGGCAGTCCTCACTGTTGGGTGCATCTCTACACCAGCCTGGGGAATACAGCAAGTGATTAGAGTCCAAACCAGCACTGGTGTGAGCAGACATGTTGTATAGGGATGCCTTAGGCTAGCCTCCATGTTCTGGGGCTGCTGATCCAGGAGGCTGAGCTCTAACAGGAGCCACTCTTCTGGTAAGAGTCACTGAAGCAGCCACATCACTTCCAATAGTCTTAAAAAAAAAATGTAAACTCTAGAACATACTGCATAGTAATGGTTTCACCAGGACTATAAATACTGTAACTATGCACACCACAGCATTTGATGCACCTTCCTATATTCCCTTTTAGCTTTTTTCCTCATGTCTTTTAGCTGCATCATTTATGCTTAGAAGGTCATTCCTTTTGTGTTCCAAAATGGTCCTGAAGGTCCTGTTCAGAATCATTCTTTGTCTTGCAGGTATGACCACCCTGTTCTGCTGCTCAGACATATGTGCTCGGATGTATTACAACATTCATTTCACTTAATTTTCATTCCTTAATTTCATTCATTTCATTAGTTTCCCATATGTAGGCCACTTGCTATCTGTGGTGTCACCGACCCCTGTGATCACAGCACAGTGGCTCCTGTTTGCATGGGGCCCTTGTATCCAGGGGTGCCAGGCTGCGTGTCTGCCTGCTTGATTATTGTCCGTTCAAAAATGCTGCAGTGATAAATGTTCATTTTGGATATGTGCACTGACACGTCTCCTCGAAAGAGCAGAGAGGAGTATAATGTACTGGAAGAATGTTTGCTTCCATTTGAGTGCTGAGGTCCTGGTATTCAGAGCACGAGGAGGAGGGTTCCTGGCTCAGTGGTCTCTTTGCCCATTTCTGTGACTATTTGCTTGTTTGCTGAGAAATGACTTACAGCCCATGTGAGACACAAACATCCTTTTATCACGCAGCTTGTATCACCCTAATGGAATTCTGTCAGCTGAGGATAAAATGTGGACTAAGAAAGCAATTATAGAGTGAATCTCCTAGCTGCAGGAAGAGCTGAGAGATGGGGACAGAGTGCCCAGCTGGAGTAATTTCCTGTCCGAATGGCCTCTAAATCTTGCTGGGAAGAGATCCATTTTCCACCCTTGTCTAATATCATCAGCTCCATTCACCCTGGCTCAGGACCCTGTGAAGTGCTGTGGCGTTGAGATCTAGGCATAAAAGGAAACATCTGCAATTTGTGACTTCTTTCTTACTGACCTAGAAATTACCGGAAAAAGGAAAAACGTGGCTGCAGACCTTCTGCCTGATGGCTCTCTAGTGTTCCCTTTCTTAGCTCCTGGTTGAAGGAGAGGATTGACCATCCCAATGATCAGCAAGGAGGAGTTTCCCAGCCTGGACTATTGCTTCCAACATGTTTCTCCACCCATAGCTCACTGCTTTGGCTCTAATTAGGAGAGGAAAACCACCACCTCATGATCTGCTAGCAGCCTTCCCCAGGTATGCTGTTGATTTCTGGAAGGTCCCAGTTACATAGTGAGACCACACTGAAATCCTGCTTTTAGCTTTCAACTTGCTTGGTTCTCTTTGGTGTGACTAAAATCAACTTGACTCACAAATTCTTAGTGTGTCTCTGCTCTGTTGCTCATGGGACTTCCAAAAATGTCAGCATGCACAAATTTTGTGCAGTTTTTCCAAGAGGATGGGCATTCTGGGGATCCATAAGCCTAAGGAGATATATCAGATAGATACAATTAACTTGTGCTAAACTCTTCCCTCTTACTCGCACATGATCTGTTGTTTCAGAGCTCAGTTGCTTGTGTTCCTTAGCTTATCTGGATCTAACTGGAAAAGGAGCTTCACAGTGGTTTTTGAAAGGTCATCACGTGGGGCTAAGCATGTGGAGGTGAAGGTCAGAGAACGCTGAAGGAACTTAGAAATAGCCAAGTCTCCATCTTCTCAGCAAAGAAGCCAGTTGCTATCTGAAAGTCTTCTGGCCCTGGAGGAGGCAGGGGGTGGGCACAGTGCTAAAGAGAAGTTTTAGGTCTGGCCGCTGCATCTCAGAGCTGTTGTAAGGGCCAGGAGGAGCCTGGTACTCAGCTGCTGCCTCCTGAGAGTGTGAGCCCAGCTGAGTATTATGGACTGAACTGAGGTCCACACTGTATCCCAGTTGGTACAGCTGGAGCTGAAACATGTTGGTCAAAGGCTTAGAAAGCAAGCGTGGGGGGTATAAGGGTGGGGGAGTACAGAAGGTGCTATGGCTGTGAGGGTTTCTCAGGAAAATGACTCTTCACCCCAGGGGAGCATTGTACTTGGGAGAAGAGATGGTCCCTGCAGTAAAGATAACGAACTGGGAGCAGCTGAGCCCTATTATCTTTATCACTAAGATTTCTCTTCTGCCTGATGGCAGTGTAAGGTGGCTGCTAGAATAGATGTTTCTGTCTGTAACAAGCTGGGGAAAGAACTTTTCATCTTGAGCAAGAGAGAGCTTTCATCTTCCATCAGAAAGGGCGAGGACTGAGGCAGCACCGGCACAGCAGCTTTACTGAGGGTACAGCGTGGTTGGCAGGAAAATGAGTCAGCCAGCACAGCAGACTGGGCTGCGACACTGCCGACTGTCAGCCCCGCTTGCTTTCGAGTCTGGCTTAGCAAGTGTAAAACACTGATGGTGCTGTTCCTGCCTGTTATTCGTGGCTCTGTGCTCCCATTCATCAAAGATTTTCCTGTCTGCTTTCTGCAATTACAAACCTTTTTTTTTTTTTTTTTTTTTACCTTACAAAAGTCAGACCAGGTTACACAGGGCATCATCCAGTTTGTCCCGGAAAAATTTCCAGGGATGGAGTCTGCGCAACCTCTCTGGGCAATCTGTTTTAATACTTGACCATCCTAATAGGAAAAAGTCTTTCCTTTGACACATAATAATCTATGCTTTCCCCCCACTGATTAAAGGCCTAGATCAGCATGGATAAGACTTTTGGCATTGCAGAAAGGTCATCTCTGCTGTCATCATCTAGCTGTATAATAACAAATTCAGTCTGCCAACTATAATTCCAGATTTGCAGATTAGCAGAAGTCTTATGATCTGCCTCTTTCCTGGTCTGCTGGAGGCACTACTAAAAATAGAGTAAGTCGCAAAGCTACCTGAAATGGTATGAGCCTAAACAGTGGTAAAAATTAATCTGCAATGAATATTCGTTCTGGCTTGTTTCCAAAGGAGTGTTCTTGGATGGCTTGCAATATACTGGAAACTGGTAAGAATTAGTTGGTGAACAGATGAATCAAACTGACATTTCCATTACCAACAGGAGATATGCCTGCGGCCAGAATTCATGGAGAAGGATGCGGGATGATAGTAAGACTTTTCATTATGTTTAATATTGTCAGAGACATGAAATAGCTCTTATTATTCATCTCCCTGGGATGGTAACATATCTGAATATTAACACAAAACGAGAGATCTGATCAAAACCCACTGACCCAGCAAGACATTGATATGTATTTTAATCACTCTCATTGGGCCAAGGAGAAAATGTACTGTTCACAATAAATCTGCAAGAAGCTCAGATCTGCATTTGTCAGTACAGTACTTGGGTAGATCAATGCATGTTCTGTCCTTGTGTATTCTGTCCGAAGCCCTTTGGGATCCCCCAGTGTCACTCTTCGTCCTGGGGCAGTAGCATGAAGGCCCTGGGGAGATCTGTACCTCGGTCGTCTGCTTGTGGTTTGAGAATAAAGGTCGGGGGACAACTTGTTGGACACTTGTTTGCCTGTCAGACTCCAAGGGCAGGAGAGGGCCCTAGGGGAGGGCTCCAGCTCATAGAAGCATACGGATATAAGAAATGGAAAAGGGTCTGCAGAGGCAGTTTCACCTTGGGAAACAAGAATTGTAGATTTAATGTGAAAAGTTGAATTGGAGTGCGCAAGAGAAACTAGGTATATAAATATATAGAGAACACATCATGAGAAGGGATTAATGGTAATTAATGGCACCACCCAAACCCTTGTGACTCAGATTTCAGTACAGATGATGCCAATAATTAATATAAATGTGTTGACAGTTGTCTAAAACTGGTTCTGCTATATTTTAAGTGATAAATCAGAAGGGCTGGTGGACTTGTTTTGGAGAAAGGGTTCACTTTATGCAGGGATATTATTATTAACAGCACAAAGGGGTAAGCATGAGGTCATAAAATGTATGATTCAGTGACTGATTTTGACTGCAATTATGCATTACAGATATTAATGAGATGTCTGAAAAATGAATTGGCGATGCATATAGATCTAACCACAGTAAAGGGCCCTCCAAAACAGTGCCAGAGAAACTTTTCCATTTATCTTCTTTATCCACTGATGCAGATGTAAATTAAGTTTCTCCAGGCTGATTAGCCTGTGGAGAGCTCCTGTCTAGATGGTGTCCCAGCACAGTGCTGCTGGGAGAAGAAAAACTCAGGTTTTCCTGTGGTGGATGTGATTTGCAAGTGATTCCGGTGCAGGTTGTTTGTATGGCTTTCTTTTTTTTTTTTTTTTGGTTATTGTCAGATGTTTGTTGTATTGCAATGGTTTAGTTTTTGCAGCACAGATCTTATTGTTTGGTCTCTTTTACTAGAATACTGTCTGATCAGGGGAGTTGAACGAGTTGCCCTCCAGAGGCTCTTTCCAGCCTAAATTATTCTGTGATTCTATGTCCAGTATGGATCAGGACCAAGTTTAATATAACTTATCTGCTGTAGAATCTGTTCTGCCAACTGAACCCTACAGAGCCACAGCAGGGTGAATATTAATAGGTTGCTTATTTAATGCAATCAATCAGTACAAACTACAAATTGCTTGAGGCTGGAAAAAGTATTCATGTCCTCACACGTCTGACTAGATACCTGCTCCCGGAGATGACACAGGGAAAGACAACCTGTGCCGTGGCTCTCAGGTCCTCAGGTTACATGCAGGGATGAATACATAGCAGACAGTGCATGTTGCTTGAATAAGTGTAATATTAATGAATCTCTGGATCTGGGTGTGACTGGAGAATAGCAAATGTAATGCCTGTAGTTAAGAGAGAAAAAAAAAAATCATTTGGTCTGGTATTGGGTCTTCAGACTTGAAAGTGCATGTTCAAGGAAAAAAAGTAGAGTTATGTAGAGAATAGATGGAATGCAACATAGATTTATAGACTAATTTTTCACTGTGTGTCTGACTGTCTTCTCTGCCTGTCTCTATACAAGTGAAGGTGATAACATTTTGGAGAGAAGGCTTATTTGGGCTAAGGAGCAATGCAGGCATGGTGCAAATCAGTATGAATTGTCCAAGAAGAACAATGGCTGAACCTTTTTAACTGTCAGAATAATGGGACTGTGTAATTGCCTTTCTGTCTGAATACCAGGCAGCAAGACCTTAAGTCTTAAGACAGAGCATGCTTGTAACAGGACACATTTCTGGCAACCGCAGGATGCTATAAGTGAAAGCAAAAGAATTGCTTTCAGGCCCATGTAGTTAAGATATTGCTGTCTTATTTCTGTTATGCTGACTCAGTTCTGTCACCCTCTAAGGAGAAGGGCTCTTTCTGCAGGTGTAGGCGTCCAACCCTCACCCTCCTCTTACGTTAGGAGTGGGTGACTATAGAAAAAATAGACTGGACACAGAAAAGCTCTCCAGAATGGTGGGAAGACTGCCGTGTTTCTCTCCACAGCAAAACTGGGTAAACAAAGCTAGCAAGGAAAGCTAAGGCTTGTAAAAGCATGAAAGGACAAACAATGGGAATGCTCAGGAAAATGAGTGGAAAATCAATGGATTTTTCTCCTTGTAGAGAAATCAGGGAAGGTGGCTTAAGTACTGGAGATGGTCACAAAGGTGCAGATAGTCACTGAAGAGCAAACCATCTTCACAGAGGTAGAGCTGCCTTCAAGGTACAAACTCAGCAGAGGAAAAGAAGGAAGCAGGGAGTCTAGAAAGGACAAATGCAGTGGGTATGCACTGTTGCTGTTTTCACAGGTTCCCTGTGGTTGATCACTTGGGCTGCTGCAGCCAGTAAAGTACTGGGGACGGACATGTTCTGGGTTTTGATGTATTTGTCACATTGAGACATGGGAAGTGACTGTTTCCAGGAAGTGTCAATGACGCTCTGAAAGGGGGTGGGTGAACCAGTAGGGTAGGGAAGCAGTATCTTCCATTGGTAATGAGCAAAATGGCACAAGGACATCCCTCCACCCTCACCATATCTTTACAAAATGGGCTTCAAGGCCAACCTGGTGAGCAGAACGTGATGGACAAACTGTTGTTCATTCAGTGCACTTTGCTGGGTCACAGACAGGGAGGAAGGAGCTCCAGGGCCATTTTCCTCTGTGTCCTCCATGACCAGCTGCCTCCTTCCCCTGGGGCAGGCTCCATAGCAGCTGTTGCCTTGTGGGGCCTTTGCAAGGGACCAACCTTTCAGCATCATTGTCACGGGAAGGCGACATGCGGTTGTTAACACATGAGTGGTCTGTCAGCTCAGTCATCAGAGGTTGGGAGAGATGGAGGTCACAGACCTCTACCTGTTTCACTGGTGGGTTGGTGATTTAGGGACATATGGCACATTTTGCACCCTGGCCCCCAGTTACCTAGCATGAAGACCTACTGGGGTGTAACTGCAGCTGCCGACCTCTGTGTCCTGGTGTTCTTCGCATGTAACCCAGGGCGCAGACGGGCAGGGGAGGGTGGTTTGCTGCATGCCCAGGTCTCATCCCAGTGTGTATTCTGATTGTTGATCGATTTGATGTGCAAAGCATTTTTAGACCAAAAAAAAAAAATCAATAAAAAAGAACAGGCACAGTTTTCTAACAAGTAATGTTATTTAATGAATGATATACTCTAGAAAATAGAAACTACCCAGATGCTGGTTGGTTGGTCTGTTTGGGACTGGGAGAAGGCCCTTGCTTGGACATACAATGCCTTCTTTGGATTCTTTTGTCAGCATTTGTAGTTGCTGGAAACAAGGAAACGTCCATACATTGAAAGAGACACCAAGGGGGCAATTTTTTTCTAAAAATGTGGGAAGTATGCAGGTTGTCTTCCCACCCTGTCTCATTGGGCAAGTGGCATGAAGGGCTCAGAGCTCACCAATATCTTAACGGATTATTCACACCTAAAAGGGATAGACTCAACCAATGGTACCTACCACAGTTCAGTCCTCTAAAATCATCAGCAGCTTCTCACTTTGTAAAACATCCTGTGGGCTCTGGTGTTATTGCACTTCTTTCTGGGTGCTTTTCTGCATGTGTTGTGTCTCTTCCCTCAAGGTCTGGCTGCTAATTCCAGGGAATATGCTTTTCAGAATGTCACAGTACACCATGTACAGCTCTGGGTCTAGTTTGGGCTTGGGCAGAGATCGGGAGTTGCAGGCCTGTTCAGTGACCGAGTGCTGTAGCAAGTAGATGTCACTGAAGAGCGCAGTTAGGATCTTTTGTGCAGCTTTGTAAGGGTCATCTTCAAACTGCACCATTGCCTTGAGCTCCGTCAGGGTATAGCCGTTGTAACGCTTGCTGTCTTCAGCCAGGGGCTGCACAGTCTCACCGATGTGTCTCACTTTCCACTTCAGGCATTTCAGTTCTTCTTTTACATCCTCTAGTTCTTTCTCCATGGCTTGGAATTCCTTCGTGGTTACAAATCTCCTGCCAAGGAAAGAAGTGGCAGACACAGTGTGGAGTTCAGAGGCTCAGAGGAGTGAATGAACCCAGCTTGCCTGGGGTCGGACTGAAGAGC
Source organism: Fratercula arctica (assembly GCA_947846985.1). Taxonomy (NCBI): domain Eukaryota; kingdom Metazoa; phylum Chordata; class Aves; order Charadriiformes; family Alcidae; genus Fratercula; species Fratercula arctica. Next base: position 27,690,283 of record CANTUZ010000009.1, read on the forward strand.
CTGAGGTTTGGGAAGGGAAACACCGGCTGTGTCACTGAATACCATCCCCAGCTCTGATCTGTCAGGCTTCATGGTACCAGCAGAGTTTCTCTCTGCTACTGTGGGCAGAGATGTGCTTTCTCATTTGGAAGGAAATGAGGCACCTTAAAGCTGTGCTCTGTTAGAGGAGCTGAGGTTGACAACCCGCCCCAGGGATGGTCTGTAATCAGGTCTGGAGAGCTAAATGAACATATGGAAAATATGGTATTTTGTTTCTTGGATAACAGGGTTTAGTGGGAGCACTGGGTATTTACTGGAAAACAAATACTAGGAACATCTAAATCATAAAAGATACTTAAATTTTTTTGTGAGGGGCTCTTAATGACCAAGTTGAGTCATTTGAGGACTTAAACATGTGTATGGTCTGGATACATACCGTTCGTGATCAGGACCTTCCAGATCTGATTCAAAACCCTTTCCTGTATTCTTTAATCCGGTTTTAGAATAGCCAGGAGACTGGGAACTGTCTTCAGGAGCCGTTGTTGCTGGAGGCCTTGTGCTTTTCCTGGTTGGAGTCAGTGTGTGATCTGATGCTGAAGCTTGTACGTTTTGTGCTGTGTGAGGGCAAAAGGTGTAGAAGGAAGTTGCATTGATCCCTGGACTGACTGGCGAGGAGTCAGAGTATTGCTGTGCCTTGGCTGAGCTGGGTGTTAGACTGAGCCTGGGGCTGGCCAGGCGAGATGCTGGAATAGTCCTTGCTCCCAGTGGGCTGGAACGTGATATTGCTAAATTTTCATCTCTTTGCTCAAATGGTTGAGGGTTTGGTGATTCTCCCGGGGCCAATCTAGCGATGGAGGCAATGTCCAGCAGGGTTTGATCCTGAACCATGGAGATCTGGCTGGTTGGTTCTGATGAAAGTGAAGAGCTGCTTGATATGTCACTGGAAGAGCTTGACGTAGCGAATGGGGGTATTTTCTGAGCATTATGGTCGCTCCTGTTCCTCTGCGTGCTAGTGACATTTAGAGCTGGGTGTTGTGAAGCCCTAAAGAAAGACAGACAAACACTTTTTCCTCTGAACTGGGCTAAAGGCTTATAAGACAATTTTAGGCCTATTTTGGGACAATTTGAAGCCTGTTTCCCATAATTGCATTTCCCCATAGGCTGATTAGCTTCTCATGTCTGTATAAAACCCCCTGCTCCTCATGACCGAGAACAAAGTGTTTGAGAATAAGGTACATAAATTCAGGACCAGTTCCTCCCTGGTGCCAGCTAAGCATTTATCAGCTCTCATCAGTGTGATAATCACTGGCACACCAATGCTCTCCTTCCCAAAAGTCATACAGCTCTGTGAGAAGCAGGGATTTGCTGCTGGGGAAGGACAGGAAGGGAAGAAAGCTACTGGCATATTGACTGTGACAAATCCCAGTAAGAACGTAAAAGGCTAAAACCTGGCTCGCAGGTTGCCACAGTGCCTGCCCTTGATCATCCCTGCAAAGGGTGAAAACCTGCCTTCACCCTGGACCCACAGGCTTTAGTCTCCTGGTAGCTCTGCGTGCTTACCTAGTAAATTAGGGGATGAATCAACAGACAAGATAAAAGCAGAAGGGCAGGACAGAATGACATCACTGTTCCTGTGGTTACATTACAGGACATTTCTTTTATACGGTTCGGTATGTTGAGGACTCTTCTTTCCCCCCTCCTAAGCTGTAGACGGCATACAGGGGTGACCACCTATTTCAGGTGACTGGAAATGCCAACTGCATGGGCTGCCGGACTCCTTCTCCTGAATATTCTTTCCTGTACTTGTCTCCTGGCTGCTGCCAGACTGGAGAGATCCCAATGTTTTGTGTGGTTTGGTTTGTGTTTTTTTTTTGCTTTTTTTTTTTTTTCCTACGGCTAAGTTCTAACTTAGTTTGGCAAGACTGATGGCCAGAGAGCAAGATGTACCCCCGTAGATTTGCATTGTCCTGATAGATAGCGAATGCAGCTAGAAGTGCCTTGACCTTGAGGGGGAACACAAACACACCCACTGTGCAGATCATGATTCAGGATTTCTGACAACCAAAGGACATGACAAACTTTTGTAGCAATACCAGTGACCAGCTGGTATATTCATATTCCTCTTGTGGTGGAAGACAGCAGAAAATTCTGGTCTGGATGGGTTATACAAGGTCCAACGCGTGAAGTCCAGTCCTGTTACTACCAGTGGCCTGAATTACCTACATATTCACTTCTCCTCCTCCCTGCACCTTTCTCAGTGTTGGATGCAATTAAATGCCAAATTTTTAAGGTCCTAAAGAGCATGGCTCACACCTATTGGCTTCTGTGGGGTTAATTAAGGCCTTTGCTAGATCACAGCATAATTATCAGGTTTAAATCAAATTTAGAGGTTTTATAATTGGAAAAGCAGACAGTAAGAGAGCTACTGCATAAAACCAGAGCCAAAAAAGAAGCATAAAATGAGTTATATAAAAGGCAGGAGAGAAAACAAGAACACACATGTCCAAGGGAGCACCCTTCCCCAGAAGCTTTCATAAACTGGCTGAACGGGGGGGAAGATAAGAATTGCCAACTAGATACAAGGAAAAGTTTTTTCACTCTGGGGGTGTTCAAACACTGGGACAGAGGCCAAGAGAGGTATTGGGACCTCCATCCTTGGAGGTATTCAGGACTCAACTGGACAAGGAGTTAAGCAGCTGGATCCAGCCTTGTCTAATGGACGTGCTGTGAGCAGGGGACTGGACTAGAGCCCTCCAGAGGCCCTGTCCTCCCAGTGTTATTCTGTGATTCAGTGATTCTGCCTAACTATGAAAATACCTTCTTTCCCCCACAGTTTCTCTTTCTCCTTTCACTTTTCTCCCCTCTGAGTCCCATCTCACCATATTTCTCCTCCAATGGAGCTTTCCCCTTCCATACTGAGTTTATAGTGCCTGTTGCAGGAGAGTCCCTCATCAATAAAAAGGTTTCTAAAGGAAAACCAGTGCTGCTTTTGCAGCCCTGTGGCTCGGATGGCTTGCTACCCTTTCTTTGCATAAATCTGAGCGGGTATCTCAGGCCTTTGGAAGTGTCGGCTGTGGGAGCGAGAGCAGCCTGGAGCTGGGCATCTTTGCTGTGTTGCCTTTGTAAATTGAGTTGCCGTTTCTCCATCTCTCCTGAAAACAAGGAAGGATGGCTTGTAGTGTGTTTGGTCATGCTGTGGAGGTGTTCAGGAAGTTGGAATTTGGCACAGGTGAAGCTGATTGTTCATTTCTTGCTAGAGAGACCCAGAAACCTGGTAAACTTGTGAGGATTTAGACCCAGAGGTTCTGGCCGAAGGAGCATGTCCCCACGTGGGCAGATGGGCACAGACCTGTCTGCTGGTTCATGGGCTGCTCTGGGACCAAGAGGAGGAGTGGAAAAGGGTGATCTTCTGGTACAAAGGACACACAATTACTGGTTATTTAAATCAGAGCCGAATCTCAGGCATTCCTTAATCTTCACTACAAAACCCCACATTCAGGAAATAGTTTTTGCTGTAGCAAAGTGGAGAAAACTTATTCTGACAAGAGCAAACCCCATTTTAAGGCAACTAAAAGAAGTGCATGTTGTAACTTTTTTGTTAAACATACACGTATTTGTCCTCAAATATCTTACAGTGTAAAACTATCTGAACATCAAGTAAGCAACAATCCCTACCTGCATTCTGGGGGGGAATGCATAATATGCACAGTAACTGAAAGGCTATTTGGGTGCATATACAATCTGAAAGACTTCATTACACATCTTTAGCAGTGTTGGAGAGGGTTGGATTTTTTTGTGGGGTTTTGTTGGTGGTTTGGTTTTTTTTGCATAAATCCAGGATTAGCAGTAGGGGATGCAATTTAAAAGAGTGACAGAAAACACGTTTCATAACTAATCTCACTGAAACTTATATAAGAAACATTTCTAATTCACCTGTGCACTGGAGGAAACAAAAAAAGTATTATAAACTATGGCTTTATTTTGCTTTCCTTTTCCACCCTTTATTTTTCACTGTCTGCAGTGCTAAACGTGGGACTGGATTTACTTTTATCATCATGCTTATCTCCGAAGCAGAGGAGCTGGTTGCTTAAGAAGCAATCTGAAGCTTGTTAAAGCAAAATGTCAGTCTGGATTTTAGCAGAGGTAAATGAGGGCACAACTGAGCCCTGTAACTTTGGAGTTTGCTCGTGGGCAAGGGTTTGCCTGAAGACAGGGATGAAATTCCCATTGCTTTCAATATAGCAAGGCTGGATCTTAGTGCTGTAACCATGGTACTTTATCAGAGGGGATATTTTTCCACCTGTTTTTATGTAGTGAATCACTATGAACTGCATAAATTACAGGAAGAATTGCAAGACCTGGAGTTGAAATCAATGCTGACATGAAATAGGAAGGTGATTGCAGCTGTCAGGTACCTCCACCAGGAGAAACCTTGACTCAACTTTGAGCGACACTTGAAATGCATCAAGCCCTTGTTGTCTGCCTTCTTCCAGCCCTGTGCTGCTCAGCATATAAAGCATGTTCCCTGTTGTCAGAGTGACCTTGTCTGCCGTCTGTGCCTTGCCCTCTCCAGCTGAGCTTCCGCAATAGGCTTTTTGTAGCACTGAATTTGAAGATATTCAAAAGTTGCCTGCAAATCCAGCACCACTTTCCTTCTGTGGCACTTGCAACCAAGAAAAAAACAGTGGATGTTCTTTTGTAATTTTTGTGAATCATTTCCACCATGTTTTAAATCTAGAGTTCTTCTGATGATCTTGTTTGAATAGAAAAAAATGACATTATGCTTTACGGTGAAGCACTGAGGGGCTGGTTGCATAAATCTTACTGTAGACAGCCGGGGTGGGAGGATGGTAGAAAAGCTGTGGGATGGACCCAGGGGAAATGCCTGCAGGGTGGTGATATGAGAATAAAATTATTTTTTTCAAGGCCTCCTCTTTGTCAGGTGACCCTCCTAAAATGCCCACACTGCCAAAACAGTGACTATATTATTTTTTTAATGCTGAATATGTTGTGAATAGTCTTTCAGTTTCTACGAGAAAAGCTGGTGTCCTGGGCCCCGGGTTTATCTGCCTCAAATGACAACCAAGGCTTTTAGCCACAGACAGTAAGAATGTGCTGTTTTCTGTTCAGGTCTTGTGTCTTCTGAGCTACCCATCTCCTCTTTGGCTTTGCCACCATACCTGTCCCTCCTTGCCCTTTGTGACGTATTTCTCCTGCCTCTTTCTTACCCCTTGTTCTACATTTGTCATCCATACCTCTCCCATCTGCACCGTGGGTCCCCAGCACGTTGATCGAAGCAGTGGACTCATCATATTAATGCCTAGTGGTGGGAGAAGACTGGAGGAGAGGGTGGAAGTGGTATGGACACACAGATGTCTGAAATCGTGTACGATTGCTTTCTTGGGCCATAAATAACTGTGTAATAACAAAGGAAATCCTGTTGTGAAACGACTTCTGTCATTTTTGTGTAGCGACTGTGCACAACCGGTACATTGAGATCTCCCAGCCCTGAGCATCTGAAAGAAAAAATTGAGGCCTCCAAGGTCAAAAATGACAGCAAATAGACTATTAAGAGTGTTCAGAGCTTTGCAATGGAAATGCTAAATTTGGTATGAACAAAACATGGCTGGGGATCTTAGATGTATAGGGGCCAGCACCATATGTTTGCACAGGAAGGCGGCTTGGTGAGAGCAGAGGCTGCCAATTTATAGCTAGAGCTCCCTGATGCTGTTCTCAGCCCAGCTCAGGCAAGTCTAAACCCTGTTAAAGGAAAATTATAATTTAGTGATGGACATTAAATGGTTTAAGATAGAATTATCAAGACTGAATATTGCATTGCCCCAATCAAGACTCCTCTGGAATTGAGCTTCTGATGAAATTTATAATTTAAGGACACTTTTCAAAATGGATAGCTTCGTCCTGCCAACAGAGGAACCTGAGATCCTGCCCTGGTCCTGTCCTGGCATAAGGCCCTTTGTGCTACCTGCACTCTCACAGTGCTCCTGGCCTGCTTGCAAACCTCTAATATTTTCTCTTCTAAAATCACCTGTTCAGCTGGTGTTTGATGATTGTTCCGTCTTGTTCTTTTATTTAAAGTTTTCACTGTGTCACTCTTCAGTGGCACTCCCCCAAAATCCTTGCTTCTCAACAAGGACCAGATGCCCTGTTCTGGTTTTGTGTAGGAACAGAAAATATTCCTTACGTGCTCTTTGGTTCAAATTAGAACAGCCTCAGAGCATTTCGAAGTGAGGGCAGCTGACAAGTCCTCCAGGGAATGAAATGCTGGGTGAAGTGAGCAGCAGGAATAACTTCTGGTGATACGTCCTTGTGTCCTACTGGTACAGAACCACCTTTGTGTGAAGAGTTCAAAAGGAGCTCCAAATGATCTGCTGGCATTTACTCTGCCAGTGGAATGCAGGTGGTGAGTTGACCAAGCAACGGCGAGGACTTGGTGTGTTGTAGGTGATGTGCCCTCTTCTCTCATACAGGCAAGCCCCTGGATAACCAAAGGGCCAGTGCAACCTTTGTGGCTGCTGGGACTTTAGCAAAGCACTTCTCCTGTTGCCATTAACAATTCTCTGCTGGCCATGAGCCTGTTGCGTGGGTAATGTGACAAAGAAGAGTGGGAGTGAATGAAGTTAGAAACAACGTTAAGGAGAATCCTCTGATTGGGTATGGGCCAGTTATGGCTTGGCAGGGCTTGTTGCAGGAAGGAGACTTTCATCTGAAGGTTGTGAGGCTTTGTGCCATCCTGAACAGCAGTAACTAATGTATTTTCCTCCCTAATAAGCACAACTAATTAAGATTTTGAAGCTTAAGTTGGATTAATAAGCAAACCGTGAACTGAGAGCAGAACTTCATTCATCACTTTATTAGTATTGATCTGATTTCATTACAGTAGATAACTGATGTGGAGCTGAAACTGATATAATACTGAAGAATGGCCACTGTTCTTTAACCTGATACTGGACTTCTCATTTGCAGTTTGCTTTTACAGCGCTGTCAGCACACCCCTGGAGGTAAGCTTTACATGTACATGTACAAGGAGGTAATCCTTTACATTGATGTACTGGAGCAGGGCTGGGTGTAGGACCAACATAGCCTTGTTGCTGCTCCTTAGAACACCTAATGTCAAGTATTGTTATTTGTTCTTTGAAACAAAGACCTTTGGACAGCCCTCATAATGAAATAAGCATGTTTGAGCACTAGCCAGTAGCTTGGCAGGCAGGGGAAATATGACCCAGATCAGCTTTGTACTAATAGACATCTTCAGGTCTGTGAAAATGAAGGATGTGGCTCTGCCTGTGGAAAGGTCCATAACTGACATAATATTTTCAAGGAGCAGGAGTTACTGAGTGAGCTGATGACAACCCAAGCTGGAGAGTAGCACTAGCACTCTCATGCCTGTGCAGAGACCACCTGCAGTGACATGAGACTGGAGAGCTGTTCCAGCAGGTCTGATGAGGGATCAGGACCCTCAATCCTTAAGGTTATGAACAACAGGCTTCCACGAGGATGTGGCTGAGATGCGCATCTCAGCAAGACAGAGGCGGTAAAATGCTATGAGGTTTACAAATTTTAATAGCGCAGAGTCAGCAAGTCACTTCCCCAAGTCTCCCTCCTGCTGAATGAAGTATCACTTGCTTTCTTTGCAAGGAAATAGATGCATGAAACTGCACACAACTTTCCCCCAACTGATTCCCATAGCATAAAGTAAGATTAATTTTTTTTTTTGCAAACGCTGAATAAAAGCATAGCAATTTTCTGAGTAAGTGCAAGAAATGGCATTAATTATACTAATGTTATTGTCTACCAAAGCTGCTTTCAATCTTTTTTATATTCAATAGCATGCATCATCATGAATTGGTGATAAATATAGATGAAAAAAGGTAGTGATAATGAAAGTTATACAGGTGTAAATTAGAGCATATTTTTAAACTACTATGAAGTCACAGCTTCTTGAGATAACATAAAATTATAGGATATGTGCACATCCTAAATTGAATCCTGGAGAATTTTGTACTGTTCATATGCTATCTGATTATCGTTTGGGCAATGCTGTCTGGGAAAGTTACAAACCTCTATTTCCATAACTTCCTGCTCCCAATATTTTTCTTAATGCCAAGGAGCCAGCGTGGGGACAGTACAAGCCATTGTGTATCGGACATAATTGAGCCATGGTCACTTACTATTTGGGGAGCAGCTATGGAGGCACTGTAACCTCAGGTCCCCAGCCTCAGCCCTCTCCTCCTCAGTCCTGGAAAAGAGAATATAGAAGTAGCACCTTTAACAGAAACAAAGGCTGCTCCCAAATGTACATAAATGGAAGGGTCAAAATCAATAAGAGTACAACATACCTGGGCTCCTCCATCTATAGCCAGCCAGGCCCATTATGGAGATCGTAATGGTCTCAGGAAGGACTCGGTTCCTTTGGCTTTGCCCCTCTCGGGGGAAAGCTCATGTAAAGAGGCCATGGGGAATAGAAATGAGGGGCTCAGGGCTGCGTCTCTCCCACTCTTTCACTCTTCAGGATGAATCTAAGCGTCGGGGACTAACAGCATTGTACAGTACGTGTGTGTTGGAAGTGGGTATGTTGCTAGTGCTACACCATTTAAGTGCCAGTCCGTGTAATTTTCCAGAAGGAACAGCTCTGCAGATAAACCTTCCTGTGTTGCAGAATAAAGTACAGAATAAATCCAAGGCAGAATGTTACACTCACCCCTGTGTGCTAATGAAAGGTGAATAGTCAGATTGGAAATTCTTATTGATGTCCATATGAAAAGATACCGACTCTGTAAATGGGAGGTATGGTAGGTCAGTAGCTTAAAGCCTGCTCAGATATCGAGGTGACCAAAGAGGAAATCAGAGCAAAAGGTTGGCATGTCTTTGGAAAGCATTGATATGATCTGCACAACATCTGATATGAGTGCAATGGAGTTAGAGAAAGAAAGCTGTGAGTAGGATACATTAGAGAAACATACAAAAAAGGAAACAATAGCGTATGCAAATGATGATTTGAAAAGTTCTGATTCTCATAGTGTTGGGAATAGTCCTGATCTATGACCCCTGCAATAGCTTTGGTCCTTCCGTCTGTTTCAAACTGCTCCTAGCACTTCAAAACTACGGTTTCTATTCCTGCAGAGTCATTTTGTCTGCACTGGTATCAATGGCTGTTTGAACTCAGTTCACTCTAGAATTTCACCAGTAGCATCTGCCTGATGTTGGGTTGGTTTTGCAGATCAGAGTGAGGGCTCAGTCAGCAAGAAAAATGCTGTGAAATCAGCTGCAATGCCACAATGGGTGTTAATGGACAGCTGCAAGTTGGCAAATGTTGCGCTATGGATGGGTGAACTGTGGAAGGCTGAATCTTCCAGATTTACTTGCTAAATTTGTGTGTTGGTTTAACAGCACCCACTAAGTGAGATTTGCTTCACAGGGAGCAAAAGGCTGGATATCAGACTGGAGACAGGGCTATGCTGATCTCTAGGGTCCCCTCTCCCACTTGTGCCAGGGTGGGCTAACCTCCTTACCCCTGTCTGCAGTGGCTTCAGTTCCAATGGGACTCAACACCCCTGGCCTCTCGCAGGGACACCTCCCACTAGACCGTGTTGCTCAAAGCCCCGTGGCCTCGAACATGTCCAGGGATGGGGCATCTGCAGCTTCTCTGGGCAACATGGGCCAGGGTCTCACCACCCTCATACTGAAAAATTTCTTCCTAATATCTAATCAGAATCTCCCCTCTTTCAGTTTAAAATCATTACCCCTCATCCTATTGCTCCACTCCCTGATCGAGAGTCCCTCCCCAGCTTTCCTGTAGCCCCTTTAGGTACTGGAAGGCTAACTTTTTATTCCTTGCTCAAGGCAGTGGCAAAGGGAGAATGGTCCTGGAACCACTGTCTGTGTGCGTTACACAGGGCATTACAGAAGCCAAATAGCTCTGCGGTGGAAGAGGAGAAGTTCCTGGCATGTTGACATTCCTTCAGCTGACGGTCACTTATAGCTTATCAGACTGTATAGGAGAGAACAAAGAATCCCTATCCCCTTGGCTTATCTGGAAGGATCCTGAGAGCAAAGGAAGCAGACAGGTATGTGGAGGGTTCCTTCTCTGCTAGCTGGGGTGAACTGTGGACAATGGACTATGCTCAAGATCATATGGGGCAAGAGCATTCATATGAAACAGAGCAGAAAAAGAAATTGAGAGATATCTATTATGAACTGACACCTAATAAACGAAAAAAATTGAAATAGATGAGCAAATGTTATAGACAAATATTCAGGTAAAACTAAAACCAGAGAAGGGAGGACAACCAATAATAAGACAAAGACTGAAAGCAGGCGTTGCAGAGAATTCTACTGATAATTTTATAGAACACTTAATACATGAATAATATGTCCAAGCCTGTATCACTTACTTGTTGTGCTTAGAGTTATTCTGAGGACTTGCACATCTTTTATATCTGAAGAAGTATAATATCTTTTGATTTTATGGTATGAACTACAGAGTCTGTTTTGTCTGGACTTTTCAAAGTATCCCAGGCCTGGGAAGTAAATCATAAAATATAACACCATGAATCTGTGATTTTTCAGCAGTTTAAATGTTTTCCCAGTGATAAAAACAGTAAGGTGCTCAGCTGTTGAGAGACAAAGTCTGTGTCTTTGCGGTTGCGGGTAGTCAGAGAATTTGCTGGTCTCTATGTAAACGGTCTCTGTTTGCAACCTGGTTGTGCTTCTGTGCGGCCATAGGGCTGGGTGACTATGGGCACTGCTTAAGGTGGAGTCAAACCAGGCTGTGGAGCAGCATTTGAGGTGTACGCATATATTCATGTGATTTTAAAGGTTTTTCCTATGCTCTTCACAGCTGAGGCAGTTCTTTGGATGTGGAGGTTATCAAGCAGCAGCGACGCAGGCTGGGGGAGGCTGACGTGCGAGGGGAGGGGATGGGGGGGGCTGATGGGGACGGCGGGGGTCAGGGCAGCAGGCCATGCACCGGTGGGGCTCAGCCCCTGCAGCTCCTGCATTGGGTGGTGAACGTGGTGCACGCTTGTTAAATTGGGAGTTCTCAAGGGAGCATTTCAGCTCTCTAATCTAGTGCATCTCTGGTAAATCTTCTATTGTTATATGCAGTTACCTGCGATTAAGTGAAATACAATGATTACATTTGACAAAGTACTTGCAAGTTTAGCAGTATTTTACTCTCAGTATTTTTCATAAAGCAAATTTCTTCTCTGGGAGCAGGGGCCTGTAGAAGAATATTCCAACAAAAAAACTTTTATCAGGCAAAGTGGGGCTAACGCTTTTCTTCCCTGTCTTCCAGAAGATAAACTGCAGCTGTCGGGAATAATGAGAAAGCTTCAGCTTCCACTAGAAATATGTTGCTCTCAGAAAACTGCCTATTGCACAAAGTCTATTCAACGCAGAGGTTAGATGTGTGTGTACAGTGGGTGCTGGAGGTGCCCGGAGGCAAAGGAACATGTGAAGAGGGTAGTGATATGTACAAAGTAATGGGAAGGAAGAAAGGCTGGAGGGTTTTATTTATGAGATATGGGAAGGAACATGGAGGTGGAGGAGTAGGAGGGAATGTGAAGCATCCCTGGATATATGCACAGGAAGGATAGAGAATTTAAGTTATTTTCTGTTTTTGCAAAGGGAGATCGGAGCCAGGGGAAGTTGTGTGTTTGCTGGGACTGCTGGCACCCACAGCATGTAGCAACACTGGGCTGCTGATTGATGATCCCTGGACCACCTGCAGTCTCAGAGTATTCCCAGTTCACAGTAGGGAAGCTGATCATGAATATGCTAACTTGAAAAAAAAAAAAAAAAAGGGATGTAATGCTGCACAGCTTTAAGTCTCTGGAATGATCCCATGGTAACACTGTCTCTGGGCTTCTTATTATGTATTCAGATACAACAATTAAAATAATGTGATATAAAAAAAGAAAGTCATAATCATGAAGTTTGGGAACACCACATGCTTGAGCTCTGTTTGCCAAGTGTGTGTGGAGGGGCTTGGAGGATGTGACCAACAAGTGAATTGTTCACACAAATTCAAAATCAACAGAGAAGCTGGAAGGACAGAACAAAATACATAGTCCTGTCATAAAGCAAGTGGTGCAGACATAGCATTGTCCCTATATGCTGGTCAGGGTGGCTCTGACCAGCATACAGAGCAGTCACAGGGAGCAGGCTGTTCTGTATGCATGTTGCGGAGTATGGAGCTTGTTTTGAATGATACACATAAAACAAGAGTTTGTACTGGCCAAGGTGGGACTTGTCACTTGCATTGGGCATATGTGTGTTAAAAACCCTGCTAGTTGCCTGGGCAAGTTCAAACCTTCCTTCCAAGAGACGTGACAAAGCCTTTGGCTTGTTGTCATTCTTTGGGGCTCTTCACCTGTTTATGCAGCGTGTTGGGACAAAGGTCTCTCAGATTACAACTAATCCAACATGGCTTTGATTGAAAAGTGTTATGTGGTATTGATTTCCATGCATGTAAAAATGGGGGAGGGAGGGGAGCTGTGTAATATGGTGAGTGCAAGAGGAATCAAAATGAAACCACACAATACCTGTGTGAGATAAAGAGGATTACTGTCCTCTATGCCATTAATGGTTTTGCTATTTACTGTTCCAGAAAGAGCAGTAGTGGTACTTTATCAAGTTTCCTTAGCATTTCCCAATGTAACTCCACATATTCTGTTTGCTTAAAATTCTGCCAGTCTCTCATCTGCAATTGTCACTTCGGTAATCCGGCCGACTGTTTTCCCTCCCTGAGTGTTGATTTCTCCTGAGGCACAGGCTGACCACTTCCTCTTCACTGTGTTTGGGGGGTTTTTCTCACACACAGAATTTTTTAAAATTCACTGTCATCTCTAAGTGCAAAATTATGAAAATCATGACTGTTCGAGTCATTATTCTCTTACTTCCAGACTGGCTGAAAGGTAGAGGGGAAAACCTGGAAGTTGGCAGAGGAATAGCTCTAACAACAGAGACTATTAGTTAAGGTTGGGTAACCAAAGCAAAGGAATAATCATGGAAGTTCTCTAGTTCTTCCTGCTCAGGAGAGCTCCTCACTTTGCTCCTGAAATGTCTGATCATTTCAAATCTTCTCTTTCCTCAGAGCTTCCCAACCACCCTCTTCTACCTCTGAGAAACTGCCACATAGGTCAGAAGAACAAGAATGAATTCTCCTTCTGTTTTCTGTCCCCAAAATATCTTTATGTTATTTCCAACAACAGGCTTTCGGTGAGGGTTCTCTGTACTTATCAGCCTCTCATTCCGTGAAGGTGTCCCTATGGAGTCCATCATACCTTCCCTGCTGTGTGAGGTCAGTATTTGCGTGTTCTTTACATTCTGCAATTTTAAGCAAAGCCTTAACCTTCTCGTGAAAGAATGAGGGCAGCAAATAGTTCAGTGCAGCCACACGGGCCAACTGAGAGTGCGTGGGGTCAGCAGTGCGGCGGGTGGGCAGTGTGCAGTGATGGGCAGAGTGGAGGATCGTCAGGACTTAGAGTCCACCTGAGGCCTTGGTAGCAGTGTGGGGGGCACTGCGGGATGTTTCTGCAGTGTGATATGATGCATGCACTGTATTTGCGTGGAGGAACTCAGGAGGATGGGCTGTGTGGAGGAGCCTAGGATGGGTTGTAAGCATGTGACTATGGAAGATGGCGACTCCGAAGTGGCCTAGTGGTGGCTGGAACATGTCTCAGCAGCCATTAGGATTATTGGGAACTGCTTACTACACGTGCTGAGAAAGGATGGTTGCAACATTTGTTATATCCCCACAATTTTACCTTTCCAGAGAGGGAAAATTGGCTTGTATTGGCAGCATAGCTTCTTATGAATTCCTATGAATCAGATGTGTACTGTAAGTACTTGTCAGTCTTGTGTTTTAATGAGTATATTAGAAAAGGCAGGCACTAGGACACCACAAAATTTAAGAAAAAAACAAATCAAGGAGGATCTTTTGTGCTTGTCTTTAACACACATCTTCTCCAAGTATCTCAGAGACTTCACCCATGTGTGCTGGAATGGGTGAGAGCCTGGATTTTCTGAGACTAGAGGAGTCCATGAAAACCTCCACTGATGGAGCGACTGACTGCACTGACCTTTCTCTGAAGTACTTCATGGCTTCCTGGTCTAGGAAGTTCTGCTCTTCTCGAAAGCCCTGCTCAAAGATTTTGCGCTTGTGTCTGAACTCAATGACAGTCTTAGTGTAAGAGTTCAAGGTAGTAACGGAGGCCGCCATGCAGCAGGTGAAAGAGCCCCATGCCAGACTGTGGAGAGAGAAACCAGCAGACAGAGCTGGGTTAAGACAGCAGCTCATGTTATGTTTCTGACGCCAAGAGACACACATACACAGGATGTGACTAGGCAGGTAAGTCAGTGGTGACAAACCCCTTGTCCTCACCTTACCTCAAGTGGCCTGTGGCACGTGTTCGGGGGTGCAGGCAGGGTGCCAGGCTAGGGTCTGGACACAACTTTCATCCCGTGGAGAACCATGTGGCAGAGTGCTAACATGAACACTCGGTGCACTCTGACAGAAGAGCCGAACACCTCTTGATTTCCGTTTGAAAGGTTTCAGAGCTTTGCAGACAAATGCTAAAACCTATAGAGCAGTAATGAACTCGTGGAAGGAGTAAGGCCCCAGAGAGCACCTCTTTTGGGCCAGTGGAAGTTCTCCAGCATTCATGGGAGACTCTCTGCACAATGCTACTGCAGGGATGGTTTCTATTCGGTTTCTTATGCCTTCATCAGACTACTGTATTTCCTTCTTTCCTAGTTAATGGACATTTCTAGCATTCCTGGCTTATGGTCTCTGAAAGCCTGACCAGAACAGAAGACAGCGCTTCCATTTTGTGGAGAGATCCAATCTGAGGGCAGTGCCCCAGGCATGCCAGGGGCAGACGTGGAGACAGAGGGTGAAGGGAAGTGGAAGAAAAAAAGTGACTGCCCCAATGCCAGGCTGGAACCACAGCAAGTGTGGTCCTGGGGTCTCCTGGCAAGGAGAGTTCAGCTGGGAGCTGCTCTGCTCCCTGCTCATCACTGGGTTTCCCCCCTGGGTGCCTTCTGCCCTCCCTGCACATCTCTCCTCCAGCCTTTACCTCACTGATCTCAAGTTTGGATGCGGCTGGGAGGAACTCATGGCCCCAAGGAGTTTAGGTGCTTTTTGAGCATGAAATGGGGCTACAAAAAAAGGCACTGAATTCCTCCTTTTGCCTGCAGAGCTTATCTGCATTCAGGCTCCCCTGGACTTCACATTCAGCCCATCTGCTCCAGCTACATACAGTTCACAGTGGCTTCCGAACTAACTTGGATTAACTTAATCATCTGTGTTGGCTACACACTTTCTCTGCACCTCACTTTCACCTTTTCTATAGCCAAATTGAACATTACTATAAATTATGCAGAACAGAAAGAATACAGCCACAGTAGATTATCTTCTAAATACGCATTATCAACAGAGCCCTCAGCATGAGCTGTTTTCCCATTCTGCAAAGGATCTGCAGACAAGGAAACAGTTTCTCATTTCAAATTAGGCAAAACTTGAAAAAGAACAAAAATTCATTAACTGAAAAATCGCGGGGGGGTGGGGCGGAAATGGTTCAAGTAAACAGAAATGGCAAATTTCAATTATTTCAAAATTCGGTGCGTAACAAGTCCTTTGGGGACTCCCATGGCAATGAAGTGTGTGGAGGCAGCCGTTTCCTAGTCATTTTTGAACCCGGTTGCCAGATGCAATCAAATGAGAAGGAAGTGTAGTGAACCCTGGGGTGATGAAGCTCCCTTAGGTTTCCACAGTTGGGTGGCAAGGAAACCCGTGCTATGTGTGAGCGTCCGGGCACAGGAAAGGCTGGCAAGTGTCTCGCTCCTACACAAAGCATGTGGAAAAGCTCCAACACCTCCAAAGATTTCCAGCTAGGCTCCTAAACAATATCATGGAAGAAGTCAGCTGAAACCACATTCTTCCCTGTGCCTGGCTGGTGCCTGGGGAATGACATACGGAGAAACATTTCTTGTGAAAGTTTCTGATAATTTCTAATCATTAACTCAGAAATGCCGAAAGGTTCAGAGAAGGAAATACAGAATGAAGACTCTCAATGTGACCTCAGATCTGGCATCTGGTAAATCATAATAATGAGACAATTAGGATTGATATGGTTTAGGTTTTATGGCCTTTGCTTAAACGTTATTTATTTTTAAGTGTAAAGAGTATTTCTCCCACCTGTAAGAGTTACATCCTACTTTAGGTGAAGACCCCTTTAACAGCAATGCCACTCCATGACAGCTGTGTCTCAGCTGTGGTGGGACTGCACCTATAGCGCCTCTGGTAGCTGAGCTCAGGGCTGTGCTCTCAAGTTCCTCTGTGGCTCAGGTTTCTGTATTTGTTTTCTTTCTAGAGGGGCTGAGCTTGAACATCCACTGATCCTCAGAGCCACTAAACCCCCTGCCCGGAGAATCCCCTGGCCCACTCCTGGCTTGTGCCAGAGCACAGACCAACCTCCAGGTTTTGCCAATGGGGTAAGATAACAGGGCCAGGCAGTGGGACGTCTGAGCAGACCACAAGCAGCCCTTCCTCATTTTGAGGAGAGGTATTATTGTCATGCCCTTTCAATAGAGGGGAAATAAAGTCACAGAAAAGGTAGTTTTCTCATTGGCACTTGGGAAACAAATGCATTCTAGATCTCCACTCATGCCCTTTGGCTCTTGGCCATGGGGAGGCTGTTCCCTGGCCCTGCTTTTCAGTGGTGTTACAATTCTCTGTGCTCTGATGGGTTGCCTAGGAAGGTGCTGCAGTGGTTCTTTTTACAGGAGGCTGTAAGTAATGCTGATGATTGTGCTACTGTTCAGGGATATTTAAAGCTCGTGCTTCAGGCCATCTCCTGAACCCAAATGGAGGAGAAAGAAATTCCTACAAGTGCAGAGTTTCCACCAGGCTGGGTGGGCATTTGTTTTTAACCCTTCTTAAAGAAGGTGTTCAAATCTGGGCCGATGCCAGGGGAGATTGTAGCTCTCTAGTCCATAGGGCAGTGGTGGTTCAGTGTTAGCTGGAAGGAAGAAACCTTGGGTTTGCTGCGTTTGACTTTCAGACCTTCCTTTGCCAGGTCTGCTACCAGTCACTGGCGTGGCGTGAGGAACCCCATGGCCTTCCTGAGACTGCTGAGCACCACTGCAGGCTGAAATACTGCTGCTGTTCATGTCTGCCCTGGGGGAGCTGTGACTGAGCTGATACTTGCACCTTGCCCAGCATCCTGCATAGGTAAGTACGTTGCCTTGGAAGGTATTAGGGGAGGGAAAGAGATTACCAAATCTGAGAAGCTGCTGTGACAGCAATAGCTTGAGCAGAGTTCAGCTTTAACGAGGGTGAGCCAACAGTGACTGTGCAGAGTGAAGCTGAGGTCCTGCTTCAGGAATATGGGAAGAGCTGAGGTTGCTCCCACACATTTGTCTGCTTGTGGGTATCTCCAGCATCCTCCAGGGTCAGTCCTGGTCTTTAAAGGAAAGCCCGCTGTGCCTCGGCGCTGGGGAGAGCTGCAGGCAGGGGGTGCAAGGTCTCCTCTGTGGAGGAGGTAGCAGGACGGCTGCTGGGCTCCAAACAGCCCAGAGCACAGGCAGGGAGAGGGGCCAGGGAGGGCTCCTAATCCCCTGCGGGATCCCCACCAGCCTCTGATGCCCCTTCTGAGACATGGGGGTTCTTGTCTTCCACAAGGTGAAGGAGGATAGTGAGTGCTTTATCACGCTAGACATTTAACAGCATTCTGAATTTTGAGTATTGCAGTAAATTATAAAATAGATTACCGAAGACAAATTAATAGAGAACACACCTCATTATTTAAATATATTAATCATTATACAATTATTATGACAGAATTATTATAAATATTTATACAAATATTATAAATATGTGACTGCAGTATATTTATATGTTCATCATCATACGCAATTGATATTCATTGTTGATACACAAAAGAAGATCTATTTTAAATATAATGGGATTTATATTTTGTAACATGTTACTAAAATTTTAGTAACTCCTCCCTTGAAACATGGTGTAGTGAGGAGAGAAGGAAAGACTAATAATTCCTTGCAGTGCTGTGCATAAGAAGTACGTGTACTTATTTCTTGGTGTTAGCAAAGGTTGTTGTCTCTGCTTTGAGATGGAACAAAAATAATATGCTATATTTAGAAATGAAAAAAAGTATTTTCCCCAGCCATCCAAAGAGGCTGATGCCTCTAGAGGGATGCGAATGTTGTTTGCAGGTATTTCTATTCTCCACAGGTTCCTATTCTTGTTAAGCTTCTTATAAACTTGCAAGCAATATAACACAGTTGATGTCTCTTGGCCAAATTATTTTTATGTGATTTTTTGAGAAGATACATGGGAAAGGTTAAAAAATAAAATAAAATCAGTCTCCAAAATGCTGTGTCCGTTTTCCCAAGCCTTCTCCCCACAATCCACAGGGTAGTATCATGGTGCCAGGAGCACTATGCCTTCCTCTGCGGTTGTGTTAAAATTTGCACTGTAAGGTTCAACTGAGACATTAATTAAAAACAAAACAAAATGGAAAAAAAAGCTAAAAGTCTCTGAAATGCCATGGCAATTATGTACCTAAATTGAACTTTAATGAGAGTGCTCAGTCTGTGTTGGTAATTGTGGCTGGTGTTTATTTACAAATGCTGTGTACCTGCTGATACGCACAGCTGCTGCTGCTGCACAGTCACTGATAACTGTCCTCTAACACCTCAACAATTGTATGGCCCTGGTGGGTTTTTACTCCTAGCATTTTGGCAGCTGGAAATTCATGTGCCTGTTCCTGGAAATTTGAGATGATACGTACAATCTCCCAACAGACTGATGGAAAAACTCCAAAATGAAAAGATATGAACCGGTGGTGACACTTACCAGAAGGACCATCCATAGTCCCATGAATGTGGTCGCCAGTCCTCTGGCCCAAGGCTGACTGTCACTTGGAAAACTTGAGTATACATCATGTGTGCCACCATCCCCAAGAGACCTGAGAAGCAGGGATTATAATAGCAATTTTTGTGCTAATGTTTTTTTATAATTCTTGAGATAGCTACTGCTGGAAGTGCTTTGGAAGCTCCAAAAAAGTCTTTGTTGTACTTTTATGCCTCCTATTCTACTGTGGAGGAGGGAGCTGCATGGGCAGAGGAAAGGTGTGACTGAGAGCTCATTATTTTACATCATACTGAATTCTCAATTAAGAGAAGAGTTAAAGAAAGAAAATTGTTGAAGAAAATGTTGCACAATTAGCATCACCACCAACCCTGCTGCTGCAAAACAGGGGTATGCCACCCACAAGTTATCACACTTAGCCCAGCGCAGACAGGCCTCAGGTAAGAGAATAAGGAGAGAGTCTTCTCTAGGCAATGCAAGATTGAATGTGTTAACACCAAACAACAATATTTTATCTGAACAGTTGCTAAGATTTATAAATTTGAACATTATAAAACACCTGGGAGTTACACAAGGAAGCTAGCTCAGCACTCCTGATGTGTGGGGAGAGGATACTATATGTATACTTTTGATGGTACAATGTTGATGATGCTTGCTTTTGTGATATCATTATATTTTGCTGAGATAATTACAACTGGGTGAAGATTAGACAGTGTATTAGACACTCTGCTCACTGCGATGCTAGAGAACAGGGCTGCAGTTGGATCACTGAGTTTGCTCTGCCACTTATCTGGCCAGCATGGCTTTTCAGCTTGAGCAGAACAAAATTCCTGAATTTTTACATCTAGGCATCCCTTTGAGGATGATAAAAACCCACTTTCCAAGAAGTGGTGGCCGGTAGCAGCTTGGAGAATTTTCTGGCTTCAATAATTTGGGATGTGTCTGAGCAGTGCAGATGATGCTCCCAGCTAGGCTCACAAAAAGCAGCGGTTCCAGCAGTTGGGTAAACCATGGGGCAGGATCATCACTTCTCAAACAGACCTTGGACCTACAGATGTCAAAAGCCCCTTGTGCTGCAATGACAGTTCAAGGCACTTGGAAATGCTGATATTCTGCCACAAGTGGGGTACAACATGGGCCCATATGTTACACCTTACTCCTTAACCAAAGTCGCCATTTACTGGTATCTCTGACCACCTACTTTTTTCCACAGTTGCCCTTCCTCCATATGGAAGATCCTGATTTTCCCTCCTCAGACCCAGATTTTGTCTCTTCTTTCCTTCTGACTTTCAGAGTCTAAAGCACTTCATTAGTCTCACCAGCCATGTGGATGATTCAGGGCAATGCTGGGGGAGGGAAGTCAGGGAATGTCATGTTTGTGTTGTGGGTATGTTAAGCAGGACCTTCAGCAAGACAAATGGCATGTTTGATACAAACAACTGCAGAGGCTGAAAGAAGACAGCTTATTACAAGAACCTGCAGTGGTTTGCTCAGCGGCTTCATGTTGGTGTGACACGCTGGGAAGTCAGGAGGTGGAAAGAGCAATTCACATTGGAAGAAATGATGTTTTGGCAGGGTGGGCAGCCTAATGGGAGCACAGCAAACCGGTACGCACCTTGCTTGTTTCTGGCTATATTTAATTTTCAGAATGCATAGGGAGCTTGCTGTACTTTTTAAATCAGTGGATTTTTCTCCAACTGACAGTTATGGTGTTGATCATTAGGTTTGGGGTTTGCTGTTCCTATACCTACTGTCAGTAATTTTTCAACCTTAATAAAATATTACAGACTGCCTGGAGACATGTCATAGTCACTCAGAGCCATCAGGACACGGCCAGGACTGGCTTCAGCAAGGCTGGTCTGCTCTCTTCTGTCATGCAAAACCTTAATGGGGTTTCAGCAATGTTCAGCCCCTTCACTGCGTGGGAGGCCGGGATGGCAGTCCCCTGATGCTGGTGAGTAGGAGGTCATCAGCGAGTCCTGCTGCAACACGGGGATCACAGTGAAAATGTGGCACTTACTGCTTTTTCTGCTAAGTGGGGAGGAGGGTTGGGGGCGGACAGGTACCTGGCTGTGCTGTCAATGGCACTGTGTCATCTACAAGCTATAGCAAAACAGTACGAGTCTGTCTTTCATTGGGCTGCTTCATGCACTTTTACTTTGGTTTATTCCTGATGCCACCCATTAGTTTGGTCTATTTTAGACATACGTTGCCAAGCGCTCCATGGGGATACCCTACGATATTTTATGTTGTACGTTTAATGGTCACATGTTAGATAAAATGGCCTGCCTGTAACATAAATCAACAAATGCTGTATTTACAAGACCATCTTTTCCTCTGACTGGCTGCTTAAGGCTGGACAAAGAGGACAAAATGCCTGTATGCCCACCCACCTGGGGACCAGGGCAACAGATGCTCGCAGGTGGAAAATCCCGATAAAATGGTGGATTGGAGTGACTGGGAGTGCAGAAACACTGACCATTTATAGTTGGCTTGAGATCATTAGCCTTGCTGGACCAGAGGTGTTTCTAGGAGAGCTTAAGGAACTAAATTTGGAAAAGATGATATATTTTAAAGCATTTTCAGATACCTTTACTAAAAATATTATTTATCGAATATATCATGTTAATTGAAATGCTTTATTGTAAATATTCCATGAGAGACTTATATTAAGCTGTTTAATTTGTAGAAGAATACCAAAATGTTGGTGTTGTGGGGTTTTTTTTAATGACTCATAAGAGATTAAGTAACAGCAACAAGTGGCCACACTGTTAGAGTAATTTTTCCTAACCTTTAGATGTTGAGCTATGAGAATATGAAAATCCCATTGCACTTTTAGGAGGGAACTCTAGCATGAATTTAATGAGAGGTGTGTTGCTCCAAGGCAAAGCCCTCTTTGTTATCTGATTTCTATAAAGCTGTGTCATTATAAATATGCTAAGATTAAATAAATAGGCTTGTTGTCTTCCCTCTGAGATCTCTGATGCTGAAAAAAAACCCAGCTAGCGGTGGTTTGAGGTTTTTGGTGGGGTTTTGGTGGGGTTTTTTTTGCTTCTTCTTAGTTTTCTATCCCTTTTCTCTGTAGAATTTTAAGCTTTATATTTGGAACATCGTGGCAATGTACTTTTATAAAGAGGGAAGGAAAAATAAAAATAGAAAGATGTGTAGGAAAGAAAACTTCATAATTCTTACAAAACTTGAAACTGCAGTTCATGGTGAAGAGAAAGAGAAACAGCATGGAGATAACTGTTTGAATGCTGAAGAATTCCACTTAGTTTGATTATGAAAAATGAACTGAGTTTTTTTTAAAACCCAAATTACATCCAAATCTGAAAAATATTCTTTGGCAACTTTTACTTGATTTTTTTTTTTTTTAGTCCTTTTAGCTCCACTTCTCATCTTAGTTTTATACCACTAACTGTATTTCATAATTTGAAGCTATCCCTGAAGATAGAAAATCCTTTGCAGAAACGTACACTGCACCTTATAATCTCTTTCAGCCTGAAATAGAGCAGAATAAAATGCACTTTTATTGCAGAAGTTCTTTCTGCCAGAGAGGTCCATGCAGGAGTGCTCACAAAAGCCAGCTGTGGCTGGTTGCTCATATAAATCCTGGCAAGGGGAGTTTTCAGCCAGCACGGAAGCAAAGGAGCACTTAATTACATGGTTAGATTTGATGATTTCTTTTAAAGAAGTGAATTCCTCAGGTTCATTCACTGAAGGGCGGGCTCCAAGTACCGACTGAGCATGAAAATAGCCTGAAATATTTGTTCTGAGAGAGGTATCATGTCCCCTGATTACTCTTGGGGTTGCTCCAAAGTGAGATTACTAGAACCCTTTTCATTCTCAATTTTGCTAATGAACAAGATGGGCTTCTTTCTTTGGCTTGAAGCATCAAGCCATCACCTGCTTTTAGGATTAACAGAGAAAAAAGAATTTTCAACACTATATGTTTTTCATTAGTGTGACAATGCTGAAATGGAGGCTCAGGCTATGGGTATGGAATGGCCGCATGGGCTATGGGGAGGCTAATTACTGCATTGCCATTGTGAAACCAGGAATACGTGTTTCCACTTCTCCCTGGCAAGAGGCAAATTTATCATGCATTCCTCATTCCAAAGGAACAAAAAATTGTAGTGAAAAATGTGATAGTTAAATGGGGAAACGGAGTCTTGTACCCCCAGGTTTTATTCTTTCACAGTTTTAGAAGTTTTGTCTTGGCTCCTGGGGCAAAAGGGAAAGGGAAGGTTCGTACCTGACAGGACAGTGAAGACAGCAGCAAAGGCATTTAACTTGAGCCCATCTATCACACTGCTTGAATGAAAGAGCTCGAGGCACATAAGGCTGAATCCGACGACTAACAGCATGATGTATAACACCTCGGATACTACTGATAGCCACAGGACACCTGCAATGCACAAGAGCAGAACCGGTCACTTATTCAGTAAGAACTTTCAAGAGGTAAGGTTGATAAAAATTAATTAGGAAATCAGGAATATCTAGGAGTAATTGGGTTATCAGAAAGTTTAAATTTAGCAAACCGCCACCCAAACTCTGAAAAATAGAAAAAGTGGTGAATGATGATTTGAATAATGTCGGGGTGGTAAAGATATTGCAGAAAGAACAAGCTGTTGCCTAAGATCCCGGCTTGGCTAAAGGACCTCTTTGGGTATATCTTGAACCTGTTGGCTCCTATGAACCAAAACATGGGACACAGAATCCATTTTCCGTCCCCATGTCATGGTTCAGATGAGCAGAATCTAGCACTTATATGGTGATATTACCTTACAGTGTATGGGCTGGTGGGAGATGAACAAGCTTGGATACCTCTCAGTCCGGGTTTTAAAATGCTTGTCACAACATAGTGTTGGGGCCTGTTATTAGAAACTCTCTTTCCCAGAAAATGGTGTCCTTCAGAATAACTGTTCTGACCCGGGGTGTTTGGATCCACTGCACAGATCTCTGCCCCTGCCAGGATACTTGTGGGGTGGAGCCAGATATTTATAACATACTCAGCTGAAGAGCTGCAGATACAAAATTTGGGCTGCCTTGTGTTTTCTCAACACCTAGGTACAACCCCTCAGGTGATGGGCAGAGATGATGTGCCCTGTTGTACCCGCGCGTTCCGCAGGACTTTGGGTCGTCCGCAGGTGAGTGGTTCTGGCAGCATTTGGTGGTGGCCAGATGAGACTGCTTCATCTGCTGTAGATAATACATTTGGAAATTTCAGCACAAACCTTTTAGCAGGATCTGCCGAGTCTTTAAAAGACACCAAGCCATAGGGTAAATTTGAGAGGATGGTAACTCACGATAATATTGAGTCCCTGCCAGATTTCCAGTTGCTGTTTCAGCAGGAGAATCTGCTAGAATTCTTCAGTACATTTGCTAACCTGATTGCTAGAGAATTCACCTGGAAACAATGAGCAGTGATGGAAAATTTCAGCCTAAGCAGTTGAAACATGGGAAGTTAAGCATCTGAAGACAATGGCTGCTATTAGAAAACATTATCTGTAACCATAGAGACTGCTACAGGCTTCGCTTGCATTAATACGTTCTCTCCTCACTGTAAGAACATATATGTGATAATGCCTATAATTGAGCTTATCAAACCGGATATGCAGCCTCACTTTTATCAAATACTTGAGTGTCCTCTTAGTGACCAGGATGATCGCATTTTGTCTGGGAACTTGTCTTTTTGTAATTGCAACTAATTAATATGTGCTATTAGTTGTTGGTACCGTATCTGACCTTTTGAGTTATTAAACAATACTGCAGAGATAGTAATAAATAAACCTTTTTAATTCCTCACAGTGACTTTATGTGTAATATTGCATCTATCAACAGCAAACAGCTGCTTATCTCACTCCTATTAGTCAATTAGGTATCAGGGCAACTGGCACACTCTCCCAAAAAGAAATACACGTGAGAGAGAGCAAGGGTGTTGTTCTGCGATACAGCAGGATTAAGAAGGGATTTTGCCTCATTTTCTCACAAACAGAACTTTCTGTGACAAGAGAATGATGAAATGGTGTGAGTTGGAAAGAGTTAGATTATGTAAACCTGACCTATAAGCTGAGGCAGCAGAGAGGCCTAACTAACGAGCTCTAATTCATAAATGTTTCATCCCAAACTTGAAAGAGTAATACACAACGTATCTGCCTTGGTATTTATTGCCCTGTTTTGAGTCTTGAGGATAATTGCTGCTGGTATCTACACACAAGGGCAGTGCTGTAGCAGTGACTGCAGCTCAAGACTGTGGTGGGGCTCTGTCCTCTACTTCCTTGGGTGAGCAACTGGTTGAAGGGTCAGGCTCAGAGAGTTGCAGTCAATGAGGTGACATCAGGATGGTGGCCAGTCACTTGTGGTGTTCCTCAGGGCTCCGTTTTAGTTTGACTGTTTTCATCAATGACCTGCATAGTTCTGAGTATGTCCTGTCCTGCCTGCTTTGATTTTGAATTTCATCTGAAATAATAACATCCAGAAAATGCAAGCTATATCTGGATTTTGCATCTTCCTGTGGCTTCCAGAAGCAGAACAGTTGATTCAGGTTATTAATTCAGGAGGCAGTGTCTTTCTGTCCTGTCCTGATGGTGAAGTGATCTCTCACTGTTCTTCTCTCGACGTGAGATTCATGAGGCAGTCACTTGGCATCACTTACTTCCACTTACAATCTCTTACAGCCTCCTTCCTGCAAAGAAGAGAGCTCCTTCTCTTCAGGAGACCTCAGTCGTTCCAGGTGACAGGGAAGAAGCTCTCCAGAGGACTTTTCTCTTTCTCTGTCTTTTCTGCTGTCACCTTTTCTGTCTCTCGTATTTCCCACCAGCCTGTGTCCTCTGCTCCAGGGATTTGTCTGGCCTAACTCAGCTAAAAATCTCTCCTTCAGAAGAGTCAACGCCTGATTCATTTGGAGACTCCTACCTGGCTGGCTTGTATCTGAGGGTCTGTGTTCTTATAAATCACCTGCTTCCTCTCATTTTTTGGTCTTTGTCCTGTTTATGCTTTTTCCTTGCCTTTTCATCAAACTGAGTGTTACGTGTGCAGAGAAAGTGCTGTGGGTTTGTGTACAGAGCTCAGCTGGGATGCGCCTGTTATGCCAAGGACGTTCCTTGTTAATTCAGAAAGATTTCAGGTTCTTACCCGCCTTCTCCTCACTATGGGCAGCATACGTTGGACGGTGTGTCATCCTTCCTCGCCTTGTAGGAAATAATGCTGCGACATCATGGCAGCAATGCCAGACCTCTTAGGAAAGGAGAGTCTTTTACTTTAAAATAGAACAAAATCAAAACTGACTTCACTTACACTCCTGTACACACATTCTCACAAGCACGAGTATGTGCAAGGAGTCCATCCAGCGTGCAAGCACCAAGATGCATGTATTCAGTCAATCTTTCCAGGATTCCCTGAAATAATACAGAGGATGCCAGCTGTTGAGTCCTCCTCATGTCTTCTGGGCTTTTCGTAGGTCAGCAAAGATGTGCTAGGTTTGCATGTTCCTTTTTGTCCCGGCTGGGAGGTGACCATGATCTGTCATGCTGTTCTGTCATGTCTCTATTACAAATCATGATTTACCTGGTGTCCTGTATCTCCCAACCTGGTGTCTGAGAAGCTGCAGGTAGATGGGCACTAGGATCCTCATGACCCGCTGATCTCAGTACCATCAACACCTGATATTCCAATACACCTTATCCTGCCATTTTTCACTCTGGTGCTTCTACACCAACCAGTCTATCACATCCTCGATGGTGTTGCTGACAATGATAGAGTTACTTTTGTGTACTATGGGCCACTTCGGGTCTTTGCTCCTGCCCCACAGATATTATGCTCTATGTCACAGGTGGGATTGTTCTGTAGCTGAACACCGCAGACTGTGAAGCTGTTCCTGGAGGTAAAGGGGTCACCATCTTCAGGACAATCCGCTTGTGAAGCGAAAGCACTGGAAGTACTGGGCTAAGCTGCTCACCTGGAACTTGAGATGGAAAAGCTGGGACTTACATACGTCAACTGACATCATAGGACTTCTACCTCAAAAGGAATCATATCATCTCCATATCATCTGATCTCAAGACAGATTGCACTCTATATGATCACCAACTTTGCCTAAAATGTAAAAACATAGCCCTGCTGAATGCACATTTTTTCATGTGTGTTTCTGTCATTGTACAGAGATTCTGATTTCACAAGAAGATCAGTAAATTAGCCGGGACATAACTGAACTTCTTCATGTCTCTGAGCTACTGTTATTTCCTGAACAAGGTTCACGGTGAGAAGCATCAGTGCCACCTCCTCATGGACTTAGCCACTGAATGAGTACTGTTACATGCCAAGGAAATTCATTTTCCGTAACCCCAAGCGACGTGAACGTACTCTCCATTGTGACTGAAAAGATAACTGTTACCCACCTGGTCGCTGAAATCTTAGGAACTCAAGTACATCATGAACCATGTGACAAGATCGGTTCCTTCGTTGCTGTCAGGCAGCGGAGGGCAGCATCACCAATTTTGAAAGATTTATAGATACTGAGTGCAGTTCTGCAAACCTGGTGATCATGTTAAGTGCATCTGCCAGAGCCAGCGTGGTGACAAAGGGACACTGCAGACAATTCTGAATGGATGAACCAAACTGAGTATTTTCCTGACAGTGACAGCCTGTAATGAGTCTCAGGGCTCAAAAGTTCTTCACAAAACTTGAATTTATTTCAAGTAAGCCCTGATCACCAGGAAGGCACTGTAAATGAACACACTACTACCTCTCACCAAGGAGCACTCAGAGTCGGCAATCTCCAATGCTGACTTTCCTTTGAAATGGGAATTCTGAAAAAAGTCATAGAAATCCTGCTTAGAAGAAGTCAAGGCATCGTACCACATTTCAGTGAATTCCTGATTAAGGAATCCAAAGAACGGTGTGATTAGTGACTTCCAGGAGTTTTGAGCCAATTTTGACTGTTTGGTATCTAAGTTAAGAAGTATAAATGTGAAACTGGGGTAACTGCTGTTGTTGTCAGAGGTTGTGCTGTTGGTGTGTAGCTGGCCTTTTTCCTTTGGAGTAAGAAAAACTGAGGACCATTCACAATACCCTGAGCGAAAAAACGTATCAAAACATCAAGCATGCTTTGTTCAAATCCACTGCAATTTCCTGGCACAAAAAAGCAGCAGCTGCTGACTCCAACTTTTCTATGAGAGAGCTTCTGACCTCAAGAATGTCAAGAAATTACTGACACACTCTTCTGTGCTCTTTCCCCACAACACAGAAAGATGATTCTTAGTTGTCTTCTGCTGCATTATTAAAGCCATTTGCAGATTCATTAAGAATTTGGACTGAAATACCAAGAATCTGGATACCATCTGAAAGAGATTATGTGCAGGATGATAAAGAAGCATTTGCTTCTGTTTCTGGAACCATAATTTCAATTACTGTTGTGCTTCTGAGATTAATACAGCCAACAAACCAGTTCTAGAGAGTTGAAATACACATCTATACCTCCTATCGCCTACATTCACATGCTGCCATGGAGTTTTATGTTAAGTATGTATGACTGTAAACTTGTCAGCAAATTGGAAAAGTTTATTTTTTGTGCCAGCTCAGTATGCCAACAGTTTCTGATGCCAGATTGTGAGGTCCTATCTCCAGATGAAATAATGATATTGAAATCCCCTTCTGGCTACTTCTCCAGGCTGGTCAGGTCATGAAAATGAGTGTCAAAGATCCAATATTAGTACGTGTTCTCAAGGCAACACTGAAGAGGTGGCCAACAGAGAAATTGCTGTTAGAGTTCAAAGCATTTTTAATCCATAAACATAAGCTGTTTGCTCGTAAAGGATCTCTTCTGGGAAAATCATATTGCTATTCCTGAAGGAGGTTGCTGAGTCATGTTAACTATGTTATATGCAGCATAGGCAGGAGTTGTGTGCATGAAAATGTTAGTCATGCATTTTGGCTAGTGGCTTGGAAATTATGCCATCATAAAAATGCCCATAAATTAATGTATTACCTGCCAAGCTATGTGCCACTGCCTGCTGAAAGCCCCAGCGTTCCCTGAGCAATGCCCAAGAAGCAATAGTCCAGAGTCCATATTGATTTCTGAGGTCCCTTTCAGACAGAAGATTAGCTTCCTAACTGGAGTAAACTCATATTTAGAATGCCTCAGTGGGGTTTCATCCTGCTTAGAAACACCTACTGCCTGTCTCTGCTCCCTGCTGAAGATGACCTGTGGTTACTGGCCACCAGCCCTTCTCATATCAGACCTGCCCTCCTGGCTGAGGAGTTCGAGGATCTGACTAAAGCAGCCTCATTTGACCTGTCACACTGTGCCATTCTGTCCTCAAGCAAGCAATCAGACTGGACAATGGTGCAGACAGCCAAAGAGGTCTGGAAAAGGTTTATACTTGTCACGTTCCTCACAACTCAGTGTTGCACATCTGCTCCGATAGTGAGAGGAGTCTGAGCTATGATGAGACATCATCTCAAGTCACTCCTGTGTCAATTCAACCTTAGAAATTCTGATACGAGCAGGTGGAGGCTTTGGGGTTTGGTGTTTTTTGTTGTTTGTTTTTTTCTGCACCCAAAGGACAAGCTGGGTGCTGCATTGCTGAGCCGCTGCAAGAGACACCAGTGTCCAAGCAATGCTCTCCCGGAGAGTGTGCATCCTTCTTACCTCCTCGTTGACACTGCTGCTAGCCCCAGACACTGATGCTGTTACTTGAGTAAGAGAGTGCTCCTGTTAGCACATGGTTCACCGTCATTGTCCCCAAGATCCCTGAACTGCTGAACAACACAGGGAAATCACAAGAGGCTGTGACAGTCGACTAGACAAATGTCATCCAACGTAGGAGGAAAAGAACCACGTATGAGGGAAAAAATGGGCTTTGGGTGGTGTGAATTTTCATGGAGGAAGCCATGGTACAGGTCTCATTCCTTCTTTGGGCAAAATATTTCACTGTTTTTCTTGCTCTCTATGCATGCTGCGTCAGCCAGGGAGATGGGGGAGTTGTCACCCTTGTTACCAGCAACAAAAAGTTATGGTCACTTGTCTTTGACAGCCTCAGGTCTGTCTGTCCTGCTTTATGAACATAACACTTGCACTGGAGACGGCAGGGAGAGCACCTGTGTGCTCGATGGGAATGGGCCCTTCCCCTTCATTTGTTTTTTGATGATGAAACTCTAGGTCCTCTCTGTAAGTTACTGTGTTAGAGCTAGATGGTGTGTGAGGGACCCAGAACATATCTTCTTAGTGTCTGAAAGACTGGGGGCAGGCCCTTGTCACCCTTCCTGGGAAGGGGAGAAGTTTGCTGTGGAAAGAGTGACCCTAACGGTCCTCTTGCACTTCCCTATTTGTTATTGAGATCTAGCTCTCTGAAAGTTGATGATCATCCATAGCCTGTGGCACCCACAATGGTCTGCCACATCAGGGAAAATCTAGTTATTTCGTTAATACTCAATTCTACAGCTGAAAGTGTGATGCTGCAAAACACGTAAAAGATGCTGGTTTTTATGGTGAGTGCTCCCTAGACCTAATGGATGTTTGGTTTTCTTGCGCTACTGATTTTTAAGATGTTCTGTTTACCTATGTAGAATGACATTTTCTCTGCATTTTTGGTCCTGTCTGCTTTGTTCCTCCTGGTCTATATTTTCTGTCCCTTTGTTTCTTGACTCTGGCTGTCGTTGCTCTGCTTTTCTGGACCTACCCGCTATGTTGGAACTGACACCTGGATCTTTAATCTCTCCAGAAGAGAGAAGAGAGGGGAAAAATACACAAATGGGTACACATTGAGAAATGTTGTGTATCTTGTTTGGGAAAAGCATTAAAGTAAGCTTGAAAGGGCCAGGTAAATCTCAAGCTTTCTCTTCCAGTTGCATTCTGATGGTTTTAGTCATTTGCTCATCTCTGCTGCTCCAATACTGGGAATTACAAGCCAGAAATATTGGAGTGATCAATAAAAAATGGTGAAAGGAGTAAACATTGAGCATGCTGTTGTGGCTGGCGGAGGGACTCCGCTCTGAGCAGTCAGCCCATCTGTTGGTTAATGCAGACTCATAATATCAGACCATCTGCCTGCTCCTCTTCTGCTGCAGTGTAAAAAAAACTGGGAGAAGTAGACCACAAAGCTATGAGAGACGTTCCTCCAAAACAAAGTAAGCTTCATGATCCTAAAAGCCATCAGAGATACCTAAAACTATCTGTTGTTGTAAAACATCTTAGACAGTCAAGATAGATAAAGAGCCAGCACCCAGACATGAGACTGCGGTTTGCCAAACATGCGAGACCAAACGAGAGAAAAACACAATCACCAGAAACTGTTCAGCTGAGAGAAGAAATGCCAGCTGCCTTGGTTCTGTCTAGCTCTAGTTCTTCATTGGTCTCTATTTTGAAAGGTGACGTGGAGCTGTGAGCTAAATAAAATGATTCTATTCTACATGATGATGTATTTTCTGTGACTTTTTATGGTTCTGACACTGAGCTTGGTTCTGAATTCAATCCTGTGTTGGGCACTGAGCAGGCTGTGGAATATCTTTGTGCCTATATTATTTTTTTTCCTAGTGTGAAAACAGTAGAGTAATATAGTGGAAAAGACCATGAAAAACACTCTAAAGCAGGACTATCCCCTATGTCTTAATAAATATATTTGGACTAAATGGAGCTGCAGGGCAGGGGCTGTGGTGTGCTTCCATCCTCAGCGCTGGGCTGAGAAGTGAATTACGTTCAGACCCTGTGGCATTCCCACAGAAGAGACTCGGTCCTCCATGCCTTTGGCATCACCTGCATGAAAAGCAAGCCTGTTGCTTCCTTTTAGGAATTTAGCTTGAATTCTGCTATTAAGCATGGCTTCATCTTTGTATATCTAATTAGTTTTTAATAATAACTTCAATGATTCATAATAGATGTGTAAGAAAACACAGATAAAATGTTAGTAAGACTTTTTTTTCATGCATACTTAATCATAACTCTCCTAATACAAGTGCACTGGTACTTGTCTGTGTGGGTATGTATATACCCTATTGCAGATCTATTAAGAATAATGTAAGCAGAATACAAAATGTTCAAGAAGACAACAGGGACTGTTTTGGAAAGCATACAGTTCTTGTGGGAGACGCAGTTACATTTCTTTTCACTGGATGCAGGTCTCTAAGTGGTCTTTTTAGAAAATCTATCCTCTCTTTTTCTTCTGAGGAACAGCTACCCAGTACACAAAACCTGGCTGTTACGAGTTTCATTTATCCCTTTTCCAGCCTGAAATCTGTTCTGTGTTGCCCTTCTCATAAAAAAAGGATTCCTTATCTTTGACCATAACTGTAAAAACCTCCTTGCTATCTCTTTAAATTTTGTCATAATTTTTTGAGCTGGGGCTGGCAGGGGAGGGATGAGAGGTGCATGCAGAGTGCTGCGGGTGGGTACATCATGAATACATGTGGTGGCATGGTGACTTTTCTGTTTTGTTCCTTATTTCCTACAATGATCCTAATATTTCTTTTCATCTTAATCTCTGCAGAGCAGTGAATTAATGTTTTCATAGAAGTGTCTGTCATCGCTCCAAGAACTCTATCCTGAGGGGTAAAAGCTAATTCAGAACCCATTGCTATATACGTAAAGGTAGGATTACTCTTCATGTTCACCACTTTGCCTTTATCAACACTTAATATTATCTGCCATTTTCACTGACTCCATGACTGAGAAATATTTGTGTATAGAGGCCTGTAATCTATGTAGTATCTTTAGAGTTTTCACACTCCATTTGTCCTTTTAGCTGAACCTTTTAATTTCTTTTCATCAGCTCTTTTTTTTCTTACCTTCTCTTCTTCACAACTTTTTTTAAACTTTTGTTGCTTCTGCAAGGATGCTAAATTTGTCTATGTTAGTGACAGCTACAAGGTATCTCTTACTAACATTTTGAACTGAGTTCGCCGTACCATTCAGGAATAAGTCAAGATTTATAAGTTTTCCAATGAATTTCTCCATGCTCATAAAGTTTGTCCGAATTTTAATCTCTACATCATACCAAGTGTGACATTTTCTCAGTCTATGCATGGGGTTTTAAAATCTGCTCCTACTGTTTTGGTTTCTGTCCTTATATCTTCTCTGATACCGAGTTTAACCTTGCTGCTGTAAACCGCCCCACGGGGTGATCACTAATATAATTCGGTATTTTTTATCTGAGCATGGAATCCATTCATAGAGATTGTGTTGCTCATTAATGACATCACCTTGTTTTTCTGATTCAGCTTTAGTACATGACATCTGCTTTGTCTTTCAGTGTAATCAGTACCAAGACGTTATTGTCCCACTAATTATCTTTCTCCCATCAAATTTCTGGTACACCTATTATGTCAGTATCCATTAAAATCAGGCATTTAGTTTCTCTTCTCATTAATTGCTGTTGTAGTGCTGGCTTAGAAGCACGTATAGATTTGGCTGAGCTTTCTCTTTTTGCGTGCTGTGTTTAGGTGAGACTTAATTTCTTTATTTGCTGTTTGCCATGTGCCATCTTAGTTTTGCCAGCTACTTTTTAGACAATACAGCATTTGCATTGCTTCATCTCTACAGGATGCATCATCATGAGCTGTGTTAGAGGACAAGCAGAAGGCATCTCCTACCTCTGCCAGTACAGCCTCTGATTTAAAAAGTCCCCTGTAACATTTTGGACCGTTAATTGCTCACTAGCAATGAGCATTTTTCTTCTGCAAGGCTTTGCCTTACCTCAACCTTCATGGTCTCTAAAAAGTCTTATTTTATGCATGTGACTTTCCCTATAAATAAGTAGAAAGCAACGCAATATAAGCAGTTGCTGATCACCTGCTGCTTTGCCATTCATTGTGGGTATTACTCCGTAGGTATCACAGCTGAAGCAAGTGAGATCCTACAGAGCATTAGAGTAACTTAGATCAGATTGTACCATAGCTGTAAGGAGTTTGTCCTATGAATCCTGTCCTAAGCTGGTGTGCCCGTCTCTAAATTTTGAGCCAGCGCTGACCTTTGAGCCTGTTCCTGAAGCAACTTCCCAACAGGAGTCCTCTGGCCAGAGCACCTTATTTCATACGTACTGCAGGTATTCGGAAAGTGCCTGTGTTCACAGCCCCCGTGAACACCATCCTGAAAACTCTTGGGGGCACCACATTTCCTGCAAGCCCTAGCTCTTCCCAGCAAAGCTCTTCCATCAAAAATGCTGCTTCCAACTGATTTCCACTGTATATATCTCAGCCTCCCCTTACGTGAGGAGTTTAGCTGGTCATGACTCCTCATCCTCTGGCTCTTTGTGTCACTGTAGTTAACAGCTGACATTTATACATTTATAGAAGAATGCGAGAGTTCAAATCCCCACACAGTTCTAGGCGGGGGGAGGAACATATATATATATTTATATATATATATTATTGCTGTGGTGTTATGCTAGTCAGTGAAGTCATTTATCAGATCATTTGATGGGACATATTGCTACCTTTTTCTGTCCACTGTGGTGCCCTGGTTTCCAGACATAATATCTGGCCTTGGTTTCTTCCTTTTAAATGTTTTCTCCAGGGCCTCTTGGAATTCCTCTTGGGCCCAGATTTGAAGCAATGGAGAAGGGGAGCTAGAAGGTGCACCCAAAAGGTGTGATGAAAGGAGGAGGGTGGTGGAGTGTGTCCCAACCAGAGTGTTCTGTATGGGCACTGCATCAGGGAGATCAACAGAAAGTTGATTTGGCAAAGTTTTCAACAGCCCAAGGGGAGAGGAAAGGCTGCAAGCTGCATTCAAAAATGGACCAAGTAGATGAAAACTGAGTGTACTTTTCAGTGTAATGCACAAGCGTCCCTCACTAAACAGGTTACCCTTTTCTTCTTTGGACACCAAAATACTCAGCAGGCATAAAACTTGTATTAAGTTTTGTGGAGAAGATCCCAGGAGCAATTCAGAACTGAAAGATCAGGCCCAGCCTAATGCAGCAGTTTTCTTCCAGCTCCTTTTGGAAATACTTGCTATCTTGCTACTCACATCTGTAATGAAAATTAGAAAATAGCACGTGTCGTGGGACCCAACAACATCTGCTCTGTGAGAGCCCATTAAAAGTCCTGGCTGACATAACCAGCTATTGCCCTGGCATCCTTTATTGATAGCGAATGGGAACTGTCATAAGAAATATTTGTGGATGCAGAAAATGTTTTTTTTTTTTTCCTAGTTATTATCTACCATCACCAAGCTGCTTCTGTTAAGCAGATTTGGCGCTAACAACCAGCAATAGCTAATAAATTCATGCTAGGCTTACAAGGTTCTGACAGATTGTTGGCAGTTGCCTTAAACACGGGGAAGAGCTCTCCTAGTGTGGGTTGGAAATGCTTATTTATACCATACTGTGGGTCTGTTTGCCCCAAATTTTGCTGCCTCCTTTTAGTAGATGTCATTGGTGCAATATATGCAAAGGGTATAATAAGTGATCAGAAATAGAGTATCCAGCTACACTAGAGATCAGAACAAATGGATTACAGATAGGAAGCTCAAGCATAAGCTATTACATTATTACAGTAAGAATAGGAAACATTTTCATTTATGAATGCAAGATTTGTGGTAAGGATGTAGCTAGGCCTCACCAACGATGTTTTTATTTTGCTGTGAATGTTTCGGTGATTAGCTTTCCTATACTAAGAAGGGTTTAAATATTATGCAGAGGTTTTGTACTGACTTGCTGTTAATTGGTGAGGGACTCTAGAAGAGACTGGCTACACAACTAAACTAAGTTTGTTCTTAGACTTCCTTTTAGCATGCCTTAAAAGTGGAAGCTGAGGTGCTCACAAGTAGGCACTGGCTTCAACAGCCTGTATTTAGCCTGGAAGTTGGTTAGACAGAGGTCTTCTTTGCATCAGGGAAAATCAATTGAAAAGAAAACTTTAGAAAGCCTGAGTGCTTAGTTCAGTAACTGCATGGAAGCTTTTTAGATAATCGAAACCTTGAACAACCGCATTTTAGTGTTAAGTGATGCTAAGAATGTGTACAGAAACTGAATAAGCTGAAGTCTCATTGTGCAGATAAGTGTAGTCCAAAAATTCCCAGTTACACAATGTACTGTGAAAATCACAATATATTTGTATAACTGAGCTCCACGTTTTATATTCAATGCATTTTATCATATCTCATTTACTTGGAAGAAGAGTCAAGATTCTGTCCCAGCACTGGGAGTAACTGGGTAGCTGACAAGCCTATGACCATTAAAGCCAATGCTGAGTGAGGGGATGAGGAAATTAAAGGAGTAGGAAGTTCTTTTTAACTGGGAAAGAGAAGAAAAGAAATCAAGAGTTGAATTCTGCAGTGAAACTAAGTTGAGCATCGTTGACACACAATTTTCTCTTCATATGTGATGAAAGTATCTTTGCACAGTACAAAAGTGATGGTGAAAATTTCAGATTAACTATGTTGCAGTGTCCAACTTGATCTACAGTTGTTTATCAGTCAGCTGGTCGGCACTTTCCATCTCTGACTGAGCATTCCCCTCTCTGCTGATATGCCTTACAACTCCAGGGCAAGACTTCAGAAATAGGTCTAAGTTTCTTTATACCAGTATATCAAAAGAGCCTTCCTTCCTCAAAAAGGAAAAATAGAATAGTCTAGAAATACACACTGACATCGTGCAGCAACTCTAAAATTCAATTATGAAAAATTGCTGACAGTGTTTCACACAACCAAAAGAAATAGTTAAGTAAAGCACTAATGCTGTTTTGGGAAGTGTGTGGGTGATGCAACCAAGCATTATGCACCATAAGGAACTTGCAGAGAAAATGGATAAAGCCCAAAAGCATCCCGTGGCCTTTTTAACAGACACATCATGCTTCTTTTGAGTCTGTCTCCTGAAGGTGTCATGCAGTGTCCACTAGCCTTTGCGCTGGGAAAGGCAGTGAGCTACCATTCCGCAGGCTGCCTTTTCAGTTCCTCTTACACCTGTATCAATGTCCCTCATATCTCCTCTTACGTGTCTCTCCTTCGGGCTGAAGAGTCTTAGTCTCATCCTTGTACAGCACCTTCCAGAACTGGGATTATCCTTGCTGCTGTTCTGTGAGTTGGACTAAAAAGGACAAAATACCACGCTATATTTTATATAAAGGTGAAGCTTTCAGATGTATACAGTCCTCATGCAACAGGGTACTCTCTGCTCTGTTCTCAAGTCCTTTCCTAATGCTTTCTAACAGATTAGTTTGTTTTTTGACTGCAGCTGGGTATTGACCTAGTGCTTTCATAAGAACGGTTATACCCCAAGGTCCTATTTGTGTGTGTAAATTCAGCTCAGAGCCCATTGTTGGCAGTAATCACAGGATTGTTCTTCCTTTATGTGCATAATTTATTTAGGTTTACTTGCAACGAATTTCACAGAGATTGTCTCTGTTACTCTTTCTCTCACTGAAATACCCCACTGCTTTATTAATGGTAATTGCCCTTCTCTTTCAATTTGTCCGGCTGACCAGCAATTCAGACAAACTAAGAACAATGGTTCCTTAGACCACTTACTGCCTCTCTGTCAGACCTGATGAAGGTACCGTATGCCCCAAAGGTTTTGTGATTGTCTCAAGTGATCTAACAAAATATACTGCTGCTTCGCACAAACAAGAATTTTCATCATCCAAGCCCATTAAGAGCGTGAAGGACACTGCGGGGCTCGTGCCCCTCTTCAGCCGTGGGCAGAGCGCTCTGCCGCCAGCTGGGAACAGGACGGGCTCAGCTGCCCTGTTTGTTAATTGAACTCTACCCATTCTTTTCCTGAGAAATACTATTTTGAAACGTGACTTAAATTGCTATTGAGAATTTACAACTCCAATACCGGGGTAAAGAAAAGCTTTGCAGCCTGCCTCTTTCTGTGCACTTGAATATATAATTTTTTTTTTTCCCAAGGGCAAATCAAGCAAACAGGCATTTACAGGGTTCCCTCCCACAAAGAGCCATTTGGTACTGTGACTGCAGTTTTCTGACCACAAATGTCCTCTTGGCCTGAGGAAACCGTATTGCATGTCCTTCCTTACTAGGGGAAGAAGGGAAATGTCTGTATTAAAATATAAATCTTTATTTTCTTGGAAAAAAAATCAGCTGAATGAAGAGAAAATGCATCAGAGAAATGACAGATCTGCATAAACGGAGTAAACAGCTCTCTTAAACCCTTGGCATTTGTTCCACCTGGCTGTATGTAATCTGCCTTGTGTGCTTAGGTAGTAATGGTTCCCCTGGCACCAAAGTACGACTAGAAACAATACAGATGCAATTTGTAAAATGGGAAGAAACCTTGACTGTATTGTCTTACCTTTTTCAGAAGCCGGGGCAAGGTCAATAAAACTTCGACATTTTTCACCTTTAAAAGAAAAGGATTATTTTAGGAGACAGAAGTTGATTGGTTTTGCTCTACCTCTTCTTTCTGACTGGTGTTTCTGCCGTCGCTCCCACCTGAGACTCCGCAGGACCAGTAGGTTTTCCCACACAGAGAGCAGACATTTACCCACGCCTCCAGCCTGGACCAAAGTCGCTGTGCTCACAGGGCTGGGCTCTCCCTTAGGATTACAGCCCCGTGATCAGGAGTATGAAATACAGTTAGTGAAGAACAATGTTCTCTCTGATGGCTGGCTCCCTGTTGGGTCAGTGCTGCTCCTTCCCAAGGCCAGGAATAGTGTCGCGCTCCAGATGCAGTAGCATTGGGAGGGCACAGCCTTATTTCACCCGTGCTTTTGCCCTCCTTCTTCTTGTTGTCAGGACAATGCCTGCACCCCACCAGGGTCTGACCGAACCTCCCAGTGCTGTGGGCACAGATGTCTCAATAGATACATATGACACATGTGACTGGGACAGAGAACACCTGAAGCACAAAGCAAGCTAAGCAATTGCATAGAATTTCTAAAAAATTGTTTAAAAAGCAGGCAAATGCCTTGCCATGACCATCACCCAGCCCTGTGACACTCCCTCTGCTTTGTGGCTGCTGCATCCATTTATCATTGTAAATTAAATTTTCCCTCTTTACGACTCCACCTCTATTTTTGCAGATATTCTTGAGAAGCCTATTGCTTCTGAGCAGGAAATGTATCTTACAGTTAGATATATTGACCTTTCTTTTTTCTTTTTACTTTGTTAGGCAATCAAAGAGGTTATAAAATAATCCCTCTGCTCTAGGTGCATCCATACACCAAGTGTTGTGTTTCCTTCACTGTGATATGTTCCAAGGTGACCAGTAGCCCGCCTGCCTCGAGGAATCAGAGCCCAGCATGCCTGCCAGAGGTTATGGCCAAGAATCCATTTTACTCTTTAAGACTTCAATTGTTGCAAAGACAGCATCAGGAGGAGATTTTTTTATTAGTTTTGCTCAATTTTTTTTTTTTTTTGGTCTCCTTATACCTAACCTGAACTTCTCTAGCTGCTCTGTCCTCTTTGTAGTCATCCTCCCTCTATTTGTAGGGACATGAACAAGCCCAGCTCTCTCAACTTCTTTTCACACATGGTGTACTTTAGGCCCCTGATCAAGAAATCCAGAAAAATAGGTGGATCTTAAAAGGTACTGTGCTGTAAGTAGGAATCATTCTCATCCAGAGCCTCTGAGTTTTAGGGCAGGAGGTGCATCAGGAATGCATTGACATAAAATCAAGAGAATATAAGGAGAGTGACCTTAAATTTGGCCTTGATATAAGCAGATTAAGCAGGAT
This sequence comes from Fratercula arctica, assembly GCA_947846985.1. Taxonomy (NCBI): domain Eukaryota; kingdom Metazoa; phylum Chordata; class Aves; order Charadriiformes; family Alcidae; genus Fratercula; species Fratercula arctica. The sequence continues at coordinate 27,729,803 of CANTUZ010000009.1, forward strand.
TTTTCATTCTAGTCGTATGGATTTGTGGTTTGAGTTTGGTTTTGTGGGGTTGTTTTTTTTGTTTTGTTTTGTTTTCCAGATGTAAGCTATTACTTTTATCACAGTTTTATTTTAACCTGACTTCAAGCTATCTGGCTAGCACTGAGTCATCTCTCGCCTGTGGTTGCAGTGAATCTGAAGTCGTATTACTGGAAACCTTTAAGAAATACCTGACCCTAGTACGTTATCCCAAGACAGCCAAAGAGGAACGGCGTTGACTGCTACAGAAACTGCACAGGCTGCTCTGAGAGCTGGAGATACACGGTGCCTTTCAGATACTTGACAAGGTACGAAGTCTTTCTGACTCCTGTGGGTACTGAGGAAGCTGATGGTACCATAGTGTTTGGCTGCAGGTGCCTTGTCTGCGGGCAGGGTGTGGAGACTGGGATCATAGGCTATTTGGAGGAATGTGCATCCTCATCCTCCCTCAAATCAGCTTGCCCAGAACACCATCTCTCCCAGGAGACCTGGCTGTGGCTGAGGCCTCCAGCTTAAATAATATGGACGGAAAATGGTGGAGTGCCCAGGAAAAGTCCTTTTGGGGACACAGCACCCCAAGAATGACTAAAGAATGACTGTAGTCTGGAAGCAGAGAAAAGCCTAGGAGGTCATTTCGCTTCCAGTGGGTGATATCTGGACTGTGCCTGGCTTACTGCTAAAGATTGTGGTAGGAACCGCAATTGCAACTTCCTGATGAGGAACACTTCCCTTCGTTGTTCCTGTTGCTGGAGCACTGGAAACCCCTCCTCCGTTTTCAATGGTAGCCACTGGTGGTACTTATAGACCATGTTCATACTTAACTTGCAGACATGCATCTCGCTGAGAACTGAAGATGTCAGCAGCGCTTTCACTGTTCCTCTTAGGATTTATTCTAAGTTATTTTGGGGTATCTTGTATAACTGATCTCTTAAGCCCTCTTAAGTTTAATTTTAGACTTGGCAGAGTTTATCCTGCTGTGCTGCCCTTTTCCAGATGCATCTTCTCCTCATAACCAGGCTCCTGGTGAGTCTTTAGAGAATACAGAAAAGGCTGTTTAGAGTTGCAACAAGAACAGCATCTAGGATCCATCCCCCTGGTAGTCCTGCCTTCACACTGTTGTGGCAGTGACTCTGACAGAGAAGAAAGCCAAGGAATGATCTCTCCTGCACATAACTCACATAGAAAGAAGAGGTGCAACCTGGCTTGAATGCTCTCCACTTCCATGCAAGAGCAACAGCCATGTATAGCACATGTGAAGCTCTCTGGAGCTCAGCAGTGTCAGGGAGCTGCTGGAGGCTTAAGAGACCACCTAAACATCAATGAGAGCAAAGCACTTGGTACCAGCTTCTTCTATGGCTTCCCAAGGGTGAGGCAGAAACATCATCTATCCAAGCCCTTGCCAAATGCAGATAATAATGCAATAACCAGACTGGCGCTGCAGGGCTCAGTTGTGTTTCTGCTGGGCTTCCCAAGAAGGGGGCATGGGTCATAGGGGCCTGTACATCTCGGTACCAGCAACTGGAAAGCCCAAAATTTGTGTGTGTTTTTGCCTAGTTAATCTTAACTAATTAATCTAATCCTGCATGTTTGTGTATTTGTAATTCACTAGGGATCTTCAAACTGAACCAGTCAGAGAGTGGGAGGAGACACATCTGGAAAGACCCAAGGTGTGAGCTGCTGCCTAGGTAAGAGCCTTGAAGTTTTGGTATGGATAATAGACTTAGGGCCCGTGACAATATCTGAGGGACCGTTAGTGTGATGGGCTTGTGCATCTACAGAGGGAAAAGGTGTGCATGTTTCACTAGTGATGTGCACGCCTGCTCAGCCAGAGAGCAGAACGAGGAGCGAGCCAGCCCATGGGAGTGATGGTGGTGTTTCTGTGGGTGCTGGAAAAGGCACAGCTCTCTCTGGGTTGGGCTGTGTGGCCAGCCACATTAGTGTCATGCATGCTTGCACATGTGTGTGTGCGTGCATGTGTGTGCACCTGCATCTTGAATATGTGCCCAGCCCGAACTGGGAAGGACACCAGCAGCAAAAAGGTAAGGAAGGAGAAATTCCCTGGGTCTTAAAGTCCCCTGGGCTCAGCTTCCCAGGAGCACGCACTGCGTTTCCTCAGGCAGGCTCACTGAGACTTTTCCCGTTTCATGGCCCTGCAGCTTTGGAAGCTCCCACAGCACTGCAGGACAGATGTTTTCCAGCTCCTCGTTAGTTTCTACCAAAGAAATCTTGGCTTTGGGCCCCTGCGTGTTCTTAGGAAACGGTGTAGAGGAAGATGTGGATCATATCACTGCGTCAGTCCTGGGGACACCGAGAGAAAGTCATATGGCAGCATAAGGAGATGATCTTTCTGTCTTGCTTCCAGCATGAGGCCCATTCTTCTTCTTCTGCTGCTGCTTACAATGTGGTGGGAAGTCCTGAGCTTCCAGCCCTTCCAAGTCTGTGGCACAGATTATCACGAAAATTGTCTCGTGTCTGCAAAATCAAATAATTTAAGGAAAAAGTAGAAGGCTATATGAAAAGCAGACACTATGCTGGTAGAGCTGCGTTCTGGAGAAAGTAAATGAGCTGGTAAGAGTAAGACTGCTGCAAGGATGGGAAGGAGGCACTGCAGGACATCACTGACAAGCAGTGGCACATGTGGAGGGGTCACCCATGTGTCCTGTCACCTCAGTTAGGCAGACCAGTCCCTCAGACACCTCCCTTGCCCTAGCACGTGGAGGTAGCAGGGCTGCTGTCCTACCCTCTCCACTGCTGAGTTCTGCTTCAGAGTGTCACACACACTTTGGAGAGCTGGGACTCTGTGTTGGAGGTAAATGCTTGTTCCTCTTACCTTCCTCAGGCAGAGTTCAGAGACATCTGTACCTCCCTAGCCTGAACAATAATTTGAAAGCAAAAGCTAAGAAAGGGAAGTGGCTTTTCCAAATCCCCAAATTAAATTCTGCCAGAAAATTTTATAAACAGGTCCCGTAGAGTCATCAGGTCTGTGCAGTATACTGGCTCCAGGGCTGTGGGCTACTTGCCCCTTGTCGTGGGCTCTGCACACCCTGTCATGGGCACAGCGAAAGTGCACGGTGAGAGATCAGATGTGCCCAGCTGCTGTTTCCGAGGTGGACGCAGGCTGGCACTCTTCTCTGGGTCTATGGAAGACACTAGGGAGCAATTAGAGAGCTATAGAGTGGAAAGGCAGGTCTAGGTGCACACAGATTGGGTCTAAACTATATCACAGATGTGCTTCCAAGCTCGGTGTGCAGACTGGAATCACCCCGACTTTAAGCCTTTGGGACACCCACATGTATTCTGTTTCTCCCGCCCCTAGTCTGAAACGTCTGGTTTGTTTGCTCCTGTCTCCAGGACCCCACACTGCACAACAGTGGTTGGATTTCTCCGGGGTACACCTCACTAAACTGGTGGTTTAGACTGGAAATCAGGAAGAGGGCACAAAACACACCAAAAAATGCATAGGCTTTATAACAATATTCTAAGTTTATAACATGGCTGTTGCAATAGCAAGGAGCAGAAGTTGATGTCCTGGATACTTATTGCTCCTACATTCCCCAGTTCTTTCCTCTCCAAGCCAGTTATAAATGCCCCACTAATAACCAGGGCAGCAAAAATCCCCCAACTCTGAAAAATCCTAGTTTGCATGTCTTCCAACTACACGGTTTCAAAATATTCTAGTTAAATAATTTTACTTGAAAGAAATCCGGTAGTTCTGACTGAAAGAAGGATCTCTATTATAATTCTGCTTTTCATCTTGGGGAAAAAAAAAAAGAAAAAGAAAAAGCTGTCTGTATTCACTTACTCTGCATAAAATTTTACGAGTTCAAAAGTACAGTTCTGATGGAAATTTAAATGATTAAATTTCATTTAAACAGCATTCCCTTTTAGTAACGCTCTGGCTCCCAGCCTACGAAAGACAAGGTCCCCTTTTTTCCTAATAGGCCCTAACAAGTCTTTATATCTCCAATTATATCTGGAGTCACGTGAGTCTGATGAGATCCCACATCATCTACTGAGAGTAAAATCACTGTATTTGTCTAAAAAAAGATATAACCCTTAAGGGATCCCAGCCTAGACAAGGCTGAGGACTCCAACCAACTTCAGTGAAATAAAGTACTACATTAGGGAAAATACAGGTTAACGAGCTTAATCAAACTGAGTTGTATCACGTTAATTAACGAGTGAAATATTCCACTTTTGATTAAAATTATCTCAGACAGAGTATTTAATTGAGTTTTTTTCTAATGAAAAATCAAGTATTAATCTGCAAAATCAACATTTTCCAGTTCACCATGTTGATTTTGCTGGAGCGACGTTATATTCTGGAAAATAAACAAGTTCATGTTGAATTACACCAAAATATGTCTTAAGTATGAAAACAATTGCTTTCTCTCACTCTGACAGCTGTCATTCATAGCTGCTGCCCATCAACATTTCTCTTACTTCTAAGTAACATGAGAATTTGTTCAATTTCTCGCCGTCTGCTAACTCACAATCTTTCTCCCTTTTGGGGTTGTTTTTAAATCTGAATGCTATACTACTGTTCTCTTTCAGCCAACTCAAACTCTCAAAACTTTCTACCTTTTAAAGTAAAAAAGCTTAAAGCTTTCCACTTTTTCATATCAGGCATGCGTTTTTCCTCAATTCACATATTCACAAAGAAATGGTAATAATTTTCTCCATGCTCTGGAGTTTCCCCTCGGCTCGCTGGAGCAGTAGATAACTGCGCAGGGGGCAGAGGGTGCGGGCAGAGCAGGGACTACGCCAGCGCGTTTGTGCTAACCAGGGCTATGTGCCATGGCAACTGCCTTTTCTGCGCTGAAACTCTCCCTGATGTGAAAAATCTTGCACAGGATCTGAAAGCAAACATCTCGGCAGGCTGCTCTCAAATCATGGCTAATTGAAACACATCCAAGTCACAAGACTCATCTGATTATCTTGGTAAGACCTGACGGATGTGTGCACACATCTATCATTTGGAGAGCTGGAAAACAACTCAGACTTTTAAGTGATTGGGAGAATCAAGGAAACAATGGTGCTGAGAGAGCCTTTTGATGATTCTGGTGTCAAATTAGACCTGACTTTATAAGCTGGAAAACATTAAATGAGACAAAGAGTTCTGAGTTGCTTTCAGCATTTCCAACCATGGAATGGGAAGAGGATATTTTTTTACCTGATAAGCCCACAGGTGACCATCTGCCACACTGTGCTCACTCTGTGCTCACGTAAACGTGCCAAAATAATCTAGTTATCGAGGGCCTGGTATCTGTGGGAGTGTAAGGTCTCCCCAGAAAACTCTGAAAGACTAGAACTGTTGCTCTTCACAGAACACGTAGCTGATACATATGCCTCATTGTCTGAAGTCTGATGTACCTTCTACAGTCTCCCGTGTTCCATTCAGGCTGGTGATTAACAAAGATCAAAGCAGTAAGTAACCAATAAGACCCTAAAGCCCTGGTTGTAGAAGAAATGTGGTTCAATAGCTCCCAGTCTTCCCAATTATTAGCTGCGGATCAATGTAGGTTCTCTTTTAACCATGCCAGTGCTTCTCTCCAGATAATGCCCAACCAGGGTACTTGCATTGGATCTGTGCCCTAGCTCCAGAGATACGTAAACAGGGCAGGCAGAGATGAAAGTCACCGAAAGCAAAGAAGGAGACTCCTTTTCACGGCTGGGATTACTCCAGAAAATGAAAACATCAAAAACTGATGTGTGCCAACATGGAGGGAAAGACAGATTCAGGACAGAGCATCACTCTGATGGCACAGCACGTCGCTGGGAACACGAGTCCTGAGGTTGCAGCTTGAAACACAAGCAAGTGACTGTAGGTAAGAGGCAAAGGGATTGCTGGAGGGGGGGGGCCTTGAACATCACAGCCTGTACTACATCAACCTGTGCTGCTTCTCCACAGTTAACACCATAACAGTATTTCTTCCCTGGGCTGCCCATCTATCTGCTCTCTGTTCCTCTTAGTCATTGAAATTTAGGCTGCCTGTTTCAAAGTGAACCCCAGAAACTTCTCACACCTTCTGTACCCAAAGATGCTCAGTTGCTTTTTGGGTTGAAGCATCCTGTTTTTCCAGGCAGGCACACCTGACTTGGAGTATGTAAACTGAGATAACCTTAATCTTTCAGCCACAGACTTTTAAAGGAAGTACACTGCAATACGCTGCAAATGAATACCAGTTTTTGAGATCAAGTGAAAAAAGTTCTGCTTGCATTTCTTCTTGTGAACCTTATTTCCAAGCTTGTACAAAATAACTTTTCAACAAAGTCTCATTTAGCGGTTTTTGTCTGGCCAGGTGATGCAAAGTGAAATCAGGCTGAATGACAATAGGATATGTTTTTTGGTCTCTCCAAATCTAGTGAGTCTAGACATGATGGAATTGTGTTCTTTTCCCCACCGAATGCAGCCAAATGCAAAGTGGAGCATCTTAAAGTGAGTTTTGTTTTCCTGTGACTATTATACAAGCCACGACATTCCATAATAATAACATCTGCTTCTTTGTTATTTACTGTCTTCTGTAGTAATTTGTAAGCTAGATCAGCAAAGATTTATATTACCATTTTGTTCACCAACAAGAACACTGGATAACATTACACCAATTTCTGATTAACAGAGGATGCTGCTGGAAGCAGCCCTCTTCCCTGGTAAGTCCCCATTTTGAGATCTGTCGGGAAGCCAGTTCTGTTAATTCCATATAAGGAAAGTTTCAAAATCAGGATTGAATCTGATGTAATTTAAAAACCATGGGGATACCGTGATGATTGATATTCCATCCCATATTTATTTCTGTAGCCCTGAATGCATCTGTTCATATTTTGCACTAACTGTCATCAGGGTAAGCGCCTCAGTTCTCTTCGAAACATGGGATTTATCTATTAGTCTTCCACCACTTTGATGTTTATTCCATTTACAGGGAACTATCAGATACCTCCTTTAAGGCTGCTGGGTTAAATGGTTAAGGATAGACACATCCAAAGAGAAAGTAACACGGTTTTTGTTCATGAGATATAGAGTAACATGTCAAATAAGGAGCAGCTCACTGCCTAGTCCCTTACTTTACTGTTATGAGTCTCAACCTGCAGGGATTTTATTTCCACATTTTAATGTATGATAGATGTTCATACAGCTAGTCTGCCTAGCAGGATCAGGAGGACCTAAAATCCAAAATCCCCAGTACACTGCAGACACAAAGTACCCCCCAACATCCTATAAAAAACCTGAATGTCTATAATAAAGCAAAGACCAGCACAGAAACCACAGCTATCATGTACCACAGGAAGAGAGCAAGAGACATCGTGAGGAACATGAACAGATCTGAGGGCTCTTATCATATAACTTAAATTCCTATGGCCAGATGTCTCTTATCCTGTAAGCAAAAAATGGGGGATTTGTTAGGAGTTCGCAAGTGCTTTTCTGAAATGGACCCTTCCCCATGTTGTAAAGGAAGGCAAAACGTTATCTAGCCTGAGGGAGATTTCTCTTCTGATCCCAAATTAGATCATCAGTTTAATGTTCAGTGCATGAGCAGACATACCAATTAGATACTGAGAAGCTGTAATAATGTCAACGGCAGCAAAGCAACCTCCTCACATACTGTCTCCACCTGTAGCCAATTTCTGGTGCTTTAGAGAAGGCATAAAACCCTCCAGAAAACGTGATATGCATCAAGTCAGCAACTATTTTCTTCCTGGCTCCCCCTGGTAACCAGCGGCAACCCTGAAGCTGGGATGTCTTGTAACAGAACACAGACATGGTGTGAGCAAGGCAGTCAAGCCAAGATGGCTCCTTTCAGTCCTCCTTAAGAGGAGCTTAATTAAATCAGCTATGCAGGACTCACTCCAAGCTTCCGCACGCCAGAAACATTCCCCTTCCCTCACACAGTTCTTTCTGTGACTTAAGAAGTATCCATTTCAGGCGGTGGGTTTCCTTTGCTCACACTGCCCTCTGCGGAGGTGAAGTCCAGACACACACTTTCTGGGAAGCCCTCCTTGGATTTTCTCTTTTTTCCCCAATGGCAAGTTACTCAAGTCATAGTCATTTCTTGATATTTATCCATAAGGTACCATCCCATCCCCTCTAGCTCTTCAATTTGTTATACTAAATAGGACCCGTTTTTCTTTTCTGTTCTTGAAGGAGATTCTCTTTTCCTTAACTACCTTGGAAATCCCACCCTGCATCTGTTTCACCTCCCGCTTTTTCTTACCATAGCTATGCACGATGGCATTAACAAAATGCGCTGGTGTCCCCTGTGCTTTGCACAGTGGGGCTGATTCTTCCCTAGAATAACACTTTTCCTTTATATCGCAGCACTTTGCAGCTCACAGTCACCCCGCAGTCAAATACTGGCCCACAACTTGTTTCTTGTCTTTTGCTCACAATTGGTAACTATCTGCGACCTCACAGAATCTTATGCCTTAGTGTTTTGTGCTCTTAATTTATATTTTTTATAATTACTTTAATACTATTCTTACAAATCTATCAGACCAGCTCCCATTTTTAGTTATGCAGAAAAATCTCTCCTCTGCAATGCCAATGTTCCCAGACTTTGTGTCACAGCATATGTAAGGACTGCATTTAAAGTGGGATTATTGTCTTCAAATTAAGACTTCTGTGTTAGAAATGGCAACTTCTTAGACAGATTCCTGTTTGACCAATGAGGAAAACACATAATGCCAGAGCTCAGCTCATGCCATACGAGGAGAAACTTAATTTCCCTAAGAAACTCACTACTCTCTACTGACTGTGGTGATGATATTGATGGACTTAGGCATAGACATCTCCATTTGCTAAAGTCAACAGGTTTGCTGTGGGATTCATGGGATTCAGCCTTCAGTTTGCCTTTTTTTTTTTTTTTTTTTTTTTTTTTACAAATTAGGTGGCATGAATTGTACCCCTAGCCCTTTTTCCTAGTTTGCTAATCTCAGCAATCACAGAATCAGTCCCCAAACCAAATTTAAGGACAACTAGAAATATCTGATCTCCACTGCGATAATTTCCCTTTTTATATTACTTGCCACTGCCTAATTGTAAAACTGTTCTTTAATCAGTTTACAATCTATTTATCCCCATCATAATAAATAACATAAAGTAAAATCTGCACCACAGACTCAAGCAAAAGGCCTACCTACTTCACTAGCTCTGCATCATCATCCAATGGTAGATATTTAGGGAAGAACAAAGGGGTGGGTACATGGTGATTCTGTTCACGTACTCCCCTTATGATATTAGTACTGCATCAGTAGTTTGGGGACTTCCTGGTCAGAGGTTGCCCTCAAATCATCATGTTAGTAACACAAATGGATGTTTCCTCCCTGGAGCCATGCAATCCCCAGTTTTGGCCTTCACAACATTCCCTGGCAGGGAGCTCTGAAGAAGGAGTATTTCTTTTTGTCTTCTATGCCTTATTGTTCTTAAATCACAGAAGCACTCAACAATATTTCTTGTCTGATCTCTGTCATTCCCTGTTGATCCCCACCAGTATCACAGTTCTCTGCACAGCATGCCTGCCTTCCAGTCTGAAGAGGCTCAGGCTGTTTAGCAGTCCCCGGTGCGGGAGCATGCCTACATCCATCACCACATTGTTACCTTCTCTCTGCTCTCCATAGTTCTTCTATAAAGAATTTTCAGTGGGACATTCCGACAAATGCTTTTTTGTAACTCCATAGAGACTGGCTCTAATGCATTGCCCTTGCCTAAGAAGTGATTCATCTTTTTAAAAGATTTACCTTTAACAAAACCCTACCTTTGATAAAACCCATTTGTTGCCACGTACTGAGTGCTTTCCCTGAAAACTGTCCTAAGGTTTCTGGGTCAAGTGGCCTGTACCATTTTTTTCCAGTGAATACAGGAATGTGCAGATTCTTGCTACTAAACCTGCATTTTCATGTGCCAGTTATTTCAACATCCTCAGATGGAGATTGTCCAGGCCCCCTGGGTTCAGTTCCTCTATCACTGGAAACTTTATCTTTAATATAGAGTTCTACCTCCTCAGTTTCTTTTACCACTCTTTCCCTCCTAAACAATTTATAACCAGCAATTTTTACATTCCAGTCATGCAAATAAACCTGCCAGGTTTGTCATGCCAATTATATTATATTTCTCAATAATCCAGCAAGAATTCCCAATTCCTCTTGCTTTTAATTACATACTCACGAGGTGTTTCTCCCCGGTTCCTCTCTCTGGACAGCTGCCTACAGTGAATCATATAGGCTTATTATCACACGGTGACAGGGGAGAAGGGTGATGTGGTACCGCCCTGGATCTGTGAAAGTGTGTGGCGAGTTCTTGTCTTAATATGTTACAGATTTATTCCTTTCTGCAGGACAGACCTCTCTCATTGTCTGGCTCCTTCTCAAATGTGCATTTAACATCCATATTTATGGCCCGTTTTGATGCATCCTTACATACCATGTAAGTTCCACTCTACCATTTACTCCTTAAAGAGTGCTAATGAATACATGGTACAGAGCATACAAAGAGCTACAGACCCCTTGCCCTCAAAACAGAATTCCAAGAATACAAAAAAAGCCTGTGGATACCCAATCCTGATCTCTCTGGCTTCTATGGACCGTGGTGAGCAACATGGAAAAGCTCATTGTTTATTTAATGGGACAGTACTCTTAACAGGCACATAGGCAGCTGCTTTTCCCTCTGAATGTGGATGCTATTGCTGAGATTGTCTGTTGATTAGCAACTAAAACAAGATCTGAGTTCATGTTTCTTTCTATTAAAATCAAGACACGCTATTGAGCAAAATTGGCTAACTTGCTATTGCTTCCCAGCTCTCAAACTCCTCTACCTGTCAGGATAAGGTGTGCCACCTTCCCATTTCATGTACTCATTTTCTCATGGCGTGTACATTCTTGAGTCATGGAACCTACCAGCAAGCTTACCACTGCTGCTAATAGCACATCACTTGGCTGGTATCTTGTGAAGGTGTCCACTACTGACACAAGCGCAGACCTAGACTGCAGGTGTGAAATAAGATACGCAGTCCAAGTCGTACTCAAAAAGATATTAAATGAAATGATAAAGAGCTCGGCTCCGAGATGCCTGGTCTTGACCATGGAATTCATGGCCCAGGAGGAGGCAGCGTGTGAGTGCAGAACAGGACTCGTGACCAGCATGGGCTGCAGAGCCTGCAGGATATGCTTTAGCTTCATCCCTTTCTGGAGATTAGCTGCATTGCTTTTACAGAAGGTACCTCCACCCGTGTGGGATCCAAAGCGTTGGACCCAATCTGAAAGGAAGAGCCTTCATCCTCTCTTTAGTAGACTGGGATTGAGCATACTTTTGAGTCAGAAATTGTGCTAAATAATTACAGGACTCACCCACAAATGAAATCCATACACTCATGTCCTTCTATTGCCAGAGGGGATTCACAATTATATTTCTCAGGTGCTAAATGCTTTTCAGAATCCTTAGCTGTCCTAGACATGCTGGATAAAAATACACTCTATATTCACAGATTATTTCAGAAATAATCACAGCATCCAGTCTCTGTTAGAGATGTCAGTGAAAACTAGAAACCTGCAACAAGATGAAGGTCTGCTCCGCTGGTCTCTGCACAGAGAGTGTATGGCATGTTTTTTGCACCTCTACCTCTGGAATCTAAATAGACATTTCAGATAAGCAGTGAGAAGACACTCAAAACCATTTTTTTTATTCTGATCTAAATGTCATTTTAAGGTGGACTGAGTCCCAGCCCCTCCAGCCAACTGGAAACCCTGCAATCCTGTCCTTCCTTGTAGTATCAGCCTTTTGGGAACTGGTCCTGCATGTCGGCACTACAAGATCTGCCATGTTTCAGCTGCACCAGTGCAGACAGCAGAAAGTTTTGACAGTGCCATGACTGTAGGGAGAGATAAATCAAAAAAATCATCTGGTGACCACATGAAGAGTGTGGCTCACAGCTGGGAATGGTAGGAGTCTCTGGAGAGTTTTGACAGCATTGCAACAACAGACTGTTGCAGGCATTCATGTGCTCCTGGTGGGATTCATGTTGCTTAGCTTCAGACATTGGCAGTGGGGACGCAGAGACAGGTCAGGAGCTGTGGAAACAGTGCTGACCTTAGGCTGTGGCCATATGTTCTGCTGACAGAGGTGTGAGGCTGTGGAGCAGCTACCAAAAGGGCTTTGCCTGGAGAAAGGCTGCTGTTGCAGTCATTTTCAGTGTGCTATTGGTAAAGCTTCAAGAAAGGTGTTACTGAAAGTATGGAGTGCATTCAAGCTAGGGATTTTGACTAATATAATACACTACTGTCTGTGTGCTTAGTGGTATTTTCTGGATGTTCTCCTGTCATCCTGGGGTGTTTATTAACAACGTGGTTACTGTATGACTTGTGATACCTAAGGGCTGTGGTCAGTAAGTGCGGGGTGGACAGTGTGATGAGCCTATGGGCTGGATTACTCACAGCTATGTGGGGTGTTGTGGGTGTATGTGTAAGCATGATCACACTGCTGCTGGACTGGGGCTGGCTGGTGCCTCGCTGCCCTGGAGCTCAGGTAAAATGATCACCAGTCAGGCTGCGAAAGGCCATGACAGTCTGGTATTATAAACCTGTAAGTCTGAATGAAGGCCTTTCATGGTTATTTTATGTTGACACTCTTAGGGGCAAATTTAGACTTGTGTCCATTATGCTGTTCCTGCCCTTACCAGAAAAGCTATGGCCTGAACAAACCAGCTGTCTGTCTAAGCCAATATATCCCTACCTGGCTGGATTCTTTCTAAAGGTTGGTAACTCCTGGTCTGCTAACTGAAGAGTACTTTTCACCAAGTTAGTGTTTCAAGTAAGAGGAAACACACGTGGCTGCTGTGGTGGTGCGGTAAGGGAGAAACAAGCCTCTCTCTCCTGCTCTCGCCATAACTTTCTAAAGCTGGCTTCCAACTGTCTCCTGAAATCACCCACTACAGCACAGCTTTGTTTACCCAGTACAGAATAGATCACTGTATTTCTCTTCTCCCACAGATAACTCAGTTTTCTGAGTGGGCTAGAGTCACACAGTTACAAGTTAGCTCACACATAAATCTTGGCTTGGAAAGCTTTCAGTATCTGCCAGAAATTCAAGCATGCTGGATCATCCCAATCCCAGCTAAAACGCTAAAAAAGTTGGAGAGTCTTAATCTGCTCACGCAGGCTGCTGTGGCCTAAGTTTATTTCCAAATCAGTAAGACTAAGACAAATCATCTTTTTTCTACGCTTTTTTTTCCTAATGTCAAGGGGGTTACTTCGGTGCACTCATTTCAGCATGGAGCTGTTTATTGATGGTCCCATGGCTGAAGTTCATGAACTTTCCTTTTCATATATTAAACTTCAGTTTTAATGACCAACTAATACTTAAAGCACTATCCTCAAAATTACCAGCAAGTATACACAGCACCCTGGGGTGAAACGGACTGAGCTGCTCCCTGAGTTTCCCCCACTTTATAGCACATCTTACAGGGCAGTTGTACCAGGATCTCATAAACTTTCCGTTATCAGGGAATTTGTGTCCTCAGAAACATAACACGTAGGATGATTAACTGTTCCTCTCTCCTAACAGTGGTGAAGGATCAACTCCCCAGTCTACTCCTTGGGCAATGGAATGGAAGAAGCCCAGCAAGGAGGGCCAGTATCCACGAGCCGTTATCATCTCACACCGTATCACATTTGTAAACTTTATTTTCCAGTCACATAATCTAGAAAAAAGCTCTTTCAAAAGCAGAGTTTGGATGTTAGCTCTACCAGACAGCTCTGGGAGTAGGGACTGTCAGTTTGCATCTGTTGAGACTTAAATCAGTCCCATGGCTGCTACCTTCCATCCACCCTCCAGTGGTTTATTTCTTGGTAAGTGCCAGGGTACAGCAGAGGAAATGAATGCACGGAGAATCTGGAGAGATGTCTTCTGGAGTGGTTCTCAGCAAGTACATGTCTGAGCAGGGAACAGAAATGAGCTTTCTTGTGCCATTTGTGCCCTTTAACTGCCATTTCTCTACTCTACTTCAATAAACATACAATCCAGCCACCAGGAAGGGTTTGTGGGTGGTCATTCACTGAAGGGATACCAGAAAAGAGGCAGTCTAGGCTATAGCATGATAAAATCTGTGACCTTTGTGTTTTCCCTGTCAGTCATATCACTGTCTGAGGGGTTATTTCAGGAGCAGTTACAATTACATGTCAGAACCTCCTTAACAAGTACCAGCTGCTGTCTTTTGTGCGCTCCATGGAGCAGCTCCCAGAAGGGAAGCACTGACCAGTCTCTGGCTGCAGTGCCCATGAGGGTGGCACATACTGGTTATCAGAGGTTCAGCTGGCTTTAGAGTACAGACCTTGCATCAGCCAGCAGGTAAACAAGCAAATCCTTGCTCTCTCTGGAAACAGGTTGCTTTTCAACAAAGAACTGTTAAAATCTTGCCTCTCTCTGCAGGGCGAATCTGCTTTAAGATACAGCGCAGAACAGCTTGCCTGTGTGTTTATCACACTGAGCCAAACACAAAGCAACACAAGCTGGAAGGAAGTTGTTTTATACTTACCAGCAGCATTGATATTTTCCTCACAGGAGTACCAGATCCCAGTGTGGAAATACCTGAAAAGGAAGCGGTCATCTCCCGTCTCCCAGCTGTAATGAACTACGTTCTGGTTTGTCTCATTTGCAGTCACATTCCCGCTGTAGTTGAGGCAGTTTGTCTTCTTCTCTTTCCCACAGCTGGGCTTGGGGACCCTCTGTGTGCCCTCACACCAGTGGGTCGTGATAAAAGCTGTTGTAGAGAAGAGGAGAGCCATCAGATTCAGACTCACTGCTAGCAGGGCTCTGCATCTTCGATTTGTCTTCATGGTAAATCCGCCCTCCCTCCCCCTCCTGCTGAGAGAAGAAGTCAAAGGGGTTTGTTTTATTTGGGAGCCGGGGGGGGGGGAGGTTCAAAGCCTCTCACGATTCAGAATCCAGTTTTCCAGGCATCAAAACTCTCAGCTTCTTCCAATCTGTTGTTGTAGCAGTGAAGGAAACGCTGCAGCCAGACTCCCATTCTTCTCTTCACTTGAAATCCTGCCTTTGTCCGTTAAAGGAGCAGCTGCAGGCGCGGGAGTGCGGCCGTCCTCTTGTAGTCGGTGTGCTTCAGCGCGCTGATGGGATCAGAGAGGGTCTGTCTCACAAAGAGCACCAAGAGCAAGTGAACATCTGCTCGGGTACCACACATGATCCCAAGGGGCTCCGCAGCCTCCTCCGCTGGGAGACACCTGCAGGCTGCGGGACTCGCTGTCCTCTGATCCCGTAGGATGAGCAGGAGAAACTCAGTGGGAGGCAGGCGGCAGGGCCAGCTGCTGCCACCGTCCTCGGCAGAGCTCGGGGACCACTGCAGCGCGCTGACAGCTGAGTTGGACTGGGGGGAGGCGTCACATCTTAGTCCCAAAAAGAATCGCTGTTTGGAGCTGCAAAATGCATTTTTTATATACCAGAAGGCAGAGATTTGTTCAGGAGGAGGAGGGATGGAGTGATACTTTAGCTTTTATTCTCTGAGCTAGTGTGTAGTAAATCGGGGATTTGATTCTGCTAGCAGCGTATCGGTATAATTCTCTGTCTTCAGGGGCTTGCTCTGGAAGCCAACAAAGCCCCAGAGGAATTTAGATTTGGAAGTGTGTAATGAGTAAAACCTACATCTTTCATAATACCAAGTGAAGCCCCTTTCTCAGGCTTCCATTTCCAGATACAGACCATGCAGATGCTCAGTTTGAAGTGAGTCTGCAGGACATTTTGTAGGTCCCGGTTTGTGCAGGAGAGAACTGATTAGAGCAAACCCTGGCTTTTACTCACCAGGTGGCAATGCTGTGAGAGCAGGGAGCACTGCATAATATCCCATTTCCGAAGAGAAGTGTATTGTCCTCTCTTGTTGGTTGGCTGACTTGTAGAGTTTATGTCCTCTTTCCATATTGCTCAGCACTATCTGGTGAATACTGACTGCTGTGAGGAGACCAGGGCACTTGATGTTGTTGGTGGTACAATCTGTAAGACCTTGTATCCAAGCATTGAGGTTGGCCACATTTGCCACACAACAGTTCTATGTCCTTAGTAAATGAATGCAATTTTCTGTGGTCAAGAGGTTGCATGTACCTCCTGGGCTTTGGACTGAGTGAGATTTCCTTCCAGCCTTGTTTGGGCTCACTGCAAGGACTGTGGGGATGCTTGTGGCCTCTCAGAGCAGTCCAGCAGTGGGTTTCCATCAAGCCCTAGAAATAACCATGCAGCCACACAGACTTACACTAATAGATGGGACAATGCTCTCATCTCACACTCTGTTAAGTCAGCGCATTGACTCAACATACAAAGCTCACCCTGTGTCTTACTGCCTGCAGACAAGAGATGTGGTGGTAGTTTCTCCAGCTCCTTGAGGGAAGCCAGGAAGGACCAGGTGGACCACACAGGACATTAAGGATCGGTTCCTGCCTTCCCAATGTCCCCTTCACAGGGAGATGTAGGACTCTATATTATGCCTCTTCTTGGTGCCTGTCCTGCATGTCTGGTTCCAACTGTTTATGAGATTTTTCACTACTTTTACACAGACTAACTTGACTTTAGCCATTTCATTTTATAAATAAACCAGAAAGTTGCTAGAAAATGCTGCTCAGTGAGAACAATCATGATTGCAACTTTGCAAGACTAGTGAAATAGTTTTGTCCTGCAGATACTTCCCTGCCTAAGTGGCCTTCACTTTGCCCACTTCTGCCTGTACGTGATGACCACACCTCTCCATGTTCCAGTTCTTTCAGCATTTCGTCTTGCAGCCAGTCAGCATTATTTGTTTGGTTTTAATTGCATGGAAGAAATACAAATTATAGCTATTTAGAGGACCACAGGATTATTACTTCATTTATTTTTATGTTGCAGGGCATTCCACTTAGAAACGCATTTGTACATTCCTGTGTTTCTCAGGCTTATCTGCCTATTTAGAGGAATAAACAATGCAATTTAAACGATGACAGAATGCCTTCACAAGAAAGCTAGTGCTCTTTTTCAGGGTTATCTTTCAAGTGGCTGTCAGTATCTGAATCATCACACTTTTCCAAGTGTGAATACAGGTCTTTGCAGTGTTTTCTCACAAATCTTTTCTATCTGCTGCTCTGCGGCTTGTGTTTTCTGGTTCCCGCACCAACTTCTGCACATCCTATTTCACCCCGTGCCCATCTCCCTGAGGGATGGGCATCCAAGAGTTTGGTTATCTGTGATAATTTTGTCCTAAATACTTCTGAGATTTTGTTTTTACTTCTAATCCTAACAAATATTTCTGTCTTTGTGCCTCCTTATCTTGTTTATTCTTGTTTTCTGGGCTGACAGGGCTGTTGAGAACAGGGATGGTGGCTATATGTATTTTTTTTAAAAAAAGGCAAAATAAAGCAGAAATTTGGTTTCTTTTGTGCTACAGAGCTTTTAGAATAGTAAACATTTAAAAATATTCAGCACAAAGTAAAAAATGCTCAAAGCCAGGGAATTTTTTTAACATGAATTGTTTTCTTTTTCCTAACAGAAGTCAGTTTTTGAATTATCAGTCTCCTCTGGCTGTGTATGTTGGGATTACTTGAAAAGAAGGAAACCAGTCTGTGCTATACTCATGCCGTAATGCTCCAACAATGTCTCTTTATATAATCTCTGTTTATCAGATTTGTTGTGTATAAAAATGGAAAGATCATACATATGTTGTAGAAAGCAGTTAGATGCCAGGATTAAGTTGTATTTATGTGGTATTACCTTCAATAGTAAAGCAGAAGGGTTTGAATGCGGTGGAGAAGGTTTCATACTGTGGTTACAAGAACCTTTAAAATCCTTTTTGCAGCAATAGCTTTTCTCTGCTGTTGTGAGAAAAACTACCTTCATGAGTTATAGCTAAAACTATTTCCTTTACTATTTCTTACAGGATCAGTGTAAATTGTTATTACTCAGTGTTTACTCGAGTATAAAAAGAATTTGACCCAGCGGATTTAAAATAATGGTAGCATTTGCAAAGCAACCCTTTCAATCAGGGTGTGTTTTTCACTAGTGGGGAACAGAAGCAACATTCACTAAAATGAGAAGCCACCCTACTTTTGGATCCTCTGATGATGATGGGGAGCATGGTGGGATTAGTCTAGTTGTTTCTTTGATACCAGCAGTGTCAAATGCATGGGATTATATGCTGGTTTTAAATCAACATTTAAAAAACCCTATTAGCTGTTCTTTAAGTTCTCATTTCTTACAGGTCTGTCCTCCTGGCCTTCCTCATGTGTTTGTATTGTGTTTTTCAGCTGTCACTGGACTGAGCTTCCTGGTTCCTCCTTCCATCGTGGGTTGGACACCTCCTGGTAGCTCATCTCTGCTTTTCCTCTGCACCACAGAGCCACAGAATCCACTTGTTCCATTCATTTGTCTTGCAAATGGTTCAAAATCTCCTTTTCCACTCAGATTTCTCCTTTGACAAGAGAGATCTGCATAGCTCATCTTTTTCTTGTTCTCTTGGATTGTTGGTGTGCCTCCAATATACTTCCCCTGTCCCCATTCTGACCAGCAAAATGGTACATTTTTCCTTACTTCAGTCACTCAACAGGATTGACTTTCATATTTGGAGAAGGTTGGGATGGAAACGCTCTACATCTTTCCCCCCAATCACTATCATATACGTTAGTCGACTATGCATAGGTTGTCTTCTCTCCATTCCATATCTAGGATACCTGTTGCTGTTTTCACCTCATTTTTCATTTTTTTTTCTCAGAACTCTGACCCGGAGTCGTCTGTGATCAGCAGTGATGCTTAGCACTCTGAGCTCACAGGCTGAACTATACAATCCTGGTGATCTAAGAGATGCTTCCGAGACATTACTGATTTTTTTACAGAAATTGAGCCTTTAGCAAATGACAGTCCCACTAAGGTATATTTGAAGGTGAGCTGAATATTGATACCATATGAAATCTTGGTCTTCAGCTTAACTTTTGACTTGAAGTGTGCCTTTCATGCACTTTGCTTGTGGGCATTGAGTCGAGCACAAGAAGATCGCTCAGAAAATTCTTCCTGTTCCTAAACTGGCCAGGCAAAAAATAGTTTCTGACAGTACTGTAGCAAAGACATTTAGCAGTCTTGACAGAAAGGAAAGCAATAAACCAAACTGTTGATTCTCCTGTATGTTTTTCCCATAATGATTTCCTTGGCCCAGCATCACTGGTCAGTCTACAAGCCACTCCTAACTGCTCTCTTCAGAGTAGCTGGTTTGGAGGTTTTAAGCAGTTGTCAGTGTTGCCCATCCTTTCTTGGACACCAGGACTGTGCCATTCAAAGACTCTAGGCACTCTTTCCCCTCATAACAAATGGGGTCTCTGCAGCTCTCTGATTTGCAGTCTGTCCCAAACAGAGTTAGATTAATCATCCAGCGCCGCTCTCTGCGTAAAAACTGGGTCGTTCATATATTTGTAATAAGATTGGGATGCTAACAAATTTGTACTTATCTGCATTTAATTCTTCCAGCAGCTGATGGAGAGGGAGATGAAAAGAAGTGACAGGCCTGAGTCATGTTGTAAATCGTGTCTAGGAGGGCTGACTGGCTAAGTTGCCTCAAAAGGCAGTTCAAAAGGTCAGGGCTGAGG
The DNA here is from genome assembly GCA_947846985.1 of Fratercula arctica. Classification (NCBI taxonomy): domain Eukaryota; kingdom Metazoa; phylum Chordata; class Aves; order Charadriiformes; family Alcidae; genus Fratercula; species Fratercula arctica. The sequence continues at coordinate 27,749,408 of CANTUZ010000009.1, forward strand.
AATTGAGATATTCCCAGGGCCATTCCCAATAGGCCATTTACATGTGTCCACCTATTCGGGGAGTGAATAAAATGTAATGGTATCCTACTATTGTCCCTGAATTAGAAGTGTTTCTGTCTTGAAGTTACAAGAATTATTTCCTCACAACCGAGATGCGTATTGTTGGATTGGATTGAGATGAAAGTTTAATTAATATTTATTACTTTTGTTAAGACTAATTTTGCTCAGATACATTTAAGTTATTACAAGAAGTTATAGGCTCACTTAATAAGAACTCCAGAAGCAGAATTCACGTTCTTTATTGCTACAATCAAAGAAGCATCCTTGCATATCAAAGCCTTAACGGCAGCTTGTGAGCCTTTCCATATTCATAGACTCCTTAGCCTGGCAAAAAAGTAGCCCCAAAGCAAAGGAAGCCACAATAAACATAGCAATGCTGAGAAACACACTCTTTTATAACCCAGGCATCTGAGTTCCACATTTGGGTAAAGTTATATATGTTCATATCCCACTGTGCCTAATTTGGAGGTGCCTAATCCACTAACTATATTTATAGCACTTCCATTTTTTGAAACATTGCTAGGGTTACACTGATGCTACAATAGTTGATCAAAATCTTTTGAAATCATATAGAGTTCAGAAACATTGTGTCCTAGCCCTTGTGGCAAAGCAACCAAATTTGAGATGAATTTAATAAAAATTTGACGTCTTCCTCAGAATAGACTCAAACTCTGAAATAGCATTTTAACTCCTCTCAGGTATCACCTTCCCCTTCTTTTTTTTTTTTTTTTTTTTTAAGACTTTTTTTCTTTCTATTATCAGTATACTTTTAAGGACAGAAGCTAGAAAGTTTAAATAGCTGTAGTTTTCAGTTTCTGCCTGGCAAAAGGAGTAAACTGTGTACATTGGTGTAATTTATGTGATGAGTAATGTTGCTTATTTGTATGTCCATGCATTTTATTCCCATAATGAGGATTCATCCATATGCCCAGGCATTGTAAGTGGTACAATATAATTTGGCAATGGGATTTTAGTTCAAAAAGGGGTGGCAGGCATTTGTTTGAGCAAGGGGGTTCATGTTTCCGGTCATGTTTGACCCTGGGGTTCATGTTTCCGTATTTTCTCTGCAGAAATCGTAACCTGTACAAAATGCATTCGTGAAAATAGACTTCACCAGAGCAGAGCAGGAGAGGCTGCTTACACAGAGGGATGGCTTTTTGATGGGGCCAGTATGACTTGCAGAGAACGAGCGTACATTCTGTCAGAAAAGGCATATTCCAAGCCAATGAATCAAGAGCCCCCGGGCTGTGCTCATGATCCCAAGCAGTGTTGCTGGCTCGGAGACAAATGGAAGCAGGGTAGTGACCCTGAAGGTGAGTGCAAAGTTTGGCAACCACAGGAAGGCAGGACAGTCCGGTTGGCTGTAGGAGCTGAAGCTGAATTTTACAAAATAGTGCATTCAGTCTATATTGAGACAGAAGCTACAGGACACAGCCAATTTATACATTAAAAATGTATAAAAAATCAGCAAGCAGGTTTTAAATATTTTGATGCCAAATCTGAATTTGAGCAGAAGTCTTTCCCCTGGGAAGACAGCAGAAGACAAAGCAACAAAAGTAAAAATCAAGAGATTGATAGTAAAAGCAAAACAGAGAGGAAAAGATATCTCTTCATGGCAAAGCGAGGTAATTGCATAACTGTTCCAAGTGGAAGAGAAAAGGTCAACAGGCAGATGACAGGCTGGTGCACAGAAAGCTTTTGCCTAGCAGGGGACAATATTTCACTGTGCATTGGAAGAAAAATGAATGATTATGCAGCAGTGACTAAGAAAATGCCAAACTGTATGGACAATATGAGAAGCTGAGACGGCCTGGGTAAGACTATCCCATAATGACACCCGTGTCATGGTGAGAGACATCTAAACTGTAGGACATTTGAGGTAGCACCAAACTCAGCAGAGTGATGGGAACAGTGTCAAAATTAACAATGAAGTCATACCAGATGGCAGAAGAGGGAGTCAAGGCCAGGAGTTGGCAAAGAGAGGGAAAATGTTAGCCATCAGCCTGTCTGGATAGCAGCAGGAGGGATGAGATATATAAGCAACCTGGAGGACGAGCAGGACACTACTTAACAGAATGAAAGCGTAGCAGTGAACAGATAGGGATTATACATCTCAAAAGTGGGAGGTAGGTTTGAAGACCACAATATGTTAAAAAGTATAGAGCTGCAGCTGGTTTGTATCAAAGACCACTTTCACAGGACTATGTGAACTCCCTGGCCTCAGGGGGGCAGAATGAAAGAGCAATTGTTCAAAGGGAAAATGCAATCAATCTGGGAACTTAAATGGGAATGAAGTCGCAGGAGGGAAAAAGTTCAGCAGTAGGATAATGATTGCCTGCCTTGGATTGTATTTCCAGGCCCACAGCTGATCATGAATATTTACTCTTCTCAACCTCTTCCTTGACTGAGTTTTGGATGGGGAAAACTCCTTTCTATTCTCAGTTTCCTGCAGGGTCTCACGTAGGGACCAGTTCACCTCTCCACTTGACCTCTGAGGTTGTATGCATCTTTGAAGAGGTCCCCATTTTTCCACCATGTGGTCTAATGGTAGTCTCGAAATCATTCAGGTTTCACAGAAGTCAATTATTCTGTATATGTTAATATAATGCCCATAACACAAAATGGACTGCATAATCTGATATAGATACAGAGCACTCATTTAAAATCGTTCTGACAAATGTGAATTGTAGAATATTTGTGTTTGGAGGGGCTGTGTGGAGGTTTTCGATCCAACCCCTCCACTCCAATCGAACTTCAAACCTAGATCAAAACTCCTGGAGGCCTTGGCAAATTCAGTATTATGCCCAATAGTGCTTCTGTCCAAACTTAAGGAGACATTTTTTCACTGTGAGGGCAGCCAAGAATGTGAACAGATTGCTGAGAGAGGTTGTGCAATTTCCAGTTTCGGAGATTTGCAAGCCCAGACCGGATAAAGCCCTGAGCAGCCTGGTCTGACATGAGAGCTGACCCTGCTTGGAGCAGGGGGTTGAACTACAGACCTCCTGAGGTCTCTTCCAGCCTGGATCATGCTGGGATCATACAAGGAGCTATGCACCACAGCTAGTATTCAGATCTCCCACTCACACACAGGAATTCCACGCTGAATATTGGAGTAATTTATCCATTTTGTTCCTAAGGAACAAATATTCCAAGCACATCCATTCGTGAAAGGTAATCCTATGCTTTCAGGAATAAAGATTCAGCACAGGAACCTTCATAAACTCCCTCTCAGTAAGCAAAGTTGTTACAAATTTAGTTTGTTTTTCTGCTGTTGCTCTAACTTCTCCAAGAGCTCCTTTGATAAGCCATCATCTGTTTGCCCTGTAGACTCCCTGGCAAGCATCCCACTTCTACCATCTATTATTAGTTTAGAAGTTTGTAGGAAATTGTATCTCAAGTTCTTTTTGTCCTGATTTATTGTGTGTTTACATTTAATCAGACAGAAATTGCAATCCCTCCTTTTCTTCTCGTTTGGACATGACTTCAGGTTTTTGAAGGATGCCTTATTGCTTGTATTATCATCCCTCACCTTGCTGTTTCACTATGCGAACACTTCTCTGCTCTTCCAAAAGTCTTTTTTAACAGGTGGAATGTATTTACTTTAAGCCTCCGCTGTGTCTTTAAATAGGTCTTGTGGTCTTGGTTCAGATGTCTGGTAAAAAAATAATGTAAAAATTAAAAAAAAAAATCTAATGCTGTTAATGTCCCAAGAGAAAATGAAGATAGAGGTCCACAGCTTGTTTGTAGAGGAGGTTGCTAAACTCCCTGGGCTCAGTGGCTGGAGGGCCTGTGTCCAAGGCCAGCTCTGATATGGTGCACCCATGTCACCTGGGATGGGACTGCTGCGGGGAGGACTGTGAAAATCCTTACCAGGCCCTCTCCTCTCTGTCGGGAGCTGCCTTTGAGCTCAAGCCCGGGCCCGTGGTCATTGCCAGAGGTGACGCTGTAGCTCTGTCTGTGCCTTCCCATGTTTGATGCCCCAGTCCTGACCCACCAGACTCATCACTGCAGACTTGTCCAGTGATTGGACCTGACCCCGGTCATTGCCCCCAGACCTTCTTCGGTGGGGACTGAGGGAGCTGCGCCTTGTCAGGAGATGGCAACATTTCCCACCTTGGAGCCAGCTCACCTCACCTTGCAGAGCCATCACTCTCCTCCTGGGTCTGTGGTGAGGAATGACAGACTCATGCGGCACAGCAGACTCTGGTGTGGGCAAAGTTAGCCGTTAGAATTGTAAAACATGGCCGCACCAGGAAAGTTCAGGCTGGCAGTTTGTCCTGGTCTGAGATAGAACAGAACCAATTTTCTTTTCAGCAATTTTACTTTTCAGCTAAGTCTCTTCTAACTGCACTTTCTAAAATCAACAGCATATTCTTCAGAGAGTGATATTAACAGCATATTCTTCTGGAGTGATAACGCCTGTTGTTTATAGTGAATACCAAGGAATGGTATGCAGAGAGGCTCCTGCTTATACTTATTGCTAAAACAACCAAGGCCAGCTAACTTTGTTATGTACCAAGTTGGAGGGTTGGAAGTGGAAGAGTGTAGAGGGGTCGCACCTGCAGGGAGGAGCGGACAGGACACCCAAAACTGACCAAGAGGGTATTCCATCCCATTGGCATCATACTCAGTAAAAAAGCTGAGGGATCAAAGGGGTTAATCTCTTTCTTCAATGGCTGGTGTTCAAGGAGCACTCTGTCTGTTTGTCTGCCATGATCCTGATCTGTGTGTTCCTGGATCCAGTTCCTGAGTTCAGCTCCCATCCGTCGCTGAATCCAGTCTGGGACTTTTCCCACTGCCTGCCAACGACATGATCATCATCCTGGGAGCTCAATACTGGTTTTGTATATGTTGTGTATATTTCATTTTTTTCTTATTGATATTATTATCTTTCCTTTTTAATATTAATATTTCATTGAAGTAGTTTTAGTTTTCTTTTCAACCCATAAGTCTCTCCCTTCTCTTCTGGGAAGGGGGAGAGAGCAAGGTAAGGAGAGCATCTGTCGTTCGTTTAGTGGCCAGCCCAGCTCAAACCATGACACAGTTTCCTCAGTTTCTCTATTTTATTCCAGCACTGAAGATCTGTGAAACAAGTGCAAGCTCTTGTCAAACCTCGCTCTGGGTCTGAAGGCTGTAGGGGTGACCAGGACGTCTTCAGGGTAGGATCACTGCCTGCTGGCCTGCACCGGGAGAGCGTGTCCTTGGCTATTAACAAAGGTCTGTGTTTGATTTCAAGCAAATCATGAACATTAAACTCCTCAGAAGTAGCTATTTCTGCAGTAATAGCTAAGTTATAGCCCATACACTGAATGAAACCAAATTAGGGCTCCATGTGCAGTATTTATTTGGGTAATTTCACTTAACCTAGCCATCTTTTAATTCCTTTTATAACTTGATTTAGTAATTCCTGAAATTTTTTTATAGTTCCATTTATTCAGAAGACCACAAGAAACCTGAACTGAGTAATTTTTGGTTTCTGCAGTTTTGTACTTCAATAGCAACAGAATTGTCTGTACATAAACTCTTTAAACAACAGACATCTTTATCAGCAATGTTAAGATGTTTATTATCTTTGTAGCACTTCATTTGCAGGACACTGCCACTCACAAGAAACTGAACTGATTTGTAGTCAAAGTAGTGATTTTGGTTACTTTTTGATTTAAGAAAAAAAGGTAACTTTTAAAGGGACAAAACCATACTGTAGTAAAGCAGAAAGTAGTTTAAAATGGTAATTTATCAAACTAAAGATTTCGGTTTGGCCAGTGAAATGCTGGACTGTATATTAATATTAGCCCTTAAAAATTGCCAATGGTAATATACTTCTAAGGAAATATACTTCACAGGAAAAATTAGGTTATATTCCAGCCAGTTAGTATCATGGAACAGATAAATTAATTCCTTGCTTTCTTGTCAACCCAGTAATATCAAGTAACCCTTTTCAAATGTTCATGTAATCAACGGTTTTTATGCTGGTCTGCATGTAATAGACTGAATCATTTTTTCTTTCAAATACAGTCTTTTCAGCATTTCTTCTGTTCTTACAAAGTGTGCAGGAAAAAGTTGTTTTTTGGAATCACATCCCACAGGTTACATGCCCATAGAAACAAAATTCGCTAGAAAGGTGATGCAGGTTTGTGCTTTATTTTCATGCGACATTTTTTGAGGAAAGTAAAAAAGAAGTATTTTGAAAGAAATGGAGCCACTTACTACCACATCAATGGAAAGAAACAGAGCAAAGTTCATCAGTACACATTGCTGCGGTTACTTGCCTGGCCTTTCTTTGAAATGTAGTATCATGATGGTTGTTGGAGCAAACTCAGTTATCAAAGGCAGCCGTTGCCATGACTGCTAAGGCACAATTAACTCTTGCAATGCACGGAAATGAACTAAAGGGAGTGAGTGATGGCAGCTGTCTATGCCAATGCCATGGTACATGGATGGCAAAGGAATCGCTCTTGTTCTATACCATGATTTTAAGGCTTAACAAAACGCAGCACACACTTCAAAGTGAGGAGCTTTCCAGGGACTTTCAATCAGCATCTCAAATGTGGCTTCAAGTCTCTACAGACACAAACTGGAATATCCTGATGCAAATTGCATATGGTTTTGCTAAAATGGCAGCGGCACTTAAACAGTTCCCTTCCATCTCCCTATTGTAAGAATTTTTTTCAGGTGTTTCTTTTGTTTAACATTGTCTGAGCAGTTTTGTACAGCTGTTTAACTGCTTTATTGGCAATGAGGAAGGGCATAAAATCTGTTATTGCAAGTGAGAAAGAAACATATCCTTAATGTGCAGCTGGAAAATATGCACTAAAATAATTTTAAAAAGCCCTTTACATTCAAGGGCCTTTTCTTTCCCTGCTTTCTTCCATTTCACTAAATAATTGCCACTACTGCCATAACGCAACAATGTCAGGGGGGAAGAGCTAGGAGGAACCGCTGGGGCTTTTCAGACCTATAGCCATGGAATGGACAAGCAACAGGACAGTTTCGTGGATGGCAACACCTCTGTGGGGCACACAAGAAACCAAGACGCTGAACTCATCCAAATCACTGGGGAACAAAATAAGGATGAATGTGAGGCACAGTAGCTCCCCAAATCAGCTTTATCACCAAGGCCTTTATAGTGGGGAGCTATGCCTTGAAAATTCAAGCAGTGGGCAAAGCCGTTTAAGGAAATGTTTGATGAAGAGCCCCTAGCCCTGCAAGGGGGAGCACTTCTGTACTGTCCTCCATAACAAATCATTGCTCTCCACTGCCTGCTTCCAGAATTACCCAGTCACTGGTTGCCTTCCGCTGCGGCCACCCCAGCTTGGGTCAGGGAGGGTGAAAGCCCTGCTGGGCCCCTCAGCGCTTGCCATATCAGTCCATGCACATGCCCTTCTCCTCTTTGCTCTCAGATCTTCTCCGTGTCTGGGCCCACCGTCATATGGGGTTTTGCAACTAGGCATTCCTTAATTGCTTATCAGCAACCGTGACAATCAACCCTGAGTCTTCAATGTTCAGGCTTGCGCAGTTTTTCTCACCCTATAATTTGCTACAAATTCAGCAGTACTAATTTTAATATTTAACACCAAAGCACCATATCCTAATATTGACCATACAGAAGCTAGCAAGACAGGAGTAAAACAAGCAAATGGGCTGCAACACAAAAGAGAGGTGGTAGCTAGGGACCTGAGCGTGAGCTGTCTTGACAGCAAACACAGAGGCATGAATAGTCCTGAGTCACTTCTACTTGTTTCATGGTGCTTTGTTGCCACCTGATGGCCTGATGCAAGACTACAAGAATGAAATTTTAAAAGGCACATTCTTTTTTAAGAAAAAGATGTCTTGCATTTCATTAGATCCACAGATAGTTTTAAAAAAGCTTTTCAGCTCAAAGTCTTTTCATGCCCTGCTAACACGAGTCTCTAATTTACAGGTAATAAATTACTTTTCTTCGAAGTGACAACAATAATTGCAATATACGCAACAACTATATTTTATTTGTATTTAGAAGGAATTTCTCTTTGTCTTTTGCAATGTTCTTCCTTAAGGTAACAAGGTATCTGGAAGATAATGGTGTCATCAGGCCTGGAATGGCCACTAACACGATAATGCTGGGTTGCTTGATCCATCCATCCTCATATTCCCCCACTAGCCACGATAAGCACTCCTGTTGCCCCTCAGCCTGGCCCTCCTGACTACAGAAGCAGGTTTGCCTTGTGTGACATAGTCAATGTCCTGCTTCAGGTGTACTGTTGAACCCACAGGGATGCCCAGCAGGCACCCTGGACAATCCTTACCACATGATTTGCACATGTTTTTGTCCCTTTTCCCATTTCTTGAGCCTACATTTCTCTGTCCTTTCCTTACCTTTCTCTGCTCCAATCCCCTCTCATTTAAACAATTCACCCCCAATTATCTTTTTTCCTAAAGGTCTTAGTTTTCCTTCATGCATATCCAGCTTTCATATTTCTGACATCCTTGCCTAGGTGATCTTGGACCTATATAGTATTAGCAATGCTGCTGGTCTTGCAAAGCTCTGCTCCCCAAAAGGTTCTCAGTGCTCCCTCCAGCCATCTCTGAAGTCTGTCTCTTTCTCACATCACTCCTCTCTAAGCACTGGTGAAAACCCATGCCTCATGGTGCCGTCTGTAAGTTTTGCTGGCACTGTACATTGTTATTTGTCACATGCAGCAAATTACTATGTTGTGTCCAGTCACTGTCAACATCCTTTTCAATGAGTGTAACCTCAGGTCGGGGCCTGCAACCTTAAAGGCAATTTTTTCCCTGCTCATTCCAGCTGGTTTAGCCACGTAAGAAGCTCTTACTGGCTGCTTAATTTCTTTTAAAAATACTGAGGCAAAAATACTGAGGCTGAAATGTTTTGGAACTAAGGGACTGGGCTCTACATTTATTGCTCTGGTCCAGTCCTGGTGGCTGAAGGGTGGGCTCTGTCTTGGGACTGTCAATGTGGCTCGCAGAGGTAAAGGGAGCATGAGTTAACTCATATCTGGTCATGGGTATGGATATGAAGGGATAGTATAGAAACTGGTGGTTGCCACCTCTGCTTTTTATGCAGATGGCTGAAGGTGCTACAAAGAGGACCAGAGCAGGCCACATGCTCATCATACACAACACCTTTGGTTTGCGGCAGCTTTTAGACACATACAAAACAATATGTTACTTATCAGCAGTCTGAGGAAAGTGGCTCTGCCAGCTCTGCTTAGAAGATCTGTTTCCACAGGCAGTTTTTTTCTATCTAGGGTGCTCTAAAGTGTTTCTTGAATCCACAGTCGCAGAACTTCTTCTGAGGGCATCACATGCACCATCAGATCACATTGCTCAGCTTCTTCACTGCCACACGGTATCAGCTGTGCAGGGGGCTCTGATACTTTCTGTAAAACAAATGCATTCACTCAAACACCCTCAGGCTGATGAGGTTGTCTGTCTGTCTTCTACTTTTCCCCACAAACCCTTCCTCTCATCTTTCCTGCCACAACTGCCCAGAGACCCGGTGCTCAGGAACCCACAGCCACAAAAGCTGCTGCCTGCATTCTCCCTTGAACTTGACAGCACATTTAAGCTACTGACTTAAACATATTCCTCCTGAGTGAGCGAGAAAAGAGGCTGCTTTTGATGATTGGTTTCTCCTCACCAAGGAGGTGAGAAGCTCAGCTAGTACCAAGGGACATGGAGCAGTGCTGCCGATGACACAGCTGTTTTGTTCAGGGAGCAGCTGGTCAGGCAGGGTCAGTCCATGCCTCCCAAGCTGCTTCTCCACAAGCCCCAGGAGCATCGTCCCTGTTCAGGGCTCGAAGCCGAAGGCAGCAACAGCCGTGCAGCCATCTCATATGGGCTGCTTGACCCCTGCAGCTCAGCTCATCACACTGGAATGAACAAGGTTCCATATGCATGTGTTCACTTTTTCTGCCTGCCCCATTCTCCTGTGAATACCCAGCACCCTAAAAACCAAGAAAGTACAGTAAAAAGAGTTACCAAGGTGTCCGGTGGGACAGCAACAGGGCAGCAGGAATACTGAAAGATTTTACTTGTTTTCCAGGTAAGGAAAAGCAGGGTCAAAGCAGCCACAGCAAAGCCAGCAGAGGAGATGAGGGCAGTAACCAGCCACATGGATGTGCCACCTAGAAATAACAGAAGCAGCAAAATTTCTCAGAGAGACTGTGAGGACAAACCACAATGCAGTCAGCCTGCACCCTCTGTGGCTGCTCTTCCCACCCCACCCACCCTGGTGAGATCCTTTGTCAGCACGCTCCAGGAAAGAATACCAGTGCAATGGGGCCACACTTCTAAGTCTTCCTTTTTTACCTTCCCCAAGGAACAAAAGGGCAGCATGTTTGCAAACAAGACAGGAGATGTTGCGTGGAAACAAAAGGAAGAGTTAGATGCTGGGGTATCCTTCTTGGGCATGACTACACTGGGGGCAGAAGAAGGAAGGCTGGCTGTTACCTTGTGCCCTCACGCACTGTGTCTGGCTGAAGCTGCTGCTTCTGTTGATTGCCTCGACGTATGTCTGAGCTTTTACACAATAATCAGGTCCTGCCTCCATGGTGTCCAGATGAACCACAGAGCTGACCTCTTTCACCACCGTCTGCTGCATCTGCCACAGGCCCAGGAGAGAGAGCATCAGAACAAAGGTCAAGGACCTAATTGAGAACAGGAATCCTAATATGATGCTAGCCCAGACTTGCTGGGAGAAAAGGAAAGAGCAGCCGGAGATGTCCAAGAGGACTGTGTGAATAAGAGGAGAGAGGGAGAAAACCAGCAAACAAGGATGCACAGTGGAGTGCAGAATGAGACCACATGCGTCTGGAAGGGTAGGAAAAGATGGAAAGGGGGAACTGTGAGACAAAGAGGCAGAATGATCTGACTTTTTTGCTGGGATACCAAAACCATGCTGGTGCTAGCATGATATGACAGGAGTGCCAGAACCATGCTGTGATAGGGGTGTGAGAGCTGTGCCATGACTAGAGCACAGAGGGGGGATGGACTAGATTAGTAAGGAGTGAGTGAATTTGGTGTGTGCAATTGTAATACACTTCAGCAACCCTTAAACAGCATATGAACACCAGTACATTATTTTCTTGCAATAAATAGGACTCCATTAACTGCTAGCAAAATGAAGTTGCTATTCCCAGTCTCCCCAGTCATGAGAGGACAAGTAACAATTAGCTAGTTGCTCCTAATTCTTGCTGTGTTGCAGATGCAAAGCCTGCATTCACAGGCGGCCTGATTAGCCTCCAGCATCACAGACATACAGACATATCCAACAAGCCCACAGGGCTCTCCTGGCAGGGCAAGTCCTTCTCTCCATCAAAAGATCCTTCTCCACTGAAATGTGATCTTGAGGGCCATTAGTTCAAAAAGATTTCAAGGACAAAATCAGGTCAATGACTACCCAGGGTGTGTAACCTCTTGCAAAAACATCAAATCAGTCATGTCAAATGCGACAATTATTAAAATAAAAATTAAGAATCCCAGCAGATAACTGGACATGTACTGACCCGCAAACCTGAAGCTCGTGACAGTCCAGTTGGTAGAAACTATTCTGAAGTTTGGAATTAATGTTTAGGTGATTAATAACATATACTGAATAAGAGTTAACATTTTATTCATAAAAAGCAATCAAATACAAACCTATATGGTTTTTTCTAAGGTGTCAGAAAGCTCATGGACAAGGTTGATCTTAGAATCATAGAATGGTTCGGGCTGGAAGGGACCTTAAAGATCATCTCGTTCCATCCCCCTGCCCTGGGGAGGGACACCTCCCACTAGACCAGGCTGCTCAAAGCCCCGTCTGACCTGGCCTTGAACACCTCCAGGAATGGGGCAGCCACAGCTTCCCTGGGCAACTTGTTCCAGTGCCTCACCGCCCTTACAGTAAAAAATGTCTTCCTAATATCTAATCTAAATCTCCCTTCTTTCAGTTTGAAACTGTTACCCCTCATCCTACCATTACACTCCCTGATAAAGAGTCCCTCCCCATCTTTCCTGTTTACTTGAACTACTTGTTTACTTACATTTCCAAAAGGTAGTAAAAATCTATTGCAAAAACCTATTAAGCTAACAACCATGGGATAAAAAGGCATCAGAGCTCTGAGTGCACTGATCAGGCTGTAATGTCCCTGACCAGCCCTGCCTGCCTCCCCCCCCCCCCCCCCCCCCCCCATATTCACCCTCCTGTCCATGGCCTTCAGTCACAGTCTGAGCTATGCTAGAGGTGTGTCTCCAGACTTGTCTCCAGGATGGACCTTTGTCCTCCAGCCCTGTCTCCTTTTTGCTCCTGGCCAGGGTCTCTGGACAGACCCTGGGCCTGGTCCATTGCTTGCCTTGTCTGGGGCTGGTGATGGACCCAGTTACCAGTACCTGGTTCTGCCCACTGTGGTCAGACCCTCTGGGTCTGTGCCTCACAGGGGAGGGCACTGCTTGCACTGGGATCACCCTTGGCTCCTGGCTTGCCTGCTTATAGAGTGCAGCCCTGCTCCTGCTGATAGAAGACAGACTTTTGTATGGTTAAATTGCTAATCCTTTCTCAGAGTGAAAGGAAGTCATGGTGGAGACTGATGCAGATCTGTGCTCACCACCATATTACTACATATGATCAGTAAGAAAAATGAAAACTGATACATCCTTATAATACTAAAAACCACTTCAGAATAATAAAGATGATGGCCAACTGTGGAGAACTGCAGGAGGATCTTGTAATAAAATGACAAGTGAAATTCAACACAGAGAGATGCGAAATGAAGCTCATGAGAATTTTTCCCCTTCATTTTTACAGTCAGTGACTGGACTTTAAGTCGACCATCAGAAACAGGAACTTGGGGTTCAGGTTTTCTGGAAAAGTCAGTTCTGTGGTAGTCACCCATGTTAACAATTGCTGGGAAAATAAAAGTGTGAAGACTTGTTTTGTTCTATTGTGCTAACCCATAGTGCTCCTGGACCTTGAACTGTGCAGGTTTACTCCCTGCCCAGCTTGGTAAAGGCAAAAATAGCTGCAAGGGCTTCCACAGGGAACTACTAAGTAGTCTGTGAGTCCTTGGCCTGGAAAAAGATACACAATATAAAACTATTAGAGTGGTGGGGAAAGCGAATAGGGAATAACTGTTCTCTTTCTCTTCCCTAAACCAAGATTCAGACTGCACAACAGTTAAGCTGCAGAACTCCTGACTACAGGAAGCTACACATGCTAAAAGTTTACATAGCTTGAAAACAAGAACAGATAAATTAATGGGAAAAAAATTCATCAAAGGCTATTAATGATACCATTTCTGGCTCAGGAATTTCCTGGAGCTGTGTCTCTGAAATCTCAGAAAATAATCTAAGTGTAATTACATGCAGGCTCTCTTCTTATTATCTTCCTTGGTCATCTCCATTGCCCATTGTCAGAGAGAAGATACTGGCGTTGATGGTCCCATGATCTGACTGCTTTCACACTTTTATTTTCTTAGGTGCTATGTAGTCACCAAGTACGCAGGAGAAAAAAAAAGAAAAAAGATGTCTAGTGAAAAAAGAAGGACTTGAATGGAACATAAATTATCACTGCTTCGGTATTACCCAGGTGTAAGCAATGCCCTCAGCTAAGAAAGTTACAGCTCACTGTCAAAGTCAAGCTGTTTTACAAAAATGTGAAAAAACTGTCAGCACCTCAGTGTGACACCTTAACCTTGGTCTGAGTAAACCAAATGATGTTCAGAGAAGAAAGCCATCATAAACACCGTCAGTTCCTGACTTCCGTTTTCTTTCAATAGTTAAGGTCCCTGTGGGGATTCCTCTTCCCAGAGAAAGAAATGTGGAAAGAACAGACGAACTTCTCCACAGGCATAAGAGCAAACCATGAGTATGTGCAGAGGACTGTGGCACACATTGACTCCAGGCAGGTCCTCCAGCCTCACAGCAGGAGCTTGGATTGGGAAACAGGTCCTGGGCAATATTTGTAAGCTTTCACTCTAAGTGTGTAGGCTCTCTGTTATTGCCCAAAACCCGAGGGTAAAACTCACCCTACTCTCCTGGCCCTTCTTCCAATAGAGAACAAAGAACTGAAACGCAGGCCCCATGTCTTCCAGCTCCACTAGTAAATGATACCCATCTGCTATGACCTTCATCAGAGGTGGGGTCAGGGAGGCTGCCAACACAGAGAGAGTACCATTGTCACATTAGAGGCAACCCTTAAAAACTGTCTTCCTTTTCCCAGCTAGGAGAGGAAGAGAAGCTGCCATCATGAGCACAGTAACATTAATCTGGAATAATAGGTGGTTGCTTCAGTGGGGCAGAAATTTCTCTCTGCTCTACCTCTCAGTATGTCTAGATACAGTAGCAGACTTTGAGCAGGAGGAGGACCATGACTGGCATTGCAAACAGGAGTTTGGTAATAGCTGAGTTGCACAGAACTTGAAAGGTTTTGAATTTTCTCCAGTGGAGGAAGTGTCTGGCCTGAGGGTCCCATGTGATCAGCAGCAGCAGAACCAGCTGGGCGACCAGAAGTTGAGACACTAGATCACACCAGTTCTGCTCCTGGGCATTAGCTTAGCACTAACATACAGAACAGGAACTGTGAAACCATTGCTTCTTCATGGGAATTTTGGCAGTTATTCAAAGGTGAAGGAAAAGCAATATGAGCCTCAGGATAACTCTGGCAGTTCACATAAATCCTGATTTTCTTTTAGTATCTATGTTGTTTTAGATAGACTTGGGCTGATGACCTGCTGTGACTTAAGTTTTTGTAAATGTATGCAAGTAAATCTAGGTGATTTTCTTCATGCTTACTTTGATATTCAAAGCTTGGACTGCTGCCCATCCCAGACTGAGAGTTGCACTCTAATAGTGACCTCAACAGAGGTTTTCCACCACAAGATTTTTTTTTTGCTGGAAGCAGTTGACTACGTGGCAGAGAACAGGTAATGATTCCAGAAAACCACTGGAAATAGTATGCTAATTTTAGGCCACAACATGATCCTTGGGTCGAGCTTGGTCTCAAGCTTTGCAGGAGTTGGAAGGATATGGATAAAATACCCTGCATTGCTAGGACTGCAGCAATGCCACTGTTTCCATTTTTCTTTCCTCTTCTGAGGTTACTTCATATATCTGACAATATGGGAGGAGGGAGTCAGGTCTGGAAGGGAGTGGGATTTCCAGGATAGCGGGCAACATGGCTGTTTTCTAGAGTAAGTGCTTCAATAGGGTCAGGTTCTGGACCCTCAGAAGTGACTAGATGACATGGATTAGATGGAGCATTGGCAGCAACCCTGATTGATCAGAAGTCTTTGAAATCAGGGGCAAGAAAAAGCCAACTTGCCAAAAGAAATGCCTGGAGTCTTCTTACCTATCTGTGAAGCCCTTGAAATTCAAGCCCTGTAAATTCAGCCCTGCTTCAGGAGGAGCTGACGTCCAAGAACACCGCATGGCTGTCTAAGAATGAAACATCCCAACCCAGTATGAGAGGAGCTGAGAAGCAGGAACTGCTCTGTGCGTTTATGGGCTTTGCGTGACATGCATAGTACACAAACATGTCCTTGAGCAATCCCTCAACACCGAACTCAGAAATTAACACACCCAATACAGTTTAAGCCAAATAGCAGGACTCACTTGTGATGCGATTGAAGAAACCTTTCAGGGTGCCCCACTCTGATCTTCTAGCACCAACATCTGCCCTTACACGCAGGTTATAGGCCACAGTGGCTGAGATATCCTCTGTGATGTTACACACAGTGGCTGTGATGAGTGAACACTCACAGATGGGAATCCAGCTCTCATTGGCGTACTCTCGTTCATACTCCCTGAGGAAAAGAAAGCAGACAGGCAACAATCTGATAGGAGATATATCTGTGACATGGGCTAAGACTGCTTGCTAGTTCTTTCCAGGTAAAACCAGTACTGGGATACACTGGGGCTGAAATACCAGGAGTATATGAAACCAGCATGGGTGTGGTTTAGATCTTATCTAGAGAAAACCTCCCAGACCAAGCTCGTTCATGAGCCAAATGCAACATGATACTGTAGGAGGTGTGGATAGCCAATGCAGTATTGATGCATCAAATCCTGCCCACTCACTTAACTTGAGCATCCCTGGTAAACCAAAATTCCAAAGCCATACTGTGATAGAAGTCATAGCTCAAGATGTATCAGAAACCTCCTGTAACGTGTGTTAAATGTTTAAAAGATTAACACTGAATAAATCTCAAATGTTTTCTCTTTCCTCTTCTAAATAAACTAGCAACAGGTAGTCCTCCGAACTTTTTAATTCTTTGGATAGAGGCGGTTTTCATATGTGGGCTTAATGCACACCTTGGATTACTCAGGTATCTATTAACCTGTAAGCAGTCTCAGAATCGGAGTGAAAGGATTTCTTTTCCACGACTTGTGCTCAACAGCACTGGAGTATCAAACTTCTCTTACACCTGTGAGCTGAATAGTGCTCCAGACATCCAAACAGTGCAGGATTTTAAGTCTAAGTAAACAGTGTTCAAAGAGCAAAGAAGAAGAAAAAACCCAGAAGTTACCCCTGAAACTCAACAGAGTATCTCACAGTTTCTCCACGGACGATCACAGGACTCCAAGTTAAGAAGTGTTTCATGTTGGTAGAAAGAATAGAGATATTCTGAGGTGCTGGTAACAAAGCATCTTCACCTAAAATTCCCAGCAAAAGACAAAAAAAAGAAAGAAAGAAAAAAGGTATATGAACGTACTAGAAAAAAAACTTAGAAGAATAATGCAAAACTGTGGTTTGCATCAGAAATACACACGCTTCATTTCACTACTGTCACTTCAGTGTTTGAAAGTATTTTACAGAGAAGAAATGACAACCAAAGAGCAAATGACCGGGCAGTTAGGCTGGTGCTTACAGAGAGGCAAAGGATGTCTTTTCATTATTTCAGAGTTCTTCATTGTATTACTAAAACATTGAGAAAAGGTCAAACTTTTATAAAGCCATCCAATTCCATTTTAATGAAGTCAAGTGAACTCTATAGACTGTTCCAATGGATGCCATGGTTCGAAATGGTGCTATGTCTTCCCAGGCTTGACTGGACTGGACACTGTAGAAGATCCTAGCTCTGGTACGGTTTTTTCATGCTGCAGGATTCTAAGAATGTAAGTGCTTGTAGGCTGTAATCAAAGTACCTTTTAATAGAATAAACTTATTCAATGGACTATAAATGAAATTATTACATTACTCTCAGATCGTCAAAGCATAAGTATGGGATGGTACCTACAGTGTAGTTAATTTTATCTTATGACATCTTAATGTAAAATCCTTAGCAGCGTTTGGACCAGAGCATAGAAGGCAGGATTCCCCACGGGCACATCCTGCACTACACTATGGGAATGGACTTATCTCTGTTCTGCTACTTTCCAGTCCTAAGAAAATTATATTCTTTCTGCACAGCAGGGAATGGTTCCCAAGGAACCACTGGAAGGGAGGAATGGATGCAGCGCTTTCAACCAACCCAGCATAGCCGGGGTCATTTCAACGCTCTCCCAGAAACAAAGTAACTGTCCTATCACAATATATCTATGTTACCTAAAGATTATTTCCTAATTATTTTGTTTAATTGCACGTATTTCACTTAACAAGGTCCATCTTCCATTAGTCTTTAACTGGTGTCTTCTTTTAAGCTGCATTTACAAAGTTACCCAGCTAATGCCAGTTGTTGTATTCAGGATCAAAACCAGGTTGACAAGTCCATGAGCACGTTTATTTTCATGACAAGTATTCTTTTAAAGCATTAGAACAACAACATCCATCTTTCTGCCCTTAAAATATTCCCTGTATTCCTATCTTTATAAAGTCACTAACAATGTGGAGAACCTTGATGCCAACTCTTTTATAATTCTTTGGCATAAGTTATATGGTTCTGTTGACACAGTGCTTGGCCGTTCTTTAAACTAAAAGTCAGGTATCTCTGGGATGAGGCGCTTTCTTCCTTGCCGTTTAGATAGCAGAAGAGTCAATGTCTGCCATATCAGCAATTCTATCGCTTCTGGCCAGTTAGTTGTTCATTCTACTGCCAAGGCACTTTTTGTCTGTTAAAAAAAAAGAAGTCTTTCTTGACCTTCACTAGGCAGCTCAACCACCCATTTGGTCTTTTGTATTCTCCTTGCTTCTCAACATTTAGATTGTGTGCTACTACTTTTCTTTGTACTCTTGGTTCCCATGTAAATCTGAGGAGTTGGCATACCTAAGTGTGTGAATTACACAAGAGACTTCAGTCACATGATCAGACACTCGTTTTTCCGCAGGACTCATACACACAATGATGTTCCAGGTCTGAACAGGGGTGAACTGCACTGGAGTATTTCCTAATTTTTTAAGTCCTTGACTTTAGGACTTCTTGGATATATATTTTTTTGTATTCAACAGTACTGAACCCTATCTTATTAAAACTGTCTAGAAAACAATTTTAAAAGAAGACGATAGTTCTGAATTGGACTATCTACCTTTTAATAGCTAAAATATGATTTTGTATGTGGTTGAGACCAGTCTTCATTTCCTGGCTATGCTTTGCTTAGTACACTGTTTTCCCGGTTTGCTGGCAAAACCAGTGACTCTTCTACTGGCACAGTGAGACCTGTCACCTCTCTTCAGCTGAACCGCAAAAGTTTGTACCCAGACACTAAGGTTTCTTTTTTCCTTTCATTAGGAAAAACTCTGGACCTAATGACAGTGTATGTGTCTCTATTAAAAAAGTTCACTGATTTAGGTTTCTGTTTGGTATTAATACATTCAGGATGGGCACAAATTCTGCTACTCATAAGAATTCTTCTCTAAGAAAAATAAGATACATAAAAATCTAATACTCATGTGTTATCTACAGAGCACATTTGCTGATTTTTACAGGGCCACATACCTTCTGTGGCAAAGCTATAGCACACAGCTGCTACTCATTCAGTGCCACGGAGTGTCTGCAATTTAGTGTCAGAAAACTAAGTCTCCAGTACTGCAGGTAAGACAGTGGTGTTGGGGCATAGTGTTATGGACATACAGATCATACTAGTTGGACATCTGCCTTCAGATGAAGGGAACTGCATCCCTAGAGAAAACTATTCTTTACCTTTCATAATCATAGAATATAGAATCAGATATCTGTGTGGGTGTAAGTATACACATATGTGTGTGTGTGTAGCTGTTACATGAAACTTATGATTCAGCTTTGGTATGTGTCACTTGATTGTATGTACAGAGATGCTTGTAACTGCACAACCATGCCCTCCTGCAAACACAGTGGAAAGACCACAGGACCAAATTAAAACTGTGTAAAGCTGAAACTTGAGATCCTTTCATAACTTATAGAATCTACAGTTAAAAAAAGAAAAAACCCAACATTTTCGTAATCAAGTCCAGTACATTTGTCCATCTTACTTTTCGGTTTAAAATGACTTAAATAAACCCTGATAAAATTCCATTGCTTTGGGATAAATTTTTATACCCTTCTTTCTCAGTGAATATAGAACACAATGATACACAACATCATTACCTGCTGTTACTTCATCACTACCATCAGCACTACTTACTGTTAAATGTAAGTGAACACTGCAAAAATATTAATAAAATTACCTCCTCATTCATAATAGTCTCTCCTTTCAGGGGCTCAACAAACACAAGAAGAAACAGTAATGCCAAAATCAATGTTGCATAGTGTTCAGGAGTGCTTTACCTCATCTATGCTTTTTCTGGCATGCCCCTTAAAATTTTATATACAGGCTGAGAAATACTTCCTTATTGCTGCGCTGATAAGCATTGTCTTTTAACTTCCAAGCATTGTACCATTTAATCTCCTTTTTCTAATCTGCAGGACAACAATGTCACCAGCTTCTTATCTTTAAGCATGGTCTGCCTGTCTGCATTTGAAGAAATTCCAGTGAAGGGCAATCTGACAAGGGAATTCTGAACCCTAAATATTAGTGACACACACAAAAAAAATGAGTAATGTCTGTAACACCCTAAAAAGCTGAAGGAATTTCTTTGTAAGCTAAATGGTGAAAATGAAAGCCATACATCTTAAACTCCTAGAAACATAGCATTTTAGACAATAATAATAAATTACGCTAAACCATCTCTTTAGCTATAACTCTAACCTGAAAGCTCTGGAACATCCCCTCCCTCATTTACCAATTGCACAAACTCACTGCGGAAGGCAAGGCCCTAGTACATACACCCTTGCCTGTTTTTCTCCCCAGCACCCAGGATACAAACCCTGGACTCCCAGGCTCGACAGGAATGCACTGTCTTCTAACCTGGTGTGTGCTCTGTGCAGCCGCAGGGGCACATTTGGACATAAACATTCAATCAAAAATGCTCTTTGCTCGAAAAGGTGACTAGGACACAAATTTTCATATTTCAGGCCAAGGCCAAGAGAATGGGAGACACAGTGTAAGTTACCCCACTTTTCTCTCCTACTGTCTGTCACAGTGTAGAAGACAAAATTGGACGAGTATGCAGCTGAGCAAGGCTGGCAGTCACTACACACAGGTAACATGGCTCCTGTGTGGAAACATCACAACTAGCCAGGCCTTAAGCAAAAATACAGTAAAAATAACCCCAAATTTCTTTAAAGAATAGTTTCCCAGCTTTGCCACCTTTTAAAAAGCATTTATCATAATCTTCCCTGTTCCACAGAATAAACTTTCAGAGAACATGCAACTTGACACTGAGTCAGTGGTTTCCATACCTAGCAACTAAGAACTATAAATTGTTTTGCTGGCCAAGGAAGTTACAGAATTATTTTTTCTGAGGCAGAGAACAAAGTGGAGCAAGACACAACCTGAATTCAGGAGCTAAAATAGCACATTTAGAAAGACAGAACTGAGCAAAATCGGAGCACACTGGCAAGCCATATTTGCTTTCTAGAGGACTGACCATCACAAAACCATTGAAGTGTCGTTAGGAGATCTGAGCTCAAACTCCTTCTAGGAGATGTGCTTGGAGCCTGGCATTTACTTGAAGAAGCAGATTACAAATTGCACAACCTCCTCTCAGGGTAAAGGAGACCCTTAGTGAACATTTTTGAGATATTAATTAAGACTTTATACCCTTCCTCTCTGACCCCGCATCCACTCCACAGGCAGGGCATCCCCTGGGCTCAAAGAGACCAGCATTAAAAGAGGACTTGAAAGTTCAGCTTCTGACAGAACAGCAAAAGAGCAGAGACAAATACAATATTAGTAAGTTAACATCCTTCAAACTGAAGCTCCCCTTTAGATTTCAGAATTGACTTGCAGAACACAGAATTTATGAATTGTCTTTTTCCTTCGCTTATTCTAGTATTAATTCTAGACAAAGAATTAAAATTCAAGATCACCAGACATCATACTATTTGGCTTAAGTTTTGTAGAGGCATTTCTAACAAAAGGACAAAAGCCTTTTTGTTTCTCACAACCCCTTCATCTTCTGACTTAAGTCAACTGAAGATATTTTAGCCATTTACCTGTGAGATCTGGTGCAATCAGAGTGCCGAGGAAGAAGCAGATGAGCTTTAGTGACATTTTGCTCACGCTTGTCGCTTTTTCCTGCATTCATACCCTGTCGCACAGCCCAGAAATTTCCCTTCGTCGACAGGGAGCCCTATCTGAGCCAGCCATGATGCCAGTGAAGTGGAGACTTCAGGGGAATATTGTAAACACTGCTTCTCTGCACCAGTGCCAAAGACGTACATACATTGTTTTTAAGGGCGTAGTTACAGGGAGTGCCTGGGCAATCTGATGCCAGCATTTCTTTACAGGTCTGTGCAACTGCTCAACTAGATGGCCTAATTCTGTTTCACTTAATTAGCAATTATATGCATTAAACAAAAACATTATAAGGAGAAAACAGGATTCATTGGATATTTCCATGCAGTTTATATAGCTGTAAATGCTCATTTTTCTGCTCATGCCCCAAACTAGATAAATTATGATGCTTTCAAGCACCAGGAAGTTCCCCGGTATTACTAAGACCTGCCTGTAACCACAGACCTTCCACAAAAGACTAGTAAAGAACAGCATGCCCCTGGGCTGGCAGAAGGAAATTCTGTGCTCCAATATATCTTCAGTTATCGTCTACTATTTTTATGGCAGTTGTGTTGGGTGTGTACCAAGGAGGATATTCTGTTTTCAGGTCTGATTTGGTGCATTTAAGAGTATTAGCAATAAGATAATATGCTTCTGCTGGGATGCAAAATAAGTATTTGCAGAAGAAAGGCAAAATTTAATTGTCAGTTGGAAAAAAAACTGTTTTCTTGTTGTACCAAGAAGGTATAAATAAGGCAATACTGAGTTTTGAGTTATCGTTCAGTTAGGCCTGGGCAGCATATCTGATTCTTCACTGGTTTATATCTTGCGGTGCCATAAACATGGGGATGTATACACTCTGATTAAATATTCAGACATGAATTAAGAAGTATCTCAAAACCTACATGATCTGTATTGAATTATGCCTCATACCATTCACTTTATTACTGAAACAGATGCACAGAAAAGAGTTTGCATACAGCTTGCAAGAACTATATTGGGATCAGGTACACAGCTAGAAGTTTTTCTTTCCAAAGATTTCTCGTCTGTGAGCCAGTCAGCTCCTTTTCAAAGGTGGGGAAAATTAACACAGCCCAATATCACAGTTATGAGCAATAAAAGAGGTAGAGCCATAATAATAAGGATTGCAGCTGTCCTGAGTTCTCAGCAAGCCTCTAAAATGAAAATTATAGTAATATTACACTATATTTCCTTCCTTGATTATAGCCACCTAAGGCACAACATAAGCATAGAATGGATTTGTAGGGCATCTAAAGAAAACTTGAGGTGGAAGTTGAAGTTAGTGCATACACAGGGCTAAATTGTGCAACACAGGAGGCTTGGGATAAACGCAATTATTCAGATTACAGCAACAATAAAATAAAAGTGACAAAATACCTTCTGAGATTTTCCCTTATTTTGAAATGCTGTATGGAAATACTTGACTTGAAAGAGATAGAACTCTTCCAATTTTACTGTTCTGCTTTCAGAATGTTACCAGTTTTACAAGTCATTTTGAACTTGAAGAAACAAATGTTTTGATAACTTTTCCTTCACAATTATGGTTTCGGTGAAATATTTTTACATTATCAAGCATGTATTTCTAAAGATAAAAGTTATTAAGCATGTATTTGTAGAAATAAACATCCATCTGATCAACTTTGGTTTGTAATGCTTGCCTTGTATTTCTGGTAAATGAGGCCAGTGGTTATGCCAGTAAGCCTGGGTGTAGAGAACTGATTCAGTTCTTTTCTCGCTTGCAGATTTGGGATCTTGGATAAGCAACCTGATTTTTCATCAGAAAACAGAGCACTGGACTTAATTAAAACAACAACTTTAAGCACTAAAAAAAAAAACCCTGAGAAAAAGATTAAAAATTCACAGATCAGTAGAAGTCAGTCAGAATGTGAACCAGATCAGTAAGAAACTACAGGTAATTTCCACCAGTTGCCTACTTTGGAGGCATTCTGGATTATTTTTGCTGATACAAATCAATGCAAAATGATGCAAAAGTATTCAGATGGTCAGTTTAGCACAGTTTGCCATCAGCATCACAATCATTTGCTCAGGAGAGGGACAGAAATGAGATTCTGTTGCATC
This sequence comes from Fratercula arctica, assembly GCA_947846985.1. Taxonomy (NCBI): domain Eukaryota; kingdom Metazoa; phylum Chordata; class Aves; order Charadriiformes; family Alcidae; genus Fratercula; species Fratercula arctica. The sequence goes on from CANTUZ010000009.1 coordinate 27,773,054, forward strand.
AAATTTGACTAATATAATTTTGATGATACTCAAAATCTACATCCAGAAAAAAGACTGTACAGCCCTTGCCATGCTGTTTCAAGTCGGCCACCAGTTTAACCTTGCCAGGAAATAGTGGAGAGTTGGATAGAAAGGAAATTGGCAGAATATGTAAAGAGAGTTGAGCTTTTGGTATGTTCGACACAAATGGGACTCCTAAAATAAATTGGCAATAAATTGATTTATTGATACTTGGCTAGATTTGGCTTTGCAAGGGAAGATAAGCAAAAGAAAGACAAGGAAATACTGAGAAACTGTGGAATTTGTCACAGAGTTTTAGCAATTTTTGTAGCAGCTTGCGAGGAAAAAAAGCTGCCACTACTGGGAAAGGGAAAAATTGGCTGCCCTAGGGTCTGTGAGTATAGCTCTGTTTGTAATATGTGTGATTGGACAGAGGAATTCTAAAATAGATCATGACATTTGCCAAACGTTTGCAACAATGACATTCAGTTTGTAAAACAGAGGAAATCAGCAGTAATGCAAAAGGTAAGGAAAATAGTTCAATTATTTGCTACTATTCTGAAAAAAAAAAAAAAAAAGCTCAAAACCCGAAAGGACGTTTACAAACATAAGGCTTGCTGATAGATATATCAACATTTCCTAAGGGAATACCCAATTCAGAACGATATCAAAGCAAAATATGTAAATCTGATTTGTTTGCTTACACTCTTAGTAAATTACAGCAAGTTTAGCTGTGAGGCTAGCTATTATGTGTAACAGAGTTGCTAGGTGAGTGAAAATCATCCAACTGGTTAAGAAAGCTTGAGAAAAAACAAGCGTGCTGGGGAAGAAGTAGTTACCAAGTTGAGCTATGCAATTAGTTGCAGGAAGAGAGAATATACATGAAATAGGCACTTGCTCAGAAATGAGTTTGAAATGTGTGCTGCTAGAACTTGAGAGGGAATTTCTGATAGCCAAAGAGATAAAAGCTAAGAATACTTGCTTGGATTTCCTTATGATACCAAACATACCCAGTCAATATCTTACAAATTCTGTCTGAGGAAAATCCTTTTAAAGATGTACATCAGGTGAAACAAGAAGTTGACAGACTGTTTTCAGTGATGAATTGTCCTGCATCTGGGGACAGACTTTTGGGACTATTGCCACTGTGGTAGCCAAGAATAATGTTCCAGCAAAAGATATAGAGGGATAGCTTGTATATAACTTGCAGTCTCAGGCAGATCTTTTCTGTATCTAAAGGAATGATGATGGAGACCTGTTCTCTTTGCTTGGCTTTTTCAGATGCAAACAGTAAAAAGGCATAGTTACAAAATGTGAACTGGACGGCCTTGTTAAAACTTGCCAAATACAATATGTTTAAGGGGAAAATGGACAAATGTGTTTCCAGAGTGCTTTCTGGGTTTGCTGCGACACGGAACTGAAAACTCAAGTTGCTGCAATGTAAGGACTCAGAGTGGTCTGACTAGGAAGCTGTTCTCCTTTTAAAGAACAGGTCACACTGCCCTGGCAAAATGCATCATTGGTATTGTAGGAAATCAGATTATTAAGTAGCCTCCTCACCATTTATCAGTAGAAAAAGAGAGAAGAGATTTGACAGGTAATTGAGAAAACGTGTGAAGAAATGCACAAAGAACTGCCACCTTAGTGGAAGTGGAAGTGGAACATAGATTTAGGCAAAAAATACATAGCTACACTGGTTCTCATGTGAATTATAGAAAAGGATTTGAAATTAATTTATCGGTCTTATCACTTACTCCAAATAAGCCATACTGTGGAAGCCATACCTGATTCAATCTGCATTTTTCACATGTGGTTATTTGCAAGGAAAATGGCTTGAAGGAACAGAAAAGAGAAGACCCCGGTGACAATTTTAAAAGAAAGTCTTCAGCCATATTTGAAAAGCAAGTGGACAGGGTTTCATGTAACTACCTATCACAGCCTTTGTTATACTTAGATATCCTGGTGGGTGCTAAAACATTTGAATAATGGATTTATTTACCTATGTTTTGTGATAAGCTTAAGCTGCCAATCTGAGACAGAACCTAAGTAAGTGTGAATAGTTTAGAAAAAGGTCATTTATCTAGACCAAATCACTGAAGAAGAGATTTCCTCTGATTAGGTGAATGAAGACTTGAAGCCTTGCAAAACTGACGAACATGTTTGTAGCCTGTCTTCTGTAGATTTCTGCAGAGCTTTGTTGTTATTGCAGAATATTTGTTTAAGAATTTACAAACATTGCAAAACCATTACGTGGACAAGAGGAAGAAGACAATGGTATTTTGGGAACCAGTGTGTTGCTCATTCTCATGACTGGAAACATTTCTAGCAACTGCTCTTATTCCAGTTCCCTCATAGTTAAAAATTAGTTTCTTTTTAGTGACACGTGACTGCATGGGTGTTGAAAAGTAGCTTAAGAGTTAGCTGAGTTCTCCGTGAATACAGTAATTCTGATCCTGCAACTATTTTGTTGAGCAGTGCAAAGCTCAGTGTGGACTAATGTAGCCGAGCATCAGCATAAATAAGCTGCTGAGCTTCCTGCTGCTGGTAAATAAGCTCTGTTGCTCTGGCTGAAACAGGTGTCTCCACACTGCACCTCAGTGGCATAGCAACTACTGCTGTTTTTACCAGTCGGGAACAAGGGAACAAGGCTGACAGAAGAAAATAAATGACTAGAGGGAGAAGTACTATATTAAAGCACAATTTTAAGTTCTTCAAAGAGAAATTATAGCACTACCTGAAAGAAACTCCTGGTTGTGGTTAAATCTATAAAACATTTTTAAAGCTCTTTATAGGGAAGAAGTTTGGTCAGGATAGACAATACATCCCTGAAATAGCCCTGTAAATTCAGGAGTCTTGAAGGATAACTGTAGTACATGGCTGGAAAAACTGCAGTGCCATGCTTTCAGACCTGCTTACAGGTTTGGGCATAGAGCTAATACAAAGCCTTCTCAAACTGGGACACTAATTGCAAATATTGCCTTAAGTGAGAAAACAAGGAATTAAGTGCTCAATGAAATGAGTGGATTCAGGAAAAGATAGTCATGTCTTGTTGTCCCGTAATTAGTCAAATAGCAAAACTATGTGTTTTATTCATCCAACTCTCTCCCAAGACTATCATCTCTATTCTTTCAGTGCTTCCAATTATGTAGGTATTAATTTGCTCCCTTCAATTGAATGGCAGTGTGTAATACAGACAAGATAAGTAAAAGAGCTGCTGCTGTGGTACTCAAAATGACAGCAGCTGAATGTCTGATTTTCTCTTTTGGTCTTTCAATGAGCATTAGAGACCCAGTATGGGACACAGGATGGACTCTCGGAAGTTTACACATCAGTAGATATGTGGATACTGTCAATGGTCTGAGCTAAATAATTCTGTTTAAAAACAAGGCCAAAAGCTCTAAATGTCATTTTTACGTTCATATGATCATTACCAAACATCTAATCTCCTTCGTTAAAATACATGGAATCCCTGAAATCAGAGTGAGACAAAGGAGAAAAATCACTCATATTTATTTAATGCTTGTAATACCAAAGGAACTCATATACTTAATTTCACATGCAAAGGTCTATTAACACTGTGGCTGCTTCTATATATGTAATGAAGTCCACATGGCATCTAATAATATATAGCAATGTACACACAATTATATATCAGGGAGTGAAACTTTAGGTGAATTTGGACAGGCTGTAACTTCCATAAGAAAGGTGAGGAATAGCATGTAGGTTCACGAATGTACTTTGGTGTTCTGGTATTGAAGCATTCTGCTGCATGCTCTTGGTGTTGACCATTTCTTCTGTTGACGCTCTGCAGAAGTTTTCCTAAAACTTACACCAGAAGGAACCTATGTCTATTTAAAAACAGAATAACTTTGAATTATTGTACTGGCTATTAGACCTGGTTGTTCACTCTGTGCTGAAAGATAGACCATGGCTTGGATTGTACTGCAAAATAAGTGATGCCTAGTGTTCCTGAGACCTGTGGAGCTGTTTGTGGTGGTACAGCAGGCCAGGTTGGAGAGCTTTAGCTCTGCTCCTCTTCCCATTTAGTTTGCAGAGTTCCACAGACATAATTTAAAATTGTACCAATAGGGGTACAGAGGTCTGGGAAAAAGAACTTCCTATGAAGTAAAATAGGAAACAGGGACTTTGAAGGAGCAAGTACATCTTGCTCACAGTTCAAAGCAAAACCACAAATGAACGATCTGAGCTTAATACCAGAATGTTGAGGTAACTGAGTGAAAAATTAAGGGAAATAATGGTTCTATCTAATCCTTGCAATTTGATTTGAACAATGCACTGCTTTGGTGTGATTTCCAAACAAATTGGAATTTATTTAATTATTTAGTGTTTTATTATGATATGCAGAGGAGCTGACTTCCAAGGAAGACCCTCAAAACAAAAATTTATGTTAAAATGCCTGTGGTAATCTATAATAGAAAATAGCTTTTTACCCCGTTGTTATATTACATGTTATATTAATATATTATATATATTAAATGTTATATTACAATATAAAAAAGGATGGGGATAGAAAGAAGGGGAATTTAACTGTGATTCACAGAGAAGGTGACAGCCTATGCTAAATGTTCCCAGGGTCAACAGGATTTAGGAATTGCTTTAGTGGCCACTAAATGTCACTGTTGCTCCACAAAATGGCTGAAGGGACCTTATTTTGTCAAAGATAACTTTACTTCTGAAGACAAAAACCTTTGGAAGCTATAATACACACTTGTGAATGTATTTCTATTACTTTCAGATGAGACCTATCCCAAACTAATCCACCTAAGAAAGAATATTAATTTTAGAAAAGTAGGCACTTCGTTAACCCTGTCCACAAGATTTTTTTAAAAAAGAAGCTTTTTTTTTTTCTTTAAAAGCCCTTGATTTCTGGTATGTTTTCTAGAACCACAAATAGAGCAAACCTAGTGTATAAAAATTATTTTTTTTTCAAAAGTCAGTAGGAGAAGCAAAATAAGGCAACTTTATGTAAGAAAAAATTGGTAGAATGTTATTATAGAAATCTCTGAGATACATCCAGCAACTCAGTGCCAAAAGACAACCTGAGAGTCTTGATTTTGGGAACAAGCCTAATGCTTATTCTAGGGAGGAGTAATATTTTCCTGTTTGAAAAAAGTATCTCTAGGTTGGATGAATGTTTAAATAATTCAAACTGGTCCAAGAATCCCAAGCACGGTGAACAAAAGAGTCTTGCAAAAGACATAACAGAGATACAATTAACAAAGAAGATACCTTCTTTCTAGAGGGCAAGATGTTTTTGAGAGTTTTGCTGTGTATATAGCAGTTGCTTTTCATGAATTCCATCTTAGATTTTCCAGAAGTAAGGAAATATGGAAAGAGAGTATAGGTTAGAAGAAATGGAATCTGGAAGGATTTTAAGAAAAACTGAGTTAACAGGAAAGAAGTAAGCATGCTTTGAAATATTTATGCGGGTGTAGGAGCCAAACAGTAGTAGTAAAAGTCTACTGGAGTTCAGAAAATATATGTAAGCACTCAACTAAAGGAAAATTCTTATTGTAAATCATGTTTCTTTTCTTACTCATCTCTTTTTTTGAATCTGATTATTTCTCAGGACACTAACATGGGAACTGCATATTTGTTGGTCTGAAGTTCATCTCCTCCAATTACTGTCATTTTCTACAGCATGACCTTACATTCTCTGTTTCTTTACAAACAGCCAAATTCAGTGGAGTTGCAATAGAGTCAGTCTGGGGAGAACTTCTTCCACATATAAGGTTACAGCCTGTGGCTGAATAAATCATTGTGCGATAACTAATACTAATTTTTGATTCTCAAGTCTCTTATTGTATGCAGCACTATGGCACTTGAATGCCTTCTGTAACTGTAAAATGTGCTCATGAACATAGGTTTACTTCTCTGATTTTCAGAAGGTAAAAATGGTATGCATTTCAAGATTATATATAATATATGATATATACTGGAACTACATGGGTGAGAACAGATTGCTATTTTATAGAGTAATTTTAAAATAAAAACTCCCACGCTATCCCTGTATGGTCCCAGTAACTGCCTGTAGAGGTTTGTAAGATCATCCATACTGAATACTCTGGGCAGATGCAGGAGTGTGCATATGGATGTCTGACTGTTCTTAATGTTTGTAGGTTTATGACAGAAACCATCCATTATTGTTGTCAAAATTCTGTGTTTGGCCTGATGGTCAGATATTGGCAGATGAATACGGAAGTAAATTCAGAAAACACTTTTCACATAGCCTGCCATTGGGACTAAGGATAAGAATACAAGAATTTTTAAAGAAGAGAATCCTGTTTGTCTGTTTGTGCTGAAGATGTCTTCAGGAATAAAAATGAAGAGGGAAATGAAGAGGGAAAAAAGAAATATGTCAGATAGCATAGCTGTGACCAGTCAGAATAATCCATCTGGTATTCAAAAATTGTATACTAGACAGTTTAAAACATGTGCTTAAAAGCAAGACCATTAATTCTACCAAATCAGCTCAGATTTACATTTTCTATTTTAGTCTGTTACATAGGTTCGTATACTTCTCTTCTGATCAACACAGGCTATCTAGCTTGTGAAGTGTTTCCCTTTAGATGAGTTTCTATTCCGTAACATGGTGCTATTGCTACTGAGGCAGTAGTCTCCTAGTCTCTAATACTTGTTGCTCAAAAAATATTGGCTTGGATTCTCTGCTGTTGCTACTCGTTATCCGCTTCAGCTACCAATGCTTCACAACTCCTGGAATGCCATTTTGCTATACACCATTTGAAGTTTGAGAAGATCAGAAGGATTCTCTGACCTCTGCCTCACATTAATAGCTTGGACAAAGCTATCTGCCACCTGGTAATAGCTAAAGTTCAGCCCACTTAATTGATACCTCTTATTCTTGTCTGTACACAGTAGATGAGCTTCTGATCCAGTTACACAGGTGCCAGCACCACCTGCTGACATCTGTCTGCAGTCTTGACTTAAGACGAGACATCACACATTAAATAAATGGGTGGAGAAGTGGAAGAGGAAGGATAAGAGAAATATAAGGTGCCTATAGGAACAAGGTGCCTTACCCTCTGTTAGAACCCAATGCTACAAGCACATACTTTGGATACAGCTAATATAATGTTAGCATAAACTTCATGATTTCTTATTACTATATGTGAGCACGAGGAAGAGAACGAGCATAGGCAATATACATTGAATGAATATCTTCAAGTTAGCAGAACTTGTATTAATAAAATTTAAAATATAGTTCTGTCTCATGCTTCTGTTCAAGGAGCCTGCTAATTTTCTTAACATTTGCATGGAAGAAAAGTTAGGGCAACCTTAATTTAACTTTGAGCAAAGCCTGAATTTCTAAGGGCCAAAGTGTCAGTTTTCACAGATCATTGATCTATTTCAAAATAGCCTTTGAATAGCACTTTGAATCATTAATGAAAGGATCACATTTTCTTCTCAAGGTACAGGGAACGGTGCTGGCACAGAGAAATGTTTTGACATCCTCTCAATAAATTTAGACTAGATACAGACTCTAAAGTTTTATGATTTCTCTGGCCATCTTATGCTTAACATGCCTCAGAAGTTCTGAACTGCTGCCTTTGATTTTGCCACACCTCTTTCCTATGGTTCAAAAGGGAAAGAATCAGAAAGGGGACTCTTATGAGCCTCCCTCTATGCAGCTTCAACTTTTGTCCCAACAAAAGATATTTTATATGCAGCCAGATTCTCATCTCAAATAATAATTCCATTGCATTTAATGGTCCAGAAGTGAAATCCCTTCTCATTTTTCCTGTTCTGAGTGACAGCAGCAGTTGGTTCTGTGAAACTCCAATGTGGAGATGCAGAACTGAAACCACCACTGAAATGCAGTATTTTATTTCCCTTTTAATAATAGGCTAACAAGATGGATTAAAAAAAGAGTAATACTTCTTATTATGAATAATCATCTATCTACAGCTTATACTGACTTACAAACAGAATTTATATCTTTCTGATGAAAGGCCTCAGGTGATATCTAAGTGAACCTGCTAAGAGAACATATAAATTCAGTGATCTTTCTTTATCATAAAGTTCATTGTTTTAATGACCTGGAGAAACTATAGACCTTCAAAATGCTTTTATTTGGAGAATTTCTTTTTGCATCTTAAGATATCTAAAGTGCCTAGATTTCTAGAAATGCAGAAAAAACCATAGACCAAAATATATCCTTCCAATGTCTTCCACTGTAATCTATTATCCAAGGCCTTCATGCATACTACATCATCAGAGCAATGCTCTTTGATGACTACTGAGTTCTTTTATAAATTATTCATATATCTTTGTATATCACCTACTGTGGCATCAGCCAGGGACAAACAAATATTACAAACATGGCACCAATAAAAAAGAATGCATAATCAGTCTCTAAAAATTCCTTATATTCTGTCAAGTCCTGCACATCACTGTAGAATACTAACAACCACTGGACCCCTCTAGTTTGAAGGTCCCCTTCTACAAAAAGCACATTACTAAATATTATTTGACAAACTGCAGCCCATTTTCTACTTTCATAGATATGATTGATTCCTTTTGAACATGGGGTTTCTTTTTTGGGATTTGGGGTATTTTTTGTATTTTATTATTAAATTTTTAAATCTTACAAACACTTTAACTAATTAACCTTCTTGTGGTAAACACATCTGTTTGAAAACTGTTCCTTCCTTCTTTACCTTTTGAAAATGTAGTACTTTTCTGACTGAAGAGATGGGAATGGATGCTTTCCATCTGATTCTACAGCCTGACATGGTCACATGATCTGTTCCTTGTTAAGGATTGAGCAGTAAGGAGAATGTAGACTCATTCATTTACTCTTCTACTGAAGTAACATATATGCTATCATTTGTAGTTCCTATAACCTTCACTTAGTAGTCCAAATCATTTCTTGTGCTTTATCTTCATTCTTTTATTTAGCACAACCTAAGAATTACCCTGGGATTCATAATCTCTTACATAATGCCCCACCTAGGTTATAAAGCTGTTCTCAGTAATCCAGAATTTATATGATTCCTTTTTTTTTTTTTTTTTTTTTTTTTAAAGAAATTAAACTCTGCAGACCCAAACAGCAAAGAAATGAGATTTGTGAGGAGAACAGAACTGGAGATAAGACTGGAAGGACTGCTTTGATCAGCTCTAAAGTTCTTCTGTAACTGCTGCTCCCCTAGAGTCTCTGCACACCTTTTGCAAAAGCGTGGGAATAGGTTTGAATGTGTTTGGCTACCATACTGCAGCAATGGCAAAAACAGTGTCTGTGTCACCAGTGCAACCAAATTCACCAACATTCCCCCAAAGCTGAGCAGATGTTCAGCTCTACCATGGACAGGTATGTCAGACCCTGGGGTACCCCCTAATTTCCAAACTGAACTGTCTTGCAGATCCAAGGGCTTTTGTTATCTTCCAAAGGCACAGTATTTTTGAACATCTAAATTCAAACAAAAAAAGGGTGTCTGCCTCACTTTTTTCCCTACAAATAGTGTTTTCTTTTAGTTCTTGTTGCTGCTTACATTCTCGGTTTTTCCTTTGATTCATGTATATAGTGATGTATAAGCTTGGCTGTTCTTCTTTGCTGTTTGTCATTCAATGAAAACTAAATAAAATGGTACAAACAACTAAAACAATTTAAATTTACAAGGTGAGGCACCCCTTTAAATGGTGAATGTCTGAGATTTTGATTACTTTTCCCATATAAAATGATGACTTCATGAATAAATAAAAGGAGTTTCCTTAAAGCTGAAACGCTTCCAGTATACTACAATCATAGAATACAGAGAGTTCTCTGTAGCAGAGAGTTTTGTGTCACCAAAGCAGATGGTTGTTCTTTCTAAAATGGTAAAGTCTATAAAAGCCCAAGATAGAAATAACTGAGCAACAGCACAGATACTAGTGTAGGGATCACCTCTCCATTTACAAACATCAGATTATAGATGTTTTGGTAGGTCTTAAAAGAAAATCCTGATAGCTGTGCTGTGATTAACTGACCTTATAGGTTAACTCTGTATGGAAATTAGAACAGGTCTGGTGGAAGCTAAAATGAATAAGTAACCCTGTTAGGTTGTGTTTTCTTTAGTATTAACTTTTTATCTTTCTTTCATTTCTGGTAAAGATGAATGTTCTTGCACTCACAAAAGACCTACTTGGATGCAATTCAGATTTGAGCACCTCCAAGAGGAGGGAAGAAACCATGGGCTCCAAACTTCAAGCCTCATTAGTGTCATCTGTAATCCTTACAGTGGACGTAACAGGCTCATGGCCTTGTTGCATTCAGTGTTGTTATCTATAAAGAAGGATGTCAGAAAGTAGAATGAGGATAAACTGTACAGAGTATAACTGAGATTTTTATTTCCCTCTAATTGCATAACTTTGTTAATATTGCTTCTCTAAAAAGGCAGCAAACGTTGCGAAGTGACCTGGAGTGATCTATACATTATGTTATCCCTAACATCAGACATAAATGGGTAAAAAAAAAATGTACTGTGTAATCTCATTAGTGCTGCTGTGAAGCTAATTAATTCCTTTAACACTTTATTCAACTGCGAAATACAACTGTAGGGAATATACTTAAACTGAAATAAAGCATATACTAGAAAAGGTTTCTGTTTGCAACGTTGTCTCTGACTAATGAGTCTAAGAAGAGTCTAGAAAAGAGGAAAGGAAAGCTAGCTCTCCAGCTATTATCTTCTCCGCAGAGTTGACATACACAGACTCATTATTGCATTATGTTTTATTCAACAAAATCACTTTAATGTTGCAGCTTAAATTGAATTCACTAAAGCATCTTCATCTCTTGCTTAATGTGTCTCAAGCGTCTGCTTGCTGTTTGCATTTTCTTCAGAATTATGGCAGGGAATCTTTGGAAACAGCAAAATTATATGCAATTCACAAAACAATGTGGCTGTAATGGGGTAATCGGCCTTCAGCATAATTAAAGGAACATTCCCTCATCAAAGTAATTCTGCAAGAGGCCTAGAGGCTGTATTGTACAAATCATCCAGTTAGTAAAATTCTTTATCTGATTTGCATTTAAAACTCAGTTATGCAAATAGGTTTGCTCACTGGATCAGAAAAAATGTAATGACTTAAAAAAAATGAGTTATTAGACAAAGCTGCTTCTTTTCCATAAATCATGGTGTGTAATTCCCTTTTATTCACCTAGAAATATTTCAATTAGTCTTGTATATAAGGTCTTCTGGAAGAGAGGAATTCCTTTGATGCATACACAGCCATGTGTGACATCCACTCTGGACATGACAATTCTACTTCTCTGAAGTAAAATCATCCCAAAACATGGGAAAAGGCAAATGCCTTTTCCTTATCTAATGATTTGTATCAGAGCACTGGATTTACATTTGCCATTTTGATCTGAAAGCTTGATTCCTAGTTTAAACTAAAGCAAATGACAGTGAAAGGTGACATGTGAGAATTAGTAATGCACTGTGGATGAGGCTCGTTTTATCAAGGTTCAAGTTCACTTGTAGCAGATGGCAAAGTCCCATTTCTTAGACTAGCTTTAGCCTTAAGTACCAATGCTGGTATAAGTCTCTAGAATCAGGATGTAAGATTTGCATGTTGTATTTGTGTTTTGCTACTGTTCTGTAGCTACTAATACTTTAGTTGACATGACCTTTTGTCAAAATACAGTTTTTCTTTCTTTCATTGTTCATAGTATCTATATAAACACAGTACTCCTTTAGTACTTTTTAAACAGCAGGAATAGTTCATGAAGCCATGTTAATCTTTCTCTCAGACACCATTTCAGTACATGAACAAATGCATTGTAGACAAAACAGTGTGTGAGGATGAGCAAAGGAACTATATGAATGTCTCCTTCAGTCAAACTGTTTAATTTATACTAACAAGTAGACTGTACCTTACTACTCCTGGATACACCATGTTCCAGTCAGAGTGTCTCACGGCTAACAAACTCTGGGACTGGAATTTGGGGATTTGCAGCCATTTAAGCCAGATCTCACACTACTTGTTTTGGTTGCCCTGAGACAGTCTGAACAAATAATTAGTCTCCTCCTTGGGACTATTCACACACTAGCTGTTAGGTGATTTTGGGTCCAGGCTCAAACTGGACCTTGTGTCTTAAGCATTGGGAAATCCAATTTCCTTCAAATGTGCCATTGCAGCCACTGCTTCTGATGCGTTACTATGCTGGACCCCTCACATTCCTTCCCTAGGCCAGGTTTCCCTTGCTGTTCCCTGACGCCATCTTTGAGGTGTCTCAGTCTTTAATAGTCCCAACCCGAAAGGCATTTACCCCAGAAATGATGGAGGCAATAGCAGGATTTCTGTGTTGCATCCGATGAGTTTACATGCAGTCAGAAAGGATCTGACAAATGCGAGTATTTTGAGAAGAGAGAATCTTAGTTTCAGTGGAGCTAGATGAGGTTACAAATTGATTGTTAAAAACTTTAAGGCCAGGCTGGATGGGGCTTCGAGCAACCTGGTCTAGTGGGAGGCATCCCTGCCCCGGGCAGGGGGGTTGGATCTAGATGAACTTTAAGGCCAATTCCAACTCTAACCATTCTATGAGTCTATGATTTTAAGACTACTGTAGTGATCAAGCACTTCATTGGCTTGCTTTATTTTGATGCTACTGGGAAAAAAGTGTTCCTTTTTTCCTTTGGTTTACCTTGACAGAATTTGTAAGCTTCTCTCATATTTGTACGTTCCCTTTTCCGCTCCAGGGTATATACACTTTATGGTAGTTAGTCTGTAAAACTGAGGTGAAATATCATTATCTACACATTTTACTAGATTTGCATTATCTGAGCTTTGATGTCAAGGGAAAACATGGAATAATAAAAAATAAGCACCAGAACTTATGATAAAATATATGTTAAGCATTAAACTCTCAAACTTGTGGAAGAGTACAGCCCCATAATTTCCATCAGTGTTAATTTGCATCACATAATTGTCCCCTAGGCACTACAATTTAGCAGCGCATAACGAACAAAAGTATAATTCTCTTTTCTCCCCCAACCTTTCCATTCTCTACAAAGTCTTCAGAGAATGAGTGCTTTCAAAGAAAAGCCCCAAAGAGTATTAGGGTTCCCTGGCAGTGCTGGAGGGTAGAGAGAAAGCAAGAAAGAAGCAACGAAGAAAATGACAGTGACTCAAGCAGATATTAAATATTGACTTTGGAAACAGACTAGGAATTCTTATATTTAAAATACAAAATATTAAAGTTAGCTTCAGGAGACAGGTGTTTTCCTCTTGTCCTTACTATGACCTTTTGTAGCTCTGTGTCTCTATCCCCATTTATGTGAAGGGGGATAAATATTTTTAAAGGCTCTGACAAATGCAATGTTTTAGAACTCTCATATGAATCGCCACTGAGTAATATAACAGTATTTAAAGGGGGCCTACAGGAAAGCTGGGGAGGGACTCTGTTATCAGGGATGTAGCAATTGGATGAGGGGTAGTGGTTTTAAACTGAAAGGGGGGAGAGTTAGGTCAGATATTAGGAAGAAATTCTTTCCTGTGAGGGTGGTGAGCCCCTGGCCCAGGTTGCCCCAGGGAAGCTGTGGCTGCCCCATCCCTGGAGGCGTTCAAGGCCAGGTTGGACGGGGCTTGGAGCAACCTGGTCTGGTGGGAGGTGTCCCTGCCCAGGGCAGGGGGTGGCACTGGGTGATCTTCAAGGTCCCTTCCGACTCTAACCATTCTGCAACCCTATGATTTACCTGTTTTGCTGTATGAACTTTTCTGTTCAGTGCAAGTTTCTCACACAAGCGCAGCAGCTTCACAATGGCAAGCGTCCCCGCACCTCGGGGCCCTGTCAGCCCGCGGGGGCCGCTGCCCACGGCCGCTCTGAGCCGCCCGCGCCACCGCCGGCGCCGCCGCGCTCTCCCCCAGCTCCCGCGAGCCCTGCAGGCACGCGCCCCCTCAGCCCCGCGTCCGTTACCTCAGGCACGCGGCGCCCGCCTCAGCGGGCGCGTCCTTTAGACGGGAGCCGCTGGTGTTCTGAGGTGAGGAGGGGGAGAGGCAGAGCCGGGAGCTGTCTGAGGGATGAGAAGTTGCTCAGCATTTATTTCTACCTAAGAGGGAAGCCTGCAAAAGAAAACACTAGAGAAATCTTACTATATTGCAGAACAGAAACCGTGTTTTGACCATGTGGAAATGTAGTTTTTATTCACCCGACCAACAGCAATCAAATCCTGTTTGTTTCAAAAACAAAGTGTGTCCGAATTTTTTGTTCCAACTTTGATATCTAAATTGTCATTGCCTATCAAGATTTCTGTGTGGAAAAGAAAACTTGTGTGTGAAAAGAAAAATTAAAACAGTGTTTAGCAGTGTTCTGTGTGAAAAGGAAAAATTCTGTGTGGAAAAAAAAAAAAAAGCATTTCAGCAGAGCGGTTGGTGTTCTGCCTTGTGTTTGTTCCTGCGCTTGGGTGCTGGAGTGGAGGCTCAAATAACTTGGTGTTTTCAGAGCAGGTTTTTGAAAAACAAGAATATGCACAGCCAAACACTGAACAAGAGAGAGAATACAAAATATCTGCAAATTAGCTCGGGGCTATTTATTCTAGGTATTGAATGAGTGAGGAGTCTTGAAAGGAAATCTATGAGAAAGCGTTGTCATGAATGGCTGTGTCATCAGCCATGGTCATGGAGACTTGAGTATAACGTGCTTATTTTTCTAGGTCAAATACTAACCGAAAATTGAACACGAAAGCTTCTTTGTTTTTAAATTTTGAAACAGTTCAGTATCTCAGAAGATTTCTCCCTTCTTTTTGAGCTATTTACCAAGCTTGGTCACAGTTTCAATCCCCCTGAAATCTAAGTATTTTGACAGTTCTGCTATTTGTCAGAGTGTTTCCTAGCTTTAAGATATGTAACAACATCTTGGATAGCCACAAGAAATGGCTCTATACAAAAATCAATGAGAAGACTCCTGAAGTTAGGTACAAGGAACATTGGCTATATTTTATTGACTGGGAAAAATGAGATATTGTAGACTATCCCTTCAAATTCCTTGCAACTCCTGCAGGATGTGTTAGGGATAGCTGTACAAGCGTGAAACACAATATAAACTCTTTGATTTTTATTTATTACTGTGTAGTTAAAAAGTGTGTGATTGGCAAGATTTTCTGGTATCCAGGTCCTAGGACTGTGCTCCAGATCAAGTTAAATGCTCTGAAAGGACCGGGACATTGCGTGCCCCTGAGACCTGTGTGTGCTCCCTGGGGTGACAGCTCCTTTCCAAAGCGTGGAGCTTTCCGCAGGCGTCCAGGGAAGGAGGGAGGAAGGGCAGAGGTGCAGGATCCAGCACGGGGAGATGCCAGAGTGGCAGGCAAACTCCTTTGACTGCAAAAAAGGTCCATGACTGTGCTTCAGAGCAATGGGAAGATTTTTCCTATCTGGGAGACATCTTATGGGCTTGCTCAGTTTGAAAAGTCTGAAAGCTATGGGTGTAGACAGACTGAAGTAAAGGATACATCTTTGCAAGAGAAAAGTAGGCATCAGAGAAAATTAGTTTCAAAACACCATTTATCTATTTCAAGCCTTAGTGCTGAGTAAAGAGGTAGTAAAGTGTAAACAGGTAGTAAAGAGATAATTCGTAGTACGGAGCTTGCATGCTTCTAGATTCATAGTTTATTTTAATAAACCTATTTATTTTAATAAACCATTAGCAACTGGTGGCCTTTTGTGTGCTCCCTGCAAAGCACGAGGAAGATGCATCCAACAGCTTTAGCAATGGTTAATGTTAATATTATTGTGTTCTAAACTGTTTATTAAACTTACACTATCTGTGAAAAATTACAAATTGCACTGTTTTTAATTATAATTTCTTTTAAACAGACCAAACTTCATGAGGTGTTTCTACTGTCACTTTCTCCAATCAATAACCACTGAGATCAGTAAGGCCACCCGTCTCAGGATTACCAATAATGGTGAAGTCTGGATTACACCACAGATGTTCCTGAGAGAAAAATACAAAATCCCATCATACACTTTTTAACTACAGTTCATGTAAGTCATGGGGTTATTTCTTTTGGGTTCAGTGTTTTTCAGGGTCTCATCCCAATTCCAAATTATTTCTTTTGTGAATCCAATGTATTCTATTTTTTAACGCAGTGATCAAGTGAAAGGTAGGTAAATTAACATATTCAGTCTATAGAGGTGACCCACATCACATGTATTGATCTGACTGGAACTGAAGTTTGCCATTTCCTGTTTACCACAGTTCCTCTGGAACAGTCCTATGGAAAATAGTTTTCTTAAAGCTCATGCTATGAAGAAAATAAATCTCTTTAACCTGATTTTTCTAGTATATCTCTCTTTTTCAAGTCTCCAGCATTTGCAATTCACTTATTCTGCCTTCTCAGACCCATGTATTCTTCAGTGATGTGATACGTGGTATTCTTCATACAACATGAAACTGTGTGTGTTTCTGGATCTATTCATCCATTAATTGAATATATTTAGTATTTCATTGGCTTAGTGAGAGCTGACCACCTGTGTCCTTAAAGGCATAACTTGACAACACTGGAAAAAGTAGAGTGGTGCTCTTTGGGGAGAATTTTTCCCTCTTGTCCACATTGTGTGTGAATTTATTTGGGGTAACTTTAATAATTACAGTCTGTGTGCCATAAGATTTTTTTTTTTTTTTTTAAAGAAATAGAATACGTTGTGAAGTGTGTTCATGAAAAAGGGTTTCATAATTCCAGAGAAACTGCAGGAACTCAAACTATTAAACCATTTTGGTAGACAAATCAGTCTGCCACTTTCTCTTTGTCCTTACCATGTAAGATCAATTCAAAGAAACAAACAAACAGAGGAATGTTTCTTGTTTATTTCCTGTTCTTTGGGAGGTGACAATGGGGCAAATAGCACAATGTTACAGAATCTGATTTCTTCTGGAATGATGGGTAGTACGAGAGGCATAAGCAAAAGGAATAAAAATCATGTTGTTCCAACCCCTGATTTTGCTTACCTTTCTTGTCTCAAGATTGCAAGAGATCATGGCAAAGTAGCCAAGTCTGCTTCCACGGTAACAAAAATGTCTGTATTCTGTGGGGAAAATATTACACAGGAGGACGTGTCTTGCAAGTACATAAAAGAGAACTGGAAAAGGCCCTCTGAAAAAGGATAACATTTCTTTGAAGGAGTAGCAAAACTGGGCAGAAAGAACATCTGTTGGGAATTAGTCACAGTACTGCTGGTTTGTAGAGGAATTAAGCCAGACTTGGCTTGAGATATTGTCAATAGTCAAGAACAGATTGAAAGGGCTACATGCCATCATTATCATATGTACAGTTAAAAAGAAGCAAACAGGAAACCTGCCTCCCCCTGCATCCTGCCCCCCCCCCCAAAAAAAAAAAAAAAAAATTAATTCAGGTGCCAACCAGAGCTTTGAAATGGAGAGTTTGAAATGGAATATCTTAATGAGATCTACAAAACCTTTTATGAAGAATACTGGTGGGTCATTTCTGGGCAATAAATAGGATGTATTTCAGATTTGCCTTTACAGTTGTTACAATCTAAACATTTGTTTACAGTGAAGAATGGTCAGGGCAATCTGGAAATCTAACAGCTCACTCCCTGTAAACTGAGCAGGCTGGACTGGTGAGGAGGCAGGCCAGAAGCACTAGCTAGCTACGCCATCAGCAGCTCTTCTGGCTTTGACGAGGTTTTGCAGAATACATAGATTCCACTGATTTGGGACTTTCTTATGAAGAAATATACTGTTGGAGTTAATGTGTGAACAGTCCTAGCCTTTGCTTTTATTCCTTTACTGTCAGGTGTTGCCTTTCTTCAAATTGGATTATATACTGCAGGGAGCAGAGGACATTTGTATTTGAATTACAAACATTTCTGAGGCTTATTTGGGCATGAGAGACCTGATGGGGTAGGTGGCATGTGCAAGCCTAAGATGCCTACCGAAATTGCAATTTAATTGTGTATTTTGAAGTGGCTTACATTAGCATAATACAAATAACAAGTTCTATCCCAACATCTGCTAGGCTCCAGATTGGTATACATAATAATGGTTTTCTTTAGCTTAAAAAAAGTTACATAAACAAAGCAAGTTTCAAAAATATCCTAATGGGATGAAGGCATTCTGCTGCTGGCAAGTTCTCATAACTGGTTGTATTGTACTTGGATGTCACATGCAGTGAAAAATAGAAAAGTCTTAAACTTTCATGTCTTTAAGACCTTAAAGAGCAGCTCATGAGTCACTCTTACAACTCCTTATTTTTGCGGTGTGTTTCATGTGAAGGGATCCCATAGAATACAGTAGAGCAACTTAGGACTGACTAGTTTCATATGAAATAGAGACTAGTCAGTGTCCTTAGGCTGCTGGGCCCTAAGAACAAAATGAGTAACCACATTGAGCAATGGCTGTGAAACTCCTGGAGAGGTGAGGGATGCGTGATATTTGCTTTGAGGTGGGAGGAAGGAGGAGGAATGAGAAATGAATGGCTCCACTTAAAAGTGTACACTACACATCTCTATTACGAGCCTACTGCGAGAAGAAAGGCTTCAGGGCAGCTTTTCTAACCTCTGCTGTGTGTTCTGGCTGTACAGAGTGTTACTTTGGTTCATAAAGTCCCTGCCATACCCATGTAGCATTCTGTAGGAAATCTAGGAATAGGCTGGCACTGAGTTGGATATAGGCTTACACATTGGCAAAGGCTTTTTTGCTTTTTTAATTTGTTTTGGTTTTGTTGTGAGGTTTTTTTTACAGTTATGTGTCTACTTTGTGTAGCCTTGTCAAGCCTTGTACTGATATGTCAAGTCTTGATATACACAGCAATGATCTGTTTTTAAAAATTCAGCATTAATAAGAAGTTTTCTGTGGTTTTTTTTGTTGTTGTTGTTGGGGGGTTGGTTGGGGTTTTTTTTTGTCCCCAAAACAAAAGGGAACCTCCTAAAATGTAATAGGTAATTTGCTTCCAGTTGAACTAGTTTTCTTTCTTCCAGTATACATGTACCCGGAACAGGGAATGTAGAATGCTAGATAGGAGCTAATTTAGTATGTAGAAATTGCCACCTCTTTTTAATTAACTATTGATTTGGGGAATTTGTGTACTGAGTTTAATCAAGTGTGATGAGAATAGATAACTTTACTTAGTTTGTTTGAATTTAAGGTATATAAATCTGATGCAGGGCATCTATATTTTAGGAGTGGAGCTTCCTGCAAGAAGCAATCAATATCTTCCCTGGACCTAGGAATTCAAACTGCATCTCCACTTCATTTTACTGGAGTCTCTCCGTTACAAAGTTTTATGTGGCAACAGAGATTTTTGGTCTTAAAAAAAATCAGTTTAGTATTACCATCACCATATGTAACTGGATATGTTCTGGAAATGATGCAGACACTACTTTTCATTGAGAAATGAAAGACGATACCGGCAGTGTTAGCTGAAGCCTGCATCATTAGCAGTTGAGTGGGGGGAAAGCAGAGCTGCCTTCAAAGTTGAGTTTCCTTGCCTACAGATTATGAACTAGAGTGAGAAAAATATTCTGCCAAAGTAGTTGTTTCCTATGGAAAGACTGGGAGAAAAGTCTTTCACCTTAGTTTGAAAATCTCACCAATTATTTCAAATTAATCATTCTAAAATATTTAAAAGAATCCAATAATAGACTTCATAGGTCTATTTAAAAATGATGCCACAAAAATCTTTTAAGGTCTCATTGCTTTTCTCCACAGTCTCACTGTGAGTACTTTGTATTAATGTAGTATATTATAGTATTAATAGTATAGTATTATAGTATAGTATTATAGTATAGTATTAATAAAATTCTTCTTTGCTCTGGTGATACCAATTATTCTATGGCCTAATAGGTTACACTATTAGAGTTTCTGATACTCTAAATTTTAATCCTATTGGCTTAGTCCCTGAAGAGTCATCTGCCTCCTTGGTGTGTTCATCCTCCATATATTTCAAGAAGGTTATTGTTCCCCTCTGTGATTATTTAGTCAAGGTATTACACATTAAGTCTTTAATTGTTTCTTCTGAAGAAATCCCTTTAGCCCAATTTGTGGCTTAAGTATTTGTGGTTATTGAGCAAAGTCCATCTTCAGTACAAATGGATGCTGTTTCTGCTAGGTAAACAAGCTTTAAATCAACAGTCTAGCTTTCAAGTGCTTACGCTAAGCGTTTTCTTAGCCTTAATGTTGGCCAGGTTCAGCAACTACCTGATGGTCTTTCACAATTTTTTGCTTGTTTTTCCATAGTAAAAATTTCAGGTGCTGGTGTTGTGCTCTTTGAGTGGTACCACTGACTGCTTTTTTGTTATTCTTACATTGTGAAAAGATACACTGCTGGAAGAGGACTGCAAGCCATAATTTAATGCCACTAGCTAAAAGAAAAGTATGCTAATTCTTTTCACAGTCATAGTCTTTTCATAGTCATAGTCTTTTGGATAGTCATTTTCCAGTATAGTTCTCTTTCTTTTTTCCACCAAAAAAAATTACTATCAAATGTAATTTACAGTCTGGCCCTCAGCTACTCCTCAAAGTAATAATAAAGTCCATGGTATACAACTGAGGTTAATTGTTAAGGAGTAACTTTCCTGTTTCAGATTTTGAAGCATTTTTGCACTGGCTAGTACAACTATCAGGACTAACTAGTCTGATTTGGGCTGTTGCACTGGTAAAGTGCCTTTAGATTAACAGCATCTGATATGTCTGGTATCAAACTACTACTATTAAAGTTTCTACTAGCTTAATCCTGCAGAACAGGTGTAAGGGAGAAATTCTCCCTTATGCAAGGGAGAAACAGGCAAGTTTTGAAGTGGTGTGCAGGGGAGTTAGGAATGTCAGTGTTGTTCAGGGTCTACTGGTAGCTCACCCTTTAAATAAAGAGCCATAACTTAACATACTGTTGTCACAAATGGCTGTAGAACATGTATGGGGCAACTTTTTATATGAAGGAGAATTAGGTAAATATCTCTTGAAAGCAGAGGGGTCATTTCTTCCTCTTATTCAATCTGTCAGAAATAGATGAGTTTCCAGAGCTGGTCAATGCAGAGACTCTGTTTACTAGAGAAAGAAGAATGAAGGACCTCAACTCCCATTTTAAAAATGCTTTTTCCCCACGTTAATATAATTGATTTTTTTATAACATAAAACCAAGTAGAAATAGATTGCTGGGCTGAAAAGAAGCAGCAGCTTGAGCCATGGTTGAGAATTAGCAGTGTGAACTACAGTGGCAATTATTTGTGCTATTGAAATGGCTTAAACCTCTTACTGATCAGGGTGCCTCCTGGCTAGGGACAGATTTGCAACATGAGAAGGAACACCCAGTTGTATTACAAAACTTTGGGCTTTAGAAATCTCTTTTCATGAGGGGGTGTTGTGATATCATTCCACACAGGCAGAGCTGCTGAAGGGAGAGTGTGCAGTGCAGACCTCAGACTGCAGGAAGCGCCTAGACCTCTCTCCTGGGGCAGGGATAGGCAGCAGACCTGCCTGCAAAAGGTGTGCCCAGGTGGAGGAACTCCAGCAGCAGGTGGCTGAGGATAGCAGACCTATCAAAACATTTGCTAGGGAGATAAAATTTAGTATTTATTTAATATAACCTTACACAGCACTTTGTTGCCTACGTAGAAAATTGTTTTGTGAGACTTAGATTCTGTTCTTTGCTTTGGTATTTGTCTGCGAGTGACTATCAGGTCAGGTCCTTAACTTATGCCTCAGTTTCTTTATGTACAAGTGTCTAGAATAACTGCAGATGCATTTCAAGAGTCCATGTGCTTCTATTGATACACAAAAATAGGCATTGAAAAAGTTAGAAGCAAAGGAACTATGTAGGAACATAAGAAAATCATAGACAAAATACAAGCAGAAATTCAGACAAATTATCCAGAGGTGAATGCATTGTAGTATAATTTGGTGAACTGTATTTGTATACAACTGTGATATTAAGAGATGGATTTCTATGAACTTAATCACCAGCATACAATGTTGAAATCTTTTCATCTGGTCTTGGCAGATCTACTGGGCCATATCCTGAACAGCACTGAAGGGAGAGTGAAGTTATAGTGGCGATGTACATCTATAGTCTCTCAGAACACATGATCTTTGAGGAAAATCATGCAAGGAAGTGCTATAAAGTGAAAGCAAGTATGGCAAGGCCTGTCTCTTTAAGAATGTAAACATTATAGTTGTATTAAATACTTTACTGAAAAAAAACCCTATTTAATTCTAAAAGCTGGAATGTGGATCATTCGTTCTTCATTAAAAGATTTGGAGTAATAGTTTTCAGCTTGATACCTAAACTTAATGGTGGTGCAGAAATGATCAATCAAAACATAATAGCTAATGCTGTGCATGTGTTATTCTAGCTGCTGTATATACCAGCACTATTATTAAATTTAATGGCTTCTCTCCAGGACTTCAAATTCTATGGCATTTAATTACTTCCTTGTGTGGTTTGCACCACAAAGGTTGCTGTTTAAACACTGTTGATAAATAAAGGGGAGACCTTTAAAACTGTGAGATGCAGAGGCTATGTCTCAATTTTAAACAGATCATTGAGGTCTGATTAAAATGCAGTAAATAAAACTGCTGTTATTGTAGAGCATGCTGGCACATGCCAGCAAAGCTTCCTTCTGTGTTGTGAAACTTGGACACTGGTGTCAGTGCTCAAAGCACACCTGCAGCTCTCTGGGACCAGGCAGGATTTGGGGGAGAGGTTTTCAGAGGACTGGGGGGGACGCTTGTCTCTGCTCTGGTAGGTGTTCTCATCTACTCTGTTGCTTGTGAGTACACAAATGTCATGGCTTTGGAACCCACCACCCAAGTTTGTTAAAAGCATGATTTTTCAAGTGGCTGCTACTCCCCAGCAGCTGCTTATAAGTGTCTGCAGGTGGGTTGAGCTGGCTTTAGGGGCTGCTGGCACCACTCAGCTCTCCAGATCTGCTGTCTTCTGGCTGGTGCCTCTGCATCCACCACTGAGGGTGTACTGGGATGTGGGAATGCCCTCACACTCCTGGTTACCTAAAGTGCCTCGGGCTCCATACGGTTATGGCACACAGCAGATGCTGCTTGGAGCGTCAGCTTCCCACCGTTTGGAGAACCAATGTAAGTGATAAAAGTTACATGTCCAATGAGTTTCTGTCAGTCATAAGAGTAGTTAGCAGTTCCCTGTTTTAATATAGCCACTTTCTTTGAATTGTAGTGTATTCTTGCTCTTCTGCCCTAGGGGATGGCTTTCACACAGTTAGGTTTATAGGTGTCCCAGGGTGAAATCAGGTTAGATCCAGTCACTTAATCTAACTATGGAAACATTGGCAAAATCTCACCCTTTAATGGTTATAGTTTCTTGGTCTCCAATCTCTCATGACAGATTTGTTTAGCTTCTCGTAGGACCCATACACTGCCCAGTATCTGACTCTTTGTCATTGATATGTAGAGTAACACATGCAGCTTGCTTTACTTGGGGCCTAATTGTAAATTAAATATACTTGCTTTACTGTAGCTGCTAGTTCTGCTGAGGTACAGCGGGAATTTTTTCCTTTTTCACTTTGTACAAAGAACAAATAAGGCACTCCTTCCCTTGGTCTCATTTTGTAGAGGATGTTAGATTGATTTATTTCCATAAAGGTGACCATAAGAAATTATAATTCTGTTGCTTAGAAAAATACATTCTGGAAGTTTAGGGAGTTAACTAAATGGAGGCTGGTCATTACACAGCATCAATACTCGAATGAGAGATGGGAAAGGAGCACAAGCTGTGAAATGTCTTTGTATTCCAGGTTTGGTTTCTTCCCCTGACCTTCCCACCTTCACTTCAGTGTGTCTTTAAAAATATTTATTTCACCATAGCTACATTCTGAGCATAACACATCAATGAAATAAGTGATACTAAGAATGAACAATGGGCACTTAAGGGGGTTAGGAGTCTTTTACCTGAAATAGTAGATTCATTTTGAGGTTGATATGAGCAGATATGCATTAATCTTTTCTGTTGCCCTTGGGCAGGTTTAAAACTACTAACC
This sequence comes from Fratercula arctica, assembly GCA_947846985.1. Lineage (NCBI taxonomy): Eukaryota > Metazoa > Chordata > Aves > Charadriiformes > Alcidae > Fratercula > Fratercula arctica. Next base: position 27,797,036 of record CANTUZ010000009.1, read on the forward strand.
CACAGCCTGCTTTACATAATAGCAGATAGTCAGATGTTGGTTGTGGCTCCAAAACCTGTATTTTGTCCCTTGGATTAGAAACTGCCTGTAGTACTTTCTTGAAATTTCTGCTCTTTCTAGTATAAATTGCTTCTATAGCATTTAGGCACCTGAAATAATGCATGTATAAACAAAACTGGATAGCAGCCTTGCCTTTGCCATATGATAAAAGGAATAGGAGGAGGCAAATAACCTTGCTATATTTGTAAGACACTGAATGGGTTTCTATAATTGTGTCATAAAAGGCTTTGATGGATCAGGACATATCTTTCAATCCCATGTAAAGCTGAACCCTCATCAATTATGATAATAGCTTACTTGCATTTAAGGCAGTAAGGTTCACCTGCTCAGGATCTTGGTCTTTTTTGTGGCTCAGGTAGTAACAGACACCCAGAGTTATACTTTATTTTCTTCCTTTGGCTATGATGAGAAGATTGTTATCCTCTTTTGTGGAGGAATGCTATAGCTCAGTTATTTCTACTTCTGTTGTTTCCAGGTTGACCTAAACTGATCTTTCTTTCAGGCTCTACCAACTATTCACTTGGTTAAACTAGTTACCTTAACATTGTTTAACATGTCTGGTTTTGACCTGACTTCTTTACTCCTACAGTATAGACAAAGAATATTACTTTTAACTGATAGAATCCATTTATCATGTACATGGATTATGATGGTATCTATTGGCCCTAGTTATGATCAAGGTTCTGTTGCATTAAGCTTTTTAAAGCATGAGGCATGACACCACTTCTTCAGAAAGATAGAAGGCAGACAAAGAAAAGGGATGTGATATACAAAGTAATAGCTACAAAGTGTGAGAGGGAAACAAAGCTTTTTAAAGGAGGGTTTGAATGAGGCTATGCTGAAGGGAGAGAGGTAAGGAGGGGGCATTGAAGACAGCAGAAGTTGTAAGATGCAGATGCTACGTGGACTGGAAGAATATTCAGATGACAGTCACCATGCCTGAATGGTTGCTGAATGTTACAGCAGTTCCTTTATCTCTTCCAACCCTCTAATTTGTGCCTTTGTGCCTTCTGCTCCTTTAGTAAGTAGCTTCCAGTATTATGATGATAATGTTAGCTTTTGAGATGACTATCTCTGAAATCACTGATAACATTTCTTATGGCTTCACTGATCAAGATCTTATTGTAAACTGGAATAGTACTGGAAAGAGGAACAAAAAAAAAACCCAATGAGTTTAGTGAGAGCCAATTGCTGCATTTTTCAAGCTGCTTGTTTTGATTTGTCAGTTACTTCCTTGCCATCCAGTGCTTTATCATTGTTCACAGATGTGCCAGTGAATTTGGGAGATTTATCTAAGAGTTGTAAAGTGATTTTTTTTGCTCAAAGACCAAGGAGAAGAGCAAAGGGCAGCTTTCTAAGTCTGAGCTCCTTCTGACACATCCCTTGGTAATACAAATAAGTTTATTTCAGTGCATGACAGCTGTTGCTGCCAAAACTCTGAAGTCTGTTCCTAGCATGGAATCTAATGATGAATAAAATTAAGGATTTGGAACTGCCAGTACATTATTAGGCCTCAGCCACAGATGGTGGGATAGAAAACACCTGTCTGGTATGTAAACCAGAAATCCTTAAGGAAAAACTAGTTTGTGGAAAATAGTTTTCCTGATGGTACTGTTGCCCCAAAAGCAGGGTCATTTACCCAGTGTGCAAGGCACCAATGTACACAAAGCAGAGGTATTTTATTATTGCATATTTGCACAGATATGGGTTCTAGGTGGTACTCCACAAAGCTAGCACACTGGTTCTCAAAATCTTTGGTATGTTTGTATGATTTGAAATGCAGAAGTACACGCCTTTGGTTATGATTATTGTTTAGTGCTTTATCTGAACAATTTCTATTGGTTAGTATTATCTCTCTCTTTCATTTAAAATTACAGTGCCCTTTAATTGATGTGGACATGCTCCAATGCAGGGGGCAGGTGGAGGGGAGGTAAGCCTGTTTAGTCTCTAATCGACTTGGTGGTCGCGATCTCCCCCTGCCTCCTTTACCTTTCCCATAGTTACAACTAACTTGTTGAGTTCATGCTTTTTTTTTGCAATTATCTGGCTTTCAGCTCATCCTGGGGTAGGATGTTCTGTTTTTGTCGGTCTTTAGTTCTTCTTTATTGGCTTTTCAATTCCTCTTCAAGGATACAGTTGATAGTAAGGCATGCATTGCTAAAGTAGCCAAGCTTACTTGTTACAAAGTAGAATATCCCTTTTTCTGCTGTACATCATTTCCTCCCTTGTTGTACATCAGTACTTTGTAGGAAAACCTGAACTTTAAACCTGGAGTAGGCAGGAGATTTCTGTATCCTTACAGAGGTAATAGGTGCTCTAAATAATTTTCCTGTATACTTTTTTTTTTTTCAAAAAGGATTTGAACTGAACTAGATATTTAGGATTTACAAAGAAGAGTTTCATTAAGTTGGGTCTCTGCATGTTCCTACTTACACTGCTTTTTAAAATTTTACAAGGTTGCTCAAGTGGAAGGAAAGAGCAAATAAAACTGCCTTTCAGTATTTTCTTTCCTCTTGCCTGATTGGGGTGTGGGACGACTCCTTGGATGCTAATTTGAAATACGTGAGGCAAGCTGTTGTGGTGGTGAAAGCATGTGTTACTTGACTGGAAATGGCACCTATATTAAAATACGCAACAAGGGAGGAGAAAAGGGTGAAGAAAGCAAAATGTAGTTGTCCTCTTGTGTGAGGCTTAGTTGTGTGGTAAGACAAGCAGATACATAATATTAACTACACCATCTATTAGGAGTTTGAGTGGAAGGCATTTATTTATTTTATGACCAAGGATGATGAAGGAAGAACCTAATAACTTCCTGTACTGGTTATATTATAAAAACCCCAAGTCTGTAAACCAGATGTAAATGCATCCTTGTCCTTCTTTCTCCCAGCCTTATTTGGTAATCTGTTTGCCTCCAGTATGGAATCATCAGGGCCCTGAGAGCACAAATGGACCTTAATTGCACAGAGCAGCCACAGCTGGCCTCCTCCCACCTGCTGTGTGGTGTACAGGGATTCTGAGATAGTCTCATTAATTTGTCAAGATGATATAGAGACTCCATAAATTTTCCAATCACAAAAGGTGGCTAGTTCCCTATAATGTTTAGAGAACATTTAACATACTATTTAATTTTTAAGAGAGAGTATTTGAAAGTAACAAGCTTTCTGACTGACATCTCCTATTACCTAGCATTCTTTGGTCGAGGTAGCTTTTGCCTTGTTTCTATATTCCCAAAGCTATTCTGGATGATGTATCTTGGGGGGTGTATCTCTGAGGCTGCTGTTATTAAGGGCATGCATTGCAAAGACTGTTCAGATTGTCAGCTGTCATTGAGGTCACTGTGAAACCTGCTGTAGAGATGTTGTGCCAAGCAGCTTTGTAGCATGACAGTCAGCACTGAACTTTCTCTCTATTACATTTAGAAGAACAGGTCTGGTTTCCCTGAATTGGGTTTGGGTGGTTTTTGTGGCAACTTGATTTTCCTAGAAGCAACAGCTTGCCACAGAAAAGCATGAACAGTTTCAGGCTTTTCATTGGAATTGAAAATGCAAACTGTATAGGTCTAAGTTTTTGAGCCAGCCTGAGATTTGCTGAAAACACTTTCTCTAACAGAAGCTCCTATTCCAAATCTTAAATTTTAAAAATGTTAAACTAAAAATTAACCCTTTTAAGAGGGCTTAATGTCTTGTAAAATATAAGTGAATGCACTTCTAACCCTCTGAGCATATCAAGAGAGTTGTAAATCACTTCAGCTCTTTGTTGCTTTCATGTATTAAAGATAACATACAGTACATGTTTTGAAATATGCATGCATTGTATATTTTCATGCCATGAACTACCCTTGTGCAACACTGAAAATAGTATTTTACACTAATCAGCTTGAACAGTTGCTATGTCATCAACATACTAAGTTCTTCATCTGGTTTTGTTTAACTTACGGTCTTGGCAATGGCCAGCAGCTGACCTTAAACCCGAGCACCCTTCAGAAGGCCTAGCACATGGCCTATGCTCCCTTCAAGGCTAAAACGGGGCGAAAATGTTTCAAATACCTTTGGCTGATCTGCACAAAAATGATGAAACCCACCCTGAGCAAACATGTCGTTATAGCTTCCGTATGAAGGTTGCTTTGAAACTTGTATTAAACTGGTATCATTCTGATACATCCAAGTCCAAACTCCTATCAAATTAGGAAGTCTTTTATCCAACCATGAATAGCATATTTTGTGCCCTTGCCCAGTCTTAATTGCACAGCAAAAGTACAGAACTAGCCAACACAAATGGCCAGTAAATGAGAATGCTGAGATGCTTCTCAGGTTCTTACTGTGTATGTGTTCTATCTTTGTTTTCAAATAAATAATCCAAATACTTCAAAATACTTCTTTCGTGAGAGAGGTACTACAGTTTAAGGGCACGTAAATGGAAAATTAACTTTGTGCTTCGGTATGTTTAATGTGACCATGTAAGCAATATTCCATCACAGCCAGGGTCCTTTCAGTCAGCTGACATCAAAGCACTTAGCCCAGTGCAAATGACTAAGAAAAGGTTTCCTCCAGAGGACTTAAAACAGCACAAGAGAAAACATAACCTGTTTATTATCTACTTAGGAATTTTCTATTTGTGTATGGGTTCAAATTAGTTGGGGGCAATATTTTCAGGCTTTATGTCTGTAACCCCATGCTGTGGATTGTGTAGGCCTTTGTTGAGGGGGAGAAATGATGCTATTGATGCATGCTGCATCAACACTTGTATGGTGCTGTGTAATCCTGCCTGTCAGTCTGTCGCTTAGGAGACTCAAAATCCATGCAGTGGGTTTACAGGGTATATTTGTGCCGAAATGGATTCTGCCCTTCTGATCTGTGTAAGTCTGGAATGCCATTTGAAATTGGCTTTGTGTCCTGTCAGCTATAGTATTTTATTCACCAGTGTATATTTTTCTCACCTGGTTTTTATGATTCTGAGCTTTTGAAACAATAAGTAAATATAACCACTTTTTAAATTGTTCTTCTATACAGTAATTTTTTCAGTAGGAAAGATCTTTTTCAGAAAAATAGTGGTTTATTACTCTCTGGCAATTTAAGATTCTCTTTAAAGAAAAATAGGAGAGACCTGGGATTTTGATGTTTTCTGTATGATTTTAAATATGGTAGGCTGTTTATAAAGCCTATAGTAATAGGCTGTCTTTTAATAGGTTCTCTTTATAAAATTACTCTGGCTTATAAGGGTTACACAGATGGAAAGTGATGGTAGGGAGGGTAATGCTGAGAATGGCATTGTCTACTTTGTACTCAGCAGGTATGAATCCAGAGCAGGTCTCCAGATACAACTAGATAATTTGAGATGCTGTTTTCTGGACTGTGTTTTAATATGAGCCACTTAAGTGACAATGCTATTACTCTGCTCTCCAAAGAGTGCCTGTTTAGTGCAGTGGCTTCAGAACTGGATGTTCAAATTCCTCAAAACATTTTAGGTGTCATTATTCGTTGAATGGAAGACTGAAATTTGATCTCAAAAACTCAGGCAAGGCAGTAGGTGACATGTACAGTTCTGTCCTGGTTCCGGCAGGGACAGGGTTAAGTATTCCATGCCATGTGAGCCACGCCCACCCTGAGATTAAAAGGAGGGAGGGGACGGGCAGTCGGGTTGGGAGCGGGCTGGCGCGTCCCGGGTCCGGACCGGCGGGGAGCGGCGGTTCCGTAATCGCGTTTGTATATTTCTCTGTCGGTGGTGTTGTTGTTGTTTTTTTGTTCCCTCTGCTGTTCTGTTAAACTGCCTTTGTCTCAACCCAAGAGTTTTGCCTTTTTCTTTTGATCCTTCCCGTACCGGGAAGCGCTGGGCGAGCGACACGTGGTTCTTTGTTGCCATCTGAGGCCAAACCACGACAAGTTCCAATATACGTGGGAATATATATATATTGGGAGATATATACATATTGCTCCCAATTGCAATCCCTGGACATTTGCGATTTTTGCACCCAGTGCTGTGGCAAGTGGAGGAGGTGGGTTGGAGGCTGACATGGCTAGGAAAGCCCAGCACCTCAAGGATTGTGGGGTGAGGAAAGCGGTTCCCAGAGAGGGTAAGAACAAGCCACGGTTTTCCCTCCTGGCGCCTTTGCTGTGGGAGCAATCCCTCGATGTTTGCGATTTTTACGCCTGGTGCTGTGGCAACTGGAGGAGGTGGGTTGGAGGCTGATGTGCCTAGGAAAGCCCAGTGCCCCAAGCCTTGCGGGGCAATGAAAGCGGTTCCCAGAGTTCCAATAACTACTCACTTGAACGGGTGTTTGACAAGCTTATTCAAAGGATGAATAAGACTGGGTGTGCTGAAACTATTGTGAAGGATGGAGATGGATCATATAATTCATCACATATGCTTAATGAAGGCCACAGAGAAAACAGCAATTGCTTTGATTTAAAAATTAATCCCATTGTTCAATTAATTACCGTATTCTGTTCTGTAGGCATTTTAGTGACACTAAACCAAACCAGCTCATCCAGTTAAATGCTTACTTTCTCTGCTCTGATTCAACATTATTAAGGCTTAGGTTTATCAGTAATGGGACTCTTAGGACTTGGATGTTAAACATTTTTAATCGGAAGTCCATAGTCCTAACTGTTGGTAGGCAAGATTTTTAGTTAAGAAGTATTTCAAAGTGTTACAGAAAATTATGTGGGAATAATCTACTTTCTTGTAAGGGATTTCATGCCTGCTGTCTACGTTTGGAGATCATGGCATGGTAAGGATAGTGGACAAAGCAAGAAAAGTACTGGGTCAGTGAAGGGAAGAATTGACTTTATAAATATATTTAATAATAAATATAATTTTTTGTTTTGACTAAAATTTATTGAATTGTAGATTTGAAAGTGGCTTTGTTTCTAACACCCTTTGACTTAAGAGATTTGTAAAGTGGATTAAAACACGCATGTATATATCTGCCATAGTTGTGCATGGCTTGCATAATGATCCTGAAGGTGGGATTGTCCTGTTGCCAACCAGGCATGGTGGCAGTGGGAGTGGAAATTGATCTTTTCCTGCACAGAATGCAACTTGTAGCTTTGGAGAGAAACTTGAGGGTGTAAACATTGGTCTGTTTCGGTTGGTAGAAATAAACCATACCATTTGATCTCAGATCAAAGAAGCAAGCCTTTCCATTGTCTGTGGGCAACCATGGATCTTTAATACTTACAGAAGTCCTGGCATGTTTCTGATAGTTTCATGGGGATATTCTGATGTCTGATTGGTTCTGAAGGATTTAATAATGATATATCCTCTTTTGTTTTGGTTGGTTTTTTTTCATATGGCCATCATGGCAGATGTAACTGTTGCATCCAAGTATTCTTCCTAAGCTGCAGTCCCTCCCATTAGGCACACATAGCACGTAGGGAAGGTGTATCATGAAGTTGTTGTTGGGAAGGAGGGTTTCTATATTTCTGTCTTTTGCCAAATCTTACTTATTACATGTCATCTGCAAGGGGCAATTTTGAAGCTGCCATATTATGGCATGAATCTAGTTCCAAAGTGCTCATGAGACCTTTGCAAATACCTACAGTCTGTTCCAGTACCTTTTGAAGAACTTTGCGAACGTTTGGGATCATACCCCTCTGTTGCGTGGAAAGGGGCAAAGCAGTTTTGGCAGAAGATAAACCCCCTTGTGTTCTAACACTCCTCACCGAGGTGGGAGGCTAGGTGCGGCTGGGTTTAAATTCTGAGTGATGCCCAATTCAGCACTATCAGTCCAATCGCGTTTAATATGTATTAAACTATTACGATTTGGATACACTAATAGTGGACTGCACCTTCAGTCTAGTCGTGCTCATGAACTAGCACGGCCACTCTCGAGTCTTTGGTCGCGTTCAGTGAGAAACCGAAACGACTAGCTACTTAAACAGTGCAGTTTATTTAAACAACAGATAGATAGGTTCTTAGGATTGCCGGTGATAAATACACTGTCTGCAAAGCACGTGCAAATAAAAGTATTATTACATATATCAAACACGTGACAAAGTTATAAACGATACAGTCTGGCTATAAATGTAGGAAAGAGATTCTCTAGAGAAATTTCTAAGTTTCCTGAGAAAGCACTCAGTGTAATCTAAGTCTTACCCAAAGGCGTCCCTGTGGGGGGGAAGAAAGGCTCAGCCCGTCGACTGATCCCGGAAGTCAGTGATGAAATTCTTTGTGATGGTGTCTTCCCTGAGTATCCCCCTCTCTCGGGCTATTTTTATACTATTTGTTATCTTCAAGGTGGAGTTTGAGTGACTTTAGTCATAAATACTTTAATTATGATTGGTGTAAAATTCTCTCGCTTCACAATTAAAGGTATAGTTTACAAAAAATTCAGAGCGCAGACTCAAGAAGGAGTGGTCGCACCTTGGAGGTGGGTAGCCTTTGGGATGGAGGTGTGTTTTGGTATTATAATGACATTATAATGAGCAAAGTTCGCACAAAGGACAGCATTTCATCAAAATTTGACAAAATGTTGGCTCCGAGTATCGAGCAGGCAGCTAATTGGCAGCTTATCTATTTCATGGTATCGTCCCATCCCCGTATCTGCTATACATCATAAGGTAAAGCCGCGGAATAATTGCATCCTGCTCCGTACCTCATGTAGCTTCACAAGCTCCTTATCAGGGAACCGCGGATGTTGCATTCTTCATGCCAGCTGCAGCTGTTTTCTACCTCAGAGGCCTCTTGATTTTATACTTTTCCTTAATGTGTGAACAATGTTGTACTTTTGTATTTTTTAGCCAATTTAGTAATTATTCCACACCCTCAAAACCCAAATGTCTCAACAGTTCTAGACAAAGATATCACTTTGGTTTTTATGGTGACATGTGGCTTGCAATTATATTTTGAAATACAGGCAATACAGAAGCTACCATGTAAATAGATTATTTCTTTCTCTGTTTCTAGTACAGAGCGGAGTAAGTTTATAGGGAAACCTGAAGCTATAAACAATGGAGTCAGTGCCTCCAATGTTTGTCAGTGAACATAAAACAATAATAAAGAATAATGAAATATTAATAAGCTTTTAGAATTGATTACAATGATGAGGTGCAGAGTTTAATTTGGAAGCAATAGCAAAATAAATGAAAAATTTATTTTCTATACTTATTAATTCCTTTTCAGACTTATTAAAAAAATAACTTGTCCTCTTCATAGCAATAACATGTGCCAAATTACCTGATTAACATAAATTTACAGTTCTGTTTTTCTCCCGTTAAAGTAATTTTACAAGTGGGTAAGTTGTCTGTTGTTCCTTTTCTTTTTTTTTTTTTTTTTTGTCAGAGCACGTATGAAAAGAGATCTGAGCTTTTACTGCTGATTATATTGCCTTTCATTGTCAGGACTGGCATTTTATGTTCTCTTGCACCATGAATAAACTTACAGAGTCTGTGTTTTCACTGTGAAGAAGACGTACATTAGAGGGCTTTAAATCAGAAGATTAGTCTTATGTTGGCTTGCAAACTCAGGTGAGCTAAGGGAATGTAACAAGTATTCCATTAAATTAAATGTCATAGTGCTCCGATATAAATATCATTCTGAGGTAATTCCCATCATTTTACTCATTAAGACACTGAAATCTGTGAATCTACTAATCTTCTATGTTATGGTGGTTGTGAACTGGTTGAGCTGAATTGCAAAATCACTTGGGAATGGTCTAACTCTGCTTATGCTGAACCTGCCCGCTTTCAATGGGAGCACAGTTAGAAATAATCTCTTGGCCAATCTGTCCTTGAAACTCACTAGGAGTGGTGTTTCCCTAGAAAGGTTGAACAAAGGGATCATTGCCAAGTTTAAACTCTGAGGATGCAAATCATGGACAGGCACCATCCTGGCATTCTACAGGAGATAAAGTTCACCCCGTGAATTGAAACAACCGTCCTCGATATTCCTCTATATTTCAGTTGCTTATTTGTAAAGTAGGTACAATAAAATAAACCTTCTTTACATCTGAGTGTTATGAGACTCAATCAGCAGGGTTTTTTTTCCCTTTATACCTCTGCCCAAACCCCTATGTACTCCCTGGTTTCTTACATTCAAATCCCATGGCTCTCAGGCGGCACTTGGTGGAGGCCTGCCTTCCCAGCAGAAGACAACACAGTTCTCATCATACTTCCAACTGCCTCATGGCTCAGTGTGTTTTGCTGCTGCGTAACAGGCGGAAATAGAGAAGTGCAATTTTCTTTACTGAGATCATAGGCCACCCATCTTCCTCCCAGCTACTGCTTCCCATTTGGTTACAGGTAAGCACTGATGTTACATTTTCTTTGCTGTTAAGAGGGTTTACCTCTGAGAAGGTAAACAAGGGAGAGACAAATATCAGAGGGAATTTTGGGGTGTGGTTTTTTTTTTTTTGGGAACCCATATCCCAGGAAGTGTTTGAGCACTGGTGTCCCAATACAGTGCCCTAGGATGCTCAACATGCCTACTGTATTATATTTAGCGTACCTTACAGTCCAAGAAGAGCTGTTGACTCAAGTTGGGCTGACTGCTGATAATGGTATTGCATATGATACCTTGGAAGTCTGGCTGTTCTGTTTTGTTGTTGATGTTGTATTTTTTAGCAATGATTCCAAGCAGATACGTCTCGAAAGCAGAAGTAACCAAGCAGGTTACTTCTGTAGATGGTTAATCACCATCATGATTGAAAAGAGAAGGCCAGGTTGTGCGAGAATTCCTGAGGGCTTAAAGCACTTTGTTACTCACTTTGGCATGCCTTCCTGGTTAATGGCCTTTTAGATTTTAGTGAGTTGTACTAATTGCTCTGTGTGGCTCCTGATCAGTTTTGTGAAGGGTTCTGTGAAGAACCAACATGGGATGTGAAATCTAAAAAATGCCCATTAGATTTAAAGTGACTTTTGTCAAAAGAAGGGAAGGGAGCAAATATGACCAAGATGCCAGTTGTTAAGCTAACTATCTAGTCAGAAGGCGAAACAGTAGATCAGGCTGACATTAAGGAAGGATGTAGCGATACGGAGTAATGAAGGCAGCTAGAATGTAGCACTGACTCTTCTCCCAGATTGATCACTTTGTCCTCTTCTGAAATTTATAATGATCTGAAAGGTGTGGACCCTGTTCCTGAAGTGAGCTCCATGCATAAAGCCTGGTGCTCCAACTTAAATTTACGGTGTAGGCTACTGTACTGGGGAACTGCCTGATATCAGGGATCCTTTTAGTGCAACGTGCTGTAGAAACATAAATGTAATGACTAACTATTCTTGCCATACTGTATTTGCATGCTAAGTAACAGGAAGAAGAGGCCTGACCAACCTTCTCTCCCTGAATATCAACAGAGAATTTATTTGTTGTCTTGCCATTTCTCCTGTTCTTTGCATGAAAATGTTGACATTTCAAAAAGTGTTTGTTTTTAATTAGAAACAAAACCACAGTATCTGTGTCTGTAAATTTTCACTTCTTAAAAAACAGAAGCTATGCTTCAAAAACAAGAACTTGGATATTTTATTTTTTTAATTTGGAAGAAGCAGACTATGCCTATGGTCAAGACAGCCTGGAGACACAAGTGTGCAAGGATCCAGGCAGCTGCCTGGCAAGCACACTGTCAGGAATGTGGTGGGGCTGGTCATTGAGGCAGCCTATGTGGCTGCCTGGTTCCACTTCAAACACAAATAAAATACTGGTAGAACTGGCAAATTCTTCTAAAGCACTTGGATTCTATGAAGTCAAAGCTTTTGGATGGAGAGCCATTCCAGCTGAAATGGATGCAGTTTACTGTAAAAATAAACTGACTGAACAGTATGATAGTTAAAACAACGTTCGTTTCAGGATTATTACTGTCTTTTAGTATTTTAGATAAGGTTGGGGAGTGTATAGAAAGAATAAACTAAACAGAAATAGAAAACAGAATTAAGGGACACTATGGGACAAGTGTGATGGAAAAAGCAGGTATGAGTGGTGAATGAGCACTGTAAAGAAGAAAGCTTCAGGCTTTTGCAGTCTGACCAGTCTTGCCATTTAGAGCTGCACCTTCCAGTGTGGGGGAGATGATCTGAACAGTTGCAGAACTCTTTCAAGAGCTCCAAGCCACAGGGAAAGGTGGGAAATGTTGGAGAGAAGGGCTTGGGGCAGTGTTGGATCACCTTGTTCATAAGCAGGGAAAGAGGGTGAAGGATTTTTGCAAGGCAATAGTTCTGCATAGGGGTTGTAACTTTTGTACAAAATCTCATTTGTTGCTACTTCTGCTGCTGCTGAGGATACTGAGTAGTGTTTTAAAGCTTTCCTTTTCTCCTGAGCAATATGTGTGTAGGAACTCATGGATCTGAGAAGTGGGACATGAGCTGTATTAATCTGTGCTCCTGGGCTCATCTAGAGTGAAACTACCTGCAGTAGCTGCCTGGTTGCGCTCTTGCTGACAATATTTTGTTTATTGAAGAAGATCAAAATTATCAGCCAAGCAGGTTCTTCTGTAGATGGTTAATCACAAGTGGATGTGATTGAAAAGAGAAGGCCAAGCTGTGGAACTAGATCACTGCAGATTACAAGGCATGTGTTTATCTAGCACCATTTAAAAAGCAGGGTTTTTTTTCCCTCTGCTGAGCCCACTTGGCTTGTGTTTATCCAGCTCTGGAAGTATTTACAGCTGCGAATTAGACTGAGGTAAATGCCCACACCTTTATGACAAGAAGTTGTATTAATAGGTGTTTAATGTCTCTAGTTCTGGGTGTGCAGACTTACACATCGTGAGTCTAATTATCAGAACTGTTCCCTTACGCTTCTGCAGGTCTGGTTGTGGTGTCTGGAATGACTGATGCCTGTTAAGATTCCTCCCCTCTGTGTTTATTCTTGAGCAATTAACTTCATGTTAGTTACTTCCTCAAACGGAATCCTACTCTATAATGTCGGTGAAATCAGTGTTGGGGCACAGCTTAACTTCCTCTAACTGTCGGATTCTTGGAAGACCGGTTTGTTGAATACTGGAAATACTGGACAGTTTGATTTGATGCGTTCATCCACAACTGACTGTTTGGTCACTGCTTCTAAAGCTTAGTCCTTAAGCCCGTGACTGGAACATATCTAGATATTTGCAGAGGGCTTCTTAGGGATTTACTTCACTCTGCAAGATATAAGGAACCTCACTTAAATCTACAAGCACTTAAGTAGGAGAAAACAGAACTCAGATTAACTTTTTAAAAAAAAAAACCAAACCAACAAAAAAACCAACAAACCCACAACCTCTACTGCATATTGCCTTCTCTATTGGAAGAACAAGGTGAAGCAGCATATTGTAGTGTATATGTGAAAACAGTAGGTGACTGGATTTTTTTGGGGTTGCTTTTTTTTTTTAAGTCCAGATATTGCACAAATCATTTGATTATGTGTTGATGTTTTTCATAAACTGGCTGAGAGACCAAAAAGGATCTCCAAACTGTTGTGCTGGGTCATCTTAATCTCATTTAAATCTCATTCATACAGCTGTAGGACCAGACGACATTGTGCAAAATTGATGTGACAATGTGAAACATAGATTTAGAAGATACAAAAGTAATTTACAAAGCAAGGGTGCTCTTTTAAAAAAAAAAAAAAAGCTATAATGAAATAATTTTGTTACAAAATGTTTTGGGATTAAAGTAATCTTTACCTTTTAATGAGTAATCATTCTTGGCATCAATAACAGTATATAACCAAAAAACACTATGTCCCTGAGGGACAGAGGCAAATTTGGATTTTAAGAAGGTGCAGCAAATATTTTGTATTTTAAGGAAAGGCAATTACTCTGGAGCAGGTAGAACAGAAGTACAAGGGTTTTGGCAACGTAAGCAGCAGAATTGTGCATACAATCAATATAGGAAAGGTTATTACTTTTTAGTAGGTGCAGTGGAATATAGAAAGAAGCTTGCGAGTAGCACGCACTGGAAACTCTCCTCGAACACAGTGCTACCAGTGAGCAGGAGAGGGCGGCAGAGAAACAGAAGTGCTATGTGCAATTCCTGCAAAGGCTTCGAAACACCACTTAAATTTTTAAGAGGAGCGAGAGCACATCGGAGCTCTCAGAAGCCAAATCCCCTCTAAAACGGCAGCTTTATCAGTCTTTAAAAAAGTCCGTAACACTTAAAAAATGTCAAATTCTTGTAGCAGCCCAGAAGACGTGGTGATGCAGCGAGGCAGAGATGGCAAGATGAGAAGGGAGGAGGTGGATGATTCTCAACCTGAGGGGAAGAGGTTGAAGCTGGGGAATGAAGGAGGAAACATTGTGAAGGACAGAGGAGCAGCAGCAGCAGAAGAAATAATGCCTTGTTTAGGCAGAGAAGAGCCTGTGCCCGAAGGAAGTGGTGAAGGCAAAAGTGTAAGTGAGGATCTTTAGTGTCTCTGAGCTGGGAAAGGGGAAGGGCTGTGAGGTTACCTTTGAAATTATTTGTCATCCTGAAGTTGGTAATTGGGCATCAAGTAGAGTAGGACGAATGTGATCAAGTGTCCCATCTCCCTGAGATGATAAGAATGCCATGCTTTAGTTCCTTGTCTTGGTTACGTGCTTTTTAGTGGAGGAGTGTGTATTTTAATCTGGCTCTTGCTGTTATCTGCTTGCAAAATGTGTATGTCAGAGAAGTGATTTTTTTTTTTTTTTTTTTTTTTTTTGGTAGGGGGGTAAAGGGAAAAGGAATATTAACTGCTAAGGCTTGTTTTTCTGCTCCCTGTATCTATTTAGAAATTGGGTAACAGTTGGTACGTTGAATTGGATATGTTGGGTTGTTTATCATCCATCCATTCAGACTTTGAACTGCATTTATGTTGTGGAATACTATTTTACAGCTGGGGTTGAGGATAGAGCCTCCAGGGGAAGAAGAGAGTTGGTGGTTAGAGGTCTCATCTGGTGAGAGAGCAAATGTCATCTGTTGAGATTTTGCAAAATAGAGCTGCTGAACAGTTGTCTCTATAAAGATCACTGTTACCACATCTTTATATGAGGTTAACTTTGTCAGTGTTTCCTGACTGGTTCTTTAGCTCAGCTGCTGGGCCTGTCAGCCAGTTTCTGAGGCATAGCAGAAAACTGGGAGGAGAGGAGGTGAACATATGGATTTCCAGCCAGCTGAAGCTTTTCTTCTCATGGTGCGATTTGGGCCAGGTACTTTTCCTGGACTCGTATTAGCTGCTTCCCTCAATCAGAAGCAGAGGGGGGTGGGAACAATATCTTGGATGTGGATGTTTCCTGTTAAGCTGTCATACAGTGAGGGTATATCTTCTAGAATTCACTTAACAACTGCTGGAAATCTTACTGTACAGGTTTTATCTGGAAGTTTTCTGAAATGCATTTCTTCTCTCCTGGGATTGATTTCCTGAATTAAGATATTCCTCTTCAAATGAGGAGTCAAGTAGATGTTCCACATTTTGGTAGGATTTTCATTTTTAAATAATTTGAAAGGTAGTTTACTCAGCTCATTCTGGCGGAAGATCGTCTTTAAATGCAACAGTTTTCCTGACTCACAAAATTACTTAAAATGTGTCCAGTGCCAGTTTATGCAAGCAAAAGTCTCTTTTATCAGTCTGTGAAACTGCATATAGTTGTACTTTGGTATAAGTCTGGTTTTGGGTTTCCAGTGCTTATGAAGGCATGCTCTCTTTAAGTCTGAGATAGCAAAGTAGCATTCTTGTTCTGATAGAGATTTTTTTTTTTCCCCCCAAAATATGCAATATACAAGCAAGTTAATTGGTAAAATCATAACTCTTGGTTTTATCTGTTTGGATTTTTTTTTTCCCCCTGAAAGTAAAGGCTTTAAATCCGTTCCTCTTTCATAAATATCCATAGTTGAATACCACTATGGGTTGGGGTAAAAGTCTTTTTGATAATACATCTTACTGTAATATTTAATTACGAAGGTATTGAAAAATAAGCCTTAATTGAATAAGTTTACTTTGTCTTTTGAGGGATCACTTTTAGAATGTAGAATATACCAGAATGATTCGTACCTAAATCGCTAGGCTCTGCCCCACTTGTGAGGCTTGGTTTACTTCCTTATTAATCTTCTACCACGACAGGAAGGATCTGTGGTGATGGATACCTGTCTTTTTTTTTTTGTCCTTTTAAGGATGTATGTGTATCTGCTCCAATACTATATTCTGGCTTTTCATCAGAGGGTTGCTCAAAATATTAACATAGAAAATGTGACAATGAGCAGTTATTTCCCTGTTCGCCTCCCCCAAGCCCCCTGTTCTTAGTTTTTGTAATAAAATAAAAACTCTTACAATAATTCCTAAATTAAACTGAGTTTGATACAAAATTCATCAAAGCTCAATGAAGCTATTATTTTCACTCGCTTCAATGGACTCTTGCTTGGAATGTTGCACTATGTTTTGTATAAATTTCCAGTACTTCTCCGTGCCGCCTCCCCTTCCCATTTAAAGCAGTGTGTCTGAGTTGGTGACATTTATTAGAAATAAATTGTATGACATTTGAAATTCTGTTAACATAAAACTCTTTCTAAAAACAATAAAAACTTGTTCAACAATCACTGTAAGTGTCTGTCACCTTGTAGAGAACAAGCTGCTGGAAAAGATGGACTGTGTGCCCTTAGGAAACACTGGAATGACTTCATTTCTGTGCTTAGAAGAATCTTTATTTTAATAGGCGTAGTGGTATGGGTAATCAATGCATGCATTGGAAGAACATTTCCTAATAGTCCATTATGTCTTCTATTTTAAAGAAGGACATTAAAAAAAATTATAGGCTTTGACTCATTTTTGGACTAGTGATAAAAAAAATCAGCACAGTAAGTGTGCTATTTCTTTATTTATTCCACTGCTATTTGCCTGATTCAACATCCATTCTTATGTTTAGAAGAAGGAAATCTTCCTAGGTCATCTGCTCCAACTCATTACTCCACTTATTATGAAATCTTGTATTACAACAGAATGCAAACAACATCTATATTTTATGCTTGTGAAATCATGTATAATACTTCTGGGCATTTACTTGGCATTGTGTATTTATAACAGTAGCTGCTGCTGTGCAGAAGTTGGTTGCAGAAGGACACTTCTGCCACTAGCTTCACTGGACAGAGCTGTTCTGTTTGCCATGGCAATGAAGGGCTGCATTTGCCAACAACTAGTTTGCAGTGGTATCTGGAATGATTCCTTCACTTAGTACTAGTAGCTAGTTACCTGGGCTAAAACTGTAATTGTTCATTTAGATGTCTATTAAAATAATTTGCTTCTTGCCTTCTCTTGATGTTACTTTCATTTATAGTGAGAAAACTGTTCACAGCAGGTGTGAATCACATAGTCTCAGGCCATGTAATTTTTTCCTCTGTAATGTTTCTTCTGGCATAGCATCACAATGAAGTATTTGGTTCAAATGATATGGAATGCAATCTTTGTAGTAAGGTTCAACTTAAAAGTTTCACATTTGGCACAGATGGTGCAGAATTAGCATTTGGAAGAACTGGTGAGTCACCCCTTTTCATCAAAAGCTTGGGTAAAATTATTTAACCAGGGTCTCTGTAGAATTCAATCTACATCTTGTAACCCTGGAGGATGGCCATAACTGTCAGCTACATGATGTTCTGTGGTTGATTGTCACCCTACCCATGCTCCAGCACATAGTGGAGA
Source organism: Fratercula arctica (assembly GCA_947846985.1). Taxonomy (NCBI): domain Eukaryota; kingdom Metazoa; phylum Chordata; class Aves; order Charadriiformes; family Alcidae; genus Fratercula; species Fratercula arctica. The sequence goes on from CANTUZ010000009.1 coordinate 27,814,649, forward strand.
TCGTTAATTTAGTGTAAAATAGTATTTACTGAAATAGAAAGCAGGTGAAGAAGTAAGCATGCAAGTAATGATTTTTGTTTTTTCTAGGCTGATAGACATGTTCTTCCCCTGACTAGCTTATACAAGTTATCAGTTACAATCATCAAGAGTGTGTATCCGTATGTCCTTGTACTTAAAGGACACAGTCTTGTTTGGTCTCTCTTTAACCGACTGTTAGTCCATATGGCCTGGTGAAGGTTGTTTGGATTTTGGTGCAAAGATATTTCTGTATTCATAATGTCTGCTTTGTTACAAACCGAATTTTTCCACCCCTAAACATTTGTGCAAAACTTATAGAATAAGACCAAATTGTTGGGTTTGGTTTGACTTCTCTAGTGTTCATATAGCATCCAGCAGTCTTAATTGTGTTTTCATCTGTCATGTCACCTGTGCAGAAATGTGTAGGAGAGAGCTTGAACTTTTACCCATTTAAACAACCTTCAGAAAGACTTAATGCAGTTGGGAATTAAAACAGTGTTTCAAATTTTTAAAAAAGTTGCCTTTGTGAAGTCTTGGAAAAGAGGAAATGCAGAACCACAGTGAAGAAAAATTGCAACTTTTCATTGTTAACATCATAAGTAATGTCTTCATTGCAGTTTTGTGACTGTCGTGTTGTAAAAGAAAATCTGAGAAAAGTATATTAAAACTTGTTCTTTAATACTCTTGCAGGAGCCTTTGCTGATCAACTCTGAAGAATTGACTACACTAAACTTGTAGCCTGTGATAAATCCAGCTGTCTAAATCTCAGATGCTAATAGATAGTAATTTCTTAGGAATTTTGGGTCAGTTGCAATATGGGGAAACTACCTTTCATGTCACATTAAATTCTTAGTATGCTTTTCCCACGCTCCTCACTGCCTGCATGAAACATTTGGAATGAAGATTCACTCCAGTCCCTGTGGCCTTTCCTTCTGTTCTCCACAGTGGCACTATCATGTGGTACTTAGATCCTGGATGCCTGGTCTGGCCAGGTTATAGTTAAGGAAAAGAGAAGCCTTCCCTCTTTCCTTGTTCCCTAACATCTGACTGCTGCTTCATGTTAAACTTGTACTGGGACCATTTGATAGAAGCACTTTGCTTCAGCTCTTTGTTTGGGTACCAGAATTCCCAAACAGTAGAAGAACACACCTTGGAAAGCTGAAAAACACCCCTTGGAAAGCTGATCATTTAAAAGGTTATTTCTCAGGAGATGAAGGAATTTCTAGGAATTAAGGTATGAGCTTGGAACTGAAAAGATCTAATATTCAGTTCAAGATAAAATTCCCTCATGTAATCTCGGTCTGGATTCATGGTATCAAATTAAAAGCTCTATGAAGACCAGGTGATGATATAGGAACTGAACCCTGCTGGATTCACTGCAGAAACTTTAGTATGAGCCTTTAGCAGTGTGAGCTGCTGTCATGCAAGTACTTGACGTAAATAGCAAACATACAAGACGGCGCTGAATAAGAGAATTATGTTAATCAAGCCAAATGAAATGCACATTTTTTATCTTTTATGTTTAGCTCAGGTTATACGAAAAGTAGATTTTGACTCAATAACTCAAGTCTTTTTCATGAAATATATGCATTGGTGTACACTCAAGTCTAAGAAGTAGATCTGAAGTCTGACAGTTTGATGTTTCTGTGCAATGCCATGCAACTTTACACTGTGTAATGTGGTTTCTCTTATAGGTTTTTTGCTTTAGAAAATTTATTTGCTCCTTAGAGTTGGTTTATTGAGAAAACTTGCTTGTGTGTACATGGCTTTGTGCTCTTGGTCATATTTATGAATATTACTTCGAAGGGGAATCATATTTAGAGAGGGAGAACCTGGGATGGTGGATCCATATAGGATCGAAAGTCCAGTTTAAGGTACTAATTTTTGACTTCCAGGGTCCTAAGCAGGTTGAAGCACTCTACTGTCAAGGCTGTGGTTTAGGTGTTTTTCCCTCCTCCTTATAATGCTGCTCAAATCTATTGAGATCTGTTTGTCCTCAGAAGTTGCAGACGGGAATGGACCTCCTCTAGGAGGACAACATAGATTTGAAACATTTTGAATAGCATGACATTTGGAACAAGTTGTCTAAAGCAGTCTGTCTGCTGTTAATCTCTTGCCTATTTTTGGGTCTGGTTGCCTAATTTAGAGGATAACTTCAGCATTTTAGTCTATTTACTTGTTAGGCAAACTGTGATATATGCTGGAATTAATGGTTTTGGTTTTTTGATTTGGAACACAATCAAATTCAGAAGCATAATTATTTTTTCTTTAGAAATTGAAAGAAACAAGATAATAATTCTTTAGAAGTGAGTGATGGTATTAATATAAGCTGCTGGAGTTGCTTCCACAGGAATATTTGCTAAATGATAGTAAGGGACCCTTTTGTAGAAAGATGTGGCTAAACGATCTTCAAAAATTGGTTTGGACTTGATTCCAAGTCCAAGAACAAGTCGTTGGAAAATGTTCTCCCTGAAACTCATTCATCCTCCTGTTAACCTTCTGCTGGTTAATGCCCATGTCAGTAAACAGTGTCACTGTGGCTTGAGCAGGAATAACTGCAGGAAGGAATTGACTTAAGACAACTAGAGGCAGCAGAAAGAGACCCTTATGGATGACCTTATTTTAACATTTTTGCTGTAGTTATTAGGACAGATCACTAGATGGCAGGGGGTAAGTGTACAAAACTAAAGGCTTCATCTGGACTGCCTGATTGCCTTGACATGGGGGAAATCTCATTTTATTCAGTGGATGACTGCCTATATTTGGCACACAGTTGCAACCAAGAGTAGGATAAGCCCTTTGTATTTACCCATTGGAAGTTTAATTTCACTGGTAAGGAACATCTATAGAGCATTTCTGTCTCAATTAGAATAATCAATTAGCTAATACTATAATTTTTGTAGAATAACTGGAATATTACTTTTGATTGAAATTATCAGCGAAATGCATTAAAATCTTCTGAAGTGCAAAAGAAGACATTTCTGGCCTACAGAGTTGAATTAGTGGAGATACAAAATTAAGATATTTATGCATTGCTCCTATTTGCTACTGTCTTTCTCCTTCTATAACCCAGTATAGGTCACTGTGCATTGAACAACCCCCTAGTCATTATGAAAAATATTTTTTGTTTCAAGTCTTTATAACTATAAATTAATAAAATTATTTACTTTCTGGGTGTTTGGGTTTTTTTCTGATGTTCACAGTCTTAATTATTAGCCTGAATTGAAACAACGGGGAATATGACATGAAAGGCGTGCAAAAATTGAAAATGGAAGCAAGCTGGTGCTTCACCAGCTTTCTCTTTCTTGTGGAGTACATGATGTTCAGACTCATTTGTGAGTGCATTATTACAAGAGTTGCCTGTTTTGTCTCAACAATTTAATATTAGACTGTAATCTCTGATGCACTGCCACACGTCATTTCTTCCTAGGGAATGCACTTAATGTGTTCTAATGCTTTGTCCACTGTGCAGTTCTTAAGCAGTCCAAGTCTTGTCTACACTGGAAAGGAACTTGTCTACACTAGAAAGGAACTGTCCTTTAAATTAACAATACAGAGCACTTCTGAGAGTTGTCTTGAACTCTTTCATTCTGGTATCATAAGCTTTATTAAATTGGACTTAATTTTTTCAGCGGTTGTGAAGCAAGCTGGTTACTAACAGGAATCTTCTAATAGCTTGGTGTAGGAAAATATAAGTCGAGTAACTTAACTGAATGTCATTGACTGTAAATGGTGGATAATGAAGTAATCTCAATTAGTTGTACTGAGACTTAATTAATAAAGGTCCATCTAAGATTCACTAACCAAGTGGCAGGAGAGGGCATGTTGGTAGCTGCAGTCCTTGGAAAGGATACATTCATTTTAGTCCTAAAAGCAAAACTTACTGAAAATAGAAAAGATTTCCTAATAGTTCTTATAAATCTGTCTTTCTTCTACCTGCTGTTTTATTTCTGCATATTTACAATATAATGCATTTCAGCCGTATTACAGTAGCTATTGCGCAGAGTTGTGTCTGACAATAATGCTATAGAATGCTAATGTTTTTGTTCTGCTGGCTCAGGTACTTGCAAGGAGATGTTGACTGTTGTGGATCATTGTGCTTCAAATGTGTATTACAGATCGTTTAGGATCCCTAGGAAATAACACAACTCTCATCCTTCATTTCATAAAAAAAAAAAAAATGTTATTCTTTAACTAGTTGGTAACTGGGCAGATGAGTCAAAAGGTGAAGGGAAAGAGAAGCACGTATGTGTCCCAAGACTGTATAGCAAGTCATTATCTGGAATGCTCAAGCTGCTCAGGTTCCAGGCCTCAGCTCTTAAGACCCCTAACCTGTGACTTGGAAATAACGTCTGAAACCTTTAGTTATTCTTCATCATTATAAGAGAGTAAGGGCTGCTACAAAAGTAAGGGCTGCTACAGGAGAACAAAGTTGAGTATCTGTGGTCTATTACTTGCTCAGTGTTGTTGCCTGAAGGCTAGTAAGAATTGTGCAGGGTTCTAATGGCCTTTAATAATTGAGCAGGGACACCATAGAATCAGCCATCACTGGCATAAACTTAAAGGGCTCTATGTTTTCCCAAGGTCATACTGACGTTGAATAGTTGAGCAAAGACAGCATAGGGTCAATCATTAATGGCATACACATAAAGGGCTCTATATTTACACAGCTGGTGTGATTATTTTGATGATATTGGTTACCTTTGATAGTAAGGAGATGATGAAAAATCTTAAAGTTTTCACAAAGTTTCTGTTATTGTTGAGGTCCATGAATAGAGTGGTAAATTCCTGTTTTAGAGAAGCAGTGTTATCTATTCAGTCTCCTTGTTATGAACTTAATAATTAGAGATTTTAGTAAGATTATATTTGCAAGGTTTCTTTAAGATGAGAATCTCAAATAATGTGTGTAAAGTCATAGCCATTTAAAATTCTTATTTCTGCATTTGCTGTAAGTCAGAATGACTGCAAATGTTGAAAGGCTGTGTAGCATGGACCATTTCTGCAAGAACTGAAGGTCAAAAATGTGATGTATTGTCAAATACTACCCTGGTAATGAGCTCTGGTTTTTAAATGCTGGTTGCAACTTACATATTGATATTCCTGTTGATACCTGAGTCTGATTTAGTGCTTTCTATTGAACATTTGTTTCTTTTAACTGAGGCTTAGCCTTACTAGTGCAAATGCCAGATAAATATGCATAGCCTTAAGTGAACTCGCAGCACAAAACTTGCACAAACAGCAAGGATTGAATTTAATCCAGTAAATTTGTACTAATCTGTAGCATAGTGGATCAGAGTTGTTTTCTTCTGCCATCCTATTTAATAAGCACTAATTACATGCTTTGTGTCTGTTGGTCAAAAAAATCAAATTATTTTATATTCATTATGCCAATCTCCATGTTTCAATATCCAAAGTCACTACTCTGTGGCTGGGTGTGATAGGCCAGCTCTGCTTAGAGTCCCAGCAAGAATAAGAGGTATTTGGCAATTTCTGGTAAGGTACCATAAGTGTATTTTTGTGGCTGATTAGGACACAAAGTTGTGCTGCAGCTGAGCAAAGAATATTCTTATAGGAAGAACAGCTGCACCTGTACACTGACAGGCTCTTCGCTAGCACAGAATTAGAACGATGCAGGAGGAATAGATCCTAACTGAGGTACTCCGGAAGAAGGGTAGAAGAGAGAGAGTGAGAGAGACAGGCTGCTTAGCCTTATCTTGCATTTAAATCTGTCAGTCTCACTTAAGTGTACATCCCAGTTCTGCTTACACTGTGCAGGCTATGGCAGCCTTTTTATTTAATTACACGTGTGCTTTAAAAAGAATGAGTTTTTTTTAATTGAATTGATATAACGTATAGAAATTTCTGCATATTACAAATGTTTGTTTTACTAGTTGAGATGTACTGTGTATTCAACACAAGATCTTCAGGGAATGTTATTTTCCATGTTTTCCAGAAACTGAAGGCCAATCACAAAAAATATAAATGAATTTAGTATGTAAAATTCCAAACTGTCACCACACTGAGATTATGTTAGTTCCTTGAGTTGGGCCATAACTAAACAAAAAGTAAGCATTCTGATCAATAATACCCTGGTGAAATAACCTCTCTTCTGAGATACTGAGAGGTTTTTTTTTCTTTAACTAAAAATGTATATTTGAACTAAAAAACCTAATCTTTTCACTGTCTCCAGAGGGCAAGATCATTGACTGTTATGTTTAGAAACTCTAACTGTCTGAAAAGAGTCTATATAAAATGGAAAAAATGCTGCCTGAGCAATTAATCACTTTTTACTTAATTTAAAATAAATAATGACATGTTGCGTTAGATTTGAAAGAGGACTGGTTCTTGGAAAAGAAGCAGAACAAAATTTCTTCCTTTCACTACAGGTTGGTTTCCAAGTCTTGCATGCATAATAGGTTTTGTTTCTGTGACACTATTTTCTTCTAATGTTTCTATGCAAGTACATGTTACACAAAGGGCACTAATATATAGACCCTTCTTAGATTTCAAGGCTGGAATTGACTGTTAGACCCTGGTTTCTGTTAAAAGTTTAGACTAATTCCGTAATTTCTGTTTGAGTTAGAACACATAATTTTTAAACAACAAGCATTGTTGATTCAAGGCCTTGGGTCATGGACAATTCATCAAATCCCCAGGTAAATTTCTTGCAGTAGCTAATTATTTTCACTGTAGAAAAACATTTATACTTTTCTGTAGTTGGAATCTCCCCAACTGCACATGCAAGCCTGTATAGGCTTGTTGCACCAGATCTTATTGACTCCCATGATGGGAATAAAGTCATCACCTTCTCTTGGATAAACTACCTAATGGTATCCATATACTTGTTTTCCATCTTGAAGGTCTGTGTTCCCCAGCTGTAATAATTCATCTCCGCCCTCTCTGGCTCTTTATGCCTTCAGTATTTTTCAAGAAAGCTGATTCTGCTGAATGGTCCCCTGTTAATATTTCAATGGTTTAGGTACTGCTCTGTCTTGGATTTCATGTTCATTTACCAGCAACTGCAAATGAGATAGTGAGCTTGTTGATACATTGCTGCTGAGCAGAACTATACCCTCATCCTGCTTTTGTCGCAAATGATTCTGAGTTTGTCTATATGGAAGTGCATTTCTGTCAGACAAGCCCAGAATTTATCACTGCTATTTGTTTTGGTTTAAGTTGTCTGAAAATTACCAGTGACTTGATTTATATGTACCCACTTTCCCCAATTAATTTTAAAAAAAATCACTGAATAATACTAATGTAAGAACAGATCTTGTGGGGCACAGCTGAAGAGGCATCTTAATTGGAATGACCCTGCTGCCTTTTTTTTTTTTTTCCTGCTATGTGATTGTTTTTAATTCATTGTAAAGCATGCTGTGTAGCTGTGCAGTTAAACCAATCTGGATACGTATATTAGTAGTCCAGAGTAGTTGATGTATATTATAAATAAATATTTTTATAAATGACTATAAATAAACTTAGATCAAAAAATCACTTCAGGTTGGACCATGCTGGTTTTCCATAACCCACCATCAGTTGTCAGTAGTCATTCTGTTACATTGTCCTGAGCTGTATTCTAATTTCCCTAATTGTACTAGATCAGTGTAACATTAGGCACCTGCTTCCTACCCTTACAATATGCTGAATGGTGATTTTTTTTTCAAAAAATATTTCAGTATATAATAGAGCCAAGAAGTCTAAACTGAATTCATATCTTGTTGTTATCTGTTGACAGATGAATGTTGCCCCAAGGATTACTTTCCAAGATCCTTAATCTTCCTAGTTGATGGGTCAGTTCGGACAAAAAGCCAAATATATTTGTGGCACAAACTACTGTTTGGTGTCTTAGGACTTCCTGTCTATAACCTGTATAAAAGGTGGCTGCTAAAGCTGTTCCCTTGAGGATATGTACAGTGTGGGTTGCTCTTAGCAGGGAAGCTTTTAACAAAAGGAAACAAAAACCAGAAAAAAAAAAAATGTGGCTGAAATAAACTTTGGGACAATGTGTTCTTCCACTTATGGCCACTGTGGTGGGATTGTGTGATGCTGCTGGAAGGTGATCAGCTTGTTATGTGTTTCATAGGAAAAAAAACTGAGTGACCCATTTACTGAAGATACGTAACTGATGTCTAAATCACAGATAAAAGAAACCTCGCCTCCAGATGTGGCTGGAATTGTCACTGTATGCCCTGAACAAGGCAAAGGGAAAGCAGTGAGGGACTGTCAGCAAACAAAGGAGTTGAGTTCTCTTGGTAGCTATATATACAAGTTTGACTATTGATACCTTTTAAGAGGTTGAAGTACAGTGTTATTAGAGAGTGGTGGCAGTTTGGCTATGAGGCCAAGTTTTCTCCTGTGCGATAAAAATGTTCTCTTAGTGGTGTTTGTGCAACATACAGTATTGCCTCTGTTGAAACAAGTTGAGCTATACGATAACATTAAAGGTTCACACGCACTGGGAAGTTCATTTTGTAGAAAAGCTGTTGCACAAGGTTAGGGAAGTGAGATGCCTGGTAATGCAGAGAGGACAGATCCATGGGGTTTGGGTTTTGGGGTTTTTTTTATTTGTTTGGTTTTTTTCCGCTAGGGAAAAACCATAATCCCACAGAGAAATATCTTTGCTCAAACCACCTAGTAAAGAAAAACTTAAAATATACCTCAATTAATGGTATTTCATACAGATTGCTCTGCCCAGTATATGGCAGTTTTCATTAGAATTACATATACGCAAATGATAGCGTTCTATTATCTGTTTACTTTCTTAAAGCTTGTTTTCATAAAATAAACATATACTTAAATTGCTAAAGTAGATTTTTTTTTTTATACCAGTTGCATAATTACTGAACATGTTGCTCTTAAATCTGTTTGCTAAAGGAAGGGGACTTTTTCAAGTGCTAATCTTTAGCCCTTCATCTGGAGGTTTTAAAGAAATAGCTGCTACAGGTTACTAAACTAGTATTGAGATTTGAAAAATATACCGGTTCACAGAGGCTGCAGAATTGAATTAGTTACATATGTATTATGCAATTGTGCAAATGTGTGCACATCCTTGTTGCTACTTTAGTTTTGCATCAGTTTTTGTAATTGCCAGGGATATTTTTCTTTTTCTAAGCCCGAAGTCCAAAATACTCTACTTCATTAATGCATAATTTTGGCATGCTGACTTAAGGAATCCGGGAAATGAAATGTGCACGTCTGGCCTATAAACAAAAGCTTTCAGCTTTTTAAATGACTGACCCTACTCTTTGGGTTAAGGAATTTTTGTCTGAAAAAAATTATGACTTCCAAGGTGTAAGTTAGGTTTCCTGTCATCTCAAGAAAGTGCATATTGTCTACAGGACTTTGAAAAGTCACTAATCTTTTCTGTCTGCTCCTCTTTAGTTTGAACTTGTGAAATTGATTCCATGTGCTTTTCCACTGGGAGCAAGAGAGTGGACACTTCTGGGGATGTAGAGCATGGTTTCTCCTAGCATTTGGTAGACAGACCATTTATTTTAAGTCCGTCACAGGATACATTGTTAGCACAGTGTTCATTTACTCAGCAATAGGACCAAGAAAATTTTCAAAGAAATGGATGTTTGGATAACCCTTACTGTGAATCTTAAGTCAGTGAGGTTTGCTGTCTGGTAATAGTAACTGTCTCAACATGAAATAGGCAGAAGTCAGTATCTAGACCATTCTCCTTACTAAAACAAGCAATCAAAACATCACATAAACATGCACTTACTATATAGTACCTCTTAGCCAATTAATTCCAAAGGCTTCTAGTGTGAAGTGTTTGAAGTTTCAAAAAAGCGTCCAACAGCTTCAAGTCAAAACTTCAAGTTTCATCTGTAATAACAAATTATATACAATTTCCTTATGAAGACATTTTATTATTTGCAGAGACTTTAAGGGGGATTTGGAGGCAGGTTGATGGAATTTCAATGCTTTCACCTGGCAAAGAAATTGTATTTTAGTTAAGTAAAGCCTCCCAGTTGAAGAGATGAAGTTGGTTGGTGGGGGAATATGGATAAAATGGAAGGGAATAAATGGTGGAAACAAACTGCTTTTCTCAAAGGTGTCAAGAAGAGGGGGAACTAATGCAAGGAATTGTGAAGCTCCCAAGCTACTTCACTGTTCTTGATGCTTCTTCCTCAAAAGCTAAAGGTACTGTTTGTCGTCCCTTCAGAACCAAAGAAATCAGTCACTAAAGTCAGAGAATGAGACCTGTAAAGAGCGTGTCTTGCTGGAGCTGGATGTCAGGTTCTATTTAAACAGCTTTGCTTTGTCTTTGACAATGTTCAAATTATTTGGTACTCATCGCAATGTTTAACCATGATGTTTGGCGTGTCTACAGCTTTGTGGTTTTAACTTGTTGGCACTGGGTGCTATTCTGTAGATGGATGGCAGAAGCCAATGATTTAGTGTCTAGTGTCCCATGATCCATTTTTCCTTAGGAAACCAAGGAAAAGTATGCAGCTGTGTATCTGGCTAATAGTTTTATTTCTCCCTTTGCATGGTAATTTTCCTCCTGCATCTTTTACTTAGAAATAAGGTAAAATTTCCTTGCTTTTAGCTGTACTTATTAGTTCAGTCAAGGGTCCCCTGACTCCAAAAGTGGCTTTCTTAGCACAATTTACCAAGAATTAGTTGTATCACATAAAGCAAGTAGTTAAAATTCTCATATTCTAGGATTATCTATTTTATAAACAGCAACAGTAACACTTTAACGTGGATGGCTCCATTAGGTTCAACTAAAACTTAATTAAAGTTTGAAAAGCATCATCAGTTTCTCTGATGAAAGGCCTTATGGAAATTTGGGAAGTGTGTTTATTATTGCTGATAATAAAAGCCCAGTTTCTTCCAAACAGTTTATATGCTAAGTTACAGCTTGAAGGTGACTTGGGGTCATATTCAATATAATCTTTGTCTGCATTCAGTGCCAGGAAGCCCACCAAAGGCCAGGCAGACTCACCTTCAAAAATAATTTTTCACTACGACTGCAGCAGAGTTTGATTTGCAAACACACTAACTGATTTCCTTTAGTTTAGGCCTAAGGCAGGTGATTGCTTTCTGTATAACACTTACTAGACGTATTCTGATTTCACTTAAACTGAAGGAGATGGTGAAAACTCCATAGATGACACTGGGATCCTACCAAATCTCCAAAGACCTGAGCCAGGGTTTGATTCTTATGTATGCTCCAAATTTAAACTTTAAGCCCTCTAAGGTCTAGAGTAAAAGTGCACTTGTATGAAAAGAGCTTTGATACCTCCCGCAGAACTGACACAAACATTTCATTAAACCAAGTGTGATGTTTGTTTTCTTGTGTTTAATTTTTTTTGTTCTTTATTGTATGGGGCATTTGCATGAAAATGGGATCTTGAAGAGTTCATCTGTTCCTGTTGCTCATTCCTCACCTCGAGGCACAATCTTTGCTCTGATTTGCAATTAGTTACTGTGCAAATGATTGCAGTGTCAGAGTTGGTGTTATGCTTTTGGGTAGAGAGGGAGCAGCAGGAGTTGATGAATGCTTAAAACCACCCAAGTTTTATGCAAAGATGTTTGCAAAATTACACACACTGGGGGAAAAATGAAATTAAGAAGCCACACAGACTGAGTGGAATGGTCTTTAGAATACTACTTTAAACATTTCCATCCCTGACCTATCTCTCCTCAAGCCAGTGTCAAATCAGTAATCAATTGTAGCTGTGCTGGAGCAGGAAAAAAGTTTAATGGAACCTAAAGGGAGATGTCAACAGCTGTTCTCAGACTTTAAATTTGATTAGGGTACCTGCTGGAGCAGGTTGGAGCAGGATTTCTATTATCAGGGGGAGGAAATCATCACTTCAAGGTATGAATCAGGAGTTCGTTCCATTATAGGAGTGGGGGCTTGAGCCAGGCACCAAACCCACCTCTCAAACAAGGAGCAACACAGGTCTGCATTAACATTGTTTAAAATCCTAGAAACCTATTATTTCAGTGACAAAACAAAACAAATCTGAATTGAGGCAACTGCATCTTCTGAGAAACTGATGTTTTGTAATGTATGTGGCTATGCCAAGGAAGACAACTGGTGTCTTGGTTCTAGCTCTGTCCTTCTGGAAGACGTAGCAGATGGTTCTGATAAAGCATGGACCTGAATTCCTCTTCTGAGACTGAAAGAGCTAAACTGCCTAAAGTACCCTAACTAGTTTTCTTAATAACATGCTTAGTTTTTATACTTCCTAACTGTTAGAAGATCAGGCACATTTGAGTTATACAGAAGAATGTCTTTGGGAAAGTTACCAAGGGACAGTCTTGCATGCACAGGATTTTAAGTGTGTATGGAAGGTGGCCTTAAAGAGGGAATGTAACACTCAGGTAAAAGCATATGTTTGACTTTGTTGCACTGCATTCCCAAATTAATTTTGAAGCCAGTGAGGCTTTTCTGTGAATGCCTTCAGTTTATAGATTGGGAGCAGGGTTGGGGGGGGATTCCTTCACAATTTTCATGGATATGAAACAGCCAACATAAAGCAAAGAAATCCTTTCCTCATTGTAGCATGTCAGGTGCCTTGTAGAATGTGGCCAGAAGCTATTCAGCATAAGAAGTGACCTCAAGCATGATATGATAAACATTTCCCAACAAGTGCAAAAGATAGGTAGGATGAACAAATTTTCCCCTGGAAAATTTTATCTAGTTGTAACGATAAGTTGGAGTGCTGGAGATGACTGAATTGTTATTGCTGGCTTCAGTTCCTATCTTTGTGTGTGAACTCCACATATATGGCAGGCTTTCATTGCAAATGAGCTTTTTTGTCTTGGGGGGGAGGGGGGAAGTAAGTCTGTGTCCCAATAGACACAGAGACGAGATAATTAGAATTGGTGCTTTTTTTTTTTTAAATATAGGTACTTCAGAAAGTCTCATTGTTATGTTCAGATTGAATTCTGGATGCTGTTGGGGAGTACTGGCCTGAGAGGTTGACAGCCAGACACAGTGATCTGTGAGAGCTGGTGAAAGATGTCTCACTAAGCATCTGCATAGATAGGTCGTATCCCAAAATAACACGAGGAACTCTGAAACCCAAAGTGCTGAGGCTGTTATCGTATTGCCTTCAATTAGGGGACCAATCAATGTTTCAGCCTGGCTGTCCTTTCTGAAGTTGTTTTTAGAATCTTGGTATTTAGGAATCCCCTATGATTAAGTCTTGTTTCCTGCTTGCTTCTTTTCAGCGTTCCCGCTGCCCTTTTGTCTCCCTCTTTAGTAGGGTGTATATAGTTTACAATAGCCAGTACAGTTCTACAGGGTTTTGGCTTTCACCTCTGAGACTTCAGTAGCTGGAAGAAAAAGCTTCCAATTAAAGAACTGTCTTGCTTACCTCAATGGCCTGTTCATCTACAAGATGTGCATGTTTTCATCTTCTTGAGTGATTAAGGAGGCTGAACTTAGAGCTTGCTTTTATTATATGTTTACTTTGCTTTTTTTTTTCATAAGTACTAGATAGCCATTTTACCCTTCCACTGTAAATGCTGAAAAGCTGCGGTGGGAAGGAAAGTATCCAGCACTACATACTTTGAAGAATAAAGAAATTAAATAATCCTGAAGCTGTTATTTCCATCATTTATCGTGTTCTTTGGGCTACATGTTTTGGGGGTGGGGGGAGGGGGGTGGGATGGAGAATCAGTTTCTGTAGGAATAAGGACAGTTATATCTGTGGGGACCGAACTGCCAAACGTCACCTTAAGCATTACAAAAAATGGCAACAGCTTAACATTAAGAAATGCAAGAAATTATATGATTAGGATGAGAAAAGTGTGTGCATATATATATGGAAAACTCTCTAAATCTTCTAACAAATATGCAGGATTTATCATAAAGCTACTCTTAGATTACCCACTCCCAAGTATTAAATTGAAGTAAGGCTTTCTTTTCAAATCATGATATGCCTTCGATCATGATATTTTAAAAGTAGTAATTTTAGATTCAGTTTTTCTTGTTACCTTCTACATTTTAAATTCTTTGGGTGATATTTTAGTGACAGATTTATCTGTAAGACTGCAAACAGGAATGTAAGCTGCTACACAAGAATGTAAATTAAAAGCTGAATTTTTAGTGAAGCTGAGTTTCTGAAATAATTCTCTCTTCAGCAGTATGGAATTTCAAGAATAAACCAAAATATTAATGACAGTATTGATTTATAAACTGGAAATTTAGAAGCATTGATACTAGCATGAAAGAAGATTCTTTTAAATCAATGGAAGTTTTAGGTGGATTGCCAGATCAAGCTTTACTGAGAGAAATGACTTTGTGTATCCTCTTCATTAATAACCTTTTGAGTTCTGGCTTGCCAGGCAGATGAGCTCACAGCACTGTGGTCTCACCTCTTGTTTCAGCAAAATGCAGGATGTTCAGCTGCTGGCAGTGAGTGTGGTTCATTTTGTTTCTTTCAGTAGTCTTCCACAATAATTTTAGGAACTTGAGGAACATTTGAGGCAGGATGGATTGGAGCACTTTCTAGGTTTGGATCTCTTTGCTTTGCAAAGATCCTTGTTCAGCAGACACTGCAAAAGTGAATATGCTTGTGAGTTTGACCTATTATTCGGAGATAATGGCAGACTAATGAGAATTTTGATCATTGAGAAATCTATTATTTTTTGACCTACAAGACAGCATAAATGTCCCAGTTTTATAAATTGAAATTTATAGGCTTATCAGATCTAACATTCACACCTTTCTTATCTGAAAAATTAAGGCCAATCCCACATGCAGAACGATAGGCATTTTCATCAAAAACCTACCCTTTGCTGTAGTTTACTCCCTAGGGAAGCAAAATGCAGAAGAGATGGTTTCTGGAAAGCAACTGTGAGATTCTCAGCAAATATAATTTATCAAAATACTGCTTTGAAAAATGGCATGCACTTAATGGTACTGAAGTTTCCTTGTAGTCCATAAAAATAAAACAAAGATCAAATCTGATTTGGTTAGTGTGGTTCAAATGCTCTTTCAAGATTCTCAAAGCAGACTACAGTCTCACAGACATTCTGTTGTCTTTGAAGATCATCCACTGCTAAGTGGAAGGTGGATGGCCACGCAATTAAGCTGTGCATAATATTACTAGAGTTGCCATATGGTGAATCAGCTTTGCTTTTAGAATTTTTGTTTTTCAGTGTGTATAGTTTTATCACAGAGTAATAATGCTCAGTAATTTACTATTTATTTTCTCAGTTTTAATATTGCACCAGAAATTTTTAGCTGACATTCACCATGTTATTGAGCAAATGTTCCAGTATGAGGCACAATTTGTTTTTTTCTGGGAGTGACATGACCATACTTCCTTTTAAAAGACAGTGCAAATAAAATCTCTGGATTTAATATTCTTTGGGGGTTTTTTTCCTGCTATTTAATAGGGAAGTCAGTTTAGATCCTTGTTATGTAATATTCATTCAGGGGTGGTATCTGAAAAATCCCCTCCTTAGAAATTAAATGTGTCTCATATGATAACAGGCACTTTGGATCTAATGCAAAATCAAAAGAAGTCAGTAGTGGGACTCCTATTGCTTTTATACATCCATTATTGCTTGTTTGAGTAAAAATTTAAGTGTTCTTTCTCTTCTCAGGATTGGGCCCTGCGCTTCTCAATATAAGCATTTATTTGTATTGTACTTATTACTACTTCTTTGCAGTGATGTGAAGAGGTCCTGGTAGGAACGTGTCTTCTTGGTGTTAAATATTCTAGATTTTTTTTGTGTGGTATAAAACTGTGAACATATGATCACTTAGTGTTACTTTATGAATTTCACAGGCCTTTAACTTGTGCTCACCACTCTACATGTAGAGTCCGGCGAGATGACTTTAACAGAAGCGTGCTTCTTCCAGTCTGAAGGCTCTCGGTGTTTATCTTTGTGTCAGGAGACTCAGACTGGACAGAGAATCCTTCACTTTCTGGGGAAGCTTTTCTCATGGTGAATCACCCTGACTGTTCAAAAATACATGTATGTTATGCCTGGTTTTTGTTTGGCTTTATTTCACTTCAGATTCTGGGTGTTGATTCTTGCTTAATTTTTCTGTACAAAATTAGATATGTCTTTAATAGCTAGTGTTTTTTCAGTTATGGATCACTATAAATTATGACCCACACTGAATTTGTTGAATTTGGAGACCGAATTAAAGGTATTTTTAGAGCATGGGACTAGAGATATCTAAACAGAAATAAGTATAAATGTTTCAGTAAGTGCTGCAAAAAGATTGAATTCTCCATTCCTGGTACTAAGAACTAGAAAATGCTTAACTATGTACGGAAATGTGTTTTCATCATCATAAATCTTGCTTCAACTCATTGTTATGCAACTAATTAAATGTAACTGAAGTGCTATGCCAGAGGATGTGTGATCCAAGAGTAATTGCTACTCATGTAATGCTCTGTAGTGTGATCCAGAAGCTGAACTTAATTGTGTATTTGACCTGCACAAAATGAATACCAACTACCATCTTATTACACTACACCTGCATTTTAAATGTTACTTAATTAGTCAATATTAAACTAATAATGAAGCAGCAACAGGTGCTACTAACTATGGAACTGCTGGAGAGTGTACAGCAAAGGGCTACAAAGAAGATTAGGGGATCGGAACGCCTTTCTTATGAAGAAAGGCTGAAGGATTTGGGTCTCTTCAGTCTGGAAAAAAGATGGCTGAGCGGGGACCTTATCAACATTTACAAATACTTAAAGGGTGGGTGTCAGGAGGATGGGGCCAGGCTCTTTTTGGTCATGCCCAGCAACAGGACAAGAGGTAACAGGCACAAACTTGACCATAGGAAGTTCCACCTAAACATGAGGAGGAACTTCTTTACTTTGAGGGTGGCAGAGCACTGGCACAGGCTGCCCAGAGAGGTGGCGGAGTCTCTGTCTCTGGAGACATTCCAAACCCGCCTGGACGTGTTCCTGTGCAACCTGCTCTGGGTGACCCTGCTCTGGCAGGGGGTTGGACTAGATGATCTACAGAGGTCCCTTCTAACCCTACGATTCTGTGATTCTGTGAATATTAAGTTGTACCAAATGTGCATCATACCAGCATACTATAGAGACAAACTGTTTTCTCTCCTGTTTTATAACTAAGAGCATTCAAGGTTTCCATATGCGTTCTTTCAATTACATGAAACGTCTCTGAATTTAGTTTTTCTGTGGAAATGCTGCTGGATCTAACCAACTAATCTTCTGTAAGTGAGGTGCTCTATATTCTCTGTGTGTTTCTTGTAGTTTACGTCTGTTAAGACTGTCTCAGACACAGTTTGTTAATTCATTAAATCAGGCATTCTTGCTTGTGCTGCTTTTGACACTACATAAGTAGGAGGAAACTCCTGTTCTGCTACAATGAGTCCTAGAACAATTAGAAATAGAGAAAACTTATTATCTCTGGCTGTGTCTTCAATAGCAAATAGCAAGGCACAGTTAGAGTGGATCTTTAGAGTAAAACTGTTAGTGCTAATGACTCACTGATACTGCTGACTTCCTTTATGAACACTGAAGCACTTAGGTACTTTTTGGAGTTGCATTCAACTTATGCCAAAGGCAGTGTTTTCCCTGGATGAAAATAGTCTTTCAAGTATGGCAGGAGCTGCCATAGTCATGAGGGTCTTGGAAATGGGCTTGTATATGAGAAAAGAAAAAAAAAAAAAAAAAAAAAAAAGATAGGATCACTTGCCAGTCGTTATCACAGAGTTCACAGCTTTCTAATCAACAGGCTATTTTTAGAGCTCTTAGCTAGAGGAGGGGAGAGAAACTAAGTCTTGATCCAGATGAAGACTTGAGACAAAATAACATTCTGAAGAGTTTTGCTGAAGCAGTCTTAGCCAGACAAAAATGCTTACTCACCTAACCAGGATCACCTAATCAGCAGGCCATAGGCAGGCTATGATTTGGGTGAGGAGGGTCTGAGTGAGCAACATCTCCTCTGGTTTAATCTGCATGGCTTTGCAGCAAAGAAAGGAGAAAGGAAAGGACATAGGGTGGAAGGAAACAAGATGTAGCATGATTTTTCTCTTGGTTAATAGTGAGTAATGGGAATAGAGAATAGGCTTGAATGATGATCTACACTTCAAGAATATTTCATGAATTTTTGCTTTAAGCAGTAGCCACCTGCTTCTGGCATGGACTGTGCTTTAACACATATCTATTATGTTTTGGAGATGACTTCCTGCCACTTGTTGTAAAAGGAATCCAAAGATACGGTGTCTTGAAAAGAATTTAATTACAAGAAGTCACAAATAGTTCATTGCCTCATGGAAATGAGAGGTGTAATTGCAAATCTAATCTGTTCACGCCTGGAACTTCAACAACCTTAATGTCTGTAGTGGAAATTGCATAAACTCCCTTTTCAAGGTACGCTGGTTGATCCTAGTTGCTTGGTTGATATCTTCCTCTTGCCCATGTATCTGACACTGAGCAAATACTTACGATACTGTTTAAATAATGATTGTTATGTTGTGTTGCTCTGAGAAGTTAGGTGATTCTAATGATCACTCTTAAAAAAATATTGAAAGAAAAAAATCAAGTTTTGCCCTCAGAACTTTTTCCTAGCCTATAAATACTGGAAATTCAGCTGTATTGTAGCTGCAGTCCAAATAACACTGCCAGAATTAGTATATCCAGAGGAAATAACATTTGCTGTTACAAATATACATGAGAGGGTGGCTTTTGAATACAGTATGCTAAAAAAGGTGTGGATTTTACTTGTATTTATCACAATGCATAAGTTTCCTTTTAAAGAAAATTAATCTTTCTCGTGTTGGAAAAGTGTGCTTTAAAACTTGTTTTGCTGTTTAAAGCATAATATTTTTTCAATGTTGTTACCTTTTCCTGCTGTGATTGTTTTAACTGTAGTCTGCTGCTTCTCTTTCTTAAAATACATAGGCAGTACATTGAAAAGATCTGTCAGTGTAAAACTTGAGATCTTAAAACAATTTTGGAGCAGTGATCAAAAAGAGCTAGCAGATGCTTCCAAGTCACTTTGGATTAAATATGCTAGAGTATCTACTGATTTCTGAATGTCAAATTTGATACTAAAGTTAGATGGGAAATGGGTTTCTATTCAGGGGGAAAAAAAAAATAATTTTTTTTTCCTTGAAGTCTGCTTGAACTTAAAGTGAGGTAATGCTGCTAGTGTTGTAGCCATGAGGCTGCTGTGTCACATAACTTGTCTCCGTCTCTTATTAAAAATTTGCTGAAGAATCCTTAGTTATTCCAATGAAAGGCTCCAGCATGTGAAAGAAATTGCTGTCTGTTTCCACCCCAGCTCCCCCAAGTCTTCTGATTTAAGGCTGTGGAGTTCCTAGCAATTTGGGCTGGCTAGAATACTGTTGTTAGTAAATGCTAATTTTCCAGATTTTTTTGGAAATATATTGTAATCTTCTTTCCAGTATTCCTCCTAAATAAAAGTCAGACAGAGACATAGGTGTGCTTCAGAGTAGTCAGTAATTTGAATTTGCATTTGCAGAATAGGAAGTCCAAGTTTGGTATGTGCTCTATTTAATTCCTGTCAGGTACTTGAACATGTCTTGAAGCCAAGCAGTGCCACAAGTTAGCTATTGCAAGTCAATTCTTGTTTGTGCTGGAATTGTCACCCATCATATAAACAATTGAACTCGTGGCAGGCTGGAAATAGATCTGAATATGGCTCTCCCTTGTCCTGGCCAAGAAAGAGGCACTGGAGGCTCTTGTTTAGTCTTGAAATTCCATTTTCAGCCCAAGACACTGTTCTTAAGCAGCACTTCTTTGGCTTTCCTGATATAACTTGCTTAGTTTGGAGCAACGTAATTAGCACAAACTCAGATGTGATAATAGCTTGAGTTTATCACCTCCCAATTAGCTCAGTGAAGAGAGAGGTAGTGTTTGCCTCTGGCACTCTTGTTTTATTAAGATGTATTCAGTAATCACCAAGCTAAAGGCTCAGAAAGCAGCACACCTGCATACTCGTCCAGAAGTCAAAACTCTGTCATAAGACTAGGCTTGCTAAGATCAGAGTTAATGTTCCTTTTAATTTTTCTAGTACTGCATGCTGCTGGTTATTATTCCCTCTTGAATTACAGTATCTGAAATTGCTTTTTGTTCTGCATGGTACTTGAAAAATGCAAGTAGAATGGAATCAAGGGGTAGGCATGAAACACAAGTGCTGTGCTGTGACTTACCTTATCTTGTCACAGATAGCTTGTGTTGTCCTTGGTGGACCGTTTCTCTAAAAAAGTTGGGGAAACCCATGCCTCAAGGAAAAAGGCTAAAAGCAGAATGAAATGAGGATTAAATATCACGAATGACTGCTGAAGAATTTAAGTTGTGCCCTTTTACTGAAGGATCAGAGTTGTCAATGCATGAATTCTCCGTTATGCATGGATGAAGCCAATGTGAGGAAAAGCAGCATCTGCCTGGATATGTGATCCTGTACAGCACAACATTTTCATGAACTGCCACCTACACAGCTGGGGCAAATACTCATAACACTGAGAAAAGAGTGCATGAGAGAAGTGCTCAGCATATACTGCTGAAATGCAAAGGCTTGGAAATGTGTTTTTCTTCTTTTAGTTCATCTGCAGGGAGGCTACAGACTCTCTGCTCCTCATCTCCCCTTTGCTCTTATGGAGGCCAGCATTGATTTTTTTTTTTTTCTTCCTTTCTTTCTATAGATCCTTACTTGCTGCTGCCCCTAAGGCTCATTTACCCATGTTCGCTTTTGAGAGAGGAGTCTTCCTACTTTCCACAGACACTTCTCCAAGACTGTGAGCCGTACTCCTGTAGGTTTTTTGTTAAAGAGGAGAAATTAAAGTACCACACTTCCAAATCTGGAGCAGGACTCCATGTATCAAGGCTATGAACATTTGATAGTCACTCCTTGGCCTCTTTGCTTTTATTCTATAACCTAGGACTTTCTTTGTTGTACATTTGTGAAGAAAAAGCAATTTGGAGTCAGCATAGAATTTGAATGATCTTATGGACAAAATTTGTGAAATGCTGCAATGGAGAAGCACTGTAGTGAGATGAAGCAGAAGCGTCCTATAGAGGGCTGCTGCCGAAGTTGTTTGTAGCCACTAGACTTGGTTAATAGATCATGGTTAAGGACAATGCAAGAGACTAGGAGTGGTGCTACAGGCTGTGCTTTCCTTAAGAGGAGGCTTTTTTCCCTGACATGAACTTCTCTAAACTTCAGTGACAGTACCCTATTTCTTGCTTCCCAAGTACTTAGTCAGTATGGTGTCATAGTGGAAAAGATACCAAAAGAATTTTATTTGGGAATTGCTCAAAAAGCTGTCAATAACATTTTTTCACTTTTTTCTTTTAGAAAATGTTGTTACTGAGAAACTAGGATGAAATTTTTTTTGCCTTTTAAATACCACAACCTTTTTTTGTTGCTTTTTGCTATGCCTGGCAGCTGAAATCAACCCTCTTTTTAGGGAAGGACTCATTACTATAAAATCTGATTACATAATATTTGTAGCAAAAGTATTTTATGGGTCAGCAGGAAAAAGCCCTATTATTACAACCTTCTTGCCACAGAGCACGAGTTGCTGTATTTCATCACATGCAGTATGACACAAGTAGTTTTAAGCCATTCAGTCATCTCCACAAATTAGACTCTCTGTAAAAGACGTATTCAAAACCAGTATGTAGTTTTTTTTGTATTTGGTGAGAGGAGATAAAATATTTGGGTTTTAAGCGAACAGTTAACAATAGTATATTTTGTGTTTCACTTACAGAATAAATACATAAAATCTAAATGGTTCATAAACTTCAGCCATCTTTTCAAAAGTGATCCTCATATGTAAGGTTTTAAAAATCTCAGTGGAAGGTCGCTGATTTTGTACTCCCAAGGCAATTTGCTCCAGATCCTCAAATGTATTTGAGCACCTTATTGCTGTTGACAGTAAAACAAGATTTTGATTTCTAATTGGGTAACAATCTTTCTACGAAGTTCTTACCTGAAGAAAAGATAAGTTAAGGTCTAGATTAAAAAGAAAGAAAACTTAGCCTGGATGGTGTAAAAACTGGCTTTCTAGTCACACATACATTATTACTTAAGGCAGTCCCAGAGCCTTTGCAGTGTTAGAGTTTTATTGGATTCCATAGCTCAATAAAAATTGCTTCTTTTGACAGTGCTGGTGGAAGGGAATTTAAACACTAAGGTTTCAATAGATGTTACATAATTTTGTCCCTTTCTATACTTCCTCAGCACTACATCAAGTTGATGCCCTTCTGGAAAGAAAAGGGACAAACAGTCCTTCTGCAGATGCCTTTAAAAAGTATGATACTGCACAAGGAGGCACTGAAAGCACTGGAAAGAAAGCACTGGCTAGTTCAATATTAACAACCTACCTTCTGTTAAAAAATTACATTAATTCTGTTAGTGCAGGCAAATATTTTAATTCTGTGAGGTTTTTTTTTACTGTGAAATAATCTGGTGTTGTATGAAAAGAATAAATAATTCCACTGCATCTGGATATAATAAAACAGAAAATCTGAAAGTTACAACTCTTGTGACGATGTTTTCCTGGGTTACAAATGCAAAAACACTTTCCTAGGACTTGTATTTAGGGAAACAGTTAAGCTCACTCTTAAATTTGAAATGTGATTTAAGATCTGTGAGCTTCAAACAGACCTAAGTCGCTGAGTGAGGGATGCTTTGTTAAATCAAAAAGCTAATCCTCCAGATGCTCCCCCCCAGAATGTATCGATTTTTCTTTAAGAAGCTGGCTTGTGTCCGTGGGAAGAAGTCTTTGCTTATAAACCTTGATCAAAGATATTCTCTGTGGTACATGCAGGTAAAAATTCTGTAGAGTTTTTCTGTCTAAATCATCAGACTAATTTATAACTTGTCTACGCATTAATGGAATGACTAAACGAAAAAAAAAGTAGTAAATAGTTAAGGTTTTGTTTTTTTTTCTTTCAGTGGATGGGATTTGGACAAGAAAGCAAAATAAAGGCACCAGAGAAAACAGGCAGCTGATGATAAAGTTATACATTGCAAACCCTATAAATTGAATTCAGGATAAATACTCTTGTGTAAGACAGTCTAAAACCTTTGTCATCATCATTAGGCCACCGCGTTTAAGGAAAACTGAGTTTCTGATTTTATGGACCAACAATGGGGTTGCACTTCCACAATTCAGTCATTTCTAAAAACATTACTTGTAAGGTTTACCATATGCCTGGTAAGAAGGATCCTCAGTTGTAGGAGTGCATTTATTTAGGGACATAAAACAGAAACAGGAAGGTTTGTACAGCTTTAGTAACCATAAATCTCTATTGCATATTCCTTCTCTTAGTTACAGAGGCGATAGCTAATACTACGTTGTGTAACTTCAAGACGGGGCGGGGGGGGAGAATTATTTGTTTTCCTTTTTTTTTCCTGTGCACTAGATCGCTTATTTTGATCAAACCAGTAAAACCTTTTCAGTCATTTACAGTGTTTCTTTCAAGTGCCATATATTTAGTTCCTTTTTATATGCACCAGTCTGTTTTGTCAAGTCAGTAGTATTGCATTTATTGCTCAAACTTGAGTGCAAGCTATCTTTCTGAAAACAACTATGAAAAGAACCATATAGAATATAATTGGAGAGAATCTGAAAAAGAAATGCAAAGTATTTTGCCCAATGCTACGCAGGCTTGTAGAACGGATCTAACACAGCTGTATCTTAAAGAAATGTATAGCTACTAAAAGTTCTCGCATTTAAGAATGCTAAAGATTAATATTGAGTAAAGGAGAAAGGCAAGACTAACCTGTGTTAACATGCTGTATGATGAAAACGAAAAAAATACCGGAAAATGAGAAGTCAAAGAACGTATTTGGAATAATCATTGATGTGAGTGGTATTCTATGGGAGGTCGTGCTTGTGAATGGTTACCTGTTTAAAGGTTTTCTGCCAGTGTGGCTTGCAGGTTTTTTCTGTGTTTATTTTTAAAGTTGAGTCCTCTTGACTATTTAGCTTTGGGGAAAATGTTAACATAGGTAAACTTCTGAAAAAAATATATGTTGTATTTGAATCTCAACCTGTATATTTGTCTTTTGTTAGATGTTTGAGATGTAAGAATCTGTAAAACTAAGGAAAAAGTAACAACTCAGTTTCTTGAATTCCTGAAAGTTAGGGAAGTAAAAGGAAGCTATTGTTTTTATTTCTTCTGAACCTGTTTGCTGATCTCTTCAGGGATAAAAACACACAGCATTGCAAGAGGCTTTGCCATGGTGATGCAGCGGATCATCTGTAACATGTTCCAATTTTTCTTTGTGCCTAGATAGTATTAGGAAGTTCTTTTTGATTTTCCAAAATAAGAAATGTCAAGAAGATTCTATAATAAATGTTGCCCTAGCAATACTTTGTTATTGAGAAGACAACTGAAAACTTCTCAAGGATAACTCTGGTATATAAGAAGGCAGGTGAAACTTTACCCTGCCAAAGCTGACTGTGAAGTTTTATTTCTGTTCTCCTGCCCATCGGCATCCATGCTTTTGGGTGGTGGATTTTGTATCTCTTATCCCCCAGGCTACCATCTCTGTTTTTCTAGCTTTTAAAAAGAACATAAACCATGCTGCCTACATGATTGTCCAAAATTCCAATATTAGCAAGGGAGGGTGAATGAAATGCCAGTACCAATGACATGTACTGCTGTTATTTAGGGTTTGAAGTTGTTACACTCCTGTATGAAAAGTAGCAAATGTTCCTGATAGGTACAAGTGTCTTTTTCTAAGCCTTATGATCTAAAACTAGCATCATCTATTTCTCATCCCTACAGTCTTAATTTGATACCAGGCACATATTCAACCAATCTGAGTGAGCACAAGAGTATGAAGGGAAAAATATTGTCTCAGGGGAGATTTTCTATTTGTAGACGTAATCTCCATGGACATGTTGTGTGAGCCTTCTGAGTAAAGAGAACAGAATTTTTTTTTTTTTTCCTGCTTTCCTAATTTGTTTACCATAGACAGGAAAAAATGAGCAACCTTTCTATAGGGAGATTCTGTTCTGGGTAATGGAAGGAAAGTGTTTGTGTATGTAGGGCCCTTTTAACTGAAAGGTAACTAGACTGGTTTTGGTGTTTGGGTTTGGTTTTTTTTTCCCCAATATGACTATAATGAGATGCCATTGCAACTACCCACTTATTAAACACTTTACTGTCTGGTGGTGCTACATACTACAGTGAACATGGCTTTTGAACTGATTCTTTTATAGGACACTAAAATAAGTTAATAAAATAGAAGTGCCAGTGAAGTTGCAAAGAACTGCTGATTGAGGATTTGGCTGTCCTGAGAAGTATCTGATGTTGCAGTGGGAACTCTTCATTAAAACTCATGATGTTTATTCTTTTAGCATAACTGCCTCATTAATCTGCAAGTAGTAAGTAATGCTGGAATTCAAGTCTGTGGGTTGATGCTCTTTTGAGCCCTTAGTAGCACTCTAGTATTGTGTAAGCGACAAAAATAGTTATCAGTGCTGATCCACAAGAGACAGAAACCAAGATGATTCCAGGAATCTGCCCCAGAGAAACCAGACAGCCACAATAATAGGTTTTAGAGAACTTTACTTAGTCTTGCCCACGCAACGCAATGAGCAAATAGAAAATATAGTTTAGTACAGTACAGAAGTAATATACATTTCATTACAGAACTTCTGAATTCACTGGTATGTAACTGTGAGAGGTGGATGTCTTATGTTTAAAGATAAGGTCCTACCTTTAAAGCTCCCTAGCAGGTTACTGACTTTTCAGTGAAGATATAGAGTTCAACTTTGTGTCTGAGTTTCAAAGACAATCTTAGTGCATTTGCAGATGCAAACCTTTTCTAAAAAGATAAGCTTGATGTGAGAAGGACACCGTCTTGGAGGGCGGTACACTATTTTCATAACTTATGACAAGTAGTAATGTTAATTAATCTGAGGGAAGTAAAAGTATCTGTTTTGCTGGAAAATCACTTCTCTCTCACCTCAGTTGCTTTAACCTTTGATGATTTCCCAGGTCTGTGTTTCCTGTGCACTGTTGACAGCTGGAAAAAAAAAAAATCATACTACAGTCTCTAGCTGTTGCCAGTTTCTGTAAACTTAGTTTCAAATCGATAGTTGCTATATTGTATAGCACCTTAAGGCTTGTTACATAAAGTAAGGCTATATTTCCAGCCTACTGGGGGCTCTCTGACTCCACTGTTCAATGCAAAGGATGTCCAGGAATTTACTGTAGCTATAACTTTAGTATTCTTTACATTGATTTGTGAATGTTGGACAGACAGCACAGTGATGCAAAGACATTAAATCTGGTCAATGAGGTTCCAAGCCTGCTATCAATAACAGGTGAGCTGTGCCTCAGTATCATTATGATGCCATTTGATCATAATGATATAGCCATTGATCATTTGAACTCTTGGGCTCTTCCAGAGAAAAACGTAGCAAGCTGTTTAAGCAGGCTGAGATTTACTGGCTGAGAACTTCCTAATTTTGAATGTTCTCATTCAAAGATTACTCGGCACTCAGTACAATACCAACAGAAATCAGTGAATGCAGGTCCCTGTAGTGGGAGCACTGTACCCTCCAGAGCATGGTCAGTTACTTGTCCAAAGTTTATGGGCCAGATTGTTTGCAGAAGGAAATAGCTTACCAAAGCCTGCATCTGGTTGAGAGTGCTGTAAAGATCACTGCATTAGCAGTTTTCCATGCTGGCTTTTGTTATTTAAAACAAAATCTTAATCCCAACACGGGTTCCCACTTCATGATTGGTGCTTAAATACTTACACCTGAAAGAATAAATAAAGCACATATATCATTAGCAATATTAAAACTTTATTAACTTGTGCCTCTCAAGATATTTAGAAAACATGCTTAAATCCTGCTGTTGTCAATGTGCTATAGTGTTTAGTAAATAAGGATTGTGTGTTGAAATTGGGAACAAAGTAAACAAATGCCCTCTAATACATTAATCTTATTGTAAGGTTTCATGGTTTTGTTCAGTTGGAGCATTGCATCTAATGATTCAGTTACTGGGTCACATACAGATGCTGATATTTTTGTCTCCAGAGGTCACTTAATGAGCTTTAACCTCAAAACACACCAGAAGACACAGGAACATGTACAGCTGTGAACTCAAAAAGGGCAAATGCAAAATTCCTCATATACCTTCTGCTGCTAGCAGGTAGCAGGGGTTTACAAGGAGATTTATAGTAAATGCTAACAAATTGGAGTGTCTTCCGGCTGCTTTCCTTCATGGGTCTGATACTACTGCAGTTTGGTTAGGTCCATAGATCTGTTACTGTTGACACTGTTGTTTATTCACATTCTACTATGTGTGTATCTTCTGATTCTTTAAGTAAAATTTCTATGTTAGATTTCCAGAACTATCTTGATTCCTAACACTTTTCATGTTAAATTTCAACTGTGCCTGCAGCACTTAAATCCAATATTTTGTGTGGTTAACACCTGAACTTGAGTCCTAAAGGATTTCAGAGCTTACTATATTTAGGATGGGATTGCCTGTAAATTATTAGAAACTTACATCCTGATTATTAAATCCAGTTTATTTTCTGTTTCCCGGTAGTTCTTCATCTGTGCTTTTGTAGCAAAACTTAGAGGAAAAATAGAAGATTAATTTTTGAAACATGCTCTTCACGTTCTTTGGCTCTGAAAGTCAAAGAAATCTCACTGGATTGTCCCACTTATTTTATTTACACCTTTATTTATGCTTTAAAAATATCTTTCCATCTTTTAGATATACTAACTGCTTCTGGGTTGTAATCCGTAACTGCCCTGAGATTTGAAACCATTTCCAATAGCTGCTATTCTTCTGTTTACTATCTTTCATTTCGGTTGAAACTCGCAGCTACTACAACTCAAATATTTGTATAGGAAGAAATGTCCACACACTCAGGATATATTTTTCCAAAGTAATAATGCAAAATTGCATGCTGGCCAGTAGTGAGGGAGAAGAAGAAAAGCACCTAAGCTCTTTGCCTGACTCTCCTGTAACTGCTGTTTGTATCTGGCAAACTGTGGATGGTCTTCTGCTGGTGGATAAATAAGTGAGAAGTTTTAGAAAGGTCTTTTTGCTGGGGCAAATTACAGAGGGCAGATAAATCTGCTATACTTAACATAGGGGAAAGAGTATTTGCAGTGTGAAGAGTATTTTCTGCTCTGGGGACTAGCCACAGCGTGCAGTGAGAAATGGATTTCTTCTACAGCCTCGTATTGCACCAAAAAGCCTCTGAAAGAGTGAGTGAAGCAATGGGTTTTCACAAGTCAAACCTGCTGTGCATCCGTTCAGAGGTTTGCTAGCAGAGACAGCTGGGGGAGATTGTTTGGCCTTGCAACTACCCCTTCCTCCAGAGCTCTGCCTCTGGGCATCTTGATTTAGCCTTTGGATTTCACATTTCTTGCATGAGTACGTGCTGCTTCTGTGCTTCCGCTACATCTGTTAGCTTTTTTGCTCCACTTGAGACACAAGGTCTTCCTCCAAACCCATGCCTCCTGGTTTGTCTGGAGTTGAGCTAAGCTGCCCCAATGGGCATGAAGAAGTTGCTGAGTTTTTCTGAGCTGAATGCAGACTGTAGCTCCATTGATAGCTGTAGGGATTAAGCTCTTACAAATGAAGATCTACTGGATTAGCAGACTTGAAGTATTCTCGTGTTCTCTACAGTTGTACAGGGGAAAGACACTGAATTTTTTCCAAATTTCTTCCTAAACATTCCAATATAGGCCTGCCATGCCACTTGTTTTTTAAACCCCATTTTTGTTCTTGGCAAATGAACCGGTGTTGGCAAATGGCATAAACCCATGTTAGTAACTCCAGTTCTTTTTGAATATTGCTTTTCCAAGGAAATTTCTTCTTTCTTTCACAGAACAAACCTCAGTGTAAATTGTGCCTTTTTGCATTTAGGAGAAAGTAAATCAGTGATAAGTAGTTGTTCAAAGAAATAATACAAAATATTCCTTTAGAAGCTGCTGTTTTCAAGCCAGAAGTTAAACCGTCTCATTCCACTTCCACTATGTGAAATTACCCATAAGAAACATGCCCCAAACAATGAGCCAATGCATATATCTGTATCAGAGTTAAAACTGGGGAAAAAAAGTGCTCTCGGAGGCTGAAAAGAACAAAGCAAATTTGTGTTACAAATCAGCTTGAGTCAATGTACTCAACAAAATTTTGCCTTGTTATCAACGTGCTTTATTTGATGTGCAGAGTTACTGCTTGCTTTTTGACACATGAAGATACTAAACATCATTTAAACATCTGATTTTATACTATAAGGCGACTTTTCATTGTCAGTCTCTTCAGATGTCTTTCACTTTAGTGTTTGGATTTAGATTTGTAAAGAAATATGTTTACTGGGGTGCATTCTCGAAGGGCTTTTGCAAACTTGTGTTTAACTGTTAACACTATTAAGAGTAATTCAGGTAGATTAAAGGAGAATAGTTGCCCTCTGTGTGAAGACATCTAAACATATCTTTTTTAAAATCACATTTCTATGCATTGTTTTTGAGAGAGAAATATTTTGAATAAATTGACAGAATAATGGAGTGGTTATCCAGGGAGTCTCCTCTAGAAATGAATTAAACTGGTCAAAACTGTTAACTTACAGAAATGTACAGCTTAGTTGTTCTGAAGAAGACATAGCACTTTCTGGTACATAGAGAGGAACTGTGGGGAAAATCAGAGATGTTCCATTACTGATGTCTGGAGGTTTGCACTATTATCTCATTTATAAATGAAATAATACCCCTGGAAGTGCTTCCAGCATGCCAAAACTATGGCAAGGTTTAATTCAGTTACTGAACTGCTACCAGTGTTGCGGTAGCAGAGCATCATATTTGATGAGCAGGTTGCACAGGGCTTTCTTAGATTTGCCATTTAGGTCCAGCTTTGTCCTGTCTCCTGTTTGCTAGCATTTTTGGTTGAATTGACTATAATTAGTCCAGGTAGCTTTGGCTAATATGTCAGCTACAGGCTTCTAATCAGTCAGCTCTGCATGTGTTCCTCAATGATTACAAGTGTAAGAAAGAGCCTAGTTTTATTCCTTATCAAAATATCGTATTTTCAGCATCTGCATTGTTTCACTGTGGAGTAGAGGCTTGTATATATGGGGATGTTATTTATGATAGCTCCTGAAGAACTTGTGCCAGGGCTCTTACCCAGCAGAGATACTGCCTTGTTTTAAATTGTCCAATTCCACTTTAGAATA
This sequence comes from Fratercula arctica, assembly GCA_947846985.1. Taxonomy (NCBI): domain Eukaryota; kingdom Metazoa; phylum Chordata; class Aves; order Charadriiformes; family Alcidae; genus Fratercula; species Fratercula arctica. The sequence goes on from CANTUZ010000009.1 coordinate 27,844,829, forward strand.
GGTACTTCTATTCTGAATAATAGCATTTGCTGGAAAATGTCAAGTATAGTTATTCGTACTTAATGTAAGTCTGATTTCTCATTCCTGTTTGACAAGCTCTCTGTAATCTCACTGGGTAAGACAGAGGTAGATAGTGTGAGATGGATACTTGCAGTATTTTGAGGGAAAAAAGTAAAATTAATGAGGGCTCAGTCCTGCAGTATTTCTGAACATGAGCAATCTTATTGAAACCACTTATTTGTTATTAAGGGCCTAGGATTGGGCTGTAAATGCTGTAGCCTTCAGATCATAAACAAAGGAGGTTTTGTTTGTTTAAAAACAAAAAACAACAAAAACACCAAACAAAAAACCCCCCGAACTTTGTTCTGAACAAATGGGGAAATGTTCCCTTTTCTAGTACCCCAGATTTGTGTTATTTCAGCTGACACCTGCCCAACACTAACTGACAAAACTACACTGACTGGTGTATAGATGAATGTAGTTCAGATGTTAGTCATTAGACAGGTATAGAAATACAGATCAAAGACTTTTCATTGAAGTTTCTTTCATTGTGCACATCAGTAAGTCAACATTACCTGTAACTGAAAATATTGGCAAAAAAAGTAATGAGATCCACTCAGAAGGGTTTCTAAGTGTACGTCTGTCCAGTGCAATGAGTCAGTAGGTTCTTTGCTCTAGTGCTCGTCTAAGCTCGTAAGCCCCTTCGTTAGAGTGCCTTGACATGTGGGAGGTATTTGTGGGGTACCCAGAAACATTAAAGCAGAAAGACGTGAGCTGGCTAGCTTTGTCTCAGCCTTGGTCACAACACAGTGTGACTGTCACAACTTGGCATCACCTACAATTCAAATCAGCACAGCTCTGCCTTTTGACTCTTGAATAGGATAGGTGAAACTTGCTTTGGGTGGGTTATACATGCTTTAACTCTCCAGAGAGCAGAGGAGAAGGGAACAATGATGATCAAACAAAAAAGGAAATTATAGCACATACAAGTTGTTATAGCTCTGTCAAAACCAAAAACCCGTATAATATATGTCAATATGAGGAGTACTTTACTAGGAGATGAAACTCAGACAGATTTTCTTAGGGGCTGGAGGAAGGAAGGGTATTCCTGTGATGTAAGATTAGTGGTCAGGGCACACACTGATCAGACATGAGTTCTACTTTGCTTTTTCTAGAACTCCTTGCAGCATTTTTTGTAGGTGTCTGCCTGTCATTGACTTTAATTGCTTAAAAACCTGCTGGAAGGCAGTGATCAAGACCGACTAGAATCACGCTGATGTAAATTCACAGTAATCATGTTGAAGTCAACAGTTCAGCAGCAGATACACACACTGCAGAGCAAGACTGACGTTGAGATGTAGGGAAAAAAAAAAGGCAATTTTACAGTGTTGCAAAAGATGAGAGAAATTAATATCAAAATCAACATTGGACAAAAAGGGTTTGGCAGTCCTTTCAGTGTCAGTATTGCTTTATAATGAGATTTGCAAATCTATATTTAATTAGACAGTTATTGTACTGTGTGCTAAATAAACACTAATTATTAAAGGTGGAATTTATTGAAGTATAATAGATGTATCTAAAACTCTAATTTACTTACCTGAGTAAACAAGTTTTAAATGATCAATATAACCTCATATGCAAGAGTTACTGTTGCAACTAAAATATGCCAGTGTTCAGAAGCCATGATTATCTTACTGTTTTTCTAATACGCTTTTTCTTAACAAAATATACCTCAGCATTATCTGTTTGTACATGTGATTTGTTGTAAGATCAGAGGTATTATCTATTTGTAGAACACATGTACCTTATATACTTGTTCAGCTGCCATTGCATTCTTGAATGCAGCAAGTGAACCCATAGGTGAATAAATTCAGGATTTCTTTAATTGAGCACCTTGCTTAAAAATTCTGGTTGGTAAGGTACTCGGCAGCACTGCAGGCTGAAAGTTGAAAACAACAGTAATTTTCCTGTCCTTTCCCATCTTCCCTGGCACGTAGAGACACACAAATACACAACATGTTGTAGTGCTTACCCAAGTGCTGCATATTCCAATCCTGTTGTCTGTTTGGTTTTAACTGTCTCCAGAATTAAGGGTCATTTTGTGATGCGATAAAATGCACTTTTAGCTTTCTTGATTTTGAGAAAATTGAAGCTGTTTAAATGAGCTTTTAAAGCCAATGCCCAAATTTGATTTGAAAACTACAGCTAAACTAAGTATCTCTAAATAGCTCGATTTCTCTCCTAACGAGATTGTGTTGCAAAGGCCTGTTTTGAGTATGAACTCTCAAAAAAATGTATTGACTTAGAAGGTAGTGGATCTCACTGATGGGGAATGGAAGCTGTTCATTGGGTTGGGAGCGTCGATAGTTGGTCCTTACTCAGCTTTCTTCATATACTTAATTCCTTCACAACATATAATATGTTCTATTTAGTGTCTGAAAAGGATCACAAATAAAAGTCTGGGAGAATACATCTAACATATGAGGATCTTTCAAGGAGCATTTTCTAGCATATGCTGCTGTAAGTGGGCATCCGTTCATTTTCACCAGAGTATCCAAGAGGTGTATGCTTTTTTTTTTTTTTTTTGGAAGAGCTCTCAAGCAGTCCCTGACAGTCTTTTATCTTGGGCATACGAAAAAAACCCCAAACCATCGATAATTACTAGGCTATATTTGGAAAATTCAATGTCTGATGTAAGCAGGAGACTTGGCAAGGAAGAAAAGAGTTTGTATTCTGCCCAGAATAAATTTAGCATTTCTAAGTGCTTTGCTGCTTCTCTTTTCAGTAGAGCTTTTTGTCTTTTAATGCTGCTTTTAGTAGGTTTGAAGATACTCTCAATTTTTTTCCCCTTTGTTTCTCACTAGGCTCTCAGAGTTGCTTCTTCTGTTTAGTTTGAGAGTGATTTTATTATTTCCTGAAATGAGGCATCCCTCTGAATTACTCAAGAGCTAAAATACCATGGAAGCGCACGTAAGTGAGCTTGTAAGTAGGAGGTAAGTTACCCGACTGCTTAACTAAATGCTTTGCTGAGTTGGGACCAAATGACATAAGTGAACTATAAGTGGATTTGAACTTACTTACATTTAATTGTCATTTTCTTTTCTGGGATGTTCAGGTGATGGACAAGCTCTTTTGTGTAGGTCTTTTGACCTCCTCACTCTTGGGCATTAGGGAGTAATGTCTTTCGTGCTCACTTTCACTATTCAGTGGGAAAGTATGTTACAAACAAAAAAGCCAATACAAAATCACATAAATCAAATCAAGTTAGAACTGAATCTTAGGAAGTAACTGTTTATGCCAACTTAGAAGGGCAAAGAGTCTGCCCTTACTGTGGTGGCAGAGGGCTGTGCTTCAAAGAAGTGACGTTGTAGCCACAAGGTCTTGAGGAGTTTCTTATGATATGTGGAAAATTATATAGGTGTTAAAATAAATATCTTCTATGGCATTAAATGGCACTTAGGATCTGAGGAATGGTCTTGTTAGCTGTGGGTAAGAGACTCTAGGAGATGTTACTCCTACTCTCAGCTATCAGAAGATCTCAATTAATCAATTGTCCTTTCTGTGCCTTGGTTTTCCTTTATATGAGTGTGAATAATGATGCCTACTTCTTCACAAAATGCTGCTGGGGTATAAGATGCACAATATAGAAAGTGGACGAGAGTCTGGCAATTTAGAAATTGTTCAAAACGAGCATTGCTTGAGAATAACTGCCTTTTTTTCCTCTTGCTTGGAAATAAGCAGTAAAAAAGGGGAATCTGCAGTATGATTTAATGTTTTTGTTGGGTGAGCCAGTTGGGAACAATTTACCCATGCTAAATTCATACTATCCGAGCTTTATTTTGTATTCAAGCAACCTTTATTTTGTACCCTGCTAGTAATTGCTTTAATACATTGTAATTCTGCTTTTTGTTGCTCATTGGGGTGTTTTTGGGGTGAGGGTGAAGTGGTTTCACTGGCTTTCACCTGCACAGTCATTTCTGTGAGTTGTGGAATAATGCTGTATAGTGATTTCATTGTTTCATATATGCAGTAGTGCAGAGTAAAGTACTAGACAGGGTTCAGAACAACTGAGAAATAAGCTTGTGAATGTGCACCTTAAGTCCTTTTGAAAAAAAAAAAAAAAATCAGAGGAACTTGTTTTTATATAATATGTCTTCAGAGGGACAGCACTTCAGCAGTGTGCTCATGCAGTTCATCACTAAAGTGACAATACTCTAATGATGTATTAGTAATACATCACTGGAATGCTTTCACACTATTGATGCGTTGGAGATCATAAACCATAGAGGGGGCGGCAGGCTCACAGACCAGAGTGCCTGCTAAGCCCTTTCCAAGCCTCTTCAAGTTATTTTATTGAGAGAAATTGTCAGCAAGAATGTTAAGATTTTTCCATTACTGTGCACAGTTGCATCCATGCGTACACATGGAGCAGTGTTGGGGAGGGGAAAGTCCTGCCATGAAGATTCCTGATTTTGATGGCAGAGGCTGCAGGCTCTATATATGTCTTCAAACAGTGCAGGAACTCTTGATAAAATGGCTTCTTGACTGACAGTCTGGGCCTTAGGGTAACTGTAAATGCTTAAGAGGTTGTTTACTTTTTTTTTTTAAATCTCTCTGATAGAACACCATGAAATGTCTTTGAGTCTTGACATATCAGTGTGCAGACACTGAGCCATATGACATCCTTGTAAACATCAAATGTCATAATAGGAAAAAACCAAAGTTCTGTCTCCATGGCAGTACATACTAGCTGTTTTTCTGGTATCAGCATGTGGTTACACTGTAATATTGCAAGCTTTCTCTCCCTCTCTGGACACCATGTTAAAGATCATCCAATAAAATATATCCTTTTTCACCATCCTGATATCTGCTATTTTGTGTACCTTGTCCATAGTGTCAATAGGACACGTGCAAAGAAACCAAATTTACTTTTCCTTAGGTTCACACTGCCTTCCCCATCCTTCAGTCACTCACTCAGAAAACTCTCTAAACCCAGCCTGGGTAACCTTCAAGTCAACATCCTAGAAATGAGTACCCTGTGGTCTGAGAAGATCAACTTGAGGTAACAAGGTTTCCTGCAGCAATTCCTATGCTGATGTTATATTCATAGTCAGCTTGCTATTACCTGATGTTCTCCCATTTGTTTGTTTTCATTTTTCTACGATTACATCTCTATTTCCTGGGGAGGCACCAGCTTTTTCTTTGTGTGCTAATTGTATTAGGCAGCTGTTCCTGCTTGCAAGCACTGCAACAACACAAATTATGGCAAATCTCTACCACTGACTTCAATTCAAAATGATTTTGACTTAAAGATATTTGCAAAACTGAGTTGAAACTAATGTTGAATAGAAAGGGAAGATGGTGTCAATAATACGTAAATAGATTTTTCAGTATCTTATGAACCACCTTTATTAGTATAAAATGCATTGTGAACCTGGGACTCACAGTCACAACCAAATCAAGGAAGCTTTAACCCTTTTAAAAACTTCCTGGGCCACTCCACTTTGTTACTGGTAGAGTATCAAGAAATTTAATCGCAACAATCACACTACCTGAAGGCAATAGTAAATCATATCCCAGTTTATGATCAAGAACAGAAGGTAGAGAATTCAGCAATGGTTGGAATGTTATTAGGTTTTATGCATGCTTCATCAGTTCTGTAAAAGGCTACTGGGGGGCAGAAATACTCAGCGTGAAGCATTTTACAAATCTAGGACCAAATTCTTGGCCATGTGACTGCAAATGCAGTCCTTCCATTGCCTTCACTGGATCTTACCTATTGATAAAGTGATGTTGAATTTTGATCAGTATTATCAGAGGGGAGTTTGGTTGTTTACAGAGAAAACAGGGAAAAAAAAAAAGCATAACCCGTTGGTATGTATGGAAGTTAGGTTGCAAATAAAAGCCTGGTATGTGCCCCAGCAGCCCCTACGTGGGTGTTCAAAGCAATAGATGTAGCATACAGTCCACTATACTTTCCATTTATTGGAACTTCCATACACAATTTAATGTGAATTTAAAGGCCATATGTCTGTGGAGATTGACTGGGGTTTGTTGGGGGGTGCTTTTTCTTTTCTACTTTGCATGATTTTTATTGTACAAATCCATTTGTATGGAGAACATCTGGCCCTTCACCTCATAAGCAGTCTGCCCTTGTCTCTGCTGCATTTTGGGTTCTGTAGACATGTTTTGCTCTACGCCTTTCTGAGCACAGATTAATTACACTGTAATTCAGAGTAGATGGACTTTTAAAGCACCAGCTTCATTAGAATGTATCTGCTTGAAGCATAGCAAAATAAAATACACTTATCTGTATTTTAATGTTAACTAGAACCCTGCAGAGAATGTAAAATAAGTTGGGTTTTTTTTTAACCTGATGCTATGAAAATGTGTGTTGTTTAAAATCATTCATGTCAAATCCTTCTTTTTAAATAGCTTCCCCAAGCCCTGGTGTAAAGGAAGAAGGTCTTGCATTCTGTCTGGCGTCAAACCACCTTTTTTGTGTTTTAGAATTAAAATTAAATTGCGTGGGCAGGGCTGCACTGTGAATGGCTTTAGTATGCCTTTCTAGCCTCACTGAGAGGTACTTATAGCATTAAAGGTAGTAGGCAAATCAAAGTATTCTCTGCAGGTATTATCCAAACAGCATTTTACACTTGTCTGATTTCTCTTGATTTGGCAATGTGTTGATTCATACCTGTGGCTGTAAAGATGAACAGCAGTTAGACTGGGGAAATAAATTAGTGGGAGTGTTTATTTTTGATTCACAGAAAGTCAAAATATAATGTGGAAATACAAATATAATACAAGATATGAGTCAAATATAATCTTAATACACTGTTTTGCATTACAGCTTTATCTAAAAGCTAGAACCAGGCAGCCTTTTTGTCCTAGATAATGTAAGGCACTTTGTGCCAGGCAAGAGCGCCATGAGCCAAAGAGACTGCATAGTAAATCGGGAGTAGTGGATTGGAAGAAAGATTTCTATTCTCATTTTATAAATTAAACTGGAGAACAGAAAAACGAAATGATCAGCCTAAGGTTATGCAAGGAGGCTGAGACAAAGCTGGGAATTGATATCAGATCTTTGGCATCACAGTCATTTTTCCTATTTCAACAGTGATTCCTATCACAGGTCTCCTTTCCTGCAGCTCACCAGTTTAGCAGGGCATGTTAAAGAGAACAAGTCTCGCAATCACTGTTCCAGGAGTTTCTCCTAAGAATTGCAGAAGTTCTGTTATAGAGAAGATGCCAAGTTCATCATTAAGGTTTTACAGAGAATAATATAAATATGCATTTAATTCTCAGTAACTTCCTGCTTTGAATATTTCTTTTTACTTTGCCTTGGTGGGGAAAATGGAAACTGTCAATAGACTTTTTTTCTATGCATCAAGTGACTTTTAGGTCCAAGTAAACTTTTTGCATCCACGGCATCCTGAAGCAATGAATTCCGTAGTGCAACTGAGTGAAGCATGAAGCAATATTTGCTTGTTTTAAGCATTCATGCTGTTAATTCTTCTACTTCCTCTCTACTTTTTCTATCAATAGACAGAGTGAGCAAACACTTCCTTTCCACCATCTCTGTGCTGCTTCCGGCTTTGTATTCCTCTTTGGTTTGCTCCTTCCCAGGATGAAGTGCATTTGATTTAAATATTCTTGAGATAACTTTAATAATTGTTGTTCTCCACTCTGCTTTAATTTTGGCAGATCCTTTTAAGGTAGGTAAGAAGCAAAGCTGCACAAAATACTGGAATTGTGGACTCACCGTGGATTTATTCAGTGCCATAATGATGCTTCCTGTTCTCTTCTCTGTTCTTTCCTGGTAATTCCTAACGTGCTGTTTTCTTTCACTGCTATTGAACGTTGAGCTGACATTTTAATTGACCTATTATAGCTCTAAGATACCTTTTTTTTTTTTTCTCCAGAATGCTAACAGGTTGCCAGATTTCATCAATCCAGGATTACTTTTTCTCTTGCGTGCATCAGCTGACATGTATCAATGTTGAATTTAATTGCTTTTTTACTCATGCACTCTGTATTATCAAGTCCATTTGCCTGTCCTTTGCAGTCAGATTTTACCAACTTGAATGCCTTGCTATGATCAGCTAACTTTGTCAACTCACTTTTCCAGCAACATAGGAGACTAAGCCATAAGGTTTCTAATTTTATTTAAAAAAAAAAAAAAAAATTAACTACCCAGAAAACTTGTTAATTCAGAATTAAGGTTGCTCATCTGAGTTCTGTTCCCTTACTAGCTCACTGTGACTGGTTCAATCCTTTTGTGTTTTGCCCAGAAGACGTGTGAGTGGATGAAACCTATCTTATCAGAGTTAGTAAACAGCAGCCAAATATTTACTGAGTTACTTATTCAACTTGGTTAAATGAACAGAATATTAAAAAGTTAAGTAACAGGGAGAATATGTGCAAAAAAAAAAAATTCAACCAATTTTATCAGCCATTCAAGGAACAGGTTTTTGGCATTAGGGGTGTTTATTTACTAATTGGATTTACTATAGCAGTGATTACTTAGTCTGTCACAATTTTCTGTACTTCAACCAACTGTCTGAATGAAATCGGTTGGTGCTCATGGCAAGATTCCCATTTCCTTCAAAGATGGGTCAGGCCTGTCTCTTGTAAGGGGTTTCTAAAAGATTTGACTGGTTTAATCTTGATTTCCAGTTAGCTAATGTTAGAGTAGCTCTGATATTTCTTTTTCTGTGCCTTTCAGGAGGTAAAATAGATTATGTAAAAACTAGTATGATAATTTTCTACTCCATGTAGAGTAAAAACACTTGTGAAATGATAAAACTTGTCACAGTAACCTGAATTTTCAGATTTCAGGTTGGAGGTGAAAGGTTTCAAATAGTTCAGGAATGAATGAAGAGCTATGATTTGTGCTAGAAGCAACAAGGTACTGCAGGAAACAGTATTTCTATTTCTGCAGCATGCTTACAGTCATTTCTTACATTGAGCTTCTGCAAGCTTAAACCCGAGTTTTCTGTATGCTGATGTGGAGTCCAGGCAGAGAAATTAAAAGCTTGTTTAACAGACTGATTAGGAAGCAACACGTGTTTAATGACCTCCTCTGATCTGATCCCTGACTCCCTGATGAAATGCTCTTTCCCTAAAGTAATACATTCTAGTTCTTAAGTCCTTCCAGGACCCTCTTGTCTACTAACTGTAACAGTTTCTCTGCTTTTTACCTCTTCCCTCTCAGTATTCAGTCTGAAGTTTACTGCTTGTGATGGTTCTCCCTTTACTCATGACTTCATAAATCTCAAGTCTAAATTTGAGGCTTGTGAATTTTGAGTGGTGCTTTGATATTTTACAATTATTCATAGTTTATATATTGATATTGTACTTCTCATTCAGAACAGCTTCAGTCTCCCTTATTCATGTTCCTGTTCTCCTTTGATCTGTATCATTAGTGGGTTCTTATTCACTGTGTGGTGTTGACACTTCTTCCCCCCCCTACTTTTACAGATCTTACCACTTCACTATTGATTCTTCCCTTCTCTTTTTGAGATGCCTTCTTTTCCTTTTGGTTTGGATTTTTTTTTTTTGCCTTTTTTAAACTTAGGTGCAATTGCTTATTTTTTCACCTACTTGATCAAGACCTTTCCCTTAAGCCATTTTACCTAGAAAGCAGCCAGTCCAAAAAAACAAAAAAAAGGGGGGGGGGGGGGGGCGGGGCGGAGGGGGGGGGGCAAACAAGAACAAGATCAATTCCAGGAGAATTTTAATTTAAAATGAAATCCCAGGAAAATACCACTTATTTATTCACCCCAGCCCAAGAAAGAAATTATCAGAACAGATGCAAAACGTTAATCTTAGTTTGAAAACAATCTGATATGAAGAGGTTTTGTTTTTTTTTTTCTTCAATTTTTGTTTTGGCGGTGGGGGGGGTGGGGGCAGCCAGAACCCTTTATTTTTAAAGGTGTTCAGGAAAGACAAATCCATTATAAATAGCCAAGGATCTTTCAGCTCTTCATTCGGGATTTAATTTGTATTTTTTCCTTTGTGTTCCTGGTGATGTTTTAATATCCTACTAGGGTCCACCAAGAGAAATATTTTTTGACCTAATTCTTGAGTACTTTCTGCTGTTTGTTTGTGGATAACTTAATTATATTGTAAAAGAATGTTGCACAACCTGTCTTGGTTAAGGAAGACTCTTGTAAGCCTGTCTGACTTGTAGGCAGCTTTCTCTTCCGCTTTTTGAGACCGAGATAGAACACTAATCCATTCTTCTCTGAAAAATTTGTGATCAAGGTAGACAAAAATGATGAAGGAAAAGGAAAAAATGATGTGATTTTTGATGTCAAAGGAGGATGAAGTGAAAAACGCAACATAAGGTGAATTAAAAATTTAATCAAGAATGTCTCTTATTCCAGAGAATAATAAAGAAAACTTATTTTTTCCATCATACCCATCTATTTAAACTCAATCTTACAAACAGTACTATAGCTTTTATATGTTAAATAATTACTGATGACAGTGAGAGTATTATTCACGTTTGCTTAAATATGCATTTTTGTCTTTGGGAATGGTGTTGCATAAGGAGAGCTGTGCTGCTCAATATCTAGTCAGTCTTCTAGAGGCAACACAGCTAGAAGCCAGCATTGTCCGCTGGGAGGTAGGTTGCACTACCTCGAATATTTGTGGCACTTGGAAAGGTTTAACGACTTCACCAGTAGGAGGCATTCCTGCTGGACTAGTAGCACTGTGCTGAGCCAGAGCTTGGTCTCTGCATGTCTGTCTTTCTATGTCTGTCTGTCTCCTCTCTGCCTGTGTCCCTCCATCAGTCTCTCTGCCTCTCCCTCCTTCTCTCTCTCCCCTTCAGTCTCTTCCTCGGTACCCTGTCCCCCCCATCTCTCCCTTCCATTTCTTCAGGACAACAGTCTTGTGCTAGATTTGTCTACTATTGCTATAATTGGCATTTAAGAACACAGTGTACCTGATTTTCTGGGCAAGTTACATTATCGTGATGTGCCACTGTCTCCAAATGTCATCTTGGTCTGGTAGACTGACTGTTTCTCAGAGGCAGGGTTTCCTGGCAGAGAGAATTAAGCAAATTACAAAAACTTGTTTTGTAGCCCGGTACCCTGCAAACGTGGGATCCCAGTTCTCTCTTCCACAGACTTTTGGTGGATAACTTTGAGCAAATCACTTAATTACTCTGCTATGGTTCTCATCTTTCAAAGCAATGAGGAAGGGCTCTTCTGTGTTTCATTAGAGAAATCTGAGCTAGATGCATCAAAAACTGTATTGAGATACTGCAGTGCTGGAGTTTTGGAGGCCATACAAATACCTAATGTGGACTGTAAATTTTAACTGACAATTATAAAGGATTTTTGCTTAATGTCTAGGATTATTTTATTTTATTACAGCTCTCACCCTTGCCAAGAGTTACCTCATGCTACATGAGATACTAATCTGCGTATAGAAGAAGTGATGGCTTATCAGGCATCACTGACCTAGTAATGTTATAGAAAGTGATGACCTTTCTGTAGTAGCTACTACAATAAAGGATTATTGCAGGGAGTCAGCTCAGAGTTGCAGGCAGCGTCTTGTAAAGAGTAGCAGTCCTGGGCTTGCTTCAGCGAAGTCAGACAGACTCTTGAGATAGCCTGTTTCACAAGTTTTTTTCCTTTCTTCCTCCATACCTCGGTCTCTGTTCCTTCTCACCAGTCAGAATATTCATGGTCTGCTGATATAATTAGGAAAATGGAACATGCTGTTCAGAGGTATTGATCTAGCAGTTTATAATAAAGTTAGCAATGTTTAATTTCTTGTTGCCAGCTTTCATTGTGCTAAAGAAATCAATTTGCTATTGTCTCTTCTCCATTATTCAATTCTCTAATAAGCTACCTTGCAGTCCACTCAAAATCAAATTTTTATGATGAATCACTGTAGGAATGGAGAGTACATGAGAATTATCCCAAATCCATAGCCAGTGAGATGCACTTCCCTTCAATTAGAAATAAAGTTTTTCTTTTCTCTTTTAAAAAAACCAGTAAGACAGGTTTTCTGTACTTTCACTAAACTCCACAAGATGTTTACTGTAACTTGTTTTTTCTCCTTTATGATTCATGTCACCCAACCCTTTCTGAATAAGTAGAAATCTTTCTTGAATTTCACTGTCAAAGTGATACCTCTCTTTTTCCCCCCCTTCCTACCTCTCTTATTCCACATCAAATTAGTCTTAAAACACAAAGATAGAGCAGTCTTGAAGGAGAGAAAAGTATAGCACTCATTCTTAATATTTCTCTGAAATAGAAAGCTAAATCAGTCTTTTTCATGTTTACTAATATATAAACCTGTTTTAAACCATTCTCACCTCTTTGAAAATAGCTTACAGTACATATATGTTATACCCAAGAATTATTCTATAAAATTTAGTTTCATTGCAAATGGTCCTGTTTGGACATTATTAAGTTTTTAACTCAGACTTGCCCTGCTTCTAAATATTAGGTCAACACAAAAGGCTCTGTATTCTTGAGCTCACAGATAAATGAACCAACTTTATAAACACAATAAAAGGAATAATATTCTTCAGGAAAAAAAAAGTACCTGAACACTTTTATTTGTGCATTAAGTAATTAATCATTTTGTATATTAGGAAAACTGTTAACATAAATCTTAATAAAGTAATACACACTCAGCCATTGCTTTCATCTATTTATAAATCAGATAACATTGTAGCCATCATTCTATTTTTGCAACTTGCCAGGCAGTAAAGTTAGAAGTTTATTGCAAATCAGTAATAAGAAGGGAAGTAATGGCCTGGGAGGCACAAGGGTGAATGAGTTACTGAGTGAACAGTTTGAGTCTTCTTGTTGGTTTTAACCCTGTATAAATTTAATGGCTTCCTTTATATGTCTCTTAATGAGATAAAGCAAAGTGTAAGTTACTTAACGGTATGTATTATGTTAAAGGCTTTATTTTCTTATTTAAATTGAATGTTATAGTGTACCTAATGTATCTCTATAGCAAATAACTACATCAGACATGTATACACTTTCTGAACTTAGTGTTAGCGGGAAGGAAAGAAACTGCAGCAGTATTATGTCAAGGGAAGAAACTGGGGCTATATGAAGTATGTAACTAGTGATCTTTAATAGCTTATATAGACTGTAACATACGAGTATAACTCAAGCATGACAAAAGCAAATACAATTGTCCGTTATGCTTGTCTATGGTAATATCATAATTGCATCACACATTAATTGACAGTGGTAAATGCTAAAAAACTCATCAGCGTCCAGTCATGGTAAACATTAGCAGTGTAGCATAATGGTTGTGACAAGCACTCTCAGATCCTTGAGTTCTCCCACTCTGGTAAGTGCAGAGGATCCTTCTACTGGCCCATGGTCCATGCTTACAATTTGGGGCCTTAGGGGATGTCTTGCCTAACGTGTTGAGATGGCTTGGCCACAGGAGGCAGGTTCCTCCACAGGAACCCCTCCCGTGATGGGGTTTTCAACACTGATCCTGCTCTGATCCCATCCTGCAGCCTTTGAAGAGCTGTTTTATTCTACAGTCTGTGGCTTTCTGTACCTACTCAGTTGCTCCCAAAAGATTTGCTCCCGGAATCCATACTGGAAATAGTCTATCTGGGGGTACTGTCCGTGGTTACGTATAATCATAATTCAGTTCTATAATATTGTCAATAATACTCTCTAAATAAATAAAAAAAAGGATACTTAAGCATTTAGTATTTCTATATGTGAGATTTTGTCTAATACAGAATGTTATTTGGAAAATAGAAGTTATAGCATGGAAGATTTCTCTATGTTTACATACAAAAGTGAGGGGAAAAAAAGGGGAACTTGAAAGTATGTTTTCAGTCCATTTGTATTTGAATCAAACCAACTAAAAGCAAATAAAAACTCTATGGAAATAACATCTTTTTTTCTAAATTTGTCATAGAAACAAATTGTCACTTTTCACTCATTTCTAACAAGTCATATATTGCAAGTGCAAGGATTTCTCAAGGATATAAAGGCAATTTTTTATAGTTGGGCATGTAGGAAAAAAGATTAAAAGAGGGTTATGACCTGCTTTCATTTATGCCAGTATAGATCAGATTTAAAATATCAATTTAATTAGGTTTGGCCTGATTTGAAGTTTAAACATATCAAACCATAGAATCTGCTGAGAACATTAGTGTTCTTCTTTTTCAGGAGACCCAGATTTGTAGATGCATATGCCTTTAGAATAAGGCAGGGAGACGTCAAGGAAAATCTTCTTTGCAAATGTTCTGTGCCTCTACACACAGTACATCTCAGAATAATTTCTATGAATAATGTTGCATACATCTATCTTTGCCTTATCAAACTTTCTGCAAGGCAGATATTTCCTTTCTCCAAAAAAAAAAAACTGACCCCTATCTAATGATTAACCTAAGAGGATCTGACCTCGTCACAATAGCTGTACCTGCCAATTATGTTTTCAGCTTCTGTAAACACTAATGTAATGGTGTACATATATTTGTATAATAGTTTTGATGATTCTAATAGTTGTTAATCTTTTAGCTGTTTAAAATTAAGTCAGTTTTCCGCATAGTCATAACAGACCTCTTACTCTCACAAAACCAAGCAGTTAGTGTGGTTAATTGTGCAATGAATATGTAAATGTTACTATGCGACCCCAATCAGCAAGAAGGTTAGATATGAATTAGATACTGCACTTAGAAGAAAGTAAACTGACTAAAATGAAATAGTTCAGTGGGCACTTCTGCTGCCTTGGAAGACTGGTCCCCTCCTAGGGACAGAACTGTAGATGTGATACCTTGAATATTGGCAGAATTCTAGTTGACAGCTTTAATTTATGCTACTGTTTGATTAGATGGTTGTGACACTGTATGGACACTGAATTCTGGCATCATAGCTTAAGTGGCACTGCTATACCTCTGCCCACAGGAAAATGTATTACCCTGGTAAAAATCACATCAGATAGATTTTTCTTTCCTTCTAATCTTTTTAGAAAGTATTTGCTAAAGACATGAGAGCTGAACTGAAGAAACCTCACTGGCACTTCTGGATTTTGGAAATATCCCACTTCTTTACTCTGCCTCAAGAACACTGGCCTCATGTAAAATGGAGGTGAGCTTGGGGTGTGGAGAGTTTGAACCTTGGTCTGTAGCCACCAGAAATGTCTTATCACTGCTCGTTGATGTTTTTTTTTTTTTTTTTTTCCTATGATACCACAGGCATGGGTCCCCTATTACTTGTGAAACATGGAGACAAACGGAGAGTGAGACAGGAGTAAAATCTCTGAAATATGCTGTATGCATCTACAAAAAGCCTTACACTTGCTATTAAATCTGGCTATAAATGCATTGCTGGGAGGAGAAGGAGGCTCAGCAATGCTATTTCTATGAACTTACACAGTTTACAGTGCTCCAGAATATAACCTACTGCATATAAATCAAAGCATGTGACAAACTTGAACTCAAAGATGTGTAATGTTCACTCAGACCTCTGGTGTTTCAAATTCCTGCCTACAAGGACTTTAACTTACTTCACTATTTTATAAATCAATAAGAGTGAATACAAATATTTTGACCCAAACTCTGCTGTTATTAATAAAGGTAATATAGGGTTATGTAAGAAGAATTGTAAAGAATTGCTGTTCATAATCTCTAAAAGTAAGAAAAGACCGTTATATATGATCATCTCGTTGACCCTTCTGTCTAGCACAGATTGTAGAATTTTGCTCACTAGTTCTGACCTGAATCTGACAAATGCTCAGAAAGGCTTGCTCCAGTGTTCTCTGGCCACAGAACTGTGTTGTTTCTTCAAGGTGGTTTTAAAGGAAGCATCAATTACACAGAGAGCTACGGCTGTCATCTTGTAAGTGAGAATCATAGAGTGATTTTACAGTGCAGTATACCTTTGGGAGGGATTTTCTTTTCTATTGTAGCCTTTAATGCTGCTATAAAGGCCATTTAATAGGCTGGGAGAGGACATCCTTGAGTGCGGGCAGTATCTAGCCAGAGGCTGTCCTAAATGACTCAGACTGTACCCTCAGCAGAGACAGCAAGAAGGCATGAATCCTTTGTACCGTTTATAGTTGTGTGCCTTGGCAGCTGCTGTAGGTAGCAGAAAAACAACCATTGAGCAGCCCTGAAAGGGAAATGCACTGTAATTTAGCAGGGTTTTAGGTTTTTTTTTTTTTCTGCCTTACTTAATGCTGAAAACCTTACCTGTTCTTATTAAAGTCCAGAATTTGAGATCCAAGATGGCTCAAAGCTGATTTTTATCCCATCTTTCCCTCATGGGGAGGAAAAAAAAAAAGCCTTCTCTTTTTTTCCTTTATCTATTTCTTTTTACTGAAAACAGTACACTATAACCAGCCTTCTGTAATAGGTTAGTAAAATCTCCCTTTAAGTAACAGAGTTATTTTGAATTGTAGATTCCTTCATGCACATCCTTATGGTTTGTGTCCATGGTATTTTTTAGAGCTCAAATTTAGGTGCCTTGTTATCTGTAGTAAAGGTGGTAGTGCTGTGGAGTGAGGAATTGATAAGATCTCTGCTAGCTGTTTTAGAATCTCAGATGTCTCTTATGACATGCTGTGTTGTCATTAATTTTTCTATTGTCAATTTTTCTAATCATAAGCATATTTGAAAGAGCAGATCTCTAGGCATATCTTGCATCACTATTTTCTTCATTGGAAACCTAAAAAGTTTTAACCCTGTTCATTCCTATAGTTCTGCTGAAACTGTAGAACTCCTCTGAGGCTGAGCAGGGTCTTTCTGCTCAACATGCACAGTCCCTGTACAGTCGTGTTGAGTCTGAATTGGGAACTTAACACTGATGATGGACACATGGGTCAGAGAACCTGGCTTCATTCTCAAATCCAAAGTTGATGCTTGTTGGTGACAGAAATACAGATAGTATTTGTTTTATTTTGTGAAGTTTCTGGTTCTAGCTAACTCATTCAGCTCAGCTGTACCCAGTCAAGGATCAGATATGGAGCAGAGAGGTGATACCCAACTACTATTATGAACTTTCCTGCCTTGTCCAGAGTCTGCTTCAGTCCTTGGTAAAGCTGAGAATAGTTTTGGTGTTGCTCTAAATTGTGCTTAACTACCCCTTGATTTTAGATCCTTTCCAGGGTCCTGGAGATGCCATACCACATCACAGCTCTGGTCATGTCCTTTGCCTTAGTTGCGTATTCTGTACCAGGGACTACATGGGATAGGAGGAAATAGAAAAAGCTTTAAGATTCAGCTACATTTCAGTAAACCTTTTTGGGGATAGGAGGGGAAGAGGGTACTTGCTTCTATTACAAAAGGTGTAGGCCCTGGTTTATGAGAGTCCCTTGAAGTTAGAAGAAAAAGATAGTTGTCTTAAGCAGATAAGAGGACCTCCTATTCATTCTCATGGTTTCTAATCTGTAAGTTGTTTATCATGCTGTACAGAGACTTGGTTTTGAATGCTTTTGCATAGAGTTGAATATTTTGATTTTATAGCACAGGACTCCCAAGTGTTTAATGGAGAAGGAGCTGTTATTTTTCTGAAATGGAGCAATACAACTGAGATATGGAAAGACAGCTGGATTTAACCTTTTCAAATTGAGCAATGAAATAAAATACTTAATCATCTATAAGTATGGAGAATTTAGGCATTCTCTGACATCAGTGATGTCTACATAGCTCTTAAAATGAAAATATATAATTCCCATAATTTAATTCAGTCACAAGATAGCAGATCAGAAAAAGGAGAATGAATCACTGTCACAAATACTGTTCCTCTGCTGCACTGACAAGGACAGATAAAGTAGAAAGAATCATTAAAACAAGGGACCATTTACAGATTTGAATTTGGATCTCCTGTACTGAGAATAAGTATCGTCTTTTTCCCTTAGTATTAAGCAGGAAGAGCACGTTCTGGCATTGTATCCCATCATTTGGCATTACTGCAAGAGTAAATACACTGAAGGGGGTATTAAATGCCACCTTGCAGCAACAATCTTCTAAATTGCAGTCCCTATCTGCTTTCTGAAAGTAGGTATTTTTCAGTGAAAATAAATTATTTGCATTTCTTTCAGCAATGGAGCATAATCAGAGGCATGCAGATGGTTGATTATTGAGTTCAATGTTTGAAGACCATTCAGAAAACTGGAGACAGAAGGAGGGGAATAGACTGACAACAAATTTATAGTTTTTGGTAATACTAGATTTACTACTGAATAGTTTTAACTGAAAATAGATTTCTGTCCCCGTTTCCCTCTCCCCTCCCAGTTTCAGGCAGTTGCAACCCCTTTAAAAAAGGCTTGGGGTATAGCGATCTTCCATCTTTGCAGGCAAAGGAATTTGTTGTTATCCACAGTCTGACAAGATGACGCATCCTCTAATCCTATAGTCCAGTACACAAAGGAGTGGCAGATATTTGCAAGGAGCAGCTGTGAGGAAAGGTCAGGTTGTAATTACTAACTCTACCTGCGTGATCATAGGATATGAACCTGCTACTGCACCTTTTGCTTAGCCATAAAAGTACATGATTTGATGGGCAACAGGATGTTTTGGAATGTCTTTTCTACCCTTTAAAGTCATACTTTATTTTTAAAAATAATGATTATGAACTGGGGAGATAAACAGAGTTTGCCGCTGCCGATTGAGGACTCCAAATCTGGAGTAGTCTGGTGATCAGAGCAGGGCTGCATAAGAGAAGCTGCTGTGCCTTCTTCCTGTCACTCTCTTGTTAAAAAGAGGGAAAGAATAATCTTTAGAAATTTGGAAATAAGTCACTTAATGAAATGCTTTACACTCCTTCCTTTTTCCTTCAGGGTAGTGTAGGTAAAATAGTCACAATTGTTTATTGTGACTGTATTTCTCTTGCCTGCTTTTTTGACAAGTGCATTTTTCTGATTTTTCAAGAATTTTTTTGCTCTGACCAACAATAGTCCCATGTTCACATTTGCCCTTTTCTTCACCAAGTGTTTCCCACTGAAAACAGTGACATACATGTTACGGAGCAAGGCGCAGTTTCGCACAAAGGGTGTTTTCTGGACAGGATGTTTCTTGTCCGCTTTGTGTTCATCTTCCAAGGGGAAAAATATTGACATGAGACTTATAACAGAAATCCATAAAACATAAGCATGATAGTAATGATACAGTACATGATTACAAGGAAGAAAGATCTTGTAGCTAGAACTAGGGCTAGAACTCAGCAGAGGGATTTCAACTATTTCAGAGTTGCCTCTGTGGATCGGTGTTTTACTTCCATTTACCCATCCTGACATGATAGTATATTTTCCATTAAGTAAGGACTGGAATCACAATGATGACTTCTGCGAATGTAGGAAACGGGTTCTGTCCCCAGTGGACTACAGTCAAGATAATAATTATCTATGGTAGTACATAAGGATGATATGTTTTCATGTATCATTAGGTAAAAGTGTGCAGTTGAAACAGAACAAACTTCTGTTGCTTTTCATTTAAACACTTCTGATGCATACTACCATGTGTAGATGGCTTTGTATTCAGTATCAGATGTAGTTGTGTCCTTCTTTGGATGATGTAGTGCTTCTCTGAGGTTCTAGGCCTTCTTTTTTCTTCCTGAATTATTTCAGTCTTTTAAAAACATCAGTGTGTATATATCCTGCAGCTGGACTTTTCTGCAAACATGCACAGAAAATAATTTATTCTTTCTCAAGCATGAGGATTGCTCAGTCGTAATGGCTATAATGAAATATTTCAGTCCATCTACGCAGGTCTCTGTGATCCATAAACCTTACTGCCCACAGCCAACAACACAGAAACACATCAGTTGTGAAATAGGTCAGGAACGAACTCCTTTTTATGGCTGCATAAGATAGGGGAAGAAAACATGGTTGACTAGGTGAAGGTCACATAATAGCTTGCAACAGAGCTGAAAAGAGTCTTTAATTGAAAAAGCTTCTGAGTTGGAAGTTGAAGTTACTGCCTAAGGTGTCTCTGGAGCATATTTGTATTGGGTATGTGCCTATACTGTATTTAATATATGCTGTTTACAAACTGACCTTTCTGGGAGGGAATGTTCTCTATCAGGTATTGTTAAATTCTTTAACAAAAAAATAGCCTGTAAACAAAGAAGGAATTTCTGACTTCAGCGTAAGAACACAGACAGCAATAACTGGCTGAATTTAATGAACTGCTCCGAAGGGAATACGTCTTTGACTGTGTTTATTAGTTACGGGAGTTGCTTTGAATTCCAACACTCCATCCCTGTTTCTGTCAGCATTTGGCTCTGCTACTTTCCCAGTCATGCTTTAGCCTGTTGCCCCCAGCTGTATTTTAATTGAAGCTCATAATATTTTAAGACTGCTTTGTCTTTCCAGATATCAAAGCAAATGGATTTGTAAGTCCCTTGACTCCTCTACTATACACATGATCTGTCTTTCCACACCATGGGTTTTGGTAAAACAAGCAAAATGTCATTCACACAGGGCTCAGCATTTGAAGAAGTTCAATATTGATTGCCTAGCAGATATTTTCTAGAAAAGGTGACTTAATATGATGACACTCTGTGCTTAGTGCAGGGTGAAAGAGCAAAAGGAAAAGAACCTAAAGCTGACAGGATTTTTACCAAAGGGCATTTATAAAATTGAGGCATACCAGTTTTCATGAAGGACCTATACAAGCTGATGCAAATGGAAGTACACAGAATGCTAATGCATTAGCAGCCAAATTAGCATGGTACCTCAGGACTCAGACCTTGACAGAGCTAGGGATGGGAGATTTCTTAAGAGGCAATAAATGGAATTCTGAAATGTCTGTATAGCCTGGCTTATCATAGAATCACAGAATTCTGGTCATTGAGATCATCTTGTCCAAACTTCCTGCTCAGGCCAGTTGCCCAGGACCATGTCCAGACGGCTTTTGAATATATCCAAGTATGGAGTTTCTACAGCTGCCCTGGGCAACTGGTTCCAGTGGTTGGTCACCTTCACAGTAAAAAAGTATTGATCTGCATGAGGTTCCTGTTGGTCCATTTGTCCAGCCTGTCAAGGCCCCTCTGGATGGCAGCATGAGCCACCGGTGTATCAGACCCTCCACCCAGTTTTGTGTCCTCGGCAAACATGCTTGAATGTATGTTCTGCCTCAACATCCAGATCATTAATGAAGTTGTTGAACGTGATCGGACCCAGTATTGACCCCTTGGGTACACAGCTAGTTACTGGCCTCCACCTAGACTTAATGCCACTCATCTCCACTCCATGGACTTGGATGTTCAGCCAATTTTAAATCCACCTCACAGTCCGCTCATCTAGCCCATATTTCAATAGCTTTACTATGAGGATCTGATGGGGAGATGGTGTTGAAAGTGTGCCTGAAGTTAAGGTAGGCAATATCCACTGCTCTCCGCTTGTCTACCAAGCTAGTCTTTCACCATAGAAATTTCTCAGGTTGGTCAAGCATGACTTGCCCGTAGTGAATCTATGCTGACTACTTAGGTCCTCCTTGTCCTTCACATGCCTGGAAATGTTTTCCAGGTTGATGTGCTATATCATCTTCCCAGGTGCTGAGGTGAGGCTGGCCAGCCTGTAATTCCCTGGGTCCTCCTGCTTGTCCTTTTTGAAGATAGAAATTACATTTGCTTTCCTCTGGTTTGTGTGCTGAATTTCTTCCTTAAGGTGTTCTGCACTCAGCTTAGGTAGATTTTTATTTCTAAGTAAATAAAGAAGAAACGTGGCTTTCTGCAAAGCAAGCTGCTGCTTTGTAAGAAGGAAAGCAAGTAAAAGGGGGTGAGGCAAATTTGGACTTGGAGAGCAGAACCACCATTGTTCAAGTAATCCTCACTGTATTAAACCTGCAGCAACCTTTTATAGTGACAAAGAACAGTCTGAACACTTGATTATAAAAGAGAAAAGCCCTCATAGTATTAATAAAACAGCATTCTGTCTGATCTTAGGGTCCCAGCTTACACACATAAACTACAGATATTAGAAAGTAATTTTCCTTGCAATGTTTTTAATCACATTTGCTTTCCCTAGTAGGTTAGGAACAATTGAGAGCATGAATTGACTTTCATGTAATATACATGCGGCATTGCATGCCACCACTACTATAGCCTAGGTTGGTTAAATCAAGTGTGCTATAGGTGCAACAACTTTGTTACGTATGCTTAACAGCCTTGCTATGTGGAAATGGAGACAACCTCTTGACGTGCTATATTCCCATGTTAAGTGCGCAGGGACTGTGGGAGGAGGTACCTGCAGCTTAGGAGGATGAAACAGCTTGTCCCGACTCTGTTATTCTGATGCATGCAGAACTACCCATTCCGTGTGTATATTTTCAAAAGTGTATAAATGACTAAAACTGTGCATATTTTTAAGCATAGGGTAACATTTTCTAGTTATTAAAAATAAAACCTTTTTGAGAATGAGCCTTGAATTCTGCAATTATGTAGAAATACAAGACAAAACATTTCAAACATGTCTGTATCATATAGTCAACAGATATCTAAAATCCCCTTAATAGGCATTTTTAATTTTCCAGGCTGTATGACTTCAATTATTACTTTACAAGGGAAACAGTGGGAATTAGGAAAACTGCATTTTTTCCCCCCACCTTTGCCACTGATTCCTTGTGTACTTTGGGAAA